>CM024576.1:25131997-26359497 GCA_014182395.1 Eucalyptus sp. ANBG9806169
GATGCCAAATCTTATCCTCAGTAAAGCACTTCTTTTCTCGGGATTTAGGAAGAGAAGGGACCTGATTAAGGTGCTCGTTAAATAAGCGAATGAAAACATCTTCCATGTCCAGCACTGTGGGAATTCCTGCAAGGGCCATTCTTATATGTCTTTCTTCAGTCTGTGAACCTGAGAAAAAAATTTGACTAAAACAAACCAGAGATTTCAAGGTTTCCCTGTTATGCCTGTTGAGGCCTTACATGTTTTTCTTGGATTAGAAATCAATTAAGTAGCTTTGTTAGGTTAGGATTTAGTTTCAGCTGAAAAGAATTCTTTCCCAGACATGTGATACCTTTAATTAGAAATCAATTAAGTACGGCTTTGTTAAGAACAAAATGGATTGATATATTCCAGAACTGATAAAATCCGCCAATTTCAGGTGTTGTCTAGGTTAGCTTCTCTCTCTCTCTCTCTCTCTCTCGCATGCATGCACATGCACATGCACATGCACACACAGCATCTCTTCCATCTCTCTTTCGATTCATAATCTGTCCTTCTTGCACTCATCTCTATGTAAGTGTTTAGTCCTGCATAGCTTTGATGAAATGCAATAACTCTTAATTTGTCTTCTGCCTTTTTGTAGGCTCTTTTAGCGGCTAGGAACTCTGCAGGCATTGTCTTCACTGGGACATTCGGTGCACTTGCGTATGTTACTCTGCCTTTGCATGGTGATTTAGATGTCTTTTTGCATTTTCTTTTGCTCTTTGTGATTCTTATTTGAGATATGAAGAGTAAACTCAAGAAACAGCAAGTAAGAAAAGCAACTGCCTCTAACTAAATAGTTATTCTCTCATCTGCACAAGACCTAAATCAGCCAGCCTCTATCCAACCCATTTGGAGTTGGTGATATTCTCATTTTCCATCTCTTATTTGTCTTATAGGTATAGTACTTGTAGAAACTTAGCTTGTTCATGCCCTTAGTGTCATTGGCAAAGCAGAAGTGTAATTGTCGATCCATGCTGCTAATTGGCATTAAACAGATCATGTATCTTGGGATAAATAGCCATGAATTACACTAGAAGGCCACAGCTATATCTTATTTATTTACAAACAGTTGATTGCCATCACTACCGAAGTCCATGTCAATTGTGCTTTATTTCAAGGAGACCATAGAAATTCTCTACTGTTGGGATTAAAAGAAGTGCTTATTCTTCTGGACAGGATAATGACTGTTATATCTGTTGTTCTTGGAAGAACCTTTCACTATGTTGATGAAATCCTTCCATTCAGGTACTTTTGTTTCTGCTCCTCAATGCATTTCCACTTCACATGATCACTCATCTCTTTTCCATTTAGCTATTGAGAGAAGTTGATTATGTTGCTGGAGAAGTATAATCGTGTACTAATGACATCACAGGTTTGGTGAGAATGATTTGCCTGTTGATGACATTGCTGCAGTTTGTCTCTTGGTGAGTTTTGGATTGCTGCTGATATCATGAAGTATACACAACGTTCTTGCTAGTTTGAATGACTTCTGTCAATAACAAGGAAATGTTTTTGTTGAGAAATGAGCAGCATTGTTTCCCTAATTTCTGCGTATCAGGTCTATTTTGGCGTCTCCACACTTGTTGATGCCTCCTCCGATGATGGTCTTAAGGCAGACGATGAGCAGAAAGAGGTGAATTAAATGTTTGTTCCGCAGTGTGTCGAGCCTTTTTCCGATGTGGCACCTATAAATATGATATTTTTCTGGGTGTTACGTTCTCTGATGGTAATATCACTTTGTTCTTTTTGAACCAGGCTGAATTAGCAGTTTCGAAATTTTCAGGAAATGGTGCTGGGATAATAGCAGCTGCTAGTACCGTTGTTAGTACTTTTGTTTTAGTCTTTGTTGCTGAATGGGGCGATAAGTCGTTTTTCTCCACAATAGGTGAGTGCAAAGTTTGAATCGTACATCTTTGACCGGTCAGTCTCGTCGACCCAACACATGTATGCATGCTTCGAGGCTTTATAGCTCTCAATGAATAACATGTATTAGGCCAGTCCACTTCATCTTTTTCTTGTCTCTCTTACTATTCATTTGTAGCTTCCCATGTTCTGATACTTACATAACATTGGGAAGTTTTCTGCATGCAACCTCTGGCCTTTCCAACTCATTCTATTGTCTAATTCTCAAAATCTTTTTTTGCTGCATTGGAAGTTTAAATCTTGACTTTCTCTTTAGTAATTGGACATTTTTCTTGCAATACAGCCCTTTCTGCAGCTTCTTCGCCTCTTGGAGTCATTGGGGGAGCTTTGGCTGGACACGGCGTGGCAACTTTGGTAATTTGCTTCCTGATGGAAATTATTTCTTCTACTTACTAGCTTTAGGGTCGACGCGATTTCTTATCTGTGTAAGAAATGGGAAGAAATATCCTTCTCCATTGTGACTATAAAGAATTTTGAGCAGTGAAAATTCTAGTAGTTCACTAGTAAGAAGTTGGCGAGACTTGTCGACGGGTTGTTCATTCTGATAGATCTCAACACAATTCTTGCAAATCAAAAGCACAATGCATGTTTGTGGTCAGATGTAACTTCGAAGCCCAGTTGTATGAACGTATGGAGACAATTTCGATTCTCGTATGTTTGTGAAATTTCTTCAACTGTGTGCAAGATTATTGCGAATCTAAGGATGTGGACCGGTGAATTGTTACTTGAAATTTGTGCAGATCGCCGTACTGGGAGGTTCATTGCTGGGAACATTCTTGTCTGAGAAGGTATGATGATCAAAATCACTTCTCACTCAATTTACTCGCTCACTTTGCTGCTATAGCAATATTTTCTTGACGGAGGTTCGTCGAGCATACATTCTTTTACTTGATTTGCCGTCCTCTCTTTACCGTACAGGCCATCGCCTACATCGGAGGTACTCTTTTCCTGGTCTTCGCTGCCGTGACATTGTTCGAGATCGTGAGTTAGAGAGATTTTGACGTGTTCTGCACAAGCAAATCGGCGAGCGGTCATCAGTTCGAGAAACTCGTCACGAAACATCCATGCCTGGCAATTAGTAGGGCAAATTGCTTAGTGAAAGGATCGACCGCCATTTCTTTGTTAGACACCACTTTCTGTTGGGACAAGGATTTTCATCATTCTTTTGTCAGTATAGCTTCGACATGATTTCCTGCCGCGCCATATTCACGTCGAAATTCAAGTACTTCAAACAAACATACGGCAGAAGGAAAAGTTTTGAGTTCTTGTTCATCTTAGTGTTGATAGGAATGTGCATAACAACTGAGAACCGTCCAGACCGCCCAGAGTTGGACCGGCCCAAAATCGGTGGTTACCATGGAAACCGGTCAAGTTCCCGGTTTCAATTGAGTTCGGTACTCGATTTTAGGTATGGAACCGCCCATTTAGATCGGACTAGTACACATATATTATATTTTTAAAATTTTTTAAAATTTTAACTTTTCAAGTAGAAAATCCTAGTTTCCTCATCTCTGAAACTCACTCATCTTACGCTCGTCTCCCTCCCCCACTCTTCTCACTCTCGCTCTCGGTCGCCTCTAGCCTCCAACCTTGTCGCTCGCTCTCAAGTCTCACATTTTGACCGGTTTCATGAATCCACCCAAGAACCGAATCAACGGGCAGTTTTTAGTTTCCATCTTGGAAACTAGTCTTTAGTGAGCAATTCCAATTTCAAGATTTCTATCTTAGAACCAGTTGCCCCCACTGTCGATAAAGTGCATAAACATTCGCATCGCACCCAATCTCATCTTTCTTACTAAGGAATGAAAATCAAAAGAATAATCCAAGACAAGGAACAAAAAAAATCTGGGAGGCTGGCAAAGATCGAATCGACGTGGGGCAACTCCCCACCATCGACACCGGTTTTTGGCACATCGGAAGGAATAACAAAGAATGGACTCGATGAGAAAGGAAAAATTCAAAGGGAGAATATAATTGGAGATCGGAATTTTTGGACCGCCTCACATTGTTATTCTCCCTTTCGTCTTTCGAGGGGGGGGGTCTTCTTCTCCCCACCGCCATCCAATTTGGGTCCGTACATTCCTCATCGGTCCCCCATGAAAAAGAGAGAAAAATGCTCCATTTTAGTTCTCTTCCCCCCCAATCATGCCACAAATCGCATCATGTGGTGTTAGCACAAAGTCAATTGGCTTTCGGCATCGGCCCCAAATCAATCATAACTATAGCCAATTAAAAGAAATGCCATCGAAATCTGAAGCTACTTGGGTTTGAGTTGATTTTCTATTTTCGGAAGGAGGCTCGAAGCGGGTCAGATATAGGGGTGTGCATGGTTCGGGCGGGCGGTTCCCGACCTAGAACCGGAACCGCCCGCTAAGGACCGGTTCGAAAAATTGGAACCGGGATCCACCCGTTTGTTGCATGGATCCACCCGGGAACCGGACCGCCGGTTCGGTCCGGTTCCGGTGGATCCATGGAACCGATCTTGACGCGAAACAATTTTGGTCTTCAACATGAACGGTCGGGTCTATGAGTTGGGAAGGAGGGAGGAGGTCTATGGTCGGGTTTTCAACATAGAACGGTCGCAAACAATTTTCCGCGGCTATGGCGGGTGGCGGCCGACACAAGGGGGCGAACAACGGCGGCGGCGTCGACACTCGGGAAGGAATCGAAATGGCGATAGGACTAGGAGGAATCGAGGAAGAGACAAAGAGAGAGAGAACCAGAAGACGAAGGGAGTGAGGAGAGATGAGATCTAATCTAGGGTTTCTTTTAGTAATTTTGTTTTTTAATATTGAAAAGGTTCCGGTCCGGTCCGGTGGGCGGATTCGCCCATGGAACCGAGAACCGGACCGGTACCCACCGGTTCCGAAAAATTGGAACGGGAACCGGACCGGTTCCTCAAGAACCGCCGGTTCCGGGCGGTTCCGGTCCGGTTCCGGGCGGTCCGGGCGGTTCCCGGGTATTTTGCACACTCCTAGGTCAGAACCTGATCTTTTTTCCTCAATTGTCATTTTTGGCATCCTGATGGCACGACGACCCGAAGATCGATAGCATGTGATTGTATCACGATTTAGAGATCTATATCTCAAAAGATTGTGCCTGGATATCTAGAGTTGAGTCCATGTGCTGCCACGAAGAAAAGCCGAAAACGTTAGTTCGGTTTGATCATTGAATCGAAATCAATTAGTTTAACGTTGTACGGTATAGCATAATTTAAAGTTTGTCGGCTCTCTCTTCATATTCGATTGAGGAGGACATGTGCGCCCTGTGAAAATCGTACACTCGCCAGACGAGGCTGTCTCGCGTTGACCCACGTGATTCAACTCTAAAGTTCATTAATGCTGGCTAATAAGCCAGTGATAAGCCAGCTAATTAGATGAAATAATTAGGAGTTAGTGGGCAGCCTCGAGTTCATGCATTTAGACATGATCCAGCCGACACTCTACTGTTCAAGATGCAGTTCGAGTCTAACATTCCAATCTCTGATTTTCAAAAACCCAACTCAATAAGCGTTTCATAAAATTAAACCGATCAATTCTACTCGATTCAATTCAACCCAACAGTTGAAAACACGGGAAAAATAGGATCACTTGGCAACGACCAAGTTCGCGAGCTGCTTGATTTCCATACTCAAGCTAGTCGGACTCTAAAAAGGCTCGATCAAGCTCGAGCGGTTCGCGATATCAATAGCTTTATGCTTGATTTAGGTACGATTTTATATCCGGGGGGCATGCTGTGATTAATAATAACTAATACAGGCGCTCACCTAACCCAAGACAAAACGAGATGACATGGGCAAATCGCCCCCAGGACGACGCACCGCACGTGCGATCCGGAGGGGGAGGTGAATATTACAAGGCATATTCCTTCCCAGAAAGTACAAGGAAAGCACACGGTCCTTGTCCCCCCCCGCCCCGCTTTTCGACGGCCCCAAAAGTCGACCTTACGTTAATTGGGACAGCGATGAGATAATGGCGCGATATCGTTAGAAAGCGAACGGGCAGGGAAGGGGAAAAAATAACGCAAAAAGATGCCGCCGAGAATACCGAAGTTAGGCCGCACGGAGCCTTTGTCCGATCCGGCATGAAGTCGACACATCCTGTGGCCACGCCCGCCTAAGTCTATGCCTATACAAATCTCCCCTTTCGACGCTGCCGACCACATCGATCGAAATCGAGTCGAGAAAACAGCCGCCGTGTGGCCGCGTCCGTCCCTCCTCCCCGCCTCCTCTGCCACGAGTGAATCGACGTGCCGAGCCCCGAGATTAACTTTGAGCGAAAGACGTTATATTCTCTTTTGATCCGGTCATTAATTCTCGTACTAAAATTGTGCGAGGGCATCGAAATTCAGTGGTAGGGAGACCAGACGATAAGAGGGTACTTATTCTTTCACCCTTCTTTTCTTTCTTTTTTTTTTTTTAATTTTTATTTTCCGCGTGATTTGAGATCTTGGAAATGTGCAAGAAAGTCCAAGTTCGGGTTCGGCTTGGGTTTTGCACCACTCTTTTTCTGTCAAGTGGATGACCCCGAAATCATTTTCTTTTTCCTTTTTCTGGGGGGTAAAGGACGCCTCGTTGAATTTCGGAAAATTCATATATCTTATCTTCCAAGGCCATATTCCTCACTTTATAATTTACAATGTTAAAATGCCAAACTCAAAAACCTTGCACTAATAAATGAACAAATTTATATAGAGAAAGGTTTAATATCATGAAAAATTATAAACCAATACATATATGACAAATTTACTATCGAACTGGTATATTCATGACAAATTTACCTTATATTAATTTTCATTAAATTTATCATCAAATTGCTATGTTGAATAATATGTGCCAGTTGACAAGTGTATCAATTTATGATTTAAGAATCGTAAATAAAATATTGACATAGCCAAGGACAAGGAAAGCGGGCTATTTCGATGAAGTTGACAATCATGCGCGCGTTTCTTCCCGAAGCCGCTGTCGTGCCACGTCGAGAGATTATACGAAGCGTTGCATGCGGGGTTTGGCTAAATTCGCGCGCATGGTTCCGTGGCATAGATCTCGGCATCGAAAATTCCGGAACGACAGCCGATCCCATCGGACGGTCCTAGAAATCCGCGAAACCTTATCATGTCGTCTTCAGTCTGACGAGGAATTTTCAACGTGGGGACGGCGTCGGGGGTTGGTTGGGGAGCGGGCCCCACCGGGGGGGACAGCGCAGCACCACGGACGGTGGCGAGCCGCGCTTGCCTGCCCGCACAACCGAACCTAAGAAAAGTCGGCGTTGACGATGACGAAGACGATGACGTGTCGGGAAGGGGGAAGGGGCCGTTTTGGGGCTTCTCGCCATCGTTTCGCCACGCCGCCGAACTTGGCCTCCCGATGCCGACGAAGCTTTGCCTATTCGAATATCTCTTCCTTTTATTTTATTTTATTTTCTTTTCCCCCCTTCTTCTTTTTGTTTAATTTAATTTAATTTGGGTTTTCCGCTTTGTTAAATAAATTGTTTTTTTTTTCCTCTCTTGGCTCTCGGACCACTTCTTCGTGCTCCCGGGCATCTCATCATGTGCGCGATGGGAGATCACGCGTACTTCTCCCAAAATGACATTCGATTCCCCCCGACTTCGAACGTAGTTGTTAATCACATGTAATTCACATCATAAGAACCAGAAAAAAAAAAAACACACACACCGGATAACCAGGATCACGAAACACGGCTTGCTCAGGCGAAGGCACTTTGATTGTCGTGCTCCTCTTGGTAATGGAAGGGGTGAATCGATCGAAATAGTTTAGGGTTTAGAGTCGATGTGTAAATTTTATATGAACAGACGCGACGATGATGTCCCATTGCATGTATAATATAGAATAAGTTAGTTGTGATGTTGAGATTTTAATGTCTACTACTATTTTAGCACTATTCTATAGAGAATAAAAAAGCACCATGTGTGGCTAAATGAGAAAAGAAGAGAAATTGTCCATTTTACTTACCTATATTCTAATGTAATCAACATCGCATCAAGTGCTAAATGTATACGATTTTTTTTCTTGAACGAACAGGTTGACTTGGCATTGTACCCAAATATCCATAAGGACCACATTCCCAATTTACTTAATCATCCACCTTTGAGGCTTTATTTTTTGTCTCGCACTAACACGTCCAAAGAATATAGTATCGACACAATCTTAAGTTTATTTTACATTTTTGATTATAATAAACACCGATTTTATATTGTGACGAAAATAAAAAGACCGCTCTAATATCCGTACTCTTGTCGTGTGATTTAGCTCTCAATAATTTTTTTATTTAGACCAAAAAAACTATTAATATTTTTTTTTTCATTTAGACCAAAAGAACCTCTTGATATTTTTACACAAGAAATATATATTTTATTGATGAATTACCGAGATAAATCGAGTCAATTTTGAGTAAAAGGTAAGTTGGGAAGATCTGTGTCCTTATCACATGTCATGCGAATCCTAGTTTCCTGCTCATCGCAAGAACGCCCGCCGTTCTGCCTCTCTCTCTCTCTCTCTCTCTCTCTCTCTCTCTATCCGCCTTTGGTGCCGGCGCGCCATAAAAATCGCAGCGACCTGATTTTTCTTGGGCTACGCGAAGCATATCTCGGGTCATCATTCTTGGGTCTGCCCTGTTTGCTCCGGAGGGGGGGCCGGCTTCAATCCGCAGCAAAATCCGTTCTTGCGAGGTCCTTCTGCTGAAACTCTCTGTCGTCTCTTAGTTTTGATGCATCGCATCGCGACCCAGTATTGTTCTGAATTCGCTAGCGATCAATCCGTTTTGCTTTTCCGTTTCTTTTGAATTTTCGGGTGGAATTCTGGGTTCTCTTTCGGAAAGGAAGGAATTCAGGAATTCCCCAACTCGATGGAGCTTGTGGAACGGCTTGGTTTCAGCTTATAGCCGTGAGTCTTGACGAAAGTTCCCTGCTTTTTAGCATTTCTTTGTGGCTTGGTCGAGTTGTGGGGTTGGTAGCTGATCATTTTGTCTGTGTAGGATTTTGGGTGTGTGTTTGTTCTTGAGATGCTTCCGTGAGAGCCTTTTTTATGCGTGTGCTTGGGCAATCCAATGATCATTTTCTTTTGCTTCTCTTTCTCTTTCCCTGTTTTCTGAGAATTCTGAAGAAAGATAATTTTTTTGCCCACTCTGTGGGGTTAACGACCAAGAAAGATTTATGTCTCTGAGAGAAGTTTGATAAATTTAATGCTGAATTGAGTGCTATTGGTTGCTCGATAAATTTGACTCTATTGCACTCTTCATCTTGATCTGCTCTGTATTGGTGCATTACCTGGACAAGAGAGAGCTCAATCTAGCGGTGATGTTTCCATCCGATTTGGTTCTGTTTTTGTTGTGCCAGTCAGCTCGCATGTGGTAGAAAAGACCTCTTTTTTCCCTCTTTATTGCTTGCTTTATCGTGCTTTCTGGGTGGTCATCACAAAGCATTCCTGTCCATGACTGGTGGCAATTCGCATGTTTGTAGACTTAATCGTAGAAATCAGTTTGGAACTTTATGAGAGATCTCTGAGTTTATATGATTTACTATTAAGGTCATCTTTTTCCATCTTTTTCCATCTTTGGATCACTACCTTTTTTTCTGTTATTAGTTGGCCATGTGGATTTGAGATCTTAAACTGGAAGACTATAGAAAGGCTGTCACAATTTATTATTTCCATCTCAAAGCTATGTAGAGTTCTTTTTAGTTGAGGCAGTGAACTATTCACTCCAATGTGGGTTGTGGTTCATGGCTTGAGATAAATGTTTAATTTGTAAGATGCCCTTCCTTTTCCTTATTCTAAAGGCTTTGGTTCTTATTTTTAATTTTAGATTGATTGAATTGGCTCATGCTGCATTGCAATCTCATCCTGATGCTTTCTTTAATTGGCTAGGGAAAATCATTAGAGAGTTTGTGGCTTGATCTTGTTATAATGACTTGGAATTAGATGGCGGATCGGTTGATTTGATCTTTGTTTGAAACTCCTTGCATTTCCTTGCCTTGTTTCCTTGCGTGTTTTCTGTGCCATGATGCGGTTGAAGTTCCTTAGGCTGTACCGTGGATGCTCGTGGTTGGTAGTATATTTGAGATTTTAAAAGGGGATTCCATTTCATCTGGCAATGTAATCATATTTCTTCTTTTGCTTTTATGAGTCAATGCCTCACCGTTGAAACATGGCTTCTCTTTTTTTCTTTGATATACTGAATGCTCGACAGTGGCCTGCCCATTTTCTTCAGCACATGGAGTTTCTTCAAATCCACTGGTGGGATTTGAATACCGTATAAGATTTTCTGAGGAGTTGGGGTCTGCTTTTTAATCCATAACATGTTACCTTAGTTCTCGTTAATGCTTTTAGTTCCTCTAGAGTGATTCCAAACGCTGAACTTCTTAAATTTGCTAGTTGGTGTGAGCGAATTAAAGCCTTCCAATATTCTGCCTATCAATGTGTCAAGAACTCAAGAAGTTGAACAACATTGTGCTTGGTTCTTTGTTACGTAATGTCTCAATTTGGTAACCATCCTAATGTCACCTTACCAATCTTGCTCTATCTCTCAATTTTTTGCTTATAGGATGATCTACGGATTCGGTTTCATCTCACAACCTCAGCTCCTCCTTTGAAGGGTCTTAGCTGGTCTGAAGTGCTCATCAATAGTGTAGATTATTATCTGAGGAAATGGATCGCTGTGATACTTCAGGTTTTGTTAGCGGAGGAGCAATGCACTATTCGATGGACATGTAATGTAGATATATTTTTGTTTTTTTTGCTAATTTAGACACATCAGAAATCAGGCAGGCTGCCACACACTGCTGTTTAGATCAGACACATCAATAGTCATCTTATGGACCCTAGATTTCAGAACTTGGGTTTCGCTGCCAATTCTTCTTCAAAGGCCTCCAAGACATTGGGCAATTCTTCTTCAAGGGCCTTCAAGACATTGGGCAATTTACCTCCTGCCCAAGGAACGGGTGTTAAATATATTACTGACCCCATTTTGCAACTTGATTCCCCTGCTTCACTTTGTCTCTTGTCTGCCTCGAAGGGAGTCAAACGCAAGAGGAAAATGATTGATGGCTCCATCAACTGGCAAGTTGGCTCTTCCCTGTCTCTTGGGCTAGGTCAGCCTTCAAGCTCCTCAGACAGCAAGGGAAGTTCAGGAACTGCCTGCACCACAACATCTTCAGCTAAGGAAACTGACGAGGAGTCGTCAATGGATCTTGATCTGGATTTCACTCTGAGTATTGGCAATGACAAAGCACCTTCCAGGAAGAAAGTTGCTAGTCCTGATTCGCAACCTAAGGTTGACCTGGAGTTAAGTCTCTCTACTGGGCCTTCTGAGTCTGATTTAACCTGCATTCATCCAAATTCTTCTCAAATATGTTCTGGCCTGGAGATTCCCTTATGCATTGGTAGGTACCCAAATGTGGATGAAAGATCAACATCGAGTTGCTGGAAATCAGGGATATACTTGGATCCTTTCCACAACGTGAACAAAGAAAATAGCTTCTTTCAGAACCAGGTTTCTGAAATGACAGATTTGGTTGTTGCTGTTCCAGACCTGTCTTCAAGTGTACTATCTACTCCAAAGAGCTCAATCACCTGTACCTCTAGCCAGCGGAGTAGTGCTTCAAAACTGTGCCAGGTTGAGGGATGTGGGAAGGGGGCGAGAGGTGCCTCAGGGCATTGTATATCCCATGGAGGTGGCAGAAGGTGTCAAAAACCTGGCTGTCACAAGGGGGCTGAGGGCCGAACTGTGTATTGCAAGGCCCATGGAGGTGGTCGGCGTTGTGAGTTTCTGGGATGCACCAAGAGTGCAGAAGGGCGCACAGATTTGTGCATTGCCCACGGCGGTGGTCGGAGATGCACTCGCGATGGTTGCACTCGAGCTGCACGAGGGAAGTCAGGCTTGTGTATCCGGCATGGTGGAGGCAAAAGATGCCAGAAAGAGAACTGCACAAAGAGTGCCGAAGGCCTGTCAGGTCTTTGCATCTCGCATGGAGGCGGCCGCCGCTGCCATTATACAGGGTGCACGAAAGGGGCACAGGGGAGCACTATGTTTTGTAAGGCTCATGGTGGGGGTAAGCGGTGCACGTTCGTGGGTTGCAACAAGGGTGCTGAAGGGAGCACCCCCTTTTGCAAAGGTCATGGTGGGGGCAAGAGGTGCGCCTTCCAAGGTGGGGGAGCTTGTTCCAAGAGTGTGCATGGCGGCACCAATTTCTGCGTGGCTCATGGGGGTGGGAAACGTTGCGCTATGCCTGAGTGCACGAGAAGTGCGAGGGGTAGGACCAATTTTTGTGTACGTCATGGTGGGGGCAAAAGATGTAAATCTCATGGGTGCAGCAAGAGTGCTCAAGGAAGCACGGATTATTGCAAGGCGCATGGTGGTGGGAAGAGGTGCTCTTGGGGACAGCCAGGGTCCGAGTTCGGGGATCAAAATACTGGTTCATGCAACTCTTTTGCTAGGGGAAAGACGGGTCTCTGTGCACTCCACAGTGGATTGGTGCAGGATAAAAGAGTCCATGGGGGTCTCAGTGTGGGGCCTATACTGCAGGGCCAGAAAGTAACGCAGCCTGAAGAGATGGAAGAGGTTGCGAATACCGAGGATATGAATATTGATATTGGAAATATCTGCAATTTGGATTTGAACCAATTTGAACCTGGTAGTTCGAAATTGCCCATTGCACAAGGCCCTTCTGCCTCGTCGACCATTGCTTCAGAAGGTAGGGTACATGGCGGTAGTCTGATGGCAATGCTCAATGGTGGCATCGCTCTTGGCTCTGACAAGGACATAAGCTTAGAAAGCGATGAACCCGAAACAGGGAAGTCATTGGTGGTGCCACAAAGGTGGATATAAAGCACATTAGGCCACTCTCTCCTCCAAATTGTAGTTGCTGAGGTTTCCCTGCACGTTTTCCATCTGCCAGTTCTGGTTTGTTTGCGTTAGGTTGTAAGTTTGGTCATTATGATAGAAACACTGGAGCAAAACTAAGAGGTTATGAGCTAAGTAGTATTTAGGCATAGCCTATGGCAATTGTGGTTTTCATGAATTCTCTTGTACATATATATTGTTATCCTCAGGTCCTTATGTGTAGTGTTTCGTAATAACGTGTATGACATTTTGGCTATGTAATAGCTCCTTTTCACCATCTGGATTCACTGGTGCTTGCTAATTAGTGTTTCGGTTATTTTTAAGTGCATGATTATGTGATGCTAAAAGCTCAGTAAAGTTGACTCCAGTATACTCTTCTGGTTCTACTGTAAATCTGTTTCTACTTGTTTTGGAATTTCTTTCCTCATCTATACGTTTCAATTTGAGAATTGAAATTTGTGACGAAGTTGCAAATTACATGGACTCTGTCCGTCGGAAACAGTGAATGTATCTTTACACTCTCCAGTTACAATCGCAGAGCTATAGTTTCAGTCATTCACAAGCTTCACGAGGACATGCATAATGAAATTGAAGACTTTCTGTGAAGATTGACAATTAATACCGTGTTGTTGTATCATTGTCTCCGATGCGTTGGAATTTTTTTCATCTGTCAAAGACACTAAAACGGGGCGATCCACGCCAAGCCCCATTGGTATGAAAATATGCTCATCCGTGTAAAACGGTTCAAGCCATGTCAAGTCCTGTCGGTTTCGAGTTGATTGGCCACCCATAAGGAATCAGCGGGAAGTGACTACAGATCAAGCCATGTCAAGTTTTGTCGGTTTCGAGTTGATTGGCCACCCATAAGGAATCAGCGGGAAGTGACTACAGATGCAGAGAGTCCAGGGAGGGGGTCGTTGTCCTACTGCCGTCCGCTGCAACTTCTGTTTCTTCACCTGTATCGTTCAGTTGATAAGGATGCAGGTGCATGATCACGAGACGAGATCGCCTTCCATCCCGTGACACTTCCTTTTTAGTGGAAAACTTTCTGCTCTGTTCTGGCTTTGGGCCCGCCAATGGTCAAAGGAATCAATCCTTCTCATTGACGTAAACCTTAACGGGTTCCCTTTATCTCCTCTCCGCAGAAAACAATCATGTTCCTCCTCATTCTACGACATTCACAATCACAAACCAAGGGTCAAGAAATCGAAAGATTGTTTATTTATTTTATTTTTTTCCTTTTATATTGCAATGCAACTCTCTCATTTATCTTGAGTCTTTCTTTTTCTTTTCTTGGTCACGACTCACAAGCGAAAACCAGGTATGGCAAAGAGAGGAACATCAAAGGAAAGGATGGTCGGGCTGCATCGGATGATAACGAGATCAAAGGTTTCAAGCCGTCAGGGATATGTCATCATAAAAAAAATGCATTGTCCGAACAAAGGTCCAAGAATTTGGGCTTTAGAACATTGCTAGCCTAACTTTTAAAGGTTGGATAGTGCTCTAAGATAAGAAAAACAATGATATTTAGGGATTAATAGAAAAGGTGAAGTAAATCCCCCCATACATGAATAATATATGCCGTGGAGTTCCAAGTAATGTTTCATGACGCATTAAAAAACCCAACAGCAAAATTATTTCATTTACACATTGAAATACAAGTTAGTCTCTCTCCCCTTGCGGTTAGCGTACCTCCGGTGCTTTGAGATTTGCAACTCATGAACCGAAAGTCACCCGTTCAAATCTCACAAATTAGATACAGACCACTCTAAGTTAGAGCTGCTTGTATAGATCAAAGGCCTTGATTGCACACAGATAAGTGTTATTGACGTAAAATAAAATCTTAGTAGTCTTATGTCTATATCTATACATAGGCCGTATGAAAAAGTTTGTCTGCAAGCAAACTTAAGATAAATATACATTTGGGTTTTGAGTTTGATAACTATATTTATTTTGGCAGATGATGGATATTTTTCTTTCACGGCAGCAAGCATGAAAAATATTTTACATCAGTGATGTTGCTAGTAACAATCCTTATTTATTTTGCCTTGACATAAAAATGTTCAAATTGTTCTTTTTACTTTGATTTATTATATTGATGATGTTTCTATTAGGTTTCTTCTCAATTGGCAAAATATGAAAATATATATGACTCAATTGTCACAATTAAAATGTTTATGACTAAAATGGTAAAAGTGCAATAGGTTTTATGACTTTTTTAGTAATCGACTAATATTTTACTCATCAACTATGGTTCGCATGCTGTTAATTGCAACTGATATTGCTAGATTCTGGATTCTGCACCCATAATCATCATACTTAGAAAAACACTTCATAGATTGCATTAAGCAAGGAAAAAAATTAGAAACTTTTTCCATCCATTGGCCCTTGTACTTTGATATTACATAATCATATATGTATTATGGCCATGAAGGCTCGTTGTTCTGGTTTACAAGAAACTTCATCTATACCCCATCCTTTCTCGGTATTATGTGAAGTGAACATCAGTTTAGTAAGTCGTTTCAGTCTCTCACAATTACAGGGCCTCGGACTTGAACTTGGCCAACTTAGAGAGCTCTTCAACTGCTTCGACCAAATGATCCAACCTAGCCATGAACTCGATGAGCAGCGAAGTGAACGTCGCGAGGGAAAGCGAAGCGGTGCTCTCGAGTTTATTCATCCTCGGCAGAAAATCCATATTCAATGCTCCCTCTTCTTCAAACGCATCAACTTCCCTCGATGGCCATGAATAAAGCCTCCTCGACTGCTTCCTCATCATCTCGTGGTACGTCTCGGGCTGCACAACAGGCCCCGAGTTTTGCTCGCCAGTGCTTTCTTCGGGCTTTGGATTGAGCGGCTTGCTGACGGATGGGTTTTCGGGCGTGCCAATGTGGGCTGTGAGGAGATAAGAGTGCAGGTCTATGGCGCCTTGCAGCTTCTCGGTGGAGAAGTGAACTCTTTTAAGCCGAGAGGTCTTGAGCGTTCTCCTCATGCTACTAATGTCCTTCCCCATGCTCCTCACCAGCTCGGCTGCTTGACTCGAAACATCATTAATCTCCGAGCGGAAGGCAATCCGGAGATTGTATGGAGCCTGGATTAGATAATGGATAACAAATTATACAAAAGTTCGAAATGAATTGTGTATGCTGTAGAGGCGGCAGAGGTTCACGAGCTTATTAAATGGCCCATTTTATGCGTCCGAGCGCTCACATACATATATGATCTGCATGGAAGATGTCTTGTATATACACCTGGAGAGTTTTTTTCTGCATACACTTTCCCATTTTTCCTAAATAGAAATATGCTAGCGACGTCCTATTATGTGCAAGGCTTTGAACGGTCAGTTTTTGAACAGTATTATCTTAAAATATGCTTCAACTGTGCTTATACAATGTGGTTGAGATTCCCAGGTTTCCTGACACAGTGACTTCCCAATTTTGGACTGGAAATTTACTTACAGGGTCACGTTGAGAAACGGCAGCCAAGCTTCTTTTCTTTATGATCTCTCCTTTTTAGGGAATAGACTCTGTGAGCAGGTCAAGACGAATCTTTGCGTGACTACAAATGGTTGCAGCAAAAAATGCCCTCGATTATGCTTAGAATATAGAACATATGCGGACGCGATCGGGACGCGATACAAATCTTCTAGTCCCTTTCGATGACACAAGTTACAAGCCCATATTCTTCTCTCTCAACCGGGACAAACAACAGATTGTGGGGAACCTGACAATTAAACTAAATTTATTAAAAAGCATATTCTTTCCTGTTGATTCTGGAGGTCTTGAATTACTAAAACCAACAAAGCCGAGGTTTTTCTTCTCAGATTCCTGGCTGCCAGCCACTCGACGTACAATTAGACCATTGGATGATGGTTATGTTCTGATTCCTCCCTAGTGTACAGTGTATATTCCATTTCCATCTGATAACATATAATCGAGACACGAATGCTGGAAAGCGAAAGGACAAAAGAAAAAGCCGACGCGGTGTGCACACACAAACCATACCTGAATCTCTGAGTGCAGGACACCATGAAGAGCCATGACCTCGTAAGCGCAGTATCTCAAGACTGCCCCAACTTTGACATACTCTGACCACGGGTAGAAGAAGTGTCGGAATCTTCCATGAGGTGGCTCCCATTTCGCTGAAATCGCCTAAAATATTGGAGCGAGAAAACGTCTCGTGTTAATATATGTTAATATCGTGATATCTTACCCCCAAAAAAAAAAAAAATCGTGAATCGCGATAGACAAAGGTCTCAAAACAAATATTAATGGAAGATTATTTGAGAAATAAGTTAGGCTAGGAAGGTTGTACCAAAGAATCAAGCTTCGCTGAGGAGTTCAATGTTGCACGGCATTTCCGGTAAGCAGGCTCGTCAGGAAATTCGTCCATGACTCTCTTGGAAAACTCTGGATGGACTGTACCGTCGTCTTCCAAATATTTCTTCACGCACTCTAAATAAAGAATAGGACGTTGCATCACTTTCGAAGGTGATGATTCAGTTCTAATACGCTGATGGTATTGGCAATATTCAAAATAGAAGCAAGGCCTAAGAGGATATTAAAACAGGTCCTAAGCAAGGCCAATGCCCTCTAGATCAACGGATAGAAAACTCACCTTCTAGCGAGTCAGCAACCGAGTCGAAGCTCTTGACCAGTTCCCTGTGCAGCTGCTCTCCGGCCCAGATAGGATGAACAAGCACATTCACTATGACAGCCACGAACCCTCCAATCGCAATTGAGTAGAGCCTATCCATCGCTGTCTTTATCGGGGTTCCCATTCTATAACCGGATACTATTATCAAGCAGAAGGTGAAGAGTATGACCCTGAATCCATACTCATACGGAACGAGCGAGGGCCACAGTTTCATGAACGATGTAACAGTTCCTGTACCAAGAAATGGGCAACAAAAAATAAAAATCCAATGAAGTTGCATACTTGATTCGTTTCATGTGGCAAACCAGAGATGCATACCAACGAAGAAAATGCTAATGCCAATCATAAAAGGTTCAGCAACCCGGCCAGCGCATAAAGCGAGCTGAGTAACCATGATGGCCAGGATCCCTGCAAGCAAGCTGCCGAGCGCCCGGTTGAATCCTCGGTTGAAAGTAGCACCTTGAAAAATTTAGAAGAAAGAATCATACATCAGAAACTTGTTGTATATGATCAACACTTCGGTTGCTCAATGCGTACAACATCAGTAAACTTAATCTGTTTGTTTCAGTTAAGCAAAGGATGTTTACTTTTTCTTGGTAAACCTATTGTACAGATTTAACTTTAGTTGCAAATCTTTCAATTATATCGACATGATCCTAAACATGTTGGTGAAAATGCAATCAAGTCCTCTCGCCTGAATTTTCTAGCGTGTTGGTCCAATCATCGCAATCAAATTCTCTCAGCCGGAAGGTATTAGACAATTGCCTAATTTTCTAAAGTGTTCTATGTTTTCTTTTTCTTTTTCACTTTTCTTTCCTTCTTTTCCATGGAACCTCTTCAAACTCTAGATCATCTTCTACCTTTGGATCGTCCATTGCTCGTTACCTTTGTGCACTTGAAGCCACCATCGGACTCCGCAAACGACAATCACTCAGCATTGGATTCAAGGTTCGTGAGCCCGGATTCAAGTGTGTGGCGTCCTGTTCTTTCTTTATAGTAACCTCGATTCACAAAAGCTCTAAGATGTCATCGTCATGGAGCAAAGGTTTTCATGGCACGATCATTGAGAATATGGCCAAGATGATTCGTCATGCCATGAACCTTCTGGTGTCTAGAGTTTCACGAGCCCTAGAATACTCTCAAGAGTATAATGGGTAAGGTACACTAGTATTCATTCTTGTAATTAACGGGGATACTTAGTAGATATAGAACCATTAGATCGAGTAGTGATTAATGGTTGTAACCAAAGGTGCTCATATAAAGATAGGGGGAGGGATCTCACATATCCGATACAATAAGAGTGATTGAGCATTCTATCTATGTTTCTCTTTACAGGAAGTCTAAGCTTAGAAAACTTCAGTAAGGGGCGAACGAGTCAAAGGAAGTCTAAGCATTGCATGGTCGCTGCACGCTTACAGCACTGTTGCCGTGCAATCTGCAGGGTCAGCCTGTGGCAGATGTCACGGCATACATGTACATTAGGCAATCATCCCAAGAGCTCAATTTCCATTTTTTTTATGAGTAGCACAAGCATAAAAATATGCATGTATGTATGATTTTGTCGCTTACCAACTGTATATTCAAACATGATGGCAACGGTGAGGATCGACCAAATAATGTTGGTGCCGAAAATTTCATAGGGTGCACGGAACAATATCAGCAAGGACACTAGCAGAACAGCTAGCCCAACTTTGAGAGCAAATATCACTCTGTTGCTATCTTCCTTGCAAAATTCCCAGACCCTACACAACCATGCTTTGCATGAGAACCCATCATCATTCCCGAACTCCTTCCCGCTTACCAGGCGGTTATTAGTTTTAGTAGCCGAAGGAATGTTGATTTCGATGCTTCCCTTCTTCCCTTTCATCCTTCTGAGGTTTCCAGACAATCGTGCTTCAAAATCTGGCAATTTGCTATTGATTTGAGTCCAATATTGAGAGTGCTAAATGAGGAAGGAGACCTTATATAGCTTCCCAAAACAAGAATGCTTTGGTTATATATGTGCGAAGGAATGTGAGCTAGCGTTAGAAGGAGGTGAAAGGATATAAGGTGCGTTAAAGAATTTGTGGATGAAAAAGATTTGGAAAGGACAAACTGATTAAAGGAGTGGGTTGTAGCTACGTTGTTGGGCAACTAGGGAGGGCAAAGTATGTCTAGTCCGGAGTAGATGCATAGGGGAAGAAGAATAATACTACAATAATAGAAGAGACAATGAGGTAGGAGAAAGAGGGAAAGAAAAAAGGGAAAAAACAACTCAAGATAAGGAGATGCTTAGTCTCAATAATGCTGCGATGCATAGAGAATTAGAATCTCGGAAGCATGTTTCGATCGCCACGCTTGCTACTTTGAAATATTTTTGTTGCGGTAAATTTCTCTTTTGCAAGAACGGTGGTTTTTTAGCAGCAAGAGATAAGACTATGTGTCGATTCATACAGTGGGGTGATGCCAATTTTCACCATGCATGAATATGTGGATGACTTATATGATTTGCCGAATCCCAATTTTCCAGTGCAGTAAGTGGTCTAGGGTACGGACATAAATCCGGAGTTCGGTTGTTGTAATTAGATAGGCCGCTGAATTATTCAAGTTACTGGCGAAAATGACCTAAACTTTCTTGAGGCGATTCCTCCCAATGCCTGGAGAAGGAAGGAGACTGAGCAAGAATGATGGAGAAAACAAGAAGGCTAGGACGCTTCCACGCAGCAGTACTTTCTTCATGTAAGAATACAAACCACTGACACCGTCACACAGCGATCAGCAAATTGATCAATTCCATCACGTTGTTGTACAGGAAAACTTCCCATTCGACATTCGCTTTATGGGCAGCTCTGGCTTCTGTTGTCACCTGAATTATTACAACTTCAAAGCATATCATTCCTTCTATCGATTTTCTTCATTATCTTTGGTTCCAATTCCTGAGGTCTCTATACATTCTTACAGATTCCTGCCAAGGCATTTATGCTTTTATTCTTCCAATTTTTCATTTTCCTTTCAACATGTCATTATAATCTTTACAAGGTTTTTTACTTATTCTTTTTCTAACGTAGGAATAGATGCCCATGATATTTTCCTTTTGCCCTTTTTCCGGGGGTAAACACGGTCTTATCTGATTGATTCTGCTGTACTTCTCTGACCTGATCTCAGATTTATAGACTCCACTTCAGCAAATTCAAGCTAATGGCTCTTGTAGATTGAATATATTCATGGGATCGGTCTGAACTAATGGATTTCTGCACCTTGTTAAGCGAATGGCTCCTGTAGTTCTTGAAACGAAGAATATATTCTGAATGCAGATGAAGATAACATGTCCATTACTTCGTTTTCTCTCTTCCTTCCTTTTTCTTTCTCCTCCTCCCTTCTTCTGAGAGAATGTCTAATTGAAGTGGATATAGAGGTGAAGGCGAAGAGAAGAGAACAATCTCGACCATCATCAAGAGTGTGATGTCAACTGTCGCACTATAGCCAAATCGGAATCTACACTCCCCGGTTAAGACCTGCCTAAACAATCAAGTTTCCACAAAAAAAAAAAAAAAAAAAAAAAAAAAAGAAGAGGAAAAAAGCAAGTGAGGAAAAGAACACCTACTGTATTTTAATATGCTTATTCTACTTACTTATATGAGCAACAATCCAGGTTAAATCTGGAAATGGGCTGCAAACTGATTTTGCAAGTCCCATTCAAGGCTGATCCAGGAAGAATCGAATAAGTTTCCTAGTTCAAAATTGGCGAATCTATGACGTCTAGTTAAATCCCTAAGTTGAGCCTCAAACCTAGTTCTATTAGGAACTGAATGGGAACCATCTTTGAACTGATGA
This sequence comes from Eucalyptus sp. ANBG9806169, assembly GCA_014182395.1. Classification (NCBI taxonomy): domain Eukaryota; kingdom Viridiplantae; phylum Streptophyta; class Magnoliopsida; order Myrtales; family Myrtaceae; genus Eucalyptus; species Eucalyptus sp. ANBG9806169. Next base: position 25,153,270 of record CM024576.1, read on the forward strand.
GCATATCCTTTTTCTTAAAAAAAAAAAATTATTAGCAAATTAACAACAAAAAATAAAATTAAACAAATGACTCACAAAGACAAAGTATCAACTCAAAATTTTAAAAAAAAAAACAAAAAGAAAAAGTTATATATTTTCAATTTACTTAAAAATAAAAAAAATTGAACAAATGCTCGGTCCTTGTGGCAAGCCAACCAGCTTGTTTGGCTCTAGGCCAGTTCTTTAGTAGATTAGTTTGGTTCCTAGTTTTGGCTCTAGAATGGACAATTCGAAATATACTCACCACTACTGATATGATGGAATCTTCTCGTACCTCTGTGCTCTAGAAAACAAGTTAGGATGTGCAACTAAATTGATGGTAAATTGCAACTCATAGGAGTAATTTAAATTGAAAAATTGAAGTGATGGATTGCAATGTCACATTTATCACTCATGCGTAGGTGAATCTCATCTGTGGTTATAGAACTTTAGTGGAATTTGCAACCAAATCGATGAACATAAATTTCAATCACCTAAGCTACTAAACTTTCAAATTTTTGCAATTGGTTCACACTGATTGGAATCCGATTTATATCAGGGCAAAAAAGTCGACATCATGCCCAAGTGGTGATGAATCGTCTTCCAAAAATTGGCCACATGTCAGCTACATCAACAGTTCATCATAATATTAATTTGATTTCGATCAAAGGACATTGGTTGTAAAATTTTAAGGATTAAAAATGAGTAACTGAAATGAAATTTCAGTTATCTGGTTTCATAATCGCAGATGAAATATGTATACTCATGAAGTCTATGTCCACTCCAAAGTCCATAAAGAGGAAATTTAATGTCAATTTGTTATGTTTTAGCCAGGTAATCTGCCAATCCTAGTTAGGTCAATGTCTTCATATCCGTGTATTGCCCGCGTGAGAGAGAGAGAGAGAGAGAGAGAGAGAGAGAGAGAGAGCAGATAGAGAGAGAGAGAGCAGATACCATAACAAGCTTGACTCGTCCCATCAAAGAGCTTCATCGACAAGAGCTAATGAGCGAAGCCTCTCGAAAATCACCACAAAACAGGTTATCAATTTATTTTTATTTTTTAAAAAGCACTGATTTATCAATTAAGGAAGAATAATCTGCTTGTGATTTCAATATAATATTAGAGTAGGAGTTCTTGGTTTCAAATTTTTTCAGATTCTTTATTTGCCTCATATTGTGTATTTCCATACCTAATCTTATGCCAAAATCCTACCTAAACGTGAAGGGGGAGTGTAAGAGTTTTTAATAATTAAGTCACGCCTTAACGGTTTAAGGGAGAGCAATACAAGCGTAGTGCTGCTAGGCGAAGCAATGGAATGATGCACCCTAGATGATGGGAGTCCTGAAAGTATCAAAAGCTTACGCTCTGACCCGAGTAGCATGGAGCACGTGGAATCCCATGTTAATAGTTAGTTGTGATGTTACAAAATCTTATGAAAGCAAGAAAAATGAATTTATGAAATTTTTGGCATTTACTAATATCTATGTGAAGCGATAAGATTTGACCCATTGATGATTGTGTTAAGACACATGAATTGAATCATCGATGAGTTGCCAGTATCAAAAATGCTTTTTTCCAGTCCATTGATCATCCAATCTATTTCAAATTTGACTTGGCTAAATGTTAACCCCGGAGTTGAGAGAATGTTCGCTCTAGTGCTTGCCACGTAGAACTTCACTATGCTTCTGTGTGTGCCACGTGACATGACATGTGGCATAGTTTGGCGACATGGTGCACATTCAACCAATAAGCTTTTAGTGTAATGGTTTGTCATCTATCAATTTCTATCTCTTATTCAATTTAAATTTCAGAAAATAGATAAAGAGATATAATATGAAGATCTTATCTCTTCTGGAGTTTAATCTTGGAAAAAAGAATAACTTCTAGTAGAGAAAAAAATTCAATTACTTTATGTCGTCTCTTGATTACTATATATTATTAAATATTGAGTTTGAATGTTAGAAAATCGATGAGAGAAACTATATCAAGAATTAATCTCTTATAGGGACTAAACATAAAAAAAAATAAAAAAAAAATAAAAAAGAGGATAAACTGGAGAAGATATTTTTCAATGTGTTTTCTTTGTTAACATTGCTTATTTTTCAAATTTTTTTCTCAAATATATTTATATACAACAAAAATTTCGAGCCAAATTCAAAATTTTACACAATATTTCAGTGTCTAGTAATTTTATGAGCAAATGGAAATCAAAGTAAGAATTGTACTAGTGATGAATAATTAAAGTTGAACGATAATATCGATCAATTAGACGAGTTAAATCAACCTAGCATTTATCCATGTTGAATACAAAAAAATGAATTCGATAGGATCAAAATGCAAGTTGTCCATGCAATCTTAATTTGACCAACCAGAAGCAATCGCGAGGATCAAAGACCTCTCCCATCCTCACCAAATATTCGTGTCATCGAGAGACATTAAAATAAAATAAAAAAAAACCGGTGAGAATGCGTGAGCTATATGACTTATCACGTGGCAATCATAGAGATAAAGTGAAGTGTCACATGACAAGTACATAAGTGAATATTCTCTCGATTCCGATTTTAACTATATATAATATAATAGATTCACTCGAAACAAGGGCGAAGGTTTGAATACAACTAACCAGCATTTTCCATGCATTTTCCCCTATGTATATGATGGAAAAAAAAAATCTCCCATTCACATCCATGCTGATTGCTGGCTTAAGCATCGAATTACCTAATAATAAGCCCTTCTATAATTTTCATCCTAATTTCTAGCTCTTATTACGAATAAGCTTTGAATATTCTCCCTCTTATTTTTCTCGTTTTTTTTCCTAGAAGGAAAGTCAAACGGCATGTATTGCAAACTGAACTATTAGTTCTTGATTTGAAATTTTTTAAAAAAAAAAACTATTCCCATCGTTTTTAAAATTTGGAATTGGATGCGGATGAAGTGATCTAAAAGTTTTTTTTGGTCAAAACATAACTGAGTTTTTACTTAATCATGAAGGATTCTTACAAAACGCAGATGAAGAAAGATCTGCACATAAAACATTCCATAAAGGAAAGGGGGGGAAATTAACCAGTTACTAGGGAGAGCGAGAATTATGGTTACGTGCTATCCAATCTGCAGCTGCATTTGCTTGGCGTGGATAAAGTGACGAACCGAAACGGTATTGCTTTGGTTTAACATATCCCTACATAAACGCACTGCTTCTTTTAAATTCCAAGAACTTTCGGCCCACCCAAAGCACCATGTCCACCACCCCCGACAGTCACTCTCAATAATCCACTTTCCTGTTCGGCTTCCAAACCCTCTCACGTGCGACAACTGAAGCTCCCGAATGAACTGAAGCCCGTGTAAAAGCGACTGCACTTCCCCTTCATTCGCCGAAGAAACCCTAGCCTTTGCTGCGAAGCCCTCCAGCACCCTTCCAGTCGAATCGCGAAGGATTCCAGCCACTGAGCACAGAAATTGACCAGGATTCCATGCCGCGTCGACATTAAGTTTCAGATCCTGCCCGTCCGGAGGCCACCAACGTGCAGGTTTGTCTGGTTTGTGAGTGTTTCTGTTGTTGCTTTGGGTTTACCTCTCGCCGAACGAACTCTGTTGTTCCTGAGCAGACCTCAGTAGATCTGCTGGTTTGGGGACGATTGTTCGGAAGATCCAGTTATTTCGCGCCTTCCAAATGTTCCACAGTATCATTCTAGTGAGCTCGCGATCAGGTGAGGTTGTTTCTTTACTGAAAGCTGAGATAAGCCACTGGTCTGTGCGATTAATACTCCTGTTTGGTCTGATCTTGTCGAAAATTTGTGCTCCCAAACCTTCTGTGTCCATTTACATAGCAAAAACAGATGCTCTGTTGTCTCAATACTTGATCGGCAGAACGGGCATAATGGGTCTGAGGTTATTGTTCGTTTATGCAGGTTTTCCTTTGTCGGTAAGGCGTTTTGACAAAAACTCCAGAGAAAGCTTCGAACTTTGGGTGGCACTTCGAGATTCCAAATTTGAGTCCATAAGGTAACTTGTGGTTGAAATGAGCAGGAGGGTCGGTTTTGATCTGCTCTGCTTTTCGTTTCCCGTGCTCGGTTATATCCACTTTTAACAGAATATTGCCCAGAGCTGTTGCCTGTCCATATAAGTTCATCTGGTTGTGGTTGTTGGCTTAGGGGAATTGCTAAAATTTCATTTGCAATGGTATCATCAAAGAGTTGATGGATTTCCTGTTCTTTCCAACCTCTATATTCTCGCATTTATCAATTCAGCTTTGTCGTTGGTTCGTTCTGGTTTGCTTGACCCCCAATGACACCTTGTGATAGCCATCTGTCTTCTCTGATGCGAATAGAATGTCCATCCCCTACTGACCATTGGATATTGTTTTTGATTGTATCTCTGCCGAGCAATAAGCTGTGCCAACCCCACGAGGGTCGATGACCCTTAGATGCAGTCCAGACTTCACCATTGGGGTAATAAATACCTTTCAGCACTCTACACCATAGGGCCGAAGGAGAATTAGCTAATCTCCAGATTTGCTTGCCAAGCATAGCTCTATTAAAGGTAAGCAGATATTTGAAACCAAGTCCGCCAGTGTCTTTACGAGTTTTCAAAGTTTCCCAACTTTTCCAAAGTGCATTCCTCTTTTTGCTTCACCGGTTTGCCACCAAAATGACGCAATTCGTTTTCTATGGCTCTGCGAGATAGATACGGGCAGCTTGAAAATGGACATTGCGTAAGTATGTAAGGATTGCACAACACTTTTTATTAGCACTTCCTTTCCTGCCTTCGTGAGTAAGGTTTCTTTCCATCCTGCTAACTTTGAATTAACTCTGGACAGGATCCATGCAAACATCTCCTTCTTGGATTGACCCCACTCTGTAGGTATACCCAAGTATTTTCCTGTTTTCTGTAGCACAGGAACTCTCAATTCTATAGCTAAGTTGTGCTTTAATGTTTCTGGACAATTACCACTAAAGCAAACCCCTGATTTATTTAAATTGATGGCCTGTCCCGTAGCATAACAGTACTGGTTAAGAATTTGGGCTAGATTCTGGCATTCTGTAATGGTTCCATCCAGAAAAAAGATAGTATCATCGGCAAACATCAGATGTGATAGCTTAGGGCAGAATATGTTTAACTGTATCCCTCGATAGTATCCTCATCTTTGCTTTTTCATCAGCCACGTTAAAACATTGGACATCAAAATGAAGAGATAGGGTGAAAGTGGATCACCTTGTCGGATTCCTCTGGAAGGATGGAAAAAAGAGGTAGGTTCGCCATTTATTTTCACACTGAATGATACTGTGGTGATGCATTGCATAATTAGAGAAACCCATTTAGCATTAAAACCCATATGTAGCATACTATCTCGAACAAAATCCCATTCGATTCTGTCATATGCTTTTTGCATATCTAACTTCAAGATGGCCTGATATTTTTTCTTCTTTTTTGTGATGCGTAGTTGATGCAGTACTTCCTGTACGATGAAGATATTATCCTGAATTTGCCTCTCCGGGACAAAGGCACTCTGCTCTGGTTCAATGATAAGTGGCAGCCACTTCTTTAGTCTGTTTGCTAAGATTTTTGAGATGACTTTATAGCTGAAGTTACACAGACTAATTGGTCTGTATTGGCTTATTTCAGGATTTTGAACTTTGGGAATCAACACTATATGGGTCTGATTGAGCCTGGGATCAAGAACTCCCTTCTGGAAAAAGTCCTGAACTAGTTGCTGCAGGTCTGTTTTTACAGTTTCCCATGAGTTTTGGTAAAATATGCCATTAAAGCCATCTGGCCCAGGAGCTTTAAAAGCTCCCATTTGAAAAAGCAATGCTCGATTTCCTCCAATAAGGGTACTGTCACCAATTCTTCATTAATTTGCGCTGTAATTGGGGATGGGCATTGATTAAGTACTGCTTGATAGTTTCTTGTGCCTTATGTTCTATAGAGCTCCATATAGAAAGACTGAATATGTTGTTGTAGAGTTAAGGGATCCCTACACCAGCTATTATCTTCTAGTTGCAACATTGTGATACGGTTTTGCTGCCTTCGTTTGATTGTCATAGCATGGAAATATCTAGTATTTTGATCTCCCCAATGTAACCATTTGATGCGTGATCTCATTCCCCAGAACTGTTCCTCCTGTTTTCTTAGTGTGTCTATTTGACTGATGATATGTTGCCCTTCCTTCTTGCTTGTATGCTGGGATGTTTGATTCGTAATTGCTGTTAAAGCTTTATTAAGCTCTTTGATCTTCGTATATGCATTAGTAAATCTCTCTTTACTCCACTTTGTAAGTACTTGTGATGTTCTCTCTAATTTCTCTACAAATGAGGAGGAGTGAGATGTGTTTTCTGCCCACCCTTGTTGGATAGCTATATGATAATCTAGATGATCTGTCCAGAAAGCTTCCAATTTAAATTGTTTCTCCCTCTTCTGAAAACTAGGATGCAATCGAAGGACTAAGGGACTATGGTCAGATCCAATAGCTGGGAAAGCCTGAACTTCTGCTTCATGAAAGGTGACTCTCCACTCTAATGTACAGAGCACTCTATCGAGTCTCTTTTTAACCAAATCTGATCCGTCCCTGTTATTTGCCCATGTGAATGCACATCCATGGCTGTCTACATCCATTAGAGATAGGTCATTAAGCATATTTCGGAATGCTGCAATTCTATTGTTGTCTGCTTCTTTTTTCCCTACTTTCTCCCATACATACAGTATTTCATTGAAGTCTCCCATACATATCCATGGCATAGATGTTATAGGTTTGAGATTACCCAACATTTGCCATAGGTTCAGCCGTTCCCCAAAATCAGTAGAAGCATGTAGGAAGGTGATCTGCATCATTTGTTTGCTATCTGGATCAGTACATCGCACATCAATGAAATGTTTTGAACTTGCTTGCACCTTTAAATCAATCTCCTCTTGCCACATGATAGCCAATCCCCCCACTATTCCCATTGGATTAACCAAGTAGAGATTCTGGAATTGAAGTTGTTTGCAAATCTTATCCACCATCGTTGCTTTATTCTGTCTCCATAAGAAAAAGTAGTCTGGGCCTTTCGAGAGCAATTAAGACTTTTAATTCCTGGATTGTCAGGGGGTTGCCCAGCCCCTGACAATTCCAACTCACGATTTTCATGGCTTCTGTGGTGGCTTATTAGGGCTAGCCACCAAAGCCCATTCGTGCCCATCTTGAAGCAATTTCATTGGGGTTTCCAGAAGGTCTACTTCATCTATAAGAAGAGAGGATGTTGTTGGTGTGCATTTCTGTTTTTTTGCCTTTTGTACTTTCATGGTTTTCTTGCTACTTTTCCCCACTTTTAAGAGCTGTGGGTTGATGAATTCAGGGCATACTATCTGTTTTCCACGATCTCTGTCTTCCACTAAAGTAGTTCCACCTGCTGGGCTAATCTCCTGATCTGTGCTGCTTTCTGATCTTTTTTTACAGCTTGTGACAATTTGCATATCACAGGCTACCCCTTGAGCCGGTTGAGAGGGAGTATTAGGAACAGTTTCTTCTACTGTCAATTCCTCCTCTTTTTTCCCATAGCACGCCTCCCAGTAAGGACTATGATCAATATTTTCTCGCTTTCAACCGGGGTCCAAATAACCCTTTCTTGTTCACGCCCGGGGTGAAGTAGCATAAGGGATCTCAAGGCAATCTGTTGCATAGTGCCCAACTTTGCCACAGGAGTAGCAATAATGTGGTAAACGCTCATACTTAAACTCCACCCACAGCCAGTTGTTTCCAATGTCCAGAATAGCTCCCGTTTTCAAAGGTAAAGTCAGATCGATCTCTACTCTAACTCTACCTCCCCTGTTCTAGGCAGTATTGGCATAATCGAGTTGTACTTCAATAACTTTTCCCATTCTTTTCCCCAGATCAGTAAACACTGTGTCTAATCTCCAACCAGGTGGAACTCCTCCAATGCGCACCCAGAAAGCTGCCTTATTGAAATCATAGCAATGTTCAGGGACTTCAGGGAGGCACTGTTTCAGAACAAGCAAATTAGTGGCATATGACCAAGGTGAACTTCTGATAACTCTCTGTTTGTCTTCTTCTGATTGAAAAACAAATGTGAAGTGCCCTGGTTCCTTTTGAGTACACAGAACCCCTTCTGTTTTCCAAGCTTTTTTCATTGTTGTGATAAAAGCAGGGAATTGACATTTGGTTTGGAGTACAATTTGCCGAAGAGAGTACGACGGCATTCCTCCCTTTTCTGTAGAGGTATTTCAGCAGACACTTCGACTACATCTTCCTCAGACCACAGGTACCCTAAACTTTTACACAATGCAGCCACTCGCATCTCATTTTCTTCTTTACTTTCCATTTTCTCTAACTTTCAGTCGATTACCTAGATAAAATCAGGTCTATCCAATCAACATCCCCAGAACAGCCCAAATCAGCGATACCATGCTCCCTACTCCAATGACAACCCAACTTCACCAAAGTGCGAATTCCACACCGATCTCATCAGCCCAACAACAACACAAGAACATTAAACGAAGATCTACACAACACGGACTCGGATGCCTCGGAATCACTTCACTGGATAACTTACGATCATGATCGTCCGAATAAACGGATGGAAACCAAATGAGCATCTGGAGAAGACGTTGGGGGGTTTTTCATTGTAATACTTACAGAATCTTTTTGTTTTCCTATTTGTAAACAAGTCAGGAGGAAAGAACTGAATCCTGGAAGAAAACTAGGGATTGAGGGGCTAGGGTTTAAGAAAAAAAGAGGGGAGGACGCTACCCTGAATGTAGAGAGGAAACTCGCAAAAGCGAGAGGCGACAATTAGTGATCTAAAAGTTGGATCCTAACTATTCTGTTCTCTTGACCAAAAAAAAAAAAAAAAAAAAAAAACTGTTCTGTTCTCACCACAAAAAAAGAAAAAATTGCAAGTGCCCATGTTTGTAAAATGGACCATCACCCCACTCCTTGGTCCACAATCTTTGTTTTTTGAATTTTTCATCGTCATTTCTGTCATATATAAAGTCTAAATATAGTTGGAAATTGAGGTCAGCAGCTGGACGTAAGACTAGGAACAAATTTAGAAATGTGGAGTGGTCCTTCCTCAAACTGCACGTTTTAGCTTGCTAATTAAAATAAATTTCGACGTGTCAGGCAGTCGTGAGTCGTGACTGTGTTGCTTTGATGTCTCTCCTCGTCGGCCAACTGTGGAGAGGTTCGATTAAGGTAGCGCATGACAAAATTTCTGAAACAGAAATTGATTTCTGGCCAGAAATCAATTTCTCAATTTCTATTCCCCAGCCAAGTTTTTGAGTAAAGAAACCTGTTTGATAACCACTCAAAATTTCTATTTCTGAAACATAAATCCTTTTGATAACAGAAAAAAATTTCTATTTCTATGAATCATGTTGTCCCCATCCTTTTACTTCACTCTTCTTGGTGCTTGTGATGGTAATTTAATTTGATAAAAGTTGGTAAATCACTTTAATTTAGGGAGAAGTGCCAAAAAAATCCTAAACCTTTTGTCTTTGTGCGGATTTAGTCCTAAACCTTTTTTTGGTACCGATTTAGTCCTAAACCTTTCTATTTGGTGCCGATTTAGTCCTTCCGGCAAATTTAGCTCGGAAAATGCCTACGTGGATACAAAGCCAGCGCCGGCCGCCCTACGTGGATGGACCGGCGCGGCGACATGGATGCCTGAAAACAAAACGACGCCGTTTTATTAAAAAAAAAATTAAAAATTAAAAAAAAAATTTAAAATTTTTTAAAAAAAAAACCTAGAACCTAGTTTAAAACCTCCTTGTTTTATTGAGAAAATAAAATTTGGCGTTCAAACCCGACACCGCATTTATTTTCTATTTTCTTGCCTAACCACCCTTTTGGAAATAATCTCGCGCAACTTTTTTTTTCTCTAAAGCTTTGGATTTATTTCGTACGGGAGCACGTACGAATTTATTTCCGAAAGCTTTAGAAAAAAAAAAAAAAGTTGCGCAAGATTATTTCCAAAAGGGTGGTTAGGCAAGAAAATAGAAAATAAATGGGGTGTCGGGTTTGAACGCAAAATTTTATTTTCTCAATAAAACAAGGATGTTTTAAACTAGGTGCGTGCAAAGTTTGATCGATTAATTTTGAGTACGGGAGCACGTACGAATTTATTTCCGAAAGCTTTAGAAAAAAAAAGTTGCGCGAGATTATTTCCAAAAAGGGTGGTTAGGCAAGAAAATAGAAAATAAATGTGGTGTCGGGTTTGGACGCCAAATTTTATTTTCTCAATAAAACAATGATGTTTTAAACTAGGTGCGTGCAAAGTTTGATCGATTAATTTTGAGTACGGGAGCACGTACGAATTTATTTCCGAAAACTTTAGAGAAAAACAAAAGTTGCGCGAGATTATTTCCAAAAAGGGTGGTTAGGCAAGAAAATAGAAAATAAATGTAGTGTCGGGTTTGGACGCCAAATTTTATTTTCTCAATAAAACAAAGAGTTTTTAAACTAGGTTCTAGGTTTTTTTTTTTTTAATTTTTTTTAATTTTTTTTTTAATTTTTATTTTTTTTAAATAAAACGGTGTCGTGAGGAGAAGGAATGGGGAAAGCACGATAGTGAGGAGAGGAGAGGAGTCTGGAAGGAAGAAGTGGAGAAATAGTTTTCTATTTCTACGGAAATAGAGAAGCTACAATTTCTAGCTTCTCATTTCTCCTCCAAAAAATTTTGAAAAGAAATCGGTTTCGGAAATAGAGAAATCGGTTTGTGTTATCAAACGGGTTTTCCAATTTCTCTGTTCAGGAACAGAGAAATTGGAAACCGAAATAGAAATTTTACCACGCAGTACCTAAAGAACCATTCATGCACGTTGCGAAGTCGCGGTCCAATGCATTCGATAATGACTTGCAAGTTTCTTTCGATATGACATCCGCGTGTGAATTAAGCACGCGACAAGTTCACACTCAACAAAATCAATTTGTATATTGGGTACCCGTGTAGGTTTTGCTCGAGCCTTGATTATCGGATTTATAATTTGTAAGAGTATCTTATGAATCCGAAATGAATCCATATAAGATGGAGTTTCACGCAATAGGGAAAAAAAAAACATAGTGATTTCGAGAAATGGACATTGATTAGAATATGCTTGAATCGATTGACGAATCCATTCGAAATATGTAATATATCAACTAGTTATCTCAGCGGTCGAATCATCTTGCTAGTGGGAACAATCAATTAATCATTAACATACTATATAAAGTAGCAATAGGGTGAATGATTCATGCACTGCTTATAAAGAAATACGAATTACCTTGATTGGCATCGATGTGTGCAATTAAGCACCCAATAAAATTATATTAGATGTACTAAATTCCAGTACTATGCTTTTCGTTATCTGAATATAAAATTGATGGCCTTTCGTTTAGGTCTTTTCCAGCTTTATCCTTAAATAAATTATACTACTTACATAACATGTGTTCAAAAATAAAAGTCCACTTTTGTACAGCATTTCTCCTTTAAACTAGAACGAGTGTAGCACGTGCTAAAGGTCTTGCTTATCTTTACTACATGTAGGGTGTAGCTAGGCATTTTTCTTACGTAACCATTTTTAATTTATCAAAATTCGATTGTTCACATGCGTAGAAGCATATTGAAAAAAAGGGAAAATAAAAAAGGTACCTCATTATTATTATTATTATTATTATTATTATTATTATTATTTGAACTAACCTCATTATTATTCAATGACCACAATTTTGTCTTTTTAGAAATCACTATACACATTCACATCAATTAATTTTTATGTCCCTATTTACAACAAGACAATTGGTCATTTCAATGTGGTGGTTTTATTTAGAGGTATGTCAAATGGCGGTAAATAACAGGTCATTGGCTAAAAATAAGGTATGTTTTTACTATTTTCTTTAAAATAGAATTTTGCTTTTGCTTTTGCAAGGCATATTTTCAACACAATAAGATGAAGCAAATACTATATTCGAATATATACTAGTATGAGGCGAAATTAAGCAAATTTTGCTATCTGAAAATTTATTTTATAAATTATCGTACATACAAAAAATAAATAAACTTCATTATCGAGACCATGCAAATTGATGCCAGGATTCTTTTCTCAGATGGATTAATCAATATAAATAGTAGTGAAATGGAGCTTATTTTATTTTGGGATATTCAACTTAACTCAAAACTGTGAAATTTTAGTCTATCCAATTATAGATATTCATGTCAGATTATACTTAACGTAAAATTATGTATTTTCATTTATATGACATTGTAGGTTGTGCTAAATAAAATCTATAAAATTTCTTTGTGGGAGGTTGTAATTTTAAAAAAAAATTGTTGACCAATTTTTTGAATACCTATTAAACATACATTATAAACAATATTTTAATTTTCACAATAGTAATTACATAAAAGAAAAAAACGCAAATAGTCTCTAAATTTCGACTCAATGTACAATATAATCCCTGAATTTTTAATTTATTCAATATGATTTTTGAACTTTAGTTTGGTATATAATATAGTCCCTAAATTTTTTGTTTGTTCAATGTGGCCCTTGGACTTTTAATACATGTTCAAGTTACCTCTAAATTATATAAAAATATTCAATGTGGTCCTTTGATTAATTTAAGTTTAGGGAGAACTTGAATATTTGTGTATAGTTTGATACTTAAATTGAACTTGCACAAAAAGTTTAAGAATCACATCGAATAAATTAAAAATTCAAGGATGAAATTACAAATTAGTTTAAAGTTTAAGGATCATATTGAGTAAATTTAAAGTTTGTGGATCGCATTATATATTTGACCAAAATTCAGGGATCACTTATGTTGATGCTCGTTAATAAAATTTTATACCAAAAGTTTAAGGATCATATCGAATAAATTAAAAGTTCAAGGATGGCATTTCACATTAGGCTATATTGAAAAAAATTAAAATTCATGAATCATATTGTACATTGAGTCAAAATTCATGGACTATTTACGTTATTTTTTCAATTAGAAGATGCTCATTAATAAAAAAAAATTAGTACAGAAAAAATAAGAAGAATAACCAAAAGCACAAAAGAAAATGTGTGGCAAATGCAACGCGTCAGTCAAATCACATGATTCAGGATCCATTTGCTGGGCTCCCTCCAAGGAAAGCGCCGATCTTTGCCAGAAATTTTTGGGGGGAGGAGATCTGGAATTCTCGGTTCGTTACGAACAAGATCAAACGTTGGACGGATTCAGAGCTGCCCCCTGTTCTGAGAATTGCATGAACGCGTGCCCCGCATGCATTTGACCACACGACCCGCGTGCAGATCTCTTCGCCCGCCGCTTCCCCGCGCAGAGACATAAGCAATGGTATGTACGGCCTCCATCTTTTCTTGAGTTCTTGCACGACGTTGATCGACAAACAAACGAAACCCGTTTGAAGCGATCGATGCCTCCCCGTGTCTCGGTCTTGTTTTGGGTAATGCGTTCGTGTTTCTCATTGAGATGGGTCGTCGTTTGTGGGATCTCTTAATGCGAGTTGGGTTCGAGTTGATTTGCAAGAAATGAATTCGTGGGCAAGTATTGAAACGTTGATCGGCAAACAAATTTGGGTAATGCGTTCGTGTTTCTCATTGAGATGGGTCGTCGTTTGTGGGATCTCTTAATGGGAGCTGGGTTCGAGTTGATTCGCAGGAATTGAATTCGAGGGCAAGTATTGAAACGTTGATCGGTAAACAAATTTGGGTAATGCGTTCGTGTTTCTCATTGAGATGGGTCGTCGTTTGTGGGATCTCTTAATGTGAGTTGGGTTCGAGTTGATTCGCAAGAATTGAATTCGTGGGCAAGTATTGAAACGTTATGCCTTGCCCGATACGACATTGTTTTTGTTGCATCTGGTTCATACGGTGGGAGAGAGAGGGTTTTTGGTGACAGATTGTGTGCCTGAATTTGATTCGATGTCTGCTTCGAAAGGTTCAGGTTCAAGGCGCTATTGATGCTTTGCGCCCATTTGCACTGCAGAATACTTGTGTAGGAGGCTTATCAACCAGATTCGCCGATTAAGCGGATAGTAATGATACTGCTTTAGTTTAGGCAAATGGGTTTTGACTAAAAAGGTTGGAAGCCCGTTGCCTGTGCTGCGAAAGTTGGTACTTTGAAAGGGTTAGTACTCAACATTGCTCAACTGAGTCTTGTCTCTGTTTTGGCAGGCTGGGAGTAGACTTCAAGGCAAAGAAGTTATCTTTCTAGCATATCAGAGTCTTGGCACGGCCTTTGCTGGCTTGAGCATCTCACCCATTTTTGTGTATAAAGTTACATTTTCGGGCAAATTAGGGGACTATCAAACTGAAGATGTGGTGTTTGGCGTGTGTTCGTTGATTTTTTGGACGTTGACCTTAGTTACGTTGCTCAAGTATGTGATCATCATGTTGACTGCAGATGATAATGGTGAAGGTATGGAGTTGAAAAGCTTTTGAAAGATACTCATGAGCCTAGGCTTTGTGCTTATGCTTTGTGATCGTGTCACATGCAGGAGGAACTTTTGCATTATATTCTCTTCTATGCAGACATGGGAAATTCGGTTTGCTTCCTAATTATCAAACAGCAGATGAGGAGATTTCTACATATGGTAATGCGAAGATCTCACTCAGGAGTACACCTTCTTCTAGGTTCAGAAGATCTATCGATCGGCTTAAAAGAAGAAAGGCTCTTTTACTTCTGTTGGTCTTATTTGGTGCTTCCCTTGGGGTGACTTTTGGTGCTCTTGCACCTGCAATTTCAGGTATTATAGATTGCATCATCCTTGCTGTGAAAAATAGGATAGGAACTTGCAATGGATGAGAAGGATGCAGTTTTATCAGATTAATTCTGCCCATGCTCTCTTCAGGAACTCATTCTTTGATTTGATTTTATTTTTCTGTCCAGTGTTATCGTCAATTGAAGGTGTGCAAGCGCAAGTAACTTCCTTGCATGAAGGTAAGTACACTTTTAGTCATATCATCAGTGCATGGAGCTTAGATCTTATGTAGGTTGAAGATATGAAAGTTATGGTTAAATCTACACATCTTCTGGGATAAGACAAACTGAACTGTCATTTACCCACGAAAAAATATGACAGTTTCTTACTGCACTGAGACTTTGAGTACACATATGACATATCTCATGAAGGCTGGGTCTTCTATGTGTTTAAGCTCAGAAAGTGTTCTAATGTTATTTTGTTCAATACAAACGTGAAAACATCTTGAAGGAAAGAAGAGATTGAACAGACATAAGATTGATTTGTGAGTTGTAGGCATCGCTAGGATCATTGGATTATCCTTTTAAAGTAACTATTTGCTTATTCAAATATCTCCCGTCAAATCTTTGACCCTTTAAAATTCACAGGTTCTGTGATTGCTATTGCTAGTGTTGTATTAATTGGCCTCTTCGTTTTGCAACACCGTGGAACATACAGGGCGGCCTTCGTATTTGCTCCAATAATGATTCTTTGGTCACTATCCATTGCTGCCCTTGGCATCTACAACATCATAGTCTGGAATCCTAATGTCTATAAGGCTCTTTCCCCTTATTATATTATTGAGTTCTTCAGGCACACAGGACCATATGGTTGGATATCTCTTGGGGGAGTACTTCTATGTATTACAGGCAAGTATTTTCTGTGGATTAGTGCAAGTCCTAGTCAACGAGCTTTCTCTCATCATCAATTTATGGAGGTAATTCCTGTCAAATACAGGAACAGAAGTCATGTTTGAAGATCTTGGTTACTTCTCAGCTGCATCAGTACGGGTATGTACTGCTGTTAGTGCCTAATTACTAAAGACTATTTTGGTTTGGTTTATGCTGTTGAAGCTGTGATCTGAAGAAATCAACCCGGGGCTGCTTCGGTTTGTTATTTCACCTTTAAGACTTATATGAGAAACACGTTTAATCAATGACAATATCCGATGCAGTCACCTTAGGCACAATATTTGTTGCCCAACATCAACTTACCTTGAATTGCTATCCATGATATATTCTTCTAGCTTATTCATATTGTTACTATTCAGTCCATTCTATTGGGGACTATTTCCGCCTCACAAGTCCATTGCACTGATAGATGGAAATTCTGATGAAGTTGCTCTCTGCAGATTGCTTTCTTTTGTGTCACTTACCCTTGCCTGGTGCTCCAGTACCTGGGTCAGGCTGCATTTCTGTCAAAGAACTTTACAGCTTTTCCTAGGAGCTTTTATGCATCTATTCCCGGTAGATTTTCTGTTCCGACATAGATGTTGATGTGGATTGTTGTCAGAGTAAAAAGCAATTACATATGTTATTAACTTCAGTGTGTTCAGCACTATCTATGTGCATGAAATAGTCGTTTGATTGCATAAGTTTAGGGCATTTCATGCACGAGATTATGTTGAAGTGCATTTAACGAAGCTGACTATTATCTAGACAATTATGGGAATGCATGAAATTAAGCTGACAATATGAATTCTATTTTCTTTGGCAAGAACTTGGATTCTTTAGTTGAAACTGCTGATTCATCAGTGATTACTGTATCTTTTGCTGCTAAAGGATTCTCATTTCAGATAAAGAAAACTGTAGGATCTGTGAAGTTTTTGGATTTCTATCTCTTTTTTAAATGGATTAAGTGACGATATGATGCAAATAATATTCAGCAGTGGCATGTCTTTACTCTGCTAAATGTGGAGCTAGAGATCATATACTGAACTGGTGGTGCTCCTCTATTGATTTATATTATAAGGAATATTATAATCTTTAGACAATTAGTTGCACTCCCCAATGGACAAGATGAAGCGATACACTTTTAAGAAGTGTAATTTCTCCGAATATATTATCATGAATCAAAATTAAATGATGAACTAGCTAATTTTGAACTGGGTAATTATTTGAGTGGTATGAGCAACTTGCCATTGGAACTCTCTTCTTCGAGCTAATCTCTATGAAATTCGATAAGTAGCTCCTAGAACCAATAAATTAATCTTATCACAACACCCTGTAGGAGTTCCAGAACCATCATTTTTAATACTAGAGCATAAATTTTTATTTTTGGTCTCTAACGAATGCTTTTTTCAAATTTTGTTAGATCCCTTATTCTGGCCATTTTTTGCCATGGCTGTTTTGGCTGCAATTGTTGCCAGTGAGACTGCGATATCTGCCGCATGCTCATTGGTTAATCAAAGCCATGCATTGGGTTGTTTCCCTCGGGTCAAGATCCTACACACATCAAGGTGGATCAAAGGACGGATATATGTTCCAGAGTTGAACTGGGTTCTAATGATACTCTGTTTGGCTGTGGCGGTTGGTTTCAGAGACACAAACCACATCGCATATGCTTTCGGTACGTCAACCAGGATAACAATCTAGAGCATGCCTTCTTTGTGGAAGTATTTTTGTCTGTTTAACATTATTCTGGCTGGTTTCATCTAGCTGTAGGGTATCTAGAAAGCCTTCTATGCAGTAAACCATTTGAGATGTTCCATGTCCAAGTCGATTTCCTCTAGATATGGTCCTTAGAGAGGTTGAATTGTAGAAATAAGATCCATTTACTCATCTCAAGCAAGAACAAAGTGACCTCACACAGTTTGCAGTTAAAACACTGTCCTCTTACACATGAAATGGTTACTTGTTAATAAATCAAGACAGATGAACTTGTGTGGCCATGGTGATGTTGTCTGCCCAATGTGCTGACATTCCACATGGGGTCCTGAATTCTAAGGTTCCATCAGTAAACTGGTTTATTAGCCATTCATAGTGGTATTATGTAGCCTACAGCCTTTTTTATTTTATTTTTTAAATTGTCTTGGAGAGAAATAGCACGTTCTTCAATTTTGTGCGGTAATTGGTAGTTTCCTATCGGTTTACTATCTTGATTTGAATGAGAACAGAAATTGGCTACAAATGGAAGTTTTATGTTTTTGTCTTGATTTCAGCATTTGCGTGGATTCTGAAGGCGTTTGTGACCACTTGGCTCATGTCCCTTGCAATTCACTATGTGTGGCGTAAGAATCTTGCGTTCACCATCTCTTTCTTCTTGTTATTCGGATCGATCGAGACCATTTACTTCTCGTCTGCCTGTGTGAAAATCCCAAAAGGGGCATGGGTTCCTCTTTTTCTCACTTCTCTCTTCACGTTCGTGATGTACATATGGCATTATGCTACGAGGAAGAAGTATAAGATCGACCTGCAGAACAAAGTGCCAATGAAGTGGATTCTCACTTTGGGCCCCACTCTCGGTGTTGTCAGGGTTCCCGGGATCGGTCTCTTCTACACTGAACTGGCTACTGGGATCCCGGCAACTTTTGCAAATTTCCTATCCAACTTACCTGCATTTTACCAGGTGGCCGTTTTCGTCTGTGTGAAAACAATTCCCGTCCCTCATGTTCCCCACAAAGAACGCTATCTGATTGGCCGGATTGGTCCCAAGTCATACAGACTGTATCGCTGCATTGTTCGGAATGGCTACAAGGATGTTCATAGGAAGGACGACGACCTGGAAAACGACCTCATCATGAGCATAGCAGAGTTCATTCAGCTTGAATCGGAAGGTTGCGGGACCCTCGATGGCTCTATGGACGGCTGGATGGCCGTTGTGCGAACATCAGAGAAGTTCGGGACAAGATTGGCAGTCTCAGAATCAGATGACCCCATCATAAGCTACAGCTCAAACTTTTCAGATTCGACGGGCTGCAGCTGCAGCAAGTCTGCCGCCTTGCAGAAGCTGCATTCCATTTACGTCAAGGAATCGTCCAACCTGACCCTGCATCGGGGCCGCGTATACCGTTTCCAGCTGCTCGAGACAAAGTTCAAGAACCCGCAGGTGAAGGAAGAACTCTTGCATCTCGTGGAAGCTCAGCAGGCTGGGGTGACTTACGTGATGGGTGACTCCCAGGTGAGAGCCAGATCGAACTCGTCGTTCTTGAAGAAGTTTGCGATCAACGGGGTGTACTCTTTCTTGAGCGAGAACTGTCGAAGCCCGGCCGTGGCTTTGAACATACCTCAAGTGTGCTTGATTGAGGTGGGCATGAAGTACCATGTCGTCTAGTCTCGATATTTTTCTCTGGGGATTTGATTTACGTTCTTTGCTCCGTTTTTTGCTGCCACTTTTCCTGAAGGTTGTCTTGCATTTAAATTCTTTAGAACGCAACAATAAAATTCCTTTTTGATCTGGCCCTCTTTAGCTCCCATGCTTTTTTATCTGTACATTCTCGACTATGCATATCTGAGTTTTTCCTGCTCGACTCGAGTTCGAAAGAAACGCTTCGGGATTGATCTGAACTTTTAAAAGAGAAGGCCATTGAATCTCATGTTATGAACGTGTCACGGGGTTCCGAGGATGGAACGGGTTCGACTCATCCGGTCATACTGGACGAGCCTTTTGAGCTCAGATATCATCAACCTCCAGCGGGCCTCCTTCATCTTCCCGAACTCGGATCGAAGGAAGATGATATGAATCTATGAATCGAGCCGGAGCGACTTGACTCGGCCGCGTCGAGGCGGGGCATCGGACAGAAGTCTGTGATCGGGTGCCATGCGCCCGTCTTCGTCGCGTGCGTGCAAAGTCTCGAGCGCGTGCTGGGACAGTCTCTCTTGCTGAAATCCGTGCGTGTTTTGCGCATGCTGTAGTGCATCACAAGCAGGCCCTTTGCCGAGTTCAGACTTGCCCGAAGATCACGTAGTCAAACTCCCTTCATATATTCCACAATTGTTATCTTCCCATTTTGAAACATTCAAACATCTGATGGACACAGAATCGATAACGTGAAATGGAAGCGCTGGACCTCGACCAATGTAAGTCTGACGAAGCTCGCGAAAAGTCAGTAAAAATTAGGGAAATCGCCCAAGTAGAGATGACCGAGGTAGTTCTCTTAAATTCAACGTGCAAATCGACCAATGGGATTGTACAAATATATGATATATAAAAATCTAACGTCATACATACAAAATTATAAGTCAGTAAAAATTAGGGAAATCAACCAAGTAGAGATGACTTAAGGTAGTTCTCTCAAATTCAACGTACAAATCGACCAATGGGTTTGTACAAATATATGATATATAAAAATCTAACGTCATACATACAAAATTATAAGTCAGTAAAAGTTAGGAAATCAACCAAGTAGAGATGATTGAGGTAGTTCTCTTAAATTCAACGTACAAATCGACCAATGGGTTTGTACAAATATATGATATATAAAAATCTAACGTCATACATACAAAATTATAAGTCAGTAAAAGTTAGGGAAATCAACCAAGTAGAGATGATTGAGGTAGTTCTCTTAAATTCAACGTACAAATCGACCAATGGGTTTGTACAAATATATGATATATAAAAATCTAACGTCATACATACAAAATTATAACTTTGCCCGTGCTCTATCTGAATTTTGCATGTGATTTTAGATCATTTGACATTTTTCTTTTTTATAACACTACTACCAAAAAAAAAAGAGAGAGGGCTTTCGATGGCAAATCTTACTCTTTATTCAAATAGCATGAAGTACCCATATGCTTTTACTAAACTTGTTATGATCTCTCTTTCCTCATATATTAACTTAATTAGATTGTCATAAATATCAATTACAGAATGTTAAGAACATCGAAACCTTGGAGATGAAATATCAGGACAAAGCAAGGTATGAATTTCAGTATCCGAAAAAAAGAGAAATACTTCTTTCTATTTCCAACTCACCCTTCGATTGGAAAGCAAAATTGGTGAATCGATTGTGTAATGGCCAAGAAAAGGAGAGAGAGAGAGAGAGCCCCAGTCCCATGTTTGACGGAGGGGGGGTTAAAAACTTTGACTTGGCTTGACATGACATGCAGGGTTGCTGACTCAGCTCCACGTCCCCGTCCCCAGTCGGTAGGTAGGTAAGGTACCCGTACAAATAACCAATTAATGTTCCTATTATTATTAAAAAAAAATACGTGTCTGAACTCTTGTTAAGACATGAAATCAACTAATTTAAAAGAGAAACAATTCCGAAAAACCAGCAACTGGTATTAATCCCCCTGTCCGATTTTCACCGCGTTGACCTCCCCTCTTTTCTCCTCCTCCTCCTCTCCCTCTCTCCTTTCCTCTTCATCTTCATCGCCATCGTCGTCGTCATCCGATGCGTGATTCGTTCGTTCCCTCTCGTCGTCGTCGTCGTCAAAATCAAATCGAAAAATCAACAGTCGTCTCCACTCCCCTCCCGTCTTTCTCTCTCTCTCTCTCTCTCCCTGACCTAACCCTAGAATAATCGCAACCGCATTTCAAATCGTCTCCCCCTTCTCCCGTATCGGATTTCTCTCCTAACCTCCGTCGTTGGAAGATTAGGTTGCTCTTCGGGGGCCGCCTCAAAATCCGATTTTTATCCCTCCTCCTCCTTCTTCCCGTTCTTGTTCTTGTTGGGTTGGGTTGGATTGGATTGGATTGCTCGGGGTGTTGGGGGGATAGGGCCGGACCGGGACCGGGACCGGATCCGATTGGGGCATGAGGTGAAGCGGGAAAGAGGAGTGGGGGATTCCGATTCTGCATGGTCATCGTCGCTGCCATCCCATGTTGAGCTCTTGCTGCTCCCACTCCTTATCCCCTCGCCCCCCTCTGGTGTCGCCTCCTCCCGTCGCTCGGTTTAGGGTTCCGACGAGGCCGGCCGCCGCGTCGCTCGCGCTCTCCCGGGGCTCCGGGTCCTCGGGTTCCAGCTGCAATCGTGCCAGATACGTAAGGGTTTAATCCGTCTCGCGCTCGATTCAGTTCGGCTGCATTTGATTCTTGATTTCCGAGCATAGGGATAGGGTGATCGTTGTGATTGATCTTTTTTGCGTATTTTGGCCGTGCATCAGGATTGCATTTGCTAATAGTTTTGATTCGATCCGATTGTGTATTTCTTCGATGAAGTTACCTTTTTGTGGCGGCTTTTTAGATCAAGAGAAAAGTTTTTTCCTTTTGATCTTTTGTTTGCTGTTAGCAATTTCTTTCTTGTAATTGTGATAACCGGTCTCTAGTTTATGATGGTTGTTGGGACTCTGCTTGATGTCTTGGTGCTCTGATGACCATGCAGAATTGGAAGATTTCTTGCTTCAGGGACCAGAGTTTCCCTCCCGATAGTCAACGATTCAAATTTGTTGAAAATGCTCCGCCGGAAGAACACGCGGAGCCTGAATTGAATACTGAAATCGCCGTTCAGAAGGACTGGAAAGCAAAATTTAGAGACGTACGTTTTTTCTGCTTTCCATTCTTCAATTCAAGTCATTAATTGAGTAGACATCTACTGCTTTAGAGAGTTTGAGAGGGCTGAACTTTTCTACGTGTAGGAATATATGTAGGAACAAGGGTTTGGCGTAGTGATGGTCTTTTCTTCAGAGGCTTTGGGCTTGAATTCCGATTCTGTTCTTCCCCTTTCGCACACTTTACCTAGCTCAAAATACCAAAGCCTGCTTTCCTCTGCCATGGAATTCTGTGCGTGCTTTTTTTTTTTGGTTGAGGCTTTGAGCAATGTGTTAATAGTTACTGACTTTATATCCCTTGTTGGAAAGCTAGTTCTGTTTTATCCTCTTAACTGTGCTTTAAACATCATTGTACTAGATCACAAGGCATTTTTTAGAGTCAATCGAGAGAAATGATACGGAGAAATGTGAAGCAAATCAAATAGTTAGGAAAGAGGGTAACGTAGTTGCCGATGTACAACACAGACATCTAGAGAGCCTGAGCAGTTGTGGGAGAGACTTCTGCTGAAAATGACCTGAGTTGTCGTTTCTGGTCACTTTAGTGTGTGAAGTAAGTTCTATGAAATCTCTGTAATGGGAGCACATTGTTAGGTTGAGCCATCAAGATATCCAAGTACTTAAGGGGGTTGAGCATGTTTTATTATCCTTAACTTGAAAGAATTCTGGGTGACCTTGGATGCTGTCGAAAGTGTCAATACCCAGTGTTTGCCTGCAATTTGTTGAAAAAGTCTTGTTGTGATATTTGTATATGCTTTGAACATCCTAAGTATTTTATGCATCTCTTGCATTGTTAATATGGAGAAGCAAGTCAACCACTGATTGCATATTAACGGACGGAAACCACATAGTGATATAACATATTCATAAGATACTTTCTCCTTGAAAGAGATGAAGGTCATAAATTATAGTCACTTGTCAATTATGAATTCTAGAGTACGAATGTGAGAGTAGATGCAAATAAAAGCACTCATGATATGGAAATTCAATCCAATTGCATTTTGGAATTGCATTAGTGAGGGTGAGAGAGGAGCTTTCCATTTTTTATGTTGCTTTTACCAGCACAAAGAAGCCAATCTTTGGTATTGGGTGTAGTTACATTCCCTTAGTTTAAATTGCAAAGTACGGGGAGGACTTATGAGAGGGTGAAAGAGGAGGACACCACTGGTTGAAGATTCATGTCATCATTCCCAAAATGAAGATTTTAGGCTTTGTTCTCCTGTAAAACTTAATTAAGAGATGCTTAGCTGTATGTTAGAGCAACATAATGCAAGAAATGAAAAGTTTTACGGCATGCTAGTGTTAAGTAGGAGTTTCATGTTCTGACACATCACAATGTGAACGCCTTCAGGTTTCTCAAACTTCTACATGCTTCTAAGAAATGTTTTGGTTATAATGTAGGCTGTAAATGCATTATTCAAAGCAATTGGAAGGCCTTGGACTGTGCCCTGGACAGCAGAGACAGTGTTAAAGGTACTTCCTTTTAGTTGCTATAAATCTCCATGTGCATGAGAAGTTCTTGGTCAGTACTTTGAAGTGATCAGAAGTTATGGTTAATTGTTGGTCTGAAGAATTCTTCAATTCATGATGCAGGTTATGGTTCTTTGGGTTACCTCATTTTGGTTTATAGGGACATGGCTGGTTCCATTCACGGTGCATATAGCAGGATTCAACAAGGAAACTTTGACTTTCAGAGGGCAGGCACTCTATAGCCTCTTGACAGATGTGACTGAAGGCATTGCTGGAATTTTGATCCTACACCGCTGTCTCTCACGGTTTTATCCCCTTCCGTCTGATTGGTTTAGTTTCAGTCTAAAAGGTAAGTGGCATTTCGACGTCGCGCTTGGGTGCCTCTTGTTTCCTCTGGTCAATCGCCTCTCGCAAATCAACCTCGATCTATTGCCGATTCTCCCCTCCACACCTGTAACGCTATCAAGTGTCGAACAGTCAATATTGGCACGGGATCCGATCGCGATGGCACTTTACGCACTTGTAGTTACAGTTTGTGCTCCTGTATGGGAAGAAATAGTGTTCCGGGGTTTCCTTCTTCCTTCACTTACAAAATACATGCCTGTGTGGTGTGCAATACTGTTGAGCTCAGTCGCCTTTGCTTTAGCACATTTTAATGGACAGAGGATGCTTCCGCTCATCTTTCTCGGGGTGGTGATGGGTCTTCTCTTTACACGGTCAAGGAACTTATTACCATCCATGCTATTGCATAGCCTCTGGAATGCTTTTGTTTTCTTAAGTTTAATGAGATAGCTTGTAGCTTTGCATGTAAATTAGTGATCAATCAGTAAATTTTTCATCCAAACGTTAATTTCGTCCAGGGTTGATGTGCAGTTTCACCTTGGTTTGCAACATAATAGTAGCGTCTTCCCGAATTATCTAGGAAGACTCATCTTTAGATTAACAATCAGTTTATTTACGTTTCTTGTAACAGTGGAATACCTGTTGCTTTTTGTGAATGACAAGATCTTAAAGCGAATTGATGTATGTCTGGAATCCGAGGGACAGATACGCAACGCATATTAAAGTAACGCTGTTGTGTATGTTCGAGGAAGGACGAAAACGAGAGCAAAGTATAAAGTCTTTTGGGTTGGCTGAAGCTCTTGCTATGAGGGATCGGCTTCGGTCTCTATATCGACGACGTTCCTCTCGCACGATGAAGCTCTTGTCTAGAATCGTTTCCTGGATTAAAAAAAGGTCCAGCATGAATCTCGAAGGTTCGCGATCGTACTCGAGCCACAGACCGGTCCACCCAGGAATTTGTCCGCCCTTTGCCTACGTTGCATCGGACTTTGTGGCCCCTCCCGAACTTATCCGAGACCATTTTCTTATTCAGAATTCATTCAGTCGATTGGATAGACAGCGTCTCTTTGAATTGACATATTGTATCGAGTTCAAATCACATGGTTCGGTCCGGAAACTCGGCTCAGACTTCGAGTTTCTCTGTTCTGTTTTTTGCTGGGGAGTTGCCCCCCCATTAATGAGCTTCTTAACACCTTCTGCCAAAAGGGAAAGGTCCTCAAGTATTCATTTATTGGGGGTAAGTCCTCTGAATTAAGCTACTTTTTTATATGTCATCGCACATAATTAAATAGCAAATAATTAGTTGGGATGTAAGTTAGTTCTGGATGACTTCAAATAGTAAATTTTTTTCTAGAGGTATCGGTTCCTCTTGTTGGGGACGAACCGAGACCTCCTAATCGACGGCTTCATCACTCCCAAGCCACCCCCAGGAAGGCGACAAAGTCGTTTATTTACCGGTGATTATTCATCATGTACAGAACTCATCAGTTGAAAAGATTTGTAGTCTCTCTATCATGATACTGGCAAGATGCCTGTGCATTCCACAGATTTAAGACTAGTGTTATATCATTCTAAACGTGGGTGTTAACATGAATATTTACAAGAGAAATAATATGTAGAAAATTTTAATAATAAATACTCGCATTAATCACATCCTCTTCCAGAGTTTTAGTAAGGATTTTATTTGAAGCTCATATGCACTCCATCATTTAGGTTGATCCTCCCCGATTAAAAGATAAAAAAAGAAATAACATTGCTATATTTATCGAATCATAACATGCAATATCCAATTTGTAAGAATTGATGGACATAATCCTCTTCCAATGTTTGTTTATTTTGTTCTAGTGAGAATTGATGGACATCTCATCTTTCGTGGCAATGAAAAAATTATTGGATATCTCGAGCAAATATGCAATATCCAATTTGTAAGTATATAAGAAATAAATGAGAACTGTTGAGTTATTACGAAATTATTGAGATAAGAGAGTGTCTAGTATAATAACCATGGCCTACATTACATTTATACAAATTATAGGATATTTCTTTTAAGATGTCCGAACTTTACGAACCATTTTGTCAAATATATTTAGTAAAACTTATTTACAGGATGACATGCGTGGCTCTCAAAATTCATACAACCAAACGACATTGCGATTTTTTTAAAAAGAAGATCTACCGAATTCAAAATCTGTCTTAGACGTCTGAGCATGTCCAGATAAGTAAAAACTCATATGATTCCGATCGACGGAGCTCGGAAAACCGGGCTGTCCGGCGATCGGAGGCCCCTTCGGACAGAAACCCAGTACGTGCAGCAAATCCCTCGATCGTGCCGAGGAAAAGTACGTGGACGCCGCACCGTAGCCACCACCTTTGTTGGGAAATGGGAAGACTGCACTGTCGTACCGAATGACAAGCCTTCAAGAACTCGACACGTTGGCCAATTCGTAAGGACACTCACTCTCTCTCTCTCTCTCTCTCTCTCTGTATATTGATGAAAACCGAGGTGAGGGAAACTACCTAGTAGGGTCTATTATATAGCGGGAAGGAACCGCCTCATCATCGTCAACTTCTCTCTCTCTCTCGCCCTCCCTACCATTCTCGAAGCCCGAAACCGTCTCCTCTCCGCCACCTGCCGCGCATCTCGCATCAAACGGTGCGCTTCTGGGTCGTTCGCGGTTCGCAAGATCCGCTTATTTCGCTCTTGCACGTAAAATCTTTAGCGCCCGCTTATCAGTTATCGCTCGCCATTCTTGGGTTTTTGTCTGAAGCGTTTTACGTGTCTACCGCGCACGGGGACGCCATGATATCATTTCTCATGTTTGTCTCTCTTTTTCGAAAGTTGCAGTTTTTATGGGTTACTAGGATGTTCTGAGTACTTCCCAAGCGGTCGAGTCTTCTTTTTTTTTTTGGATGCGGTGTCTCTGTTTTTTGTTTGGATGAAATCTGCTTCTGGAGGATTTATTCCTGAGTTTCACTTGTCCTGCTAGCGTAATTTCCCTGGTATCTTCCTGTACATTTTTAGTAAGTAATAATAGTGGAAATATGGAGAGCAGGGAATTTTATCGGGTGCTCTTTCTCTGAACCCATCTGTCTGATCTTTAATAGGCCCACGCCCTGTTTGGTTATCTGTTCGTGTGTACTAAAAAGATGATCCTTTGGCAGGGTCTTGAGCGTTGAGGAAGGAAGAAAGAACGGGCAATGGAACAGAAACATATATTGCTGTCGGCAATAGGTGTAGGAGTTGGAGTGGGGCTTGGAATAGCATCAGGACAGACAGTGAGCAAATGGGCAGGTAACGCTTCTTCCTCAGACTCGATCACTGCTGAGAGAGTGGAGAAGGAGATGCTCAGGCTGGTGGTTGATGGCAGAGAGAGCAAAGTCACTTTCGACCAGTTCCCTTACTATCTCAGGTCACATCGACATTCTCTCGTTTCCACTCTGCTTAGAAAGTTTTTTTTTTCCCCGTTCTTAGAGAAAAGTGAATTCAATCCAATTCCAACAGTGTTAAACAAACAAATGTATATTCTTGTGAAGACAGAACAGAACAAACACAGGTGAAAGAATTGTCTGGGCCTCACTTTTTTCAGTGTTTTTATCTTCCACTTCTGTAATGATACTCGTGTGCTCATGTACACCGGTCCCACTTGATTCGACAGGGGTGATTCTTGCACTCTGGTCCTAATGAGGCCTCGCTTAAATTATTTGGGTCCAAATTTAATTTGTTTTTGGTCTTACAGGCTAGGACCAATGTATATATAATCATGGTCTGATAAGGAACGACACTCTTTTTCTGGATTCTCCAGCGGACCTTTATCGCTGTGATATGTCTTGCTAATATTTTACACAGCGAATGAACGGAATACAGATAATTTCTTCTGAAAAGAGGCGTCCTCAAATAAAGCAAGTCTGTTTTCAATGAAGCTCTGGCCAGTTTGTTCATTGCCTTTCTTTTGTTTCTTAGGAGTTTGCCCTAATATCGTCTGGTCTTTAGTGATCATCGACAAAAAAATGCACTATATTATTGGGAGGTAATTATACCCAGTCCGAGCTATTGAAACTATATGTTACTCTAATCCTGGCAAATTGATTTCTGGCCTGCTCTTCACGTGTGTCTGTTTTTTCCTGTAAATTGCTGCTCTTGGTTTTGTTGCCTTCTATCCTTAAGGAATATAACATTCTTATCCAGATTTTTCAGCATCTGTGGTTTTTTGATAATTTTCAATTGCTTAGGTGAACTGTTGCTGTTCTGAAAGAATTATTTTTTAAATATCTTTTTTTCTGGGTAAGCAGTGAGGTTTATTGATGTAATAAACAAATCAGAGGATCTCTGCTACAAAAATGTTCAAATTGCAACAAATCATCTATGGCATCAACCTCCAGTTCCTGCAATTGGCTATATGCTGAGAGGAAGAGCCTATACTCTCTCTCTCTCTCTCTCTCTCTCTCTCTCTCTCTCTCTCTCAAATCTTTACAAACATCAAAATGAATCTGGGAAAATTTATCATTGCTCAAAACAATAAAGCTGTCTTCACAGATCTTCTTGCCTGGCCATCCATAAATAACAAAGTGCTGAACACCAGGCAACCTTGAAGATGAGACATGGAATAGATTTGCCTTTTCAAGTAGTACATGCTCATTGCAACACAGAATCCCAATTAAGCAAGCCTCTATTTATCCCATATTTCTCATATCTTTTCCTCCAGATTTCGTCAGCTATTATACACTCCACAATAAAGTGATTCCTTGATTTAACATCAGCTCCATAAAGCACACAGTCATTATTGACAGCAACATTCTTCATCCTATCCTTAGTGGAGAGCTTATGCAAAATAGCAAGCTGACAATGAAGCTTTGTTTAGAAATATATGGGGTAAACCGAATTAATTAATGCCATACCTTGCTTGCTCTAGCTCTAGCACAACTCCATGCACTGTTGACCGAGAATTGCTCTGAAGAAGTTGCCTTCCATATCACCATTTCTGCTTGCCCTGCATTTGGAGAAGGAACTCTGCACAATGCTAAGTGAACCAATAGCATATCATCTAATCTAGCAGCTGACAAATTCCACCTTCCATCCTCAATAACTCCTGCTACCGTAGCTTGCAGAGAAGCTGAAGAACAGATAACTCTATACTCCTACTACTACTATTAGGGTTTGAGTGGGGACATAGATGAATGAGACTTCAGGGCTTAAGGTTCATGTTGAGAGCTTCTGGGGATTTATTTGGTATTCTGAATTTCTCGCACGTATTTGTGAAAATTCTCGCAATGGTCAGGGGAGAAATGGGGAGAAATGGCATTTGAATTTTTTGATTTGAAACTCAGTTATCAATTTGTACTTGAATTATCATGGAGATATTACAACTCTTGTGTAAAAGTGTTAGCGTTCGAAGTGTCTATCAAAATTTTTATAGAGTGGGAGGTTTCTAGCGAGGTTCTCTATGTCTTCGATGAGTATTCATGATTCTTTGTTTCTTGAGACTTTGAGGCCTTCCCTTGACTTCTGCTATCTAGGCTTTTTCTTTTCTTTTCTTTTTTCCCCTGCTTTTGTTGCTTCATGGCTACTTACCTTTTTCCTCATATTCTAACTGCAACAACAGTGAGCAGACACGAGTTTTGCTGACAAGTGCTGCATATGTTCATTTGAAGCATGCTGAAGTTTCTAAGTACACAAGAAATCTTTCGCCTGCTAGTCGAGCCATTTTGCTCTCTGGACCTGCAGGTTGGTTGTGAATCTATCATATATCAATATGTTGGTTTGAGCATTGTCGTTGCAGACTCTAAAATAATTCTTCTTTCTTTCATAATGACTTTAAGAGCTTTACCAACAAATGCTTGCCAAGGCTCTTGCCCATTACTTCGAAGCCAAGTTGCTGCTGCTAGATGTGACGGATTTTTCTTTGAAGGTAGGTATATAGAGTAAATGTATATACGTTGGTTTTGGTTTTGTTTTCATTCTATAATTTATGATGTTCCTTGCAGATCCAGAGTAAATATGGAACTGGGAACAAAGAATATGTATGTCCATCTGTTTTCTTATCTTGACTTCATCAATTTTGTTGTCTTGTATACTTGTTTTACTTGATCCAACACATATGCACTAGAAAATGGACGTTGGTCACTAATGATGACGTGTTTTCTGATTGGTCAATACACCGTGATTTGATGTGCTTTAGTATACTAGACAAACTTTGACTTTCAGATTTGTTCATATTTATTTGCATTATTGCTATCTAGTCTTTCAAAAGATCCCCATCCGAGTCAACACTGGAGCGGTTGTCCAGCTTACTCGGATCTTTTTCAATCCTTCCACAAAAGGAGGAAGGAAAAGGTATGCCAAGGTGGTGGCTTTGTTTCTGCTTAGAGGTTTACGTTATCTTTTTATTTTTTTGTTATTTATTTATTTTTATTTTTTTTTGTGGTCAGAATTTTATGTTATTTTAAGAGGTGGCTCTTTTTCGTTGAACATGCATATCACATATTAGGCAGTGCTTTTAGCAAAAAGAATCATGAGGCGGTGTTGCCTTGTATAATATTCTTCCGTAAGCAGTGTTGAGCTGTCCTGAAAAATAAGCAATGCTAGGATCCATGCTTTCTTGGACTCTAATCTGTCTTTTCTTTACATAGATTGGTGAAGTACCATGGGCATTAATTTTTTAAGAACATGGATCTAAAGTTTGGTCAAGAAATTATGATGATAGACATCTTGGATCAGATGTTTTATCTGGTGCACTGGGTGATTTAGTATAGGAGTAGTTGCTGCTTTGTTTGTCCTTTCTTTTGGGCTTCATCAATCCCTGGTCAAGGGTAGTTGGACCTTTTTAATTTTTCTCTCCTTGTTTCACCATTTGAATGAGTCGTTCATCAGTACATTTGGTTTCTTCTTAAAGAGTACTGACCAGAACTCATGTAGAGGTCGCAAGCTCTGTTTGGATAAGTAGTTGGAGCATTCTTCTGACAATGCTGAAATTGACTTTCATTAGCTTACTTGGTTTGCTAGCAGTTCTTAGATACAATAACATTTTCGTGCAGGGAACTTAAGGAGGCAAAACAGTGGTGTGGACATTGGATCAAGGTAATCTTAAGCGGTTATCTCTGTTGGAATTAGGAAACATATATGTTGTATTTGCTTTCTTGTTCTACTGTCGATATTATTTTTACATCTACATGCATAAGCATGCTTGGGAATTCCAGGGGAACAGAAGGTCCTTGCAATCCACCAAAGCTTCGTAGATATGCCTCTGCCTCGGCTAATATCACTAACCTTGCGACCCAATCTGCTCCTTCTAATCCAGGTTTCTTCACTGCAATTTTTTATGACGTTTGCTGTTTGAGTGATTTGTTATTAAAGTGGTAAATTGTTGGGTAATCACCTTGACTGGAGTCCTTAACTCCAAATCACTTCATGATCTCATAGTTATTTATAATGTTAGCTCTGGGTGCGCCCAGAAGAAGAAGTTAGTAATTTTCTTTTCCTAAAGAGCACTATGCATGGATATAAACTATTCTTGGAGTTTTGGCACTCTCTCCGTCATAGAGCTCACTTCTACATAAGCAAAATGTGGTTTTTGCATGCATGACTTTCACTAAGCTACGCCTTCTCTTGCATCTAATCTTTAGTTGGATACAAAAAGATGGCATTTTTATCATGATTATTCTAGGCATAAGCTGATATACTTTCATAATTTCTCTTGTGCAATTTCTTTATTCATGATAGAATGACTGATATGCCATGGTCTAGTCTTTCAAATTTTGTTCTTTGCAGGGTGGCAAATTGGTTCTACATTGTTGGCTAAGATTTTGATCATTTTCTGTGTAGTTTTGTTTGGTGGAACTCAAGATTTTAAAAGCTTCAAGTGATTTCATGGTGGATACATAGATGATTGGTTTTTATAGAAAAACCTAGAATAATGATGAATTTTTACCATATTCATTGGCAATAGTCTTTTCATAGTGCCCTTCATACTAATTTAGAGAGTTCTTCCTTCGTCTGGGAAAGTCTTGTTTCTTATTTGGCTTCTCATGTTATTCTCTCTTTTTTAGCTCCTCTCAAGCGCACAAGCAGCTTGTCTTTTGATGAGAAGCTTCTTATTCAATCTCTTTACAAGGTAGTTTTTTTTTTTTCCTTTTTGGGATCAATCTGTCATTTATATTCATATTTCAGGACCCTGTTGAGCCATTACAGTATTTCAGTAACATCGCACCAAGTCAGGAACTAAGTTTTTATTGTCTTCTTTTTATGATCTAATGCCATAGATGGTTCTTGCAGGTGTTGGCATTTGTATCAAAAGCCAGCCCCTTAGTGCTGTATCTCAGGGATGTCGAGAAGCTTTTATGTAGATCACAGAGGATATACAACTTTTTTCAGAAAATGCTGAAGAAGCTGTCTGGATCAGTCCTCATCCTTGGCTCACGAATTCTGGATCCGGATTATGACTATAGTGAGGTAGATGATAGGCTTGC
The DNA here is from genome assembly GCA_014182395.1 of Eucalyptus sp. ANBG9806169. Classification (NCBI taxonomy): domain Eukaryota; kingdom Viridiplantae; phylum Streptophyta; class Magnoliopsida; order Myrtales; family Myrtaceae; genus Eucalyptus; species Eucalyptus sp. ANBG9806169. The sequence goes on from CM024576.1 coordinate 25,185,705, forward strand.
TGCTCTTTTCCCCTATAACATTGAGATTAGGCCTCCAGAAGATGAAAACCATCTTGTCAGCTGGAAGTCTCAGTTGGAGGATGATATGAAGATGATCCAAGTTCAGGACAATCGAATTCACATTATGGAAGTGCTTTCAGCGAATGATCTCGATTGCGATGACCTGGAATCGATTTGCGTGGCTGATACAATGGTTCTGAGTAATTACATAGAAGAGATTGTCATGTCTGCTATATCTTATCACTTGATGAGCAATAAGGATCCAGATTACAGGAATGGGAAACTTCTCATTTCATTGGAGAGGCAAGATTAATATTTTTTGTTGCTATCTTAAAATTTTTTTAGCCATTTCCTTTTCCTTGGTGTGCTAAAAAGTCATTAGTTTACTTGAGACAGTTTGTCCCATGGACTGAGCATATTCCAAGAAGGCAAATCTAGTGGAAAAGATATGTTGAAGTTGGAAACTCATGCTGAAAAGTCAAAGGTATCATTGTCTTTGTGCATAAGCCATTGCTGGAACGTCGATATCATCAAGCAGAGAACTAAATTTGCATGTTTCTTGTACTCATTTGACTCAAATAGGAAGCCAAAGCGGAAGGTGACGCCACTGTGAAGCCAAAAACAAAAGCCGAAGTCCCTACTCCTGAGAAGCAAAGCGGAACTGAGATGAAAGATGGAACTAAAGGATCAGCAACAATCTCAAAGACAGGTGGTGATGGTGCAGTGACACCATCAAAACATCCAGTAAGTTTTTGTTGTCATTTAACTCATGTTTTTGTCGTAGTTTTTCCAAAATTCCATCCAGGTAACCTTATGAGAATAATCCATTGCACTGCAATAGAAAAGGATGAATTTTTTTAGTTGCATTTCAGAATGGAATAATTTTTTAATGTCAAGGACTCTCGTTCATTAAAAGTCTCTGTTTGGATGGAAGGTGTGCTTGCTCATTGTTTTTGTTGTAGGAAGTACCTCCTGACAATGAATTTGAGAAGCGAATACGGCCAGAGGTTATACCAGCGAATGAGATCGGGGTCACATTTGCCGACATAGGTGCTTTGGATGAGACCAAAGAATCCCTTCAAGAGCTAGTGATGCTCCCGCTTCGAAGACCGGACTTGTTTCGCGGCGGCCTTCTGAAACCGTGCAAAGGAATATTACTTTTTGGACCCCCTGGTACGGGGAAAACAATGTTAGCAAAGGCTATCGCCAAAGAGGCAGGAGCTAGCTTCATCAACGTATCTATGTCAACTATAACGTCTAAATGGTTTGGGGAGGATGAAAAGAACGTCAGAGCTCTATTCACTCTAGCCGCCAAAGTGTCCCCCACTATAATTTTCGTAGATGAAGTGGATAGCATGCTAGGGCAAAGGACCAGAGTGGGGGAGCATGAGGCAATGAGGAAGATAAAGAATGAGTTCATGACTCATTGGGATGGCCTATTGACAAAACAAGGTGAACGCATACTCGTGCTTGCTGCGACCAACAGGCCATTTGACCTCGATGAAGCAATTATTAGACGTTTTGAGCGAAGGTACTCTTGCTTGTGTACTTGTAAAAGGGTATAGTAGTTTCAACTTAAGTATCAACGGTATGTGACGAGCTTTTAGTGATGATTGCTTCTGTGCTCAGGATCATGGTCGGGCTTCCAACCTTGGAGAACAGGGAAATGATACTTAGAACACTTGTAGCAAAAGAGAGGGTTGAAGAAGGACTAGATTTCAAGGAGATTGCGATCATGACTGAAGGTTACAGTGGAAGTGATCTTAAGGTTGTCTCTTGCATGGCATGTTCTTGTAGGATTTCTCGTGGATTAGATGTCATTGACTCAAGATTGTTTCGTTGCAGAACTTATGCACAACAGCTGCCTACCGGCCAGTCAGGGAGTTAATTCAGCAAGAAAGAGAGAAGGGGCTGGTAAGCGCATTAACAGTGCCCGTGAATCAATGTGAAGTGGAAAGACGAAGCCGAGACAACTCTATCTGGATGATTGGTGAATGTAACTATTGACTGGGTCTTGTTCTATCCTTGGCAGGAGATACAGGAGAGAGCTGCAGGGGCGACAGGTGAAGAAGGTAATCTGGATACAAAAGGAGCAAGTGAAGAGGAAAGAACCGTGACTCTCAGGCCTCTGAACATGGAAGACTTCAGGCAGGCCAAAAATCAGGTAACAACTCTCTCTCCATCTCTGAAATGAAGACTGATTGATGCCCACCTAGGCATTTGAACCTGTTGGTGTTGTCCCTTTCTTTTTCAACCAACAACGCTGGAAATGTAGCAGTTTCTTGGCTAATTTGTACATGCCATTCCTTGTGTTTTTATTTGCGGAAGTTACTCGGTGATCACTTCTTCATTGAAAAGTTTTGCATACTTTTTTCCTGGAGTATACTGAAATTGCCGTTCTTCTATCGCTTTGTGTCACGCAGGTTGCAGCCAGTTTTGCAGCTGAGGGATCAATCATGAGCGAGTTGAAACAGTGGAACGAGTTGTATGGGGATGGCGGTTCGAGGAAGAAGCAACAGTTAACATACTTCCTCTGAGGCCGAGGGAATTGCAAAATAGAGTCACCTGTCCCATAATGAGATTCTGATGATCTGATTGCAATTTGTAAACCTGGTCCGTGGCTTGTTGCTGGAAACCATGGATGCCCAACCAAGGTGAAGCGTTGATAGTGTGAGAAAATAAGTAAAACGACGACGAAGAACCACTCAAGAGAGAAAATACTTCAATCTTAGTGAACCATCATCTGGTGATGTAGAACTATTTTGTGTAGGATTAAAGGTAGGCAGGGCTTTGCGGGAACTAGTACTGGTGCAAGATGTCGAAAGTGGTAGAATAATAAGAATTTACCTGTCTTCAGTCATGAGCAGCTATATGCTTGTTACTGCTGCTGCTTTTCGCGCTTTTACTTTGAATGGTTGGTGGAGATGTTTGCAATAGGAGCTCGTCGGCTGGAGAATCGAATTTATAGATTCCTCATTTGGCAACTTACTTCGAGGAGTCGGCGCAGATTGATGCAGCGGTTGCATCTCTGACCGATCCTGGAACTTTGAATATAACATATGCCTATGGTCCACGAAACGTCTGATTACGTTCATATGCAGATACGAACCGTCTTAGTCGATGGCGTACCGCCTCCGAAAGTACCAGATGCCGCGAGAAAGCACCTGAAGTCCTGGCGGGACTAAAATGAGTGGCAAGAATTGAGGGCAGGTGTCGGTAGGCAAAACGGCATCATCGATCTGTCTCTTTGATCCGCCACTGCTACACTGAATAGGCTAAATTCTAATCGGATGGACAGGCCCTTACTTTGCACAGCGAGTACCAAGCGGGCTGTTTTCCTGCCTTATCAAGTCAAAGAAACAGCCTGCGAGGCCGACCAAGCAAATTTCGTAGTTGCCGAATCTTTGAAAACGGCCGCCGGCCGCAGTATAATCGATTCGTTTCCTTTAAGAATTTTGTTCAACTCAAGCTTTGTCAATAGACCATGCGCACGTCGCTCTTCCAGCAACTTCTTCTCAAGTCGGTTAAAGTCGACCGTTCAACCAAGCCCATTTCACGGACGATGGCACGACACGTGAAGCCGTCATCCAACAACGTCGCCGTCAACTTTTCCATTCCGGATGAGAACTCGTCCTCCCAATTAAATACCGAGAACCGACCCAGACAGGGACCTCAAATCATAACCTTATAACTTCATCCACCATCTGTAGCAGCAAATCAAAAACAAATCCAGCAGAGAAACTCACCCAAAATCACAGCGAAGTTCTCCACCAACATCGTTACCATGACCTGACCTCCACCAGGCACCAGACCTCTTCCGCCTCCCGGAAGTCGCATTCTGAAAAGTTAATGTTTTACTAAATCGCATTTTATTACTTTACCGACTCGATAACAAGCGCTAAGCCAAACTAACGACTATATCTCCAGAAAGTAAATTCAACCGATGTACAATGCATTGACCATATGACCCTAAAGTTTGTAAAACCCATAAGCAGCACCACACCCTGGTGTACATTGTGCCAATTCAAGTGAAACCCAAAGACTCTGCGAAACAAGAGATGAAGACTGGCTTCTAGACAATAAATATAAATTTCACAGATCATGGACAAAACACCAAAGCTACCAAATTTTTTCATTCAATAACATGGGTCAGACAGATTCAGGCCGCCTTCTTCTTATCCTTAAATGGCCCCATCGGGATCTTACTCAAGACTTTGGCATCAAAGACAGCATACTGCTTCTTGAGTTCACCCATTGCCCTCTCTGCAAATGGATCGACCTTGTCCTCAAACTTCTCGTATAGCACAGGCACCGTGTGCAGCAATACAAAGACTGTTTACACAATAGAAACGTTTACCATGAGCACCTCTTATTTATAACAGGTGGATTGCACAAGTCGAGTCACTTACCTATGTAGAACAAGGTCAAGGAGTTGCAACAGTCGCCCACGATTGACAAGAGACACAGGCCAGCAATCACCTAATCATCAAATTCATGACCATCAGTAAAATCCCGAATCAAAAGGACAAACACCAGAATATATCGCTTCAGATTAAATAAGAACCACGGGAATCAAAAATCATTTCCGTTCACATCATCACCAAAACGAGAAAAGAACTTACTAATAAGAACTTCTTAAGATCTTTCCCAGATGCAATATCCCTCAATACAGCGAATGCCTGGTTTATCTCAAGTCTCAGTGCAGATGCAAATTGTAAGACTGGCTCCTGTGGAATAGACACTTCAGGAATGCTTGGCGGGCTCCTAAACAAGGGCAAACAAAAAACTATTACACGTATCCAAATTCAGTCCCATCACAAAAGTTCATTACTTTTAGTCTTCAAAAACTTACTTGTGGATGAACGCATGTGCATTAGACCACAAGAACAAGACCGCGAGGGTGAGAATCAAGCAGTGGGCAGCCAAAGTTAGCAGGTGGTACTCAGCCAACTCAAACAGAGCCCATATCACAGTCACGACACCAAGCGCGCCAGCTGATACCTTCTTGTTCCTCCATAGGAACACATCAGCCGCTGTTTTGCCGGACGAATCGAATGAACTATGTTCAGTATGCATTTCAAACTTACAGGTCCAAAATTTTCTCTCTCTGCTATTAATTGAAACACTTCCCGTCGTCGCAATTATGAAATCTCATTTGCTAGTAAGTACAACCAGTATCAAGTGATTAAAATTTTCATTTAGAAACCAAATTAAGCATCGGCAAACAAAAAACTACTGTAGCTCGGAAACCTACTAAGACGAATAACGCATCTGCCTAGAGGCACTCTGTTTCAACCATGGAAAAAACCGAAGATCCAACGCTCTGTCCAGCACACTAGCTATCAGAAATCAAGCAGATCTAGTTCCGCACCTTCATCCGCGATTAGGTAGAAAAGAACTAAAAATAGAAGACAATCAGAATCATAAGAATAACGGGAAATTATTTAATTATCCCAAACGCTTTCGATTAAATCCGATGAATACACACCGGAAAGGCAGGCATGACAGCACGCGAAATTAAAATAATCGGTAGCAGCAAATCGACCGCAAAAAGCGACAAAAATCTACACGCGCACGCCGACCCGGCTGAGAACTCGAAATCTCCATATTTAACGGGAAAAGATGAGCAAACGAAAGGAGCCACGGAGCAGATAGGCATAGAGCAGATACCGCCGTCGCGGTCGGAGCTAAGATTCGCATTTCGAATGCGCAAGAAAGAGGATAATCGAAGCCGGAGGCAACCAAAAAAGAAGAGCGAAGGAAAACGGAAACGTAAAAAACGAAATCAAAATCGCTTCCGACGTACGCTTGCCGCCGCCGAGGACCTGGTGGACGGGCCGCTCCCGGCCGAAGAGGCGGTAGACTTTGGCCTTCGCTGCCTCCGCCGCCTCCGAGATCCTGTCGTCGTCGGAATCGGTCGACGACGTGGAGTCGCCGCCGCCGCGGGGGATCTTGCCGGAAATCTTGTCCAGCAGCGACTCGCCGCCCTTCGCCTCCTCGTGATCGGCCATCGGAATCAGACGCTCGGAAGCTTTTTCCCTTCTCGCCGAAACCCTCTCTCTGGAACAGCGCAGAAAATGAAAGCCGGAATGAAGTTGCTGCCCCCGTATATAAGCAATCCTCCTCCGTATGATGTGGTACAACTACAGGTGAACCGTATATATAACAGACGCGGTATCGACCGTCGGATCGCGAGGACGGATCTGGGCCGTCCGTAGGCTCGGGGGACCGAAGGAAAAGGTGGGGGCACGTGGCAGATGCGGGGGTTTTGAAATCGGAGGGCGGAGATCACATGCGCGCGCCGGGTACAAGAGCGTGTACGGCTGACAGGATCACACCCCACCCCGGATTCGCGACACGTGGATGGGAGTCGCCATGGGTGGGGGCCCACGCTGCAGTGGCCGGATGTGATATTTTGGTGTTTTCCGTTTATTATTTATCGTTTTGGTAAGTTTCTGGGTGGATCACATATCTAGGGAAAACAGTACTTATTATTTTTGAATTTTTTTAAAAAGGTGGACGATATGATAATTTAATATTTTTCGCTTATTTTATTTTTTTGGTGAGCTTCGGGGTGGATCGCATAAATTGTGAGCGTTAAGTAAATCAAAGCCTTAGCTACTACGGAATATATATAGGGGAAAAGGTACTTATTATTTCTGATTTTTTATAAATAAAAAATGCAGTTAGTGGCCGATATGGTGTATTGGTATTTTTCGTTTATTTTATTGTTTTGGTAAGTTTCCAGAAGGATCGCACAAATTGGGCGCGTTAAGCTAAATCACAGCCTTAGCTACTAAGGAAATATATATATATATATATAGGGAAAAAGTTAAATTATTATTTGTGAATTCTTTTTATTTATTTAAAGGATGCATTAAATAAATGGGACAGCCCTTTGCCTTGCGTGTATGGACCAGAATCTCCCGAGGACGTGCCCTCACGCGAGGATATATTCAGTATCTTTTAATCTAATCTCCGTCGCTCTTTTCCTTTTGAGGGCCCAAAGATTCTGCCGCCGACGACGGTGGGATCGGGACCGTCCATCTTTGAAACTCGCACTGTCTGTGTTTTGTCCATTGTGCGCCTCCCGCACGCAACCTTTTCCAACCCAAAAAACCATGAAAATGCTATTGATAATGTTTTGCCGACGAGAATAAGTCCTTATTTAAAATAGCAATAATTATTTTAAGTTTTATTTGGAATTGATATTACTTCAGACCCTTTATTTAAATTCTTATTTAAAAAAATAATAACATTTCCGACTCATGTGTAGGATCATATGCATGTATATCGTAATTTTTGGAGAGAAACAATGGTAAATTTTGAAGACACGACCGAAAATGAAAGTGATCATTGCAATTTCCTTGATTTTTTTTTTTTTTTTTTTGGCGGTCGAAAGATTTCCCTTGATTTCAAACTGGCCCTATTGATGCCATTGATAAGGTAATGGAGTCTCAAGTGATGGGTCTCTTTTCGGCATCGCTTGCTTCGAGCTAAGAATTCAAAGCCTGACAAAACGGGCGGGCCCACGGCCCTAGTCTGGGGCCTGGCCCGACCGCTATACTCCCTCACCAAAAAGCCCATTATTCAAGTTGGCCCGGCCCACGGCCTGTGATGGCCCAGCCCTGGTATGGGCCTGGGCCGACAGCTTTTATCTTTTTGGTGGCCCTAAAAGGCCTGCCGAGAAAGATGTTACACTCCCTCACCATAAAAGCCCATCACTCAAGTAGGCCCGGCCCAAATGTTCTCAATCGAACGGCCCACAACGAACCCAAACCCTCCCCAAAACCCTCCCGAAACGCTCTGAACCATCACCGTCTACTCCATTTCTCACAGAGGCCAAGCATGTTTCTCTGTCGCTGCGCCCTCGCCAGGTCCCTCCACCACCACCTCCGCCGCCACTACACGGCGGCGGCGGCGGCGTCGGCCTCCGCCGCGCTCGCCGCCGTCGCCGCCCCCCCCCGACGATCCCCACTCCTCCTCCCCCTTCGCGTACCTCGAGGACCTCCCCAGGCCCGACCCCAAGTACGACGAGACCATCCTCGCGATCCCGCGCGCCGCCTCCGGCACGGGCGCCTCCGCGAAGGAGCGGAAGCACGGGCGCGTCCCGAGCATCGTGTTTGAGCAGGAGGACGGCCAGCACGGGGGCAACAAGCGGCTCGTCTCCGTCCGGGCCGGCCAGATCAGGAAGCTCGTCAACCACCTCGGCTACTCCTTCTTCCTCTCCCGCCTCTTCGACCTGGAGGTCCGGCCCGAGTTCGAGTCCGACGAGGTCGTCGAGAAGGTCCGGGTCTTGCCGAGGAAGGTGGGGCCTTTCTTATTTAGCTTCTTGGTTGCCGAGGGAGTGTGTTTGTGTTAAATGTGCGAGGAATTTAATTGAAATTCGGTTGAAATTCGTTCTCTTTGTTTCTTTTGGCTCGGCTGTTAGTGGGGAAATGCGGTCTGGAGAGTGTGGAGGTTTAAGTGAGATTCAGTTTCTTGATTTCAGATTAAGAATTAGCAAGGTTAGCGAAGAATGTAGTTGTTTGTTCTTCTTGGGATGATCGCAAGTGGAAGTCTTGATGCTTATTGAGAAATTTCTGGGCATCTGTAATTATAAGCTTAGTTTTACATTGATGGTGGTAGGAGAAGGGAAAAAGAAGGTGATGATTCTCTGATGTTCTATCCTGTTCAGAATGACCTCAACTAATTAGAGCTCTCTTGACCGAATGCAGCATCAGCAATCACCTGTATATTGACGACCCATTTCATGTTTTTATGACAATCAAGGTTTTTCTGCTATTTTGTGGGGTTCGAATTCTGCAGTTGGAGCTCAAATTGCAATTCTCTGACTAAATACTAAGTTATTTAATGTCAACATTTGCGGTATCCATACGATTTTCAATATAGTAATTCATTTTTTTAAGAGGCCATTGGGTTCATTTCTCTCTTTTGGTGTGTTATCTCCAGTTTTACTGGTGGATTGCATCACATCGGCAATTGTTTATGATGTTAGAAAATCAATAATAAGTAGTAGCTTATTTGATCAAACCTCTAAATTCCTTCTTTTTCCTCATTGTGTCAGCTTCATCTACACTCAGGTACGGATGCACCTCTAAATGTTACATTCATCAGAGCCCCCTCGCATGCTCTTTTGAAGGTTGAAGTACCTCTCGTATACAGAGGAGATGATGTCTGTCCCGGGCTAAGAAAAGGTATAACGTGATGAATTTTGATTCGCGATCTCAAGCTGAATGAGCAATGCCAATATGTGAATTGTGATAATTTCTCGGCTGATTGTACATGTTTCTTCGCTGCATTTGAACTCTTCTCATCTCGCTCGATTCTTTATAGTAGAGTTGTCCCATATTCATAGCATGAACCATGTTTATACTTAATTTATCAAAATAGAATATGATTGTTGAACTGTTGTGGTGTATGTACTTCAACTTGATAACTATTTGCAGTCATTCACCGCACTTCAACTTGATAACCATTTGCAGTCATTAGAATCAATAACTTATTCGGAGCTTTTGCGGCGTTCTGTTTATATAATCAAAAAAGGGTCCCAGGAAGGACACCTTGGTCGTTGTCTGGAAGAGGAACTTCTGTCTCACACGGAATCTTAGTTTCTTCCAAGGAAGTAGTTATGGATCCTAAAGTCCATATTACTTGATTCCCCTATTATTTGGACAGAGGTGCTAGCTAATTTTTCTCTGTCAAATCCATCTTTGGTTTCTAAGGTTGGTGTCCTTGAAAGCATAACTGCAATGGAATACACGTACTTCCTTATCAAGGATGGGAGTGGATAAAAATTAATAAATTTTGCTTACCTGAGTGCTATAACTGAATAAGCAAGCTGTGCTGCATACGTCCACAAGTTGTATGGAAGCTCTCTGCTAGTCTGATGAAGGCTCAACACTACAGGTGATGGTGAGACCTGCCACAAAGTGGAGATTTTATGTGGTTTAGAATTTTTCTATTGTCTAGAAAGATGAACTGTAACTGGAACTCTTTAAATGGTTTCTAGTGTCTTTCTGCACTGGTAACAGTTAGCTCACTTATTTCGGTGAATCATCATTTGAAATCAACATCCAAAAGTTTGAGTTGGATAGGTTCGTTGTGGTGGTTCATTTTTATTTCCATTATTCCTGGCCCTGGCTCTGGTTGGTCTAGTTGAAGTGTTTTCCATTTTTTTTTTTGTCAAAATTTGAAGTGTTAACTTCCTAATGATTTCTTCAGGTGCTTCCTTAAATACCATTAAGAGGAAAGTTAAATTCCTGTGCCCTGCGGATATAATCCCTCCATATATTGATGTGGACTTGAGTGAGTTGGATGTTGGCCAGAAGTTGGTGATGGGAGATCTCAAGGTTCACCCTGCTTTGAAGCTTCTTCAGTCGAAAGATGAGCCTGTTTGTAAAATCATGGGATCCAGAGTCTCCGACCAGAGGAAAAAATAAGCTCCTCTTATTTCAGATTCTTATCAGTTACGCATGGTAGAGCATGGTCCCCTCAGTTTCAGCAATGCACTGTCAGCATGCATAGATGGATTTTTGCCCCAGCAACATGATTTTGCCCCAGCAACATGATCTTTTTGGTAGTACGAAATTTTTTATGGAGATGGAAGAGTGCAAGGTATCTAGGAGTAGATTGGGGCATGCTGTTCACTGATGTTATTTGTGACGTTGTAAAATCTGGGATTGTCTTGGCTGAATTGGTTGGGATGATCAGTTGAATTGGAGAAATAAGACTGTCACATTTTGTCTGCCTTGGGGTGCATACGATTCATGTTGTCCTCAGTGTTGCAGCTATCTCAGATTAGCTGCTCTTAGTTTTATTCTGTTTTGACGACTTTGTGACATTTTTGCACAAAAGATGTTCGACATGATGAGCTTGCAGGCCATTGCTTTTCCATTTTCATATGATGGCTAGTGATGTTATTATTCTTCTCTGCTTTTGGAAAATCTGGATGTCAACCACAATTTGCTGATGAATGATTTAGTGGAGACCTTTAAAAGAAATTGAGTGGCTTCTGGTCGGACTTAGCATTCTGTCAAAATCTTCAGTTAGTTTTCCATTTTAATACGACAGCTAGTGATATTACTTTTCTTCCTCTGCTTTTGGAAAGTCTGTGTGTTAGGTACAACTCACTGACGGGGGATTCGATGAAGACCTCGAAAGAAATTGAGTGGCTTATCGTCTGACTTACTGTTCTCTCAAAATCTACAGTTGGAAACTGTTGGGCATGTTCATCCACTTCTTCTCGGCAACCCAGTAAGGCAATCTCTCGAACGCTTTCGTTATTTCTACGGGCATAAATAATTGGGCCGAAACGTTCTCTGTTGGCTTTTCTTGTTATGAGTTGTGAGATCAGATGGGGACGGTAGCAATAGCAACCTAGCATTCCTAGGATGCCAACCCTGGTAGCAATTGGTCTTCGCCATTCCCCAACTACACAGGTTAAATGAATCATGCCGACACCCCATTTATTTGTGGAGTGCTTTGACAACTGATGTACTTCATAGCGCTTTTGCTTCATGAATTATTAGGATCCCAAATGTTCACACGTCGTATTTCCACGATGGAGCGACATTCGTATGTTCAAGGAAAGGGAATGTCTGCCTAAACTAAGATTTTGTCGGGACCTTTCGTGAGGATAACACATAATCTATGGCTGCAAGCCCCCTGCTATATATGGTCAAAGGGTCTTTTATGTCAGTTGAACTTGAGCAGCAACACCTGACATTCCATTTCTGATTTGATTCTCTCGGCCTTACGTCGAGTCCAAGCTAGTTGCTACCACTCTCTCCGCCAACATTAAAATGCCATTTTCATCTTCACAAGCCTCTCTCGTCCTCTTTCTCTTCCTCCTCCTAGTTCTATCCATAAACTTCACTTCTCCGCTCCCTCTCTCGACCAACGGAAGATGGATCGTCGACGCGGCCACAGGGCGGCGCGTGAAGCTTGCGTGCGTCAACTGGGCCGCCCACCTGGAGCCGATGCTAGCAGAGGGCCTTGACAAGAAGCCCCTGGGCAGCATCGTGGCTGAGATCCGGAGGCTGCGGTTCAACTGCGTGCGCCTCACATGGGCCACCTACATGTTCACCCAGCCAGGCCATGGCGACCAGCCCGTTGAGGAGACCCTCGACACCCTCGGGCTGGCGGAGGCCAAAGGAGGGGTGGCGAGGAACAACCCTCTCGTGCTGAACATGACGCACGTGGAGGCGTATGCCGCCGTCGTGGACGAGCTCGGGAAGCAAGGCGTGATGGCGGTGCTGGACAACCACGTGAGCAAGCCCAAGTGGTGCTGTCCTTACGACGACGGGAACGGCTTCTTCGGAGACGAATACTTCGATCCTGAAGAGTGGCTGAGAGGGCTCGTCGCGGTGGCCGAGCACTTCAACGGGAAGAGCCAGGTGCGTCACTAACGAAACCACCGTCCAGCGACGGAGCATATCAATTATGGATCAAAACAACTGGACTAACAATGAAACTCTGGATAGTGACATTTTTGGTCGGGAGCTAATTATTGAACTCGTATCACGACAGCCAACATCAAAGAGACAAAAAAGAAAGCCGATTTTCAGCGATCATGTATACAATGAATATTCCTTATAGAACGTGCTAGCATCGAGGATTCATTGTTTCAAAACGACACGGTCGTATTGCAAAACCATTTAGTTGACTATGCAAATAACATCCTCGCACTTGCATCATTCTTTCTCGTTTTCAATGCGCCGGTGTTGCCGTCACGAAAATGAAAAAAAAATTCAAAGAAAACAGAAGAAGATGGAGTTATTCCTTCCATATTTATTTCCACATATTCTATCTGTCGTTTTTCCTCCGAATATTGTCTCTTGCATAATGGGGACCGCCTAGAAAGATTGGAGCGTTCGGGCGTGCAGCACCCAACGTCGTCCGACCGTTCAATTGTCAATTATGGTACCACTAAATGAGAGAGAGAGAGAGAGAGAGAGAGAGAGAAGAGGGACATAGTTTTGAAGCGTGTAAGGAGAAAGGTTGCGAAACTCTGTACTTCTCTAGTTCTTGCTATGTGACTCTTTTTTCCTCTTATTTTGCAAATTCAGGTGGTGGGAATGAGCGTGCGAAATGAGCTCCGCGGCCCGCGTCAAAACGAGTACGACTGGTACCGGTACATTCGCACTGCAGCCACCAAGGTCCACGAGGCCAACCCGAACGTACTGGTCATCCTCTCGGGCCTAAATTGGGCCACTGATCTTGGCTTCCTGCGGAAGATGCCCGTGGGCCTGAGATTGGGCCGCAAACTGGTCTACGAAGCCCACTGGTACTCGTTCAGCGGGGACCGGAAGATCTGGGAGGTCCAGCCCGTGGACCGGGTCTGCGCCAACGCCGTCCAGAGGATGGAGGACCAAGCCGGGTTCCTCTCGAGCGGCCCCGGTGCGGTCCCGCTGTTCCTAGGTGAGTTCGGGTTCGACCAGACCGGGAAAAGCCAGGCCGATGACCGGTTCCTGAGCTGCTTCATGGGGTACGCCGCAGGGAAGGACTTGGACTGGGCCTTGTGGGCATTGCAGGGGAGCTATTATTACCGGGAAGGGGTCGTCGGGCCCGAAGAGACCTTCGGGGTGCTCGATTTCAATTGGGATGGGCTCCGGAACCCAAAGTTTGAGGAGAGGTTTCAGTTGGTGCAGACGATGATTCAAGGTGTGATTTCTTGGTTGAATATCTAAAATGGGTCATGGACCTTTTATCTATACGGTGTTACGTTCGATGTCTCGACAAATCTCCAATATTAATTTATAAAAAATTAATTAACAGTTAAGGTTTGTCGAGACATTGAGTGGAGCACTGTATGTGATAAAGCATTTTCTTAATTATACTTGAGACTCTTCTCTTTAGAATGATATACACAGGTATCTTTAAGTGCTAAAATCTCTTTTTAAGGACTCGGTCATGAATCTAGCGACAATATAGTCATGTACCTAACTAGTTAATCAAAACTCTCTTTGGGCAGATCCGAGCTCCAATTCACCAATGCCCTACATCATGTACCACCCGCAAAGCGGCCTCTGCATCCGAGCAAATAACAACCACGAGATCGGCACGGCCGAGTGCCAGCATTGGAGCAGGTGGATCCACTACCGAGACGGCGGCCCGATCAGGCTGATGGGCACTCCTCTCTGCCTCAAAGCCCTCGGCGACGGGCTCCCGCCGGCACTTTCCAACGATTGCTGGAGCCGGCGAAGCGCTTGGACATCGATCTCCATTTCGAAGCTTCACGTAGCAGCCACGGATGAACATGGGAATCGCCTCTGCTTGGAGAAGAAGTCGAACGAATCTTCCGTGATCTTGACCAGGAAGTGCATCTGCGTGGATGATGATTCCGGGTGCACGGAGAATCCACAAGGCCAGTGGTTCAAGTTCGTGCCCACGAATACATGATGCGTACGTAGCATTTCAAAGGGCAGAAATAAAACATAGGAAGCCACGTCTTTAAGTAGAATATAAATTGTGCCCTAGTTAGCAAGTGCTTTGAGAATAACCCTCGCCAAAGAATTCCTCGGAAAAAAAGAAAAGAATCACCTCGCAAGCAGCCTTGCTCATAGTCATTGGTATGAACGACTAGAAAAAAAGATGGAGAAAGTCGGGAAAGAGATGAAGAATGTCGGCCGCTTTGTGTCCTCAAAAGAGCGTGCTAGTGGCTGAATAAAAGCCGACTTCTATTTACAGTCGCTATCATCATGATCTTTTTCACCTTGATACATCCCTCTAATTGCGTGTATGCTTGCGTTACTCAATTCTAACATGAGGACAATTACATACGTGTATGATTGCATATGCGTCTGTATTAATTTTTTAATTTCATGTACCTCTAAAAAGCATCACTCTTTCAATGACAAGTACAAGATTCGAAAAGGTTTTACACAAGTATACCATATCTCGAGACGTCTTAGCATCCATTCTAAACTCTTATTGGCTGTAGCTCGATAAATTGTCGAAGTAGAAGGTCCGAAGCTGTAACTCAATATTGACTTATAACCAATGGGATGATCTCTAGGGATTTTGCTGTGCACGCATCTAGTTGAGATTCATAGCATTCTCTATTAGGAGCGAATGCATCTTCTCCTTTGGCCAAAGCATGTATAGATTGATCAATCCACTTTTAGCTTCTCAAGCGGCCCACCTATCTTTCTTGGTCTTGTAGGGCCTTTGACTTTGCTTTTCGTAGGATTATCTTAGCATTGCAGTAATGTCATTGTCGGCCCTAAGCTCAAGCTCCATCTTTAACCATCATATGACACACTGAAATTGCTCAAGTGATAAGTGTGTTCATCTTTCTAACTCGATATTTGAAATTGAATCACCAAGTTTACGCATTCTTTTGAAGGCACCCCAAGAGCATAGACATAGCCATGAACATCTACATTAATTACTCGATATGTGTGGAATGGGAAACTGCCACATCCAATGAGCATTTTCTGATGCTCAAAGAGTCATGAACATCTTGTTGATGTCGTAAATTAAAATACACATGTGCGTATCTAATGAACAGAATGCAAGATTTAAATGAGTTACCCTCAACCTCATTTTTCACTTAGAGAGAGAGAGAGAGAGAGAGGAGAACGAGTGCATTGAAGAAGATTTGAGGGGTTATAGGTTGTCCTTGCGAGACCCCTGCGAATGCCTCAGCAAGGAAATTATGAACATCTTTGCTAGGCTCACTCTTTCAGTAGACGACTCATCCAGCTACCAAGTTGTCTCTCTTTCTGTGTAGTTATTGCCTATTTGTCCTTGCTTATTAAGATCAAGATCATCAAGTCACACTTTCCACTGAAGTTTGGTGATTTTTTAAACTGAATGACTCAAAACTTTTATTTCACTTGTCAAATCACCGAAGACTCGCTAAATCGGGATTTGATTAATTTTTTTTAGCAAGCTACTGACGTGGCACGCATGAAGCCATTTATTTTCGAGATTTCAACATTATCGCAACACAAGTATTACAACCCCATTCATAGAAAAATGGGTAGATCTCAGATAAAGCGAAGCAATCACGTAAAAAGTCAAAAATTCAATAAGGTAATGATAATATCAAATTGGGTTACATAATTATTCAATTTTTCGGCCACCATCAGCTAAATTTATGTCCCTTCGGGTCAAGAGAAGTAATAAGAGGAGGAAGTCTCCACCTTTTCGCTCATACGTAGCCGCCGAACCCATACGTAGCCCCTGGGTTTTATTCATTGAAGCCTTGGCCTGGTCCACCAAGTAATCCGGACGACACTTTATAGGCGCTTTTGCAATGGCTTTTTTGTTTTTTAAAATTCGAGCTTTGATTTTTGTGTGCCTAAGTCTGCTCGAGGTTCAAAAGATAAAGTTTCTCATTTCGACATAATGTCAATTAGTACATTTGGCACCGACCAATGGTCCGATCTTTGAGAAATTCGTCAAAGCCTACCTACACCAAGGAACACAAGTTAAGCGTGCAAGTTTTATGATCTAGATTGGTCCGCGCTTAAGTTATTCAAGTGTTGAAAATTTGAGAAAGCAACTCACCCTGTCTCTATCAATAGATGAAAGTAATCACTGCCATTTGATATTGATTGACTGGCAATGATCCTATCTTGACAAACGTGTCATGACATTGGGCAATGGTCTTAATGCATGGTTCAATTACCCTTTATGCTTAGATGGTTATTGATTTTTCGGATAGTAGTTTTGCCGTTGAACCATTTTATCTGATCGGACTTCAAATTTGAGGTTTTCTTTCAAGAGGGTTGCGCATGGGAAAGTCGATGACTTGTTACCCGAGTGACATATTTCTGCAATAATTATCCACAGCTTCTCGTTTTTAGGATCGTGGAGCTTCATCCGAAGAGTCTAAGAGGAGACGAGCCCCTCACATTAAGCGTGTCTCCACTCCAAGATTTGTGCAAAAACGTGAGGAAGTTGAACCACCGCCCATCCCTATCCGGTGGACGAAGAGAGTTTGATACGGGCCGGTGATTGGGGTGCTGATCGGCAAGCGTAGCACCGCATTCGTTCGCTTTGAATCTCCATCGGCTGTTTTTTCGGGCGAGGGCTTCCGCTCCGGATCATGTCCCTGACGGCGGAGGGAGAATTTTTAGACTTTGGGTGGCCACCGCATCGTGTTCCCGTCGGCCTGAGGCTTAAGCTTACTGTTCTGTCAAAATCTACAGTTTGAAACTGTTTGGCATGTTCATCCACTTCTTGTGTGCTCGCAACCCGACAAGGCAATCTCTCGAATGCTTTCGTTCTTTCTATGGCGTGTAAAATTTGCTCGCCAGAACGTTCTCAGTTGGCACTTCTTGTTATCAGTTGTGAGATCAGATGGTGACAGTAGCAATAGCAACCTAGCATTCCTAGGATGCTAACCCTAGTAGACGATGGAGCAGCATTCGTATGTTCAAGAAAAGGGAATGTCTCTGCCTAAACTAAGATTTTGGTGGGACTCCTGGTGAGGATAACATGTAATCTATGGCTGCAAGCCTCCTGCTATATATGGTCAATGGTCTTATACGTCAGTGAACTTGAGCAGCAACACTTGCAGTTCTTATTTGATTCTCTAGGCCTTGCGTCGAGCCCATGCTAGCTGCTGCCACTCTCTCCGCCAGCATTAAAATGCAATTATCGTCTTCACAAGCCTTTCTCGTCCTCTTTCTCCTCCTAGTTCTCTTCATAAACATCACTTTTCCGCTCCCTCTCTCGACCGATGGAAGATGGATCGTCCATGCGGCCACGGGGCGGCGCGAGAAGCTCGCGTGCGTCAACTGGGCCGCCCACCTGGAGCCGAATCTCGCCGAAGGCCTCGACAAGAAGCCCCTGGGTGGCATCGTGGCCGACATCCGGAGGCTGCGGTTCAACTGCGTGCGCCTCACGTGGGCCACCTACATGTTCACTCGGCCAGGCCATGGCGACCAGCCCATCGAGGAGACCCTCGAGGCCATCGGGCCTGGCGGAGGCCGAAGGCGGGGTGGCGAGGAACAAGCCTCTCGTGCTGAACATGACGCACGTGGAGGCGTGTGCTGCCGTGGTGGACGAGCTCGGGAAGCAAGGCGTGATGGCGGTGCTGGACAACCACGTGAGCAAGCCCAAGTGGTGCTGTCCTCACAACGACGGGAGCAGCTTCTTCGGAGACGAATACTTCAATCCTGAAAAGTGGCTGAGAGGACTCGTCGTGGTGGCCAAGCACTCACAACAGGAAGAGCCAGGTGCGTCACTAACGAAACCACCGTCCAGCGGCGGAGCATATCAATTATTGATGATAAAAATCGATAGTGACACTTTTGGTTGTGAATTATTATTGAACTCGTGTCATGAAAGATGGAAAAAGAAAGCCGATTTTCAGAGATTATGCATATAGTGAATATTTCTTATAGAATGAGCTAGCACTGCATACGAGGATTCATTATTTCAAAACGATATTCGTATTGCGAAAAAAAAAAAAATTCATTAGTCAACTACGCAAAAAGAGGTCTTTTTTCCTCCGAATATTGTCTCTTGTGCAACGGGGACCGCCTAGAATGATTGGAACTTTCGGGCGTGCAGCGCCCAACCTTGTCCGACCGTTCATTTGTCAATTATTGTACCCACTAAGTGAGTCCACAGCGAGAGAGACAGAGACAGAGAGAGGGACATGGCTTTGAAGCATGTGAAGAGAGTTTGCGAATTGTGTAATTCTCTAGCTCTTGCAGTGTGACCGCTTTTTTAACTCTCGCTTTTCGATCTTAGGTGGTGGGAACGAGCGTGCGAAATGAGCACCGCGGCTCGCGTCAAAACGAGCACGACTGGTACCGGTACATTCGCACTGCAGCGAACCAAGGTCCACCAGGCCAACCCGAACGTGCTGGTCATCCTCTCGGGCCTAACTTGGGCCTCCAATCTCGGCTTCCTGCAGAAGAGGCCCATGAGCCTCCACTTGGGCCGGAAACCGGTCCACGAAGCCCACTGGTACTCGTTCAGCGGGGACCAGAAGATCTGGGAGGTCCAGCCCGTGGACCAGGTCTGCGCCGACGCCGTGCAGAGGATGGACGACCAAGTTGGGTTCCTCTTGAGCGGCCCCGGCACGGCACGGCACGGCCCCGCTGTTCCTAGGCAGGTTTGGGGAGAGGTTTCAACCGGTGTAGGCGATGACTTAAGGTGTGATTTCTTATTTGAATATTTAAAATGGGTCGTGGACCTTTTATTTGTATGGTGTTTCGTTCAATGTCTCAACAAATCTTGAATATTAATTTATAAATAAGATGTTAATTAGTGGTTGAGATTGTCAAGACATCGAGTAGAGCACTGGATGGGATAAAGCATTCTTTTAAATATTCTTGACTTTTATAGTTTCTTCTCTTTAGAATGATATATGCAGGTATCTTTAGATGGCTATCCATAAAAAGTGCTAAACTTTTCTTAAGGACTTGGTCATGAATTTAGTGACAACAGCAGTCATGTACCTAATTAGTTATCAAAACTCCCTCAGGGCAGATCCAAGCTCCAATTCACCAACCTCCTACATCATGTACCACCCGCAAAGCAAGCAAATAATGACCACGAAATCAGTGCGACCGAGTGCTAGCACTGGAGCAGGTAGAGCCACGACCGAGACGGCGGCTCGATCAGACTGATGGCCACTCCTCTCTGCCTCGAAGCCCTCAGTGACAGGCTTCCGCCGGCACTTTCCAACGACTGCTCGAGCCGGCGAAGCGCTTGGAGATCGATCTCCAATTCGAGGCTTCATGTAGCAGCCATGGATGAACATGGGAACCGCCTCTGCTTGGAGAAGAAGTCGAACGAATCTTCCGTGATCTTGACCAGGAATTGCATCTGCGTGGATGATGATTCTGGGCGCATGGAGAATCCACAGGGCCAGTGGTTCAAGTTCGTGCCCACGAATACATGATCGCTAAAACAGAGGATCGGCTTTGATCGGTACATGCGTAGCATTTCCAAGGAGAGAAATAAAACATAGAAAGCTAGCTACATCTTCAAGTAAAAATATTAATTGTGCCCTAGTCAGCAAGTGTTATGAGAAAAACCCTCGCCAAATAATTCCTCGAAAAAGAGAAAAGAATCAACTCGCAAGCAGCTTTGCTCATTGGTATGAACAACGAGAAAGAAAAGATTGAGAAAGTGGGGAAAGAGATGAAGAATGTCGCCCGCTTTGTGTCCTCAAAAGAGCGTGCTAGTGGCTGAATAAAAGCCGACTTCTATTTGCAATCGCTATCATCATGATCTTTTTCGCCTTGATGCATCCCTATAATTGTGTATATGTTTGCATTACTCAGTCCCAACAGTATAATTGCATATACGTGGACATTAATTGTTAATTTCATGTACCTCTAAAAAGCATTGCTCTCTCAATGACAAACAAGTACAAGGCCCGAAAAGGTTTTGTGCTAGCATATGATATATCTCGAGATGTCTTAACATTCATTTAAACCCTCATTTGCCCGGACATGGATAATCCTTCAGGGATTCTATAACTTGGCAAATTGAAGAAGGAGAAGGTCTCGAAAATGCAATTCGATAATGACTTTTAGCCAATGGGACGATCTCTAGCGATTTTACCGTGTACACCTCTATTTTAGATTCACAGAATTCTCTATTAGGAGCAAAATGCATGTTCTCCTTTGGCCAAAGCATATGTATAGATTGATTAATTCACTTTTAGCTTCTCAAGCGGGCCACCATTCTTTCTTGGTCGTGTAGGGCCTTCGACTTTGCTTTTTTGAATGGGAAATATGCATAGCCTTGGGGAAAGGTGGGAAGAGTAAACAATCACGAAACGCTTTTTGTATGATTATTGTAATATAGCGGTGATGTCATTGTCAGCCCTCGGGAGTCCATAGTACTCCCGTTGTAAAGCTCCATCTTTAAGCATCGTATGGCACACTTTTATATAAAAATTTAAGGAATTGCTCAAGTGATAGTTCATTTTTTTAGTAACATTCGAAAGCGAATCACCATACCCCCTAAAGCATAGACATAGACACCAAATACATGTGGAATGGGAAAAATTTGCCTCCATCTTATCAGGATTTTCGGATACTCAAAGAGTCATATGAAAAAGAAAATATGTACATGCGTATTTACTGAACGGGCTGCAAAATTTAAATGGGCTACCCTCAAAAGTAGATTCTATAGCTAGCTCATTTTTTACTTGGTTTCCATGCTCCAGCTAATTCTGCCATTTTCCCACTAGTACTCTCTTGTACAGACACAAGCAAATGTGACAATTGTACCTTTCGAGAGGTGTAGCATTGAGTTATTATTGTAGCGTTAGTGTGTGCATGAGAGAGAGAGAGAGAGAGAGAGAGAGAGAGAGTGTGCATTGAAGAAGATTTGAGGGGGTTAATAGGCCGTACTGGCGAGACCCTTATGAATGCCTCAGCGAGGAAATGATGGAACATCTTTGCTATGCTCACTCTTTAAGATGACGATTCGTCCAGCTACCAAGTTGTCTGTCTTTGTGTAGTTATGGCCTAATTTTCCTTGCGCGTCGAGATCAAAATACTTACTATTAGGGTATGCAAAAGAATCAAGACCCGCTCGGATCGCCTAGACCGGAACCGTCCGAAATCAGTGATTCTTAAGGGAACCAGTTCGGTTCCTGATCCCAATTTATAGAAACCAGCGGGTACCGGTTCGGTTCCCAGTTCCATGGACAAATCCGCCCACTTACCCACCCGAACAAGACCGGTTATATTATAATAAGATATTAATTTATAATATTAAAAAAATTTGAAATTAGCAAATCTAAAATTTAAAGCTCCAATTACCATATTGTCTCAATTCACTACTTTCCTACTCCATCTCATCTCTCTCAATTCAAAATTTCCTCGAGCTCCCTCTTCCTCTTCGATTCACCTCCAGATCTACTCGTCTCCCTTCGAGTCCTAGTCCGAACTCGGAGAAAAAGTGAGTTGATTCTCTTTTCCTCCCTTGAACTTGAACTCTCTCTTCACGCCGTCGCCACCTCCGCATTCACTATCACTATTGTTCTTTTCGTTGTTGGGCTCGTCCCGCTTCTACCTCCCCTCTTCCTCCTCCCCCTCCTCAAGCTTCTCCCCATCATCCTCATCTTCGGGACGAGCGAACTCCAGGTCTAAGAACAGCTCATCGTCCTCGTTGTCCTCCTCATTGTCGGTCTTGAGGGAGGAGTGGGAGACGGCGGAGGCGGAGGTGGTGACGAAGATGGTGGTGGTGGTCGGGACAGAAGCGGAGCGAGGGTCACAACCATCGCCGCCGTGGACACCGCCGCGGCGTTAGTACTTGAGGAGAATAACGCTACCATGGTCGGGAGAGCCAAAATAAACAGATGTGGGGACAACGAAAAGGGGAAGCGCGGAGATTGGACCAGTTCTATGGATGCACACCCCTACTTGCTACCAATAAATAAGACCAAATCAAGTCAAACTTTCCACTGAAGTTTGGTGAATCTTTAAATTGAATGAATCAGAGCTTTTATTTCGCTTATCAAATGCACCGAAGACCTGCTAAATCGGGATTCGACCTATTCTTTAGGGAGCTACTAACGTGGCAAACACAAAGCCATTTATTTTCAGGATATCACTATTATCACGACACGAGATCATTCGTAAAAAGATGGGTAGATTTCATATAGAGCGAATCAATTGTGTAAAAGGTCGAAAATTCAATGTGAGGTAATGATAAAATCAAATTGGGTTGCCTAATTATTCAATTTTGCTGTCGTCATCGGCTAAATTTATGTCCCTTCGGGTCAAGAGAAGTAATAGGAGGAGGAAAGTCTCTCCCTTTTCTCCCGTACGTAGCCGCCGAGCCCATACGTAGCCCCTAGTTTTTTATTAATTGAGGCCTCGGCCTGGTCCACCCAATAATCCGGACTGGCATTTTGTAGGCGCTTTTGCAACGGCTTTTTCGGTTTTTAAAATTCGAGCTTTGATTTTTATGTGCCTAAGTCTGCTCGAGGTTCAAAAGATAAAGTTTCTCATTTCGATATAAAGTCAATTAGTACATTTGGCACCGACCGATGGTCCAGTCTTGAGAAATTCGTCGAAGACGTACACCAAGGAATATGAGTTAGGCATACGGATTTTATGATCTAGATTGGTCCTCAAGTGCTTAAGTTATTCGAGTATTGAAAATTTGGGAAAGCAACTCATACCGTCTCTATTAATAGATGAAAGTAATTATTGTCATTTGATATTGATTGACAAATGATAATACCATCTTGACAAACGGCATAATGTCACGATAAATATCTACATATCATGACATTTGGCAATAGTCTTCATGCATGGTCCAATTGCCCTTTATGTGCCGATGATTATTGATTTTTTGGATAGTAGTTTCGCCGTCGAGCCTTCTTATATGATTGGACTTCAAATTTGAGATTTCCTTTCGAGAGGGTCGTGCATGGGAAAGTCGAGGACTTGAAATGCTAATCTAAGTGACATATTTCTTCGATAATTATCGATAGCTTCCTCGTTTTTAGGATTGTGGAGCTGTATCCGGGGAAAGTCTTGAAAGGAGATAAGCCCCTCACATTAAACGTGTCTCTACTTCAAGATATTGTGCAAAAACGTGAGGAAGAGTTGAACCGCCGCCCATCTTTATCCGGTGGACCGGAAGAGTTTGATATGGGCCGGTGATTGGGGTGCTGATTGGCGAGCGTAGCACGGCATTTGTTCGCTTTTCGTCTCCAGCGGCTGCTTCTTTGGCAAGGGCTGTCGCTCCGCATCGTGTCTCCGACGGTGGAGGGCTTTCGATCGTGGAACACATTGAGGAGAATTTCTAAGATTTTGGGTGGCTCAAGGCAAGCCTTCGCTTTGGATCGTGTTCCCGGCGGCCTGAGGTTTCAGCTCGCGGGACCACTTAGAAAAACTTTTAGTCGACGATGATGGAGAGGACAAACCATAGCCAGCGCAAGCAGAATCCAGAGGCGAGGGGTGGTCGGCGGAGGCCAAAGGCATTGCTGGCGCGGGGCGGGGATCTTCGGCAAGGGGTTGGTGGGAATAAATAGGTATAAATTCCTCGGACATAACTGCTGTCGACTTCTTGTATTGCTCCGTAACTCCAATACCCACAAAAAATTTCTAAATACTCCACGGGAAGATTAAAGAAATCTTCAAAAGAGACCCTATAGAATACACAAATTGCGGGGAAAATTACAGCCTAAAAATACTCAGAAGTTTCCAATGGAAGACAGCGATATGGTTCGTAGACATTCGTAGAGGAGAGCACGAAAACGGAAGGGTTTGCTCAAATGGGCCGGCACTCTCCGATCTCTCCATACTGACCGAGAAGATGGGTTTGAAACGAGGGTTGCGATACATGTGTCGAGGATCCGTCAGATGACTCTGTCCGTGAAATCGGGTAAGTGGCAGAGGAGAGTGAAAATGGTTAAAAAAGGGAGGAGAGAGAAATGGCCATGAATGGTCCGGTCCTGTCCTGTCCTTGTTGTGTCTGACTTTCACACTGCCCCTTTCACATGACTCCTCTGCAAAACCCCCACATCCCTCCAAAACTCCATGGAAAGAAAACTCCTTTACCCTCTCTCTCTCACTTCTCTCTCTCTCTCTTCTGTACTCTCTCTGCAACTGCAAAACTGCTAAAGAAAACAACCCACCATTGATTTACCCTTCACAGCAGCTAACTACTCTTCTTCCCCCTTTCTCCTTTTTAACCTTCCCTTCCTCCCTCCATCCCCATCTCTCTCTCTCCTCACCGTCTCAAAAGGGCCAGACCACCCCAGTAGATTTCCAACCTCCGCGCCTTCCCTTTTTCGCCCTCCCCACGTCTGCTTATTCTGGCTCTCCCTACCATGGAAGCTTTTAGCCTCCTCAAGTACTGGCGCGGCGGCGGCGTCGGCGGCGTCGGCGGCGGCGGCGACCCTCGCGCCGCTCCCGTCCCGGCCACCACCACCATCTTCGCCACCGCCTCCGGAGTCTCCCGGTCTTCTCCCGAGACAGACGAAGACGACGACGACGGGGACGACGGGCCGTTCTTCGACCTGGAGTTCGCCCCTGTTCCCGAGGACGAGGACGACGGGGAGAAGCCCGAGGAGGGGGAGGAGGAAGAGGGGAGGCAGAAGCAGGAGGAGCCCAGCAACGACGAGGACGACAGTGACAGTGAATGCGGAGGTGGCGACGACGTGGAGAGAGAGTTCGACTTCACGCTCTCTTCTGGGTCGTCCGGGTCGAGCCACGACTGCACGGATGTGAACATCGTGTCGTCTCTCTCTCCCTCCGACGACCTCTTCTTCAAAGGGAAGCTCGTGCCCATCGAGCCCTCCGACCCCGACTCCACCAAGCCTCCGTCGTTTCCCGCCGCCGCCTCGCTGCTGAAGTCTGCCACCAAGTTGCGCGTCTTCATGTTGGGCCTTAAGAAGTCAAAGCTCGTAAACACGCTCGAGAAAGCAGAGAAGAAGGAGACGTCGGAAGAGCCGTGTCTCACCGTCACAACGCCGCCCCAGACAGCGACAGCTCAAGAACATGGCAACAACAACAAGAAGCAAAGCAGCGGCGGCGGCAGCGGCAGCAGCAGCAGCAGCAAGTTCTTCACGGTGAAGTTCAAGGTGGAGGAAGTCCCGCTCGTCTCTCTCTTCACTCGCGACAACAGCTCGAGGAGCGCCTCCGGCGCGAAGCCGCAGCAGAAACAGACCTCCGAGGATGACTCGGCGAGCGGCGACGAGAGACGCTTCGCGAGGGAGGCGATGCGGCGATATCTTAAGAAGGTGAAGCCATTCTACATCCGCGTCTCCAAGCGGTACGGCGAGAGGCTGGGGCTCTCCGGGCAGCTCGGCCACGCCGTGTTTGAGCCGACGGAGGGCGAGAAGAGCCGGTCGAAGGCCTCGGCCGTAGCGGAGGTCGGCAGCGGCGGCCACGGGAGGAGCCAGAGGCGGGGGCGGGGGCGGGGGCAGGGGCAGGGGCAGGGGCAGGGAAATAGTAGCATACCAGCTGGGCTGAGGGTGGTGTGCAAGCATCTAGGGAAGAGCCGCTCGGCGTCGTCGGCCGTAGCCGCAGCGCCGGGAGGTCAGGCGGCGGCGGCGGCAGCGTCGAGGAGGGACGATTCGCTGCTGCAGCAGCAGGATGGGATCCAGAGCGCCATCTTGCATTGCAAGAGATCCTTCAATGCCTCGCGAGGTAATGGAAAATTTTCGTTCTTTTCTCTATGGAACTTCTTATATATAATCACAGTTCCGCAAAATTAAGGAAAAAACCATACTTGGCGAGGAACAGAACTTGAACCCGAACTAACATATCATGCGAATTATACCCTGTTTTTTTTTTTCCTAGGATGTCGTAGAAGTTTTGCAGCAGAAAGTAAATTTGAATGACGGGTGTTTCTTTTCCCTCTTTGCTATGGTTAGACGTGGAATCGTCGCTGTTGGCGAGGTCAGTGAGCGATCCGCTGAGCAAGGACGCATCAAGAAGTTCGCCGGAGGAGGACGGAAAATGAAGACGGAGAGCGCGGGAAAAAAGAGAGAAGAAAACGGAAAAAAATAAAACGACCATGTATGATGATGATGATGGGGTGGCGTGGTTTTTCCGACGTTCGAAATCATTGCCCAATGAAAGGGAGGAAGACGAGAAGGGTGTGCATGGCTAAGGGAAATATGATTAATATTTTTTCCCATCAAGTCGTCAACCGTCTTTTTCTCCACTGTAAATTTTCCGGGAAAATATATATATAGGAATTAGGGTAAGGGATAAGATGAAGCGGTGGTCCTCTTCTCATGGAAGTGAGATAGAGAGAGAGAGAATCGTATCAGATCTTTAGTATGTGTTTTGGCATCTAGGTAATGTTGATCTGCAGCAGCAGCAGCAGCAGCACTCTCTTCAAATATCCAATATTATATTGAATTAGTCCCTGTTGTGCATTATTTTTTTAAATGCTGTTGACGGGTCATGGTGGGAAGAAGAAGAAGCAAGGTTGGCTATAAGAAAAAAAAAGAAAAAACAAAGGCGTCTTTAGCGGTCAGCGAAGTGGGGAAAGTGTGGGGCCTGAACAGTGAAAAGGGTTTCTCGCTTTCGCGCTTTTCTTGCTCGTCAAAGCAAGAGAGAGACAGAGACAGAGAGACGAGGAGACAGCCGAGTTAAGAAGTTGTCAGATCTCTGTCTCTTTCTCTCTCCAATGGCTGCACTCTTTTCTTCTTTTTGTTTTGGTATTTGGTCTTCTGTATTAATGGCGGGGGTGCGATTCCGAGGAGAGAGAGAGAGAGAGGGATCGAGTCGGGCTCGGGGGAAATCGAGGGATCTCAATTGATGGCGATGCATCCGATTACCCAGGTGCCCGTGAAATCAACATCATCTTTCGATGAGGAGATTTCGAGCTTGTCTTGTTGCGCCGCGTTGTTGGACCTGGACCGGGAACCGGACCTACCTCATTCGCTCTTTTTCGCTTCGGACATTATGGTACGATCAAGCCCCCGAAAAGACATCATTTACACAAGGCGTTTAGACACGCTAGGGAAACAAGCTCATGTCGGGGATGAGCCCACGTTCATTTCGACCGAGGTGGACGGACGGACGGACGGACAGCCTGCCGAATAATTTGATTAGGCCAACGAGGTTACGTTACTCAAAATCAAAGGGGGAGGATGGGTGGGTTTGTCTTGAAAGTCCACACGGGAACTTGTGGCTAATTAGCCAGTACCTAATTTCGCTAGCGCTAGCAAGCAACCCTCTCTCTCTCTCTCTCTCACTCTCACTCTATGTAGGGTGTAACTTTTTGCCTTTTGTTTGTTTCCTAGCCGTGGGGTAGGTTGCTTTTCCAAGGCTCTTTTTGGACTAATACCCATTATTCTTTTCTCTCTCCTATGCATGATGATCATATCAATCTCCGAGATTCTTTGATTCATTTGGCTGATCGAAGTGACGTCCCCCCCCGCCATCCAGGATTAGAAAAATTGCTCCCGCTCGACTTGAGCAGCGGCGCCTTGTGGAGCCGCCCGTGTCCGTTGGTGAGCGATGTTCGGGAAAAGCATCTGCCGATTTTCTTTCGCTCGTTCTTCAAAGCTCACAGAAGATTCTTCCTGCCAAAATTTTCATTCTCTCCACCTCCCCCCACTTTTATACAAGGTAATTCAATAAAGGATCACCCTCTTTGTTCACCAATTCAACAGACATCTTGTATAAAAACGGAATGGACCTTCAATTCTTGGTGCCTCAATGTGGTGCATCTTTTATATTGAACCCGCCCATACGTGTTGGCTTTATATATGAAATTCTCAATCAATTCTATCGAAGGTCGCCTCTTTCTTTTTCTTTTTTTGGTGAAAGGTAATTCATATATTGAAGAGGATCGAGTGAACAAAAGAAAAAGAAAATAAAAAGAAAAAAAAGAACACGGCATCAGAATCCACACTCAAAACAACGGATCATAACGAGTGGATGGATGCCGGAAAAGCCACAGACGTGGCAACCCACTACCGACTAAGAAAGGAAAGCACGGCATGAACAATCGGCAAATAAAAACAAAACACCTTTAGGTAAGGAAGGATTATGAAAGTGGCAGAGATCGCCTTGCACACCGCACATGGAAGAGAATTGCTTTGCAAAGGGGATTTAATTGTTGGACCGGACTCAGACTCAAGGAGGTGTTCACACTAGTATCTAGTGTGATGCTGAAAATTGTATTGGTTATGCCAAACTCGTTCATGGCTCTCGCTATTTCAACGGCCACGCTTTGAGGATGATTCGAAAATATTAAATACTTGAAGGAAAAAGCTCCATGGCACAATTCTAATTGCTCATTGACTTGATGGCCGGTGACAGTGATGCAATACACGTAATTCGTAGGGCTAATCCACAAATCAAATGTCAAAGAGATTCGAAAGTTATTCGCCGTGAACATATGCACCAACGCGACACATTCCTCTTGGTACGGCAACTTGTGAAGTCAAAGGGGTTGCCTGGTGGCAAGACAATAATAACATGCGAGCTCTCGTTGATTCTCGGCCTCCTCGTACTAGGATGTGCTTCCGGCAATGGCTGGTTATACTCGAAGAGCCGCCAACCTCAGACGTCTCTTCCTCATGTTAGCACCGATGCTCGGCCAATCCCACTTGACAATTCGCCTTTTAAAACGCGAGGTCGTACAACCAACCTTCTCGACACCATTGACGATGATTTCGAGCTGGAATATCTTCCACATACTATATGTTCTTCCCTGTAAAGACTGTACCGCAGGTGCTTCGGTTTTTTTTCCCCCCGGGGGGGTAATGATATCGTTTGGGAAAGCGCCTTGGTTAGGACTAGCTTTAGGCGTTCGTTCTTGCAACTCCTCTCGCTCGTGACGTCGCATTGTTGATTTTGGCTTGTTGCGGAGGCATAATGCTCGTGATGCTCCATTGAAGTCTGTGGGCGGAAATGCTCCATAAATATCGAGAATGACGGGAACAGTTCTTTATATGAAAGTCAGAAGATATTTTTTTAGCACCGTTCCAAAAGTTTGCGTCAGACCGTTTTGTTTGTTAGAGCCGGGACGCTTCTGTCTATTAATTTTGTTTGTTTCGCGAAAATGAATGATTTATAAAATATTATTCTGAAAATGAGAAAATTGTTAGAAAAATCATAAACTTATTGTACTTGTGCCAATTTATCTTGTCATAACCATTTGATCCAATGAAATTTATACGCGATACTCACCAGAAAATGTGGATGGAAAAGAGGAGAGTAGAAAAGAAAATTCGATTCTTAAATTACAATAAGAAAAAGAAAAAGAGCCATGCCACAGTTATAAGAGGAATCCAATGTAATTTTCCACTCCCCCCCCCCTCCAAAAAAAAAAAAAATTCTACCTACGACACAATATTCTATAAATGGCCGTTAATCTTGTTGCATGGGTTCGGAATCTAACTCCACAGAGGAAGTGGCAATAGTATTCAAATTCAATATGTAATGTCGTATCTAAACTTTTAATTTGTATAATGTGGTCCATGAATTTTGATCAAATATGCAATGTCGTTTCTAGGCTTCTAATTTGTTTAATGTTGTCCATAAATTTTAGTCAAATGTTCCGTATGGTTCATGAACTTTTAAACACTTTCACATAGTTTAGGGATTACAGTAAATATCTATCGATAGTTTGGGACCACATTGAATAAATTTAAAATTTAGAGACGACACTATATATTAAGTCAAAATTCATGGATCATATTGTACAAATTAAAAGTCAGA
This sequence comes from Eucalyptus sp. ANBG9806169, assembly GCA_014182395.1. Lineage (NCBI taxonomy): Eukaryota > Viridiplantae > Streptophyta > Magnoliopsida > Myrtales > Myrtaceae > Eucalyptus > Eucalyptus sp. ANBG9806169. The sequence goes on from CM024576.1 coordinate 25,215,842, forward strand.
AACGATAATATGCATCAAACCAAAATTCAAGGATTATTTGTGCTTTTATCCCCTATTCGAACAAACTGGCAATATACATAATCTCGGAAATTAGCGATGAGTGCCTAATTTTCCTGCTTTCTTTATTGCGTGCATGTTCACATCTCCATGTGATTTTATTCTCTAATGCTGCGAATAATTCCGCATGAAAGTAAATAACGACCAACAAAGAAAGAGCCTTTTTTTTAAAAGCACTCTGTAAGAATGCATGTTTGTGATAAAGGATTGGTGGATGGAACTTTCGATGAAGATGCGAGATGAGTAAAATACGTACATACCCAAATCTGTACGAATACGTGTTGGAGAAGATAATTAACTAACAATTACGAGTAGCGTAAATTTTGTAGGCTAACTGCCTTACCATCAAATTGTTTGTTCAATTTTAAATTTTATAATTTTACCAACTTAATTAATTGTAAATTGTTGCATTATATCCCAATCTAGCCATTTTGACTAATTTTTATCACCAATGATTGACGTGGTGATCTGTCATTACCAGTCACCTTACATGACCCGTTGTCACATTAATCCACCAAAATGATTGCATTAAAATTTTATGTAAAATTTTAAAATTAAATAGGTAAAATTGAAAATTTAGGATTGAATCATATTCATTTTATAAATTTATTTCATATCCTAAATTTATGACTAATTGAATAATTTTTCTAGATGCATCCCCTTTTCTAAGTTGACTAAAAGTTTCGAGTCGACAGGAAAATCCAACTACACGGTTCTCTTTGGCCTCCCTTGAATTTCCGAAATTTGCCTTTCCTTATTGCAGAGTTTGTGCCATTGGTCTCGATAATAATTCATAACAAAGAAAAATATTTTACATAAAATTCATTTTTTTCAAGGAAACAGATTAATTTATTTATTAGTTTAAGGAAAGTGATTTCCTTCTAGATGATTTCCCCAACCTAAACTTATTGTTTTCAATTTATAGAAAACGTTTTTCATATATTTATTAGTTTTCTATCATCCAAGCCCCAAAAAGTCAAAAAATAATTTTTCAGAAATAATTTTCCTTCAAATAAACGGATCATGAGCAAATTTTTATAGTTTTTCGGAAGATATATGAGACTTTTAGTAGTCCCTTGATGAGACTTAACTTGGCAACTCTAAAACCCTAGACCCAGCTGCCTATTATTTCCTTAAAAAGGACCGTACACAAAGAAACTCCAAGTCCAAAATCTCACTCAAGAAAATTAATCATTTTCCTTCAAAAAGGACAGAATGCTTTTTTTTTTGTTAATAGCAAAGTTAGTACTATCTCTAATGTTAATACGAATTCTTTTCCAGTCGATCTCAAGTCAAACGACGGAAAAACTCGAATTCTCGAAATCTCCGAGGCTTTAGAGCTTGATTCTTCCAGAAGACATTGTTAATTAAAAATAACAAATTTTTCTTATTTTGTTATTTTGACCGGATGTTGTTGATTAATAATAACAATTCTCGAAATCCACGTGTCAAGATTTTCTTTCCTTCTGGGAGGGGCTTTAATGCAGACGCGATGGCCATAGGCAATGGGCCGGACCGGGCAAAATCACCGAGGAAGCAAGAAGCCCTTTTGACAGAAGCCCGTAGCAGTAAAGGATATCGACCATACCTTACTCCAAAAGCAATTAACTGAAACTTTTTTTGCGCAATCTAATGTAAATGGCCATGCTTTCCTCCATTTTCGATCGTGATAAGCTCCTTTCAATCCGTCTTCTAATTGGTAAATCACAAATTTACCGGCATTCATTCTGAGGGAATTTGTATGGAAACGATGTCGATAGTCGTAAAGCGACAATCGGAGGTCTTGTTGGAGGTGAATAAGGAAAAAAAAAATATAACTAATTTGTTATTATTAGGTCTTCCAAAGTATCGCGTGGCCACACTTTCAAATTAACTAGAGCCGCTTAATTGGAAAAATAAGAATGTAATGGAACATAAGAGAATGAAGTGTTTGAGTGGCTCACAATCATTTGAGGACCTTCCATTTGGAACATTGGGCAAATTATTTAAAAAGTCATAAATCTATTACACTTTTGTCAACTCAGTTATAAATTTTTCGATTTTATGAATTGAGTCCTAAATATTTTCACATTTTACCAATTGAGTTCATCTGGCTAATTTTGGCCAAAAATAGTTAACGTGGATGTCGACGGTCATATGTGGCACGACTGGCATTAATGTGTACAATTTTTAATGATATTTTTAATATTTCTTTTGAATTTATTTATTTCATTTTTTTTCTTTTCCTCTCTTTTCCTTCCTTTCCTTTTTCTTTATTCTCACTTTGTCGCCCACCGCCGAGCTTCATCGACTCGCTAGGGGCCGGCGAGAGCAGCCTTCACCCGAGGCATGGACAAGGTTGGGCAATGGCTAGTGTTGAGAAAACGGGAAAAAAGAAGAAGAAGAAAAAGAATAGAGGAAAAAAGGACATAAAAAGAAGGAAAAGAGAAGAAAAGAAAAAAATTCAAAACAATATTAACATGTTATTTAAAAATGTTTAGGTCAATATCAGTCGTGTTACATAAGACGGCCGACATCCACCTCAGTGATTTCCAGCTAGAATTGGCTGGACGGACTCAATTGACAAATTATAAATTTGTTTAAGACTCAATTGGCAAAATTAAAAAGTTTATGATTAAATTAACAAAAGTGTAAAAGTTTAGGATGTTTTGGAGCTAACATTTTAATTGGGATAGCAAGGATCTCCTGCGTGGCCTGTTCGTCAAAGAGATTATTTAGAAGTTGTTCATTCCATTGTTCCTCGTCAAAATTCATCAATTTCAAGACCAATTGTGGGTCATTTCTATTTGCTGGACCCCAATTAGGCCACTCTTTAGCCATTTTGTCTATTCTAATGTTAACGCATTCTCCATTTCCAATTGACTGCATCACAGAGTTCCATATCGCGTCCCTTTCCATAATTAGACTTTGTCATCCCCATGAAGGCTTGGACCCTTTTTCAGCATGCCAAAAATCTTTTCGATTGAAATAGAGCCCTTTTAGTAGCTTATTCCACAATGCTTCTAGATTTTTAATCAATCTCCAAGCTTGTTTACCCAAGAGGGCTTTGTAAATAGTAATTAGGTCCCAGAAACCCATTCCAATAGGAAGTATTGTTGGAGAGTGATTAAGCAAAAAAAAAATAATAATAATAACTAATTTGCTATTATTAGGTCTTACAAAACATCATGTGATCGTACTTTTGAATTAATAAGAGCTGTCTAATTGGTAAAATAACAATATAATGGAACATAGAGAATGAAGGGTTCGAGTGGCTCACAATCATTTGAGGACCTTCTATTTGGAACATCAGGGAAATTATTCAAAAGGTCCTAAATCTATTACATTTTTGTTAATTCAGTCCTAAATTTTTCAATTTTATGAATTGAGTTATAAATATTTTCATGTGTTACCCATTGAGTTCATACAACTAATTTTGGTCGAAAACAACTGATGTCGTCATGCGTGGCACAACCAATATTTATGTGTACAATTTTTTGTGATATTTTAATATTTATTTCAATTTTTTTTCTTCTCTTTTCCTTCTTTTCTTTTTTCTTTATTCTCCCTTTGTTGGCCACAGCCGAGCTTCATCGACTTGCTAGGGGGCGACGAGGGCAACCTCGTTGGATCGGTTGAGGGCAGCCATTGCCTAAGGCATTGACAAGGGCCGGCAGTGACCGACAGAGGGAAAAAGGGAAAAAAGAAAGAAGAAAAAGGATATAAGAGAAAAGGAAAATAAAGGAAGGAAAAGAGAAGAGGAGAAAAAAAAATATTAACATGCTATTTAAAATTGTTTAGGTTAGCGTCAATTGTGTCATGCAAGCCGGCTAGCATGCACCTTAGCAATTTCCGGCCAAAATTAGCTGAATGGACTTAATTGACAAAATGTGAAAATATTTAAGATTCAATTGGCAAAATTGAAAAATTTATGACTGAATTAGCAAAATTGTAAGAACATTAAGATTTTTGGATAATTTTTTTCTTGGAACACCCATTCAAATTCCGACTTGAATTTTAGTTAGGGCTTGTTTTTTTTTTAAAATTATGTTCCCCGAAACAAAAATTTCTATTCTTTTATTCCAGGGAACGAAAAAAGAATAGAAACATATTTGGTAAAACTTTTATTCCCAAGAACAAAATATCTATTTTTTTGTTCTCAAGAATAGATTTAGAACAAAAACAAGAAGTAAAAAAAAAACAACTTCTTGTTCCTGGGAATAATTTCTAAAATCAATTTTTATCTTTATTCTCTTTCTTTTCTTCTTCTTCTTCTTCCTTTTGGCCGGTTGCCAACGATCGGCTAGACAAGGGCCGGCGACCTTGTCGGAGCGTCGCCAACCCTCGGAGACGCCAAGCCATGGCAAGGCTCAGCTTGCCAGGCGACCTCTAGGACGGCGTCGCTTGGTGGTGGCTTAGTGAGGCCGAGCCTCATCGGTGGCTGGGCGAGCTTGGCCTCGCGTGGCCACGGCGAGGCTTGGCCTCCCCAATCGGCGCAAGGTTGGGCTTCTCCAAGCCAAGGCAAGGTCGAGGCTCGCCGTGGCTAGGTTGGCCTCTGGCGAGCTCGTCGAGGCTTGTTGTGGTGGCCAATGACCGGCCAAAGAAAAAAGAAAAAGAAAAAGAAAAAAGGAAAAAATAAGAAAATATGATAAAAGAATTTAAAAAATAAAAAGAAATAAAAAAATCTAAAAATTCTACCAAACGTATTTCTATCTCAAGAATATAAATTTAGGGAAGTTTTTTTTTTTTTGGTCGAGTCCTACGCTAATCCTACTCTAACACTCACTCTCGGACTTTTGCCCCGCAAGACCTCCTGCGGGCGTGGGAGTCGAAACCCACTCCCGAAATGAAATCTTCCCACCCCAATCCCCCCCGAGAAAGTGGGGATTTGAACCCCCAATGGTTATTTAGGGAAGTTACTAAATGCATTCTTTTGCTCAGAAATTATTCGCGAGAATAGAATAGAAAGAATCATTCCCCAAAACAAAATGGTTATGAAACGTGCAATTATTTTCCTACTTCATTAATTGGGTCAAGAATTTTGCTGACTATGGTGGAGTTTGGACGTTGCATTGTAAACAGATAAAAGAGAAACGCGTGAAAAACCTTTCCGCGCTCCGATTTTTAGGTGGTGATTGAGGAAAGCGACGGCTTTTGATTTGAGCTGTTGATCTTTTCGCCACAAAGTAGAAGCTATGTATGGCAAATTCAAATGTTCAAGTTTTCCAGGCTTGAGTCATGAGTGCACAATCAGGAAATTTATTAGCAGGAGAGCGACAGCCTAACCTAAAGTCAAAGCGTCCAGATTCACATCCGTTTACACGGGAGGAATTGGTACGGACATGTTCCTTTGTTTACTCTCTGGCTCTCTTCATCCAGATTTTCCAACGCTCTTAGTCTTTGCTTATCATCCCAAATCTATGGATGATGTGCCACGTGTCACCTAGTGAGCATAGCCAAGATATTCAGGTCCCCATGATTGAAATAATTGATCGGGGCGGCGGAGGAAATTCAACTCGAGAACTAGAAGGTACATTTTTCAAGTCTAAAAAACTATGTGAAAGATGTTCTGAATCAAGATCACTTACACGGACCAAAAGCCCGAACTTAATCGATTCACGAAATTTCCAGAGTATTTTATAGTTTTCAAAGTAGTCAGATCTTTATACTCATGCCCTTGGATTATTAAAGAAATGGGTGCTATTCAGATGTAACGGGACTTCAAAAGTCTTTTTTCTCCATTCTTATTTAGACTCGAAGTTCTCTTATGCGCGTTAACTACGCTGATCATTAAACCATTGACGAGGATGGGCTGACCGTACGCTTAAGCTTCTCTGAGGGCAACGACAGATAAAAAAATTCGAGGTTAGGCGGAGGGACACAACAAATATTTTTATCAATATACATACACACACACACATAATTGTTGTAAATCATTTTATCCCATAAACGTCTTTTTTTTCTTAGACCTAAGGAGGGCCAGAGCCACACCACCACTTGCCGCCCTGGGACCCTCCATGCCTTGACCGAGGACGTCGATATCTCACTATCTGCCATTCACCAGTGACTTAAATTTTCCACTCAATGTGGGATATACATAAAATTACTATAACACAATATAGTCACATAATTTGTATTGGGTGAGCCTATTTTCACTCCCCGCATAACTCAATCCATCAACTTTCACGTTGAGACTTCGAAGGGGATCTACTTAACAAGTATAACTCATAATGGAAAAAGGAGAAAACATACTTCCGCTATCTTTACTTACATGTAGGTGGGTCGTAACGCGATTATCTCCCTAACCCTCATTTAAATCAATTGATTAAAAGCTCTAGCTTTCAGTATTGGATAAGCTGAAACACATTCACATCCAGAAACAATGAAACGAACTATAAAATGATATTATCATCATTTAGTTTATGATTTGTACAATCCCACAAAATTCTTTCTTTAAGTATACTAATTACTTTTCAATTGCGCCTAAAAAGTATAAAAATTAAAAAAAAAAAGAAAAACTACCGTTTTATATATAATTCGTGCACAGGTATATCAGGAAAAAAAAAAGAAAAAAAAAGAGGAAAACATCCTCAGGCCTGAGCTCAAAGAAGAGAGAAACTTCAGAACGAAACGTGCGGTTTGCAGTCTTCTTGGAACTCCGAGGTGTTGATCACGTACGTGATGATGCAGTTCAGCGTCACCACCACTTGCTTCCTTATGATCCTCAGTATCTTCACCCTCCCCTCGATCCTCGTGTAGCTCTTCATCGTCAGGTTCCCGCCGGCCAGGTCGCCGCCCAGCCCCGGCGCCGCCATTATTTTCGCCGGGGACACCTCCACCGTCACGTTCAAGCGCTGCGTCCGCCGCGCCGGCGCCTTCCCCGCCGGGATCCTGCCCTCGCCCACGACCTCCCCGCCATAGGATATCCGCGTCGTGGAGTTCCCGTACCGGAAGGACGCGACGTTCGGGTTCTTGACCGAGACGTCGACGACGGCGGTGATGTTGGCGCCGCCCGAGAGCGCCGTCCCGTTCGCGACCAGCTGGGCGAGCTGGGGGATCTGGACCCGGGTCATCCGGACGATCGGGTCCTTGACGTGGAAGACGGTGAAGACGAGGACGAGGGCGACGACGGCGAGGATGAGGAAGAGCGCGGCGGTGACGCCGCAGCACTTGAGGTACGTAGGCCGGCGGAGCCTGAAGTGGGCCGACATGGCTTCATCTTCGTCACTGCGGACGATGTACCTGGCCGGCGCGAGGGGCCGATCTTGCTCTTTCTCGGGCATGGCCGGCGGCGGTGGCTGGGGGGAACTCCGTGCGGACTTTGCGGGCCGAGTGTTTGTGGAAATGCGCGGGCGAAGCGTCTCTGGTTAGGCAGTGGACGTCGGGCGGTATTTCTTTGGGGAAGACGATGACGTGGACATTATAGACGCGTCTGTCCGCACAGGCTTTTGCACGGCACGACCGTTGACTAGGTTGCGCTTTCGTTTTCATTTCTATATACGAGAAAATTCAGCCGAGTGATTGTCGTTTGGCCGACCCCAGTGACTCGCATGGAAGCTTCTCTTTGTCAATAATTTGCTCTATTTTTTTATTCCATTATTTATTTATTTTTCTTCTGTATAATGGAATGGAGCGGCATTAGAGTATATGGAAAATTGTGCACATCGAACGGCCCATAATAAGGCACCAACGTTTATCTTGCCTACATATATGATGACAATGGCATTGTTTCGGAGTCAAATTATGGGGCTTGTGATTCTTCACAAAATTAGAGCACATTCAACAACTTTTCTTTAATTTCCCACCTTCAATTTACTCTTGGGAAGTCATTTAATACGGCTCAAAATTATCTTGATTTGGTTGGAAATCACAGTTCCATTAAATATCGGAGATGACGTCATTTCGATTGTTTACATAAGCCATATGAGTGCTATGTCAACTTTGCAACCTAAGATATGGTATGTGCATTTTCTATTTTTTATGGAATGTTTTAGCAAAAAGTCAGCATCATTTTTTTTATGCAAAACTTGAAAGTTTTTGGCCAAATTTATTTTCAGCGTGAAAGTTAGTTCCTTTTTGCGTGTCACATGATAATTGCAGTCAAAGTATTCACCTGGACAAAGTTAGTGACTTTTTTTTTTTTGGGCGAAAAATCCACTCGACCACGCGTAATCAACTGCGACAATAGCACCACCTCCGTCGCTCCCATCCCACACATGATTTGGGACTTACTTTTACAGTTGAAGGTCTTATCAACGAAAGTATCTTTCGGAGGTCAAGCCATGGTTTGACAATGGACCGGCCTTACTAACGATTTGGCTGTAATGCCCTCGTGATTGGCACAATTAATTAGGGTGTCTTTGGGAATTTTCAGCTCGAGCATTGACGTTCAATGTTCGAGTACTACCAATTGCGCGTTAACCTTAACCAGATTAGGATAACTTGCTTCGGTCGTAGGTCTGCACTTGACCTAGTATTTTACAGGTGTTTAAGTAGTAAGGTCTCCAAACCCATAGCCCTAAATATTAATTAGACGAGATCTAACAGTCAAGCCGCGGAATAATTTTGAAGATATTCTAAAGCTGGAATGGTGATTTTGAGTACAAGAACTATTTCTTTTGATTTCAACAATTAAAGAATCGAATTGTGCATGTATTCCAACGCATCCTTCACGAAAATGTCATCGATGCAACAACTTCATCGTCAAGTAAAGTAGTCTCTAATGTTCTGCCGCATGACATATCTTACCTTTTTTTATAGTGATAAAGGAGAAGCAAAAGTCGTCTTTTAATGTCTATCCGATAACGAACTTCTAGCTCATCCAGCCATTAATTTAATTCCCAAAAGCACCGAACCATCTTCAATCAAATAATTTTCACTCCACGGTCCTACATGGTCAATTACGTCTCCAAAAAGCAAATTGGCTTTGAGCTTGTTAATTAATTTCGATGACCTTTGCGTACCTGAGAATGTTGTAAATGTTGCATTCACTCCATGAGTTTGCTAATTAATATCGTGGAAAAATTCAGGTAACATGACATCGACGGCAATAAAGTAGATGTTAATACATTGTGAGAACGTAAAAGAAGAAAATTATTTTAAAATATTAAATTTATTGTATGGCAGCCAATTTGGTTTAAAACTTTTTAATTTGACCAATTTATTCATAAAGTTTTTGACAATTTACTAATATAGTTATTCCGGTTAATTTTAGCCGGTAATTGCTAATGTGAATGTCGGCTATGTTACGTGGCATGTCTGATGTTAACGTGGATGATTTTTCATTTATTTATTTAAATTTTGTGCATTTTTTTCTTTCTTTTATTTTCATTTCGTGGCATGCAACCAACAAAGGGAAATAGGAAAAAAGAAAAAAGAGGAAACTAAAGGAAAAAAATCTAGAAAAAATTTAGAAATTTTAAAAACTATCCATATCAGAGTCGACTGTACCATGTAAGATGGCTAATGTCAACATTGGTGGTTCCTACTAATTGGTTGGAAGGAATATATAGAAACATTATCAAAATATTTAGTACTAAATCAGCAAGATTGAAAAGTTAAGGCCTAATGAAGCCGTCATACAATTAAACTCATTGATAAATCACTGCGTTTATATGTTAGTTTAATTGAATACTGATTATAGTAGGATAGAACACGGGCCAATTTGTCGCTTTTCTTTGAAGGGAAAAAAATGATTTTCTTCACAAGGGTTCCAGGGATTTATATTTGAAATTTGGGTCGTGCAGAAAAATACGGATTTGTTGCGTAGCTGTAGTTGAAAGAATTGAAGGGAAATTAACAAGCTTTTATGAATGGATCGACAAAGATCACCGACCCCTCATTTTTTCTACAGGAAAAATCTTTCCATGGACTAGGAGAGTAGAATTCTTCACCTTGTACGGTTGTACCCCAAACCACCATCAAACATTCCTTTCCTAGCTTAAGTCCAATCAGCAGCTATAGCTCAAAAGGTTGAGCAAAAGATAGTGTAGCTTACGTCCTTACTTTACCACGATTCATGCAACAATAGAATAAAATCAAAGCGAAGCTATAAAACTAAAAATGGTCGACAAATTAACTTTACAGACTAGTGTCACGGGCCGATCGATTGGGATCGTGACCGTGCGGCGACTCGGGCACTTAGGATCGGATTGGATCGCTGAAGCACCTAAGCCAAGCCTTACTCGATCAAACGCTCACTCGCTCGCTTACCCGGATCGTAGAGAGAGAAGCTCTAGAAAGAAGATTGCTTTGTATTGCGGAAGTAGTGGATGCTTACAAATGAAGGAGGACACCCCTTCTTATAGTCGAGGGCCTCATATTACAACCATAGATCTAGAACTTAACCGGCGGACGAGATCGCACCGCCTTATCTACCGACACTTATGGCGGCTACTAACCACCGACACTAATGACAATTCCCAACTACTAGCTACCGACATAAATGAGACTAAGGACTTCTAGAAGCTTCGGGGATAAGGCTCGTTGGGAATCCGAGCGAGCATAGGAACTTGACCACGGACGAGTCAAGGTCGTACTCGGGGAACCTCTTGGATCGGCCTTCAATCGGCCCGTGACATTCTCCCCCACTCAATCGAGCGACGTCCTCGTCGCTCACAGCTTGACGGGCAGCCTTCCTCGCACGAGCACGGGCTCTCCTTTTTTGATTCTGCTTGGTGCGGACGCTCACGTATGAAGGTCCACAACCTTCAATGATGAATTCAGACTTGTCACGCGGCTCCATCTTCGGCTTGGACGGAGCATGCGGCGTGTACTCAACCTCGGGGAAGAGCACTTGAATCGGCATGGCTTGCGTTGGAGTAGGATCCAACCCTACCTTCGGCTTCGCTTCGGCCAACTTGTTTAGTCGCTTCTCGGACTTCAAGTTCTTGTCGATGCGTCGGATCGTGGCGATGATCTTGGTGTTGACCACCCCTTTGATCATGGGGATCGTCGTCGGGTATTTCGGGTCGAGGATCACGAGGCACTTGGTCCTCATGTCGATCATAGATCTCACACTATGGAAGAATTGAATACCAAGGATGAGATCATAATCATCGAGAGGGATTACCTCGAAATCCATCTTGCCCTTCCATTCGCCGATCTTGATATCCACATCCGAAGTCGACCCTACGCCATGGACGCCTTCCGAGTTGACCGGTTTGAACGTCTTCCCAGTTGGCTCCACGCGAAGTTCCAAGGCCTTTGCAACCTCGGTCGACATAAACATGTTCGACACGCCGGTGTCGACCAAAGCGTAAAGCGTTCGGCCGCCCACTTCGACCTCCACGAAGAACATGTCCGTGTTTGGTGTGATTTCTCCTTTGGACGGCGATCGAGCTCGAACGGAGTTGATTGTCTTCACGCCTCCAAGTCGGATTTGCCGCTTTTCTTCTTTGGGCTCCCCCTCTACCTCTTCAAGGGCTAAGAGGGCGTTGATTCGGCCCCTCTTTGGGCACTTTTGGGTCCAGTGCGGACCTTTGCAAATAAAGCAAGGAGAGGGCGGAGGTTGATCGAACTTACTCGCGTAGTCCGTCGGTGGTCGACCCCTTTGGAAGGACGGCTTGGAAGTTCTTTCTCCCCATGTTTTGGCTCGGCCGCTTTGTTCATGCGCGCCTCGGGGAGTGCTTCTCGCTTCGTCTTCGCAAGGTCGATCCGACCTCCAATCTCTTGCTTGGTTGTTCCTCGGTCCAACCTTGGTGAGGTCGACGAGTGACTCGGCCATGCTGAGTGCTCGCGCAAGACCACTCACGTCCCGTCGCTTCAACTCGAGTTGAGCCCATGGCTTGAGTCCATCCATGAACGCTCCGAAGGCCTCCTCTTCGCTTAGGTTGCGAATTTGGAGTTTGAGCTCTGTGAACTCCTTCACGTACTCTCGGATCGCACCTCTTTGCTCGAGGCGATGGAGCAGGCTACGGGCTTCTTGTTGAGCGAACTCGGGGAAAAAGTAGTCGCGGAACTCCCTCACGAAGTCATCCCACGTGTTCACGGGATCGGCGCCGCGTCTAACCTCGTCACACCTATTACGCCACCAAAGCATGGCCGTATCGCAAGGAACATCGAAGCAGTTCGTACCTTGATCGGCTCGTCTCGGATGTTGACGGCGCCAAAGTATTGCTCCATGCTCCGGACGAAGTTGTCCACCTCTTGGGCGGATCGGTTGCCTTTGAACTCCTTTGGTCTTGGCACCTCAATTTTGGGCATCGCTTGAGCAGACACCGCACCATTAGTGATGCTAAGTTTGCATAGGGCGAGCTCGGTCTTGAGCTCTTGGATCTCCGCCTTCATGACTTCGACCTCTTCCCTACACGGGCTTACCTCCTCGATCAATTGGACGCGCTCGTTCAAACCATCGATCGATGCTTCGAGAGCTTCGTCCTTGTCGAACAATGGAGCCGTAGCTTGGTTGATGCCAGTCGTGAAGTCTTCACGGAGCGAGCCCTCAACCTTCATGATCCGGTCTCGCACATCGTCAAGACCTTCCATGAGTTCGAGCACGGCACTCCGGACCTTCCCGAGCTTTTCATCGAACGCAGCTGCAGCATCCACCGAGGTCTCCCTCTTCTTTGATCGGCCGCGAGTAGTCTCCTTGACTTGCACGGCCTCTCCAACTATAGCCGCATCTTGGCTCGACATTCTTTCAAACAGTTGGCGCTCTTCAATCTCCGGAAACGGATCTCTCTTTTGCTCTGATACCACTTGTCACGGGCCGATCGATTGGGATCGTGACCGTGCGGCGACTCGGACACTTAGGATCGGATTGGATCGCTGAAGCACCTAAGCCAAGCCTTACTCGATCAAACGCTCACTCGCTCGCTTACCCGGATCGTAGAGAGAGAAAGAATCTAGAGAGAGAAGCTCTGGAAAGAAGATTGCTTTGTATTGCGGAAGTAGTGGATGCTTACAAATGAAGGAGGACACCCCTTCTTATAGTCGAGGGCCTCAGATTACAACCATAGATCTAGAACTTAACCGGCGGACGAGATCGCACCGCCTTATCTACCGACACTTATGGCGGCTACTAACCACCGACACTAATGACAATTCCCAACTACTAGCTACCGACATAAATGAGACTAAGGACTTCTAGAAGCTTCGGGGAGAAGGCTCGTTGGGAATCCGAGCGAGCATAGGAACTTGACCACGGACGAGTCAAGGTCGTACTCGGGGAACCTCTTGGATCGGCCTTCAATCGGCCCGTGACACTAGCGTGACGAAACTAGGAGTTTAAATAAGGGGATTAGACTGCTATATCCCATAGCATCATGCCCTTATATTTTGTAGCCATTGGAGCATCTTGCCTCTAATATTGACGGTCCAGTATGATTGTTGCAAATTATAAGGATGTGATGTTCAGGAGCGTGGTAGTCTATCCAAATATTGAAAGCGAATGATTTAGTGTCAATAAAAAATCCACTATAGGACTAATGCTCATCCAAAATCACATGGATTTTCCATTTCTATTAGTTATCAACTTCGCTACAATATCAAGCTCTGTCATTTTTTATGATTTTTGGGAAAGAAAAAAGAGCCTCCTACAATGAATTAAACAGTACTTACAGCCCAAGAGAATGGAAAAGCTAAAAACGAATACAGAAAAAGGCCAACGAAAGAAAAAGAAAAAAAAAACAAGAAGAAGAAGAACACGCCACCGTCAGTTACACTGCAAATCCCGGACGATCCGGCCGGGCAATTCGAGGCTCATGGTGCAGTTCATCTCCGCCGTCCGCCACCGCTTGATCCACCCCAGCACCGTCACTCTCCCTCTCATCTTGGCGTAGCTCGTCAGCTTCACCGTCCCGGAGCCGACGTCGTTGGCCAGGTTCCTGCTCCCGTCGACGTCCGCCGCCAGCTCGCTCGACCGCACCTCCATCTTCACCGTCACCCTCGCCCTCTCCCTCGCCCCCGCTCTCCCTCCCTTGATCTTCCCCCCGCCCACCGCCGCCCCTCCGTAGATCACGCTCACCGCCGTGCCGTTCGAGAACTCGAACCCCCCGAAGTTCGTGTTCCGGAGGACGGCCTCCCCGACCAGCGTCGCGTTCAAGGAAGCCCAGGAGGAGGCCCCGGTGGCGGCGGAGTATCTTAGGGTCTTGACGTCGACGCGGTGGAGCCAGAGCTCGGGGGTCTTGACGCGGAGGACGGTGACGGCGAACCCGAGGAAGGCGGCGCAGAGGATGACGATCAGGGCGAGTGTGTAGACGAAGCACTTGCCGGCGCTCCGCCTCTGGCTGCGGCCGGGGGGCGGCTTGGCGAAGTGGGCGAGCTCCACGTCGTCGCTCCGGAGGCGGGGTCCGGAGGGCGCGATCGGGCGTGTCGGGCCTCCTTCAGGCATCGCGGAAGTTCGGAAGAAGCAAAAAGTTCGCAGAGAGTGTATGCGAGAGAGCTGGGGTCACTCGCTGACGGGGGTTCGATGTGTTGCTGCGTCGTCGTCTGAGGTTTTTGGAGGTCGGACGTGCGGGTGATCGATGGCGGAATCGGATTTTGGCACGTAAGGAATGCCTTTATGCGTATATATATAAGCAAAGAGAGGGAGAGAAAGGTGACGATGGTGTTTCGACTTTCTCTGGAACTTTAAAGGACCGTGTGAAAGCTGGGTCTGAGTGGATCTCTGCTGTGCTGCTCCGTCGCTGTCGCTCTTTGAACCGCCGCCGGTGACAGAAATAAGATAAAAAAAAAGATGACGGGTGACTCGATGGGATTAAAGGTATTCGTCACTTTCTTTTTCTTTAATCCTTTTCGGGTTCACGTTGAAAACCGAAACGCGGAGGTGGAGAACCAATGCAAGTGTATTTTTACCAGATCACGTGGTGGTGGAAGTGGAATGTGGCGTGCCGTCCGGCGTGGAAAGCTGGACCCCCGAAGTGGCCATCACACGCTGGAAAAAGGCCCCGGCAGCGGCCAGCGGTGCCCGGTCCCAAGCGTCTCGTGTGCACCGTCAGATGAGGTGGGCCCCATCTCTTCACTTATTTCGTACTGCACAAGAATCTAATGGCATCGTGTTACTATAAAATTACGATGAATCAAGTCGAATGGTCATGTGGCTGGTTAATTAACTAACTATCAGTGCTTTTTAATCCATGATCATTCCTAGTAGCCATTGTAATTATATGGATCCTGAAAAATAGTAGTCTCGATTCATTAAAAAGAGAGATGGGCATACTTCAACAAAAAGAAGAAGAAACAATGAAAATGCAACGTAATTCATTTATAAAATAAAAATAAAAAAAAAGATATTTCAAAAGTCAAAATGCAAAGATATGTTAAGAATTGCGCCTTTCGACGAATTTAGTATTTGCGGAAGAATCCATGAAATGGTCTCTCCCTCAATGATTCTGTCTGGTCAAGGCTGCCGCCCCTAAACGAAGCCATCTCCGGTTGAAGGGTTCTTGGAATATATTTCTCGAAATCGATCGATTAAATTAAGCTATCAAAAATTAGAAAATCACGTAAAACGAGTCAAATTGGAAATGGCTTCCTTTTGGCAGAGCATGTTATAATATATTTATTATATTATTCTTAATACGATCCCGATATCGTATTCCCAATTAGTTTCGATTTATTACCTAATTTGTCACCCACATCCATTACGTAATATTTGTCCGTTAATATGTTATCATAACGGTATTGATGGAAGATGTCGGTAACATAAGAAACGGAATAAAATGTCAGGTCGTCTAGTTCAAACCCTATCACTGCAGAAAAACACATCATCAAGTTTGAGTGGTATTGATTAGTAGAACATGACGTACAGATTTGGTGTTTCCTATATTGCAGATCGTACAGATCTGGTGTTTCTCATATTGCAGATCGATCATGTTACGTGGATCCGTCTGAGATTTTGAGGTTTTTCGCTTTTGCAGATTTCATTAATAGCTAGAGGTATGTTGATCTTTACGTTGCCACAAATCGATCCCGAATTCTATAGGAATTTATTTGTGATTGATAAATCGGGATCGTCGGATTTTAGTTTATATTAATCTAACAAAGCATGGATACATATAATTTAACCAAGGGCGTAGCCTTCGATGAGAACGAGCGTGTTCAAAGTATTCGGCTAGTATTGCCATATACATATATGTATATATCCTGCACGTGCTGTAATAGAAATAAATTGTAGAAAATGCCAGTGGGGGTCGGTAATCAAATTGACTGATGTACATAAAGTGCAACACGTGCTGACATATCATATGTTGTGATTCCCACCTTAGCTTCAAAGGTTAAAGTTAATGAGTTTTTGGTCAACTATGATATATTAACTACTCTACAGTACACTAATTTTTCAATGTGAGAATTTTCTAACACGGGTTACACATGCATATGAACAATATAAAAAAAGGGGATAAGTACCAAAAAAGTTATAAACTTATTGCATTGGTACCAATTCAGTCCTAAATTTTTCAATTGGACCAATTCAGTCATAAACCTTTTAATATTGATATCAATTCAGTCCATCCGGCCAATTTTGGCCGGCCGATGCTGACGTGGACATCGGCCGGTAATCGAACGCTGACGTGGCAATTTTTATGATTTTTTAATGATTTTTTCGAATTTTTTGTTAAATTTTTTTCTTTTTTCTTCTCGGCGGTGGCCGGCGAACCTCCGGTGAGGCTCGTCGGCCACTAGGCAAGGGCCGCGAAGCCCTCGCCTGCCGCATGCGAGGGTCGCAGCCCTTGCCCAGCCTCTCCCAGGGCCGCCGGCGAGGCGGCTTTGCCCGGATCTGGGTGAGGCAGCTTAGCCCAGATCTGGGCGAGGCCAGCCTCACCCTGGCCCTGGGCAAGGCCGAGTGAGGGCCGCGACCCTCGCGGTGACTAGCGAGGGGCGCTCGGCCTTGACCGGGCCGCGGGCGAGGCTAGCCTCGCCCAGATTCGAGCGAAGCCGCCTCGTCGGCGGCTCTAGGAGAGTCGGGCGAGGGCCGTGACCCTCGCCGGCCACTGCTAGGAAAAATGCAGAAAAAAAAAAAAAGAAAAAGAAAAGAAAAAAATAATAATAAATTCGAAAAATTATTAAAAAATTATAAAAATTGCAGCATCATCATCTTTCTTTTTGGTCAAAAGAAATGTAAATAATGTTTAGGGATTTTGTTATTAATATATAAAGTGATGTAACAAATCATAATTGTTCTATTGTTCGTGAGTCTTTTGTTGAGATATCTTACGATGTGTTATATTATTTCATAGACTAATTTATAAATCAAAATTTTTCCTTGACGTCACACAGAAAACTTTAGTTAGGTAGTTCATACTTGGAAAATTTTTGGATCCTCTACAGGAATAAGATACTCGAAAGTCGAAATCATTAAGATTTTGATCAAGTAGTCTATATAAAAAATATTTTTTAAGAAGGATAATCATGCTAATAATCTATGGCGGATGCGAATCCTCTGCAACCATCCATAATCTCACTGTCTGCTTTCATTATGAGATCGTGATGTGTGTCCATTTCACCAAGACCTAAGCACATATGAACAAATCTCTCACCCTCATCCTCTCTCCTCCCTCCCTCACTCTCTATCCTCCAACCCGTGACCTACCACGCATGGTTGAGCTCGATGTCGTAGTCTCTTCCCATTATAATATCGTGCAAATGTTTTTAACTAAATCGATAAAATTGAGAAATTTAAAACTGAATTGACATTCGTACAACATGTTTAAGACTGATCGGGCAATCTTTTCAGAGATATTTAAAAATTACTTTTTTCTCAATTGATTTATTATTAACAGAAGAATCACATGAAATATTTTCTTTCTCAATGATCTGCCTGATCATGCTATGACCCCGTCATACAATGACTATGAGTGCGTTCTAAACATGCGGCTATATTCAAATAATGTTATGTTGCGACATACCTGTCCTGCATGTGTTACATTACATATTATGTATTCTGATTCCCAGCTAGGTTCCGCGAAAGTCTTCATTGACCCCACAATTCCTTTCTCCTTAAGGCTTGATAAATCTTGATTTGGAAAGCTAGGTTTTTTTTTTTAATATATTTTTTTAAAATTTTATATCAACTACTTTTGTATTATCTTTGGACAAGTGCCGTGCATCCAATGCTTCAATAAGTGGGAATAGTGCGTGACGTGGATAGCATTTGGGACATACCAAGAAATGGTTTGAGCGCATCTAGAATCTCAATCGCCATTCTCCGTCAAACGCCGTCACTTTGGACCCATCGCGTTGAATTCGATGCAAAGAATGGCGTTTTTCCCGGAGGATTTATTGATTTGAAAGTGTTGATTCTTTGACCATTTCTATGCACCCATTTCACGTTTCATGTTTTGATGATCGCCTCCTCGCGAGCACTCGCCGAATAACTTGTCAGTGCAGAGGTGCGAGAATGTCGCGACGAAACGACTTTTCAACGGTTCGGAAACTTTCTTCATTCCTTCATTTATAATTCTCTAATGTCACGGCGACGCGCTATCGCTAATTCATTATGATGAATTTCATGGGGAAAAAGAAAGAGGTTGGGACAAAAACGGGCGAAGAAGCATCGACTGAAGTTGCACAGAAACCATTCCATATCAAAACCAGTATACCAATACATGGCATTTATTACATAGAGATAGTACAAACATATCATCAATCAAACTTAAAAATCAAGGCCCGTAAAGAAAGAAAGTTTAGCTTGTACGGATGATCATTTACAAGTCACCGATTGAACAGTTTGTCCTGCTATAGTCATGGTGCAATCCATGCTCGTGGACTTCTTCTTCTTGAAGATGAGCATCAACTCGACCTTACCGTTCAGAATTGCCGAGCTCGTCAGCGTCAGGTTCCCGGCAAGCAAGTCGTTCCCGAGCCTCGACTTCGCAGTTTCGGACAAAGGGGTGGAGTCCACTGTGACGGTGGCATCGAACTTTTTTGTGGACTTGAAGTTGGCCTTGCCCTTGGCGATATCAACCTGCCCCACGGTGGCATCATCATACTTAAAGAAGACGGTGGTGGAGTCGTACTTGTAAGGGCCGAAGTTGGCGTTCTTGAGCCTGATGGGTGCGACGAGGGTCGCCTTGTAAATTGAGCCAGTCGTATTGGAAAGGGATGCCTGGGGCTCGAGGCTGGGCGTCCCGATGCGGAACTTCGGGGTATGGACCTTCATGATGACGAGGACGAAGACGAGAATGACGATAACCTGAAACACGGCGAAGGCGGCGATGTACGCAGCCCACTTGAGCCTCTTCTGGCGCTTCTCTTGTTCCATGTTATTGCTCAAGGACTCTTGGTCACTTCTAGGGTATTGGCCAGTGGTCGGCGCAAGAGGATCCACCTGCTGGTTCTTCTCCATATCAGGGTTTCGAGCTGAGCAAAACAAGGAATAATCTTATGGAAGATCTCTCTTTGGCGATGTTTTATGCTCTCTCTTTTCTCTGAACGAGAGCTTATTGTGAATTTGAATGAGTGGATGGTCTCTTGGCGGGGGTATTTATGCACGTAGGGTTTGAAAACTGGGGCGTGTTTAAAAGTCTGTCCTAGAAGATGCGTAACCAACGAGGAGAGATGGGGAATGATATTTTATGAGTTTCGTTCTCGTTGTCTTTCTTTCGTCTCTTTTCAGATGCCAAACGCGTTGAGTGAGGTGGGATTATTTGACTCTTCTAGATTAAGTCATGCTGACTTTTGGGGAGACCTTCTCGAAACATAATGACTTCGTCGTGGCGTGCTATCAACTTGCCATCGGAAGTTTCGATTATTTATTTATTTATTTTTTAATTTTCCGTTCGCAACGTGAGATTTCTAGGAGAGATCTTTCAAAAATGCGTGTAGGTACTGTGCAGACTTTTTTCTGAATATGTTTTATCCGGTGGAGATTCTTATTTTCCTCATTGATACAATTATCTGTCATTTACGGATAATATTACTAATTTCGTCGACTCTAATGGTTATCACGAGTATTTCTAAATTCTTTTTCTTACGAAAAAAGAAATAATGCCTACGATAGAAGGACAAATTAATTATTTCTTTCATCGCCCAAACATGCCAATATTAGCATTGATGGTACGTAAATGTACTTCGTTGTTCAAATAACTATTCAAAGTTCCTAAAAGGCTTTTCGGAATATTTATAGCATCTTTTTTATATAAACTTATTTATTCATTTTTACAAAATTTAAACTTATTAAATTCGTTTTTAAAAGTGGTCCTAATGGAATTTTAGGGGACAAAATAAGAAATGTGATATAGGATTGGTCACATAATCGTGTTTGCATAGATGCTTTTTAACAATATCCTTAACTCAGGAAAGGACATAACGTGGATCTGAGCATGTTCCGGTTGGTCAAAAGTTCGCAAGTGTCCAAAAGAACAGTGCTTTTTGAAGGAGAAAAGAAGGAACGACGAAATCAAGGTTGTTCTTCGACGAAGCTTTTGATGACACGGCCAAGGTGCCAACTTTTATTGCAGAAAAAGCGATGGATGCCATGAACGCGAATCGGCTATGACTTTGAGGATGGTGCAGATCATCTCTTTAAGTACTGATTAAACCGAATAAAAAAAAGGCTTCCTTTTTCCATCGATTGAGATTCTTTGGATTCTAATGCCTTTTGTTTCCATCCACACACGGATTTCTAATCTTTTCTGCACGTGTCGTGTGACTATTGAGACTAGTCATCTACTATTGGCCAATACCCAAAAAAAAAAAAAAGCCATCCTTTCCTTCAATACCAGGTTTTATCCTCACTTTACAACCCAACTCACGACAGACTTTTACTCATCAAATCGCCATTTCTCTTCCAAAATCTCCCTGCCACTTTCCTGTATACATCTTTTAACCCTCAAAAACCCTCCACCGTCTCCCCGAAGCAGCCTCAGTAGCCACCGCCACTGCCGGCCTCTGCCCTGCCTCCTCCGTGTGTCTCTTGTTCGCCCCTTCTCTTCTCCGGGCCATCTCCGTCTCGTGAGACATCTTGAAGGTTGGTCTTTTCCAGACGAAGGCAACCCTGTACTTTCCTTGACCCAGGATACAAAGAAATACAGGATGCAAAGTGGTCGAGGTATAAAACGTGAAGCGGGTCTTTGGTATTTTCGTGGCAGTAACGAATCTAGTGCAAGTGCGCCAAAGATAGAGACGGGAAATTCAACCTCAAAGGCACGTAAGAAACATCATCAGCCGAACGTCCTAAACAAAGCAAAACTCATTTATGTCACTACAAAGAATCAACAATACAAAGCGTAATGTTGACAGAAAGCGTAATGGAGATTTGGGAAAAAGCTTTTCTTCTGTATTAATTGTATACACTTACAATGGTAAATTTATAATGTGAGAGACAAAAGAATAAAACAAGAAAGAATAATAAATGAATCACTATTTTCCTATTTTCCGATTTACCAAACTAATCCACGATTGACTGAATCATGATCGATGGAATCGGGATCTTCAAAATATATTTCCAACATTCCCCCTCAAGCTGGTGGCCTGTAAATGTCAAGGATACCTAGCTTGTTCAACAGATATCTATGCTGTTTCCGACATAATGCTTTAGTGAAAATGTCCACGGGATACTCCGTTGTTCCAATTCCTTTTGTCACGAGAACTCCATCTTTGATTTTATCCCGAGTGAAATGACAATCCACTTGTATGTATTTTGTTCTCTCATGAAAAACTGGATTTGCCGCTAATTTAAGTGCAGCATCATTATCACAAAACAATTCACTTGGTCCACTGACCTGTATTCTAAGGTCCAAGAGTAGTCCTCATATCCAGACTATTTCACAGGTAGCCTTTGCCATGGCCCGATACTTTGATTTTGCAGATGATAGTGATACAATTGATTGCTTCTTCGTCTTCCAAGAGATTAATGATGACTTTCCCGGCTTTATGCAAAAACCAATAATAGATCTTCTGGTCATTGGACAAGTGGCATAATCTGTGTCACAAAAAGCTATCATTTTCATATTGCAGTCACGAGATAAAAGTAGTATACCAAGGCCTGGACATCCCTTCGAATACTTCACAACCTTCAATGCAGCATTCATAAGTGATTGCTTTGGCATATGCATGAACTGGCTGAGTACTTGTACTGCATAAGATATGTCAGGTCTTGTCATTGTAAGATTTATCAATTTTCCAACAAGTCGCTAATATTCATAAGGATCTTTGAGCATTGGATCCTTGATGGTTGAAGGGGAATTAAGGTCATACTCATGCGTTGTCAATTTGACATTCTGCTCAACTGGAATGGCTGCTGGTTTACATCCTGATAACCCTGCTTTAGAAATAATCTCCAAGATGAACTTCCTTTGACTGAGGCAAATTCCTTCATTGGATCGAGCAATCTCGATAACAAGAAAATATTTTGGTGGTCCCAAATCTTTGATATGAAAAGTGGAGTGCAAATACTTTTTGAACTTGGCAACATCAGAATCATTATTTTCCATGACAAGTATGTCATCGACATATATCAACAAATAAATTGATGAATCTTTTGTAGTTCGTGTAAACAAGGAATAATCATACTTAGAATGCTCAAAACCTGCATTGGTTAGTGCAGTAGTGAATTTGGCATACCATTGTCTAGATGCATGTTTTAATCCGTATAAGGATTTGCAAAGACGACATACCCGAGACTTCCCGTCTGCGTAATTCTTGAGGAATATCCATGTAGATTTCTTCATCGAGATCACTGTGTAGAAAAGCATTATGCACATTCATCTAATGGAGGGACCAATTCTGTATGGCTGCAACAGATAAAAAGAAACGTACAGTGACTTCTTTAGCTACTAGAGAAAACGTCTCATGGTAGTCAAAGCATTCCTTTTAAGTGAATCCCTTGGCGACTAATCGAGCTTTATAGCGCTCAATAGAACCATCTGCCTTGAACTTGATCTTATAAACCCATTTGCAGCCAATTGGTTTCCAACGTGGGGGCAAGGGAACGATATCCCAGGTGTGATTCTCCATTAGAGCAGTAACTTCAAATTCCATCGCATGTCGCCATCTAGGATCCCGTACTGCCTCAGCGAATGAGGATGGTTCCTGTTTTTCTAATATACGATTGATACAACACATGTGTCCTGACGATAATTAATTAAATGACACACATGAGGTAATGGGATATTGTGTACCAGAAGAACTTGTTGCAGAACATATGTAATCTTGGGTCCATGTAGGCAGGCGAGTGTGCCATCCAGAACGTCGAGGCCACTCGATGATATGTGCTGAAGGATCCGATGACTCGGAAAGAACTGGTGAAGCAGCTGTTGTTGAAGAAGACTGAGGAATGTCTTCAGATAAACTTGGCAATGTTGTTTCTGGAGGTGTAGATTCCATTGGTATAGACAGAGATGGTCCTGGTGCGATAAGGAAGCCTGGTGTCGAAGATAAAGATTCATCGGACAAAAAACGTCTGTCATGCCCTGACGGTAAATAGGGTTGTGATGAAGAAACCATTTCTTCAAACGGAAACACATCTTCATGGAATACAACATCCCTGATAATAAAGAAAGTCCCTGTAGAAATCTCCATACCTCGATATCCTTTATGAAGAGGAGGATATCACATGAAAACACACTGAGTGGCCCGAGGGCCCATTTTATCTCGAGGACCCACATTTGTTGCATAACATAAACAACCAAATACTTTAAGATGATTATTATCAGGCTGTTTGTTGTAAAGCATCTCAAAAGGGGTCCTATCATTAAGAATCCGAGTTGGCATGCGATTAATCAAGTAGGCTGCTGTGACCACACAATCTCCCCAAAAATCTTCTGGAATAAAAGCTTGGTATTTTAGAGCATGGGCTACCTCTAACAGGTGCCTATGTTTGCGCTCAACGAGTCCATTTTATTGTAGAGTGTAAGTGCATGAGCTTTCATGAAGTATGCCATGAGATGATAATAATGTGTTGCAATCAAAAGTGAATAATTCACACCCATTATCTATACGAATTCGTTGTACAGATCTACCAAACTGATTCCTAATTATGGAAAGGAAATTTGACAAATTACCAAAAGTTTGACTTTTCGATTGCATAAGATATACCTAAGTGGCACGAGTGTAATCATCAACAATTGTGAGGAAGAATTGAGATCCGCCATGGTGAGGGGTATGATAAGGTCCCATATGTCCATATAAAGCAATGAAAAAGGATTTATTGCACGAGATGTACTTTTTGGAAAAGATGCTCAAGATTGTTTAGCTAAATGACATATTGGACATTTTGGATGAGGACAAAATGCACTGTGACCCAATCGTTGATGAGAAATGAGATTTTTATTGTTACTGATGGCATCACAAGAAACATGCTTATTCAATAATTCTAAACCTCCTGGGGAATTGTTCTAGAAATAGTGTCCCTATGCCATACTACCCAAGCCCATCACTCTGCTAGTCGAATGGTCTTGAAATAGACAATTTTCTGAATTGAATATGGCATGGCAAGAGTTATCCTCACATACTCTTGAGACAGATAGTAGATTGAATTCAAATTTTGGAATATATAAGACATTTTGGAGGATAAAATTTTTACCAAGATGTGCGGTGCCGATTTTGGTAACATTTGTGATGTTCCCATTTGGAAGACGCACCATGACAAAGGATTCTGGCATTTTAGATATGTGAGAAAACATATTTTTGTTGCATACTATGTGGTTACTAGCGCCTGAATCGATTATCCATACATCAACTAAAAACGAATTCTTATTGTAAAGGAAGGTACCTGAGAATCATGCACCCTTATCACTAGTCTTGAATTGATCTAGCGTCTGTACAATATTCTAATATTGTTCTTGGGTGATCATTTGATGAGGTGATCCACCGGCCCTTTGTGCAGAAACTTGAGAAACTGTGGATTCTCTCTTTTTGTCCTTGTCATTAGGTTTTCAATGTAACTTCCAACACGTTTCAACAATATGGTGCAGACGTTTACAGTAGTCGCAATATTTATTTTTAAACCGGGAATTTTGTCCACTGACCTTTCTTGCTGACGTGGCATTTCGCAGCCCATAGGATCTGTCATAAAATGGCGCGACGTGGCACAATCCCATCCATTCGATTATGTTGAAGCCGTGGACAAAAGGTGGCCGTTCGATCCAGCGCGTCGATCTCGTCCGTCCATTCCAGCGCTAAGATCCCAGCCGTCAGATTTAGCATGTTTATCTGAGCCATCCATTCTAGATCGACGATCCCAGCCGTCCACTCTAGATCTATGATCCAAACGGTCCGTTTGCAAAGTTTTAAGGTTTCCTCCGTGTCTCCTTGCCGCAGCCATGATTCTTTGCTTCTTTAGATCTGCAGGGGTTCCGCCAAAGGTCTTCTCGCCGGAGGGAAGGACGGTAAGGCTCATACCCTCACCCACCCAAGTGTGTTTGGTAGCGGCCATTCTATGGTGCTCCTCTTGGATGGCCAACTAATAGATGCAGCCAAGCGGTGGTGGAGGGTCCATCGCGAGGATCTGTGACTGAAAAGTTGAGAACGACTCTTTGAGAATCAGTAAGAATCGTGTGGCCTTTTCTCTTTCTCGGATTTCTTTGTACTATTTCAACGTTGCCTCGAGTCCTTGTAGACGTTCTTCGGCTAACTCCAATTCGTTCCATAGGGAAGAAAGACGGTTGAAGCAAGCGATAACCGAGAGGTTCCCTTGCTTCAACTCGATCAATGCTTGGGTAATACTGAAGAGCCGTGCTCGATCGAGCCGGCCATACATCTCTTTGATGTTTTCCTAGATTTGCTTCGAATCTTCAGTAGGCGGCAGCCTAGCAGCAACGTCGGGGGTGAGAGTGTTGCTAATCCAGGTGCAAACTAGCTGGTTGCACCTCCGCTAATGTCACTGGAGGCGCTCGTCAATCGGGAATGGAACAGCTCCGTCAATGAAGCCATCTTTATCTTTTGTTACAAGAGCCTGCCGGAGATCCAAAGCCCACGAGGAATAGTTTCCCGGTCCGATTAGTTGGAGGCTGATGGGGCGTAGTTCGGGGCCGTCTACCGGTGATGTGTAGAGGGGGTCGCCAAGTTCAGTCTAGCCGCCGCCGCCAACCGAAAAGACCAGGGGCATGTACCCGGGTTGAAATGCCAGGTAGGGATTTGTCCCTTGACCCGGCATACATCCGGGTCCCTGACCCGGATTTGTCTGGCCTGATTCCTCAGTTGGGCAAGTTATGGACGGTGTAGGTCCAAAAGGATATTGGGCCCACATCTGTCTTGGCCTAGTAGCCTACTGATACCAATTAACTAGAGGAAACGTCGGGGGCCACTGAGCTGGGCTGGAAATTTGACCCAATGCAGGAATAGATCTTGAGGGATCGTGAGTTTCTTCTGATTGTTGAACAGAAGATCGCTCCTCTCCAAAAAGGATAACCGAATCTGATGGAGTGGTTGTCTCCTCTGTTGAGGAGCTCTCGATGTTCTTTGTCATGGTATCAAGAAATTGCTGAATTTCTAACCGATTTGCTGATCTGTTTTGCAGGACAGGAACACGCAACAATAGCCTAGAAAGAAAAAAACGGAGGCAATTCTAAATATGCAGAAGCTAGGCCAGAAATATTGGCTCTGATACCATGACAGAAAGCGTAATGTTGACAGAAAGCGTAATGGAGATTTGGGAAAAAGCTTTTCTTCTATATTAATTGTATACACTTACAATGGTAAATTTATAATGTAAGAGACAAAAGAATAAAACGGGAAAGAATAATAAATGAATCACTATTTTCTTACTTACCAAATTAATCCACGATTGACTGAATCATAATCGATAGAATCGAGATCTTCAAGATATATTTCCAACGACAACCAATAGAGGAATCGAGAACCATACACGAGGTAAAATATATACAATCCAATATTGTCTGGAAACACCATATCATCACTTGCACTTAGTAGTCACGGCACGAGTGGCTAAATTCACGCTCAACGCACAATCCATCACGCCGCTCTTCTTCCTCTTCATCACCTTCAGCAACTCGACTTTGCCTCTCACCTTCGCATCGCCCCTCAGCGTCAAGACCCCCGAGTTCATGTCCGTTCCAAGGCTTGCTGTGCTCGTGAGCCGGCTCGACATCACGTCAACCGTCACGTTGAACTTCGCAGTGTCCCTGGCCTTGGCATGACCCTTCGCAATAGCAGCGTCTCCAACCACCGTGCCGTTGTACATGAGGCTCATCGTGCCGTTCCCGTACTTGAAGCTGCCGAAGTTGGTGTTCTTGATGGTGACTTCCGCGGTGAGCCTCATGTTGAAGGAAGGAGAAGAAGTGTCGTTGCTGGTGCTGAAGCTGTCCACCGTCACCATGCCGAGGCGGAGTTTGGGGCCACGCACGCGCATCACGGTGAAGGCCAAGATCAAGATGATGGCGGCTTGCAAGATCAAAAAGGCCGCCATGTTGGCGAGGCATTTCGTGTTGTTTCCGCCACCCGCCATCGGTGCTACGAAAATGGGTCGCGTGCGATTGTTTCACAAGTTTCTTCGATGAGAAACAAGGGAAGGGTTGAAGAAGAATACGTCGAGTTTCGATGTGTTTATGCTTTGGGAGCGTGAAGTCAACAAGAACAAGAACACGCATATATATATAGGGGAAAATTAATTGAAGTGCGGACAAGAAGACCCCGTCTTTCTTTGACAAATTTCATGAGGAAGCTTCTGCTGGGCATTGACTGGGCCAATGGAACAAGACTCGATAAAAACACGTCTTGGAGAGACAACTTTCCTCACGCAGCCCATTAGATACGACCATCAAACCTCCTTAATTAACTGCACAACATTATACATTAGATAGACTAGAGAGGTCCGCCAACTTAAGATTCGAGAATCTCCTTTTGAGAAAAAGAATTACCTCATTTGACACGTCCATTGTGAGATCGTCCATTATACATTTTATGTCACAACACTTTTTAGTGTTGTGACATAATTCAAGAGCCTAAAATCGACCGACCGACCGATACAAATGACGTGGTAAGTAACCCGACAAAGTTTGTAAAAATGAATAAGTTATTCAAACACCTCATTATGCTATATGGGTCGATGACAAGCTGCAAGACAGTGGCGATCCTCTCTTCAGTGGAGCTTCCCAATCACTCAGGATTCACCCCACAGGAGCAAATTCAGTCTGTTTTTTGGGACAACCACCGAGGCATTTTTCTCAGCTACTACCCTAAAATATCATTTCTACATAATAACATCGACTGTATTTGTTTCCCATGATAGTTACCATTTTAATCAAAAACGCACCATCGAGTCGTCTCCCGGCTAGGAATTATTTCTCCAGCAGTAACCGTCACCGATATATATCTTAATTTTCAGCTGCATATTTGTGGGAAGAAGCCGTTGAGGCCACCGGGCCCGTGCTTGCTCTGGCTGAGGTGCACACAGTGGACTATTGCGCTCTTTCCTCCCTTGATGACTTATTATAGAAACAGAAAGATCGTCCCATTGCATTTCACAACTGAATATTACCAAAGAGTCTGCCTTGGCTTCATCACGCTGACACGAAAAGCAAACTAATTCTATACAATTCACCCAGGACAAAGTGATAGGAACTGCCAAATATTCTTAGGATGTTCACGTAAAGATACAGACTCCTCACTGCCAAAAACAACAAACAAAATGCCAACAGCTCATTACTAGCACATAGATCCACTACCAAAGTAGCCCACAGCCCGAAAGATCCGTTATAGACATGGAGGGACAATATTGAATGAGGGAAATGTTCTTGTTAAGCAAATTCAACGGGCATGAAGTTTTCAGCAAAAGATACAGGTGATCCACCACAGGTGAGCTAGTATTCCCATTTCTTCAGCTCCATTCCGTCGGGAGGGCTACCTTCGACCTTCTTTGCACCCACTTCCTTCCAGTTTGTAGAGAGGACTGTCCCATTAGACTCCACCTACATAAATGGTCGAGATATTAAGCAAAAGTATAGTCGTTTTCATGGAACATCTAATAACACAGGATTGAATGCTGTGGAGCTCCACAATAAGAAGTCTGACAAGATGCTTATCATCTGCTTAACCAGCACCGTTTCAAAATGCAGATTAAGGTAAAATGCACCCAGTAAGAAGAGCATATTTGAGGAGCTAACACACAGAAAGTAAATTTAAGATCTTGAGTCTCTGGAAATATTGCAAGCACGAGAGAAAATGAGAAAATGGCAGGACCCAGTAAAGGATAAAGTTTCAGATCAGGCGAGAGAGAGAGAGAGAGAGAGAGAGAGACTCCTGAAGAAATGGAGGTTGAGAAATATTATTGGATGTCTCCACAGAGACCATGAAGGGTGACAAATCAAATGTAAAGTAATTATAAAATGTACTAATTCGCATAACTTCTGAGATGCAGCAGAGAAGTAATGCTCTTACAAATGATTTTGTCATAGCCCTTCTCGCATCTTCATCTGCATTCTGGAATATATCTCGGAAAAGCTTGTTCAAAGCTGCATCACCATCAAGCTTCTCATCCTTCTCCTAAAATTCATGCAATAATGCAGTCAAGACATTGGATAAAGCAAACAAAGAATAAAACCACCATGGACATTAAGAAATCATTAGCAGTGTCCAGTACCTCCTTCTTGACTTCGGCTTCCAGCTTGTCCCAGTCTGCACCTTTATTTTTCGAAGATGGATATGCAGGTCTGGCTGGTCCAACTGCAAAAAAATAGAAAAGGAAAAACTAGCTGATTCGCTAGCCGGGGGGGAAAAACTAACCAGAAAAGTAGATGGTTTTTCTCATTCAACAAAAACATGGGACACCAGTTAAATATGGGTTAGCTAACAATTTTAAGAAAGGCACATACCTGATGGCACAATAACTTTCTGTGGAACTGTAGCTTCTTTGCTATATTCAAGAGACTTCCATTGGATTGCTTCAGCTTTTGCAAGACGGATCTCAATTTTAGTTGATAATATTTGGTATCTGCACTTTTCAGGTACCACCTGATTTGGATCATATAAACCAT
Source organism: Eucalyptus sp. ANBG9806169 (assembly GCA_014182395.1). Classification (NCBI taxonomy): domain Eukaryota; kingdom Viridiplantae; phylum Streptophyta; class Magnoliopsida; order Myrtales; family Myrtaceae; genus Eucalyptus; species Eucalyptus sp. ANBG9806169. Next base: position 25,245,751 of record CM024576.1, read on the forward strand.
CCAACAGTAGTTACAATGAAGTAGAAGCAAAATTTTGGCAAGCCAAAGCTTACTTTTTTCACAATAGAAAGACAAGTAAAAACAAGAAAAATAGAATTTATTTCCATATGGAGACTGAACAAAGGGAGCTGGTTCAAAAGAGAAAATCTGATGCAAATATTCCTGAGGATATGCCCAAACAAAAGATCAGAATATGCACTTACAAAAACTTCGCCTAAGGGCAATTAGCCAATCAAATCAAAAGCAAGTGCTACAACAAGCACTATTGCAACAGAAGCCTAAAACGAATTATTGTCGCATGGTTAAATCATATGCAAAATAAGAAAATGAGCTGCATTTTAATTAGAAACTGAAAGGAGCTCTTCGCAGTACCTTGTGAAACAATCTAGTTTGAAAGTAATAAGCATCTTCACTGGGCACATTGATCCTCACACTTAACTGCAAGATAAATATATTCCCTCATGTCATCTATATAATAAAAATGGTAAAATGAAAAATACATTTTACATCCAGTAAAAGAAATTCTTTGTGAGATGAAACATACAATTTGTTCACCAAACTCAACGACTGCATCCTCTGGCGCAACACCCTTTGCAAATACTGTCACAACAACTTCCTCAGGTTTCTGATAAAATTCATGTCTGTTGAACAATGAATTGTCCCGTCATGTGACTGGAAAAGCACTTTTTGGAAAATGAACTATGAAAAGCTACACTAAATATTGACAAACTTATATCATGTAAACTGCCACAAGATGATGAGGAAAAGTTACTTACAGACAACAACAAGAAGACCACATTTGCAAGGAGAAAAGCTTCAAATCAACTCCAATTTCTAGTCTAAGTTTATTAGTTATCCAAGTTTGAAAGATAGCTGATCATCATCTTGAATTTATTATTTTCAAGATATGTGTAGTAGGGTCACAGCAACTAACTTGATTCTTCCTTATGTTTGCATGCAAGCTTCGAATCCGCACATCAATGACCAAAACCAGGAGAATATCTTGACTTTCAACTAACAATGAGAAACTTCACAATTGACCATGTGCACTCAATAATCATGGTGCAAAGCCAGGTTTTACGTAGACAGCATAGGTAATATTGCAAGAACCTGAATTTGGGCTTGACTGGTTCGACTGCATTACTCTGCTGTACCGTTCCATGCTCTTCCTGAATGTCTTCATCTGCTTCAGCATTTTGATCAGATGGCAGGGCAGCATCAGAGGAAGGTGGGGCACCATCATGTGCCTTCTGATCAGTTACGTCCTCTGTGGAAGCACCCAAAATCAAAATTCAAGAATATAAGCAAACTTCATCTGGTAAGTTAGCTTGCACCTATGACAAATCTTGGACAATGAATATTAAAATGCATAGACAAGGACAAGATAGACAATAAGGGCAGCATGCAAGCCAACGCAACACGCAGCACAGAGAAAAATATTCACAAAATCCAAGAATGATGCTAAAACAGGGGCAACAGCCTGATTCTGATTCTAAGACTATAAAGGCAGCAAAATTAACTAATTAAATATGTGCAAATGTTAACAAGTCATGCACATTATAATGAAAAAGAGTCGTCTCATATCTTTACCAATTCTTCTGTTGACCTGGTTAACAACCAGCACTATGTTGTTTGAATTAACATTTTATGCTGTTCTTCTTCAACTTTCTCAGTCAAGACAACTGTGAGACCCCAAAAAAATTGACATAGGTATCACCATGACACAGTCTGTTTATGAGTACAACAGTACACATCTTTAGGAACTCTATGAAGTTCCAAAAAAGTAATTCTCACCAAAATCTTTTCCATATAACAGGGACACACAACTTTCTGAGCATTCTTATAAGAAGATTAGAGCCATGTAAGAAGGTGCTATGATATCCATCTCGCTATGCTGGAGTCTAGACTTAGCTCAAAGAGATAGGAAGGTAAAGCTGATTTGGTCCTAAAGGAGATGATAGAGAGCCAGACCATGCATTACTCACCACTACCATTCTCCCAAAGCAAAAAAAAAAAAAAAAAAAAAAAAAAAAAAGGAAGAAATAAAGAATCCTCACACCCATAGAAGCTCCTATTTTCAGAATTCAGTGAAAACCATTTCCAGTACATTTCCATAATTCAAGTCTCCAATAATTCAGCAAAGATTTAAGCCCTCATGAGGTCAATGTGCTTATGATAAAATAAATGCTAAAAAGTCATAACAAAACACTGAAGACAGAGACGATCGTGGTCTCCTTTTTTTTTTTGGGGGGTGGGGGTGGGGTGTGAAAGCCATGTTAGAAATAACCAACAAGCTGCATTGGAGGCGGCAAAGACCAGCATGCCAACGCAATGACCACAGTGCATAGACAAGTTCCGATCAGTCACTCAATCAGAGAAACCTTATCTTGATTACTAGAGGCTGTCACAAGTGCAAACCTGCAATGTGCTTTTTGCATTCCTCAATTAGCTTGGCGAATCTCGAATCATCTTCTGACAGAGAAGCACCCTTTTCAAGAGCTGCCTTGGCAGTGTGATATTCTTCAAGCTTCATACAGGCAGAACTGGAAACAAAAAGTACAAATGAAACATGTGGGGACTAGGGTTAATACTCCGTAGAAGTACTAGATCAAAAGAATCTGTATATACGCACTCAGGACTATTCATGGAATGCCTCCGAAGCAATATCTAGCAATGGAAGTAAATAATCCTAGTTCAGCGAATGCAAGCTAGCAATCATATTCCGTCAATTTATAGCGGATCAATATCAACAGTGCAATTGGATTAAGGGTTATCAAACAAACATACAAGCCATCGTTAAAGCTGCATAAAAAGAAGCAGAAACACCTAAAATAGAATCATCAAATAATCGACTGCACAAACTTCAGATACGAGAAAAGGAAAGTGTAAAACTTTCTGACTAAATAGGCCGAGTAAGAGAGACAGCATTCCAGCTCGGTCGGGCAAAGAAGCTTACTCACCCTTTCCGCAGGTATGCCTTGACCATCGAGGGATCCAATTCGATCGCCTTATTCGCATCGGAAACAGCCTCTGATCAAAACAAAACACAGCATAAACGTTAATCAGAAGCGCGTCACCCAGAGCATTGCAAAAGAACATCTCCATCAAGAAAGCAGAAACCACTTCCGTTCGAAAACGGCGACAAAAAAGATCCGAAACCCATCCGTAGCGTTCCCACCAAAGGAAAAACATTTTCTCGGGTCTAAAGTCACAAAGAAGCAGCACTGAGATCATCCAACCTGGACAGAAATGCTAGTAAAGCTCGCCTCCCCAAAGCAGACCCAATACTTTTTTCGGTTCTTTTCCCTCTTCCGGGGTTAACGAGCGGGTCGACGACGAACGTGCAAAAGAGAAGCAGGCAAGAAAAGCAGGGAAAACTCAAAAAACCGTTTTTTCCCGGCAAAAAACACGCAGAGTTCAATTCGACGCCATCGTCACGAAAAGCAAGCACCACAAACGCAACTACTCGACCAAACACTCCCCAAGATCGCGACGCGGCGGCGAGGGAGCGGCCCCTCCTCAGCCTCGCCTACGGCGTACGGCGCAGCACGCCTCGAAGGACCGACGGAAGCGGAGGCGATCGAGGAAAAAGGCGATCGAAACCCCCCGGGACTCACCGGTGAAGCTGCCGAGCTTGACGTGGGCCTGGGCGCGGTCGGCGTACAGATCGGCGTTCCCGGGGTTGGAGTAGATGGCCTGGGAGAGGAAGTCGGCGGCCCCTTCGAAGTCGTCGTCGAGGAACGCGGTCTTCGCCTTCTCCGCGAGATTCGCCGCCATTCCGCCGGTCGCAGGAGCCTCCGGTCGCCGGGTCGTCGCGGAGTCAACCGAGAAGAGGACGAAGAAGAAGAAGAAGAGCAGTAGGAAGGGCGAGAGAGTGTAAGGGGACGAAAATGAGAGCGTGGATCGCTCGGATTTAAAGCAAGGACGATTAATAATTGAGACTTTTTTGACTGACGGGAAAAAAGCAGGGAGCCGAGGGCAAGGGAATTCTAGACACTTCTTCTCTAGAGAGAGAGAGAGAGAGAGAGAAAAGGGGTGGGAAAGAGGGGAGAAACCGGAAGGAATCTTCCCTCCTCCTCCTCCTCCTCCACCGTAGTTGACCATTGACTCCGCCCCCCCCCCCGTCGTCGTCGTCGTCGTCGTCTCCGTGTACGTACGTCGCCGGAACGGGAGCGAGCGTATACGGGTAAAGGTTTCGGTTTGCTGATGCGCCGGATGCGCCCTTTTGCTTTTTCCGGTTCCAGGAGTGTCTGCCCGAGTTTTCTAAATATAATTATGACGAGTAAAGAAGACCACTGCCCTTTGATTGGGTCACGGTAATCCCTTTTTACGTGGAAAGCATTCCCAATTCACTATTTTATAAAGGGTCGAAAAACCCCAAACTTACGTCAATTTATCTCGAAAAATTTCAAATTGGCATGTTTATGGCACATCTATTTTTCATCAGTTTTCATGAAATTTTATTATAAATTACTAAGTAGCATGACACGCGACAGACTGTCGATAAGTATAGTAGTTTGGAATTTTACTAGATTGTGATTTTTCGTGATATTAATGTAATTTAACAGAAATCAATAGAGAGTAGATCTTGTAGTTAAAAAATTATTTTTTTGGTAAATTTGTCGCAAATGTCGCCAGTTTAAGATTTTTTATAGTAAAAAATTTAGTTTTGTTTTAAGCGTATCAATTTATGATTTTTCTTAATATTAACTTTATCTCCATTTGAAAAGTTATCTATATAAAATTAACAAAGAGGACCCATTTCCCTATGAAAGATCGCAATCTCAACTTTTTTTTTAAATATCGGAAATATTCTCAATGAAATATTCTCAATTAGCTATTTTACAAATAATCCATTGAGGACAGATTCGTGAATTTCTGTATTAACTGTCACGCGTTCTAATTTTGTGAAATTTGAATCTCACAAGAAAAGTTCGAACCTTACACAATTTATACAAATACTTGGCGTATCTGTAATTTTCTCGTCAATGCGTACGTTTCGATGTTGCCTTTTCCGTGACCACCGGCTTTAACCAGTCAGTGGGTCCTTCCCCTTCAAATGTGATCGGACGGCTTACGTTGCTCCGTGACAATCTGGCGGTCCAAATTACATTCTAAACGAGCCTCATTCCCGGCCGCGCAGCATAGGATAATAGCCCATTCTTACCCAATGTAGTTTTGTCTCGTAATGTACAAACACGAAGGCAAAAAAAAGAGGCCGAAGTCAAGTCAACCACAGGCCCAATCTCCACCGAACGAGGAGGAGGAGGAGAAGATTGGAAAGCTTCCACGTAAAAGAAGACATTGTCCTAAAATTTACTTGCACAAATTAGGTAATTTTTCCAAGGATCTAGCCATTGTTGGTTATCCTCTATAACTAGAATATAAATTTTATCCAAATTTTCGACCCTGACATTGCAGTATCGATCACGAATCTATTCATTTTCTCCTCTATAACGGCTAAAACGAGGATGAAATCGATTATTAATTTAGGCAAGATTAGAATCCAAGTCAGTGACCATCGAATTTCTACAAATGGTGTGAAATTTATGCAGCTAAGTATGGTAGGGTGAAGCTGAATCACAGTTTAGAGAATATCGGACTCTATTTTCTCAATAAGATCCGACTCACCCATCTTGAAATGTGGTTGATTTTGTATATACTCAAATGATGTCGATTAATTATTCATGTTTGCTCCCAATGAATAAATCAATTTGCTCAAATTAGGATGGCACTTTTGTAATAATGAAATAATCACGAAAATGTGTTGAAGCACGGATTTAATAATTCATGATATTTGAGAAACTTCATTACTTGTATTGGATTTCATTTCATTCTAACAAGGCGAATGAACGTATAATTTCTATACTTTATTCCTATTTTTTTCCCCTTTTTTTATATCCCACTACATGTAAAGAACTATGTCCTTACCTTGTTTGGATAAGCAAAGAATAAGCCCAAAACTAAGAAGTATATACTTTACTTCAAAGTAGATTAAAGCATTCCTGAAGTGACAAGTCTCTGCTCTATGCTTTGCTTATGGTGTATTCATCGCAGCACCGGTACAATAATTGTGGCAATGGAAAATAAAGTCTTATTACACGAGGATCCATTTGTTTGAAGAATTTTCGGAAAATTTTTCAAATTTTTTGGTGTTTGGATGACAAAAAACTATTCAATTTACGGAAAATATTTTCCATGAATTGAAATTACCAAAACTTAAATTGTGGGAAAATGACTTTTTCTTTTGGCAAGAAGGAGGTTATTTGTTCTAAAACACCAAAGTAATGAAAACTCATCATTTTCCTTGAAATTAATTTTCTTATAAATGTTTTCCTTTATCATGAAATCTTTGGTGAAACAAAGTAAGTCAATAATATACAACTTAATTATTATGCCCTCAAACAAATAGTTTTCCTCTTTAAATTTTACTAAATCTTTTTTTTATTTTTCATTTAATAAAGATTATGGATAAGTGCAATGTAAATTTTAAAATTTATCATGAAAATACAATTGAATCCTAAAATTTTCAAAAAATACAATTAAGTCATAAAACTTGTAAATTTGTGCAATCAAGTCATTCAGTTCACTTTATCCGACTTAATTAATGAAAAATGCTGATGTAACTTTTTTTTTTTATTATCATTCTTGCTCTCTTACGTGATGATGATGTGGCTAAAATTTTTTGATCCAAATATGATTTTTAGTGCAAACTTTATTTAACTTTAAGAAAAGTTTTAAAAAGTACAAAAGAAGGGAAAAAAGGAAGGGAAAAAGGAAAACTCATATAAGGGCGTGCAACCCTGGTCGCCGCCAGCCCACCATCCCTACCAGCACTTGGTGACCCCCTCCAGCCATCCCCTATTCATCATCGGTTGGGGTGGCAGTGCAGCCCTTGCACGAGTTTTCCTTTTTGTATTTTTATAGATTTTTTATTAAATATAAGTTAAACAAAATTTGTTTTAAAAAAAAATCAAATTCAAATCAAAACAACATTGTTTTAGCCACATCAATGTGACATAAAATAGAGAAAAAAATTCATGTCAACATTTTTCATTAGCCAAGTTGGACAGAATTAATGGTTATAACGATTTTACAAATTTTAAGATTTAATTGCACTTTTGAAATTTTTAAAATTCAATTGCACTTTTATGATAAATTTTAAGATTTTTAATACACTTATCCCGTAGATTATTGAAGCATGTAATCTAATGAGAATGGAACAAGAGAGGCTTTTTGGTGCATTTCGCCAAACTTTTGCTTCAATGTTGGGGGTTTAGGCTCCATCGAACTGATTTTCGTGTGTCTCTCTCTCCGTCTTTCCCAAGACAGGGAAGCAGAAAAATCACTTGATAGTGTTGAGTCATAACAAAGAGTCCCTCATCAAGGCTAGCGACCTTCGCCGGCTATCAACGAGGTCCAATAATGGTCAAGTGAAGGGAAAATTTGAAAAAGAATGGAAAAAAAAAATGAAAATTCAAAATAAAATAAAATATTATTAAAAATTTTCCATGCTAGCGCCAACCATATCACATGGATGGTTGGTATCCATGTTAATAATTTCCAACAAAAATTGACCATGTGGACTCAACTGGCAAAAGTGAAAATTTTAGAATTCAATTAATAAAATGGAAATGTTATGACTGAATTGATAAAAATGTAATAGATTTAGGATTTTTTGAATAATTTTCCCGATTATTTTGTGTGGTAGGAAAAAAAAATCACATCCATAATAAAAAAAAATGGCAAATTAATGTGAAAAACTTAAACTCGCATCATATAGTGCACTTTACTATTCTATTGAAAAATGTTATTAATCACGTTTAAATGTTACTTGCAAATTCGTGATAGCTCTTTGGGTGGGGGCGACTTGTAAAAGTGTCCATGTCAATACCTTAATTGAGGCAAAATTACCAAAAAAGTTCTAAACCTATTCAACTTGAGCTACTTTTGTCATATACCATTTAATTATGCCAATTGAGTTCTAAAAATTTTCACGTTTTACTAATTGAGTCAATTTGACTAATTTTAACTAAAAATCGTTGACGTGGATGATGGTCATCTTATATGTGGTATGGCTGAAGTTGACATGAATAATTTTTATAATTTTTTTTAAAAAAAAATATGAATTTTTCATTTTATTTTTTCTTTCTTTTCCTTGAAAGCTCAACGAGAGTCACAGCCCTCACCTAGTGGCTGGACCCTCGCCTAATACCGATGAGAGCTCAACTGCCCTCGCCTAGTGGCCAATGAGGGTCCTCGGCCCTCGCCTATTGTTGGTGAGGGTCATCTCTAGTGACCCTCATCAGACTTGGTTAAAAACAAAAGGAATATAAAAAATTGTAAAAAAATCAAATTTTTATAAAAACGTCTTATGTAGTATTACTAGTGTCCACATTAGTGATTTTTAGCTAATAGTAATCGGATTGACTCAATTGACAAAACATAAAAATGTTTTATGACTTAATTGGTACGATTGAAAAATTTAAGATTCAATTAGCACATATAAAATCTATTTGGGATTTTTTTTGTAATTTTCTCCACGAATCCATGATTGTGCTTTTGAGGCTTCCGCCAGCATTGGAATTTAATTCTAACCCTTTGGAGTTAAATACATTAGGGATTGATAAATGACTATGCAACTTTTGCCCAAAAATAAAAATGTGGGCAAACAAAGTAGATTTGACTATATTTTTTTCATTTGGTTGATCAATTTTTTTAAACAAAGAGCGAATTGTAGGGGTGATCGATTTCAAGTGAGCAGTTCCCACTTGGAATCAAGATTCGCTCACTAAGAATTGGTTCCGAAAAATTGAAACCAGAATCATTCGTTTGTTTTGTGGACATACCTAGGATCCAGATCACCAATCCCACCAAGCTTCACACAATAATGGGTTGTTTTTCAACAAGCTATAAACCCTTGAGCAGCTAATAAAAACACAGGTCACGATAAGATTCTAGTATCCATGCATCCTAGAGAGTTTCATCTCAAACACGTGTAAAGAATGCTTCATTTTTCTCTAGGTACTTCGAATAGTGAGTATATTGAAGAAACTAAAAGGGGCCAACTTATAGCAAATGGAGGTGACCGAGAGCGAGAGAGGAATGCCGACTTGTGAGTTGTGTTTGCAAGGAACGGCCAAAGGCATGGCCGTGAGTTGATGGGAGTTGAGAGTCGAGAGACGGAGAGATCGAGGGAGTTGCTTGAGAGGGTTGAGATGAGATGAGACTTATGAGTGAGATTATGGATTTAACATTTTAATTTTCTTAAAAAAATTATATTATCAATTCAAGTGGGTGGTTTTACACATGAAATTAAGAATCAAACCAATACCAATATGTTCCAATTTATTGAAATTGGGAACCATCAATTTTGGGTAGATCTGATCGGATTATGAATTGTTCTCAATCCCTTTGCATACCCCTAATGAACTAATGACATTTTATTAATCATTGAAACATCGATTTTTCTGTCACAACTCATCGTAATAGAATGATTTCTAGTGACACTCTCACATAGACTGTCCTACTCCATAAGACCTTGAAAAATTTCGTGATCGATACAAGAGATCTACTCCTCGAAAAATTAGATCCTCCGTCTCAAGATTTATAGCGAACCGGGGCGAACCGGGCACGACGGATCGGTTCGGGAGAAAACCGCCGTTGCTTTTTCTCTGGCCAAAGGTAAACGACGCTTCTTTCTTCGAGCCCGAACCGGTCGGCTTTCTGATGGAATCAATGCGGCCGGATCGGCCCGATGATCCACCGGCGGTCGAAGCTCTCGTCGTTCGTCGAAAACGTTGAGAGAGATGAAGATCCGCGCTCGATCTCTCTGAATAACCACTTCCATGTAACTCTCTCTCTCTCTCTAAGGCCATGAAGTGCCGATCTGTAGCGTGCATATGGTCGGCGGCGCCTCCTTCCCTCCACCGCGTCACCGCCGCCGCCGTCCTCGACCAGCCCCCGACGCTCTACACCGGCGGAGCCGATGGCTCCGTTTTCTGGTGGAACCTCTCCGGCTCCGAAGCCAATCCGGTAAGTCGACTCAACTTCTCTTCGTTCGGCCCTCGCTTGATCCGTACGATCTGTATTCTCTTCGAAAATGCTGCCTTCCAGGTGTTCTACCGTCTGGCGATCTCTGTTCGAAGTTCCCTCGCGTGTGGTGTTAATATGATCACGTATCTTCCGTTGATTTCATTCCGTTGCGTTGTGTTCTCCGTGTGATTTCTGTCGAACCTATGCCGAGGCAAGAACCGCGTAGAATCGAAGACAAATGATGTCTCCTTGTGCTTTGATGTGTAGGAGATTAAGCCGGTTGCTATGTTGTGTGGCCATGCTGCATCGATAGCTGACCTAGCCATTTGTCATCCGTCTGCGGTGCTCGGAGATGGAAAGACGGAGAGCTCGAGCTGCGGAGCTCTATTAAGCGCATGTAAAGACGGTGTTATGTGTGTCTGGAGCAGGGCCAGCGGACACTGCAGGCGCCGGAGACAACTGCCGCCTTGGGCTGGGAGTCCGTCGAATCTGTGCACGTTACCATCTAATCAGAGATATGTATGTGTCGGTTGTTCATTCGTCGATGCTAGCCAATTGGTTGAGCATCAGGCTGTTGGATCCACGCAGGAAGTTGAGCTTTTGTTGGACTCGGAGCATCATCATAGGAGGCCTCCCAGGTGCACTGTAGTTATTGTAGATACTTATACCCTCACCATTGTACAGACGATTTTACATGGAAATTTATCAACTGGGTTACCGAGGTATATGACTTTATTTTCATCTGCCGAGGATGGGGAGAAGTATTCTGCAGTCCTTGTTAATTCACATGGCGGGATGCAACAGGTTCCAATATCAAAAGACTCTCATCCAGATGGGGAGAATAGGGGTGGCTTGCCCAGAAATGGTTCTGAGCCTAGGATAATTGATTGTGCAAATGGTTTTATGGAGGATGGGGTAGTATTGTCATGTGCCACCACAGGAAACATTATTGCTCTTCTGTTATCTAATCGCTGTATCTTCAGGGTAGTGGACACTGCTGTCACTATTGGAGAGGTTTCTCTGACAAATGATCTTTGTCCTCAGGGTGTTACTGGTCACTTTCATGGTGCTGTGGGATGCATGTTTCTGGAAAGTGGTCACCATGAGATTCTGCCTGGGCAATCCAGCAGAATGTGCACAGTAAATTTTATTATTTGGAATGTTGACGGTTCCGCAACTCTGTATCTTGTTTCGTATTCAGATAGCTTATTTGATTGTAGGCCTCTCTCTTCAATATCTGCTGCTTCTCATCCAGAGCATTTAAGATTATCAGTTCATTTCATTCAATTGAAAAATTATCTTCTCCGCATTGAGTCAGTTTGCTTTGGTTTAAAAGAACTTTTGCAGTGGAAACCCCACATCTCAATTTGGTCACTACTAAGGAATCATGACCAATCAAAGCTCTTTCAACAGTGTGAATTTGTTGGGGAAGGTGTTTCTTGTTTGGACTTGATTTCAGAGTCTTCTCTATTCCATGAATCCAAGGATTGGGATGGTCTGGAGCAGGGTGATATACTTAATTCCAAATACGCAAATAGTCTACATGCAGGAAACAATAGCCCTTCACTTAATGGTCGTATTGTATCTTCTTCCATGGTTATTTCTGGTGATTCATGTGCACCTTATGCTGTTGTTTATGGCTACTGCAATGGCGACATTGAAATTGTACAATTTGATTTGATTCATGCGCCGGGTTATCATGGTGAAAGTTCTTCTCTTGAAGTAAATTCAGATGTATGTAGGAGATATTTCACAGGGCACACGAGTGCTGTACTTTGTTTGGCGGCTCACCACATGACAGGCAACGCAAAAGGATGGGATTTCTGTAAGGTCTTGGTGTCTGGAAGCAAAGACTGCACCGTTCGAATATGGGATCTTGACAATGGCAATCTCATCACTGTAATGCACCATCATGTGGCTCCTGTCCGCCAAATTATTCTCCCTCCTAATAAGACCGAGCGTCCTTGGTGTGATTGCTTTCTCTCTGTTGGAGAGGATTCATGCGTGGCTCTTGCTTCACTTGAAACTCTAAGGGTGGAGAGAATTTTTCCTGGACATCCCTCTTATCCTGATAGGGTTGTTTGGGATGGTGTAAGAGGTTATGTTGCATGTCTTTGCCGAAGCTATTTAGGAACATCTGATACTAGTGATGTGTTATTCTTATGGGACATCAAGAGTGGAGCCAGAGAGCGGATCCTCCGGGGAGTAGCTTCTCATTCGATGTTTGATCATTTCTGTAAGGGCATTAGCATGAAATCAGTCTCTGGATCTGTGAGGGATGGAAGTACTTCTGTTTCCTCCCTGCTTCTTCCCATCGTTGAGGATATTGGTTTTTCTAAACCTCATATAGAAAACTCAGAAAAGGGATTTTCTTCTGCTGGTGCAATGGCAACGTCAACTAAAAGAGTTGAGTCCTCCACTCATAAAGCTCTCCTGAGTAAGGAGAGCTCTACTGAATCCTTTCAGGGTGGCTCATCTATTGTCGAAAGCATCAAGCACTCCATTAAGTGCTCTTGTCCATTCCCTGGGGTAGCAACTCTTTGTTTTGATCTCACTTCACTGATGCTTCTTCCTCAGGGGGACGAGTTATGTGGAATTCAAATTAAGAAAGCTGGCTCTCCCGTGAAGAGAGACGGTGTTGCTGAGTTTACAGATAATGGAGCTGGTCCAAACACGTCAAACAGTCACATGGAGTCCAACTGCATTAGGTCGCTTGAAGAGAGCATTGTACGGTTTAGCTTGTCGGTTTTGCATTCATGGGGGGTAGACGATGGGCTTGATCAATTGCTAATTACTGACATGAAGTTGATAAGACCTGAGAACTTTATTGTTGGACCAGGTTTGCCAGGGGATAAAGGGTCCTTTACAGTGACTTTTCCTTGTACAAGTGCTGTCCTTGAGGTACTTGATGAACTGTATTTACCCCCGGGGCATGTTTTCTCTTTGCACCTTTTATATATTTTCTGAGACACTGAATGAACACATTTCAGTTATGGAAACTGTCCTCCGAGTTTTGTGCAATGAGGTCATTGACCATGGTATCACTTGCCCAACGCATGGTTAGCCTGTGCCATTCCTGTTCAGTTGCCAGCAGGTATTGATTATTAAACATTCCCACCTAATAGTACATCCTGAGTTTGGTTGCATTTCAATAGCAACATTCTATTTGAATGAATGACATTCGTGATTTTTTTTTTTTTGGGTTTAAGCATCCAAAAATTCAAGCTTTGGCGTTCAATTGAAGTCTGTGATTTTTTTTTACTAGTCCGGTCAATTGACCGACAGATTTCTTTAAAACATTTTGTCATTGGAGTGCTCTATGGAGCTTTACTGTAGTCTGATACCGAAGTTCATACAAGATGTTTTCATCTAATTAGATGAATTTAACAGTAGTTAACTACCTGGTTTTAAAAGCAAAAGCTAGCTTCCAGTTATGCTGATAAATTTTGTATTGCAAGTCCATATATAAATAATAAAAAGTGGTAGCATTGTGAGAGATCCATAGGTCATCTATAAAGATCGATCTAGACCAGTGTCCATTGTCATAGTTTGTCTACAAAGATTGATCTACTGCGATAGTTTATTTTTCTCAGTTATACAAATCAATAAGGATTTACTGGTGGATGCACCATTATATTTGCAGCATGGGAATACAGCTTCTCAAACGACTCTTTAAAGTTGGGTGCAATGATGCTACTAGTAGCAAATTTTTTGTGTAAATTTTGTTAATCTACTTTTCAAGGATTTTTCACAATGCATTCAGTATTTCTCTTGAAGAATCTGGCATCAAATCATCTTTTTTCTTGAATTGTCGATTCTGTCCACTTTCCATCTTAAAAATGAACGGTCTACCTCTTCTTTAATTTGCAGTACCCTGGCGGCATTCTATACTCGGAACTTTGCAGAGAAAGTCCCGGAGATTAAGCCACCTTCCCTCCAGGTCAGACTCTGTTCCACTGTTGCTATTATGTTTTCGTCTATTTATAGCAATTTCTGGGATGTCTTGATGCCCCTTTTTTGTATCTTTTCCGGCAGTCCAGCATAATTGAACTCTGGACTTGTATAAGAACATTTAACAGAGGCAAGATTGCGTAAACTCACTTCATCTTCTGTTATTGCCCTACCAGCCTCCGACTAGTTTGGGATCTGTTTTTTTTTTCTTTGGGGTTCTGTCCGCGGGAAAAAGAAAAGGGGGTGGGGTGGGTTTGGTGTGAGGATGACAATCTAATTATGTGTAAATTCTTTTTTTTTTTTTTGGGTAAGTGAATACAAGAAGACAAGGTGAGTTGCCTTATGGTGGAAGCCCGCACAAGCACTCATATAAACAATGTCGTTTGTTTGGTTTTATCATCTTGGTGTACAATCTAAGAGTAATGCTAGGTATACTAAAGCAGCTTTATTAATTTGGTATATTAAGTAATGTGGTAGACTGCAAATTTTTAGAAGAAGTGGTTCATATTTGAAATGTAATAAAATTCTACCACGACTTAGTGCATCAATCTAGTAAACCATCTCAGTATATCTTTCATTATCCAATCTAACTGATAAAAAAAAAAAAACATATAAACTATGTCAATTTGGGAAATTACATTGATAAATCCGGAAAGAAGCTGCTATTTACTATATCATTTATCTTGTTCTTCGAATTCTTGGCTATTTCTTGCAGTTTAGTATTGCAATGTTTTTCTGCTTGGTAATGCATTATCCCCAAGAAGGATTGAAGCTGCTTGGTTAGTGTTTTGACTGTCAATATTTAGAATCAAACTTTCAATGAGTAAGCTCATGAAGGTTGAAAATATAAACTCAACCGATTATACAGAGGAGACTTAGAGGCTTTAAGCGAGAGTGACTTATCAATATTTAATGTTTCGTGCCCAGTATATGGTCTTGCAAACATTAGTCTTTTCCTAGGCTTCTGGAACTCTCCCCTAAATGTTACATAGCATAAGTGTTTGTCCATCAGATTGACATTGTCTCTGTTTATGCAGTTGTTGGTAAGCTTCTGGCAAGATGATAGTGAACATGTAAGGATGGCTGCACGATCTTTGTTCCATTGTGCTGCTTCCCGGGCAATACCTCTCCCTTTGTCTAGTCAAGAGGTGACTAATCACATAAAGTTTGTGAGTTCTATGGCTGGGAAAAATGAAGATGAACATGAAAATCCAAAGGAACAGATGGTATCTGATATAGCAGTTATGGAAGAACAGCAAACAGAAGAGATCTTGCAGGCTGAGGAATCCTATATTCTGATATGGCTAGAATCTTATGAAGTGCAGGATTGGATTTCATGTGTTGGAGGAACAGGGCAAGATGCAATGACATCTCATATTATTGTTGCAGCTGCATTAGCCATTTGGTACCCCAGTCTTGTAAAACCAAGTCTGGCCACGCTGGTTGTTCATCATCTAGTGAAACTGGTCATGGCTATGAATGACAAATATAGTTCCACTGCGGCAGAGCTGTTGGCTGAAGGTATGGCAGACATATGGAAGGCATGCATTGGATCTGACATCCCCCGTTTGATTGGAGATATCTTTTTCCAAATTGAGTGTGTAAGTGGTACATCTGCAAGTCCAGCCATACCCACTAAAATTCGGGAGACTTTGATTGAGATTCTTCTTCCAAGTCTTGCAATGGCAGACATTCATGGGTTTCTTAATTCCATAGAAAGCCAAATCTGGTCTACTGCATCTGATTCATCAGTTCACTTAGTATCCCTTACTACACTTATTAGAGTTGTGCGAGGAGCTCCCAAGAATCTGGCTCAGTTCCTTGATAAGGTTAGTAAAATGTTCCTTTAAGTTTTGTATCACAAAAGCAATTCTTTAAGAGTTTAAAATGGAGTTGGATCATGTATATATATGTCGGCAGACTAGTATCTCATTTCACGCTTTTTTCTTATTTTCAATGTTTTTTTCCTCTGTTCTCTGGGGCGTTTGAACTATGACATTGTGGGTGCTTGGCTGATTCAGCCTACTGGTTTTATAAGTAATTCCCATTTTTACAGTTTACTTTGAAAATTTTTCTGCTTCTGCTTATCTATGTCCAAAAATAGTGGTGCATGTAAGCCACATATGGTGAGTGTGCACTGTCGTGATTCTTTTTCCTTGTTTCCTCCAAGTGCCCGATTGCTTCTTTTTTATGCCTTTGCCTTCTGGTCTTTTCAGTGGTATTCCTCATTTATGGGTTCAAACCATGTGATTCTCTTATTAGGTTCTGTATGCTAATTTATGAAATGTGCCATGCTCTTGCAAATGTGCTGTCTTGGACTTGATGAAACTATGAAAAATCCTGTTTTGGGAATGCCCTTTAAGCTTTGTGCTGAATTGCAGGCAATTAACTTTATCTTACAAACCATGGACCCTGGCAACTCAATCATGCGGAAAAGTTGCCTCCAGACTTCAATGACAACTTTGAAGGAAGTTGTTCGCGTATTTCCCATGGTAGCACTGAATGACAATTTGACCAGATTAGCCGTTGGTGATGCCATTGGAGAGACTAGCAATGCTAGCATTCGTGTGTATGACATGCCAAGGTATTTTGCAACATAATCAGGGGACTTCAGATGAATTTTTTTTCCCCCTTTAATTGTGATTACTGGATATCCAGAAAAAAAGTGATGAAAACAATGGGTAACGGTATATAAGAGAATTTGTCTGTCAACAATGACATCTCTGTTGCAAATGAAGGGATAAGATGGCATTTTTCTCTTGGACTTCATTACCATTCATATGTGATCTTCACTCTCCATGTTTATGATTGAATGCACTTTTCCTCTGAATAATATATTTGTGTAGTGTGCCAACTAGATCATTAGATAATTATGGCCGACAATGGTTGTTCCCAATCAGGTGTTATTTCTTTCTGAAGCAATCTTATTTTAATGAACCAATTAACATTGATGCTTTTTGATAGAGTAACATAAGTCAGTTAGCTGCTAGTCTCTATTATGGAAGTTCACAAAAACATGCATGGAAGTGCAAAACAATATGTAAAGATGCCTCTAAAATACTCTTAATGTTAAGGGTTATTCGCTGATTAGAATATTCATCATTTTTCTTTGCCCACTCCTTGTCTAAACAGTGTGACGAAAATCAAAGTTCTGGATGCAAGTGCACCTCTTGGACTACCGAGTTTTCTTACAGGGTCTTCTGGGATGGCAGTAACGACTGTGATTTCAGCGTTGAGTTTTTCTCCAGATGGAGAGGTAATATAATTTTACATTTGAACCTTTTGATACTGTCACACTAAAGTATTCTTCAATCATGTCCTCCTCCTAGGTGGCCTGAATGAGTTTTCACTCTTATTCAACCATTTCTCTCGGGCTTTCAATTGCAGGGTTTAGTTGCTTTCTCTGAGCATGGGTTGATGATAAGATGGTGGTCATTAGGATCAGTTTGGTGGGAGAAACTTAGCCGCAACTATGTTCCCGTCCAATGCACCAAATTGATTTTCGTTCCTCCTTGGGAAGGTTTTTCACCTAAAACTGCTCAGAGAAGTGTGATGGCGAGCATAATGGGACCTGGTGGGCCATCCAGTCCACAGGTAATGTTGGTGATATGATCTCGTGCTTTCTTTTGGCCTTGCTTACATGCCTTCACTTTTGCTGCTGCTTGTAGTGTGCCCTGATTATGGTAGCATGTCGGTACTGGTGGCCTGGGCATGAATTGCATGGGTTTGGATGCATATGTATTACTATTTTTCTATAAAAAGGTGAATTTCTGAGTGAAAAGCTTTCTTTGTCTTGAAAATGAACAAACTTAAAATGATAGAAATCTAAAGGAGCGGCTAACTCCTATTTGAAGTTCTAGGTTTCGATTACGATAATCTAGTTGGTAAGTTCTTGAATAAAAGAAAACTCTCTATGACGTGTTTTAGCAAAAGTCAAAATGACACTCTTGGGCTCATATTAATTTTCTTTTTGTTTTAAGGATTCTCTCATTAATTGACTCCACTAATAACAAGACTCTAGTTTGTAACGTTAAGAATTCTCTCTCACTAAGGACGCATTAGTAGTCAATTCATGCTATTTTTTCTTAACGGGGAAGTTTGAGGGGCCACCCTGAAATTGACAGACTTTGTACAACTTTATTAAATGGCCATGGTTAGCATAATTTTCATAGATATATGCTTATAGATGTGAGAGTAAGCTGACCTATACGAGATTGAGGCAGCCCTCGTCCAGATTGGGCGAGGATTTTGCAGCTGGCAAGGTTTGTCGGTGATTCTCGCTGGCCCTAAAGAAAAATATTAAAAAAAATTTCACGTCAATGCCGGCAAAGCCACATTGCACAATTGGTGTCCACGTTTGATTTTCTGGCGAGACAAATTGGAATTGGCACTCAAGTGATCGATTTTTCAAATTCGTGGCACTCAAGTGAGTATTGTATGAAAGTTTTGGTACTCCTACCGTTCTTAACCCAAGGTATCGTCTACTGGTTTAGTTCCGCGCGAGATGTAAAAGGAAATGTCAAGTTTAACGGCCTGAAACGATTTTCCAGTTTACACAGGTTACAAATGGGGTAAATGTAATTTAAAAAGAAAGGTCTCTCCAATTTTGGGTCATTTTAGTTTTACCGTTAATGTATGTTATTATTACCGTCGCTTAAGGATAATGTTACTATTACCATATTTGCAAGATAATTCGTCTCTACTCTGTATTCTGCCCAACCTTTAAATGAAGTACGGTCTATCCTGCTCTCATAGCTTAGACTCAGCTTTTAAGTCCTAGCACATAGCAATCGAGCTAGTACAAGGGGCAGTCCATACGTTATGTATGTGGCGTGGCTTTTGTCCCAACATATGGAACTTGGAACCATATGGCATACCACATTTTGTAGAGGTTGAGCTTATGTCATGTGTCAAATGCACCTATACAATCACATCAGTTCATTGTTAGGATTCCGTGCAACATAAAGTTGTTACTTGGATTTGCAAAGAATAGCAGTAACAACATATGTTACAATTTATGGATTGCTGATCCATTCTGACCTGAAACTTCTAATGTAGGAAAAGTTGAAGGGTGCAGGCGAGGACAGTTTGAACATTTTGATTCATAATCTCGACCTCTCCTATCGCTTAGAGTGGGCTGGTGAGAGAAAAGTTATTCTCTCAAGGCATGGCCATGAGCTGGGAACTTTTCCATTATGAAATTGCTATTACATCATATTGTTCCCAAGCTTGTGCGGTTAAGAAGCCTGCTCGTGCTGCTTTAGATGAAAATGCAATCTGAAAGGTTCTAGCATCGTCATCCGGCAGTGTCGTGATGGGTTCCTTGAATCGGGTGTACAGAACTTCCCCTCCATCAGTATGGCATCATCAGTTAAATGCTGTTTTTTTGAAGTTGGGCTGAACAAGATCTCTTACAGGCGGTCAAAGGTGATATACATCCAATTTTTTTTTTTTTTGGGCATATGAAAATTGGGTTGAGGAGGAACGATATCGACTACTTCTTTGGAGCTGGGGACTTGGCAGGCTGATAGATGCCATTGATCAGAAGATACCTGACCATAAGCAAGTTCTGTACAAATTTTGTTTCTTTTCTTATTCATTGTTGTCTTTGTTACTTCAGTACAATTGTTGTCGTTAATGGCACATTGCCGACTTGATAATGTTTACAGGTATTTTGTGAGACTAATATAGTCTTTTGCAATTGTAAATTTCAGTTTCTTTCCAATTTCAATCTTCAACTTTGACGGTGTACCTGCTCTGACATTCTGTAAGATCTACAAATGTTGTGCTATAAGCTGAGATAATAACATTCTTTTCACATGCCCACCAGTTGAGTGGTATTACATTGCCCGGAAAGGCAGATTGGCTTGCCAGCTTATTCTATTCTTTACCGATAATTACATTACAAGAGGTTTTTTCCTGGATCTTGTCAGTCTTTCATCTTAGGACATCCGATCCACACAATTTCTCCCCAGATTCTGCTAATTCTGTTGCCCTCTGGATACCAACGAACTGGAACTAGAAACCAGAGAGCAGTTGCAGTTGCCGCAGAAGAGGAGTCAAGGTCTCCATCAATTTTTCGCAAGGATGGTTGTGAATGCCTTCGTACGTCGTGACGACGATGCTCGAGTCTGTCGAGAGTCGCTGGATTTGCTTCTTCACAGTGCATGTGTGGTGCGTACAGCGGTAGTAGCTCCTAGTTCATATCGAGTGAAAATAAACTGTCAGAAGCTCGAGTTGAAAGCGTGGCCAACTTCAGACTTCAACAAGCCCATAATTCCAAAATAGTTTGGGATGATATTGATGGGCTATGCAGTTAAAGATCCTAAAAGTGCTACGAATCACGTACAAAAGATGGAATGCGACCTGCTTATATGCCCCTGGTATTGGTCTACCGGATGCGCTAAATTCTCTAATGAAAGCTAAATGACATCGCAGGGACATTTTCAGGTCGAAAAGATATGCAGCATTCACATTGTTCTAGTTGACATGGTTAGTGCTAGAAGTATCGTGTTGAGCTCTTTAGAAACTCTATGAATCAAGCAGAAGTTTTCGAATAGGGCAAGGTTGGTCTTACCTTGGATGGCCGCTGTTCTTCACCGCTTTCTGGCCGTACTTGCGCCACCTGTAACCATCGTCGAGAATGTCGTCGGCGCTCTTCGTGTGGAATGCGACCCTCGGCGGAATCGCTTTCCTGGTTTTACCGATTTTCTTATTACAGCTCCTACCTCCATTCTTCACATCTTCACCCCGATTATTATCCCTTCTAACGCTTGAGAACGCATTTGTTGGTGAAGGGTGGTGCTCCGCAAATTTACTGGAGCCAGATAGGAGGCTAAACCAGTCCACTTCCATGGCAAATTGTTGAGGGTCTAATGCCTGCGGTGGCATTAGCGCAGGAGATTGTAACAACGGGGAGGATGGAAGCAAGTGCGGATTGATGCATGGGAACATATTTTCAGCCGGAGCTAGCGGCAGCTGTGCCGGGACTCTTCCGTCCATCCGGCTCTCCTAAGAAACGGAAAGGCAAAGGGAAGATGTCGATGAGCAGATGATGGATTCTAGAGGTGTTGGGATGCCAGTAAAAACAGGTTGGAATAAAACTCCCCCCTTCATGCAACCCCACTCGAGCTTTAAGGGCGGCTCCAGTTACCCTTAAATCCACGGAAGAGACAAGTTGCATTCAACTACTTCAACCGTCCCCCATGGCAACAAGACACTTGGCACAAGGCACACTCTTCCTCCCTCCTTGAGAATATTCTAAGCTCTCCTGATGAAAGAGGGGAACGAGATGTCATTGGGCGTTGGATGACTTGAAGTACGCAGGCTTACGTTTTGTTAAACAACTGATCCGATGGGAATTAAACTACGAGAGAGACCAATGTAATGCGGTTGCGGTGGGTTAGAATAAGGGCGGTGTCGATCTCCCAAGTATCGAGAGAAAGACTGACCGCGGTCGTGCCCGGATGTCTTCCGCACGTGGACATTGTCATATCTGTGGTCGGAGAACAAGGGTGTGGGGGTGGACGTTTGATGGTCTGGAGATGACATGATAGCATGCATGGAGTCAATTGATGGTATGTTTTATCTTCACGCACCAGACCTGCAAATTAGATAATTTTCGAAAGTTTTTTGTCACGCTCGATGATGGTTTGCTATATCATTTGTAAACCTTATTTCGTATGAATTTACAGCTTCCTACCCCCCGAGTTAGGAATATTAATACATTTTTATCTTGTCTGTTGAGCCATATTTTTGGGTAGTCACGTTCGCCTTCAGGAAACTCGATTTGGTGGTTATCATTGTTGTTTTGCCCCAGCTTGAGCGATGTTTATGATACAAATGAAACGAGAGATAGGGATGCAAGTTGTCCATTGTAAAACCACGTGAATGGAAGCGTGTTTGTGTGGAGGGGAAACCTAGTCCTCAACTTGCACCGGAAAAATAATTTAATGGTGCGTTATGTGACAAAAAAGTAGATTATTCTAGGCTAATTGTCCGAAGAAGCTACCTGCTCAGTTACGAGCTAGCGTGTACCGAAAAACCAAGCTAGGGCTACTTGATGATCACGTCTCTCTCTCTCTCTCTCTATGTTCTTAAAGTAGTAAAGAAATTACGAAGCATTGCGTGGTCATATACGATTCCTTTAAGCCATGAAGAGACAAAGTTCATAGTCTAGAGCACAAACACAGACATTTGGATATTTAAAAATCCATCAAACATTCTATAAGTCTTATGAATTGATTAAATTCAGACTTTTAACCTATGCACGTAATTTTAATTGAGACCAGTTTGTCATAATTTGTGGAATTTGAATATGTGATGTCTAATCCTTGAACTAAATTTCCTATAGTTAAACCAACCTGGGATTGACAAAGTCAAGTTTTTGTTTACACATGCCATTTTTTGGGAAGCATTTCATATATGCGAAACTAATTATAGCCAAAACTTGAATGACACTGACGAAAGCAAGAGAAGGTTCCATATAATTTAATTTAAACATCCGCAAGTTGTCTAATTGATTTCACGCAAGAACATTATCCAATGTAACACCGGCATAAACTCGTCCTCGTCCTCTCCGCACCTATTCTCTTTGTCTGATGCGACTCTACAAGCATAGAAAGCTTCAAAAACATAAACTCATCCATCAATGGCGAGAAGTGACCCGCACGTTGTACCTTGTTGAATCGACAACACAAGAGGGGAGACCAACTAATGACCTAGTTACTAGGTTTGCTTCGATTGATCATGTCTCTTCTAGTGATTGGATTTGCGAACGTGGTTGGTTGAAGAGGATAGTGAGAGACCATCGATATGGGAGAAATTGCGTCTGATTTAAAATGAATGAACCAGAAATATCTTCATTGGTCATGAAGATGCTTAGACATGAAAGACATGAATGGTTGTTCAAAATCAAATATTTTCAATTGGCTCTTTATTTCAAGCAATATGAGCAACCATTTTTAGGTAGATATTTACGTGAATGGGCAATATGCTTGCAGTTTCACTGGACCTTTGATTTCCCAGTAAAAGGAGAGATCACAGCAAAGAAACCAAGATATTGAGAGGAAACGGAGGGGGCTTTCAAGGATTTTGCAGGATAAAATTTTTTAACACCCTCACCAAGCCCTCTCTTTCTTCTTCTTCTTCTACGTCGCAATCTGATATTTCCATTGCTATGATCCCTCCTTTCACAGAGGTTCTCCTGCAACTTACCTTCGCTTGCTCTAACGCTTTGTTCATAAAACAGCACACGTTTTTCATGTTCACGGGAATGGAGCAGGAAGAACACTGTAGTAGACACTATTGCAAGTCAGATTATTCTCCAATTGTTCCACAAAAACAAGCCAAGTGTTTGGTATGAAATTAGTGTCTGTTATATATTTTAAATTTTTGTGTGGAAAATCCTTTCGCCCTCTTAAAACTTATATCTTTCCCTTGGCTAGAACTCTACGTCCATCACTAGGATTTGGAGAGCTTTTTAGGTCACACTACAGAGGCTGACAATTTCATATATTAATTGGTAGAATAAGGCCGTTGATTTCGAAAAGATAAAAAAAAAAGGTAATAAATGATAAAAAAAGAAAGGGGGTTTCTTTTTGTAGGAGATAAGAGTAGTTTGTGACTGGATAAAAATCAAATATCCATTGGTAGCTAACTAAAATAAGAGTTTTTTCTTTTTGTTGATGTCGAGGATCCGGCCTAACTCACCTTTGGGAGCAGAACACCAACTATATCTCGGGGGAGACTGGTCCAGCAACCCACCGCCGGGGCCCCCTGCTTAAATCACAAAACTACTTTGAGAGTTGTGACGATTTAGAGAGTTGAACCCCTGACCTGGTGCCAAATCAGGGGGTACGCCTCAACCAGCGCAGCCATGCGTGGGTGGGTTAACTAAAATAAAAGTTGATAACGCAAATCTATTATAAAGCTGGTAATCACTCTAATTGAGGATGGCTTATTTTAACAATAGTTGGGTGTATTTGAATAGTTGATGTAAGTCAAATAAAAGTGACAATTCAATAGAAAAATTTGGTAAATTTATAGAAAACAAATTAGCATTAGTATGTAAGTCAAATGAGAGTTGGTACCTCAAAGTTAATTAGTAACTTAATTGGAAAAAAATTAGTAACTCACACAAACAAAAATTGATATTTTTTTTTTTTATATTACATGGTGAAATTTAATCCTTGATAAGGAGTGTAAATAAAAGGTGATAAACAATAGGACAATTTTTTTGTTTGTATGAAGTAAGGGAAGTCGGTATGTCAAAAACAATTGAAATAGATATCAAGAAAATAAGAATTTGTAATGCAAAACTATTTGATAACTTAATCTGAGAAATTTTTTTGATCACTCTAAGTGTTATTGATAATTTTAAAAAGAAGCTGGTAAATTAAAAGAAAAAAAAAATTTAAGTAAGGCAAATAAAAGTGGTAACTAGTAGAAAAGTTGGTAAATGAAAAAAAGTCAAAAAAAAAAAAAAAAACATTGGTAAACAACTCGAATGAGACTTGGTAAAGTAGACTAATAAGAGAAAAGCTAGTAAGTTACACAAATAAAGACCAGTAGGTTCGCATAAAAGTTGATATATTTCAAGTGTCTGCAAGACAGACAAAAAATAAAATAAAATTGGTAAACAACAAAAGTTGATAACTGGAAAAATCAAATAAAAATTGATAAGTAACTCATATGAGAATTGGTAACCGCAAGCAAGATGGTAAATTGATTGGTAAAGTGTGCATAATCATTCAAACGAATGATTAGGGAAATTAGATTACCATTTGGAGAAAAGTTTTGCGTAGGAAACTGGCTTTTTCCTTTGTTCTTTTTCCATTCTATCATCCTTCTATGTAAAGGCACAGCAGCATTGAATGCGATGAGTTCAAAAATATGGATGAGAATCTTTCGGATAAGTTGATAAGTCTGGTTAAAAGCTTTCGAGTTGACAACTAAAACACGAAACCAAGGAGTGAATTCGTAGAAGTTTGCTAGAAAATGGTAAAAAATGTGCATGTTACTTGGCCAAAAAGCAGAGAAATTATGGGAAGCTCGATGCTCTTGCCCACGTTGAGGGATGGGAGACCAGATCTTGTCTTCTACACAATCTCTTCCTGAGACACTTCACGCAACGTCCACTCTGCTACATCATTCCCACAGTTAACACGCCTGCGAATTCCGGTCCGAACCGATCATATGTTAATCTCTGTTTCCTGAGAAACACATCATGAGAAGTTAGGCAAATTTTGTTTCTGACATGTTACAAATTTCATCCATTTTTGGTAATGCGCTTCTTCTATATATGGAGCCAGAACTGTGCACATTCCTTCCAATTGATCGAACTTCTGTAGCGGGAGAGAAAATCATGGGTCAGCGGCATTGCGGGGTGATGTTGTTGTTCTTGACATTGTTCTTTTGGTGCATGATGGTGACTCGTGAAGAAATGCCTCCAGCCGAGGCAGACCAAGGGTTGTGCCTCGGGGATTTTGACTATGGCAACGTGCTCGGCAAGGCCATTCTGTTCTTCGAAGGCCAGCGGTCGGGGAAGTTGCCGACGGGCCAGCGAGTCAAATGGAGGGGAGACTCTGCACTATTGGACGGCAGGCTTGAGAATGTGATGCTTCCTGACTCATCATCTGCACGAAAGATTCTCAGTTCCTGTTTTATAGTTCATTATTATTGAGATAGAGCATCGTCCTACGTTGCTGACAATCATAATAGATATAAAATTTCCTTATCACTAACTCAAAAAACTCGTCCTTCAAATTAGAGACATGATGGTGCTTTTTTGGCAGGTTAACTTGGTTGGAGGATACTACGACGCGGGCGACAACGTCAAGTTTGGTTGGCCGATGGCATTTGCTGTCACCCTGTTGAGTTGGACCGCTACAGAGTACCGAAGGGAGATCTCGGCGACTGACCAGCTTCGGTATTTGCGAAGTGCGATCAAATGGGGGACCGACTTCCTATTACGAGCTCACACTTCGCCTACCACACTATATACGCAGGTCCGGTGCTTTTCCGTTCTACAACATCAAATATATATAGCATACTAAATTGGTTTACCGTCTGAATTAGGACTTGTCCATCTATTCTCACCGATCTCGATCATTGTGAGAGTCATTGTAACGTGGTCTAATGTTGCACGTCACTTTCACAGGTGGGAGATGGGAACTCGGATCACCAATGCTGGGAACGCCCCGAAGACATGGACACGGCAAGGACGCTCTATAAGATCACCTCTGGTTCGCCAGGAACCGAAGCGGCAGCTGAAGCTGCTGCTGCTCTTTCTGCAGCTTCAATTGTTTTTAAATCGGTCAACTCCAACTACTCCAGACTGCTTCTGAGTAAATCGAAATCTGTGAGGGCCGAAAATCCATGTTCATCCATTGAGAAATATAGATACCTCTTACCTCATAAGTCATAATGTCACTCTAAGGCGGGAACACTGTCACTGTTTCAGCTGTTTGAATTGGCAGACAAGTACAGAGGATCTTACCAGGGCTCATGCCCTTTCTACTGCTCTTACTCAGGCTACCAGGTAAATCCTACAAAATCTTTCTTTTCCTGAAATTATTGAGTAAGATTGAATTCTTGCAGGATGAGCTTCTATGGGCTAGTGTTTGGTTATACAAGGCAAGTGGAGACAGCAACTACTTGAACTATGCATTGAGCAACCAGGGATGGAGCCAGGCGGTTTCCGAATTCAGCTGGGACAACAAATTCGCTGGTGCACAAATGCTCTTGTCCGAGGTAACATCCTTCATCAGTCAATCGAAAACACTATTACCTTCTCCCGGAGTGGAAATTATCCACTTATCGAGCTACTCTGATCAGGAGTTCCACCGTGGCAAGAGCAATTTGGCCAAGTTCAACAATGACGCCGTATCGTTTGTGTGTGCCTTGATGCCTGGAAGTAGCTCTGTCCAGATCAAGACGACGCCCGGTACACTCTTTTGGATTTCCTAGTCCGTCGGGATTTTCAAATTCTCATTCTGGTGACGGTTAGCCTCTCAGGGAAAGAGAGTGAATAGTGCGGATATGTCTTGTTCGTAGGTGGTCTGCTGTATACTCGGGACAGTTCGAATCTGCAGTACGCGGCGAGCGCATCGATGGTGCTCCTGATACACTCGAAGACGTTGAGTGAGGCTCACGTCGATGGAGTCCAATGCGGGTCTGCACATTTCTCTGCCTCCCAAATCAGAGAATTCGCGAAATCACAGGTTAAACGCAATGAACAAAGACAGAGATCCTAAGTCATTTTACACCTAATGAGATTATTTGAACAGAAGATACCATCGAATCGGGAAACCAAGCAGGCGATGGATCAATGCGTTTTGTGAACTTCGAAATGCAAATCTAGTTTAATCCTATAGTTGAAGACAAATGAGAATACACTCAGTCACCGCAAATTATGAACATAGGAAACACTTTTGTGATCACGGTATGTGAATGTTTTCTCAGGTGGACTACATCTTGGGGAAGAATCCTATGAACATGTCGTACATGGTGGGCTGGGGCTCCAGTTACCCGAGGCGGCTGCACCACCGCGGTGCGTCAATCCCGTCCATTCACGTCCACCCTGCCAAGGTGGGCTGCAACGACGGTCGCGCCATGTACTATTCATCGACCAATCCGAACCCGAACACCCATGTGGGGGCGATCGTGGGCGGGCCCGACTCGAACGACCGGTTTGGTGATTTAAGATCGGACTACTCACACTCGGAGCCCGCGACGTACATGAACGCGGCCTTTGTGGGGGCGGCGGCTGCTTTGGTTGCTGGAACCTAAGAAGAGTTCATTGTAATAAAGATGGAAACATGCTTTCACTCAAAAATCGAGTGCTCTAAGTGAGAACGACTCCAAAGAACAGCGGGATCACCCCGAATGAAATTTACCTTATAATCATAGACATTATTACTGCTAAGACTTTGGTACCGTTGGATGAAAGCACAGAAATCATGTGACATAATTCACTGAAAGAAAGGCATTTTCACATTATCTTTAAATTTGTGTAGACTATAGAGTATCTTCACGTTCGTAATTGATTCACAGAAATCATCCACCCGCTTGCGGATGGTTCATACACCGTCGTTGCATGAAAGATTTTCTCAAAAATATAGGTTAACATAAATTGAATCCTAGCCAAAAGAGCTTGTTGAATAAACTATAATGTCTCTTTAAAACATTGATTTTGTTTATATGTATAGACTACCGGGGACCTTGGAATACCGGCCGGTTGATTTGGCCGAAGGTGGTAGCCAAGAGGGTGTTTCCACCTGCTGGGGGTTGTCCCTAGTAATCCCCTAGCGGGGCGCCCAACAGGATTGTGTTCCTTATTTTTACTTGCTGGTACCCGCAAGCCTCACCCTCCTTTGTTGGAAGTGAATATTTTTCTTCCCTAGGGAAAATCAACGATTTTACATTAAAGAGGAGCAAATGTTGGCGACTCCTCACTTCAAGTCATTCCCACACTAGGTTCTTTCTGGAGAGTCATTGAACGTGTGATATAATCCCTTATATGTTGCGTTCAACAAAATTGCCGCATGAGAACTCCATTCGTTGACGGCATAAAAAAAAAAAAAAAAAAAAAAAAAAAGAGGACAAACGACTTTTTAGGAATGGGGGAAAAGAAAAAGAAATCTGGAAAAGAAACCTAATGAACTTTTGGTCCATATTGACTTTATCGTTGCTTATCCTCCTTTTATACTCTTTTTTTTTCTTTGCCATCCTTTTCCTATTTATTCAGTAGGGAAGAGGATGGGGGCGGTGCTTTGGTCACCCGGTTGACAAAAACACTTCGAAACGTGCACAAGTTGATCGCATAATGCATAGAAAAATAAAATTTAGGTCTAGGTCTCTCTCAATTATTGTAACACATCCCCCCAGAAAAACGAAAATTATTGTAACACATGCATGGGCATGACGTTGCGTGTTCCTTGTAGACATTAAACTGCGAAACACATCTTTCCATCTTGATTATATCTCAGGGAATTCGGACATATTCATGTTAAGATTAAGTTCCCATTGAGAATTTGCGAAAAAAGGCCAGGTTTTAAGTAGCATTTGACATTATCTATGCTCGTCACTTTGTAATTTGGGTAATTAGCTGATGCTTAGCTGATCAAGACCTAACCGATCCTTTGCTTAAACTCCCTAATTAGAGCAGTCTTTTCCAGTAAGCCAAAATTGATGATGCTATCGAACGTTATCTTCCATGCACGTCATCTTTACAATTGAGAAGCAAACTCGAAGAAACTACAGGCAAACTGGAAAAAACTATCATCATTTAGACAAAAAGTACTACAAGATGTCATCGATCAATCTCGTTCTGTCAAGCGAGTTCTTCGTTTAGTGCTTCTTTCGATGGTGATTTTAGCTGTAGCCAGCGACGCCAGGATCCATTACCATGTCGTTCAATTCCTCAAACCCCATGAACATTTCATCGCCGAAGAACATCGTTGGGACGGTGTTATTCTCGTCACTCCCGCTCGATAACCCACTCCCATTGCTGGACAGTTGCCGCTTGTCTTCTTCTGAATGAGTCACGACGAGCGGAGGAGTCATTGGAGACCGAGTAGCGGTCGAGCTCGGAGAGTCGCACATGCCGTCAGCTAGAGGCGCGCGCCGGTTGGCTTTAGCTATGGCAGATTGCTTTGCTTTAGGGGAAGCGAACTTGTTCCTGGTGCTGCCTGCGAGCGCGTTCCGGCGAGTCGGATGGGTGTGGCTGTGCTCGCCGGTGTAGGTCACGACAAAGACCCTGGGATCGGAGCTGCTCCGCTCGACTAGTTTCCTTGCCAAACAACCCTTTGAGCTGCTGCACCTGTAGTAGCTCCTGGATGCACAATTTTTCCAACCCAAGCAACACATTCGGTTAGGTCAACTGAAATCATGTGTGCCCGTGAGAAACAAATGAATATGTGGCCTAAAAAATTAGTGAAACTGAGATTAATTTAAACACAGCCATTCAGTCTGCGGATCTAACAAGACCCGCTTATGACCGTACACTCGAGTCGCTGCAAATTCGGTTTCGGCATAAAGAGAGAACGAAATTATGACATAATCTGTCAAGTTTTAATCATGCAACCACGACATGCCATGCCTACAAGAATTAAACTATCCGTATGGTCTGCACAAGCACTCGAATCGCCTTTTTCTTCGCAAAACATATGCACACGAGCATGCTGCTGATACTGGGTGCTAAATCATGAAACTTGATACCAAGAACCAGCTTCTATCTGATGAATGAGTCCATTCGTAATTCTTCAGCAAAAGATAAGGAGATTTTTATTTTTGTATTGCAGTGCAAATCGAAGCTCAAGTGGTATCTTTTCCAAGTGTCTGCAAAAATAAAAAATAAAAAATCCAGGAATAACTTCATCGATCAAGGGAGGGGGGAGAGAGAAGAGAGAGGACCGACCTAGGATGGGTCGAACCCTTGATCGGTTTCTGGCCGTACTTACGCCAAGCCCACATGTCCGACGACACCCCATCGGCCGCCGTCACATGGTGCACCTCCCTCTTCTGCTGATTCTTCCTAATCGTTCAATTAAACCAAATCAATCTCATTGATAAACATCAATTCACAAACCAATCCTCATAATCAAGAACTACTTCTCTTACCTCCTCCTTTGTTTAGTTTCTTCATAGTGAACCGCCTGGCTTGTTGTCGAAGCATCCGTCAAGGGCTCTTCTTCCTTCAGCTTATTCTCGGCCTCTCCAATCACTTCTTCGGATATCAACGCCGCATCGCGAACGGCCTCTGGTTCTGGATAGAATGGCTTGTAGAGCTGCTCCAAATCATCCATGAGGGCTGACGTCTCGGCAAAGTCGGAAAACCCGCCGAAGAGAATCTCTTCTTGTCGCAGGTCGGCATCAGACTGCCACGATGTCCAGTCCATGATGTTGTAATAACTCTCGCCGACGCCGCACCCCCGGACAACGGCCTGCAGATCCCAATCATCGACGCGTGCGGAATTCATCTCTCTGTAGGAGATTGATTTTCTCGCGGAAAGAAAGAAAGTATCAAAGGGTGATAAAAGAGGTGAGGGAGGAGGTAGTTTATATATTGGGAGAGATTCGGGTCACGAGTTCAAAAGTTGCGAGCTTGAAGTCTTCAGTTTCGCCTCAAATCCAGTTCTTGGATCCATATTCTGGGTTTGACTTTGTTCAAAAAGTCAGACGACCTCTAGACAATGGGACTGTGCACACATGATGGAAGAGGCATTGAACGAAGGAACGCGTGAATCAGCAGATGATGCTGCAGTCGTTTTATATACAAGTTGCACGAGACAACAGGACCTTCTTTTAGATCCATTTCAGCTAAAGTTTTATTCTCTATCTTTTCATTGCATTTCACTTTCGCGGACGACTTTGAACTTTTTGCATTTAAGAAATGCTCCAGTTTTTTTCCTTTCGTGGACTATTTCACGAGTCGGCTGCGGACTCGGGAAATCGGGGAAGATCTTGCTTGAAAACTTCTCTGCCCTCCTTTTCGGGTCAGTCCACAATAGGGGAAGAAAAAAAGAAGAAATGAAAAATCTTGGAAATTTCCAGCTTAGAATTATACAATTTTCATAAATTAAGTAATCACAACACCATATTCTTAAATATTTAATGGGATATAAGATTCCTTTCATAAATATGTCAAACTTAATGGTTGTCATATGGAGATAGTCAAAGGGAAAAATAAACAAATAGAAGAAAGTAAACACATGTAGAGTTACTAGTGGGATTGCTGCGAATTTTAATTGGAATTCTTGCATGGGACGCGACCGTATCCATAAATAAATAATTTGTTCATCCAGCGGTGTGGTTGCAAACGCGATTTGCGATGTGGATCCAAAAAGGCTTAGCTTGAGACAGTCCGACACCTTTGACATCATGCACACGTAAATGCTGAGGTTTCTTCCTTATAATTCTCTAACGTTCGCGACGCGGCGGAACTGACTGGCAAAAATTTCACGATTTGCAAAAGCTTGCACACAAGCGCAAAGGATCGTCTGAAAGGCCAACCCTCAAGAGAAATCTTTTTTACTCAATGTTTTGGAAAATGGGTCGAAAGTTGTCGGCATATTTTGAACATAACAAGTAAATACCGACACAAACCTAAGAATTTAGGGAATCAATTCTAAGCGGAAGGACAGAAATCTGAAAACGATAATAAAAAGCAAGAGGTGGAACAAAATGCAGCAACTTGGAGTTAAAATAGAAAAAAAAAAGTGATTCTAAACCTAGGAAAACGGAGGATTTTGAGGCCCAAAAAAAAAACCCTAAGGGGTATCCCAACTCTGAAAAGACCTCAAATGACTCGGGATGGGGATGACCAAAGTCAATAGATAGAGAGCGAGGTCGGGCTTGTGGGGACAAGGACGGAGGCTCGACTAGTTGCGGCATTATTATGTTGAATGAGCATAGATTTGACACTGAAATTACTACGAACATCATTGAAATTGGTGACGGAGTATTTATTCATTAAAACTTCAAAATCTAGAATTAGATTGGAGAGAACATCTTATGAATATAAAATCGAGAGGAGAAAACTCCCGGATGTAAAACGAAATTGGGAGAGTAAGGAAAAAACCTTAAAGAAATATAAGGGAAAACAATTAGGAGAGGAGGAAGAGATCTAGGTCAAGTCCCTCTCTACCAAAGTGGGAGGGACGAAGAAAGGTCATGAGGGAAGGAGAGAGGGGGGTGGGAACTTGGGAGGTATCCATTCGATCCTTTGAAAATGCATTACTTTGCAAATTATTTACCCTACACCAAGTGACGGAGGGAAGGGGGAATCCCACCCCCTCCTCCACGTCGGAATAGTAAGCTTCATGTCAATAATTCTATGGGGTTTGACCATTCCAGTTTCAAAAAAATAGATAAAGAAATGGTACCAATAAAATTTTGTATTTTTGTAATTCTCTTTTCTTTCTTTTTGGCTTACTAATTAGTAATTAAAATACTCCTTCATAAATACAAACCAAAGGTCCAAAGGTAGACGCGATGATACTTTTTATTTTCGATTTCCGCCCCCACATTGGTCTTATATAACGTTTCCTATCACATTTTGATTGATTCTAATCTTGTGAATATATAACCTCATTTTTTTTAATTATCAGTTAATTAATTAAGCCAGTCCTAGTTGATCCCATCATTGATAACAAAAGGACAATTTAAAGTCAATTGTGCCAAAATTTCTTGCCTTAAATTGAATTTCTAACTCCATCACTGCCTTCCCTAGCCACGACCTAAAAACGAGTTCCTCGTGGATTAGTCTCTATGTTACTTGAGCAGATTAATTACCAAAGTTTTTTGACAGCGTGATGTGGCACCAGAACTAGAATCCTCGCAGGACAGGCGCGACCATTTCAAATGAAAAAGCCAGAGATTATATTGTCTTTGTGCTTATTTTAGTTCACCCTGAAAAAGAAGAAAGCGGGTCGATTTCTTTGAACATCTTTAACAAGTCAAAACCTTAAAAGGAGAAACAAATGATTGAAGAGGGCTGAAGATTGTCTCCGTCTATGATTGGCGAAGCCATTTCTGGTTGCGAACCAACTATGTGCTGAAAAGATTGACCACACAATCCGGATTTAAAAAGTCTAGTAGGTAGAGGCAGTGTCTTTTCAGATTTGAGTTCACACTAAAGTTTATGATCTTAAAATTGATTAAATCACAAGTTATGTTGTCCCCATAAAGTGAGCCACCGCCTACGTTCTTGCACCGGCGCCGTGTTGCCCTATAGGCCTAGATTTCCAGGCCATGCCCGGAGTTATCTTGCATCAACCTTCACCATTTTCTTGATCCAATCGTGAGAAACAAGACCATAAAAAACGGACGTTAGAAGATTTAACAAGGCCCTCGACAGATTCTGATGAGCTAATTCGCTGTCACGATGAAATGCGACCGGTCTTAATGATCGAACGAGGGAACTTCAGCTCAGATTGAACCGCGTATGGTTGAAGGAAACAGAGAGGAGCGACCTATGCATGAGCAATAACCCAACAAGTTCTTTGAAAGGCTAAGAAAATCACAATTTTTTTATTTTATTTTCAGAGCGGCGGTCATTCAATGGGCGGTCCCCGTCTCTTCCCTTTCCCACGCGCAACTTGGCCGTAGCTTTTAGCCTCGAGGCTCGTCCGACTCCTCCAAAGTCACGATAGGTTCAAAAGCCAAGTTGTCTTCATCTTACGTAGAAAAAAGATTAAACAAAGGGAACCGGAGAAAAAGTCCACCGCAAGCGTGTATGGAGGGGATAGTTGAACCGCCTCCGCGGGGACGCTGGAATCTCGCCCGGATTCAAGAAAAGCGGCTCGGAATTATTCCCCCAGCTTCAACCCTAAATGAGCACCTTAGCGTATGGAAAGAAGAAAGTGCTAAAAAACAAAGATATTGCCCATGTCCACAGTTTAGGTACGAGAGAGATTGGCCCTGGCACGCATGAGGTATAGAGTGCCGATCTTCACTATATTTCACCCATTCAGGTCTGCAAGCGACAAGGTGATCAGCATGTTTCACCAACCCTAGTGCCGGCCTGAACATCCTCTTCAGTGATGGAGAGAATGAGAAGGAATTGCTGGAATTTATTCCGACAAATAAGATCCTATAGTATTTGAGTAATAGCAAGAAGATCGATATCATAACCTCCATAGTTTTTGCGCGGTGATTAGTCGGACAAGGCATAGAAGAAGGGGCTTGTTGACCCGCCAACTAACAGGTCCATCGAAACTCTGCGGTTTTGTCGATGCGAGCCGGTTAACAAAGTCAACGATCCAATGAACCATCCATCGCACTATCTCCATCCGGCATACAACAGCATGCGCGAACATCATCCAAGAACGTCTTTTCAGCCGTTACAAATAGATTCACGAATCCTCAATATGGTTGAGGACCAAGAAGGAAAAAACAAGGGGAAGTAATGGGTGCACATGACCCTAAACCCAAGGGAAAGTAAATTGAGAAGGGATATAGCTGGGTCCAGTATGGGGCACCATCCCATCTCTTTCATGATCTTTGCGCAATAACTATACATACTCCTCTCTTTTCCTAGTAGCCATCATGATGTAGATAGTGATTTTAGATCTTTTGGGCACGTGTTAGGGAATAATATTAGAGTGGAGACTGCTATTCCTAGCTAGAGTGAGATTTTAGAAAGATCTACTCATGAAAAACAGTGAATGCTGGAAAGATATTGATTGTGAAATTGGATTGGTGGTGGAGTAGTGGGGTTGCATGGCATGGACCCAAAACTCTAGTTTTGTAGGTTAGTCAACAACTTGGAGGATTGGGGGAAGCTTCTCTAGTTTGTTTAGTTATGTGTGAAAAACAAATATTGTTCGTGAACTTTGTTGGGTCCTCTCTCCAAGAGAGAATTGATATGAAAACCGCCTGATGAAAAGATCCAATTATACAACCTGATGATGTGATGATGCGCACTTACCACATCTATTCACCCTCTGCGACTTGGGTTGCAAGGATCTCAACACTCTACTAAAAGCGGGTAAATATTGTCAGGGATATCACTCATCAAATGGCGATTAAGTACAGACAGTCTGTGTCAAAAGACGTACGATTAGATGTGATGGCTTATGAGGTCTGATGAACATGTTCTAAAGGTAAATATATGGACAATCAATCTCACAGCGTGATGGCTTACGAGGTCAGATGAACATATTCTAAATGGAAATATATTAACAATCAATCTCAGGGCATCTCTAAGTTCACTTGAGTATATTCCTCATTAATTAGCGCTTGTGTTGTGTGGACACTTCATTCACCGTTTGAATCAAACGGATTCCAATATTAGGAGCTCCCACATATATCATCCTCTCAAACCCCAGATGAACCTAATGAGTTGGGAATGAGTTCAATATGTGAGTAGAATTTACTCTCTCTCTCTTCCACATGCGAACAAGGGGGGCTCCATCGCCCTCCGTCGACGAAAGGTCATTTGGACAAAGGATGTCGACAGCATCACAAAAGATAGGAGCTCGGGACGACGCAAATGGGTTAATGGGAGAGTAGGAAAAGAGTGGAGAGATCAGTCCCCCATGAAAAAACTGAAAAGACTCGTTCCCATTCCAGTAGTCATTTTCACCCGAAAAGAAAATAAGTTGCTAGTTCCAGTTTTGCATCGTATCAGCTTCCACTGAGGACTAGCGGAAGCAGAAGCAGAGTATGACATCCTCGTTTGGCATTCCCAAGAATCAGTCACCGTATCAATAATGCTAGTGTCAAATTACAATGATAGGAGTCTTCCAAAATGTGCCAAAACAAACAAATCCTCCTCTCAAAAAACTACAACACCCAACTCTTTCCAAACTCTTACTACTCAATGATCACCTCTGGTGCATCGTCAATCCGAGCATCTCAACGCCACAGCTATAAAAGAGAAACACTAGAAAATATATATTTTGTTTATATTTTAGCATGATAAGGAAAGAGAGAACAATATATCTTGTACCAGCTGACCAGGCAAAAAAGCTAGTGATTGTACAGCCGCCTGGAAACCCTTTCTCTCCTCTAAAACTCAGCTGCAATGTACAAATCGGTGCACGCAACTAAATCTCTACCAAAACTTTTTAGCGTTTCCTGGACACAAGGCTCACCCTCTTCCCCTCCACAGAGAATTTCCCACTGCTTCCCAGCTGCAGCGACAAACCGAAACTTGTTCAAACTTGCTCAAAGACCAACTCACAAGTTGTGGCAAAGCAGTAGAGTCCCATAAGAAATCAGACAGAAGCAGCACGAAGACAAATTTTAAATTTATCATGAGGGTGACGAGTTTACTCTCATAACATAATCAAGTAATCAATGTTGGACTACTTTTAGGAATTCCTGCAAGAATAGGTTAGAAGGGTTGCTAGAAAGCCCATGTTACAAAATCCCCAAGAGGTAGTAAAAATACCTTTTCTTTCAAGTGAGCAATGGCATCTTTCTTGGAAGAAAAGTTGGAAAAAGCAGAAGATGACTGTTCCTCGACAAGGACTTTCAGCTTCTTTAACTTGAGTGAATTCCCAGGGACCTGGACCACATCAACATGATAATTAATAAACCAAATATTGTGACCTTAAAAGTTAAAAACCTATCCTAATCTGGGAAGACTTGCCTGACGAAGAAGTTGCTTACACAACTTTTTCAGATTCAATTTTTGCTTGCTGGCCTTACCCCTCTCTAGCATATCATCACATTTTCGCTTTAATGAACCTGTATTTGAGGTATCATCATCACTACTGTCATCAAATGACGTCTTTTTCCCTTCAAAATAGCAGCCAGCCACTTTCTTGGGCCTGTCCTTGATCCCAAGTCCTTGCTTTCCAGAAGTTGCCTTGTCCTGAGACAATCATATATTAATGATGATAAACCAATGATTAGCTCCACCCAACAAAATCTATGCCGAAATTTGTTGACATTAACTTAAGATCCATATTTTTACTCTGCACTACTCAATTATAACTATCTTAACTCATATAGTACAGATGCTAAAACAAAGTATCACTTGAAGTATCAGGGGTACACTAACAATCCAGGACCCAGAAAAGGTATCAAATGCGTTGCATCTTCTACAAATAACACCAATCCCAAATTTCATGACGAAACAAGTAGGAATCAATTTTTATGTATATACAAAGTATTGGCCTAAGTAAATTTAATGGACTGAATTCATCTAGAAAAACAAAAAAAATGGCCAAAAAACCATACAGCCAGGAGTTTGGCAAGATACAAAATCATGTACCTGGACTAGCTTGTAGAGATTCTCTTGATCCTCTTCAAAAAAAGCAGTTCTTTCATAACTTTTCCCAGCGTCCTTGCTGCCAACTATTCTCTTTCGAGTAGATCCTGCTCCAAGAAAACCTCCAGAGACAAAACCGTATTTGGAGCCCCACCACTCGGGCAAATTCTCATCTGGCTTTCCTGTAAAAAGAAGCTAATGTCATAACCATGGAAGCAAGTTCAGGCCGCAATATGGAATCACTTTCCTTTCTCTAAAGCAAAACCACCATGTGCGTAATAAATAAAAAAAAGCAGGAAAGCCGTTACAACTATTCAAAGGCTAGAGAGCATTAACGTTTGGGGGGCATAAGTTAGGGACTGATCATCCAACTGTTAAGATCGATGACAAAGTAGATATTCTCATCAGAAATGAGTCTGATAAAGACAAGACAGAAGTACCAATAACTAGTTGGCTAAGGAACAGATATGCTAGACAAGTGTCAGGCAGTTAGCATAACTAATGCAGGATGTTATGTCCCAAAAATATCACCAAAAAATCAGGGTCAAAAGGTAATTCTAATAACACTATCAATTATTTTTAGTTGATACAGTTTCTTCTATTCACTAGGCCGAAGAAGAACTGCAACAGAAAAGAGTGAGATGCAGGTGGTCATTTTGCATTTGGTGGTTTAGTGTTTGCATGCGCTGAAGACAAATGCCACAGCCGTAACTGTAACTTAAGCCTTTTAATCAAGTTGGGCAGTCCTAACATACTTTGAACAGTGATGAGATGATGCCTCTCAAGCCTAGCCTTTTCAAGATTTTATTTGATCTCCCACATCAAAAAAGACCATTAATTGTTCCCAGAAAATTACCTTCAGTGGTAAGGACAGGGCTTTCGGATGCATCAATGAGATAACCTTCCTCGATGGGATCCAGATCTTCTTGTGGCAACTCCTCTACCTTTTTCACCTGTGTAAATATTACTGAGTAGATGAGGAAATAGAGAACTCATATAACAAGTACAGCTACATCCAACCGGGAACCAAAAAATACTGAAGGAAGGGTTTCTTGTTCTTGAATCTAAGGCAGCACGTGTAGATCCCTCCTCTAACAAAAGTACCATTATGAACATCAAAATAGGGGTAATAAACAGACAACCAAATCTTAAATAGAACACATTGACTGTGTCAATATTTTTATTGACTAAAAGACTTAAAGTAATTCCCCACCCAGTAAGTATTTTCCATTTATTATAGCCATACTTGAAATTATTTGTAAGTTGACTAAAAAAACTAACATTCACTGACAGGATTGGAAAGACGGCAAAATATGAAGAAATAGATATGCCTAGATACTTTATTCTATGGATA
Source organism: Eucalyptus sp. ANBG9806169 (assembly GCA_014182395.1). Taxonomy (NCBI): domain Eukaryota; kingdom Viridiplantae; phylum Streptophyta; class Magnoliopsida; order Myrtales; family Myrtaceae; genus Eucalyptus; species Eucalyptus sp. ANBG9806169. The sequence goes on from CM024576.1 coordinate 25,284,816, forward strand.
AAGGATCTAATTGATAGAGAAAGCACCGTAAAGATCAATTAGTGAGGTTTTGGGTAGCTATCATGCCTTTTTCTGATGAATCATATAGTCCTACAATTTCGTCGACCAATAAGCTTCTCAAAAAAATAGTAATTACTATTGAAACGATACTTTCTATTCACTTGTGGGATCCGGGTGGTCCAGGGAGGACCCCCACGGCTCCTCTCTTCTCGAGAATACCTTTCATTCCTATCCTAATCCTTTCTTTCTAGCACCCCCTACTCCCTAGAAAGCCTTCCCCGCCTTCTTCTCCTCTCTCACTCAAAGCTGCTCTGCTATGTCACCCATCCGGTGTTGGTTGTTAGTGCCTTTCCTTCATGAAGCAGCTTATCTTGTCTCTCCTTTCTCAAATTGCTCATCTTCCTCTACTCTACTCTACTTCACTTCCGCTTCAGGGCAGTTGCAGCAGGCGCCAAAGCATGGGTATTTTGTATCCATTGAGCAAAGACGGGTTGTAATTGTATAGCGGTATCGGAAAACATATCTTGGGGTCGCCCTAAAGCACTCATGGTATCATTATGAAATAGCAAACATTCTCTAGAATTTCTCTCAGATTTGAACCCATAGCTGATGATAGAACTAGAATAGATATTTTCTGTTTCCTACTCACACAAGCCCATATCCTTGCTTTTCGATCAATCTCTGATTCTAATCTTCCTCCCTAGTCTGATAATATAGTCCCGGTATAGACCGAAATTCCGTTATGGTCCAATTCTGACCGCTAATAGATACCGGGACTTTGCAATATTTGAAGCAAATCTGTACTCACAGTCTTTGTCCAAAACATAATGATAAAAATTTTGTTCTTGATTAGAAGGAGCCTCCTCCTAAAAGGTGCTTGTCCTTGGTTGCACACAGGGACTCAAACGCATGGTTAATTGAACCTCATGAACAATTCATGATAACAAATCAAGAAACATTAGATAAAAGGTACAGCTTTGGCTTTCAACGTACAAGAATTCCCTCAAGATCTTGTGATGAATAAGCATGGACAAGCTTCCCCCTTTCTCTCTTCTTATACCTATTTATCAAGATACAGCAGAATAGCCGAAATTACTAAAAAGAGAGTTCACTTCATATGCACAAAAAGATACAGACACTGCAGAGCAATTCTGCAGTATTGTAAATGCTACACACCTTCCCCTTGCTCGAGTAGCCTTAGGCACTGGGGCCTGAGCATCATTAGAGTCATTTTTATCATCTTCCACTTCAGTTCCCTTCTCAGTAGCTGCCAGGAAAAAGTTAACACAGAACTTTGACTAACTTGCATTGCTTCTCAAATCGAGTCCCAAAAAACAATCCAGCGAAACAAACGCAACACAGATTTATGCCATATATTTATAAAGCATAGTTATCGAGCATAAATTCATACATTAAGGTCGTCTTATCTTACCCTCATCACTGGGTTTCGCTGCTTGCTGCAAACCATCATGCAAGAGCACGAAATCCAATTAGAAACATAAAAAAAAAATACTAAACACCGCAAGAAGCAGGACACAAATGGCACACATGAAAAAGCAGGAAAATTGCATTACCACTTTCAATCTCTGGAGAATGCTATCGAACTGAGCCGTGTCGAACGCCCATTCATTCGGCTTCTCAAGACCAACCCCTATCGAGATCAACCAACGAGCACACCACCCACACACACACACACAAAATAAGAACAACAACAAGAGAAAACCCCGATCGCCATCAACCAAAAGCGAAATGGAACACGGAGAATCAGGCCCAAACCTATAGTGTCCTGCTTGTTCTTGACCTTGACGTAGCCTTTGATCCCTTGCTTGTCCTTGCCGAGACCTTCTCCCTCTTCCCACCCCTATCAACACCGCGCCGAACAATCAAAAACCCACCACGGAAAACATCCCAAAACAACCAAAAAATCCCTCCTTTGCGACTCCCCAAGCCTCAAATCCATTCATACGCAACGAAAAGATCACAAAAAACCGCGCTTTCGCGCACACGCACAAACACAGGGCGTACCATTTGCTTCATGAGGCGAAAGGCGGGGGACTGGCGGGCGACGCCAACGTAGCAGAGAGGAGCTTCCGGCGCCGCCATGGGTTCTCCTCCGTCCCTCTGCTTCGGCGGGCGATCAAGAGCCGTCTCTCTGCCGGCGGGGATGGATGCTTACGAGTCCGCAGGATGTTTGGAGACAGGGTTCCCTCCACCTAACCTAGGAGAAGGAGGGTGAATTTCGCATGCGGTGGAGCGTATCGCTGCTCGGTGGGCGTGCGGTCACGACCGGTCGAGATTGGATCCGGGATATTTATTTTGGCACCGAACTCCGTCCGAGGGTACACGTGTTTCCGGCAGATTGAGTTGACGTTGTTGCGCGTTCATTGGAAATTCCGAGTTCCCACTTTTTCTTTTTGATGTTTTTCTTTTGTTCTTATATTTGAGTTAACACTTTGTTACCATAACAATTTTTGGGCACTCTAAAAATTTCAAATTCTTAAAAGAAGTGAATCTCATAATAATTTATAATTATTTGTAATTTGATTATTTGTAATTCAAAATTGACTGTTATTCTCATAATAAATCAAAGATTGTCACACAATAAATTACCTTTTTTTCATTATGCTTATGATTATTACATTCATACCAACTTAATTTTCATTTTATAAAAAATTTCAAATAATTTATCCATGACGCATTTATCTGAAGCTAATTTTCGAGTGCAAGCTTTGTTATATTTAGTTTATGGAAATTGTTTTCTAGTAAATCAATTAGTTTTTCATCATTTAAATATCAAAAAGTTGAAAAACAATTTCCTGAAACAAATTACAAGCAAACGGATTCTCCGTCTCACGAAAATTCTCAAAATAGTGTCTTTGACTGAAATCTATCGTTCATTAGCATTTGACCCAGTATCCCATTAAAATCTATCCATGGCAACACCCATGATAGAGCACTACAAGAATGATATGACATGAAAAATCCGTGTTTGTTGACATGCATGCATTATAAGGAAGGAGAGATTTGGGTCAGGGGTATTAGTTGGGATTTTTTTGTGAGACGTAAAATTAATTTACAGTGGATGTGTCATAATGTACCGATTTGAGATTTTCTATAAAATGAGAATTAGGTTGTGGTAAATGTGTCATGTTATATTAATTTTAATTTTTTTTTGTGAGATGAATATTTTTTTTAGGCAAATGTGTCATGAGATACTAATTTGAGATTTTTAATAGTATTAAGATTTTTATTTATATAAAGAAAAAGGTGAAATATGTTGAGTTTTCTTTTCCCTTCTTCCATTTTACTTATAACCGTTGGGTGATTTCAGAAAAGTAGCAACTCAAACATTTAAGAAAATCTATCGACTATAAGATTGTCATGTTACTATGGATTAAGGAAGATTACGATGCACAAAGACAATTACTCATATGATCATGAAGAGCAACGATTAATACAAGTAATTTTTTTCATGGAAAGTTACCGATGCTCGGGATATTAAACCTTACAAGACTTTAAGGCACATTACTTTATGATATTGATGTGGAGTATTGTTACTAACTTATCATTCCAATGACTTATGGAATAACTACAATTGTCGAGAACAATTATTAAGTATAGCTACCGTCACTGCGATTTGAGGTATTTTAGTATGCTACTGGTTAATTAGTAAATGAACATTGCATGTTACGAACATTATAGATAAGTAATTATACATAAAGATAAATTATCAATTACAAGTTACGACAATTACAAGTGAGTTACATCCATATTGTTAAAGATCTTTCACATCAATTTTTTTTTATATACCTTCTTAACCAAATTCAACATATTTATTTTTTTGGCAAGGGAGACTTGATGGGATGTAGGGGATTTGGTGGTCGAGCTGGGCCTGCCGAAGGGGTTTGAGGTTTTGGCAGCATGGGACAAGGTTGTCGTTGAAATGGATGAAGCCGCAGTTCGTGGAGGACATTTTTGTCTCGTCTGGACAGCAGAACTGGGGACTTCAGAGGACCCTACTACAAGCCATTATAGATGAACAGTAGCATGTCCAAGACCCGCAATTTAAGTTCTAATCCGTTTTCCTTTTTTGCTTATTGCTCATTTCTGTTGTTTGGGGAACAACCCTCCATGAACTTGTATGGCTTTTGTTATCATTGAAGCCTATGAACTAGGGGTACAAAGTAAGCAGCCGGTTCATAGGCTTGAGCGAAGCCTTGCTCACTTTACACTGACTTCCCCGTCACTCTACCTCAGGCACGGGGAGATACTATACTCCCCTACTCAGCGATAGCGAGCATTGAGATACTGACGTGGTATCTACCTTCACCACCAACAAGCCCCTCGATTCCCGCTCAAGCTTTTCTTCTTGAGTGAGTGGGAATACGAGATGTGACCTTACGATATCTCCCACTTTAGAGTAAATCTCCGGCCTATTTCTTCTCCCTTTTAAGGACCTACTCAAGTCCGAAAGTTCTCTAGTCTTGAGTTGGCCAGAAAGAAAGAATTAAACTCACAGCAGGGTTAGATAAATTACAGCAAATTCGAGAAATTTACGGCTTGAAAATGGATTTTGGTTCCGGGTCCGTAGAAGTATCCATTCCTATGAGATCACCAGTGATGGTTCCGAGCTGCTATTTTCTAAAGCAATGTCATGAATTTGAAGCTGCTTGTCATCTCGATGCATGCATCTCGCTCTGATATATGATTTTTCGAGCAAATTTTCGAGACCGTAATTTCTTGACGAGCTACGGTGATGGGTGCGCTCACCTTAACCAGCAAGTTACGAGCAGTATGAAGGGTCTTGACTTCCCTGCCATTTTAAACCCAAACATTCCATAAAACAATGTGAAACCTCCATTTCTGCAGCGTTATGACATTGCATTCGCCCCTTCCAGAGCTCCTTCAGTTCTATCTCAAACCTTTCATTATGTATGTGTCCAGGAGAATCCTAAATGCTCCAAGAAAACAACGTCATCTACTTAATGATCACAGAGATGAAATGTAATCATACTACAGACATGATCCTCAAAGAACTGAAAATTTCTCCAGGTTATGGTTGCGTTACAGTCATAGGCTCGCACCTTTTCAAAATCTCAGAAACTAACGTTTCGTAGAGAATGTTAATAAGAAGTTATCGAGCTGATCTCTAAACCAAAAGAAAAAGGTCAAACAAAAGACATAAATGATATAAGAATTTGTTTACTTCCCCTATCCGTTGCATTGCTAGAAAGAAACTCGAACTAAATAATTTCCATTTCCTAACATAGATTTCGCACAAGTTGGTGAAATAGGCAACTTGAGATAAACCGTTCATGGACAAGCTAATCTGAAACGCTCGTTTAGCAGATGAGCATAGTTGAGACTTGAAAAAGAGCAGCATGTATGAACTGGAAGCAGACGACATGGAGCCATCAGTCAAGCACACCTTTCATGCAAACACTATTCCATAATCTAATTGGCAGATTAGACACAGTAACATGAAAGCTATTCCTTTTTCTCTTATTAGCCATGGAAAAAGAAAACAGATTTCTCTTTCTACTGGAAAGACAGTATGAATGTACGAATATGACTACTTTTATAATAATGACTTTACCCTTGGATTTTGTGCCACTCGAACAGTACTTGTAACATATTTATTGAGATAGTGAAAATCAAGGATTGATTATTTCCAATGTACACGGTGAGAGAGGCTGTGCATCCCCCAAAAGGCGCTTTCTTCACAGAAACCAACCAGCATCAGCAAATAACAGACACAAGATCAGCAACCACATACCAATAAAATAGGTAGATGCCAAGCCTACAGACCAGTCTGATATTACAGCAGTATATCTACACTCAATGAGTGGAGACTGCTGAACTTCTCATGTCGCAAACCCTGATGCAGAAGCTCATTATGGGGTATCTGAGGTGGTCATGGAAGCCCTTGGTTGCTTGCATCCTGGTTCTTGTGCAAGAAATTCAGAGGCAGCTCGTTTTGGTCTCATCTGATATTGACAAAAACTAATCAGCAATGGAAAGCATCTGTGCGCGCGCGCGCGCGCGTGTAAGGCAGACATCCACCAATGAAGAGTGCAAATGCATGCGAACATTCATCCATGTAGCATGTGTAGTCTATGGATGCGAAATGCAAAGGATGCATGAGAGAGGCACATGCTATGTAGGTTATCATAATTCTGGTTTCATATGAATGACTAACCTTTTCTTCGGCACGCCGATAGAAATTTCTTATCAGAATATTTTTGGATTCAGTAGTTATCACTGAAAGGAGTTGCAACCAAGTCAGGGTGATGGCAATAAGAGGATGAGAACCACATCTCCAAAAACTGAAATGGAAAAAATGCTTATCTTCCACATAAAAGTGACATTCTCTTCTCTATTACCTAAAGAGCTCAACATCGACATTAACTCAATGAGCAAAAAGTGCTGGAGATGCATATCTAATTCGTTATTACCTTGATCAGGTGGTGGAATAGTCCTGCTGTGGGTGGGATGATAGGTTGTCGGTGTCATTTTCTACACATAACATTTGAAAATTGTAAGTAAAGCTATGTCCAAATCATCTTATCTCGGGTCCATGCTATTTCTCGTTCCAATTGAAAAGTAACAGGACAGCTTTCCTGTAATAGACATTGGTTATAAAGCAAAGACTTCCTTGTCATCCACAAGATGATTTAACCAAATCTAGCTTCCTCGACCTAGAAGGAATTGAAGAGAGCTCACTTTATTCACCAATCACCAGACATAAGCTGTGTCATTTGTTGGACAGCTGAATTGCCAACAGCAAACTGCACATGAGGAGTTATTTCTTGGTTCCGTCCGGTCATTAATAACTAAAAATTAAATTCAAACACAATGTATGGCCCTTTAATTTTGATAGGTGTAGCTTAGATCAGTTGATGTCCAGATATAACCTCCTAATCTTGAAAAGAACTACCATAAGAATTCTCTAAATCAAGAAGGAACCTTATTCAAAAGACCAGAAACTTGTTATGCAATTATAGTTTCTTAAAAGTACTTCAGGAATTCTGCACAAAGTACAACTAATTTGCCAGAATTTCGAAGGAGAAGTTACTCTGCATCTCCTCAAGATCAAATCATCCCTACAAACTATAAAATACCATGTTCCAAACCAGTCACTAAGATGCAGTGCTGTGTGCCCATCTGGCCAAACTACAATGGCTCGTTGGCTTAAAGCTTATGGCTCTGTTACAAAGGACACGACATAAGCAGCAAAATTTGTGCTAAAGACTTCTCGTGACCACCCTAATTCCCTGTGTTTCTCAGGTTTTAGAACTAGCACTTGAGCAGGGCAGAACCAAGAAGACCAGAAAAATCTCATCACAAGATAGATAAGATGTGGTAAGCCATGGCAAGGCAACATATTCTCAATGTGTCGAAAATGTATTAAAAAACACTTTTTTTAAGAACAACCATTGCTGTCCTAACCAGTCCCCAGCTAAAATCGACTAGAAGAATCAAGACATAAGCTAAGAACTCATTCAGATGGAATAAACTTGTGATTTTGCCCCATTCAAGCCACAAAACGCGCAGAACCCAACTCTATCAAATGACCTCTATTGATAAAAACCCCTCAGTTCGGACATGGAAGCCGAGGACACTTCACTTCTCCTATGCAATTCTTCATCATCTTTCGCCACTGAAAAATAGACTAAGAACAGAGACAAGGAAAGAATCGCACGCATCAATAGCAGAAAATTGAGGAACTCAGTGTGTTGAAAATGTATAAAGACACTTCTCTAAGATCAAGCATTGCTGTCCCAACCAGTCCGAATCCTAGCCCTGGCTGAAATCAACTAGAAGAATTAAGACATCAGCTAAGAACTCATTCAGCTGGAATAAAGTTGTGATTTTGCCCCATTTAAGCCACTAAACGTGCAGAACCCAACTCTATCAAATGATCTCTACTGATAAATACCCCTCAGTTCAGACATGGAAGCCGAGGACGCTTCACTTCTCCTATGCAATTCCTCATCATCTTTCACCACCAAAAAAAGTGACTAACAACAGAGACGAGAAAATAATCATTCTCATCGGTAGCAGAAATTGAGGAACTCAATGCGTCGAATATGTATAAAAACACATCTCTAAGAACAAGCATTGCTGTTCCAACCAGTCCGAATCCTAGACCGGGCTAAAATCAACTAGAAGAATTAAGATATAAGCCAATAACTCATTCAGCCGGAACAAAGTTGTGATTTTGCCCCAGTTAAGCCGCAAAACGGCAGAACCCAGCTCCATCAAACGATCTCTACTGCTAAAAACCCCTCAGTTCGGACATGGAAGCTGAGGAAACCTCACTTCTCCTATGCCAATTCTTCATCATCTTCCACCACCAAAAATTAGACTAAGAACAGCGACAATAAAAAGAATCACACGCATCGATAGCAGCAGCAGAAATTGAGGAAACTAAACGAAGCACACGCCACCCAACAGATATAAAAAGGGAACAAGGCGAAGGGCCAAGAGAAAGACGGGGAACTCACGGAAGGGTTGGAGGGATCGGAGGGCCTGAAATGGCGGAAGTTGTGAGGATCGAACGACGGCAAGTCGCCCAGCATAGAACCCATGAAAGAGTGAATGCAGAACCTCTGCACAGTGCTCCCCCCTCGAATCCAGAGAGAGAGAGAGAGAGAGACGATGGCCTTAAATTCTAGAATCAGCCTCGCTGCTGGCGCTGGAGTTGCCTGGAAACAGGAAGGTCGTGTCTGACCCTACAACGAAAGCTCATTAATATGCCCCCAACACGAGAAGCTACTAAGTATAGACACAAATCTATGGACAAAGGAATAATCCGTCGTGAAAACAGAAAGCCTTAATACCACCGAAAACTCCAAATCTGTGTTGCTGAACTTCCTTTGGATACTTTGTATTTGGCTAAGAAGTAACCTCACCCAAAAAAGCGGAATTTGCACCCTTACGAGGGCTTCTACGACATGTCCTTTTGATATTTAAGACATGCTTGGTCTCTCTCCGTTTGCTCAAACGATTTTCTTTTTTTGACCGATCTTACTCTTTTTCTATTCTAATTCCTACTTTCAGATTTTTGCCCTATTTGAAACTAAATCGTCAACTTTCTCACGTGAGAAGGGGGAGGTGAAGAGTTCAGCACCCCCTCGCCCCCGCGAGTTCGAGATCCCATGAGAGGGTTTGTTCCTCAAATTCACACATTCGCCCTTTCCTTGGAGGGAAAGGAATTAATTGGCCCGTTAAGGGTAGTAGCCATGGAAAGTTGGAAACCGACGATTGATGTGCCGGCCATGGAGGAATGAGATTAGTCTCTATATTAACGTGGTGTCGGCCGGAGCCTGGTCTGGCCGAGAACAACGTCACCGCTCGACCAGGCAAATGGCCGGCCTCCGTTGTGCCGGCTATTTGACAAAGTAGAAGGTTGGGTCGGGGGCTTGTAGGGCTGGGCTTCGGGCTGGTTTTGGGCTGGTCCCAAACAAAGAAACAAGAGGGCTTTTAGGGGAATTGGGCTTTGAGTGAACCAGGCTCAGGAGCCCGTCCCGTTTCTATTAAAAAAAGTAAAAAATTATAATTTTTAACTTGAAAATTTTAAAAAAAAAATAGAAATCTGGTTAGAAAATGAAGCCTTATTTAGGATGTTAGATTTTAGTCCTAGAATTAGTCTACTTTCTTTTAATTAAATACATACTTGATTTTGGAAAAAAGAGGGGAGGTTGCCCTTAGTGGCCAACCGCTTGTTTTCTTGATTCCCAAGGTCAATGGGCCAAATTGCATGTTTAACTGGGCCTGCATGCGTTTCATTAGATCAATGTTTGGTCTAACACGTATCGGCAGGTATATTAGTGGGTTTGATTAGCTTTAATTAGTGATTAGCGAGTTAGTCTTCCGCTTTGGGAACACAAGTGGAGGCTTATTATCACTAATCTTAATCAACGAATGCCCAGTGGATCAGGAGATGGCTTGGGATAATCGAATTGCATGATTAATTCCAAAGCCGACCCCAAGGCAAATTGAATTTTGAATTGCAAAGAACTTTGCTGATCTCTTGTTCTGATTGATGACATGCTTTGATTGACGGTGAATATAAGGACGAGAGCCGACACCTTGAGAGGCAACTGAGCTTAGTGGATTTCAACAGTGCATTGCGTTTTCCTTTCTCGCTCTTAGATAATTACTTTCAAGTTTATTCACCACATTTTTTTAGTAGCTTGAGTGTTTACTTTTTTGCATCGCTTTTCAATAAATTGTGCGTTAATTGCTTTTCTAGATTAGGCATAATTGCATGAACACTTGGGGACTTTGAAATATCTTTGTAATCGTTATCGCCATAATCAAGAGTATGTGACTGTTTTAATTGAACAACCAATAAGTTAGTTACCGAAAGGATGCTAATAGAATTATTAGTGCAATCAAACTCTTATGCTTAGAATCTCTGGTTTCGTAGAAATTGAAACAAAGTTCTCATGTTTTTTTGTTTTTCGACTAGTTTCTAGTCGACTCTAAATAGCTAGTGACGATTGCTTGAAATACTTAGGTTTATAAGAACTCAAAAGAAATCTCATGTGACGTGAGATATGGACTCAAGAGAGTTCATGCTCTTGATCAACAACCCTTCTTTCGGGCAATGGAAAATATGACATGTTCGAACCGTCTTTTCAAATGAGTCATTAGGGCTTTTTTCTGAGTAGATACCTCTAAACCTATTCGTCGAGGGTGGCCCTTTGAAGGGTAGGTGATTAATATTATAAAGAGGATAGCAAAGACATCGAGTCAAATGAGGATGTAGGATGCCGGTTCTATAGGACTTTTTTCGGACGAAAAAAGCTCCAAACAAATGGTACGTTGCTTCTTCTTTGTGGCCATCTTTACATCTATGCGAACAACGCATGACTTAGTTCTTTCGGCCATGTTCGTTCCTCAGGTCTTCTCGTTCGTTCTAGTCTTGGTTCATCTGCTTTAACTTCGTCGTAGCGCGCTTTGGCGCCTTGATGACCTGCTATGCAGAGGTCATGGCCTCCGGTGGTGCGTCCGCCGCAAGAGGGCAAGCATCCGGAGGCCACCATTCTGTTTGCACAGGATCTTAAAGTAAAAAGAGCCCACCAAAAATGAAGATTCTGTCTCTCTAGTTAGACTGGGCTTGCTCTTCTCTAGTCCCTTTCTCTTTCACGTGCAATTCTTTAACCTTTAAAGAGTCAAAATGTGTTGGTGCAACAAAAAAAAAAACAAACTTTACCTCATTTTTTCTTGGTACATTTACCTCTTCACTAGTAAAATACGTTCTCTTCTCTAAAAATAACGTATAGTGATCCGTCTCTTTAATTGGTTCAGCGTACGTCAAACAATTCACCGGAAAGCTGCTCACTTCTCGCCCCTCTCCCTTAAATTTTTCCTCTCTCTTTTCTTCGAGCCAACAAGAAGGAAGAGAAGCTTAGGTGTGTAAGTTACTCTTAGCGTCTTTCTTTTCTTCCCCTCTTAGCCAAAAGATTTGCACACTTTTGCTTGAGAAGCATCTGCATTCCCCTCCTCCTACCCCCAAAAAAAGAAAGGTTAGGGCCTGTTTGGTAACCATCCCAACAGTCTGGATTTCGATTTTTGTTCTCAAAATCGGTTTGGGACGAGAATCGCGTTTGGTAAAAATTTTGTTCCGGGAACAAATTTGTTCCTTAATCGGTTGAGACGAGAATTAAGAATAAAAAAAAGTTGATTCTTGTTCCGGGGAACAAAATTGAGAATCAAAACTCTTCTTCTTCTCTTTTTCTTCTTCTTCATCGACCGCCACCCGCCGTTGCCGGCCGCCGGCAACCGGGTTCGGCGAGCTCGCTAGGAGGCTCTCGTTTGAAAAAAAAAAAAAAGGAGAAAAAAAGAAAAAAAGAAAAAAATAAAAAAGAAGAAGAAAAAAAAAGAAAAAAAGAAAAAAAGAAAAAACTAAAAAAAGAAGAATAGGAGAAAAAATAATATAATAAAAAAATAAAGAAAATTAAAAAATTAAAAAAGGAAAAAAAGAAAAGAAAAGGAAAAAGAAAAAAAAGAAAAAAAGGAAAAAAAAAGAAAGAAGAATAGGAGAAAAAATAAAAAAAAAGAAAAAAAAAGGAAAAAGGAAAAAAAGAAAATTTAAAAATTTAAAAAAGGAAAAATTTTAAAAAAAAGAAAAAAAGGAAAAAATTATTTAAAAATTAAAATAAATTGATTTGGAACAGAATCGATGAACACGATACCAAACGCATTCTATTCCGGAATTAGAAATTTTGTACGATTACCAAACACGTTTTTTTACTCGAATCGGTTCTCTAAATGAATAAAAAATAATCATTTCTGATCAGAATTTGTTCCCAAGAACAGAATCGTTACCAAACACGACCTTAACGCCTCTCATAGTTCTCTTTTCTTTTTGTGACTTTTCTCCTTTTCCAGTAGCATCAAGAACCATGAGCAAAACATCCGGAGCGTAGTGGCCAGTGATGACCTCCATGAGGTCACTGTGATTTCTGATGGCGAGCGTAATTGGTTCTTTCATAAAGGTAAGAACATTGTCATTGCTAATGATGTCGGGAGTGACTCTAATGAAGAGGAGAGCAAAGACTTCACGTCTGATGAAAATGTATAAAAATATTGTATGGACACTTACCAAATAAGAACTTTATAACTCATAATTGGACAAGAAAAGTGTCGACATTTTAGTTGACAAAAAAATCTAGTTTATATACTAAAAGGGCACTAGTTAAATATTAGTGTAATTGAGTCCTTGATCCTAGACCTGTGGTTGTATGGGAAGTGAAATATTATCATATATTTCACTTGATTTCTAGCCAACGCCAATAAATTATTTACGACTTGTTATATAGAATTCTCATAGGTTAACCGAATTGAAATGTATATCTTTATGTCGCGTGAGATAAGGATTTGAGAGAATTTACGCTAATTGAAAATGATTGATTTCCTTGAATGCTTGTGTTGGGAGGGTCACGATAAAAGTTACAAAAGTCCAAGGGACGGCATTCATCCAGTGTCTCAGGGTTTGGTGCGGGACCAAGGTACCTGGGGTCATGTTCAATTCCGTTTCATACAAAACAAATGGAGAAAAAAAATACGTCAGCACATACATCATCCTATAGTTGCGGTCGGTGATGTGGTCTTCCCATTAAATCCGTCCGGGGCAGGTACACTCAATGCGCCTATTTTTTTTTTTTTTTTTGTCGTAACAATGCGGCTAATTTGGAAAACAGCATTTTCAACGTCTTCCATGGCCACCTCATCAATTAAGTACCATTTCATTTCATCAGGTGCCAAGCTGGGAATTTTATCTAATACCGGAAGGAAGTCCCCGGGCCCTAAAATTTGATACAGGCTCTCAAAAAATCTGTAGTCCTTCATCTCGGACCGAGATCCATCTTCAGTTTTTAGCATTGAAATTTTATTTACATGTAAATAAGCTTTTCCGGATGAGGGCTCTAGATGAAACAAAAAAATTAATAAAAAAATGACTCAAATCGGGTCTGGTGTATATTTCGCACGCAAGTTGAGGCAAAATCCAATCTTACACTTGGTTCGGCCCAAGCTCTTGTATGTAAGCCCGATATCTTTTCCTTATCATGACCAAGCTAGTATAGTGAACCCATTAATAAAATGAGTAAGAGAGCTCAAGTGCTATGAAATATGAGAAAGCATGAAAAACAAGTTTTTTGAAATGCTTTTCCACCAACAAAGCCGGAGACTACTTAGAGAGAAATGAAATTATCACCCGCAATTTGTCAAATGGTATTGTCGTGGAAATCGAAGTGTGAATCGTTGCAGCAAATCACGAATTTGATTCTCGTTTGGGCGGAGAGAGTTCGTGTAGGATCCGAACTTCTCATCCCTCCACGTGTACGAGTCCTCCTTCTACACCTGACTTTGACGGAAGATCGTAACTTAAAGAATAGAACTGAACCGGTCAAAAGGGAGACCGAGGATGATCCGACCAACAGATGAGAGCTCACCTGGGAAATAAATGTTGTTTAGATGACTATTGTCGTGTTTTTTTTCCTTTCGCGTGGTCCAACGTTTACCTCCTTCGTAAGCAGACATGTTAGGTTTGTTGGGTCGAAGAATTCCTCCGCCATCGCAGCTAGACCAGTCTAGAAATGTACGATTCAACCGCTTATTACGCGAGTTGGTGAGGGATGGACTTTCGAATTCCTGGTCTGCCATCCTATTGTTTATGTTTACTTTGATTTTGTGCGCACATTTCATGTGTGCTAAGTGCCAAAAGAATGATATACATTTGTCAAATCTTTAAAGGAGGTGGGCATTCCACCAAAAAAAAACAAAAAACAAAAGATAATATCATGAAAGATTCTTATGTTTTTGTCGAAATTTAAAATTATCCATTTATCTTTTTTTATTAAAATAATTATTATACTTCTTAAAGATATCTCTGGATTTTGATGAGATGGACATGACAATTGATTTCACGTCATCTGGATTTTTATATTTTTTTAATATGGTTTTTTGATTATGCCAACTTGATGTGGAATTTTTCAAGACCACGCTCATTGACCACCTCAAAGCCTTCGTCAGAGCAACCATGTGGCTTGTGACTATAGCCGGAGGTGATAGGCGACCGCTACTCTCTCTTTAGCCACACATCTTAAATTTATGTTTCAAGATTTGGTTACATTATTTGAAATTTCAAGGGGGTAAATTTTTGGGAACTTTTACGTTCTTATGAAAAAGAAAAAAAGAATGGAAATTGCCATGATCCCATAGACATAAGGACAAAAAATATAGTTCACTTTAAGTTACACGAAGGGCGGTGAGCATTCAATCTTTTTCCACGTGGATTCCGCAGGTGATCGTGGCCTTTTCTGCCGAAGCGTGGTGCATATGAATCAGAAGTTTCTCTTCCAACGTGAAAATCTCCCGAGTGCACCGTGGTACATAAGAACAATGTGACAATTCGTTCCCCACCGAGCAAAAGGGATCGGGGGAAGCCAAATTTGATATGATCCCCAAACATGCATCTTCACTGCTAGGAAAAACACTCGCACAAAATTATATCATAAGGACTTATTCGTATAACACGAAGCATTATATACAAGCATCAGGGAAATCGCTCAATTGGTCCTAAACCTCTACCGTATGAATACTATTTCAATCAAACTTTCTAATATTACCAATTTAATCCTACACATTTGTGTAAAATGCAAATGTGGTTCTTTTAATCAATTTTTGCTGAAAACCACCGACATAGTGACGTGCCACGTATGATGACTGATGATGAGTGAATCGTTGCATTATCCACTTCTAGTAAAAATTAGTCGAAATGACTATATTGAAATTTCTTGCAAAGATTTGTTACTAAATCAACAAAATTAAAAATTCATGATTGAAATGATATCCATACAATAAGTTTATGATTGATTAAAGACCATACAATTTTTCAAAAGAATCCACTTGTTAGACAAAAGAAAAACTACTCAAAAATATATTCTCATTTTTTATTATTTTTTATCTCTTAAAAATAAATGAATTGAAAAATATTTTCACTAAACCTTATGCTCAAGTGTTGTGAAGCTTTATGATAATTGGAATTCGTTTTCCAAATTCAACTACATCTTCACAACTATCCCCAACTTCTGGTTGCCTAGAACCAAGACCCGATATGTGAGGGCCCATTCATTAGGGTCCTAGGTGCTCGCACTGGGTTCTCGAGCTTGTTCATCGAGGTCTCCAATTTAGGCATACGGTCCGAGACTAGATTGTAAGGTTCAAGGTTTGTCCCTCAAGGTCCCGGTGCAAGGTCCCTTAGATGGGGCGTCGTGGTCTTGGGGTTCTATGTTAGAGCTGAATTTGTTTGTTGGAAGGTACGTCTTAAGTTTTTCAATAGCAATTTCCCAATCAATAATAAAAAATTTTTTTTTCAATAGTAACAATTGGAAATTAATTTTTACCAAAAAAAAAAACAATTGGAAATTAATTCTCGCTCATTTGAAAGATCTATCCAAATTATAGGAGAATGAACCATCATTTCCGAAATTACTTTAATAAAAAAAAAAAAAGGGAACATTCCCTGGTAATATCCGATTTTCCGGAAGTAAATGCATCCTAAGGTCTACATTCGGAAAAAGAGACAAACAGCTAAGTATTGTCGACATCATGTCGCCCAGTGTCCTCACGCTACTTGGTAATAACCTTATGCATAATACAGTAACCTAATTCTCAAAGCATTGATTACACGTGATACAATAACCCGCGACTTATAGAGTTTTCTTCACTGATTTTCCTTGGAAGACTCTTCGACACATTCTTCTTAATGGACCGCGTCCAAGGCTGCATTTCAAAAGTACACGCTCGTGCGTTGAAACTCGCGGTCGGAGCATCCATCCAACTCAACCCTTCAAACCGGCCTCGTGGGCCAGAGGATTATTACCAAACTCGGAGTGTTCTTAATTTCCAAGAACCTTCCTTACACTCACTGCTCAGGTCAAGCCCAACGCTTTCGTGTGTGTGCATATCTATATATAACTCCATCTCCGGAGGCAGGATCACTCAACTTCCTCTCTTGCTCCTCTCTACAACAATCTCGTGCTCTTTTCCGGCAAACTCCTCCTTCGTCTTTGTCCATCTTTCTTGCTATATTATAAGTTACCAAGTCAAAAACCCGACAAACCTTTTTTATTTGAAGACGATGGGTTACGTTTCAAGCAACAGAAAGCCGCTGTTGTCTCGGAAAGCAACCAACGACGGCCATGCCGAGAAATGTCCCTATTTCGATGGGTGGAAGGCCTACGACAGTGACCCATTTCATCCTACGCAGAATCCCAGTGGTGTCATCCAAATGGGTCTTGCAGAACATCAGGTAAAAGAAAAGGAATAAAAAAGAACTTGCTCGTAGTTCCTCTTTTTCGACGTTTGGGTCTTGTGCCGAAAGCTCGGAAAGTGAACTTTCTTTTTTCTGCAATATCCAGCTCTGTTTCGACTTGGTTCAAGAATGGCTCGTCAACAACCCAGAAGCCTCCATCTGCACTAAGGAAGGAGTGGACAAGTTCAGGGACATTGCCATCTTTCAGGACTATCATGGCTTGCCCGAGTTCAGAAACGTACGTTTGGGTGAATCAAATTCATTGTCTCGCTCCTCTTTTTCAGTACCCAAATTCATGCATTACGCCATTATTCGATGTTTGAAAGTAATATGAGAGCTTGACGACGGATCGAATTTTAAAGCCCTGATCTTTTGCAGGCTGTGGCGAAGTTCATGGGGAGAGTGAGAGGGGACAAGGTCAAGTTTGATCCCGACCGGATTGTCATGAGCGGAGGAGCCACAGGAGCTCACGAGCTGATCACATTCTGCCTGGCTGATCCTGGCGATGCGCTCTTGGTGCCAACCCCTTACTATACAGGGTAAGATCTCTCATCATTTTCTGCTTTCCAAGCAAATACATCACGGGCTTAGTTAACATGATAAATGCAAAACTGATGGGATTAGGTGCGCTTCAACTGTTCACATCATTGGAGATTCGACTAGACGGCGGCACCTTCCAACTTAGGCATGGAAAAGATTAAAATAATGCTTGGCTACCAATGGGAAAAAAAATTATATTATCCATATGATGCGGCTTATCGGTGTTCTTTATTAATCACAACACAAAACTGATCTTATTAATAAGAAAATGATTGGATACATCTTCCAGGGGACAGATTAGGGCCTTTAGCTATCTCTACTCCTGCAAAAAAAACATGCTTAATTTAACTGCATTTTGAGGGTTGTCTAAAGACTGATTTTGACTTTTTGTTCATCTCAAAGTTAATCTGACCTGTCCAAAAATGACCCGGTGAGCGAATCGGGTGAATTTAAAGAATGAAAGCATTGAATAAGGTTTGGTTTTCACGCTAGAGAGTGTTGGACACGTTTAATACTCAATATGGTATCTCTGTTAATAAGCTTTTGGGATAAAGACTTAAAAGTTTCACATAAAGACTGTTATGTTTCTCCGAGAAGAACAAAGAAGAGTTTTCATGGCCGAGTTCGAACATGAATGGTGAAACAGAACCTATATTTTTATGAATGACAACTTGTTTCTTCTCAAGTTAATTGAAAAATAAAACAAAATTATCTTTTTGCAGATTTGATCGAGATTTGTGTTGGAGGACGGGAGCGCGACTTCTCCCCGTGGTCTGTCACAGCTCTAACAATTTCAAGGTCACCAGGAAGGCTTTGGAAGAAGCATACGCAAAAGCTGTTGAGGCCAACATCAACGTAAAAGGGTTGCTCATAACCAATCCATCAAACCCACTAGGGACCATCCTAGACCGAGACACGTTGAGAGACGCCATGAGCTTCATTAACGAGAAGAACATCCACCTAGTTTGCGATGAGATATATGCTGCTACAGTCTTTCGTCAGCCCGATTTCATAAGCATCGCGGAGATAATCGAGGAAGATCCAGAATACAATCGCAACCTCGTGCATATAATTTATAGCCTCTCGAAAGATATGGGTTTCCCTGGCTTCAGGGTTGGGATTGTGTATTCATACAATGATGCCGTGGTGGAGTGCGGCCGGAAGATGTCCAGCTTCGGTCTAGTATCCTCCCAAACTCAGTACCTTATCGCATCCATGTTATCGGACGATCAGTTCATCGGGAAATTCCTGTTGGAGAGCGCGGAGAGGTTAGCGACGAGGCATGAGGATTTCGCTGATGAACTTCGTCAGGTAGGCATCGAGTGCTTGAACGGCAATGCGGGTCTCTTCTTATGGATGGATTTGAGGGGGCTCCTGATGGAGAGCACCGTAGAGGCAGAGACGGCTCTGTGGCGGGTCATAATCAACGATGTCAAGCTCAATGTCTCGCCGGGTTCTTCCTTTCACTGCTCAGAGCCAGGATGGTTCAGAGTTTGCATTGCCAACATGAATGAGGAGACCATGAAGGTTGCTTTAGCACGAATCCGAGAATTTGTGCTAGAGCGACCTAAGGCTCAGACTCTCGTTCCGAGGAATGGCGATAAGCTGAACAGGAAGGAGAAGTGCTGGCGGAGCGACCTAAGGCTCAGACTCTCGTTCCGAGGAATGGATGATGGGTTGAGGTCGCCGTGCATTATGTCCCCTCACTCGCCCATCCCTCAATCACCAGTGGTTCGAGCAAGAACTTGAAGGTGACAATCGCGTGATTCTACAAACGGGCATTTTTCCCATTAAATTCAAAGCTTTCCAAATGTAAAATAGGGAATTGGATTCGTTATTTGCTTAGTAGACAGGATCTTTTGGTGGGACAAAAAAACTAGAAAAGCTCAAAAATAGGTCAGGACTATTACCTTGTAACTGGGTGCATCCTAATTTTTCTGCACCCTAATTTGTTCATTCTTTCATCAGGCACGGTATTTTAATTCTTTCCTTCTGTATCATCCCTAAGATGGCCCTAAGTTGCTCAATAGAGTATAAGCAGGAACCGTTGGAAATATATCTTGAAGATTCCGATTAGTTTTGGTAAATAGGAAAATAGGAAAATAGAGATTCATTTATTATTTTTTCCTGTTTTATTCTTTTGTCTCTTACACTATAAATTTACCAATGTAATGTAAATCAATACAATGAGTATACACAGAAAAAGCCTTCTTCCAAGTCTCCATTACATTTTCTTTCATGGTATCAGAGCAGATACTCTTGGCCTAGCTTCCGCATATTCTTGAATAGCCACCGTTCTTTTTCTGGCCTGTTGTTGCATCATCTTTACCTGCAAAACAGACTAGCAAAACAGTTAGGAATTCAATTTTTTTTTGGGTGCCATGACAAATAATGTTGATAACTCATCAACGGAGGAGACACCAACCCTAGATGGCGAAGACCGAACTTCTGTTCGACCATCATAAGAGACTCTTTCTGCAAGATTGATTTCGACGGTGGGCCATACCTCCGGCCCAATCCAATGGCCTGCAACCTTTCCTCTAGCGTATGGACAGGTATGGACCTAGTATCCGTTTGGCCCGTCACCAGGACAGGTATGGCCCCAATATCCTTTTGGACCGTCACCGTCTGTAACAGGCCCAACAGAGGCATCGGGCCAGACGATTCCGGCTCAAGAATCTGGATCCGTTCTGGGTCAAGGAACCGGATCTATCTCGGGTCAAGGGATGAATCCCTACTCGGGATTTCAACCCGGATATGCACCGCCGGGTTAGGGATTCGGATCTAACCCGGGTCAAGGGATGAATCCCTACCCGGGATTCCAACCCGGATACGCGCCGCCGGGTCAGGGATCCGGATCTAACCCGGGTCAAGGGACGAATCCCTACCTGAGATTTCAACCCGAATATGCGCCACTGTTCTTTCCGGTTGGCGGTGGCGGCCGGCTTGAACCCGGCGACCCTCTCTACACATCGCCGGCCGACGGACCCGAATTGAAGATCATCGGGATGCAGCTTACCGGCACAGAGAACTGCACGGCTTGGGCTAGGGATCTCCAGCGTGCCCTTGTCACCAAAGACAAGGACGGCTTCCTTGACGGAGCCGTTCCTTTTCTGACCGATGAGCGACTTCAACGGCAATGGCGCAAGTGCAACCAACTGGTTCGCACATGGCTCGGCAACTGTCTCGCACCAGAAATCGCAGCCGGACTTCCACCTACCGAAGATTCCAGAATCCTCTGGGACAGCATCCGCGAGATGTATGGACGCCTCGACCGAGCGAAGCTGTTCACCGTCACTCAAGCTCTGTCGGAATTGAAGCAGGGGAACCTCTCGGTTACCTCCTGCTTCAACCGCCTCTCTGCTCTATGGAATGAGCTTGAGGCCACCGAAGAACGCCTCAAGGGGCCCGAAGAAACCATCAAATAGTATCGCAAAATCAAAGAAAGAGAGAAGACGACGAGATTCTTACTGATTCTCAATGAATCCTTCTCGGCTTTTCGGTCGCAAATCCTCGCGATGGACCCTTCACCATCGCTTGGCCGCATTTATCAGTTGGCCGTCCAAGAGGAGCACCATCGGATGGCCGCCACAGACCACACTTGGGTAGGCGAAGGCATGAGCCTTGCCGTTCTTCTCTCTGGCGAAGGAACCTCCGGCGTAACCCCCACAGATCTGGAAAGAAAGGTCGTGGCTGCGGCTGCTGCGAGAAGAACCGGAGGAAACCCTAGGTCTTTGCGATCCAACGGCTCGGATCTAAGATCTGGAATGGATGGCTGGGATTGCCGATCCAGAATGGACGGCTCAGATAGAAACGCTGGATCCAACGGCTGGAATCTTAGCGCTGGAATGGACGAACGAGATTGACGCGTTGGATCGGACTGCTGGAATCTCAGCGCTGGAGCGGACGGACGAGATCGACGCACTGGATCGAACAGCTATCGTTTATCTGCGGCTTCAATAGAATCGGACGGCTGGGATCGTGCCACGTCAGCAAGAAAGGTCAGTGGGCAAAATCCCAGATTTAAAAATAAATTTTGCAGCTACTGTAAACGTCCACATCATACTATTGAGATGTGTTGGAAGCTGCATGGAAAACCCAATGACAAAGACAAAAAGAGAGAATTCATAGTTTCTTAAGTTTTTGCACAAAAGGCAGATGGATCACCTCACCAGATGATCACCCAAGAACAATATCAGAATATTGTGCAAATGCTAGACCAACTCAAAAAACTAGCGATAAAGGTGCAGGATTCTCAGGTACTTTCCTATACAACAAGAATTCGTTTTCAGTTGATGTATGGATTATCGATTCTGGTGTTAGTGACCACATAGTATGCAACAAAAATCTATTTACTCACATGTATAAAATGCCAGAATCCCCTATCACGGTGCGTCTTCCAAATGGGAACATCACAAATGTTACCAAAACCGGCACCGTACACCTTGGTCAAAATTTAATCCTGAAAAATGTCCTATATATTCCAGAATTTGAATTCAATCTTTTGTCTGTCTCAAGAGTATGTGAGGATAACTCTTGCCATGCCACATTCAATTCAGACAATTATCTTTTTCAGGACCATTCGATTGGCAAAGTGATGGCCTTGGGTAGTATGGTAGAGGGACTCTATTTCTGGAACAATTCCCTAGGAGATTTAGAATTATTAAATAAGCATGTTTCTTGTAATGCCATCAGTTCAAATAAAAATCTCCTTTCTCATCAACGATTGGGTCACAGTGTTTCTTTTCCTCATCCAAAATGTCCAATATGTCCTTTAGCTAAACAATCTCGAGCACCTTTTCCGAAAAGTACAACTCGTGTAACAGATTCTTTTTCTTTACTTCATATGGACATTTGGGGACCTTATCATACTCCTCATCGTGACGGATCTCGATTCTTCCTTACAATTGTTGATGATTGCACTCGAGCCACATGGGTTTATCTTATGCAATCGAAAAGCCAAACTTTTGGTCATTTATCAAGTTTCATTTCCATAATTAAAAATCAGTTTGGTAAATCTGTACAAAAAATCTGTACAGATAATGAGCGTGAATTTTTCACTTCCGATTGCAACACATTACTATCTTCCCATGGTATACTTCATGAAAGTTCTTGCACTTACACTCCATAACAAAATGGAGTTGTTGACCGCAAACATAGGCATCTGTTAGAAGTTGCTCGTGCTCTAAAATGCCAAGCTTCCATTCCAGAAGATTTTTGGGGAGATTGTGTTCACAACAGCTTACTTGATCGATCGCATGCCAACTCGAATTCTTAATGGTAGGACCTCTTTTGAGATGCTTTACAACAAACAGCCTGATAATAATCATCTTAAAGTATTTGGTTGTTTATGTTATACAACAAATGTGGGTCCTCGAGATAAAATGGGCCCTCGTGCCACTCAATGCGTTTTTATGGGATATCCCCCTCTTCAGAAAGGATATCGAGTTATGGAGATTTCTACAGGGACTTTCTTCATTAGTAGGGATGTTGTATTCCATGAAGATGTCTTTCCATTTAAGGAAATGGTTTCTCCATCACAGTTCTCTTTACCATCAGGGCACAATAGAGATTTTTTGTCCAATGAATCTTTATCCTCAGCATCAGGGTATCTTATTGCACTAGAACCACCCATATCATCAGGATCATTGGTATCTCCATCTGTATCAATGGAATCTACAGAAGCAACATCGCCAAGTTTATCTGAGGACATTTCCCAATCTCATTCACCAACAGTTGTCTCACTAGTTATTCCTGAATCATCGGATCTTCCAGCCCATGTCCTCGAGCAACCTCGACGATCTGGACGGCACACTCGTCCACCTACATGGACCAAGGATTACATATGTTCTGCAAGAAGTTCTTCAGGTACACAGTATCCTATTGCCTCATATGTGTCATTTAATCAGTTATCGCCAGGACATATGTGTTGTATTAGTTGTATATTTGAAGAACGAGAACCCTCCTAATTCGCCGAGGCAACACGAGATCCTAGATGGCGACACGCGATGGAATCCGAACTTAGTGCTCTAATGGACAATCACACCTGGGATATTGTGCCTTTGCCACCAAGACGGAAATCGATTGGCTGCAAGTGGATTTATAAGATCAAATTCAAGGCAGATGGTTCTATTGAGCGCTATAAGGCTCGATTAGTTGCCAAGGGATTCACTCAAAAAGAAGGCTTTGATTACCACGAGACTTTTTCTCCAGTAGCTAAAGAAGTCACCGTATGTTCCTTCTTGTCTGTCGCAGCCATACGGAATTGGTCTCTCCATCAAATGGATGTGCATAATGCTTTTCTCCACGGTGATCTAGATGAAGAAATCTACATGGATATTCCCCAAGGATTACGCAGACAGGGGGAGTCTCGGGTATGTCGTCTTCGCAAATCCTTATATGGATTAAAACAGGCATCTAGACAATGGTATGCTAAGTTCACTGCTGCACTAACCAATGTAGGTTTTGAGCATTCTAAGTATGATTATGCCTTGTTTACCAGTACTACAAAAGACTCATCAATCTATTTGTTAATATATGTCGATGACACACTGGTCATGGGAAATAATGATTCTGATGTTGCCAAGTTCAAAAGGTATTTGCACTCCACTTTTCACATCAAAGATTTGGGACCACCAAAATATTTTCTCGGCATCGAGATTGCTCGATCCAATGAAGGAATTTGCCTCAATCAAAGGAAGTTCATCTTGGAGATTGTTTCTGAAGCAGGTTTATCGGGATGCAAACCAATAGTCATCCCAGTTGAGCAAAATGTCAAGTTGACGACGCATGGATATGACATTAGTTCCCCTTCAACCATTAAGGACTCAGTGCTCAAAGATCATTCTGAATATCAACGACTTGTCGGAAAGTTGATATATCTTACAATGACAAGACCTGATATATCATATGCCGTACAAATACTCAGTCAGTTCATGCATATGCTAAAGCAATCACATATGGATGCGGCGTTAAAGGTTGTGAAGTATCTGAAGGGATGTCCAGGCCTTGGTATACTTCTATCTCGTGACTGCAATATGAAGATGACAGCTTTCTGCGACATAGATTATGCCACTTGTCCAATGACCATAAGATCTATTACTGGTTTTTGTATAAAGCTGGGAAAGTCATTGATTTCTTGGAAGACAAAGAAGCAGGCAATTGTCTCACTATCATCTGCAGAATCAGAGTATCGGGCTATGGCAAAGACTGCCTGTGAAATAGTCTGGATAAGAGGACTACTCTTGGACCTTGGAATACAGGTCAGTGGACCAACTGAATTGATTTGTGATAATGATGCTGCACTCAAATTAGCGGCAAATCCAGTTTTCCATGAAAGAACAAAACACATAGAAGTGGATTGCCATTTCACTCGGGATAGAATCAAAGATGGAGTTCTTGTGACAAAAGGGATAGGAACAACTAAGCAACCTGCAGACGTCTTCACTAAAGCGTTATGTCAGAAACAACATAGGTACCTATTAAGCAAGCTAGGTATCCTTGACATCTACAGGCCACCAGCTTGAGAGGGAGTGTTGCAAATATATCTTGAAGATTCCGATTAGTTTTGGTAAATAGGAAAATAGGAAAATAGAGATTCATTTATTATTTTTTCCTGTTTTATTCTTTTGTCTCTTACACTATAAATTTACCAATGTAATGTAAATCAATACAATGAGTATACACAGAAAAAGCCTTCTTCCAAGTCTCCATTACATTTTCTGTCAGGAACCCATCAGGATTGACTTTTTCAACAATATTCAGACTGTCCTGTTGTTTTCTGGAGAAGGATGTCTGAGTTCCTGTGCATCACAGAGATTGGTATTCCCTGTGGCCTTTCTCGGCTTATCCTTATGTTTTTTCTCAAATGAGTTTGTGCCTTGTTTAATGTTCTCTTCCCTTCTCGATAGATGTTAGCTAAAAAAAGGAAAGGGGAGGACACATAAGGGAGGCGACCAAAAAGTACTTAGGCTTGCAAGCTGCTCTTGTTATTCAACGTTAAGAGGCGTTAAACATGTTTATCTACCCCTTGTTCTCTTTCTGGAAGCTGCAACTACCAAAAATGAGAACTGAGACCGATCTTTGTCAATATACTAAATTAATTCAGTAGGTAAGGAATCACGTACTCTTTTCCGGCGAACTTCTTCTTCGTCTTTGTCCATCTTTCTTGCTAGATTATGAGTTACCAAGTCAAAAACCTGAGTCAAAAACCCGACAGGCCTTTTTTCTTTGAAGACGATGAGTTACGTTCAAGCAACAGAAAGCCACTGTTGTCTCGAAAAGCAACTGACGACGGCCATGCTGAGAAGTCTCCCTATTTCGATGGGTGGAAGGCGTACGACATTGACCCGTTTCATCCTACCTAGAATCCCAGTGGAGTCATCCAAATGGGTCTTGCCGAACATCAGGTAAAAGAAAGGGAAAAAAAATGAGAAAGAAAATAACTTGCTCGTAGTTCCTCTTTTTCGAAGAATGGGTCTTGTACCGAAAGTTCGAAAAGTAAAATTTTCTTTTTTCTCCAATATCCGGCTCTGCTTCGATTTGGTTCAAGAATGGCTCGTGAACAACCCAGAAGCCTCCATCTGCACTAAGGAAGGATGGGACAAGTTCAGGGACATTGCCATCTTTCAGGACTGTCATGGCTTGCCCGAGTTCAGAAACGTATGTTTGGGCGAATCAAATTCAATGTCTCGCTCTTTTTTTAGTACCCAAATTGTGCATTATG
Source organism: Eucalyptus sp. ANBG9806169 (assembly GCA_014182395.1). NCBI lineage: Eukaryota > Viridiplantae > Streptophyta > Magnoliopsida > Myrtales > Myrtaceae > Eucalyptus > Eucalyptus sp. ANBG9806169. The sequence goes on from CM024576.1 coordinate 25,310,912, forward strand.
CCATTTATCGATGTGTGAAAGAAATATGAGAGCTTGACGACGGAAGGAATTTTAAAACCATGATCTTTTGCAGGCTGTGGCGAAGTTCATGGGGAGAGTGAGAGGGGACAAGGTCAGGTTTGATCCCGACCGGATTGTCATGAGCGGGGGAGCCACAGGAGCTCACGAGCTGATCACATTCTGCCTGGCTGATCCTGGCGATGCGTTCTTGGTGCCAACCCCTTAAGGCCTATTTGGTAACCATCCAAACAGTGCCCGATTCTGATTTTCTGTTCCCAGAATCAGTTTGGGACGAGAATCGCGTTTGGTAAAATTTTTGTTCCCGGGATCAAATTTGTTCCTGGGAACAAATTGTGAAGAGAATCAAGAATTAAAAAAAGTTGATTCTTGTCAGGAACAAAATTGAGAATCAAAACTCTTCTTCTTCTTCATCGACCGCCATCCCGCAACCGCCGCCCGCCGCCGTTCGCCGCCGCCGGTCGCGGCAGTGGTTCGGCGAGCTCGCGGAGGCTCTCATCGGCCTAAAAAAAAAAAAAAGAATAAGAGTAGAAGAAAAAAAGAATAAAAAAGAATAATAAATAATAAAAAGAAGAATAGGAGAAAAAAATTAAAAAATTTTAAAAAAAGGAAAAAGGAAAAAAATAAAAAATTAAAAAAATTTTAAAAAAAAAGAAAAAAAAAAAAAAAAAAAGAAAAGAAAGAAAAGAAAAGGAAAAATTTAAAAAATAAAAAAAAAAAAAAAAAGAAGAATAGGAGAAAAAAAAAAAAAAAAAATAAAAAATAGAAAAAATAGAAAAAAAAAGAAAAATTAAAAGAAAAAAGAAAAAAGGAAAATAAAAAAAAAAAAAAAGGAAAAAAAGGAAAAAAAAAAAAAAAAAGAAAAGAAAAAGAAAAAAAGAAAAGAAAAGGAAAAAAAAAAAAAAAAAAGAAAAAAAAGGAAAAAGGAAAAAAAGGAAAAAAAAAAAAAGAAAAAAAGGAAAAATTATTTAAAATTAAAATAAATTGATTAGGAACAGAATTAATGAACATGGTACCAAACGCAATTTTATTACGAGAATCGAAATTTTGTACGATTCAAACGCGTTTTTACTCGGAATAAGTTAGAATGAGAATAAAAAATAATCATTTCGATTAGAATTTGTTAGGGAATAGAATCGTTACCAAACGCGCCCTTACTATCCAGGGTAAGATCTTTCATCATTTTCTTTTTTCCAAGCTAATACATCACCGGCTTAGTTAATATAATAAATGCAAAACATATGGGATTAGGTGCACTTCAACTGTTCACACTATTGGAGATTCGACTAGACGGCAGCACCTTCCAACTCAGGATGGAAAATATTAAAGAAATATGATTAAAAACTGTCATGGAAATAACAATTTATTATGGATTACAAAAAATCAAATTATAAATTATTGTAAGCCCACTTATTCAAGAATTTATGGCTTGCAATAGACTGTTATTTTCATAACCTCAAAGATTGTTATGCTAGCAAAACTCATGATTAGAATAATGCTTGCCTACCTTTGGGGAAAAAACTATATTATCCATGTAATGCGAGTTATTGGTTTTCTTATTAATCATAACATAAAACTGATCTTATTAACAAGAAAAATGATTGGTTTGCCTCATTATGCTTGCCACGTGACTGTTCCATTGAGAATTTTACACCAAACTTAGTCCGTGTCCATCTTTGAACAAATCTAAGGTGCCACCCCCCAAAAAGATTCGCTGAGAAATAAAGAGCAAAAAAACGATTTTTGTTTTTTAACAATTTGGGGAATGGAAACTGAACTTCCTTTTGGTTCTCCCAGGAAACAATGTTCATTTTTTGAACCCATTTTTAAAGAACTCAGAAAAAAAATTATAAAATTACAAAAGATTTCTGTTTTAGTTATACAGGTTTTAAAAGAAAGAATAATTTTTTTTAAAACCTTTCAAAAGAAAGAATCGGTAGTCCTAATAAGATAAAAGAGCAATGATAGCATGACAGCTACTGTCATTAGTGGGAATGACGGTGGCCTCTCGACCACAATTATCTCACGCCAAGAGAAGGCAATAGGCTGAGTAAGTTGAGGTCACCATTGACTAAGAAAGGGAAAAAAAGCCAAATAGAGAAATAAATGATCCGTCCATTACTAAACAAGAGAAGGAGGAAAGCTACTCAATAGCGAGATATTTAACTTGTCCATTTGTAGATGACTTATTTAGAGTTATTTAGAATTAGACCACATCGAAAATTTTCTCGGTAATTGTCTATTTGTAGATGACTTATTTTTTATTGAATTGAGATAGCAAATTTGTATTCTGCTATGTGAAAATCATATTTAATATCATTTTACAGGAAAAATAAATAAATTAAAGTGTGACATGAAACCGGTAAAGCAAAGAGAGAATAATGAGGACAATGCTAGCCTAACAATGTTGTAAATACTTCAAAATAATGGTGCACTTTGAGCCTTTAGTATTACTTCAAAAGCAATGTGCTATCAAAGATTTCATTAATTAATTATTTAGCTTCATTAGTAGAAGATTGCACGTATTTTATGGAAGAGTGAAATGAACAATTATGTTTAATTTAATAAATTAATATTAATATAAAATCTATTTCATATAAGACAACTTCAAATCCACCTAACAAATTTTAATTCTCCGACAAAAAACTAATAAAATCCAAGGTAGTGAGATCTGAAAAACTTCACTCAAAATCCCAGATTTTCCAAGGAAACCGGACAAACAAGTCTTCCGGTTTCCTTGGGAAAATATGGGGTCAAGCCTACACTGTTACCCTGCCTCTGCAGAGTAACGGTGCAGTCATCTAAGCTTTTTCCTAAGATATATTAGATCATTTTCCAGCTGTTTTGCTTCGCCCCATCTCTCTCACAGCATCCATAATAGTTCTGCAAGGTCAACGACCAGCAAGCATTGTTGGTCAATATGGCCTGCACTTGATTTACTCAATGATAACTAGGGGAGTTGAATCAAAACACAGGGCAAGTTGCCTCGAAATTTCACTCTCACCATCCAAACGCTCCGGCCGAAAGGACCTGCCTTTTCCCTGTGAAATGTCACCTCTGCCTCTTTGACAATAATTGAAATCGGGTACCATTTTGGGAGAATTCTAGACAGTGCCCCGACAAAACAGATGAGGCCATTTTTAGGGGCTACTCTTCCCTGAACAGTGAAAGTCCTTTTGTTCAATATAGTTCTTGGATACATCTTCCAGGGGACACATTAGGGCCTTTAGCTATCTCGACTCCTGCAAAAAAACATTCTGAATTGAACTGCTTTTTGAGGGTCGTCTTAAGACTGATTATGATTTTTTGTTCATCTCAAACTTAATCTAACCTGTCCAAAAATGACATGGTGAGTGAATCGGATGAATTCAAAGAACGAGAGCGCTGGATAAGGTTCAGTTTTCACGCGCTAGAGAGTGTTGGGCACGTTTCATACTCAATGTGGCATCTCTGCTAACAAGCTTTTGGGACAAAGACTTAAAAGTTTCACGACTGTTATGTTTCTCCAAGAAGAGCAAAGAAGAGTTTTCATGGCCGAGTTTGAACATGAATGGTGAAACAGAACCTCTATTTTTATGAATGACGACTTGTTTCTTCTCAAGTTAATTGAAACATAAAGTAAAATAATACTTTTGCAGATTTGATCGAGATTTATGTTGGAGGACTGGAGCGTGACTTCTTTCCATGGTCTGTCACAGCTCTAACAATTTCAAGGTCACGAGGAAGGCTTTGGAAGATGCATACGCCAAAGCTGTTGAGGCGAACGTCAACGTTAAAGGGTTGCTCATAACCAATCCATCAAACCCACTAGGGACCGTCTTAGACGGAGACAACGTTGAGAGAAGCCATGAGCTTCATCAACGAGAAGAACATCCACCTAACTTGTGATGAGGTATATGCTGCTACAGTCTTTCGTCAGCTGGATTTCATAAGCATCGGAGAGATAATCGAGGAAGATCAAGGATACAATCGCAACCTCGTGCATATAATTTATAGCCTCTCAAAAGATATGGGTTTCCCTGGCTTCAGAGTTGGGATTGTGTATTCATACAATGATGCCGTGGTGGAGTGTGGCTGGAAGATGTCCAGCTTCGGTCTAGTATCCTCCCAAACTCAGTACCAAATTGCATCCACGTTATCGGACGATCAGTTCATCGGGAAATTCCTGTTGGAGAGTGCGGGGAGGTTAGCCACAATGCATAAGGATTTCACTGACAGACTTCATCAGTAGGCATCAAGTGCTTGAACGGCAAAGCAGGTCTCTTGTTATGGATGGATTTGAGGGGGCTCCTGATGGAGAGCACCGTAGAGGCAGAGACGGCTCTGTGGCAGGTCATAATTAACGATGTCAAGCTCAATGTCTCACCGGGTTCTTCCTTCCACTGTTCAGAGCCAGGATGGTTCAGAGTTTGCATTGCCAACATGAATGAGAAGACCATGAAGGTCGCTTTAACACAAATCCGAGAGTTTGTGCTGAGGAATGGCGATAAGCTGAACAGGAAGGACAAGTGCTGGCAGAGCAACCTAAGGCTTAGAGTCCTGCACCCAGTTACAAGGTAATAGTCCTAAGCTACTTTTGAGCTTTTTTTATTTTTTATTTTGATAACCCGGACTCCCGCACTGGCCGCACTACAAGTGTCCAACCGGTCTAGCACCAACCGGAGGAGAACTAGCCTAGCTCCACAGACTAGCCTCCATGTAAGTCAAGGATATTGTAAGATGAAGGGCAGAGAGACTCGAACTTGGGTCAATCACCCACAAGCCCCGTGCACTTACCACTCCACCAACCCCACGGAGGCTTCTGGTTTTTAATTTTTCCTACCAAAAGAATGTTTGATCCTGTCTACTAAGCACATAAGGAATCCAAATTCCCTATTTACATTTGGATAGCTTTGAATTTAACAGGAAAAATGCAATAATTTTTCTTGTTTGTAGAATCACGAGATTGTCACCTTCAAGTTCTGGCTCGAACCAGTGGTGGTTGAAGGGCGAGTGAGGGGACATGATGCACGGCGACCTCACCAGATCGTCCATTCTTCGGAAGGAGATTCTGAACCTTAGGTGGCTCTGCCAGCACTTTTCCTTTCTGTTCAGCTTATCGCCATTCCTCAGCACAAACTCTCGGATTCGTGTTAAGGCGACCTTCATGGTCTCCTCGTTCATGTTGGCAATGCAAACTCTGCACCATCCTGGCTCTGGACAGCGAAAGGAAGAACCCGGCGAGACATTAAGCTTGACATCGTTAATTATGACTTGCCACGGAGCGGTCTCTGCCTCTATGGTGCTCTCCCTCAGGAGCCCCCTCAAATCCATCAATAACAAGAGACCCGCATTTGCTCAGATGGTGACCTTGTGATCAACCGCATGTCACCTTTTGTAGCTGTATTAGCAAGTATGGTTCTGTAGTCCCCAAGATATTGTTACACTGATGTTGGCCAAATTGAAGTCCTAATTACAAGAGAGAAGCTAATATCGGGACGACATGCATGGATTTTATGGGACCCCACCAATTTTGCCCAAGATGTTTCTTCTTCGCATAGTTTATTTATAGGTCGGTTTGGTTTGGAAAGATTCGTGATTGATTAGTGATTGCCAATGAAGTAAATGACAATTCTCATTTTGTTAATTCTTTTTAATAATTTTTTCTTATCCAATAATATCCAACCCCTTCTTCAAGATTTTTTATCCGGCATTTTATCTAGACATATCCTAATTTATTTGGTTCGGATAACATTTCCAAACACGAGATAGAATATGAGCTCAAATTCATACTACCCAATACAGTCATGACCTCAAGCATTGACCAAATTGGTGGTTTTGTGACAGAAGTACATTTTGACAGGCTTTCCCCTAGTAACATAACCGACCTGCGGCTGCTGGGGCTTTTGACTCTGACCATGCTTAATTGAAATTTGAATTTTAACCGTGATTTTGACTGGCTCGAGTCTGAAAGTAATAGTCCAAAATTGTTAAAACTTTAAAAAATGTTGAATTGTAAAATCTTCAACTTCATTTCCATTTCTTTTATCACCACCCCATTTCGGAACTTGATCTGTAACTGAGCAAATGACGGAAGCTTCTGCCGGACTCGGTCATCAATCGGCTCAGCCCCGGCTTAGGGGTAATATCGCCATCGCTGTCCTTCGAGGAACGTTATTTTCCAATGCAAGGATAAGAGCATTGACGATTGTCTTCTTTTCATCTTGTGGTCCGGCAAAGCACAAATCAAACTAGGACATGGTTTCGTTTCTTAACGGTCAGTGCCAAGAGAAAGACGAAGGGCTAAGAGAAAGACGGGGAACTCACGGAAGGGTTGGAGGGATCGGAGGGCCTGAAATGGCTGAAGTTGTGAGGATCAAACGACGGCAAGTCGCCTAAGATAGTATCCATGAAAGAGTGAATGCAGAACCTCTGCACAGTGCGCCCCCCTCGAATCCACAGAGAGAGAGAGAGAGAGAGACGATGGCCTCAAATTCTAGAATCAGCCTCGCTACTGGTGCTGAAGTTGCCTGGAAACAGGACGATCGTGGATGACCTTACGACAAAAGCTCATTAATATGCCCCCGACGAGACGCTACGAAGTATAGACACAAATCTTTGGACGAAGAAATAATCGGTCGTGAAAACATGAAGCCTTAATACCACCGAAAACTCCAAATCCGTGATCCTGAACTTCCTTTGGATCCTTTGTATTTGGTTAAGAAGTAACCTCACCCAAAAAAGCGGAACTTGCGCTCTTACGAGAGCTTCTACAACATGTCTATTTGATATTCAGGATATGTTCGGTCTGTCCATTTACTTGAACGATTTTTTTTTTTATCAGTCCTACTATTTTTCTATTCTAACTAACTCTCTCAGATTTTTGACATATTTCATTACAAGGCGTGAGAGTCGAAACTTATATCTAAAACTAAATCGTCCCCCTTCTCACATGAGATGGGCAACATGGGGAGTTCAACACCCCTTGCCCTTGTGAGTTTGAGATCCCATGAGAGGGTTTGTCCAACAAACTCACACATTCACCCTTTCCTTGGAGAGAAAGGAATTAATTGGCCCATTAAGGGTAGAAGCCATGGCAGCCCACAACTGATGTGCCGGCCATAGATGAATGAGATTAGTCTCTATATTAATATGGTGCCAGCGGTGGGGGAGAAGTGCCAAAAAAGTCCTAAACATTTTTATGTTGTGCCAATTTTGGCCGGATTTTGCTATCTGGATGCCGGTTGACTGACGTGGCTTGATTGGCGCTGATGTGGACAACTTTTAATAATATTTTAATTTTTTGATTTTTTTTTTTTTTTTTTTTTGTTTTTGTTTTTGTTTTTTCTTTTTTTCTTCCTCTAGCCGGTCATCAGAAATCGGCGATCGGCCAAAGGCAATGGCTGGCGAGGTCGAATGGCCGCGAGGGCGGCCTCGCGCGGGGTGGTGAGGGTCGAGCCTCGCCCATGGTTGGTGAGGCCACCTTGAGGCCAAGGCGGCGAGGCTTGCCCTCACCGGATCTGGCGAGGGTCAAGCCTCGCCCATGGTCGGCGAGGGCGAGGGCGAGGAGGTGGCCTCGCCGTAGTCGCGCCGTCCCCGCTCACGCGCTGTCCGCGCGTCTTCGCCTCTCGCGCTCATCACATGTGCCTTGCTCACCGTTCGCCAAATCTAATCTAGCCGCCTGCTGTCGCCGTTGAGCTGGCCTCGCACCGAGTTGGCAGGGTTCGCCCTCGCCGGCCATGGGCGAGGCTCGACCCTCGCTAGAGGGGACGATGCGCCGTAGCGAGGCCATCTCCTCGCCCTCGCCCTCGCCGGCCATAGGTGAGGCTCGACCCTTGCTAGATCTGGTAAGGGTGAGCCTCGCCACCTAGGCCTCGAGGTGGCCTTGCGCCGGGTAGGCAAGGCTTGCCCTTGCCGGATCTAGCAAGATCGAGCCTCGCCAGCCATGGGCAAGGCTTGACCCTCACTAGATCCGGTGAGGGCGAGCCTTACCGCCCCGCGCGAGGCCTCCCTTGCGGCCACCTTTGGTGAGGTGGCCGACGAGGTCAACCTCGACCTAGTTGGCCATTGCCTCGGGCTGGTGGCCGAGCTTCAGCGACAGGCTGGAGGAAGAAAAAAAGAAAAACAAAAAAACAAAAACAAAAAACAAAAAACAAAATATAAAATATAAAAAATAAAAAATATTAAAATATTATTAAAAGTTGTTCACGTCAACGTCGATCGCGCCACGTCGTCGGCGGCATCCGTCAAGCAAAATCCAGCTAAAATTGGCCAAAAAGGACTGAATTGTCACAACGTAAAAAAGTTTAGGACTAAATCGGCACAAAGACAAAATGTTTAGGACTTTTTTGGCACTTCTCCCCCAGCGGTGGGAGTTGGGTGTTGGCAAAGCCGGAGCCTGGTCCGGCCAAGGACAACAATGTCACCGCCCGACCAGGGCTGGCCTCCGTTGGGTCGGCTATTTGAGAAAGTAGAAGGTTGGGTCGGGGGCTTGAAGGGCTGGGCTTCGGGCTAGCCCCAAACAAAGAAACAAGAGGGCTTTTAGGGGAATTGGGCTTTGAGTGAACCAGGCTCAGCATAAGAGCCCGTCCCGTTTCTATTAAAGAAAATGTAAAAAATTATAATTTTTTAAATTGAAAATTAAAAAAAGTAGAAATCTGGTTAGGAAAGTAATCCTATTTAGGATGTTAGATTTTAGTCCTAGAATTAGTCTAGTTTCTTTTAATTACATACATACTTGATTTTGGAAAAAAAAAAAAAAGGAGAGGTTGCCCTTAGTGGCCAACCGATTATTTTCTTGATTCCCAAGGTCAATTGGCCTAATTGCATGTTAAATGTAGCCTGCATGTGTTTGATTAGATGAATGTCTGGTCTAACACGTATCAGCAGGTATATTAGTGGGTTTGATTAGCTTTAATTAGTGATTAGCGAATTAGTCTTCTGCTTTTATGAACACAAGTGGGGGTTTATTATCACTAATCTTAATCAATGAACGCCCAGTGGATCGGGAGATGGCTTGGGATAATCGAATTGCATGATGAATTCCAAAGCCGACCCCAAGGCAAATTGAATTTTGAATTGCAATGAACTTTGTTGATCTCTTGTTCTGATTGATGGCATGCTTTGGTCGATGGTGCATGGACGGACGAGTACCGAAACCTTGAGAGGCAACTGAGCTTAGTGGATTTTAACATTGCATTGCGTTTTCTTTTCTCGCTCTTAGATAATTACTTTCAACTTTATTTATCACATTTATTTTTTAGTGGCTAGTTTATTTTTTCACATCACTTTTCAATAAAAATATTCAAGTTTATATACCAAAAGGGCAATAGTTAAATATTAGTGTAATTAAGTTCTCGACCCTAAGTTTGTGGTTGTATGAGAAGTGAAATATGTATTTCTAGCCGACTCCAAATTATTTATTTGCGACTTCCCATATAAAATTCCCATAGATTAATCGAATTGAAATGTAAATCTCTATGTCGCGCGAAATAAGGGTTTAGGAGAATTTACGCCAATTGAGAATCATTGGTTACCAAGTCGACATTACTTCCAAACCCATCATTTCCTCTAACGCTTGTGTTGGGAGGGTCACGATAAAAGTTACAAAAGTCCAAGGGACGGTACCAGTGTCTCAGGGTTTGGAGCTTTTGGGACTAAGGTATTTGGGGTCATGTTCAATTCGGTTTCATACCAAACAAATGGAAAAAAACATACGTCAGCACATAAATCATCCTATAGTTCTTGTCGGTGATGTTGGAAGGTACTTCCCATTAAATCCGTCTGGACCAGAAAAACACGATGCGCCTAATTTTTTTTTTTTTTTTTTTTTTTTTTTGTCGTAACAATGTGGCTAATTTGGAAAACAGCATTTTCAACGTCTTCCATGGCCACCTCATCTATTAAGTACTATTTCATTTCATCAGGTGCCAAGCTGGGAATTTTATCTAATAATGGAAGGACGTCCCTGGGCCCTAAAATTTGATTTAGGCTCTTGAAAAAATCCGTAGTCATCTGGTGCAATAGCCCTTCATCTCGGACCCGAGATCCATCTTCAGTTTTTAGCATTGAAATTTTATTTACACGTAAATAAGCTTTTCTGGATGAGGGCTCAAGATGAAACGAAAAATTTAATGAAAAGATGACTCAAATTGGTTTTGGTGTATATTTCGCTTGCAAGTTGAGGCAAAATCCAATCCTACACTTGGTTCGACCCAAGCTCATGTATGCGAGCCCGATATCTTTTCCTTATCATGACCAAGCTAGTATAGTGAACCCATTAATAAAATGAGTAAGATAGCTCAAGTGATATGAAATATGAGAAAGCATGAAAAACAAGTTTTTTGAAATGCTTTTCCACTAACAAAGCTGAAGTTTACTTTGTTTAGATGACTATTGTCGTGTTTTTGTCCTTTCGCGTGGCCCAAAGTTCACTTCCTTCGTAAGCAGACATGTTAGGTTTGTTGGGTCGAAGAATTTTTCTGCCATAGCAACTAGACCAGTCTAGAAATCTACGATTCAACCGGTTATAAGACGAGGTGATGAGGGATGGACTTTCGAATTCCTGTTCTGCCATCATTTTGTTTATGCTTACTTTGATTCGTGCACACATTTCATGTGTGCAAGTGCCAAAAGAATGATATACATTTGTCAAATCTTTAAAGGAGGTGAGCATTCCACCAAAAGAAAAGAAAAGAAGAAGAAGAGGAGGTGGGCTTGCACTTGGGTGCCAGATGAAGAGATAATATCTTGAAAGATTTTTATTTTTTTGTCCGAAATTTAAAATTATCCATTTATCTTTTTTTATATTAAAATGGTCATTGTGCTTCTTAAAGATATATGCCGATCGTTATCGAGTATGAATTTTGATGAGATGGACATGACAATATCATGAGATGCCGAACTAGAAATCTTTCGATTTCACATCATCTGGATTTTTTTTAATATTGGTTTTTGGTTATGCCAATTTGATGTGGAATTTTTCAAGACCATGCTCATTGACCACCTCAAAGCCTTCATAGGCAGAGCAACCATATGGCTTGTAACTACAGTGGGAGGCGATAGTGACTGGTACTCTCTCTCTAACCACACATCTTAAATCTTATGTTTCAAGATTTGTTTACATTATTTGAAAATTCAAGGGCGATAAATTTTTTAGAACCTTTACGTTCTTATGAAAACAAAAAAAGAGTGGAAGTTGCCATGATCCCATAGACATAAGGACAGAATATAGTTCGCTTTAAGTTACAGGAAGGGCGGTGAACATTCAATCTTTTTCCACGTAGATTTCCACAGGTGATCGTGACCTTTTCTGCGGAAAGCGTGGTGCATATGAATCAGAAGTTTCTCGTCCAACGTGAAAATCTCCGAGTGCACCGTGGTACATAAGAAAAATGTGACAATTCGTTCCCCACCAAGAAAAAGGGATAGGGGGAAGCCAAATTTGATACGATCCCCAAACTTGCATCTCCATTGCTAGGAAAAACACTCGCACAAAATTATATCAGAAGGACTTATTCGTATAACACGAAGCATTATATACAAGCATCCGGGAAATCGCTCAATTGGTCCTAAACCTCTAACGTACGAATACTATTTCAATTAGGCTTTCTAATATTACCAATTTAATCCTACACATTTGTGTAAAATGCAAATGTGGTTCTTTTAATCAATTTTTGCCGAAAACCGCCTACATAGTGATGTGCCACGTATGGTGACTGGTGATGAGTGAATCGTTGCATCATCCACTTCAAGTAAAAATTAGTCGAAAGGACTATATTGGGATTTCTTGCAAAGATTTATTACTAAATTAACAAAATTGAAAATTTATGATTGAATTGACATCGGCACAGTAAGTTTATGGTTGATTAGAGACCATACAATTTTTAAAAAGGATCCACTTATTAGACAAAAGAAAAACTACTCAAAAATATTTTCTCATTTATTATTTTTTATCTCTTAAAAAATAAATGAATTGAAAAATATTTTCACCGAACCATATGCTTAAGTGTCGTAAAGCTTCATGATAATTGGAATTCGATTACCAAATTCAACTACATCTTCACCCCTATCCCCGACTTCTAGTTGCCTAGAACCAAGACCCGATATGTTAGGGCCCATTCGTTAGGGTCCTAGGTGCTCACACCAGGTTCTTGAGCTTGTTCATCGAGGTCTCCAATTTAGGCATACGGTCCGAGACTAGATTGTAAGGTCCAAGGTTTGTCCCTCAAGGTCCCAGTGCAAGGTCCCTAGACGGGGCGTCGTGGTCTTGGGGTTTTGTGTTAGAGCTGGATTTGTTTGTTGGAAGGTACGTCTTAAGTTTTTCAAAAGCAATTTCCTAGCCAATAAAAAAAAAGTTTTTCAATAAAAACAATTAAAAATTAATTCTCCCTCATTTGAAAGGTCTATCCAAATTATAGGAGAATGAACCATCATTTTCGACATTACTTTAATTATAAAAAAAAAAAAAAAAAGGGAACATTCCCTGGTAATATACTATTTTCCGGAAGTAAATGCATCCTAAGGTCGACAATCCTAAGACAAACAGCTAAGTATTGTCCACATCATGTCGCCCAGTGTCCTCAGGCTACTTGGCAACTTTATGCACAATACAGTAACCTAATTCTCAAAGCATTGATTACACGTGATACAATAACCCGCGATGCACAAAAACAGTGGAGTTTTCTTCACCGATTTTCCTTGGAAGACTCGTCAACACAATCTTCATAATGAACCGCGTCCATGGCTGTATTTCAGAAGTACTCGCTCGCGCGTTGAAACTCGTGGTCGGAGCAACCATCCAACTCAACCCTTCAAACCGGCCTCGTGGGCCAGAGGTTTATTACCAAACTCGGAGTGTTCTTAATTTCCAAGAACCTTCCCTTACACTCACTGCTCAGGTCACGCCCAACGCTTTCGTGTGTGTGCATATCTATATATATAACTCCATCTCCGGAGGCAGGGATCACTCAACTTCCTCTCTTGCTCCTCTCTACAACAATCTCGTGCTCTTTTCCGGCAAACTCCTCCTTCGTCTTTGTCCATCTTTCTTGCTATATTATAAGTTACCAAGTCAAAAACCCGAGTCAAAAACCCGACAAGCCTTTTTTATTTGAAGACGATGGGTTACGTTTCAAGCAACAGAAAGCCGCTGTTGTCTCGGAAAGCAACCAACGACGGCCATGCCGAGAACTGTCCCTATTTCGAAGGGTGGAAGGCCTACGACAGTGACCCATTTCATCCTACGCAGAATCTCAGTGGTGTCATCCAAATGGGTCTTGCAGAACATCAGGTAAAAGAAAAGGAATGAAAAAAAGAACTTGCTCGTAGTTCCTCTTTTTCGACGTTTGGGTCTTGTGCCGAAAGCTCGGAAAGTGAACTTTCTTTTTTCTGCAATATCCAGCTCTGTTTCGACTTGGTTCAAGAATGGCTCGTCAACAACCCAGAAGCCTCCATCTGCACTAAGGAAGGAGTGGACAAGTTCAGGGACATTGCCCTCTTTCAGGACTATCATGGCTTGCCCGAGTTCAGAAACGTACGTTTGGGTGAATCAAATTCATTGTCTCGCTCCTCTTTTTCAGTAACCAAATCTATGCATTACATCATTAATCGATGTGCGAAAGTAATATGAGAGCTTGAGGACGGATAGAATTTTAAAGCCATGATCTTTTGCAGGCTGTGGCGAAGTTCATGGGGAGAGTGAGAGGGGACAAGGTCAGGTTTGATCCCGACCGGATTGTCATGAGCGGGGGAGCCACAGGAGCTCACGAGATGATCACATTCTGCTTGGCTGATCCTGGCGATGCGTTCTTGGTGCCAACTCCTTACTATCCAGGGTAAGATCTCGCATCATTTTCTGCTTTCCAAGCTAATACATCACGGGCTTAGTTAATATGATAAATGCAAAACTGATGGGATTAGGTGCGCTTCAACTGTTCACATTATTGGAGATTCGACCAGACGGCAGCACCTTCCAACTTAGGCATGGAAAAGATTAAAATAATGCTTGGCTACCACTGGGAAGAAAAATTATATTATCCATATGATGCGGCTTCTCGGTGTTTTTTATTAATCACAACACAAAACTAATCTTATTAATAAGAAAATGATTGGGTTGCCTCATTATGCTTGCCACCTATTGGGAATTTTACACCAAATTTAATCCGTGTCCATCTTCAAAGACAGATGTCGGCAATCCTAATAAGATATATTAGATCATTTTCCAGATGTTTTGCTTCGCTCCATCTCTTTCACAGTATCCATAATACTTCGGCTAGGTCAACGACCGGCAAGCATTATTGGTCAATATGGCCCGCACTTGATTTTGTCAATGATAACTAGGGGAGCTGAATTAAGACACAGGGCAAGTTGCCTCGAAATTTCATTGTCACCAATCACCATCCAAACGCTATGGCCGAAAGGACCTGCCTTTTTCCTGTGTATTGTCACCTCTGGCTCTTGACAATAATTGAAATCGGGTACCGTTTTGGGAGAATTCTTTACAATGTTGGGACAAAACAGATGAGGCCATTTTTTGAGGCTAAATCTTCCCTGAACAGTGAAAGTCCTTTTCTTCATTATAATTCTTGTATACATCTTCCGGGGGACACATTAGAGCCTTTAGCTATCTCTACTCCTGCAAAAAAACATGCTTAATTTAACTGCATTTTGAGGGTTGTCTAAAGACTGATTATGACTTTTTGTTCATCTCAAAGTTAATCTGACCTGTCCAAAAATGACCTGGTGAGCGAATCGGGTGAATTTAAAGAACGAAAGCATTGAATAAGGTTTGGTTTTCACGCTAGAGAGTGTTGGGCACGTTTAATACTCGATATGGTATCTCTGTTAATAAGCTTTTGGGATAAAGACTTAAAAGTTTCACATAAAGACTGTTATGTTTCTCCGAGAAGAACAAAGAAGAGTTTTCATGGCGAGTTCGAACATGAATTGTGAAACAGAACCTATATTTTTATGAATGACAACTTGTTTCTTCTCAAGTTAATTGAAAAATAAAACAAAATTATCTTTTTGCAGCTTTGATCGAGATTTGTGTTGGAGGACGGGAGCGCGACTTCTACCCGTGGTCTGCCACAGCTCTAACAATTTCAAGGTCACCAGGAAGGCTTTGGAAGAAGCATACGCAAAAGCTGTTGAGGCCAACATCAACGTAAAAGGGTTGCTCATAACCAATCCATCAAACCCACTAGGGACCATCTTAGACCGAGACACGTTGAGAGAAGCCATGAGCTTCATTAACGAGAAGAACATCCACCTAGTTTGCGATGAGATATATGCTGCTACAGTCTTTCGTCAGCCCGATTTCATAAGCATCGCAGAGATAATCGAGGAAGATCCAGAATACAATCGCAACCTCGTGCATATAATTTATAGCCTCTCAAAAGATATGGGTTTCCCTGGCTTCAGGGTTGGGATTGTGTATTCATACAATGATGCCGTGGTGGAGTGCGGCCGGAAGATGTCCAGCTTCGGTCTAGTATCCTCCCAAACTCAGTACCTAATTGCATCCATGTTATCGGACGATCAGTTCATCGGGAAATTCCTGTCAGAGAGCGCGGAGAGGTTAGCGACGAGGCATAAGGATTTCACTGACGGACTTCGTCAGGTAGGCATCGAGTGCTTGAACGGCAATGCGGGTCTCTTCTTATGGATGGATTTGAGGGGGCTCCTGATGGAGAGCACCGTAGAGGCAGAGACGGCTCTGTGGCGGGTCATAATCAACGATGTCAAGCTCAATGTCTCGCCGGGTTCTTCCTTTCACTGCTCAGAGCCAGGATGGTTCAGAGTTTGCATTACCAACATGAATGAGGAGACCATGAAGGTTGCTTTAGCACGAATCCGAGAATTTGTGCTAGAGCGACCTAAGGCTCAGACTCTCGTTCCGAGGAATGGCGATAAGCTGAACAGGAAGGAGAAGTGCTGGCAGAGCGACCTAAGGCTCAGACTCTCGTTCGGAAGAATGGATGATGGGTTGAGGTCGCCCTGCATTATGTCCCCTCACTCGCCCATCCCTCAATCACCACTGGTTCGAGCAAGAACTTGAAGGTGACAATCGCGTGATTCTACAAACGGGCATTTTTCCCATTAAATTCAAAGCTTTCCAAATGTAAAATAGGGAATTGGATTCGTTATTTGCTTAGTAGACAGGATCTTTTGGTGGGAAAAAAAAAAACTAGAAAAGCTCAAAAATAGGTCAGGACTATTACCTTGTAACTGGGTGCAGTGCAGAATGTGCAGAATGCATCCTAATTTTTCTGCACCCTAATTTGTTCATTCTTTCATCAGTCACGGTATTTTAATTCTTTCCTTCTGTATCATCCCTAAGATGGCCCTAAGTTGGTCGATGGAGTATAAGCAGGAACCTATCAGGATTGACATTTTCAACAATATTCAGACTGTCCTGTTGTTTTCTGGAGAAGGATGTCTGAGTTCCTGTGCATCACAGAATTTCGTATTCCCTGTGGCCTTTCTCAGCTTATCCTTGTGTTTTTTCTCAAATGAGTTTGTGCCTTGTTTAATGTTCTCTTCCCTTCTCGATAGATGTTAGCTGAAAAAAGGAAAGGGAAGGATACAGAAGGGAGGCGATCAAAAAGTACTTAGGCTTGCAAGCTGCTCTTGTTATTCAACGTTAAGAGGCATTAAACTTGTTTATCTACCCCTTGTTCTCTTTCTGGAAGCTGCAACTACCAAAAATGAGAACTGAGACCGATCTTTGTCAATTTACTAAATTAATTCAGTAGGTAAGGAATCAGTGTCATGCCATCTTTCTAGTCAAATATGGTAAGCAATTTGATTTTCTTGTTTCTTTTGTAGCCGTCATCAAAGAGTTGAAGATTGATGTTTGAATTGAATTTGGCTGCTCATCTTAAACAATCCAAAATTAGATGTGGAACTGGTAGACAAAATTCGCTTTTAGGATAAAGCCGATAATGTCGCATTGTATTCCATTACGGCAACCTGAGCATATCAATTGATCATAGCACAAGTCGGGATCCAACAAAAAAAAAAAGGCTAATCCCTCGGGGTTTGGCCTCTTGAGACTAATCCTATAAGTTGCATTTGGTTGTCAGGACAAGGATTGGGATAGAATTGGATAAAATAAGATAATAAATCCCCCGTATAGTTTATATGGACATTTTTTATCCTTTCGAGTGTTTGGTAAACTTCAAATTAAGACTGTAAAATAAATAAATAAATAAATAAATAAAGTTCAATTTTATTAAAGAAATGAAAATTAAACAATTTAATTAGATTAAAAGAGTGAAATGGAAACCTCTAGGTCTAAGAACTTTGGCCTGAAGTGATCTACAAATGAGTAGAGTGTCGATACTATATGGCTTCATCGCCCCATTGAGAGCAGCTTGGAGCCTCTTGCTTCAACAAGAAAAACATAAGAACTGTCGCTTATGACTTGACTTTAATTAAATAAAAAACTTCTTATGGGGCCATAAGTTGATGCTTTGCGAAATGCAAGTCCTCTCTACATTATTGTCCCCCGATTTCCTCCAAATTCAAGGCATGCTAATTTGCTCAGATGGTGACCTCGTCATCAACCACATGTCACCTTTTGTAGCTACTCTATCAAGTATTGTTTTGAAGTCGCCAAGATATTGTTACACTGATGTTGGCCAAATTGCAGTTGTATTCACACGAGAGAAGCTAACAATGGGACAACGAGCATGGATATTACAGGACGGCGCCAAATTTGCCCAAGATGTTTCTTCTTCGCATGGGCTATGCTACTTCAAACTTTCGAATTTGACCGAACAAATTTTCATAGAAGGTATTTATAGGCCGGTTTGATTTCGAAAGATTCGTGTTTGATTAGTGATTACAAATGAAATAAATGATGATTCTCATTTTGTTAAGTTTTTTTCAATAATCTATTCTAATTTAGTCAGACTTTATCCCATCCCCTCTCTTGGATTTCTTATCCGGTACTTTATCCGGACATATCCGGATTTATCTGATCTGAAAGACGTTCCCAAACACTATATAGAATATATTACCTTATTTGGTCTCAAATTTGGATTATCATATGCAGCCATAGTGCCAAGAATTGGCCAAATTGGTGGTTTTGTGACGGAAGTACATTTTTCAGACTTTTCCACGGTAACATAACAGACTCGCGGCTACTGGGAATTTTGACTTTGACCGTGCTTAGTCGAGCTTTGAATGTTCACCGTGACTTTGACTCACTCGAGTCTAGAAGTCATAGTCCAAAATTGTTAAAACTTTCAAGCATGTTGAACTGTAAAATCGTCAGCTTCATTTCCATTTCCTTATTCGCCATCCCACTTCAGAACTTGATCATAACTATTGAAAGATAGAAGCTTCTGCAGTACTTAATTGTCTTTTGGCTCCGCCCTGGCTCGATCACCGTCACTATCCTTCGATGGAATGTTAATCTCCAAGGCAAGGATAAGAACATTGATGATTGTCGTCTTCTTTTCATCCTGTGGTCCGGCAAAGCATAAATTAAACCGGGACATGGTTTCGTTTCGTTTCTTAACTGTCAGTGCCCACCAATTAGAACCACTGGCTGTGGAAAGAAAAAAATGATATTGACAGGAGGCTGACGGTGTTGGCTGGGACTTGGGATGCGGACATGTGCAAATTATCCTTTGCATAGCAATGATAAAGAGGAAAATTAATGTAGATTTGAGATAGGTATTATCCCGACCTAATTTTTTCAGGTTCACCGCCTAAAACTAGGTTAATGGACTGCTAAATTTTTAAACTTAGCTCGGGCTCTCCCAAGCCCATACCAAATCGCGACTTAAAGTTTTAACATGCAAAAGATTATTATCAAGGAGTCGCCACTAATCTGTTTTTGGTAGGTCGATTAGACACCTAAGCAAAATAATGGTAGAATTATTTTACTCCTACGAACTAGAGACTAAGGGTATTGGGAGTTGGTTACATTAGACTATCCTAGTGCCCTTTCGGTACCATTTCTTTTTAATTTTCAAAAATGTTTTGTAGGCAGCTTGATTTGATTTTAATTCATTTTCCTAACGTGTGAGGCAATCATGCGAGTACACAAACCACCAATTTAACACCCGAGAAAGCGAATAAAATGATGCATGACTTACCTCAAAGTAACGAAAGCAACTGTGTTGTTAGGTCTGAATTCATATAGATAATCTTATATATGATTTCTAATTAACACGCAATTTCAATTTTTTTTTCACTTTATTTAATGAAAATCATGACTTATGCAATGCAATGACGTACAAAATTATCTCAACTAAAATGACATGTAACATGCAATTTATTATGCGAGCTATATGTCATGCGACATTTATTAAATGACTTAGTCTAATGATGAGAAAGTTTTAATCAAATGAACCTAAAAACTAAATGATGTGCATTTGATATCTCTATTTTTTTTAAATGCAATCTATCTTAAAAATTGAAACTAACTTATGCAAAGACAAATTTTGTATTTTCTTTCATGAAATTCGAATGCAAAAATGATATTGCTAAATTAAAATTCTATCTAATTTAAACTAAGGATTAAGTCATATTAAATCCTTTGTTAAACTAAGATATTATCTGAATCTAAAATGCAATTTATTTAAAAATATGATCTAAATGAAACATGCAATTTTATCTAATATGCAATGACGTGCAGAGAATGCCCTATTTCTACATGACATATGCATAATATTTTTTTTTTTTATAAAATTCGAAATTTAAAATTGCCAAATAATTAAACGTGCAACTAACATCCTAAATGAATAAAATCTATACTCTAGATATGCAAAATAACAAGAAATATTCTAAAACAAATTGAATCCTAATTCAAATATCTTTTTGATTTTTCTTAGTGATTTTCCAAAACAAGCGATTATCAACTAAACCTTAAATCTAAACAAATAGGATATTCAACAAATAAAGGATTAAAATAAATGAAAAAATAACCTGTTATCTCACAGGTCATAGGTCAAATTAACGATTACTATTAACCTTGAACATCACGACAAGAAATCAAAATAATTAAAAATCCGATCCGAAATCTTACGGATCAAATTAATAATTATATTAATTCAACAATTAATGTACTATAAACAAATCCCAAGAGTTAATACAATTAAAAAAAATGACCCGACATCTTACGGGTCAAATTAATAATTACAATAAATCTTAGGGACAACTCTTATGGATAATGCCTATAATAAACAATTACCAATATTCCAATTGGTACAATAATAGCAAAACTTAAAAAGGTAAATAAAATAAATGACAGTTAAAAGTAAATAGAATAAATGAAAGATAAAAGTAAAAAGTAAATAAACAACCTAAGGAAAAAAGGGGCAGCAGATCGTCGGTCCGGCAAGGGCGTTGGTGGGCATATGGCTAGTTCTTGATTTGACCATTCACTAGTCTCCTCTGAGAACTTTTTGAGTGGATGCCCCCCTTCTCTTGTCGTCTCTCTCTTGTCAATTATGGTGGAATATGGAATTGTGTGGCCTTTTGTTCGGCATTGAATTGCCTATGACCAAAACATCATAACAAAACAAAGTAAATACCGAAAATATGGGATGAACAACGTTAATAGGGAGAGAAACAACCTGGTTTTATCATAGTGAAATCACTAGATGGCAATTAGCGCTTAGGTACGTTGGCCACTTCGATGTCTCACCGCTGGAATTATCGTCGGAGATATAGGAGTTTAATCTAGGCAAGAAACAAAAATAAAATCACCTTAGTTTGAATAGCAAATTGGAATCGCACACAATCAAACTTAAAAAAAAAAGGAAGCTCGACTTAGCTTTATGCTTGTCGTCAATATCCATGACGCATGATGAATGTGGGATGTCGTCAAGAGGACTGCACCATCCAATAGACCAATCGGAGAATTCTCGAGATCGTCGACTCCCCTAAAGAAAATTGAACTCAAAAGAAACGAAGGAGAAAACCTTCCTCACTTTTGCTTTGAATTTTTTCGAAAATCGCTTCCCCTGTCATGAAAAATGAGCCTCTTTTTTATAATGATTCGAAACGGTCTCTTTCCATGGCAACTTTCGAGTTTCCATCTTCTGTTGCATTCAATCAAGCCTACAAATCGGAACGTGATTTCGCAATCAGCTTAATTTTACTTGATTCCTTCCATTTTATTGAAATCGTTGCCCTTTATTCACCTGATTTTTGAATTGTTTTTGCATTTATCAAAATCTGAATACTCATCAAAATTTCAAACTTCCTTGCATAATTCAATCAAATCAATTTGCCCCATTTTCATTTTTTTTCTTTTATTTGTTCAAAGTGCAATTTTATTTTTCCAAAATTAGGTGTCAACAGGTATACTTTCCCAACACCCGGGCATTGCTTCAAACTATTAAATGAGACTACTATTTAGTCTCCGAATATCATTAATCTCCATTTTAAGGTTCTTTGATCTTGAAAAAACATTATGATTTGTAGGATATGAAGAGGAGAGCATACTTACCAAGCTAGTTCATCTTATCATATCGATTTTTTACTCTAATCTTCAAATATCAAGGTCGAAAGGAGAAGTGTTTAGAAGAACATTTAAAAGAAGGTAGTGGAATTTCGGGAGATTTTCTTGTCTCCCAACTCTACTTTTTTTTTTTTTAATTCAAACATCACAATGCCTTATATGATTGAGGTTGAAGGGTAATACAGACTTTTTTCTATAGAGGGTTTGAAAACCTTTGGGAAAATTCTGCCTGAGATCTAGCACACCCATTAAATTTAAACAATGAGATTTGATCGATCCGGTTGGACCAAGTAGAATTTTCGAATGTCGACAAATGGTGAATTGTCCTTTGGATGTCTGGGGCGAAGAAAAAGAACCATCCTTGGTACCATCAGAGCAGGCGGGTGGCTAGTTTTTTTATAGTGCTTGGATGACACATCTCAACGAATAAAGTTGTGGAGGGGGTGCAGTCGCGTTGGCGTGTATCTCTACGCAATTGATGCATCATCGCCTCATTGGCATAAAACTATAACATTGACCTGATGATAATGTACAAAAAGGCTCTGATTCCATCATGTGATTAAAAGAAAAACTAATGGAGATTTGATTGGTGTGCGGACAAACCAAGGCCATATATTCCGGAGGGTCTACAAATAGACACCCTGAAGTAGGAAAAAGGAACCCGACTTCATTCAAGAGAGTTGACTAATCATGATTGATCTACTGCCGTTTCGAACCGTATGTGCAAATACGAGCAAATCGTGCATTTGTTATGCAATCCAAGAAGCTAATCCTGGCCAATGTTCAATACATTGACTAACCCAGCTAAGTGCAAGTGGAAGGGAAAGAGATCACTTCAACGAGCTGTTCACAAATGTCTGTCCACTAGTAGTAATCTTTAAACATGCAGTTTTTTCGGTATATATACCCCTTCACCATTAAAATACATTATTTTCTCTTAAAATAACCTATAATGATCTGTCTCTTTAATTAGTTGAGCGTACGTTAAACAATCCACCGAAAATTTATTTACTCATCACTTCTCATAACTTGGCCGGTGAAGACCTCCATGAGGGCACTGACCGCGAAGTGTAATCGATATATATATATATCATAAAGGCAACAACATTATCATTGCTAATGGTGTTGGCGGTGACTCTTGATAATGCTAGTAAGATCATCTAGGGGTGAATAGGTGTTTAAAAGAAATTTTAACAAATAATCACGGAATAAAATAAGTTGCAAGTAAAGTCTGGATAAGAAACACAATCAAATTGGCGAAACACCAGATTTCTGGTAGATGT
Organism: Eucalyptus sp. ANBG9806169; assembly: GCA_014182395.1. Lineage (NCBI taxonomy): Eukaryota > Viridiplantae > Streptophyta > Magnoliopsida > Myrtales > Myrtaceae > Eucalyptus > Eucalyptus sp. ANBG9806169. The sequence goes on from CM024576.1 coordinate 25,333,676, forward strand.
TCAGAATTTATTATGTGATGGAACAAACTTCTACGGTAACTTGTAATATTGCGATAGATTTAAGTAAAGAGAGTTAAGGAAAGAGAAAATTGCACATGATTTTTATAGTAGTTTGGCTTAGATTAAGCTTACGTCCACTCTCCCATGCTGATAACATACTGACTGGATTTTACTATAGTATCAATAGAGAATTACAACTTGTAAGTGCAAATATTGAGTGATAGAACCTTCTAACTCACTAAGTCACTCTTTTTGTGTTTTTCTTTCTTGAACACAATTTGTAAGGCACACTGAAGAAGACAAGTAGTTGAGAGAAGCTTTAGACTTTGGAATTCTAATTTTCACGTCCCCCTCTTCAACTTGACTGAATGACTTTCTTTAAATACTCCACCACGCCACACTAGCTGTTGACATTCTCCGGAGGAATTTCTTTCAATCAATCTATTGAACATAATCTATTAAAGATATCTTGTAGCCATTTGAAGATAGATATGGAAATTCCATTGATTTTGATCGCCCAATAAGAGTTGATTCTGATAGTAAATTTGTTAAGAAAATACAAAAACTGCTTTAGTTGGGATTACCATGAAATGCCTTGATTGGGTAGAGATGTAGTTGAGCATCGACTGCCAATAAAAAAGGATTTTATGTTGCATAAACAGCCTCCGAGACGATTTATGCTAGAAGTTATGCAAAAAGTTAGAGAAGAAATTGAAAGATTGCTTGTGATAGGCTTTATAAGAACAATATGATACGTTGAGTGGCTGTCAAATATTGTTCCAGTGAAAAAGAAGAATGGGAGGCTCAGGTATACATAGATTTTCATGATTTAAATACGGCAATACCTAAGGATGAATACCAGATGCTAATAACTAACATACTTGTTGATTCAGCAACTAGCAATGAGATTACGTCACTTATGGAAGGTCATTTAGGCTATAGCAATATATTTATAGTAGATGAGGATGTCCGTAAAACTAAATCTAGGTAATCGGGAGCAATTGGTACCTTTGAGTGGCTAGTCATATCTTTCAGATTGAAGAATACAAGCGCCGCATATAAGAGGGTGATAAATTTTATTTTCCATGACATGATTGATGACTTCATGGAGGTTTATATTGATGGTGTCATCATTAAATCGGATCAGGTAAGTCATTTACATTATTTAGAGTAGCTTTTGTTAGGATACAAAATTGTAAATTAAAAATGAATCCCTTGAAATGTGCTTTTGGAGTTAAGGCTGGTAATTTTCTAGGATTTTTGGTTAATCAAAGAGGAATTAAAATAGATAGGAATAAGGCTAAGGCTATTCTAGAATTAACACCGCCAATTAACAAAAAGCAGTTTCAAATGATATTAGGGTAGATAAATTTCTTGCATCAATTTATTGCTAACTTGTTAGAGAAGGTCGAAGTATTTTCCCCATTATTGAAGCTAAATAATCAAGAGGAATTCGTGTGGGATGACAAGCATCAATAGGCATTCGACCGAATAAAGAATACCTCATTAACCCTCCAATTTTGATGCCATCAAAGATGGGTAGGCCGTTGAAGTTGTATTTGTCGGCCATCGATACCACAATCGGACGTATGCTGGCACAAGAAAATGATGAAGGGAAAGAACAAGCAATTTATTATTTAAGTCGAATGTTGAATGATGCGGAAAAAAGATACATAGCTATGGAGAAATTGTGTTTGTCATTTTATCATGCTTGTACTAAATTACATCATTATATGTTGCCTACTACGGTACATGTAATATGTAAGACAGACCTAATCAAGTACGTGTTAGCTCGATCAATAATAAAGAGTTGAATTGCCAAATGGGCATTTACATTCTCATAAATTAACTTGGTCTACGTCTCACTTAAAGCTGTAAAGGGATAGGCAGCAGCATATTTTATTACGGAGTATCCACGCATCCAAGTTGAAGATCATTTAAAGGGGTATGTTCTGTTGGAAATTAATCTGGAGAATACACACTGTTTGTTGTAATCAGAACATCAATATAAAGAAGATGATAACAACTTTATAATTTCATTCCTTTTACAAGTCTTGGAGAAGAAGAGAATAAGATATAACATAAAATTGGAGGTGAGGTACGGATAACCGAATCTCCTTAAGGCGATTAGTTCCTGCCAAAGGTGCTCCGCAGATTCACGAACTATGCCTCTCAAGATACAACACCTCGAACCTGTTTGGATTAGCATTATGCAAACATGACTCAATCGAACCGTTCAATTGAACCAGCACACTCAGAAAAAACATGAGAGTATATCAAAGCCTTTTGGAATCGAGTTGGAAAAACCAAAACAAAAAACCTGTAATGAAGCTCTATTCTCATATCTATTTATAGAGCTTTTTAGTTCATGTATTAAAGAGATACATGAATTAAATAGACGTATGTATCCACGAAGTTCATGAATAAAGAGATACGTGAATCCAAGAGATTCGTGAATCCAAGATACGTGAATTCAAGAGATTCATGAACTCAATAAATACATGAACTAAAAGATACATGAATCTAAGAAATTCATGAATTCAATAGATACGTGAACAGAAAAGATTAGGAAATTCATGAATCCAAAAGAGATACGTGAATAGAAAAGACGTATCATAATTTATTGGCTAGATCCATTAACCATAATTATAACCATAATTACAACATGTTCAAGTAGTTCCTTGGACTTTGTATTTTGATGGGTCGAGTGTCCTTGGGTTAGCAGGTGCTAGAATTTGAATAGTTTCTCCTCAAGGGCATAGAACCAAAATGATGTTTTAGCTCGACTTTAACTGTTCAAATAACCAAGCTGAGTACGAGGCATTAATTATTGGCTTAAACATTTTGGCTGACATGAAAGCACGATTTATCAAAGTTATAGGTGATTCCCAATTGATGATAAAACAATTGTCTGGGGAAAACCAGTGTATTAATGAAAATATTATTTCTCATAATGTGTTGGCCAAACGAATCTCGGACCACTTTGACGATTTCAAGTTGGTTCATGTCAAAAGAAATCAAAATGTGGAAACCAATGGGTTAGCTCAGATAGCATCCGGTTACAAGATATCAAAAGAATTAGCAGATCAAATTATTACTCACGTAAGGATATTGCCTTCGATTGATAATAGAATCATGTTAATTCAAGATACACAAATGCTAGGTAACGACACGGCAAGCCAAGATTGGAGAACTCCATTTATTGAGTATTTGAAAAATCACGTTGCCAATGATAAAGATTTTAAAAGAAAAGCAATTAGACACTTATTGATTGGCGACGATTTATACCGAAAAACCATAGATGGACAATTGTAGAAGTGCTTAGGGAAGCATGAATCTATGCTTGTAATGGCTAAGGTACATGGAGGGATATGTGATGGGCATCAAACTGGGGCCAAATGAAATAGTTATTGCGTCAACATAGTTATCTCTAGCCAACCATTACTTACGATTGCATCGATTATACTAAAGGATGTCAAGAATGTCAAATGCATGGTCCTATTCAACATGTGTCGGTCTCAATAATGAAACTCATAGTTAAACCTTGGCCGTTTAGAGGATGGGCAATGGATATAGTTGGGAAAATATATCATCCTTTATCTAAGAAGCATAGTTTTATCTTAAAGGCCACAGACTATTTTACAAAATGGGTGGAGGCCGTGTCATATAAATATATTATGCAAAAGACGGTGAAAGAGTTAATTGAAGACCATGTTATCCATAGGTTTACCATTCGGGTTGGTTCATCTCTTAGTTAGGGATACCAATTATGAAAATTAGTTTCGAATGAAGGAAACCCACAAAATCGAGGAGAAGTTGAGGACCAGATGTCTCGGAAGGAGCAATATTGGAAGGCCAAAGTCTCATGCTTAGTAGAGAAGCAAGTTTTGACTTAAGGAGAGACATTGTTATGGTCAATAAGACTGGGACCCAAGAGAAAGCAGGCAATCATACCCTCAACGACATCCAACAGGTTAAAACAACAATCTTCAACATGTTCTCTTGTTTGGAGAACGACAAAATTGCTAATGTAGTTTGTTGGGTCATATTCGGAGGATTTCTTCTTTGGTGTCATGGCAGATGACAAAGTAGAGATGAAAAGGATCACAAAGGAGGATCTGGAAATAGGGAAAGAAGACAAAATGTGCTAATGGAATCCCTAAGGAGATACTTGTAGAAGACGACGGCTTGGGGAAAAGGAAAATAGTTGCCTACAATATTAGAGGAGACGTAAAAATCCGTATTAGAGAAAAGATGTCAAAAGTCAAAAAGGTATCGCCTTGGAAAATCACACGGAAAAAAGGTATTTCTTAAAAAAAAATTATTTATTTTAAAATGGGGCATACGTTGACAGCCAAAATTATTCCTAATATCACATGCTGGTCATGAGGGGATAATAAGAGCGAAATGCCCCGTTGTGTTCATAAAAGTTAAGGACAAGCAACCTTCATGAAGGTTACGTAAGCAAAGTGTCGATAGAATTCTAGACACAAATTCTAGAGTCGATGGCTAAGTAATTAATTGCCATGTGTCATGTTATGGGAATAATGCATTAGATTTAAAGTTTAAGTGAAATTAGCATTGGAGCTCAAGCGAGAATAATTGCTGTGTGAGATGCACATAATGATAAGGAGTTATACCACCGCCTGCGGTGGCCCAGTTGGATAAGGCTCCCATGATCCTTTGCGTGGAGGAGAGGAGTTCGAATCCTGCTGGCCGCACGGGATCTTAAGTGTGACGTCGGGGTGGTGGGTCCTTCGCTAGCGTCACCCCAGGTTTACCTCGCCGGTTGCTGGCTGTTCGGGGGTTCCCGGGTTACCAAAAAAAAAAAAATTTAAAAAATTAGGAGTTATTATTTGCTTGGTGGGCAAGCCATGCGAGCATCGTTCACAAGTCAAGAAACAATTGCTTATGGATAAGATTGCCAATAATAAATGAAAATGTGGAGAATGCGAAGAGTAGCACCTAAGAAAAAGTAACCAATTGATGACTATGGGTTCACCCCATAAATACCACAGCCTATCCATTGAGGAAGCCCTCCTGCACAACACAATAATTATCTTTACTTTATTACATTTTTAGATGTAGTTTTTCAAGATTCCTGTTGTAAATTGAATTCCGGTGTGCGTCTCTATCCAGTTCAGCATCGTTGATTAAATGTTGGTGTTGTCCCACAAGCTTAGCGTCGTCGATTAAATTTCGATGTTGTGTTTCATATCCAAGAGTATTGCTATTAATTAAATTCCAACAAAAAAACTTAAAGCAAGTTGTGTCGTAAATTAAATTCTGACATAATTTGAGTTCGAAATATATGCTATCTAGTTACTTGCGTCCAAGTTACATTATTGATTAGATTCTAGTGTAATTTGTGCTCAAAAGCTATCGATTTTCTAGTCATTTGGACATCAATTGTCAAGATTGTATATATAAGTTGAGAATAAAATCTACTCTTGCATTTGACATTCTCTGTTCAAGCTCAATACAGAACCTTGAGTCTCCTATAACAAAACCAAAAAGCAAGTTTGGTGAAAGATTTTTCCTAGGAAACAAATCCAGAGTGAAACAGCTCTTGAAAAAATCTGTAGTCATCTGGTGCAATAGCCTGTCATCTTGGACGCGGGAATCATCATCAGTTTTTAGCATTGAAAATTACACGTAAATAAGCTTTTGCGGATTAGGGCTCGATATAAATATAAAATTAAATAAAAGGCAACTTAGATAAGGTCTGGTGTATATTTGGTGCATGTGGAGGCGAAATCCAAATTTATACTTGGTTCGGGCCAAGTTCATGCATGGGAGCCTGATATTTTTCCTTATTATTATTAAGTTAGTAAATTGAACCCATTGATAAAATGAATAAAATAGCTCGTCAAGCACTATGGAATAAGAGAGAGCATGAAAAACAAGCTTTTTGAAATGCTTATCAATGACAAATTTCGCTGAAAATAACTTAACAGAGAAATGAAATGACCACCCGCATTTTTATCAGATGGTATAGTTGTAGATATTGAAGTGTGAATTGTCGCAGCAAATCACGATTTTGATTCTCGTTTAGGGCGAGAGGGTTCGTGTATGATCCGAACTTCTCAACCGCCCCACGGGCACGAGTCCTCCTTCTACACCTGACTTTGAGGAAAATCGTAACTTAAAGAATGGAACTCAACCGGTCAAAGGGAGAGACAAAGAATGACCCGACCACCAGATGAGAGTTGACCTAGAAAATCAATGTTTAGGACCTTTGTCGTCTTTGTGTCCTTTCGCATGGTCCAAAGTTTTACCTCCTTCGTACAAGCTAGGTTTGTTGGGTCGAAGAAGTCCTCTGCCATTGCTACTATACTAGAAATCTACGATTCCGCCGGTTACAACACGAGATGATGAAGCGGATGGACTTTTGTATTCCTGGTCTGCCATCGTTTTATTTATGTTCACTTTGATTTCATGCACACATTCCATGTGTGCAAGTGCAAAAACATTGATATACATTCGTCAAATCTGCTTAAATCAGTAAAACTTGGTATGCTAACTACTAATTATTAAAGGAGGTGGGCGCTCCACCCCCAAAAAGAAAAAAAGGGAGGCGGGTTTGCACTTAGGTCCTAGATGAATTACAATTGATAGACGCGCGGAAGGATGCAAATGCTCTTCGTCGTTCTTGAAAGAGATAATATCACAAAAGATTATTATATTCTTATCCCGAAATTTAAAATATACCATTCACCTTTTTTTTTTATATTTAAAATAGTCATTATACTTCTCAAAGAGATATCCCCGACATCCTTGAGTATGGGTTTTGCTAAAATGGACATGACGATGCCACAAGATGCCGATCTAGGATTCTTTTGATTTCAAATCGTCTAGAATTTTATTTTATTTTTTATCTTTTTTTGGTTATGCCAACTTGACGTGGAATTATTCAAGACCAAGCTCCTCGACCACCTCAAAGCCTTCGTAGGTGAAGCCTAAGTAGCACTGATATTGACACATGACACGCGATACGACACATCATTTCTCAAAAGATAAAAATTTTCAACACGTTGGGACACGTTATATATTAAATATATATTTTTATATATACATAATAAATTATCATTTTTATGATTATTTCAATCAAATTAATTTGAATCAAATTCATAAATAAATAATTAATTAAAAAAGCCTAGAATGAATTTACACTAAAAAAATTAATCCATCATTTATTAATATAATTCATTGTTTCAATTTGACAAATTCAACCCTATTTCAATAATTCATAAAACTTGGAGAAAAAACAAACAATCCATACTGTGGACTCGCATGTTAGATATGTTGGAAGAGGAGAAAAAAAAAATTAAGGGATGAATTGTGTATTATGGGAAGTATGAGTCATAAGAGAAGAGAAGACTAATTTTTTCTTCTTTCTCTATTTATTATTTTCATTATTGTGTTTTATATTTTCACTCACACACACACACACACACACACATATATATATATATTGATCTCTCATCTATTGAATTTTTAAAATTGATCTCAATATTGGAATCACATGTGGGAAACTCATATGTCAGAATTTTGACTCGAGTATCGGAGAGTGTCGGGAAAATTGACTAGGTGTTCGGATTTTCCGATACGTGTTGACCGAGTGTCAGAGAGTGTCCGAGAGTATTGGACACGTGTTGAAGTATCCGACACGACACAAAAGCTCTTAGAGAATGTCGGTGCTTCATAGGGTGGAGCAACCATATGGAGGTTCTTGTAGCTACAACCTCAGGCGTAGCGATCACTACTCACTCTATAATCTCGCATCTCAAATCTTACGTTTTAGAATTTGGTTACACTATTTGAAATTTCAAGGATGATAACGTTTCAGGTTTTTCTATATTCTTGTATAAAAAAGAAGAATACAAATTGCCATGATCCCAAAGACATAAGGACAAAATATAGTTCGCTTTTAGTTCCGGGAAGGGCGGTGAACATTCAGTCAATCTTTTCTCCTCACAGATTTCAACACTGATCGTTGCCTTTTCTGCCGAAAGTGCAGCGCATATGAATCAGCTGTTTCTGTCCGAACACGAAAATCTCCGAGTGCACCGTGTTACATAAGAACGATGTGCCAATTTGTTCCCTCCGAGTAAAGGAATTGGGGGAAGCCAAATTTGATACGATCACCAAACGATAATTTTCTGGCACTGGATAATTTCGGATTTCGCCATATGAAAAGGATCCCTACTCCAAACATGCATCTTTAGTGTTAGCAAAAACACTCGACACAAAATTATGTGATAAGAAATTATTCATATAACTAAAGCATTATATATAAGCATCGGGAAAATTGTCTAATTAGTTCTAAACCTAATGTAATATGTCAATTCAGTACTCGATTTTTGAATTTTTTTCGATTCAGTTATAGATTTTGGTACAAATTTTCTAATGTATTTCTTTCGGCTAATTTTGCCAGAAATAGCTGACATGGCAACAAGCCAAATAAGACGACCGACGATAACTAGATCGTCACGTTACCATTTCACGCGAAAATTGGTCAGATTAACTACATTAGAAATTTCATGCAAATGTTTATGATTAAATCGACAAACTTGACAAGTTCAACATTGAATTGACACCCGTGCAATAAATTTAGAACTGATTAGGTAATTTTCGCTATAATCATCCGAAGATCCCCTCACCAAGGAAAATGGAAAATGGTGACAATAAATTTTTTTCAGAAGGGTCCACTTGTAAGGCAACGCATCAACTACTCAAAATAACTTTCTCATTTTTTTTATTATCTTTTATTGCTTAAAAAATAAATTAATTAAAAAATATTTTCACTGAAGCTCATGCTTAAGTTTCGTAAAGCTGCACGATAATTGGAATCTGTTTTCCATATTCAACTTCATCTTCTTCGCCACTATCCCCGAATTCTAGTTGCCTAGACCCAAGACCCGATATGCTAGGGTCCATTCCTTAGGGTCCTAGTTGTGAGCACCGGGGTCTCAAGATCGTTCATTGAGGTCATCAATTTTGGGATTCTGAGTTAAAGGTGGAATTGTTTGTCAGAAAGTACTTCTTAATTTTTTCGATAACAGCAGTTGGAAGTTAATTTCTTGCTCGCCCGAAAGGTCTATCCAAAATATAGGAGAACAAAACCATCATCTCTGAAATAGATTTTTCTTAATAATATCCAATTTTTAGGAAGTAAACAAACCCTTGGGTCTATCATCGGAATGAAGGAAATGGCTAATTATTGTGGATATCATGTTGACAGGCGTCCTCAAGCTATTTGGTAACCTAATGCACAATGTTATAACCTAATTCTCAAAGCACCGATTACACGTGATACAATAACACGCGATGCATAAAAACTGTAGAGTTTTCCTCATTGATTTTCCTCGGACGACTCTTTAACGAAATCTTCATAACTAAGCCGTCCACGAGGAGTGTTGGAAAACAGCACTCTTACAGTACACGATCCACGTAATAAACATGCCACTGGTTTTTCATTGTACCTGGTCCAAGGGCCAAGGCCGTGTTGAAAGAAGCTCGTGCGCGTGAATCGGCGTTTGAGACCCAAGAAAGGTTATAATTTCCAAGAAGCTTCACTTCACTCGCTGCTCAGACCAAGCCCAACGCTTACGGGGGTCTATGACTATATATATGAAACTCTTCCGGTCATGGATCACTCAACTTTCTCTCTTGCTCGTCTCTGCAACAATCGCCTAATCTTTTCCGGCCAACTTTTCCTTCCATCTTTGTCCAATTTTCTTGCTAGATTATAAGTTACCAAGTTAAAAACCCGACAAGCCTTTTGTTCTTTGAAGACGATGAGTTACGTTTCAAGCAATAGAAAGCCACTGTTGTCTAAAAAAGCAACCAACGACGGCCATGCCGAGAACTCTCCCTATTTCGATGGGTGGAAGGCGTACGACAGTGACCCGTTTCATTCTACTCAGAATCCCAGTGGAGTCATCCAAATGGGTCTTGCAGAACATCAGGTAAAGGAAAAGGAATAAAAAAAAGAAAAAAGAACCTGCTCGTAGTTCCTCTTTTTCGACGTATGGGTCTTGTGCCGAAAGCTCAGAAAGTGAACTTTCTTTTTATCTGCAATGTCCAGCTCTGTTTCAATTTGGTTCAAGAATGGCTCGTGAACAACCCAGAAGCGTCCATCTGCACTAAGGAAGGAGTGGACAACTTCAGGAACATTGCCATCTTTCAAGACTATCATGGCTTGCCCGAGTTCAGAAACGTATGTCTGGGTGAATCAAATTCAACTTCTCTCGCCCTCTTTTTCAGTACCCAAATCTGTGCATTACGCCATAAATCGATGTGTGAAAGAAATATGAGAGCTTGACGACCGATAGAATTTTAAAGCCGTGATCTTTTGCAGGCTGTGGCGAAATTCATGGGGAGAGTGAGAGGGGACAAGGTCAGGTTTGATCCCGACCGGATTGTCATGAGCGGGGGAGCCACAGGAGCTCACGAGCTGATCACATTCTGCCTGGCTGATCCTGGCGATGCATTCTTGGTGCCAACCCCTTATTATCCAGGGTAAGATCTCTCATCATCTTTCTGCTTTCCAGGCTAATACATCACGGGCTTAGTTAATATGATAAATGCAAAACTGATGGGATTCGGTGCGCTTCAACTGTCCACATTATTGGTGATTCGACTAGACAGCGGCACCTTCCAACTTGGGCATGGGAAAGATTAAAATAATGCTTGCCTACCACTGGGAAAAAAAAACTATATTATCCATATGAGAGTCATCGGTTTTCTTATTAATCATAACACAAAAGTGATCTTATTAACAAGAAAATAATTGGTTTGTTTCATTATGCTTGCGATGTGACTTCCATGGGAATTTTACACCAAATTTAATCCGTGTTCATCGTTGAAGACGGATGTCGGCAACCCTAAAATCATATGTTAGATCATTTTCCAGCTCTTTTGCTTCGCTCCATCTTTCTCACAGTATCCATAATAGTTTTGCAAGGTCAACGACCAGCAAGCATTATTGGTCAATATGGCCCGCACTTGTTTCAGTCAATGAGAGGTTGGGGAGCTGAATCAAGACACAGGGGAAGTTGCCTTTTTCCTGTGAATTGTCACCTCTGGCTCCTTAACAATAATTAAAATCGGGTACCATTTTTGGAGAATTTAATAAAGTGCCCCGACAAAACATAGGAGGCCATTTTTAGAGGCCACTCTTCCCTGAACAGTGAAAGTCCTTTTCTTCAATATAGTTCTTGGATACATCTTCCAGGGGACAGATTAGGGCCTTTAGCTATCTCGACTCCTGCAAAAAAAAAAAAACATGCTTAATTTAACTGCTTTTTGAGGGTCTTCTTAAGTCTGATTATTATTTTTTGTTCATCTCAAAGTTAATCTAACCTGTTAAAAAATGCAATGGTGAGTGATTCGGGTGAATTTAAAGAACAAAATCATTGAATAAGGTTTGGTTTTCACGCTAGAGAGCGTTGGGCACGTTTAATACTCAATATGGTATCTCTGTTAATAAGCTTTTGGGATAAAGACTTAAAATTTTCACATAAAGACTGTTATGTTTCTCCGAGAAGAAGAAAGAAGAGTTTTCATGGCCGAGTTCGAACATGAATGGTGAAACAGAACCTATATTTTTATGAATGACAACTTGTTTCTTTCAAGTTAATTGAAAAATAAAACAAATTTATCTTTTTGCAGATTTGATAGAGATTTGTGTTGGAGGACGGGAGCGCGACTTCTCCCCGTGGTGTGTCACAGCTCTAACAATTTCAAGGTCACCAAGAAGGCTTTGGAAGAAGCATACGCAAAAGCTGTTGAGGCCAACATCAACGTAAAAGGGTTGCTCATAACCAATCCATCAAACCCACTAGGGACCATCCTAGACCGAGACACGTTGAGAGAAGCCATGAGCTTCATTAACGAGAAGAACATCCACCTAGTTTGCGATGAGATATATGCTGCTACAGTCTTTCGTCAGCCCGATTTCATAAGCATCGCAGAGATAATCGAGGAAGATCCAGAATACAATCGTAACCTCGTGCATATAATTTATAGCCTCTCAAAAGATATGGGTTTCCCCGGCTTCAGGGTTGGCATTGTGTATTCATACAATGATGCCGTGGTGGAGTGCGGCCGGAAGATGTCCAGCTTCGGTCTAGTATCCTCCCAAACTCAGTACCTGATTGCATCCATGTTATCGGACGATCAGTTCATCGGGAAATTCCTGTTGGAGAGTGCGGGGAGGTTAGCCACGAGGCATAAGGATTTCACTGATGGACTTCGTCAAGTAGGCATCAAGTGCTTGAACAGCAATGCGGGTCTCTTCTTATGGATGGATTTGAGGGGGTTCCTGAGGGAGAGCACAGTAGAGGCAGAGACGGCCCTGTGGCGGGTCATAATTAACGAAGTCAAGCTCAATGTCTCCCCGGGTTCTTCCTTTCACTGCTCAGAGCCAGGATGGTTCAGAATTTGCATTGCCAACATGAATGAGGAGACCATGAAGGTTGCTTTAGCACGAATCCAACAGTTTGTGCTGAGGAATGGCGATAAGTTGAACAGGAAGGAGAAGTGCTGGCAGAGCGACCTAAGGCTCAGACTCCCGTTCCCAAGAATGGACGATGTGTTGAGGTCGCCGTGCATTATGTCCCCTCACTCGCCCATCCCTCACTCACCACTGGTTCAAGCCAGAACTTGAAGTTAACAATCGCGTGATTCTACAAACGTGAAAAAATTATTGCATTTTTCCTATTAAATGCAAAATTTGTCCAAATGTAAAATACGGAATTTGGATTCCGTATGTGCTTAGTAGACAGGATCAAACATTCTTTTGGTAGGAAAAAGAAAAAACTAGAAAAGCTCAAAAGTAGGTCAGGACTAGTACCTTGTAACTGGGTGCGGTGCAGAATGCATCCTAATTTTTCTGTACCCTAATTTGTTCATTCTTTCATTTCATTTTTTCATCAGGCATGGAATTTTAATTCTTTCCTTCCTGTATCATCCCTAAGATAGCCCCAAGTTGCCCAATAGGGTATACGCAGGAACCCATCAAGATTCACTTTTTCGACAATATATAGACTGTTCTGTTGTTTTCTAGAGGAGGATGTCTGAGTTCTTGTGCGTCACACAGTTTGGTATTCCCTGTGGCCTTTCTCAGCTTATCCTTGTGTTTCTCTCAAATGAGTTTGTGCTTTGTTAGATGTTGTCTTCCCTTCTCGATAGATGTTAGCTGAAAACAGGAAAGAGAAGGATACAGAAGCGACGCGACGAAAAAGTACTCTGGCTTTCAAGGCTGCTCTTGTTATTCAAGGTAATGAGGCATTAAACTTTGTTTATCTACCCCCTTTGTTCACTTTCTGAAAGCTGCGACTACCAAAAATGAGAAAACTGAGACCAATCTTTGTGAGGATACTAAATTAATACAGTAGGTAAGGATTCAATGTCATCCCATCTTTCTAGTCAAATATGATAAGCAATCTGATTTTCTTCCTTCTTATGTAGCCGCCATCCAAGAGTTGAATATTGATGTTTCAATTGAATTTACCTGCTCATCTTAAACAATCCAAAATTAGTTATGGAACTGGTAGACAAGATCCCCTTTCAGTGTAAAGCCGATCACATTGTATTCCATTATGGCAACCTGAGCATATTGATTGATCACAGCACAAGTCAGATCCCAATAGAAAAAGGTTAATCCCTCGGGGTTTGGCCTTTTGAGACTAATTCTATAGATTGCGTTTGGCTGTCAAGATAAGGACTGGGATTGGACTGGATAAAATGAGATAATAAATCCCTGTATAGTTAATGAGGACATATTTGATCCTTTCAAGTGTTTGGTACACTTCAAAACAAGACTATGAAATAAATAAAGAAAAAGTTCAATTTTATTAAAGAAATGAAAATTAAACAATTTAATTAGATTAAAAGAGTGAAATGGAAAAATCTAGATCTAAGGATTGCAGCTTGAAATGATCTACAAATGAGTAAAGTGTTGATACTATGGATCTATTTGGTAACATTTTTGTTTCGAAAAACAATTTCTTTTAAAAAATAGTCTCTCTCTTTTTTTTTAATATCTATTCCTTGGAACAATTCTTGAGTAAAATAACGTGTTTGGTAACTATTTTTGGAATAGAAAAAAAAAATAGGAATGCGTTTGGTACGATTCATAAATTTTATTATAACGTAGAATTTCTTTTAATTTTTTTAATAATTTTTTACTTTTTTCCCTCTCTTCTTCTTCTTGCTCCTCCTCTAGTCAAGGATGGCGGCAGCGGCAGCAGTGGCTTGCATCCGATGGTGTTCGGCGACCGGTGGTGCCGAGCGGTGGCTAACAAGCAAGCGGGCGGCTAGCGACTAGTGGTGGGGGCGGCAACGGCGGGCAATGAGGAAGAAGAAGAAAAGAAAAGAAAGAAAATTATTTATTTCTAGAAATTATTCCTAGGAACAAGAAGTTATTTTTTTTTACTTCATATTCCGATGAATAGAAAAATTAGTTGATGTTCTAAACGGATTTATTCTTTCTTTTTTATTCCGATAAACAAAAGAACAGAAATTAAAAAAAAAAAAAAAAATGTTACCAAACGGAGCCTATATAGCTTACTGAGAGCATATTGGAGCCTTTTGCTTCAACAAGAAAAACAAAAGAATTGATGCTTATGACTCGACTTTTTTTAAATTAAAAAAAAAAAAAAAAAAAATCTTACGGGGCCATAAGTTGATGCTATGCGATATGTGATTCCTCTCTACATTAGTGACCACCCGATTTCCTCCACATTCAAGGCACGTTAATTTGCTCAGATGGTGACCTTGTGATCAACCACTTGTCACCTTTTGTATTTACTCTATCAAGTATGGTTTTGCAGTCAGCCAAGATATTGTTACACTAATGTTGGCCAAATGTCAGTTCTATTTACAAGAGAGAAACTAACATTGGGACGACGAACATTAATTTTACAGAAGGCGCCAAATTTGCCGAAGAAGATTCTTCTTCACATGGGCTATCCTACTTCAAACTTTTGAATTTGACCGAACATATTTTTATAGAAGATATTTGTAGGCCGGTTTGGTTTGGAAAGATTTGTGATCGGTTAGTGATAGTCAATTCTCATTCTGTTAAGTTTTCTTTAATAATTTTTTCTTATTCAATTCAACTTTATCCCACTCCCTCTTCCAAATTTTTTATCTGGTGCTTTATCCAAACATATCCAAATTTATCCGATCCAAAGAAACGTTGGAGATCATATTCGGATTCAATTATGGACTATCAAAAGCAGCCATTGTGCAAAAAATTGGGCCAATTCTCTAAAAAAAAACCCAAAAACTTTAAGTTCAGTCCCAAATCTATCTCATTTTTTTTTACCCCAGAAAAATCTCTAAACATTAGGTTCAATCCTAAATCTACCCTAAACTTTTTCTTTTGTCTTAGGAAAAACCATAAACTTTAGGTCAAATCCCAAATATGTCCCGAATTTTATTTTGTCTAAAAAATATAACCAACTTTTAATTTATTGTCAAACCTACCCTGATTTCCACCTCTATAATAAATACAATTCAGTAAGGTCACATAGAAATTTATTTTCAAAATAAAACCGTTCTACGATGCAAAAATTAGGGATGACTATCCGCAACTTTTGGACAGAGGGCTAACAAGACCAAATTTAGGACTAGAGTAAAAATTGATAATTTTCTTTTCAACAGAAAAAAAAAAAAATTGGGGTAGATTTGCGATTGAATCTAAAGTTTGGGGTATTTTATAAGACAGAAGAAAAGTTCACAGAAGATTTGGGACTAAACTTAAAGTTTTAGGCTTTTTTTTTTAAGATAAAAAAATTTGGGGTAGATTTGGAACTAGATCTAAAGTTTGAAGTTTTTTCTGAGATAAAAAATATTTGGGGTAGAATTAGGACTAAACATAAGGTTTGGGATTTTTTAGGGAAGTAGCCAAATTGGTGGTTTGGTGATGGTAGTACATTTTGACAAACTTTCCCACGGTAACATACCAATCCGCGGCTGCTGGGGCTTTTGACTCTGACCGTGCTTAGTCAAGATTTGAATTTTAACCGTGACTTTGACTCGCTCGAGTCGGGAAGTCATAGTCCAAAATTGTTAAAACTTTCAAACATGTTAAGCTGTAAAATCTTCAACTTCATTTCCAGTTCTTTTTTCACCACCTACTTCGGAACTTGATCTGTAACCGAGCAAACGACGGAAGCTTCTGCCGGACTCGGTCATCGTTCGGCTCCGCCCTGGCTCATGGGTAATATTGCCGTCACTATCCTTCGAGGGAATGTTAATCTCCAAGGCAAGGATAAGAACATTGATTATTGTCGTCTTCTTTTCATCCTGTTGTCCGGCAAAGCATAAATTAAACCGGGACATGGTTTCGTTTCGTTACTTAACTGTCAATGGCGACCAACCAGAACCACTAGTTGTAGAAAGATAAAAAAAAAATGATATTGGCAGGAGGCTGACAGCGTCGGCTGAGACTTGGGATGTGGACATGTGTAAATTATCCTTGGCGCAGCAGTGATTAAGAGGAAAATTAATGTAGCGTAAGAGGTATACTTTCCCGACACTCGAGGCATTGCTTCGAACCATTAATGGAACCGCTATTTAGTTTTCGAATATCATGAATCTCCACTTTAAGATTTTCTGATCTCGAAAAAACATTCTAATTTATAGGATATCGAGAAGAGAGCACACTTATTAAACTAGCTCATCTTATCGTATTGACTTTTTATGCTAACCTTTAAATATCACCAGGTCTAAAGGAGAAATGTTTAGAATAACATTTAAAAGAAGATAGTGGAATTTTGGGAGATTTTTCTCTTCTCCCGACTCTACTTTATTTTTCTTTTTTTCAATTCAAACATCACATTGCCTTATATGACTAAGGTTGAAGGGTATTACAGACTTTATTCCATAGAAAACCTTTGGACAAACTCTAAGTGAGACATAGATACAAGCAGCCATTAAAAATTAAACAGTGAGGTCTAGTTGATCCGGTTGGTTCAAGTAGAATTTTCAAATGCCAACTAATGGTGATTCGTCCTTGGACATCGGGGGTGAAGGAAAAGAACCATCCTTGGCATCATCAGAGTTTTTGTTTTTTTTTTTGTAGTGCTTGGATGACACATATCAACGAATAATGTTTTGGAGTGAAATCAGTCGTGCTGGCGGGTATCTCTATGCAACTGATGCATCATTGCCTCATTGTTATAGGACAATAACGTTGACCTAATGATAACATACAAAAAGTCTCTAATTCCATCAGGTGATCAAAAGAAAGACTAATGGAGATTAGATTGGCATGCAGACAAACCAAGGCCATATATTCCGGAGGGTCGGTCTACAAATACACACCAAGAAGTAGGAAGAAGGAATTCGACTTCATTCAAGCGAGTTGACTAATCGTGATTGATCTACTGCCGTATAGAACAGTGCGGTGCAAATATGAGCAAACACATTATCACGCATTTGTTATACAATCCAAGAAGCTAATTGTGGCCAATGTTCAGTACATTGACTGACCCAGCTAAGGGCAAGTGCTCGAGAAAGAGATCATTTCAATGAGCTGCTCACGGATGTCTGTCTGCTTCTAGTAATCTTTAAATATGCAGTTTTTTCAAACCCGAAAAGTTTCTGCGCACGTAGTTGTTAGTCCGAGCATACCTGAAAGCTCATATTTGCACCTGATCATTGTCCTAAGGGCAGGATGCTCAAATCCAAGTGAAAGCAGTTTAAGGCAGTTGATAACCAAAAATGGAGGCATAGAAGCACATGGGTTATTCAAGAGATGCCCAGAAAAAGCTGTATATTTATTTCCTCTCCCTACCTTCAATGCTTTATTACTTCTCTGTATATACATATTCTCATCAACAGTGAAAACTGCGAAAGCCAAGATGACAAATGGACCCCTATGAAGTATGAACTTTACAAAAAGAAGCCCTGGTTCTCAGGAACATCTTGGAATCTTGGAGGCTTGGTCAATCAGGAACATCAACCAAACCATGACTTATTAACATCACAATCCCACTATTTGCTCTATCAAGCCTCAAAGAAACTTCAGATTTTTAATTTCAACATATGACACAAGCATTGGGGTTCTCTTCCATGCTGGCCGCGTGGTAATATCTGGTGAGGTGTGGATTATAGGCTTGATAGGCCTTGACAAGCTCTGCAATCTGCTGCTCTTCCTTCTTCTTGTCGTCCTCCTTCTTGCCTTCCTCCTTCTTGGGCTCTTCCTTTTTCGGCTCTTCCTTCTTCTTCTCAGGTTCCTTGGCCGGCCCGACCGTTAGAATCTCGGTGTACCATTTCTTCTTCAGCTTGCTCACCACCTCGACTGGGTCAACAGTCCCAATGACTGTCATTTTTTTCTCCTTCAAGTCTATGGCTATAGAATCAATTCCTGGTGATGTCACAAAGAGAAAAAAATGGACCAATAGCGTTACAGGCCTGTCTGAGAGACCAAAAGACATTGAATGAATTCTCTTATGACCCATCAAAGGAATTAAGAAAGTGTTTGAGCTAGTTCTAGTGATCAATGGCTTCATCACTATCTGAGCCAATTACGACTAGATTCTTATATGAAGTTAGTAATCTAACTACATATTCCCCATGAACCAGAAAGAGAGGGAAGTCTTGTTATTACCAGAAAGGCCAGAAACTGCTTTCATGGCCTTCTGCTTTGCTTTTTCGTCGTGCACATCCACTTTCAGGACCACCTTCTGCACAAGAACAAAAAGATCATTAGTGCGCAAACAAGAACAGCAAAAAAATCCTGTAAAAGTCAAAAGACAATAAGCTGAACCGATTCTGGAAAAGAAACACTTTCAAAACTGGAAGGAGTGGAGGTGAATCATATCAAACAAAACACGTGTATCTTCTACGAAACTCATCATGATCAGACCATCAGACTGAATCAACAAAAGGGAAGGACCCAAGTCTCACCTTCATTTCTGCTGCGTACAGAACAGTGACCTGGAAATTTGCAGGGACTCTAAAGAAAGTCAAAGATAACAATAAAACAGAGGGAGATAGAGAGGAATGAATCAGACCCGGGAAATGAAGAAGCACAGACTATAGGAGGAGGAAGAAGAGGAAAGTGAGGAAATAAATAAAGAGGACAGAAAAGAGGAAGGTGGATGGACCTATAAAATCCACTGGTCGCTTTTTCTTTTTGGCAAATATAAACCAGACAATAATGCTGACAAGAAGAGTCGAACAAAACGATTGAAAGGCGGAAAGAGAAACAGGCGTATGGAACAAGGAAAGGAAATGGACTCATTTTAAATTGGCAAGCGATTGAAACTTTGGCCTACGTCGAGGTCGTCGACAGGTTCGTGTGGTCTCCTTTGGAATTGTATCCACATAAATAATGCCAGTGAAGAAAAATGAGAAAGATAATTTATCAGAATTTTTGTCTTTTGCCTCCTAACTTCTACTTCTTTTTTCCCTCCCTATCTTCAATTTATGGAAAATGAAAGGTTTTATGCATATCTTTTCGTATACCCATGATTTTCGAATTTTATTTAGAAGAGTTGATGTAATTTTCGAATCTCTTTAATGATTTGTTCTTTTTCCCCCTTTATTCAGGACCGTCAAACTTTCATGTATGGACTCGTTCAACCAGATCTGGAAGGTCCCTCGTTTGAAGATGAGTCCATGCCAAGGGTCAGTCAATCCCCACGGGGACAGAAAAGTAGTGCAATAATGAACATGGTTGACTTGTTGCAAGAACACCTAACCTTGCAATTAGAATATCCATGTCTATATTCTGGCGTGCTTGGCTCTATTTGTAAAATTCCTTACTCTATTCTTCATCTTTTTTTTCTTTTTTTTATCGGTCCTACTATAATCCTACTATAACACTCACTCTCAGACTTTTGCCCTACCTCCTTGTAGGGCGTGGGAGTCGAAACCCACTCCTGAAATGAAATCGTTTACACCATAATCCCTCATGAGAATGTAGGGATTTGAACCCCCACATCCCACTTGTTCAGCGAAAAGCCTTTGCATTTCTTTTTTTTTTTATTACAGAAAAGCTCTATGTGATTCTAAAGCTAGGGCTGCTAGCTGCTACGAAGATAAGGTGACCCTCATGGGCCATTGGGTGAGGGCTCGTGGCCCTCGCTTATAGTTGGGGGAGGACCACCATCGATGAGGGCTTGTCGATCATAGCCCTACCATAGTGGCTAGCAAGTGTTGCCGGTGGCCCCTTGTTGGCCTTAACAATAAAAATTAATAATTATAATTATAATTAAAATTTTAAAACAAATCACATAAATCGATAATGCTACATAAGATGGCCGGTGTCCATATTATCAATTTTTTTTATTAAAATTGACCAGATGGACTACATTAACAAACTATTAAAAGATTTACTTTATATTAGTTGAAAGACTTAGTAGTTAATTATCAAAACATGCAATAGATTTAGGGCTATATTGGCCAAATTGACGAGCTTCATAAATATAGGATTTTTTAAGGAAAATTTACCCTTGATCTCGTCCATTTCTCTTTTGCCGATCAAACTGCGGACGGTTTTACGAAGGCCGTCTGTCCCACGCCATTCTCAGGTTTCTTGTCCAAACTCCAATCGGTTTCTTTGCAACCCGCTAAAAATAATGGGAGATGTTAAATAAAGAATCTTAGGGATTGCAGAGATATCTTTGTATATGAATGTATTTAGGTGACTCTGTATTCCCTCGAATTTTGCAACTCAGCGACCCACGATGTCTTTACCTTTAGATGACTTGAAGATGGTCCATGATAATTTCAAGGTTGTGTAACCGATGACAATACATCCAAATTTCAATCTTTGTACATTGTATTCCACCGGAAAAACCAAAAAAAATCCGGACAGCATTTCCGGCGCTTGAATGAAATAGCCGGTTGTGGATTCCCATCTGAATCGACATGCCTAAATTTCTTGATCAAGAAATCCAATCTCCGGGTGACGATGGAATTTTTTATTGATGTGTTGAAAGATCGTATGTATCAAGAAAATAGGTTCCACTTGTTGGAGCAAGCTGTCAACATATCAGACATACTCAACAGTCGAGAATTTAGGTAGGGCAACCCTTAAATCGCATCTAATCGGCAACCACAACGTTGCGTTGACTAACAAAAAAGCCAATTATATACAGGTCCATGAATTGATTTGACCTCAAAAGTACTATAAAAGTCTTAAATTTATTGCATTGATATCAATTCAATCTTAAACATTTTTATTTGACCAATTTAGTTTTAAACTTTTTTACATTGGTACCAATTCAGTTCATCTTACCAATTTAAGTCATAAATTACTGACGTGAACACCGGTCGTCCTACATAAGATGTCTAGCGTTAATATGGACATTTTTAATAATATTTTAATATATATTTTTGAATTTTTTGCATTTTAAAAATAATTTTTTCCTTTTTTTTCCCCCTTTTTTCCCCTCTCCCTCTTCTTTGCTTTTTCTTTTTTACGGTGGCCATCACTGGCCACTGGACACATTCATGGCTGACGAGGGCTAGCCTCGCCCTCACTAGTCACAGGCAATGGTCGACCTTGTTGGGCCTCCCCTAGGCGAGGGCGAGGTTGGTTGGGCCTCATTGTCACCTAAGCAAGGCTCATTGGGCCTTGCCCTCGCCCAGGCGAGCCTTGGTGAGGCCAACCCTCACTCAAGCGAGGCGTGACAAGGATGCTTTGGCCTAGGTGATGGTCAGCCTCTCCAGATCTGGCGAGGGGGCCTCGCCTTGCCGTGCCTAGACAGTTGATGCTCACCCTCGCCCAGGGGCAACCCATTGAGGCCGATCATTACTTGCAACCGGCAAGGGTGGACCTAGGTGAGGCCAGCCTTCACCAGCCATGGCTATGTCCAATGGTGCAAAAAGTAAAAGTAAAGAAGAGGGAGAAAAAAAAAATATTTTTTAAAAATATTAAAATCCTATTAAAAATTTCTACATTAGTGTTGGACATGTCACGTAGGACGGTCAACATCCATGTTAATAATTTTTTGCCTAAATTGGCCAGATGGATTAAATTGGTACCACTGTGAAAAGATTTAAGATTAAATTGGTTTAATTTAAAAGTTTAAGACTAAATTAATACCAACACAATAGATTTATGACTTTTTTTGTACTTTTCTCATTTGATCGTTGTGAAGCATCACGTATTATCAGAATGGCAAGTTTAACGGTGGACATCTGTCCACTTGCATCAACAATTGTTACCATGTATTGCCGCTTGTCAATTACGACCCGACTACCGGCTACGAAGAATGTCTATGTAAGATGAAGAGGCTCATTCAAATGACGGGTTTGACTCTTGAGGATCCTTATCTGAATACTCATCATCCCCATTCTCTTTTAAATTCTAACTTAATTATTGGAAATTGTCCAATTAGCCATAACCAGTTCTATGGATATGGATTTAATTATATACTTTTCAATTTAGTCAATTTATTCCTAAACCATTGTATGAATTTTCAATGTAGTTTTTCCACCTAATTTTCATTAGAAATCACTCATATATATAGCTGTCTTACACGGCAGACCACTCCATTAGCAATTTCTAGCAAAAATTAAACAAAAAAGATTATATTAGAATTTTATGTGAAAATTTAGGACTAAATTGACAAAATTGAAGATGTTAAGATCAGACCGATTCAATAATTTTCTTGACTATTCCGGGTCCTATACCCGGATGCCTTGGCTCGCGTCATTTGTTGCAGATGCGTCCAAAGAGGCCAGGGCCTTGTCTGGTGAGGTGGTTGTCCAAGTTGAATACGCAAATTAATAGTCCTTTTGGAAGATCCGCTCATGTTGATTGGGCCTGATCGGCACATTGCGGGCGGCGTCCCAGATGCAGAGGACAGGTCCAGTTCCAATGAACCCAAAACTTATCAGGCCCAGCAATTTGACCTCATCATCAATCATCATAGTAATGAATCTTTTGTCGTGGCTTTTGGGGGGGAAAATGAAAGGAAGAAAAGACCTCTTGGTGTGGTTCGGAAATTGAAGAGATTCGAGCTGGCACTGAACTTGCCGTGGGTCACATTCTTTTTATAGTCAAATTGGATTAATCTATAAGCAACCAGGTTGGACTCCACTGGGCATGCAATGGCATGAGAACTTTGAACAAGTCGTCTCAGGGAAACGTCAGGGCTTTTCCTTCTTCATGGGGTTAAGACTAAAGACTCAGGAATTCTTGATATTTTCGTGATTTCTTTGAATCTCCCCAAGTGGAGCATATGATGTGGTGTGAATGATCCTGTCTCTGGCTAAAATAAAAAAATAAAATAAAATCTTGGACCTTTTCAAATACTTACATGGTGAGAAAATGAAATTTTAAGAAGTATATTTGATCTTAGGGTTTGATTGGATTCCCAAAATTTTGATTCCTGATTCGCGTGTCGATTTGACAAGTATGATATAGAAATCCATATCCATTGAAATTTTAAGAAGTATATTTGCATTCGAAGCAAATGATAAAAAAAAAAAAAAATAGGTCGACTCTTCTTTAAATTATGTATGAGCAATCTTGGGAGGAAAACAAAATAAAAAAATCAAAAGAAAGGGCGGCCACTTTTGGTTCATATGTTTGTCTATTTGTTAAAACGTAATGCCTAAAGCGCGAATTGGTGAAATTTATTGACATTCCACACTTAAATTATAAGGATCTAGGATGTATCACTCAAATCATTAGTCCAGTGCCACATATAACCTTTTCCTCCGGGCAAGATGTTCTCCCATTTAGATTATTCTAATATGACCCGTTGACGATCCTTATATCTTACTTTGTCACTCGATGAGGGAGAGTATACTTTGTGAATATGTTATAGTGAGTAAAAGTAATCCGCGAGTCACCCACCACTATGATGCAACCTCTATTTCTCCATACATATTCTTAGCTAAGGTGGGAAAATGGAATTCTGCTTACGTTTAGGCACATAGCGAAGCATCGACATAATTTTTAAAATTAAGATATACATTAACTACTTCACATCCCACTGCATCAAAGATTTTTCATGGAATAATCCTAAAAGATTTTATTATTTTTGTGAATTTTTTAGTGTGAGGTCCTGTATTCCCACGTTAAATGGGAGACATCTTGTAGCGTGACTCATAAATAAACATCCACCTTCAAAAAGATCATTATGTGGGGATTCAATCATCACAGAACGAGTTGAATCGTTACAAAAGATATCAAAGTGTGACCCACTTCGGTAAATGCGTAAATCTTGGATAATTAGTCCCATTACGACCCAATGAAGGTAGGGCCTCATCGCTGGGGACGAGAGGGCTCGGACGGGATGCAATTCCCATCGACTTTCAAGATAGCAAAGGGACGAGAGGGCTCGGACGGGATGCAATTCCCATCGACTTTCAAGATAGCAAAGGGGGGAAAATATCTAGTTACACACATGAAGAATGAAAAGTATTATCATGCATTGTGGGCCAACACCGACAAAGGCGTCTGATTTCTAAGTTGGGGAATTTGCAAGACTCCAAAATCTCACATCGGATGCAAATAGCCTATTAAGTGATTTATAAGTCCACACCTTAATTGGCCACCACCTTCTATGTTTACACCAAGAAACTCCAATACAAAAGGATTGGAACGAGCAAAAAAGCCTCTTATCCCTTCCCATGTGATCACAGCAAAAAGAGTGAGCCAAAATAGAAAAAACTCTGCATTCATTCTAGGGATAATCTCCTCGGTTTGGGAAAGGGTTAGGGTTGTTGTATTCAATGGCCGATTTGACTTTGGCAAAAAAGGCATAATTTCACTCTTCAGAGATGTCCCAATAGGTAATTTAGACAAGTGAGAAATGGGTCTTAAAATCTTGATGAGGAAGACTTAGGAGGGATTGGTTTTCTATCGGAAGCAAAGTTTTGCTCCCTCTTTTCCAGACAGCAGAGCAACAGCATAAAGCGACCTGTCCGAAGACTCCAAAACCCATTGCAGAACGCAACCCAAATCTCACTCCACAATCAAGCTCTCTCTCCCCGCCGAAACAGAAATCACATAACAATATGATGAAAACCCAGAAGAGAAAACCATCTTCAAGGAAGTGGTCGTGATCAGAATATGTACATTTGTATTACAAGATGACAAGCTGCTACACACCACCAAAAGAAGATCCTCAGCATCAAAGAAAACGCGCGGAAAATGAACACTTTTCAGACGTGCTTGCACCTCAATTATACAGCTTTCGAGGGGCCAAGCCATATGTCCTCTAAACCTCCTAGAAATTGACCTAAAAATGGATGCCACTTTGAAACAAAACTGCAACCTAATTCCCACCAATGTAAACTTGGGTTGAATCCCCTAAAGAAGTTGATTAGAAACCCTCGGCCACTGCGTTTTACATGGTGGGAGCAGACAGTTTACCAGCCTGGTCCAAAACATCCAGCACCTCGCTCCTGCTCCTCACGATCCTGTGGAACACCTCCCTGATCTGCATCTGCAGCGGCACCAGCCCCTCCTCCAACCTCCGGCACGTCTCCGCCAGCTCCGCCGCCCTCACTGCCGCCTCCTCCGCCCGCTCCCCCTCGCATGGGAACTGGAACGAGTCCGCAAACTCTGCCAGCACCTGCCCCAGCCGCTCCATCCGCTGCACCTCCTCCATCAGCCCTGCCGTCCCCCGCTTCTCCTTCCGCTTCCACTCCTCCCCGATCTTCTCCTGCAACGCGGTCATGGGCTGCGCCCATGCGAACTGCTTCGGCACCTGCAGGTGCATCGCCAGCCCGGTCCTCTCCTGGCACGGGATGGCCGCCACCAGGGCCGACATCACGAAGACCGTGATCGCGCCCATGATGTACACCGGCAGGGCGAGGCCAGATGACTCTGCACCTCGCGGGACCACCAGGTTCGATGACATGGCCTGAATTCGACGATTCGATCATTAGCCAATAAAGTCGGACCGATCAGAGCTTCAGACAAACAATGAGGAAAATTGACTCTGAAAATCACATTCGATTTGTGGAATAACCATTCTCTAGCTTGATAAAACGAGTCAATGTGTACCAAATTCGGGTTAAACGATCTCAAAAGTATTCAATTTTGATTTCGGCGTCAAAAAACGTACTTGAATTTGCTTTGATGCGGACCAATTCTTCGACACGCCCCAGGAGAGCGTCCGGAACTGCACAGCTGCCGATCGATCCTTGTTCGTGCCGGCGCTGCTGCCTCTCCGCCCGAAAGACCAAGTCCTCTCCGTTGACTTGTGGCCGCTGCTCTCCTTATCCTCGGCGGCCAGCACGGCCATCATCGATCCGAGCGCCTTCTTCGCCCGCCGGGCCTGGCCCTCTCCGATCGGCTGCTGCTCGAGGGCGGCGACAGCAATCTCCGAGAGCTTCTGGCAGTGCCTGACGGCGTCGACGCCATGCATGACGGCGTTGCAGACGTCGAGGGCCTTGACGGAGCGGTCGAGGAGCTCGGGGAGGAGGCGGTCGAGGGGGGGCTTGGCGACGACGGAGGGGTCGCGCTCGCGGCCCATGATGAGGAAGGCCTTGAACTCCGCCTCGCAGCAGAGGAAGACATCGAGGAGCTTCCGGAGCCACGCGAGGGAGAGGAAGGGGGCGTCGGCGGAGGCGGGGGCGGAAGGGTCCCCGCCGTCGCCACCGCCGTCGGGTGGGGGCTGGGGGAGGAGGGGAGGAGCTCGGAGAAGCGCTCGGCGATGTTGCGCTGGAAGAGGTCGAGGTCCTCGAGCTCCTGCTCGTGGTGGCCGTCCATGGAGACGACCTGGTTGCGGCGGATGCTGATGCGGCCCAGGAAGGAGCCCTGGTACTCGGTGGCAGGCATGGCGTTTCTGGGTCTCCTCGTTTCTTCTCGCTTGTTCTCTTTCGCAGGTACCCAAAAGGATGGACGATCGATGACGAAGATGAACGAGAAAGAGAGAGAGAGAGAGAGAGAGAGAGAGAGGAGTGAAGACAAAAGCGATGGATTATAATGAGGGTTAAAGAAGGACGGTTGGGGCAGTTATACGTTCGAGAGATGGGTGGTGGTCAAGGCATACGACCGTTTCTTCTCCTCTTTTGCTTTCGTGTTCTTCCTTTCTTTCCTTCCTTGTACTGAGTAGAGATTCTATATTCTCTGCTCAGCTTCTTTCCCAATCTGCCCCTTCACGTGCACCGTAATTATTGCAAGGACCTTTGCCGTTTAGGGTTTTGTATTATGGTGGCTTGTGGGATGTTTTGGGAGCGTGGCCTAGCGGCACATGAACGTCATGTGGAAGGAATTTTTGGCCTATGTTCCGTCCAATGCATATGACATGTGGTGGGTGTAAAGGAGATGGTTGTCTTGGAACGAGAATGAAAAGAGACTTGTGTTTTCAATCATTGAAGAGAGAGAGAGAAAGCATATGTGGTCATCTCTCTATAGGTCGTGGATGGTTATCAGGTGAGTTTTGCACGGTGACCATATCAATCGACCTTTCAGCGTGGATTACACGTCAAGCTACGATAAAGGTGAGGCAAAGCAAAGAGCAAGAAAATGTGTGATGGAAAGATTAGTAGTCGATAGATTTTGCCTTTTAGCCTTGTTCGACGAGATTTGAAAATGAGAACGTCTTACTTTGATGTTTAGCACCTGTGAGTATTGACTTTGGTCTTAAATGGTATCATAGAAATGGTATCATAGACGCCCTTGTGATGGAAGAGGCCAAGAAACATTGGAAAAGTAAATAAAACATGTCCAATTTATGTGAATCGAGTACGTTTTAATCTTAGATTTTAGTAAGCTGCACATAAAATTCACACGATGTGACGACTTTGATGTATTGAATACACCAAATAAGCTTCTCAATAACATGCGTTGACTTCTACGAGTTGTGAGGTGGAGGTAGTATCTCAAAATGACTAAAAGCTTATATTATGAGCGAAATTTGACTTTGAAAACTTGTATCTTTTTATTTAAGTTGTGAAACCTTACTTGGTGCTCCCCAAACGTTTATGAGGCCCTAATTTTATATAGATATGATAACATAAGCATATAATATATGGTTAAATAGCAATATCTCGAAAAAAAAAATTATTTATTTATTTCTTCATCCCAAATATGGATAGTTGCCAATTTTTTTCGAGTTGCTCCAACCTCATAATTAAATAAATTATCTAGCCAAAGAATTCTCATAATATCTTATTATTTTGCAACCTGTAAATATCCATGAGGTCACTCTATCCAGATTACATTCAAATAAGATAGGAGTAACAATTGAATCCACAACAATCACGTATGAGGGAGGAGAACCTATTTATCATGTAATAATGATGATATGGTGTAACCACCTAATTATCGTCATTCGCACTTTACAAATTTCATCATACTTGATGCTACTTTTAATGGATTGGTTACACCATGTGGTATATTTGTCCCCTGTAACATCTTATCACTAGGGAGAGTATATATGATTGGAACAGTGGATGAAAGGATATATTTCCCTGGCAATATCAAATTTTATCATTATTTTCCGTGGCCGAGAAACGGCAACTTTCTTGGAGATAACCGGCGAGTGGCATTACGGTGGTTTTCCCTGCCCGGGGGGGCCTTTACTCGTCAATCCGGTATCATCGGCATCCCACGTCACGAGCCAGTTGCTGAGTCAGCAAGCCCCGACTCCCCCACTTTCCGGATTTCGATCCGTCGAACGCGCTGTCTGAAGCCACGTGGACGGTGCTGGGCCCCAACATCGACATCGCGGGAGAGGAGAGGAATCTTTTGACTTGGTCGTCGTCCCCTTCCCGATTCCCTACGACGCGACCGCACGACCATCTCTTGCAGCCTCACCACCTCCCTCTCCCTCTCTCTCTCTCTCTCTCTCTCTCTCTTTCCATCTGACCACGCCTTTTGACTTTTTTTAAGGATGTCTGCCAGGAAAACGCCGGCCTCCCGATCCCCCAAACGGGGAAAAAAGATTTTAAAAAAAAATTATATATATATGTATGTCGCATAGCCCGATAAGGTTAAAGGAATTTGTGCGGTTGAATTTTACCATTTCTTTTCATGATGATTCAATTTCTTGATGGAACATTTTAATTTTTGCATCCAGTGCCAAGGACCCTAACGAGCAATATCGCAATCGAGTTGAGTCGCTTTCAAATAGCTAAAACTCAATTAGATGATCACTCGAGATTGACTCGTTTAATATTGGGTGGAGCTAAAGCTCGAGTTATTTCGTCAAGTCAAGCTCTAGCGCGCTGCTATTAAGCTCGATAGGCGCACGAGCTTTATTAAATTTTATTATCATTTCAAAAGATTTGTTATGATCAAGAAAAAAGACAAAAAAAAAAAAAAGTCCTTAAACATACATGATATTCCCACATATATACACACAAGCAATGAAAATAGCACATCTTATAAAGCTCGAGCTCGAATTTATATCTGACTCAAGTACAATTAGGTCGAGCTCGAGTGTTCTGAGTTTCTATTCAGATCAAGAACAAGTGGAGTTTCGAAATCTGAGCACGTGAGGTGAGTTGAGCCCGAGCTTGATGCTAACTCGCACAACATGGCTCAACTTGATCAGATTCCAATTAGTAAGTACAGTTTTTATTTTTATTTTTTTATGATCATGAATATTCAGTAATTAAAGGGAGTGGCAACTTGAACACAGAAAAACAAACAAGATACCTTTTAGGCATGCTTGTTTCTTTTCTTACCAAAATTGTTAGTGCACAAAAAGATGTGTATATTTTCTATTTTATTACTCAACGATAGTTCCGGAAGTACTTGTTGATAAAATAATTTCGTCAATTCCACATAATAAAGGTAGCTAACAATGGTTGATAGTCACATATCATACTATGATCAATGACATTTGATTGGCTTAGAGCTCCTGTTGAATTGTATCAACTTTCATAAAAAATTACTAATTTTAAAAAAAAAAAGTTCAAATTTTTATTGCCAGCTTTATATATATATATATATATATATATATATATATATATATATATATATATATATATATATATGCTCACTTCGTGGGCCCCACTAACCGACGACACAGATTGTCTCTGCAGAATCTCTTCTTTTTTTCATTCGAGGCCCCCCAAAAAAAGTTGATGATGCATATGTGAATTTGACATTTTCAAAAAGGGACGGAAAAAAATTATGTCTTTATTTCCTGCCGAAAGCTCAAAGTAATCGAAAAATAAAGAAAAAGATCTAACAAGACGTCTCACATGACGCTGCATTTCGTGAGTAAAAAATCATGTGCTCAACAACCCTAAATGGAAAATTCATCCAAAGTGAAAGATTGCAGGAAAATCAAAGGTGAAAACCGCTCCAAATATGTACGTCCGCACGAAGCCGGCTATATTATAAGAAATATCTTTTAGATAAATAAAGTAGACGGGCGCTCTCATTTATCACTTTGCCTGTTATATTAAAATAGAATTATGTTTGTCTGCCCCCGCATAGTTTGTGGTCTTTATACTATAGCTGAAAAAAATTCTCCCTAAAGTTCAAGGATTTTCCAAAAACACCCTAGTTGACCAGGAAATAAAGAAATATAAAAAAGAAGGGTTAATATCACAAAAGTCCAAAACTATATCTGTTTTAATAGAAATATCCAAACTTTTTTAAGTGATTAAAACCTTAAAGTTGCCCTTTATGACATAAATACCCTAAGTTATAGAAAAAGCTAAACTCATATTAGTGTGGTAAATATATTGTGGATAGAAATAAAATAAAGGGTATATATGTCACACACGTATAAGTTAGGGTTCTTTTGTGACAAAAAAAAAGTTGGGTTTTTATGTCATAGTGGACAAGTTTAGGGTTTTTAGTGACACATAAAATATTTAGGGTATTTGTGTCAAAGTAAGTATAGCTTGGTTTTTTTTTTTTTTTTTTATTATTCATTTGCCTTAAGAAAAGGACAAATTGCCTAAAAAGTCTTGAATTTATTATATGAGGACGGTCCATTCCTAATTTTTTTTTTTAATTTGGTTAATTTAGTGTTAAATTTATTTATGAATTTCCATTGTAGTCCTTTTGACCAATCTTGACAAAATTGCAAAAATCATTGATTTTCGGCTGAAATTAATCAAAATGACTACATTGATAAATCATCAGATAATTTAAGACTGAATTTAGCCAAAATTTTAAAAAAAAAATTAGGATTGAACTAGCACGCCCCATAATAAGTTTAAGATTCTTTTTGAGTGATTATCCTTAAAAAATTCCCGATGAAACCCGGATAAGATGGAGGCAGAAACACACGTCGTGGCCGAGAGAAGTCAAGAGTCTCGAATGGCCTGGAGGATGACGAGAGGACACTGTTCGCGGGTGACCTGTGACTTGTACGAGAGGATGAGGGAGGAAGAAAGAAGAGCTCGAGAATGGCCGGCCTGCGTTCGAGGCACGTTCGGAGGGTGGAGATGGGATTTGCAAGAGTTCGGATCATCATCGTCGTCGTCGTCGTCGTCGTCATCATCGTCATCATCATCCCATCTGCGCATCGCGCTGATTCGGAGCGTTGATCGTGGCGTGAAATCAGAACAAGCACAGGCCACAAAAGGTCGTTGAAAATAGTCAAACCGCTCCCCGACTTTAGTGAGAGAGAGAGAAAGAGAGAGATCCCTAGTTACAGAGAAAGCAATTGACTGGGGTCGGTATCATCACATCACCCCTTTTGCGGTTTCCTGCTTTGGCCGCTGGAACCCCGAAGATGCCCTCCTCATCATGGATAAGATAAGCTTATATGATATGATGGTTTCATTTTTCTTCGATAATTTCCTTTTTGCCTCTTCCCGTATAGGAATGAAGAATGAATTGTCCTATGATTTATCTGATGAAATGATATTTCATTCGACGACACGAAATATGTCCAAAAGAGAGAGAACAAAAGCCGATTGGTGTGTTCGCATGGTCCTCGAAGGTAGATAGATGATCGATAGGAAACCCATATCGATTCTTGCGAGGTTTCATCGAAGGGAAACTTAGACTATGAAATCCCCTTTCTCAACACTTGTAACGGTGAATTTTATACTTATTTATCCTTCTCGAGACCGCGTAACATTAAAATATATGATGATTTCTCTAATTTTGCCCAAAGCACACGACAAGTTCTATTTCTATTAAGTAGGGACCACGAGGTTCGGATGTCGAACCTCAGATGCGAAGGCATTCATTTGATTTACTTTCGTTGCGGACATTACGGATATAGATCGGAGTAGTGTCCTTAGTTGCAACCGATAGAGAATGATCCTCATAATCTTTTGGAAATGCGGAGGGGAACATGGAGGATCGTTGGCAGCAGCGCCAGAGGCGTATGCCAAAGATGGGCCAACGCACCGTCCACCTCGAGAGCATCCTAATAATTCGATTTTTCCCGAAAATTTCTCAGATCCTCTTACTTGAAGAAAGGGTAAAATTCATTTAGTCAATACATACAACGTGAATGCATTTCAATCAACGTTACCAACCGTTAGATTAAAGAAATCCTCGCTCGTTTAACATCGGGGTTCTCTTTTTGGTAGGGCAACCCTCATTATTATATTCTTGTGCTAGAGATGGTAGGGTTTGCTTCGAGAAAATAGAGAATCTGGGAGTTAAAAAATTCCACGGGCGGCACGGTAGATCAGTCGGTTATGGGTCGCTGTCTTCCTTTTTCGAGAGCTCGTGGAAAGAACCAAAGAGGGAGCTCGTCCATGTCCGTGGAGCTCTACCGCATGCCTGAGCTTCGTCAATGGCGACTCTCCTTTTTATCGTGTCGGGGAGCTAAGGAAAAGTAACGATCGTTGTTATATCGTGTGATTTGTCATGGACTTATCGAAGACCATAACGTGTTGCTACATGTCCAAAAAGCAGGGCAGACATTTTCTGACAAAAAACTAGTGGAGCGAATCACACTTGCGCTACATGCATATATAGTTGTGTCAAAGAGACTACTGTAGGAAGTGATAGATTCCCTTGCCGCGTGAATCGGAGGTCTTCGCACGACGACTTTCGTGCCATTTAAAAAGCTAGTTCCTATTCCACCAGACTAGCGACCAACGTCCGAGGGCTTTTATTAAACGATGAGGGAGATCCATCAAGGCAAAATTACCTTTGCATGCAATACGTATAAGACATTGTTAGGTCGAATGACACGCATGTATTGCGATCACTAGAATAATACCCATAAATAGAGAGTACCAAGATATACCTTTTCCATATTAAGGAGGGATGACAAGGTTGTGACAATTGATTCACGACGTTACTTTACAAATAATTCCTAAAATCAATGATGATCATTCAAATAAGCGGAACATGAAGAGAGAATGTTTATTAACTCAGAAACCAAACGCCCAAATTACTATTCAATGTAATTATGTTTCCGTCATCACATCACTGATTCCCGTGTCGTCACTCGAAGGGCAGCAGCTAGAGCCGGCGACTTTGTGTTAGCGCATTTGATTTTAATTTCGACATGGGACCGCTTGAAGATATTTAATAACATTGTTTTTGGAAAGGCAAATAGCATTCTACCACTTGTAATCAAGTCGTACAAGTGACGACCATAGTTGAATCCGCTATGTATGATTAAGTCTACGTTTCCAAAATTTCCGAAATAAGTATATTGTGGTAATTTCACACATAAGACATTAAAAGCACTCTCAGCCTCACTTTTTTCCATTTTCAAAAGAAAAATAAAATCAGGCGAAATTTTTTTTCTAGAAAATCAATTATCTTAATTTCAGCATTTAAATCGATTAAGAAAATGAATCGACAGAAACTCTTTTCTTAATTCATGAAAAACCTATGTTTAAATACAGGAAAATGACTTTCTTTTTCAAAAATTAAAAATCATTTTTCAAAATATAATAAGACACTGCACTTGGACTAAAGACTTTGTCCTTGGGCATAGGAACCTCAATGCTCATTCCTTTTGCTCGGCCTCGATAGACTAGAGGCTGGACAAGCGAGGATCTGTGCATGAGCACTAGAGTCTCGGGCCTTGCCTCCATGAACCTATGCATCGAGTACTCGGGCACAAGTACTATTAGTGTCCTAGTCTCGACCTTGGTGGACCGTGCCTAAAAGCTAGCGAGCCCAAGTATGGGCATCATGGTCTCAAGCTCGACTTCTATGGACCTCGATGCCTCTATCTGATTTGTCAGTTCCACATGTCCATGTTACTAGTGTCCGAATTATTCACATTTTTCAAAATAAAAATAAAAATTTATTTCCAAATGATGGAAAGTATTTTCCGGTTCCTTTTCAAATTTCAACTAAACATAAAAAAATATTATCATTTTTTTGGAAAATGAATTCATGGAATATATGTTCCGAATATATTAAATTTTCCACAAATAAACGAAGCCTCAATTCAATTGTAGAGCATATAATAACAAAATTCTTATTATAATTAACAATGCAATTGATGCCTTCCAAAATGGCGCAAGTGGTCGGATTACATATCCTCTCACTGCATATCCTTAGCCCTACTAATCTAAATGTAACTTTAATGCTGATTAGTTAAGTTTTAGTTGTGTAAAGCATTGGTTCAACTTAGACTTGACACCATATCGGCCCGCACAAGCCACATGTGCCCAGAGGACACTTTTGCGCGGGCTTGGACGAAGCTTATTATAAAGATTGGCCCGACCCGAGAATTTTATATATTTATTCTTATGGGTAGCCTAGGATAACCAATTAGACACAATTGAAATGGTTGGTTAGGCTAGCTCGAATCTGCCCATCGATCGCCTCTAATTGAAACTTAGTGTTAATCATTGACTTGGAGGCTCGATGGATTCGACATCCGGCCAAATGGGCAGGCTTGAGTATTAGGCTTGCCTAGGCCCGATTAATAATAAAAGGATCAAATTTCATGGGCCTAAGAAATGGCTCACTTAGGAGCTCCA
The DNA here is from genome assembly GCA_014182395.1 of Eucalyptus sp. ANBG9806169. Taxonomy (NCBI): domain Eukaryota; kingdom Viridiplantae; phylum Streptophyta; class Magnoliopsida; order Myrtales; family Myrtaceae; genus Eucalyptus; species Eucalyptus sp. ANBG9806169. The sequence continues at coordinate 25,368,497 of CM024576.1, forward strand.
CCCAGCCCGACGACTAGACCCACACGTACCCTTTGCTTTCCATTTTATATCTTCGATGCTTTCTACACCTTAGGGCCACCGTTGGGCCTGATTTTACCATTTGGAATAAAATTTCCACGACCCACGAATCGACCTTGTGTAAACTGCTCCTCGAGTGATCACCTTTAGTTCGACTCACCTAATCAATGTCGAACAAAATAAGTAAGTCCAAAATGTACCACCAAAATGTTTTGACATTATGGGGTCGACCAATTAAACCAACAATAAACTGAGAGGATAAAGATCTGAGGCCTGATCTATCGGCATGCCGATTGAAGTCATCCTGTACATAGTTTTCGGCGATATAAAAATCAAGCATACAATTGCAATCTACAGCACAATTCAATTTCATCATTCCGCCTTTTCTCAAAAGCAGAATGAGGTTAAAGTAATAAGCTAGATTCCACTTGTTACTCATAATCTCTACTTTGAGATATATATTTGAATAATTTTGAGGGCAAACTTCCAAGGAAGGAAAATGGGGTTCAAGGATTTATGGTGGGGACGAGAAAGATCACCTCATACAAAGGGAAGCAAAAGAAAAAGGCGAAAGGGTCCATGTGAAGATTCATGGTGGGGTACAACTAAGGGGGAGGATTTAAAATCATTCTTAATCATGGTGATGTAGCACAGCATTATTAAATTAGATAGAGCACAGACAGCATAAGCGGGAGATCATGAGGACCACAATTAATTCGATTTTAATTTAATGTAATCCATTGGACAAGCTCGCGAAGCAGTGACATTACATCCATGACTTAATCAGTTAACCAACCATGCTTTATAAGGCCAAGTCCCCACAGCTTTTCTCCCTCATCGGCAATTAAAACTTATTCCCTTCTCTCGATATTTTTGTGTTTGTGGTAGGCCCGTTCCTGGCCACTCCCATTTGCTCCTCCTTAAAGTTAAGTTATAATGATAATCTTCGATTCCCTCTCTTTAAAAGGGTCTCTTTATAAAATGATAATCGCATTACTTTCAAAGCTGGCTTGCGATTTATCCAAGCAAAAGTCACTTCTTGGATCTTCGCTATCATTGTGTGGTGGATGATTCGCATCAATCAACAGACCCCATCGCTTTCGCATCTCTCTCTCTCTCTCTCTCTCCCTCCCTCCCTCTCTCTCCCTCTCCATTTTTGGAAAAGACATCTACGTATATGCACGTTTGATATGGCTTGAGGATGAGGGTTTCTTAGAAATACCTCGCGTTCCATGTCATGACGATTTGCGCAATTAAATAGGGTCGTGGTCATCTTTTTTGTGTCTTTGGCACACATGCGCGCATATTATAAAAAAAGAATTTTGGTAGTTTCCGCATGCGTTGATGGGTCATATACATGCTTTGCTATTGTGATCTGTGTCCGTGCCTAGGGTTTGAAAAGAGACATTTGGAAGATTGGTTCCGAAATTGTGCCAGCCATTGAGTGAAATCTGGATCGTGGCTTTTCTATCTTTACAAATCCAGCTTATTCATCAAGAGAAATGCGTCGGTGCTTCCCAAATATCTCAAGACAAGCACCTAACTTCACCCCTAACGACCCAATTGCTTTCTTTCATAAGCCTGTAGGAGGTGGAAGAAGTCTAAATTAAGATGACCCTCGAGTTCATGAGACTTGTGAATTTGATGCGTGATTTCAAGTCAAGTATGTATTGCAACGCCGGATTTTAATGAATTTAAGAGCGCTACAGAGTTGAAAAAACGAAAAACTTAAGCGCTTAGAAATGGACATACGTGCGATTTTACTTCGATCGGTTCCTCAAGTGCTTCAGCCTTTGATGAAGGTTGGCTGCATGATGAGGCTGTTTCTAAGCTAATAGATGATACTCTATACAAGAACTAAAAAGCTTTGGAACTTGAAGATCGGAGAAATTTACGTAGAGAAAGCTACTGATATTGCAGCCCAAGTATTTATAATTTTTATAAGCACTGCAATCCAGATATAATTTGTCCACTTTGCACAAATCAACTCATTCATCAGGAGAGATGTATGACAGTTGTTTAATACCCATTAGCAAATAATTTATCTTTTATTAGCGCATTAATCAGCAATAATGCGAGACCTCAAGAAATGAAGCGGGAGACTCCGTAACCATATTATCCAAAAATAAAAAGAAGCATTTCAAAAGATAAATCAATACTAGGGCTGGCAACTGGCATTCTCATGTGATGCTTGCATCGATTATCCGTGTCATTAAAAATCGATGAAAACATGTCAAATTATGTTGTGTTGTATCTGACTCGAATCTTTCTCAATAAATTTGTGTCATGCTTGAGTGGTGTTCTCATGTAATGTGTCAGCATTTGTTAGTCTTAAATTAAACTTTGAGGTCTCCTCTTCCTAAGGTGGTTGTCACAACTTCTCACAATCGGAGCAGCTATCAGGACCAAGTAAAAATGTACAGAGATGTTAGTTATAAAAATTTGGAGTATAATAAAAATATTAGAGAATAAGCATGCTTATTAATGAATGGAATTATGTTATGGATAACACTAGATAGGATGAAATTGATATACACGAAACGATATTAAAGACTTTAATAGGAGTATCTTTAATATTTGTTTCCGTAACAAGTATAAGAATTCCACCTATCAATATAGCAGTTACAATTACTAAATTCGAAAAAAAAAATGAACGTGTCATGTGTGTGGAGACGATGTTGAATTTGAATATTCATTAGACAAGCGTTCCCCATCATTTAATACAAATAGGGTTAAAAGAAAATAACCAAAAATTCATTAACTCGTAACAAAATTCGTACCCAAAAAGCCAAAAAGCAAGTGGACATAACCCAGTATTGATGCTCTGGATTTAGTTGCTAAATCATCCACCCAATTGAAAACTTTATCTTCATCTAAAATCAAGCAAGGTGAAAAAAAAAAAAAAATTAAGAACATATCATATTGGAGGGGGTCGTCTCAAGACATGACGTAATTAACCAACCAATATGATTAAGTGACGTCAAACCATGCTACGTACGTAGGGGGAATTGGTGGGGGTGTTGTCGTCTCCTACCACCAAATGCGTTTATATCTTTTGAATCAAGCAATTAAAAGGACGTAATAAGTCAAAACTAATTGAAAGCAATAATAGACTAATTTTTTATATATTCTAATCTACAGCTTCCTTGAATGTTTGAAGCTTGCATTGTTGCCTAAGTCATCTGCTTTTTCTTCTTCTTCTTCTTCTTCTTTTGTTTTCTTCTTCATTGTTATATGAAGCTAATTTTAAATGTTGGCCACGAGGAAGAGGGTCATGCAATTTGAAGATGACTCTTTACGAGATCATCGGGTGGAATATTTGCGGGTGCAATTAAGAGAATTAATCATACATAGCTTATAGACATGCTTGGACTCCTATGCAAAGAAAGTAGTAGCAATTATTCTTTTTTCAAGAAACACCTTTTTAATCATTGGTGTGTGCTTTGTTGGGTGAATTGAACCCATTTCGTCTTCAAGGCAAGGGGAATTAATTACTTTTTAATCTTATACTTCTTATACTCTCGATGTGGATGACTTGTCTTTGACTGAATCTAATACTATAATTTTGTTTGGGGCTGTATGCCTTTTGTGATGAAAAGCTGCCATTGTGTTGAGGTGTACTATAGCTGTGGATCTAATAATTAGTTGACAAGTAACGGTATTCCGATCCACATTGATCGTTGATAAATTGAATTTGAGCGAATTTGACATTTTCGAGCGATAAGTTATATCTTAGTTTTTATTTCTGTAGTATTTAAAAATAACCAAAGTTAAACAAGAGATTTACTTTTAAAAGATAGAGTAAGAAAAGTTATAACCAAAGGATTTTCCAAACACCCTTCGAGCCGAGATAGTTGACTCGTGTTATTTAGAAATACCAAAGAAACTGGAACTATAACACTGCATTCATAAAACGTGTCTAATATGTATTGGAAAGACAGAAAAAATTGTAGAAAGAGTTGCGGATGGTACCGCCAGTCAATGTTGCTTAGCACCAGGAAAAACCATCCGATCCTGCTAAACTCTAGAAGACCGTAACATAAGCATCATCATGGGTTATTATTGATATCTTGTTGCTCCAGCTGCCTTACAAATACAGGAGGCGATAGTTAAATATGGCGATATTCTCACTCAATAACACCTTGGTTTTTTTCTGCTTTGATGAGGGCATCCCTCGATTCCTTCACAGATAGGTAAGGTCTCATCTGATAAGCAGCGGAGGCTGCATTTGATCATCCATATTCCGTTTGGTCGAATTTGGTGAGATAAGAAATTCCCTATTATGTACCTAAGATCTTATTTCTAGAATGACCTAATATGAACAGGGATTAACCTAGCGCCGTTTGATGTGTTTGAAAGAACGGAAAAAACAAGAAACAGACTTCAATAGAGAACTGTAGAGAGAGAGAGAGAGGCCAAGGTTCGTGAAACAACATGTAATGGCATGAGAGCCTGAATGACGTACGTGGAGTTTGTTACAATGATCCAAGTCTACGTAGATAAAAGTGGCCACACGGGGACACACTAAATCAGAAGGGGAATATAAGAGTTTGATGGCAGGTCGTTTTAGGGTTAGATGGAAACATGGACCCCGCTCGCGAGCATTTGATCCGGTGCAAATGTCGGCTCTCACTTCCTTCTTGTACTTGTGTCTTGTGTCCCTGCCTCTCCCTCTCCCTCTTCCTCTCCCTCTCTCGTCGTTCTTTAAAACCCTACGCACAGGAGAGAGAAGAGAGAGTGAGTTGAGTTGAGTTGAGTTCATTTATATATAACCCCCTCATTTAATTCTGTGCAAACAAAATCCCAGCACACCTTCAGAGAGAGGGAGAGAAAAAGAGGGAGTGCGAAAGCTTTTAGTAAAATTAAAGTTAGCAAGTATATTTAAGATGGGTCACCACTCATGCTGCAACCAGCAAAAGGTGAAGAGGGGGCTTTGGTCTCCTGAGGAAGACGAGAAGCTCATCAGATACATCACCACTCATGGCTATGGCTGTTGGAGCGAAGTTCCTGAGAAAGCTGGTCAGTGTTTGCTCTCTCTCTCTCTCTCTCTCTCTCTCTCTTTCATGAATTTTTCTTCTCTAATGTTGGGCTTCATCAAACATGATTTATGGGTCTCGTCGTTCACCTTTTTTCAGGGCTTCAAAGATGTGGGAAGAGTTGTAGGTTGAGGTGGATAAATTATTTGAGGCCCGACATCAGGAGAGGCAGGTTCACTCCTGAGGAGGAGAAGTTGATCATCAGCCTCCATGGGGTCGTAGGCAACAGGTTCATCGATTTCCTTCATCAGCACCATCATATCATCATCTCTTAATCTCTAAGATTCCTATTCATTTGTTTCCAAACCATACATCAAATCAATGGAAAACGACCCCAAAAAAAAATATTACAAACCCTAATATCGTCCTGCCAAATTTACATCTCGAAATGCAAGCATATTGGCCTTTTGTTGGGAACCTTTCATGATTCTGGCGTTGTGTGTCATGGCTTTATTGCACGAGAGTCGAAATGGACAATTCTTTTCCTCATTACTATACAGTGGAGTCCTTGGAAACTTCCATGGAAATTGACTCTTCACTGAACTTTTTCAATACAAGCTTTAAATTTAAGTTTCCGTATTATATTGATTAAATACCTAGAAGCAAGCTCAGAGTCAAATCTGTTCCTAGTAGCCCCTATCACCTGCATTGTATGGGAGGCGTTAGAAGGACATATTCATAGGTTGAGACATAAGTTTCAGTCACATATTCATAGGTTGAGACATAAGTTTCAGTTACATTTTCTTCTCCCTTGTGATTCTAATCTACATATACAACGCCATTAAGAAATAATGAAAGAAATACAAGAAGAATTAAATTAGGTTGATTAGATAAACAAACAAACAAAAAACACTTTATTATGATAGTTTATGGTTTTCTCTCGCTCCACATGTTTGATTGTGAAATGTTATCGATGCAGATGGGCTCATATTGCGAGCCACTTGCCTGGAAGAACAGACAACGAGATAAAAAATTACTGGAATTCATGGATCAAGAAGAAAATTCGAAAGCCTTCCCCAGCTTCTCTGACAAATGTTCCTCCCAGTACGTCTTCCGAGCACTCCCTTTTGAGCAACAACTCAAATCAACTCAGCTGCGCAATGCCGGATTTAATGGCAGCCAAGATGCCTGTACAGGAAACCCTATTTTCTTCCCCTTGCCCTTTATTTATGTTCGATACCGCCTCGCTCGAAGGGCTCGCAGAGAATAACGAACAACAAGAGCTTTTCACTGAAGCAATCACAGTGAATTCTGCCGGCACCTGGAACTTGAATCACCAGCAATTCCACACCACACTTCTGCCGCCTCCCCCGCCTTATACAAGTGGAAGCGCGGATGCTAATTATTTGCCACCATTGATAGAAAATGTAGAGAACATGTTGAATATCGGAGCACAATCTAGCAACATCGACGAGGAAGGAGATCGAATAGCCCTAGAATGCTTTCAGAGGCAGGAGTTGAACGAATGGGTCGAATCCCACCAGTGCCCAAATTTTCTCTTGTGGGATAATGTGGAAGGGCCTTTCGGCGGAGAAGACATTGTGCCGGCTTCATCAACTGCAGGAGCTTCTACTATGTCTTCCTTCCCTTCATCTCTCTAATCTCTCTCTGTCTATCTCTCTCTCTCTCTCTCTCTCTCTCTCTCTCTCTCTCTGACGAAGAGTTCCCGAAAATGATGCTTGAGGCTTGAATTGAGTTTGGCTTTTGACTTTTGGTTATTAATTTTCTTCATTTCTTTCATGTCTGTTCAACTGAACTGAAGACGAATGTTTGTGTAACTTGTGATTGATGAGGAAGGCATGCCACAAATGCATGCGATGTTTTGGACAATGAAAACAGAGAAGAATAAAAGCAACGCAACAGCGGCGGTTTGACCTTGATTTTGGTGAATGGTGGATTTTTTTTCTCATTCTTTGCGACTGGTTTTGGGTGGTACTGAATACTAGCTTTGTTTTGCACTTAATTGATTTTGTGGATAGTATTAAACCTTTCGGCATGACTAAACCCCGTGGATACACACAACATATCAACATTTATCAATAACTAGTTCTTTTATGTTGAAAAGTCTAATTCAAAAAGACTCATTGAAACTTTATAAACAGACAATATGTGATATCAAGCTATGTAAATTTTCTCGAAATTCCTATGCATGTAGTACTATTTGATACAGATTATGCAATCCTATAATGTTACAAGCGATCGACTCATAAGCTGTAATTTTTCGCGTTTGGTATTTCCTCTAGTTTGCAATAGGACTAAACCACATTTAACATGCTGAGGTCATCAGTCATCACCGTGCGGCACCTTCTTAATTGTGCTTAACGATTACAGTCTTCACAGAATGAAAGCACAAGCAACTTCAAATAAGTAACTGTGTGTTACAGTAAGCTAGAACATTTGTGTCGCCTTTGAGCAGCGTTATGTGTATATAACCGAAACATCAAATGTTTAATCGTCAATTATGCACTCTACAGTTAATCATATTCATGCTGCAATAAATTTCATCTGAATCAGACTCATGTGGATGGGCGGCAAGCCCAAACCTTCCTCAGCGCCTTGAATTTGGCGGGCGCCTTGCGCAAACCCATGCAATCAAAGAGTACGGATCGTTCTGTGCTCTCCACCCGAGCACCCCTAATCATCACGGCCGTCTAAGTCTTGAGCTCTTTACATACTCGGAGCGGAACCGTCATTTGTTCTGAACCATGATGAGCGAAAACTCCGAAAGAGTTCGTGAACTTAGGAACTTTCACATGTCATGGTTTCTCCACAGTAGACTGCCGTGCCATGATGTAGCAGAGGGGTTGGTTTCCTGGCTCCGGCAAGTATACGAAGTGGAAATCTGCTGACAGCGACCCCGTGTTATTCAGACAGCAACTCCTAATTATGAAACTGGTTTCGGATTGTATGCTTGAAAGATAAGATAAGAATGTGTGGGAAGCACTCTTTTGAAGTATCCGGACACTTCTTGTCCACGAAATATTCTCTGCAAAGCATGCATTATTATTTGGGAAGCAGAAAAAAACATGTCCTTTTCTCACGTTTCCATCGTGCCCAGATTTTTTAATAGTTTCCGAGTTGTGTTTGTGAAGTAATGCGTATGTAGTACTTGATGTGATCCCCAGATGCGACGTACGTCCCAAATATGAAAAGAAAATTGGGGATTTGAACGAGAGAGACTCGGTTGCTCTCTTGCTTCTGTGTTACATTACAACATGCCCCTCCCTATGATATTTGAAATAATTTAAATTTATTATCTCATCACAAGTGACCTCATCGACACATAAGGTGATTCTGTTTTAACTTATTTTTATTGACCAATAATTTTTGTTGGCAATAATTATCCTCTTAAATTTACTTAATATCCCATTAGTTCTATTAATATCATATCCATCGATTTTCAAAGGTTTTTAATGTTATTATGATATTTATTATTTTTCTGCGATGTTAATATTTTAGAAAATTTATTCTTCCCTATTTTCTCTCTCTTTTTTTCTTTTGTTTTTTTTTTACAAAAATTTAAGAGCAAAAAAAGAGATTCCCTTCAATATAGTCAGATGAAAATATGCTTTTACCCCTTAAAAGTCATTTACATTACACATGTTAATAATAATATAACAACGGGCTTCACGGTTACAACAGAATGAAAATTTGGGAAAAATGTACCGGTTTAAGAATTAAGAGGTAAATGTGTGCTAACAATTGCGGCAAAGTTTAGGAAATTGTTAAGACTATATTTGGTGGACGGAATATAGCCTCGGATATGATAACTTATATCGTATATGGTGTTTAGAGTTACACAAACTTCAAGTATACCTAGACATAATCCGGATAAAAAATTCTCACATAGAGGGTGGGATGTAGTCCGATAGGATAAGGATTTTAAAAAATAAAATGAAAAGAAAAGAGAAAATTGTATAAAAAGTCATAAATTAACTGCACTTTTATTAATTCAGTCATAAACATTTTTATTTAGCCAATCGAGTCTTAAACCATTTGACAGTTTGCCAATATAGCCTCACCAGCTTGTGGCAAGGCTTGCCTTCGCCAAAGGCCAACAAGGGCCTACCTTGCCAACCTTGGAGAAATGCTCGCCCTTACCAAATCAGCGAGGTAGAGCCACTTCCAAAGTTAGGGAAGTTGACCTTGTCGGCCTCTAGCAAGCTCAACCTTGCCAAATCTAGCGAGGGTGAGCATTGCCTAGGATTGGCGAGGTTGCCCTCGTTGGATCCCAGCAAGGCCAACCAGCAGAGGAAAAAAAGGATAGAAAAAAAGAAAAGAAAAAAGACAATAAAGATTAACATTTTAAAAAATTATCCACGTTAATATCGATTGTGTCATGTAAAATAATCAATATTCATGTCGGTGATTTTAGGCAAAATTTGACCAAATGAACTATATTAACAAATTTTTAAAAGGTTTACAAACTCAATTGATAAAATTAAAATATTTATGAATTGGCTCAAGTTGCCTTCTTTGGCATCCCCATTCTCACAATTGGGGGTGATACTAATTTTGGCTAACGTCAATCCTTCCTTTTCCATGTTCTTGTCCTGTTGAGTCATGTGGGTGTAGGAATTGGCTCAAGTTGAAATTTTTCTAATGTGGGCTTGTTGCTGAATTGAGGGTTTGGTTTGATTTGATTTGGGTCTTTTAATAGGTGACCTACATAGAGTCCATCACCTCTATGCAAAAGAGGGAGAGCGAGGAGGAAGAGGCCACGAAGGAAAAGAAAGGTAGGAAGAAGGGGAGAAGTAGGGCTGGTCCAAGACGGTTTGGCCGAAAGAATGAGGATGAGTATGATCGATGATTTGATAAGGAGGATGCTGAGATTTGCCGTGCGAGCGGCATTGGCAAATAGTCATAGTCTCTTGGACTCTTTGAAGAACCGACCTTCCCGAGAGATGTCGTCGGCGTCCGATGTGAAGGCTAATTAGTGGTTGACAGTGGTCGAGAGTGAGTAGCTTCTTATCATCCTATATCCATATCCAAACATATACCAAGTACCATAAAAGATAGTACAAATCTCATCATTATCGTATTTGACTTATATCTTATTCAATAAAAATTTGGAATGGCCAAATGAAGTCTTGAGTAATTCCCCCTAAAGAATTATGAAAAATGAGTAAGATTGATGATTTCATTAGAAGGATGGCGAGATTTGCCTCGTGAGTGAGGCTGGCAAATGGCCATGGTCTCTTGGACTCTTTGGAGAACTTACCCTCGAGTGATGTCATTAGGGTGCGGTATGAAGACTAATAAGTGGTCAATGGTGATCGAGAGCAGGCAATTTCTTATTGCTTCTCTTATCATCCTATATTTATATTCAAACATATACCAACTACCATACGAGATATTACAAATCTCATCATTATGATATTTGATTCATATCTTATTATACTAAACCAAATGCAATCGAAGTAATACCCAAAAAGAAATTAAGAAGAAAAACTCCTTAGAACTAAGGAAGCCCACATGGACAATACCCATACTACCCTTCACCCTAAAACCCCCACCGGACCCATCGATTTCCTTCCCTTGAAAATTAATCTCTAGGGTTTTTTCCTGCAACAGCTGCACCTGTTTCTGCGGCAGAGCTCTTGGGTCTTCGCTCGTTGCTGCCGTCGCTTCCTGTGTAGACCGTGCTCTGCTCATCGCCAACATGGTACTCTCTATCTAACCTTATTTCTGTGGATAACATGTGAAGGGATTCCTGGGTTTTGTGGGTTTTGTTGAATTCAAGTGTTGTTTCTGATTTGGGAGCTCCATGGATTTACAGAACATCAGATTGCTCTTCCCCACCTGTTTTCTTGGCTTCTTAGGGTGAATTGGGAAATCTCACTTCTTTGTTTTTTGTGGTCCTTTCGTGAATTTCTTTTCAGATTATTTCCGAGAAGAACCGCCGTGAGATCTCGAAGTACCTCTTCCAAGGTACGTTGCACATGGGCATGTGGTTATTTTGTGAGTATGATGATGTCTGCTGAGCATCCCACGCCGTCGTCATTCGTTTGTGATGTGTGGATCTTGCTTTCCGTTGAAATTTGCTTGTTTTGGAGTCGTGTGATCCTATATGTATTTGCCCGTTCTGCTGCTCCATAGTTGCAACTCCTTTCTGGTTAGTGGATAACGGTTGGCCTACTAATTAGCGTTTATCTGGATCTCATACTTATGCATTTTGTTTGGATATATATGTACGTGGCAATTAGATTGGTGGGTTTGTCTAGGGTGCGTGATTGTTCATATGATATTGGAATTGGGTTTCTGATCAGTCCTTTCATAAGTGGATTTCGCATCTTGATGGGCTCCTTTTCTTTTTTTTCTTTTTTTTTTTCCATTTCAGAGGGAGTTTGCTTTGCGAAGAAGGACTACAATCTCGCAAAGCACCCGGAAATAGATGTCCCGAATCTGCAGGTGATAAAGCTTATGCAGAGCTTCAAATCAAAGGAGTATGTGAGGGAGACGTTTGCTTGGATGCACTATTATTGGTATCTCACCAATGACGGGATTGAGTTTCTGAGAACCTACCTCAACCTCCCTTCTGAAATTGTCCCCGCCACCCTGAAGAAACAAGCTAAGCCACTTGGTCGGCCCTTGGGTGGTCCACCTGGTGATCGTCCCCGGTATGTATACTACACAGTAAAGTTGTTAATATAACCTTTCATTAGTTTTGTCACTAAGGGGTTGATGGTGGACACTTAGAAACTATAGTACTAGAACCAAATGTATTTGAGGGAAAGTTGGTGTGGTTTTCATTGATAACAAGGCAGTTTCATAAGGCCGTTTTGGACAAATGACTTGACTACCTTTAGATGTTCAGCTATGAAGATACGATGTTAGAATGGAAATGTAGGGTTGAAGGATCTATTTTGCTGCCCAGTTAACAGAAGAAGGCTTAGTGATTGTTATTGTTCTCGGGAAGTTGTATGTATAGTCACGCTTTTGGTTATCAGATTTCTGCATCTGTGGTTTCTCTAGAATCCTTGGCCAATCAGACTTCTGTAAAGAGTGAACTGTAAACTCTGCTCCATAAGTTTCACATAATGAGATTTGATTACTCTGCTCCATTTCTTGCTGATTGATAACAGTGGCCCACCAAGATTTGAGGGAGAAAGACGATTTGGTGACCGTGAAGGTTATCGTGGAGGTCCTAGAGGACCTGGTGGTGAGTTCGGTGACAAGGGTGGAGCACCTGCTGACTACCGCCCTTCATTTGGGGTGAGATATGTCTTAAAGGCAACAATGAGATATTGCTTTTTCAGATTTCACATGTTGTTATTACCCGAACAATGGTCCTCCTTGCAGATTTTGGTTATTTATTATATGAGCTTGGCTAGGGACTCTTAATGACGTAGATCTGCCGAATGCTTTTTGTGATGATATCTTTAGCCCGTTGAGACTCTACAATGATATTCTGTGTCCCCTTGTTTCATTATGTTGATAGTCCATGCAAAAGAGGTTGCCTTTGGACTGTGATTCTCTTGCCAGACTTTATTTGTCCATGTAATGTAATTAGGTTTGATGGGCTATATATTTAATTAATATTTCTCTGGCAAGTATTTTTTGATAGGGAACAACAAAACATGCACACTTTATACTAGATCATGTGGTTTTGGCACACTATTGCCAACAGAACTGCAGACTTTCCCCTGTTTGTTCTGCTTTCATCGTTTTGTTGTTAAGATGGGAACTCACGAACGACCATTTTTATTAGGAGGAAGTAATAGCATTTTTACAAGTTAGGTATTTGTCTTCCATGTTGCCCATCCATGGAGAAACTTATGTCTTTTATTTTATTTTAAATTTCAGGGACCTGGTGGAAGACCAGGCTTCGGTCGCGGAGGTGGTGGATATGGTGCTGCATCAGCTAGCTCAGATTTGGCTTGAATGGTTGACAAGATTAATAGCCATGAATTTTGTAGGGCGGCAATAGGAAGGGGGACTGAGTCAATGCGGTTGTTTTTCCTTATAGTTTCAAATTAGGTGTCTTTCAAGAGATTTTATATTTCTGTCCTTTTTGCTACTATACCAGCTCAGCCAAGATCGTCTTTATAATCGTTGTTAAGATTGTGTTTGTGACAAAGAAGTTAATTATGTATCCTGTTCGGTGCAGAAGTAGAAAATTCATCATGCTGCATAATTTTCTTTCATCTTAGGCTCTCTCTGGCTTCTTACCGTCTTGTGATATGATCAATGTTTAAGTTCTTGACCTCTTACTTCGTAGCCGAGGTTTTTAACCTAACTTACTGACAAGTTTTTAGCTGTCATGCCTCCATTATAAGTGATAGTTTGTGTCTATCTGGTGTCATTGTTAAATTAGCTGAAGTCTTTGATTGATATAACGGACGTTCAATCATCGAATTCATGATTTGTTAGACATACACAAGAGCACGTTAACAAGAGATTGGACTTGGACTTGCAGTTTCTATTATTTGATTTAGCATTGCGAGATGTAGGAGCTTTGATCCTCTAGCGAGGTTAAGAACATTTTAGTAATGAGTTCATATCTTTTTGAAGTTTGATCAATAGAAAGGCATAATTTCCACCCAAAATGGATAATCTCTACTGTCACCAGTGCTTCCTTTCGTAAGAGCACTCTTGAGCTTCAACCTCATCAATGGACAGGCTATTCTCCGGAAAATTACAAGCCGGAAGCTTCTCCGGCCCCTGATTTGGCAACGCATTGCATGGCGGAGGCACCACGCTGCTGGAAATTCCGCTGATGTCAGTGCAGTTCCACTGGAGTTTCTTCGGCTTCTGCGCCAAGCCAATCGTCACATTCGATATACAAATCCCTGTGAATGGGTCCCCTGCGATCCCCTCCAGCCGAGCTGCCATCGTGACATTCTCCGCAACCATGTCGCGGTAGTTGATGTTCTGAATTAGTGGAAGCGCATTAGGATCGTAGTTGTTGTCGGCGTGTGAGCCATAGTTTCCCGTCATCCAAAAGACCCACTTCATGGTTCTCATGGTCATTCCTCTCACATATATGTCCTTCACATACCCACCTCTTCCGATGGCTGTCTTGATTCTCACTCCAGACTCCGAATTGATTGCCAGGATATCTTCTGCCCTGACGTCTTCGATCCCTCCTGACATTTCGCTCCCCAAAGCGATCACTGCGCTGGTCGGGGAAATGCACGTGAGCCGTCTGATCACAAGCTGCTTCGTCGGCATCCCGTATGCGATGCCATACTCGTCCCAACCGCTCTTGACGGCTACACAGTCATCCCCGGACACTATGTAACAGTCTTCTATCTTGGTGTTCGTGCAGGAGTCTGCATTATATGCAAACGGTTTCGGCGTCAGTGAAATGATGATTGTGAATGCTAATGACTTCTTCCCAATTTTCAAGTGCTTACCTGGGTTGATCCCATCGGTGTTCGGCGAATTTGTTGGGGCAAGGATGGTGATGCCTTGAACAATCACATTGCTGCGCATCGCATTGCAAATAACAGATCAGCAAAATTACGAGTCTTAGTTTGACAAATACCAGAGTGACTGACGGTTTACAAGAGAGAACCTGCTATAGACAGGGTGAACATTCCATGATGGAGAGTTGAGCAAAGTAAGATTGGAGATCTGAACTTTATCAGAGTACATGATCTCGATGAGGTAAGGCCTTGTGTAATTGAGCTTTCCACCGCGAAACTTCTGCCACCAGAGCTCACCCTGACCATCGATCGTGCCATTATCCCCTAACCAAAGTGAAGCAGGTCAGAGACACTATAGCGTGTCATGTTATGTATGATCATCTGACAAGAGGTCTATGTTCTGTTTTGTACCCATAATTACGACGTCGGTGAGATTGGTTCCAAATATCAGGCTGCCATACCTTCCTCCTACTGCGTCCCTTCCTCGCCCATAGGACGGCAACGGATCTATCAGCGGCCAATCTCTTTCATCCTACATGACCAGTAAAACTTCCAATGAGCTACAGAGCAATACAACCCCAAGACCGATCTCAGTCAAACTACCGATGGTCTTTCACTTTCTTATGAGTTCATTATAGGGCATTACTGTTTGCAGGCAAAATCGACGGGCTAATCAGTAGAAGTGCTTCCCTTAATAAAGACATCAAACCCTATTCATGCTCTCTCCAATGTCACTCGGTGCGTGAAGATGGAGCGGTTCGCACTCGACCCAAATGAAAGCATCAATGTTCAATAGTCTTCAGATTCCTTAACCTTGATTCGGACTGTGAATCACATCACATGGCAACAGAAAGGGACAGGATCATTTGTGTGTGGCTGAGAAGACCTAGCGGTCTGCGCTTGACCCACATGACAGAATCAATATTCAATAGTCTTCGTATTCCTTAACTTTTGATTTGGACTGCGAGCTCAGCAGTTGGGCAAAGAGCGAAAAAGGCCAAAACAACTTTTCGCACGGCCAGAAAAGGGACAGGTACACTTGTGTGTGGCTTGAGAATCAAAAACCAACCCGTGAACTAATTTTCAATATTTAATTACAATAGGATTCTGGTTTGTGGAAGTTCGGCAGCATCCAATTGCTGCACTTTTTTGAGTCACGGAAGGAGAATGTGGAAGTGCTTATTGGGGTCTTGCCTAAATTTCATCCCTACGTCACTTGGATGGTCCATGTCCACTCAAACACATTTCCAACTTCTTGCACGTCTAGCCTCTACCTGCCTTTCAGCCTTTTCTGGGTTCATGTACTGTTTCATTCTTTTCTACTGTGTTATTTAGAACTTAATATCGGAAAGGGAAAATTAAGATCTAATGCAATTTTTTTTCTTCGCTATGATCGATTTGTTTAAAGTAATGTTCGCATCAGCAACCGCTGAAGTTAAAGCAACAAAGTTGGTGAAGTTCAGATAGGTTGTAAGCAAATTCATCAATGCTCAACTTTGCCGTCACATGACCCGAGTAATGAAATGACCCATGTAGCATCTTTAGTTATACTTCATTTAAGTACCATCAAACATTCCGCTCTATGGAATAATGATAACAATGATATTGATAATAGCGAAAACTCGGATTTGTTTGGGATTATAATATAAAAATCCCTATCCTAAGAACATGAAAACTCCAATCAATTTTCGTTCAAGAATTTTGGTCGGCGAGAGAGTTTTCTGACCTGAGAAGCAAGAAGAACAGCATCTCTATGGAGATAGAGAGTGAAATGGCTGGTGAGGTTGAAGCTCCCGGTCAACCATCTTCCTGGAGGGACAAAAAGCTGAGACCCGCCCTGGGCCTCGTACTGGCTCAGGTAATTGATGGCAGCCTGAAAAGCCATGGTGTTCAGCGTGATCCCATCTCCGACTCCTCCAAACTCTGTCACCGAGGCGCTGTATGCTCTGCAACTTATGGCGCTGTAGCGGATTATGTCCAAGTGTCTTTTCCTTCTGCACTCGGCTCCAGTGGCGAACAACATCACCACGAGAATCACAATCGCTAGCGCTCTCTTCAGACCCTGAAACGCGTGACGGATCATGTTAGGCCCGAGAAACAATCGATGGGTTCTGAGCCAAGAAACCAGATTGTTATAGATTGCTCTGTTTTGTGCCTGCTGGAATTTATGTGTTGAGGCAAATTGTAGGTGAGAAAGAATTTTGATACGAGATGGTTTACCTCAACTTTTGCGCAGGGGTTCGGCAGAAGCTCCATTTTCAGGGAGGAGGGCAGGTTCAAGATTAGTTCTGGTTTGTGCTTTGAATATTTTCTTGTGAACTCGTGAGCACGACATTTATATAGAGGAGCAGCAGATGACGAGGACGGTGGTATTTTCGAAAAACCGCCTCTTGCTTGTGTCATGAATGGGGACAAGAAGGGAATTCCTACGTCATATTTAATAATTTCCCTTTTGGTCGTGAGAGAAACTATCTGATTTTTTTCTGCTGCAAATTGTTTATAGAATTTTCTCTGTTTTATTCGGGGGACACCTTTCTTTTTGGGTCGGCATGAACGCCTTCCTAAGCGCAGAGAATAAACAGAGGAGTTGGTAAAGATTCGTCAGTTCAATCTCTCAAGCTTTCTTTGAAAAAAACAAAGAGAAAATATGGAAGAAAACAGAGGGCGGGCGCTGGTTGAGCGGAGTGACTTTTCAGAGAAACATCCCCAAATTTGCGAGATGGAAATGGGACAAAGCAAAGACGATTCCAGAGGAGCATTCAACCTTAGAATTTGCGAAATCCGGGGTCATGTGCAACTCCATTTGTGCACATCCAAATAAGGAAATCCTTTCTAGGACCTTTTCTTTCCCATGATTAAAAGATCATAGGATCAGTGAGCCTAGCTTACGGACTCGAGGTCTGTGTTTTAATTGCACGTTTTCACTGCCCGGTCCAATCTCCATGATAGCTATGTCTACCAGCTCAGTTTTGAACTCAAGAGATCCAAGTCAAAAATAGTTTTCAAAGCACAGTCATGGTAATGGAGAGTGCACGTGGGAGGTTTCGTCACGGATTACACAGTATGAGCTCAGGGAGATACGAATCATGGTAACCCTTGTATATGCGTGTGTGCATCTCTATATCGATGCGTGTACAGGCTCGTCCACATGCCAGTCGTCCACATGGCTCAATGATGGGCAATCATGGAGCCATAATTGCTTAAGTAATCCGATTCTTTAGACCGGTCGAACTACATGGTAAATTATGTGCACGAATGATGTTCGAGGACATGTTGGTCAAGCTCGAATTAGAATTTAAGGATTTTGAGTTTGGAAACTCTAAAATAGAGAAAGAGAAAGTAAGCGAGTTGGATGAGGGACAAAAGATTTGCCAATCAACATGAGTGAGTGGAAGCTCGAAGACAAGATATCCCAAGGACGAAAGATCCGATCTATAGATAGTGCAATGTGCACTAGAGAGCAATATGATAAAAGAAATGGGGAAACCAATAACTATATTGCCAATGGAGGATATAATACGAAATCAGGTTGGGATATTCTCTAGTGACCAGGTTCATGTTTGGTTGTCAAAACTAAACAAGCTATTGATTATCCTGTCATTCAATATATTCAAGATTATCAATTGATCTACATCTATAAAGTCGAGCCACACATGATAAAGGACGCTTCTTCATCGAATCAATATTTTCATTATCTCGGAGTTCAAATTTGGGGAAATGCTACATATACTAGGAAGTTCCATCATGCCCATCTTAAGAATAGACGTGACAAGATTTAGTGGGTATTCAGATAGGCAGGACCCGTGAATTGAATGATTGACTTCTTTGACCCAATAGATAATTGCCACGCCACCTAATAATTTAGTTCCGATAAGGTTTCTCATCGTATGGCGGTGTTGCTGTTGATTTTGAGCCATGAAACTTCTTTAATCTTTATAACTTTTGATCAGTATCGAAACCTATGAGATTCTCTCTCTCCCTCTCTGAGTTTTAGCTTCCCCTTGCTTCATCGGCTTTTGAATTGGAGGGATTTGACTTAGATCTTTTCTCCCCTCCCTCTTTAATTGATTTTCCTTTTATTTTCTCTTGTTTTTTGCTATATTCTCTCGATCTAGATTTAGATTTTAGAATTCTGCTCTCTTGATCTTGTAAATTTGGGAGCTTTTATATGTTGATCTAGTTCTAGGTCTAGGAATTTTAATGAATAAGTACTCCACCGCTAGTGTTGATGATGTCCACAATAGTTTACAATAGTTTCAATATATATATATATAATAGAAGTTGGGGCATTTCACACTTGCTAAAGGGCTCCCTCTCACAAGTTATATATATATATAATAGAAGTTGGGGCATTTCACACTTGCTAAAGGGCTCCCTCTCACAAGTGTTTAATCAAAATTTGTTCAACATATTTTTGTTGCTTGCAGGGACGCTGAACCTAAGTGCACGCCATCAAGAGGCAAAACCGTAGTTATAGTTGGAGATCGTCCGTGATCAACCATCAATCATTTTACTTAGATGTAGTCACAAATCTATTCTCGAAGGATAAGTGTGTGCTCACCTCTACTGATCTGCTACGATGAAATACCTCAATTTCTGGACTTTTGTTTATTTTGCAGCTTTATGGGCTTGCTTTTATTGTATTGATTTCTGAGATTTTTTTTTTAGATCTTTTCATGCATTATTTTTGTAATGAATGAAAATTTTCTTTGATTAAAAAAAAAAAACAAAAAAAGAACGCAATCATTTTCATTCCACCCTTGTAAATCATTCCTATGTATTTAGACATATTTTCTCCTCACTGAAAAGGGGATCACGAGCACCCCAAATGGTTGATCAGGACATGGGAGGGCGATGGAGGGTGGGGTCTCTATTCTATCACAGCACATCGTCGACACACGGATGTCATTTGCCTCCTCGTGAGCCAATTTTGTATTTTGGGGTTGCTCGTTTGGCCCCATTTTCATGGACAAATCTTCACGGGACCGGAACTTTCTTGCTATCTTTATGCGAGCACGCGACTTTGCTTTATCATCGAGTCATCCAAGGGATCGAACATATGTTTAGGTAAAGCTACCGCATCCCACTACCCAAGCAAATCATATATATGTATGTGCCTTTCGTGTTGCTTTAACAGGTATGTTCCTTCTAAGTATATGCGCTTCCCGAAAAGACAGAGCACCAGCTACAAGCAATATATTTGGATGTTATCATGGTGAAACCGATTCATAGGACAAAATGTGGAATTTTTGTGTTGTTAGAAAAAACATTTATCAGCTCGTTTTGTTGGACAAAGCACTATAATCCGGAAGATGATTAATTAATTAACATAGAGATGCGAAGTGGCCATGGCATGTCAAATATGTGCAAATGGGTCGAGCATTATTTGACCGTAAAGTGTTTGGCTTTCTTAGAGAAAGCTGTCGATTGACTTGTCCGCGTTCATTGTTTATGCCATACACTGTTCCTATTTTTCAACACATGCTCGCTAAGACACGCTCCTTCAAAGATTATGGTCGAAGTATGACCTTGTCCTATTTTATGAAACATGTGCTTCTCCGGTGTATTAATCCCTCTAGATGAGTCTTTTCAGGCCTAACTTGTTCAACTTTGGCGGATTTAGAGAGTCATAGTATGCGGGAGAAGTCCAAGCCCTAAGTCCAAGCCCTAAGGGCATAAAAAATCAAACTTGCCCACCAACTCTAAGGATTGTTCAAGCAATATGCGGAGTCTTGTTATTTTGAGTATAAAATGGAATACCTATACTTGCGGATTCTCTTTTGGACTAACTCCAAGGATTGTGTATATAAACATTTTCGTTTCTAATGATACATTCTAATCGATAATCCCGACGTCAAACGATATGGTCGGGATGGGGATGCAACATCCTGTGATCACTAATCGAGTGCTCAAAGTGCCCTGAACACTCCATGTTAGCCAAAAATGAAACGGATTGTAGAATAGATCTTAACTTCTCATATTTTTCTGCTTTCTGGTTTTAATGCTTTCTTTCTTATTGGATCTAAATGACTTGCACGCTCCGAAGCCCATAGCTTCTTTTGGGATTTCATTGGGCCTAAGATGCTGTCGTTCTTAAGGAAAAATAGAATTAGAGTATATAAGGCGATACATCAAAATCTGAAAAGTATAAGTAGGAATTTGAACTTGCAACCATAATTACTGATTGTCCTGATTTAGTTCTTTCATTGCATCTGATGGTATCAATTTCACTTGTCATTTTTACAAAGAATAGTAGATAGCAGCTAATGTGGGAAGAAGGAATTGGCTTAATGGATCCAATCATCATCAAGACTCGTGAAAATCTTGGATTCCATAATTTAGGAAGTAACCTAGAAAATATCTCCTATTGATTCTACCCTTCAAATATCATTTGCAATATAGCATGCTATATTCAACTTGACACATATTTTGAAAGTACTAATCTTGTCATTTATATGTTTATGTTCATGTCAATATATTTAAAGTATCATAACTGAATAATCCATTAACTCATTTTTTTCAATTTATATGTGATATGCTATTTTCTATCTGTCTATTTTCCCTCTTTTTATGTAAACTCTGAGAGTTCATCTTGTGTTGCATTTTGATTGTATTTTTAGAAATGTCAAAAACATTTTAAGTTAGAATTAGCGGAAACATAAGCCTAGTGTTGTCAGAGCTCAAAACACCTTATGTTCGATCTTAACATAAACAACATATGGAAGTACAACAGTTTCAACATCCTCCTCTACTTCCTAAATCAAAAGTTTGCACTAGGCATTTTGCTAATTGACTTAACATAGCAATTTTGCTAATATAAGTTAAAATCTACTGCAAAAATGAGACCTCACGCGCGCTTTAGTCTCTCTCCCGCTTAAAAAATCAGCAAGATTAAAGCTCACACTTATAGGGGAGGAAGATTGAGACACGAAGAGCATATCATGCGAAAGAGCGGAAGTCTAGAGAAGTCTAGAAGATTTCCCCTTTGCAAAACTAGGGTCGTATGTTGGCCCATGTCTTCATGGGTAAATTCAACTGGGCAAAACGCCTAGAAATTAGTCAGACTTAAGCTCGCGGTCATAGAAGATGGGGGCTAGGAACACGGAGAGCTCTGGACGGCCTACTCTTTAGGGTTTTCTCGCATGTATGTACTTACACAGGCGGGCATTACATCAACTACCAGTGCCGGTGTGTATTTTGAGAGAGAGAGAGAGAGAGAGAGAGAGATGCATGTCTACAATTAGAAGATGACCATCAACTGCTAGTATACTAGTGTATATTAATACCCACATAAAAAAGGTGAAACACCTGCCTACAGGTACTATACACTGGTTTTTATCTTTTCTTTCATTCATCTCCCCAATATGGTAAAGAAGGAAGCTTGGAGTCCTTTAGAGTAAAGAAATCACCAGATTGTCAAGACAATTAACCATCAGATGGACATAAGCAGTGAGAAATGAGATGAAACTGAAAATCTTACATGGGGCCAAAGAAATGAAAGAAATGTTCATATGGAGACGAGTATGTAGAAGAGAGAAGGAGCGCTCGCAGAGGGAAGTTCCATGCAACGCTTGGTACTTATTGTGCTTCTCACTTTTCATGAGAAGCGAAAGAATGGTGATAATCTTGCTGAAATTTCTTTTGACTCGAGAATGAATTTGGATTCTTGAAGGTACCCACCAAAAGAATAAACTTAAGAAGAAAAAGGAAAGTAAAAACTGGGTTTCGATCATTTCTATCTGCCAACAGCAGATTTAAGTATATCAAATGAAGCATGAAACCAAGAACTATCAGCACCCATGAACGAATCTCCAAAATCCAAAGTGCAATATTTTATGCATGACCATGAAGTAGTACACTAAAATTCATCAGCTAGCATACAATTTTATTACCTTGACATAAATCTAATCTTTTTTTTTTGTGTGCATTAGGACTTTGAGATGAAGGATCGATGGAGCCAAACGTGAGATGAAACCCATCTTTTAAGACAGGAAAATGATCTAACGACCACGATTATTCAAATGAGGTATGTTTGCCTTCTTGAATTAAAAACTGAAAGGTGGGGCACCCAAACTTAGTTTAGTTAAAGATGAGTGGCCTTAAAGAGAATACCAATTCGATGTATATCAAGATTCAGACACAATCATGCAATCTTACACCCAAACTCAGTTTAAGATGAGTGGTCTTCAAGAGAACACTAATTCGAATAAGAAATGGCAAGTGTCGCTTTTAAATTTCTAAATTGGGAATTTGGAAAGAAAACGTACCATAAAGGGAAACAACTCTTTGTATATCAAGATTCAGACACAATCATGCAATCTTACACCCACCATAGACTGAAGCAGTTGAGCTTCACAGGACAAAGCCAAATCATAGTAAAACAAGCTGAAACACCACATAAATAGTCTACTCCGTACACTCCAATCCAACCCTTAAAGTTGCAAGATCCCCTTTTTGGATTGTGTGGTTTATTACAGAAATCAAAATAAAACACTTACTATGCATTTCGGTTAAGGGATTGAGCATCAGTCACTTATCTCCAAATAAGTACCCAAGAGATGAATCTCCTCCCGGAACTGATTTGACCTGGGTCGATGGACGCTCCTGCAAGTAACTTCTTAAGAATGAGAAGAAGATATACATGAACTTGGGGCAGTACACAGTTGGACAAGAGAAAATCACTTACGGTGATGAAGTTCCCCGAGTTTTGGCCTTCAGCTCTGTGGTAATTGTTGGAAATGTTTGGCTTTCGATCATCAGAAGGAGAACGGCTGTCTTGATTCTTCTCTGCGATTTTATCAACGCGCTGTGGTGGTGCGTTTGTCATGATCGTGTCAATTCCATACGGTGGTGGGTTTGCAGTCCGTGGACTTGGAGGTGGAGGTGTTTGCTCGTCGGATCCGAAAAGGTAGCCTAGGGAACTTTGCCCTCCGCCATAGCTACTCCCTCTACTCATGGTCACCCTTTCAGATCTATTCTGCAAGTTTTATAGAACCAAAATGGAAGGAGGGGTGAAACCCTAATATATATAGACGGATTTAGAGTGGGTTTTCAAATTTTCTTTTTGGTATATAAATGTAATTATGTGTGTGCCCTTTTGGTAGTTGAGGAAATTGCAAGCTTCCGCTCTCATCTCTAATCTATTAGAGCAACAAAATGACATATTATCTACTGATTTACATCAGTAGAAGAGAACAACTAGCTAAACTTGTTAGGGCAAAAGTGCATATTTCTTGAAAGAAAGGTAGAAATTCTCTTATTGGTGATTTTCTTAGCAAGTTCTGTTTGTGCCGATCTTACATACGGTCAGAGATTGCGACGGATATGTATAGACAATAGTTTTTCTCTTCCTGAGTGTATACGGATTGAGAACAGACCTCAATTTGATTGCAGCGAAGAGTTTTCCCTTTTTCCACTTGTATATTATATGCTGGAAAATATGATTTGCCTTCTATACCATGATTATTTTGTTAACTGGACCATGTGTCGTTTGTGTTAATTTGAGCAAGTTTTCCAGAAGCAATGTAAGATTAAACACGTTGATACTTCACATATGCTCAATATTATGTTTTTAACAAAAGACAATGAGCTATGGCCTGAAAAAAACAAAAATGCCAAAGACAATGAGTTCAATTAGTACTTACTATCGGGTAAAAATTCTTCATTGTTGGTGAAAAGCTCAAATGAGGGAGGTAAGTTATATATCATTGCTTGAGTGGGCAACCGTCAACTAGTCCACGCCATAATTTAGAACATAATCTGTTCCTAGCTCCTATTAGCTGGAGCCTGGAAATTATTCTTATTGTGTGAGCTTGACTTGCTATTCTCTCTTCAACTTTCAATAAATTTTGATTTAGTTTGTAGAACTTAAGTTAAATTCTCTCCAAACATAGCAGGAAGGTTTCGATTTAACATGAGAGACCGGGATTCTTATAGAGGTACATTTATATAATATAATATAATATATATTTATTAGGTCAAGCTGAAATATTGGCATTTTTGACAGAATAGACTTGGAATCTGTTGGTTCGCCAAGTAGAACAAGTTGGTTAATTGTCCTAATCAAATGGGCTCCATGATCAACTATTCAGAGCAATATTAACCACAAAGTATGATTAGCTAGGTGGTTCTCGACAACATGTTGTGACAAACTGGCCAGCGATGTCAATCAAAGCTTCCTCGTAAGTTCGCGTCAAACCCGTGATGCCAGCAGCAACCATTCGGAATTAAGACAGGAACCATAAGAAGTAGTTGAGTGGCATATCCCATGGTCAGAATCTAATGAAGCCACATTGAAATGTCCACGAGATGCTACTAATCAATGACAGCAATGCCTAGGTGGACTGGGGTGAACCATATTAATTTCAGAGTTCAAAGGGGGATTTCAATCAATTGGGGTTAAATGAAGATAATGGGTACCTTTAGGTGAGAGATTTATAGTAAAAGGAGGAAAAAATTAGGCCAATTTGATGTTCGTGGGCCAATGGGTGGCATATTATCTTAAGAGAGAAAGTGAGAAAGAAATGGAGCTAGCTCAATTCAGATAAAGATTTAGTCCGGTGGGAAGGAATCTGGTAGGGCAAAATGACTTCATGAGAGTGGTTATCATGGGCATGGTTTGTCTGTCGCTTACATACTCAACAGGATCTTCATGATCCTTGACGATGCTAAAGTGGTGCTTATTGGAAAGTTGAAGCTCTCGAAAGGGGGAAATGATATTAAACTAAATTAGGTAGAGGCATCTTTTCAGCTCAGATAATGGAAAGTAGTTCCATATGTGTTCAAGTAGCCATGAAACCATGGAGGTCTAGTCAGGGGTTTTAGTGCCCAGACATGCTCGAAGCATTGTAGTTGGGTGATGGGGCAAGAGACATAATGCCTATGGCCCTCAACTGTCGTCTTGGATGTCAAGGTACTGTGTCTTTGATGGTACTTGATATGTAAAGAAGTGGTCGAGCCTCAACCTTAGGTTTTTCCTTTGGTGGCTTTTTATAATTGAGCCTATCTAAAGATGTATGTTCAGTCAGTTCAAGAGAACGCCCCATTGGATTAGCCTCAACCATAAACAATTTTAACAAGTTAATGAAGTTTTATTAAGCCAGCTCCTGAAATTTTCCAGTGTAAGGCATAAACTGGGTCTTTGTCACCCATGAAAAGCAAATGAGAGGAGAGTACTATATATGCTTGGCATGATTGCATGGATCAATCATTTGATTGACAATTTTTCGGGGAAATTAATGGGAATTACCGTCAACGCATGCTTAATTATATATATTTTGATTCTTAATCGGAATTATTATTTAGGATGAAGTGACAACAGACTATTTCCTTACAAATCTCTTAATCTGGTCGTGAATGACCTGTCTTTGATTTGATCGAGAAGCTGACTTATGTGCGCATGAAAGATGGCTCATGATGCTCTTGGCCATCGCACTTAAAGATCCTCTATGAGTACATCTATATGATACTATGGTTACGAAGCTTACAACGTCGGTGCGTGAGAGGTGTTTCTCTAGACAAATCAAGAATTTAAGGAGACCTATGAAGAAAAATGAAGTTGAATTTCAAAGGTTGTATAAGTAGAGGCACCAAAAAATTTAGGCAACAAATACTAGAATTTCTTTTATTCTGCATAGAAAATTGATTGTGAAGGGTGTATTGGTGCAAAAGAGATTAAGTTTTTTTTCTAAATTCTAATATGTAAAGATAGGCACTTGAACTTTTGGCCATTAAAAAAATCAAGGAGAAATTATCCAAAATGTCATAAACCTATGTTATGGCAGTCAATTCAATCATAAAATCTTTCAATTGTGTCAATTATTTTCTTTTTATTTTTCTGTTAAAATTGTACCAATTCAATCATAAACATTTTGATGACTTGCCAATTCTATCTTCAATACTTCAATTGTACTAATTTAGTCATAAACCTTTAACTAAATTACCAATTTAGTTTTTCTAATTAATTTTGGTTAGATATTGCAAATGTAGCGGTCTAGTCAGTGTTGGTTTTCCTCATGGCACGATCGACACTGATGTAGACATTTTTTTAAAAATCTTTTTTGATTTTTTATTAACTTTTTTATTGATTTTTTCATCTTTTTTTTTTTTTAATCTCTTTTTACAAAAGGTTAGCAGGACCGTTGGCCATTGGCCAAGTGCCAGTGACCTCCACTAGCCACTAGGCAAGGGCAACGCAGAGTTGGGCGAGCTCTGGGCAAGGGCCACAAAGCCCTCACTGGCCGCGAGTGAGAGTGCGAGCCCTCACTGTGGCCAACGAGGGCGTTGCGGCTAAAGGTGAGCAGTTCTAGGTTCCAGTTCGGTTCCGTCTGGAACTTGGAACCTACCCTCGGGTACAGGTTCCTCATTTTTTGGAACTTGAATCCTACTCGTCAGAATCAAAAACCTAAAACCTACCCTGTCACAGGTTCTAGGGTCAGTTCCAGGTTCCAACAATTTTTTTTTTTTTCATTTTCAGATTTGAACTATATAACAATAATAGAATATAATTAGAAATTTCAAAACAAAGAGAATATTTGGACTAATTTCTACACACCAACCAATCAAGATCAGTAAAGTTGCAAAATCTTTAACATTATCCATTAACCTAGAGGATGATGTTGACATCAACCCAAACAAATTCTACAATATGTGTATCTAGATGACATTGTCCACATACAAAAAAGGGTACAGTAGAATGAAAATGTAAATCCAAGCATTTTACAAAGTAACGGCTAGCACTAGTAGCAAATTGGTCATGACCCATCAAAAAAATAAATTGTCCATAAAAGAATGGTCTTGAAATCTCTACTGCTGCTAACATTAAAATCACATGGCAAACATTTAGGAAGAGAATATGAAAACTAGCTGGTACCTTATTTTTCCTTCGTTCCTGTGGAAAAAGAAACACAAAAAGGGAGGGCAGCGCAGGCGAGGCTGGTGCGGCGAGACGGTGAGACGCTCAGGCAGAAGGGGCATCGGGTCGTCGAGCTGTGGTGCTGGTGTGGCAACGACGCGGCGTCTGGCGTGCAAAGGTGTTGCGACAGGGGCGTCGGCGACAGAGGCGAGCTGCTGTGGCGTCAGGCAGAGCGCGGGTTGTTGGTGGAGCGACGTCGACAGGGGTACGTGGAGATGGGGCAAAACTTCAGACAAAGAGCAGCGCAGGCGAGGGCTGCTGGGCGTCGAAGCAGAGGCGGAGAAGCGTGGTGAGGGCTGCTAGGAGTGGAAGCAGAGGCGAAGGAGTGCGGTGGCTCGGCGACCGGTTCTGGCATCGCAGAAGGGTGCTTGTGCAGAGGTCCGGTAGAGGGAAGCAACAGACCAGCGACGACAGTGGCTGGCGGCTAGGCTGCCCGCAGTGAAGCTTGGCACAGAGACGAGATGCGGCGCGGTGCTCGCAGACAAGCGCGACGCCGTGCGGCGGCCGAAGTAGCAGAGCCCTCGAGCGGCTGCAGGGCGAAGCGCGACGAAGATGAACAGTCTCTCCACTTCTCTGTTTTTATGTTTTTTCCTTTTTTTCCCTCTGCTCTCTCGTCACTTTCTCTCCTGCAGCTATCTTCTTTTGCTGACCTCCCCTTTTCTCAAGAACTTTTCCTTTCGTAACTGGTTTCGATTCCGGTTCTGGTTCCGATTCCAATTCCCAAAAAAAGGAACCGGGAACCGGAACCGGTCCTTTTAGAACCGAGAACCGAACCGGACCCTCCGGTACGGTTCTCCGATTCCCGGTTCTACCTGGGGACCGCGCTCATCCCTAATTGCGGCCCTCCCTTGCCCTTATTGGGGTAGGTCAGGGCTGCGACGCCCTCGACGATCAAAGCAAGTGCCGCGACACTTGCCTGCTACCAGCAAGGGCTTCATGGCTCTTGCCTCATTGACCCTTGCTCAATGGCTAGTGGCCTCACTGGTCCTTTATAAAAAAGAGAGGGGAAAATAGAAAAAAAAAATCAATAAAAGTAAAAAATTGAAACATTTTAGTGTCGGATGCGTCATGCAAAATTGCCAACATTAACTAGAGCAACATGTCAACGATAATCGGCCAAAACTAGCCAAAAGGACTAAATTGGCAATTTGTTAAAAATGTTTGAGACTAGTTTAGCAAATCATTAAAAGGTTTACTACTAAATTGATACAATTGAAAGATTTATTATTAAATTTTTAATGTATTAAAAGGTTTAGGACTAAATTGGCATAATTGAAAAGTTTGGTACTATAATAGCCACCATATAATATGTTTACGACTTTTTTGAAAATTTTTCCAAAAAAACTGAAGACACCTTCAATGAAAGTAGTTAATAGTCTACC
The DNA here is from genome assembly GCA_014182395.1 of Eucalyptus sp. ANBG9806169. NCBI lineage: Eukaryota > Viridiplantae > Streptophyta > Magnoliopsida > Myrtales > Myrtaceae > Eucalyptus > Eucalyptus sp. ANBG9806169. Next base: position 25,397,217 of record CM024576.1, read on the forward strand.
ATGATCTGACAACTCTTTCAAATTATAAAATTTCTTGAAATTATACAAATAGATATCCAAAAATAAAAGGCGAATGTTATATTTTCTTTTTTCTTTTTTTTTGTATTATCCAATTTTCTATCCGAAGTACCTTATATTAACCTCAGAAAAATTAACTTCTAATTTCCATCCATCGTCTTTGAGCATCAAATTTAAGTCGTTCAACGTGCTCTTTGTTGTAAAATCCAAGATGACACTTGTCCCGGCAGTATCTGGACTTCCATGTGAGCAGAGTACACATAATCACCTCTCTGAATTACCTGTTGCAAATGCACCTACCATTCACTGACTGCCATGGAGAACATTTTAATAACAGACAGCAGAGCATAATCATGGGAAGATCAATCCACAGGATCTGTTAACATGGCAATTCGTTAGTGGCCAATAATCTTTAGCTGGGGACCTCATGAACAAGGATTAGACAATTGAAAAGAAGGTAGGGCAAATCGACATGGATATCTGGTGAAAAGAGGTAGAAAAGGAAGTGACTAAAGAGAAAGTTGAGATGATGGGGGTGGGGGTGGGGATCAAATGGAAAGGAGGGCATGACTGGCAAGCAGCACTCGAGACCTACATGTAGTCCTCACTCGCTACTTCCTTTTTATGCGCACATTATTCCAAATTCAAGAGCATAGTCCATAAGTGTGCATCAAATCAGCTGTCAAGACGGGGGCAAAAGAAAGAAGAAAAAGAAAGAGAAATTGCCAACCTTCAATTGGAAATAATGAAGAAGAAGAACATCAGTAATCTGGTGTTCTTATCAGGTCCAGTGAGAAGAGAGAATGAAGGCAAACATTGTCTATGTTCTGGAGATTTGGTTGCAAAGATATGTTAAACTGATCCCGTGAGTCAATAATTTCATGGGATTAGTTTTCATTGATGGTTGAAACATAGAATTGCTTCCAGGCCGAGCCAAACATGCAAAGTGATTCTTAATTGTATGAACAGGAGACTCGGGTAAATTACTAAATTTGTTGCATTTATGTCAATTCAATTATAAACTTTTTAATTTGGTCAATTTAATCATAAACATTTTGATAATTTGTCAATTCGGTCCATCTAATTAATTTTGACGAGAAATCACTAACGTCGATATCAACTATCCTAAAGTGGCACTGTCAATGTCGATGTATAACAATTTTAATAATTTTAATAATCTTTTAAAGTTTTTTTGAATTTTTTATTACTATTTTTTTTCATTGTAGCGGGCGAGGGTCGTCGGCCGTAGGCAAGGATCACAGCCCTTGCCTAGGCCACCGCCAACCACAAGAGAGGGTCACCATATTAGTACCGGAGGTACCGTGTAGGATAGTTAGTATCCACATTAGTGATTTCTTATTAAAATTGACTTAATAAATTGAATTAACAAATTATCAAAATTTTTAAGATTGAATTAGTAATGTGCGAACAAAATCATATTATTGGCTCAATAATCTTATTCCTGTACCGCGTCATGAATTTTCACAACCGTGATGCTGATCGAACCCAAATGAATTGATGAGGAAGTGTCCCGAACGCGCGGATAAAAAGAATCTCGATTGACTTTCGATGACTAATTATTACCTAATCTGAAAGAAAGTCACCTGAAATAATAGAAAGTTGCTCCAAAAAATCCCAATTTACCCGGTACGACATCTACATTGGACTATTCCTAGTCCATGAAGTGGCCGACAAGTACATTTTAGCCCATGAAGTCTGGCTGAATGTCAGAAAATTTGCAGGTGTGTTGGCCGCGACGTGTCACTTTCTCTTTAGAATGCATCCTATTCCTAGTCTACCGAAGCCGAACCATTTTATCCGTCCACCGGGAAAAGAGTAGAGAATCGATCTATGGACTATGCCCATGAAATGAAGATTAATCAAGAAATTTTTCCAAAGAATTATAGTTGGGCTTGCATGAAGTAGTGCTTGCATGATAATGGAACTTGCAAAGAATTATACTTGGGCTTTATGTCTAGGTTATAATATGATAACATGGACGATTGTCGGATCCTAATCACCAGATCTATAAGAAGTAATTGCCACTTACTCTTTGCATAAGCATGCAATCGACGGGCCCCATTCATCATTAGGTTAAGTTTTTATTCGCATGGCTCGATTGCTTATGAATTAAGAGAAATGATTATATGATGGTCTTTAATCTACTATTAAAATAACAATCTATTATGGATTACAAAAAATCAAATAATAAATAATTATAATTTGTTGTGAGACCCACTCCTTTAAGAATATGTAACTCATAACAAATCGTTATTTTCATAGTATCCCAAAGACCATTATACTAGCAAAGTCCATAATTAATCGTGTCTAGACTTCCTTTTAAATTTGAGAAATGCACCATCTTCTCATAAATATCATGTACGTATGTTAAGGACCATTAATAAAGAAATTATGATTGAGGTCAATTAACAATGTAAAGAGTAGTATAGCACTATATCATCGAACGAGTCATGTATACCATGAATGAGATCTCCATTTTTGTAAGTCTCAATTGAGTGAAAAATTATGCAGAAACTGCCATTGTTATTGTCACGTGGATCTTCGCAACGTTGTCGTCCGCATAAACTCAATCATTTCAAAAAAATAACAAACTCAATCATTTCGCTTTAAAATCCACTCGAGGATGATGATGGCCAATTAAATTATTAAATTTGACTTCCGATCGTAAGTAGATGGATTCCAATATGCCTTGAAACTTCAAGGACTTTACGATTATTGAATTACTAAAGACAAGGAAATTGCATAAAATATTAGTGAGTTAGAACAGATGGTTACGTAGGTGGAGGTAATGCTTGCTTAATGACTGGAATTGAACATGAACTTTTAATTGATATAACTTGAATGCCTAAAAAAGTAAAACAACTTATACAATATGTGTGCAATGATTTTACAAACAAAGATGAACATTAAAATCAGGAATCCAAATCGAAGTTGAAATTCAAATTTATATCAGGCAATACGTGATCTAATCTTCGTTTTCTTGGAGTCAAGATATGATGTTCTGCTGTGGTTTTTTGTGATGTCTTGGACCGTTCATCCTTTTCTTTTTCTTTTTATTCAACCTATATCTTCAGGGTAATTCAATTATACATTATGATCGTCCTCCACAAGTATATCTTACTATATTGACTTGCGTACTACGCTAACGATAATTTGTAACTGCTTCACCACTCCTTACTTACTGTTATCCCTTAGTCGATGAATCTTCCATTACTCGGTCATTCACTTCTCTATCCATGCTTCGAGGTCAACCGATCGTCGCTACATGTTGTGTGCTTTGTTTTAACTCTGTCTATTAGCAACACGTGATTTATGGGTTCATTAGGCATTCCATTGGTGGGCTGACGAGCTCATCGACATTTCCATTGATTGGGTCTTATAGCTTAAGTATTTTGTCATGACCTGATTTGGGCCATTAGCTTTTTTACCATTGAGCCCATAGAACACCTTCCAAACAATGAATAATGTACGGGGTCCAATCAGGCTTTCTATTACGCGAACCGGTACATGATGCTTTCAAATATTGGTTAAGTCATAAACCTCCGCTAAGTTTACTTGAACTTTTCATTATAAAAATCCACCAGCAAATATGGAGTACTCCATTTCTAATCTCACGGATCCAGATGAAATTCTGATAACACGAATTTCATGGTCAAATCCGTGATGTCAATTACCTACTTTAAAGGCATTTTATCATGGTCAAATGTGTGAATTAGTAGTTTTATCTTATCTCTCTCATGTTTCCAAATTAAAAATATAATTTATTTTATCCCATGATAACACTTTAAAAGGATTTCGAATCTTGAAGTAATTTTCTCACTCAATATATACTTAGGCAATATCTTCTAAGTATGGACACTTGGAGTGCCAAAACTTGGCACGGAGGGACACTTAAATATCAAAACTTTTAAAATGTACACTTAAGTGCCAAAATCAGAGTAAAATGGATCACTTAAGTGCTACTCTGGCCAAATTGCTAACGTGGCAATTTTCCGGCGAGTTGGGTATAAAACAGCGTCATTTTGCACGCTGATGTGGCGAGAAAATGCAAAAACGACGTCGTTTTAACTCTAATGTGTAAATAAATTGTTTTAAATTTAATTTAAAATATTCTAAAAATTTTAAAAGTTAATTTTTTAAAAAAAAAAAAAAAGAGAGGGGGGTCGTGAGCCCTTGCTACCGGTCGGCCGGGGGGCCGCGACCCCGGCCGACCCTCCCCTCCGTCCGCCGGCCCTTCTCGACGATGACGGGGAGGCGATGAGGGCTCACGGCCCTCGCCACCGGTCGGCCAAGGGCCGGCCACCCTAGCCGACCCTCCCCCTCTATCGCCGGCCCTTCCGGCGGCGAGGGCTCAACCCTCGCCTGCCTCCTTCGACCCCCCCAACCCCCCTTTTTAAATTTTTAAATTTTTATTTTTTAGAATATTTTAAATAAATTTAAGTTTAAATTAAATTTAATTAATTTTATATTAATTATTTATACTTTATTTTTAGAATATTTTAGCTGGTAGTTTAATTTTTATTTTGCAGACGACATCGTTTTGGGTGAGTTTGAGCCGAGTCAGCTCTCCAGCAAGTCACATTGGCAAGCAAAAATAATACAATATCGCCACGTAGGATTTCCGGTAAAGTTCGCCGGATGTGACACTTAAGTGTCCCACTTTTCAAAGCAAGTGGCATTTAAATGTACCTTTTTTTTATGACCTAGGAACCCCCGTATAACTAATAGCCGGCGAGATAAACCTAGGGTAACGCTAGCGGAGGAACCACTATCCCGACGTCACACTTAAGACACCAAGCGCCTCCACTGGGTTTCAAACCCCTTACCTTTAAGGAATAATCAATGGAGCTCTTATCCAGCAGAGTTGATAACTTAAGTGTACCTTTTCATCTTTACCAAAAAAAAAAGTGTACATTTTCAAAGTTTTAGCACTTAATAAGTATCCCCTCGTGCCAAGTTTTGACACTTAGGCTGTACTTCTACCCAATTTCTTCATATCGTGTTATGAATAATTTATTTCCATCAAATGTACACATTTAGGTCATTTCGCTTTTTATTTTTATTTTATTTTTGACAATGGTGTGTCAGTTTAGATTAATATTATCATTTAACACAATTTCATTAGGCTATCTTGTTGGTTGTATGGATGGGATAAGAACATTTTAAGGTGTCTCTCCCTCAATGGTCCTCATTTTTCTACTTCAAACAATTAGAAGCCTCCGTTCCATTTGTTTTTTGAAAAAAAGATGATTTTAAAAGAATTTTTTTAAAAATAATCACTGGTATGACTCAAAATAATTAGTTATTGAAAAATATTTTCATTATTGACATCTATATTTTTGTGAACGATCAAGCTATTTGTCATCTATCCATTTTAGTAAGTGATTTAAGCGATAATTTTTAGAAAAATATTTTCTAAATCATTCAATTTTGTAAAATAAAAGTAGTCTTTAATATGCTTGTGTCCTGGGGGTGAGCATCGGTCCAGGTTGAGCCCAATCCTACCGGTCCTGGTCCAATTCCCAAGGAGACTAGGTCGGTCCTTGGTTCTAAGATTCATGGATTAGTACTATGCGGATTAGTCCTCGGTCTTGGGAGTTTATGGTTGGTCCAACTCGAACCAACCATATATAATATTATTTATAATTTTTTTATATAGAGAAAACCTTAAAATAAACGACATCAACAACATTAAACAACTATTTAGTAAATAGTTTAAGTAATTTTACATTGTTCTTTAATAACTTAGATTTTTAATGTTTTTTACGGCGTCAACAATCATAATTTACGAAAGAGGAAAATGTTTTTGTGAGGAGTCCTCACAGCGTCCAAAAGGGCATAAACAGCTCCTTACAACATCCTCCTCTAGCACTCATTCTCTGCTGTCTTATTTGTCTTCTTAGTCTTCAATTTGCCAAAATCGAGAGAAACAACTTCTCTGCTTGCCACTTAACACTCGTCTCGCTCGCTTTAGATCACTTGTGCTCGCTGCTTGATGGTTGATACTCGATACTCACCCCACTCGACCCTTATCGCTTGCCTTTCTTAACTGATCTCGCTTGTCATCGAACCCATTTAGGTCGGTCCGATTCTCAGTTACCATTTCAAGGAGTACAAAAAATGAAATAAAAAATTATTAGTTGGTCCCAGGTTGACCCTAGAACCAGATCGAACCCATTAGGTTGGTTCGGTCCTCAATCGCTTTTTCAACGAGTATTAAAAATGAAAGAAAAAATTATCAGTTGATCTCGGTTGACCTTAGAACCAGACTGAACCCACTGGGTCGGTCCGGTCCTCGGTCCCAAGCTCAATAAGATTGGTCCTTAGTCCCAAAAATTGAGGACCAGCACTGTGCGGGTTGATCCTAGGGATAGGGGGTGGACCGACCCAACCTGGACCATGCTCACCCTTATTGTGTCCTGTTGGGGCATGTATTCTATGTACATGTGTAAACCGACAAATTTGTTGCAAACTATGCTTGTCTATCTTGGGATAGGCTTGAAATTATCTTTTCATTCGTGTTGATGTAATTTTATTCAATAAAATTATAATGTTTGTCATTTAACCATTTCCTCTATGTTTGAAATCATTATGATTCCAATAATTTATTCCATCATACTTAGTTTGTTTTCCTCAATCTCTGCTTCGCTGGAATTTATTTGACAATGAGATATCTTTCACGCAAATTCGCTTTTCCATTTTATTAAGAGAAGACGGGTTTTGTGGCGATTTCGGATAGGAGTTGTATCAATGAAACACAATGAACAAATAAGCTTCAACAGAATTTAATATGAAACCCAAAAACGTAAAAAGCTTTACCGGAATTTAATCGACGACAAAGTGCAATAACAAAAAGGTACAACGCCATAGTTTAATTGACAATGAAGATCTGAAAACTACAAATTAAGACACATGCCAAAATTTAATCAATGACGAGATATCCAAAACTTTGACTAAAGTACAAAAATTGAAAGATACTAGGTTTTTTTGTTGATTGATCGGGGACTTACAAAGAGTACAATGTGGCTATTTAAAGCTTACAATTGATGGTTACAAACCATTAATAAATTTAACAACTTCATAATTTATTACAAGAAGTTATATTATCCATAAGAAGCTACTTCATCTAAAAGAGCTTAAAATATCTAAAAATATCGCTATTAGGTAGTTACATGTCAATGTCGATGACTTTGTTCCAATGGTCGATGACTTTCTCAGTGGCCGATGCTTTTCAACATGTCAACTCTTATCTAAAAGAGCTTACCTATCCAAAAATACCTAGATAATTGATGTTTGTTATTGATAATTTCATTGATTATTGATGCTCTTAGTTATCGATGCTTTTCAACACTTATCTAAAAGGGCTAGTCATGCCTTGTAGAATAAACAATGTTTACGTTAGTGATTTCCGGCCAAAATCGGCGAGATGAACTCAATTGGCAAAATATGAAAATGTTTAGGATTTAATTGACAAAATTAAAATATTTAGAACTAAATTGATAAAAATGCAATAGATTTAAGACTTTTTGGACAATTTTCCTAGAATTGAAGATCCATCAAATTTCCATTAATGAATAATAACAATCAAATCTATTTTTAGGAGAGCTATACCTCAAAAGGACTACCTTTTTTTTTTTTTTTTCTTTTTTTGTCGATCCTACTATACTCCCACTTTAATTCTCACTCTCAGATTTTTGTCATGTTTCCTTACAGGACATGAAAATCGATTCTTACATCTGAAACTAAATCATCACAACCCCAACTCCTTGAAAAGATCGATATTTGAAACCTCCACATTTCCCTTCCCATGGGGGAAAATTGACCACTAGAGTAAACCTCAATGGTTGAGTGGTGCTTTTACTTAATGGAAAAAGTAATGAATTTGTGGGACTTAAGTCAGTAACAAATTTCCGATAAATAAAAAAGAAAGTGTAACAAATTCATTCTACTTAAAAGTAATGTAGTATCTTCAGTGTTGGCCCATTTTGGTTAGTGAACTTTCCCTTGTTCAATCATTGATTCAATATGCTCTCTCCTTTCGCCATTTTAAAAGCATGTCAAGAATGACACTTTAACTGAAGTTCAAATCTACTATCAAATCTACTCGAGTGAAATCCGCTGACTCGTTCAAAGTAGACCTGTCTCTCGCAAAAGTATTCAATTGATGATCATCTAGAGGTAGTTCTTTATCAATGAATTACATGTAAAAACTCACTCCATTAGATGCGAAACTTTTGAGATGCTGCAAAAATCATTAAGAGATTACAAGATTCATTAGTACATCAAACCCCAATTGAATCGTTCACGTTCCACACATTAATTGTGCTTCAATTTATATTGTACAATCCAACTAAACACGGGCCTTCAATATGTTTTCTCTGATTTCACCAAAGATTTCTTCAAAAAGTACTAACTTGGAGATCGAACTAACAATATTTTGGGAGAAGTACACTAACAGTGCCATAAGTTGCGTACGGCGCTCACTTTGATGCCAAAAGTTTCTGTCGGATCACTTAAGTGCCAAAAATTTTGAAAAACGCTCACTTTGGTGCCAACTTCGATCCGGTTGGCCAGAAATCCAACGTGGCATTTTTCATTCATTTTTGAAGCCGATGTGGCTCGCTGGAGAGCACAGTCAGCATCCTAACACCAAAACGACATCGTTTGGTGTCTCCCCAAATCCAAAACCCTAAATCTCCGGCGCCATCCTTAACGGCCCCTGTGCTTGGCGGCCCAGACCCCGACCTCGAAGTTGGCCACTCGGCGGCCGCGGCTCCGACCTCAACCCCAACCCCGACGATGGCCACTCGGCGGCCGCAGCTCCGACCCTAACCTCGACCCCGACCAGCGAGGTCATCCATGTAGGATGGCATCGAGGGCATCCAAACAGCGCCGAGCAATGGTGGCTGAGCAAGCGACGGCAGCCCACCGACGGCGGAGGCCGAGCGACGATGGCCAACCGAGCTAGGTCAAAAAAACCCTAGGACAACGTCGTTTTTGTGAGGCCATCCATGTAGGACGGCAAAACAACGTCGTTTTCTTAAGGAGGACCGAAAACGACGTCATTTAAGGCCTTGTTGATTTTTTTTTTTAAAAAAAAAAAGCCACGTAATTATTTTGGCCGGAATCTTTCGCCGGTGGCACCAAATTGATCATTTTTCCTCCGATTTGGCACTTAAGTGATTCGACGAAACTTTTGGTACCAATGTGAGCGTCGTACACAACTTATGGCACTGATAGTGTACTTCTCCCCAATATTTTTCATCTGTTACATTGAACCGAGTCATAGTATAAGCTTCATGTAACAATCAGAAGAGTCACGAGAGTGCAACATTTTCAAAATCAAGCTCTTTTTTTTTTCTTTTTTTTTTTCGGTACAAAAGAGATCGACAATTTACAGTAACTTTCTTCATAACATGGGGTATCTATCCATCCATGCGCAGATGCCTCCAAAGACGCATCAGCAGATATAACTAAACAAAACGAAGTTGCTGATAAAAGGAGTTGTTTCGTCTAATAACCAGAAAGCGAAGTCGGCGCTCTTGAACGAAGGAAACGATTCCCTCTGCATTTATTCACTGCGATCGTCATATAGATCTATCGCAAGTACGATCACTGCATCCTAATCTTTGCACTGGTCAATGCATCTTAAGTTCATCGATGTCAAAAAAGATAAAAGAAAGTTAAATTTGGATGAGGGGATATGATGTTCTCTAATTAAGCCCTCGAGATTGATATTCATGAACTTATATGTGAAGGAAAATTATATGCGATACCTTCTCGAGGAAGCGAATATAATATATATAAATAAGAACATGACGCCAAGGGGAGAGCACGTGAGAAAGGCTTAGGAAAATATGTTGGAAAGAAGTCGGAATGTGTCTGAATACATCTCACTTGTGTTAGTTATACAATCCTTCCGCAAACCAAGTTCCAAGACCCAACCCATACCTACCTTTCTCTCTCTCTCTCTCTCTCTCTCTCTCTCTCGCGGATGAATATATATGTGGTCTCAACTTTCAGTTGAACATGGAATCATTCATTGAAGCTCTTGCTCTGAATTTTGAGCTCTGAGTCAATGGCTATTGGAATTTCACCATCCACTTCGTCCTCTACCACCAACATAGCTTCCCTTTCTGGTCGACGACCTTTCCCCTCTCTAAAGCCCAACCAGACCCGAATAGTCCCTTTCTCTCTCGCGATTCACCTGCAAAGACATGACCGCTCTGCCGAAAACAAGAACCCGAGACTCTGCATGGTGATGAACAGAGAAACAGAGCAAGCGCCTGCAGAGAACGAGAACCATGTGATCATCCCGCGCGTCACCGAGAAGCTCGCCAGGAAACGGCTCGAAAGGCACACGTACCTCGTTGCGGCGATCATGTCGAGCCTCGGGATAAGCTCGATGGCAGCCATGTCCGTTTATTACCGGTTCTCATGGCAAATGGAGGTGATCATAAATAAAGTTCCATGATCCCACGCAAATATGATACTCTGTTTTATGTAATTATTTCTTCGAAAGGAGGTTATGATTCATAATATGCCTTTTCTTTTTCTGCTCAGGGTGGGGAGTTTCCAATTCTGGAAATGTTTGGGACTTTCGCTCTCTCTGTGGGGGCCGCGGTAAGTAGTTGAAAGCTTGACATTGTTTTTCAATTCTGTTGATGCAATTACTCTTCTCTCTACATCAGGTGGTAAAATACGTTTTTCATTTTGCCGCAACCAAAATTCGTTTTGTTAAAAAAAAATTCAGGTTGGTATGGAGTTTTGGGCAAGATGGGCTCATAGAGAACTTTGGCATGCCTCTCTGTGGCACATGCACGAGGTGGGTCGATTTTCGCCATGAGAATATGCAAAGCAGAGTACTCTGTTTTTCTTCTGTCTTGAACTTGACATTCATCATGGAGGTCACCCATTTTGTTCTTTCTCTTTTGTTCCGTTTGGCAGTCTCACCATCAACCGAGAGAAGGCCCTTTCGAGCTCAACGACGTTTTCGTCATCATCAATGCTATTCCCGCAATAGCTCTGCTCTCTTACGGATTCTTGAACAGGGGTTTGCTTCCGGGACTCTGTTTTGGTGCGGTAAGCCTCTCCATGTCACCTCCCATGTCACTTTCCCATGTCCCCTTCCAAGAACTTCCCATTCGACCATCCGACACGTTTACACCGACTTTGCATAATTTTAATCTGATTTATTCTGACGGGTAAAAGTTACTTTTCATTTTTCTTTCGGGTTGGTTGAAATGGTGGACTTTGAATTTGCAGGGTCTAGGGATTACAACGTTCGGGATGGCCTACATGTTCGTGCACGATGGATTAGTGCATCGGCGGTTTCCGGTAGGGCCAATCGCAAACGTGCCCTACTTGAGAAAAGTTGCTGCCGCTCACCAAGTAAATTTTCATCGAATTTTCAGAAAATCAGATTCTTCTGTTACCTTAAGGAATCGTTGGATGATTTGCTTTATTTTTTCTTCTGCTTTTCGATTGTGTCGATAGCTTCATCACTCGGATAAGTTCGAAGGGGTGCCGTATGGACTGTTCTTGGGACCGAAGGTAGGCCTGAGTTTCTTGCTTTGCTTGCTGGAGATGCAAATCGAGCGAATGAAGTAATTCCAAAGTGCAAAGGATCAAAGAAGATATGATTTTGTTTCCCTCTTGTTTGAGCAGGAACTAGAAGAGGTGGGAGGCAAGGAAGAGTTGGAAAAGGAGATCAAGAAGCGGATCAAGATGTCCAAAGCTTCAAATAGATCATAGGATCCATTCATTGTAATTATGTCCATCAAAGAGAAAGTAAAAAAGAAAAGCACAAAATAATTTATGCTTTATTTAATGATTTTGGGAGCTAGAAGGTCATTTTTCTCGGTCAATTTCTTAGTGGGTGCACCCAACTTTCTTGTGGCGGATCCAGATAGAAATTGCTTTATGGAATATAGGTGCATGTGCATCATGCATGTTTATTTTACGTGTCGATTTGGCTGACGTGCCTCTTTTGAAAAAATTGAGAAAAAGACAGAGAAATAAGAGAGAGAGAGAGAACTAATTTGCTTTTGGCTCTTGCGATTGGTCAACTACTGCTGGTAATTTATTTTGCATGATTTAATCTCCCTATGTTAACCCTGCCTACAGGAGAAGAGACTTGATGTCTCTTCCACATAAGTTAATTTATAAAAATGGAAAGGAATATCAAGACTTTATTGAAGCTGATATATATGCTACTTGCTTTGTCCAATTAATACCAAATTAAAAATTTGTCTACCACTTTAGTAAATTCGATTTTATTGTATAAAAAAGAAGAAGCCTCGTTGACAAGTTCTTTAACGACACTAGCTAAGATTAGTAAAAATGGTAAAAGCACGCATCAAAGCGTTTTTAAAATTGGAAAAGCATGTATCTCAAGACGGTAAAATTCTTCTGATAGAATTGGATACAAGTTCAAGACGCTATTAATGACTTTTGACAAGTGCGTTGGGTGTACTTTTTCAACATTTTGCAATTTAAAAATCTTTTTCAGAGCATGACTGTCCGGGGTTTCTTGCATTTACATTCATCTTCGAGCGAAAGAGAAACCGACGCGTGCTTGGGATTTGGGTCTCTCAATAACCCTCTTGAGGGAGTCATTTATAAAAGATTATATAAAAGAAATTAAAATGAGTTCAGTACTTTTCTAATGAGATTAACTAATTAACGTTTGATTTGAATTTCAAAGTATATTAATACGTAATATTTCATTGGATTCTTTGAAAATGGCGCGTGCAGCCTTTCAAAGGAGTAAAGCGACCTCTCCAAAATACCTACCAATAACGAAAGAGGACCGAAAGAGGACCGAAAGAGGTCAATCAAGATTATCTGATCGATCAAAATTTGGTCCGAACTTGGGGGGATTCTCAGCTCACTAACTTTGACCTTTGACTCCTGGCTATGAATAGATGATCACGCTTTGATGAACCGACTCGATGCTAATCATTAGCTTCGGAAACCTTTAATTATCGACCGATTTCCAGAAATATCGAAGACCTAAATCATCCATCAGCTATTAGTGGTTCAACGCGTCGCCAAGGAAGGCCCCGCAAATCTGACCCCCCCACCATCTCAAAACGATTAGGCTAAACGAGCTGAATCGAGCCCGTCGAAGCGTGCCACGATGCATGAATCTGCAATTCATAATTCGTGGGAAGATGATGGACCCCTTTCGGCGTCTTGCTCAGAAGCGCCATGCTGAACAGATGTCGCATGCGTGCATCGGGGTCAGATTAGTTTTATGAATCGTCTGATTTGGATTCAAACCAGTAGTGATTGATGAAAAGAATAAAGAGCGCATGGAACCACTAGCGTTACGTGTTTTCGCCACGAATGAATGTGATCTGGCGGAGAATCGGAGAAGAACACGTAGCCAACGGACGAGGGGGTGGGCCTGGTTGTCGCGAGAGCTTAGGAGCGTAAGAGCGTTCGTCATTGCGCAACCAGGAAAAGGATTAATAAAAAACGCCTGCCGACTTGCATTACATGCGATCCTGGGGTGGCTGCTAATGACACGATTATTCCTAATCCTATTAGATTATTCAAATGCTTCTTTATTCTCTATTTGATCGATGGGTTTTATTCAGAGTTAAAGTGACTTTGGCTGAGGTTGATCATATGTATACACTCACACCGTCACACGTACTATGTTTCTGCTCATTTGCCGTGCTTTGAAGGAGAGGGAAGATTGATTCATAAACGCGACTAGTGGTACTAGAGGTCCCCAGATATCTGCTTCGATTTAGACATAATACGGCAGTATCGACCAAGATAATTGATGAGTTGTTCGGGAAAAATAGTCCACGATACGATACCGACATCTCCTTCGTCTAAGAAAGCCATACTCATCAAGTCCGTTGTGATATTCTTCTTATTTGCTCATTCGGAAGATGAAGATAGAATTCCGACAGAAGAGGCCGGGGAGAAGAAGTTATTGGAGAGACGTGTAAGCAAAAGACATTGAGACGTTCACGTGAATATTTTATATCCCCTCCTTGCTGGAATTTGCTGTTGCTGGTGTATTTATACCAGCACCACATCGCATCCCGTGTCATATACGGCCGTAGGATCGAGCCAACAGTAATAAAAGTGTCGGCTTTGATGCGCATAATATATCCGTGTGACATCCATACAGCTCGAACGACTAATTTAAGGAAAGAGAGATAGAGAAATAATGCGGAGCAGGAAATTGGGTTATTTCTATATATTTCTATCTGTTAGAGATAAGAATAATATTAGGGATCATAAAAGAATATCCAAAGATTTCTTATATCGTACTAATTCTTCACATCTTTTGAAGTTATGCATTATCGTCATTGAATGTGCATATCGTCGATTGATACTAATTGAATGTAATCGATACGACTTATAACCTTAGATAGTCATCATGTGAAGTTTATAAGTAAGTCCATGTTCTCTTCATCAATGCACATAGAAATATTTGAAATTGCACAACTCTTTCTTCTGCATTATTATTTATCTTGGCATCACAGTCGGAGGAAGCACCTATCGAGTTCGTTACATGGCGGTCGAAGCAACCTGTTTTCCACCGAATCCGCTGCTCTTAAGTACTGTCCCGACACTTTCCGTCGCTTGTTTCCGAAAACCAATTCAACGCGATTCAACACTGCATGCGTCGCCACTCACCGCTACCCCTCGAATCCGCTTGCTTCACACGACTTCACACGCCAGAAGCTATTTCATGCGCATTGCTGACTTCACCCACACGTCAGCCAAACACCAGTATCACCTAAGCTCCGAGGTCGACTTCTACCACGTCATTTGACATGTCTAACTTGTCTTCCGCCATGTTATCGGCCACGTTAATTGTCACCTAAGTCTCAAACGTTTGTTTTGCCATGTCATCTGCCTGCTCAGCGACACATAATTTATTCTGTGGTATAGTGAGCCACGTTAGCTAGTTCGCCTGATCAACTAGACCAAATGATTCTCTTTTATCGCCCGTATGCTTCATCCACCAATTTGTCCTCAGCCAGATCGATTTGCCTGCAGTATCTTCATCGGTCTGGTTTGGATATTTGCAGACAATTTCTTCACAAGTGTGGACCGATTTCGAAAGTTTTTCGATGTGCTCAATCTATTTCCAGCATTATTTTCTCCTTATCTATCCTCCAATATGCTATTTGCTTCACATCCTTTATCCATTCCAGTGTTTTTTTTTTTCACTGGTAAAGTGCCTTTAATGGATAAATTGGAAGTGTCACCACCTCTCAAACCATTTTAAATGGATCAACTATATTATATAAGCTCAAGAAATGTCTATTTTTTGAGAGGACGCAGTTTGTAGCATTAAGCCAATGACGACATTCATGTGTCTACTACTATTGCTAGTGAAATTGAAGACAAATTTGTTGAACGTATGGAGGACAAATCATCAAATACTACTATCAACCTATCCCCGCCTCACTGCGAGGAATCAAGGAATCTTTGCCAATGTGCCCTTACTAATGATTCCATATCCGCAATTAAATCATTGAACAGAATAAAGATTGGTAAATTCATATAGGAGTTTTTTGTAGTAAGAGGTAATAAATATATAGGGGAAAGGCCAAAAGTACAAAAGCTCGCGGCATCGAAAACATACACTCAAGATGAGATGACATAATGAGTGGACGGATGCCGAGATGTAAAAGCAACAACACAAGGCAACCAGGAAAGGGAGCCAAGCTAACAAGGGACAAACACGGCATGAACAACCGACGACCAGAACACAAACTCCTCAAAGGAGGAGGGAGACCACTGCTCCAAAAAAAAACAATCATCGCAGCTTAGAAGAAAACCCCTAGCAACGGCATGGCAGGGTTAGGGGTCCCTAGAGAAAATAATTGGATCAAGACCCCAGCTCTGCTACAACCTTCTATTCCTGAAATTATCATCAACGTTCATATAGGAGTTCATAAAGTTAAAGCGGTAGAAAGAAGGATAAAAGATTTTTTTTTTTTTTAAAGAGAGACTAATAATTTGTAAAGAAGTAAAAATGAGTTAATAGTTTTATTGAGATGTAAGTGTGAATTGTATCAAAGAAGTTTCACATTGGAGAATTGGTAAGGAATAAAGTAGTTAATATGTCCTAGTTGGCTCATAACTCATTAGTTTAAACTTTTGAGTGAAGATAAATTTAATTGAATATATTGACGGACTCGGAATTGAACTCCCTCTTAACTATCTCCTCGGCAAATGTATCGGAATTCTACTACACATCTCCAATAATGATGTTAGAGTTGATGATAGATTGATGAACCCCAAATCTATTCCAATATTTGGTAAATATCTCAAGGAAGGAATCTGGTGACCGATGTGATTTTTGGGTGGTGGACATTGTAGCGTACCAATTGTGCATTCTAGTAACGCCATCCCGATCACGACCTTCATAGTTCGGTCCGAAGAAAGAGAGTACTAGAGAGGAAGGTGGGCATTGAAGATTTAAGTTGGGATATCTTGATGTAGAATGATACATGAATTAAAGGGGAGATAGCCTAACACTAAGTTCACATGTGAGGGGGAGATTATTGAGATGTACGTGTGAGATGTATTAAAAAAGTTCCACATCAAAGAATTAGTAAGGTGTGGAGCAATTAATATATATCTTATTTGGCTCACAAGTCATTAGCTTAAACTTTTGTATTTAGGTAAATCCAACTAAATATGTTGATAGGCCTGGAGTTGAACTCTTTTTTTGGTGGTATCCTAAGGCAAAGGTACACACACTTAAACATCTTCTATACTTACAAATAATTTCACAAATCTACCCCTTGGGAAAGAAATTAAGGACAGACCAATGGAGTCAACACACCCAGTGGTTTTTGGGCTGGGCCGAAGCTGTAACTTCCAAAAGAGTGGGGGAAAAGAGAAGCCCACCCTCCCTAAATTCAATGCTCTAATCTGAATCCTCATTTCTAATCATTACCAATCTATTATAATGCTCTTTTAGAAGAAAAAACCTAGAAATGAGCTGTCCAACTTGGGGGTTGGCAGGCCTAGAGAAGCAAAGCTGTCCACCAGAAATGCTACTCCTGTGGCTTTAGCCTTTAGGGATAGACTTTTGCATGTCATTGGGTTATCCAATTCAATTTCTCATTATTCTAGGGTAAAAAAATCTCTTATTATAGCTCTCTCTCTCTCTCTCTCTCTCTACAGTGTCGGCTTGTTGCAAAACAGCGGCCTGGTTCCGGAACTCGTTTTGTTGGATTGTCTGAACATTGATGGGTTGGTGTAGGGCATGGAGCATACGATATTTAAGTTTATTCCCTCTGAGATGACCGTGCACCGATTCTTTAAGATGACTATGACTCCAAATCATTGAATGAATCCAGTCATCAATGACGCCATGTTCTCAACGCAGATGCACGTATGCACAGCAGTGAGAATAGAGGAGGCTGCTTCCCAGGAAGGACCGAGTACTTGCGAGTTACAGCCTTTATACATGGAAAGGTAAAATCCTTTATGCAGAGAAAGACAAAATGAATTTGTCGACCTTGACAACTCTTGCTACACTTGTCGAGAGTATATCGCTTGATTAATTTGATTAGATTGAGAGTAATTTTTGGAATTACTTTGCTGTTGAGAGATATTTTCTCCAATACTATCTACAGTAATAGGAAGTTCTCTAATTCCTACTCGAGTAGAAGTTACCATGTACATTCCTCGAACTATAAAGACTCATGGATTGTCATAAATGGAATTAGCCCAGTGAGATGGGCTAGCACTTCATGCTTTGGTACTTCCTCGATCCTGTTACTTGATGTCCTCCCTTTGAGAATCAATGATCGACCATTTTAAAATTAAAAGAGTCTCGAATCCGAGCAAAGATGCTCGCGTAATTTAACCATTTATGAGTCGTGACCAAAGTTTAGGACTCGAGAAAACTGTCTGATGAAGTACACCAAGAAGCACTAGATGCATCTTTGCCAAAGGCAAATCAGACTCTCATGGCCAATTTCACTTAGGGAAATGTTAAAGCCCTGTAATTCGTCTTACAAAATTAACTCCTTTGTCGGCACGTTTGAGCGTTCATCTATGGCATCGTGCATCGGGTCGAATTAATTGGATATCTCTGAACCTGCAGAAGGTTCTCGCAATCTCTTATCTTCAGATGATGTCCACCGCGAGATGATACAGCAGCAAGTACACAGCTCGACCGATGGCCACGTGATGAACCCCTCCAGGCTGCATTGTATTTTTGTATTGTAGGGAACGAAGCCCGTTCAGCCGACGGGGACAAAACCCCAGAAGAAAACAAGAGAAAAAGAATACAATAAGCCCCCCATTTGACATTTCCGAGGAGGTCCTCCCTGATTACAAGGACATGCAGAGATCGCAGAATCATGCTATTGTAGCCTATATGCTCGCTAGAGTCCAAGCATGCACGGCATTGACAACTTTGCCAATTTTCAATTGTCAAATTGCACATAAAGGCAAGCTATTGCCTTTTTCTAAAGAGCATGAATAGCCAAAGGGAAATCCAGAAACCAGCACCAAGGATTGCCTTTTCATTGCTTCTGTTTATCCACCCATTGTATTGCAGCCTAGTTCTTCAGGTTTTGCCGAAAAAGTTGCTGCAACTTGGCCTAAGTAATAGAGTGATTCGCGCTTTCGTGGATAACAAAAAGGTTGTTCAAGATTCACGTCATTGATCCATTCAATTCAAGTGGGGGACCACCTAAAATGGATCAAACCATGTGAACTTCGATCTAATCATTAACCATAGTCATTGGTATGTGGACACCATAAAAATTAGAATCTTATATGAATTCATCGGCCTGAAAATTGAATCCACCATTCTATTTCTCTATCTCTCTAGGTTAAATTGAATCCAAACTCCATAAGTTACCCATCACAATGTCATTTCTTTTGGCCACTCAACAACTCGACTTTTATCAATGAGATAGAAATTCAAGCACATTTCTAAGAGGATGGTTCAGAATAAACATTGCAATTTGCGTACTTCATGAGTTACTTTCATTCTCATCCATGTTAATTTCGCGTTTCTTGCCATCATGCCTTACCATATTCGCATCAAGATATCGCCCCGGCACATCCAGAATTACCACCTCCGGTCAGGAGGCCAGCAAGGAAAAATCATCGAAGCCAGGCCACAGGTGCTCATGAGCAAGAGAGAGGCTCAAAACATGATGCCAACACCAATGAAAAACCTACGGTTTAGGTTCTGTGCCTCAGCTGAGGCCAGATTATCTTTACAAAATCAGCAAACGACTGAAGCTGTCTGAAGTGGAGGATCAGTCGGAGAAAGGAATCTTGTACAGCTAGTCGTCCTCGCTGTAATGCCCCCTCAACCCACCTCAATGACTTGAGTCTGTCGGCCTTAGCCAAATCCCATTTTTCTCTGCTATATAAACCAAACCTACGCTCTCAGAATTTTCAAACACGTTCACACAAACACACGCAACTCGACCAAAACCGAAAGCAAACTCCAATTCGAAGAAAACCCATCAAAGCTTTCAGCCTCGAGATTCACTCCGGCACCAGCACCATGAACGGCAAGGTCAGGGATGTCACTCCATCATCGGCAATGTTGGGCAACAGGGGCTGCTTCATCAGAGGCAGGCCTCTCCCCAAAAGAGGGCAGATCAAGTACCGAATCGCCGCAACAGCTTTCCATTCCATCGCCACCGTGATCGCCAGAGCTGCTTCTTCATCACATCGCCAGCATTCTCCCAGTTGCAAGAAAGAATGCTTTAGAGAATCTTGAAACACCTTTGTCCGCGAAATGTATAAATAATGTCGATATATGTTTAGCACCCTCGTTTGTAATCTCAATGTGAAATTCTTGAAAAGTTTTGTGAGATTCTTCTTCAGTCATGAAACTATTCTGGCTACATCTGTTTCTACTCTGATCAGAGATGGACCTTTTCTTGAGCAGAATCATGTCCTGCGACCAAGAAAGTTTGAGGCATTTCAGGACTAAGACAAACAGAGGAAACGTCACTATACATGATGCTCATTGAACTGGTCTGTCACCGAGACAGAGGAAAAACAAAAAAGAAAACGAAAGCATCTAATGCAACCGAATCTGATGCAATGCAGAGTCTAATTGCATGCTAATTTGGAGAACCAGCCACCGTCAGCGAAAGACGGACTACTCTCTCCTCACCATCACCAATCTGTCCTCTCCATGTCGAGAAAGTATCTTCCACAAGAACTCGGTTCTGTGCGTCACAGCACAAACTCACAACCGGCACCCGATCCTCATATCACGATCTTCTTAGCTAGACATTGCCAAAACGGCAAAGAGTTAGCGGACATACAGAAATCTATGGCTTTGCGTGACCGGAAATGCGAATTGTCTTCCCCGCTCTGTTTCTCATAACTCAACGAGAATTTTGCGAACCGTACAGGTACCTATCCATTAGCCCAGATAATCCATGTTTATACAAATCGTAGAACGAGGAATCTTGGTCTATACAAATCCAGATATTTGCGTTTGCTTTTGAGGTCATGAATTGGGCCCAAAATCAATCTTGGGCCATTGTTGCAGTCTTCCAAAGCTCGAACGCCATTCTCGCAGACCGATAATCTGGGCCGTTTCCTCAGAAATTCACCTACGTCCCTAAACGTCGGTCCATCCTTTGCCTCATCCATTATCCAGGCCCAATCTGAACCAAGGTGAGAAGATGCGTAAGATTTTGTAGAATTATTACCGACTGTTCTAAAAACTTAAGTTGTTAAATAAATGCATGATTTATTATTTAAAAAAATTTTACACTCTTCATCACACTTAGTGTCGTTTTTTTTTTGTAGTGAAAAAACTAAATTAGGGAAGCAAATAGGGCTTGATAAAATTTGAACTTAGGACTTTCGGCTCACGATCTGATGTAAGATTTTGTAAGACCACTACCAACTATTCGAAAAATTTAAACTGTTAAATAAAAGTGTGATTTATTATTTAAATATTTTAACAAAATGAAAAGGGAATGTGATTGATATTACTATTCATTTCGACATGATCTTCAATAGCACCGTCTACGGTTGGAAATCTAGGATGGATGCCGGGCTTTGTATACTTTCGAACCATCTTTCTTACGTCGACTTTCCCATTTCCCTCATGAAAAGGTACGATCGTGCTCTGAAAGCATCTCTATTATAGTACTATGTACTTTCTTTGTCACTAATTCACTCAAAAAGTGCAATGAAATAAAGTAGGACAAGTTAGAAAAATACGGTAGTCTCCAAAATGGATCAAGAAGTCTCCAGCAAGCTCTTCTCCACTGCTCGGAAGACTACGATTGGCGGAAGAGAAATTTACGCAATTATTAAATTACCTGGGGCAAGCAAGCACCACGTAAGGGGCAAGATCTAAGGTTTAGCTCTTTTTACCGATGGGACAAAACTGTCGTTCGATGGAGTAAAATATGTGCGGTGCAATCATTCATTATCTTGTCCTTGTAGTTTATGTCTTTTTTTCTTTATTTAGTTTGTCTTCCCCTTTTGTGCTTGTGTGGCGTGTACTAGCACCATGGATGGGGTCGGAAGGTTTATTGAAAAATGTTTTGGGTTGGCAACGCGGGACAAGTGAGACGGTACATGCATCTAATGAAGATCCAACAGATAGAGATGCCAAATTGATGGATCCATAGCCTATTTGACAAGAGAACCCCCGGAATTGTCCTCGTGGTCGTGACCTCTCGAGAATCGATGAGTCGGGCGTGATTATCTACGGTCGAGATTCAATCTCTAGGATAAAACAAAAGAAATGTTTAGTCTCGAGAGGTTGTCCAATCCGTCTTTAATATATTTAACGAATGTCAATTCAATTCTAAACATTTCAATTTTGTCAATTTAATCACAATCCTTTGCGTGAAATTTCAACGTGATCCTTAAGGCCAATTTTTGTTAGAGACTGCTGAATTGGTGGTGTACTATGTAGGATGGCCAGTAATGACTAGACTACCATGTGGCGATTTTTGGTAATAATTAATTGGAATGAAAGTACTGTAATTTCACGCAAAGTTTGGGAAAATTGGCAAAATAAAAAATTTAGATTTGAATTGACATCTGTATAATAAGTTTAAAGCAGATTGAATAATTTTCTCTAATAAGTTCATCAAAAATCTACGAAATTGATATACTAAATGATGTGACAGATCTTTATGGGACACTGAATATGGTCCATTTGTTTAACGACCCACTTCGCATTTTGCCACATCACATAATGCCCCACCGATTCGTCATATGTTTTGATTAAGCATTAGACTCGGAGTTTTAAGAAGCGGTAAATTATCACCCCACTAGCTTATAACACTTTTCATAGGACCTATTTTACCAACGGGATTTATCACTACTGAAGCTAACGGTAACATGGCGACCTGTTGAATATCTCGAAATCAACTTAGTAAGATGAATACGGTAGATTTTGTACTTATGCACGGACCAACCTTTCCAAAGTTGGCAAACTTGGGTTCCACATACGTGTTGAAATTAGTTCTCTTGCTGCTTATGATCAATTAACTTAGTGTAACTAAGGGGAAAAAATAACCAGGCAAAGGACGCATTGACCTGAAATTGATGAAAAGACTTTTCTCCAACAAAACTCAGTACGCGAGAAGCAACACATATGAAAGGTCCACATCGCCCAAAGGGGTTTCGTACTCGAAGATGTATCTTACCATACCGACGATGCTCAGAATGGGGACATTTGCGGTGAGTGAATTTAGGGGAATCGATTCGTGCTCATGGGGGTTCGTGTTCCGGACGTCACGTCGAGAAAGAATATTCATAGTGGTGGTCCTCCGTGCGTCTGTTTGCATGTGTACTGAACAAGCTCTTCAGTAGGGCCGAGGGCCGGTGCCAAGAGCCTGCGGATCAATCGGCTCTGAGTGATCGATCTGTACTCGGATGAGTGTCGTTCGATCATCTGCGCACGATTCAGAGCCTGCTTCGCCCGAAGAAGGCGCATCGCTACCAGGGTTTATGATGTACTTCTTGTCGATCTTCCATAATCGATCGGGGCGTTTGGGGGGGCGCTAGATAGTTTCCAGCTACAAGAGTCCGTCTTCGTACTTTGAATACTCGTACGCTCGATATGATAAATTGAATGCCGGCTCCTGCTTCGCCCGTGCACAACCAGAGGCTGAACCGCGCGAGGTGTGCGTGCAACAAGAATATTCTGCCACATGCTGCTTGATAATCAATTTTATAGAGTCAATCTTTGTATCATAACAATCATATCGTGATTGTATCATAACAATCATATCGTGATCTATCTGTCTCCATCATTATGAGCTATGTCCGTCGATTAAATGCACGAGCCGGTCATGACTTATGTTAGGTCTTTTTCCTTTTGTATATGTAAATATAATATTTGGGAATGGCCTATACGTCACTGGAAGTATCTAAAGTGTAATCAAACCTATCATTTTCATGTTGAGATCAAATGGTATTCTGAGCAAACTTTATCGCACCGCACATCGTTCATTAAGCTGTTTCTCTGGAAAAATGTCGGTGAGTGTAATTGCTTGGCTCCATCTACCAGATTCAGTTTCTTGCTCCTTCACTGCTCATTTTTTTTAACAAATCCAGCATGAGAAGTTTAGAAACTAATCGTGGATATTCCCCTTTTGCATTTGATTCTTTGCCCTGTTTGCTTGATAAAATTTGTCTGCGTGATTCATAAAATTAGTAATACCTATATATCCATTCCATAATAGTCATATATCGAAGTTTCTTTAAATTGGAACGAACTTGATGATACGTCTTCATATTCCCGAACACGAACATAAGTACTATGTTTATGTAGAAAATTATCCATGGCTATACATAGTTGCGACAAGTTAGAGAGTTTTGGTAGAAAGAAAAACTTAGATTCGCAACTTTTCCATGTTGAGAAGATTGTCGATGTTTTAACTGTTTAATCCCATAAAATTGCTTGTGTGGGGCAACAAATGAACATAAGAAAACTTGGAATTAAACTAGATGTTCATCCAAGCGAAATTAGAGTCCAAACATTACTTGCGTAGCACTACTGCGCAGCGATAGATGAAGGAGAAACATGAACTTGAAGGTTGAATATAAGATCCGGTATTAAGAAAAAGCCCCTTATTGCTCAATTAAACGACTGAAATCAATACCGACAAGTCATTCAATCGAATGAATACATGTGTCGACACGACGAGCAGATGTTGTTTGCTTTAGCCACGCTATGATACAGATTGAGCGAATTTGAGCATTGATTTTGTGATTAAGACAAGAAACCACTGTTGAGGAAGACATGGTAACATCCAGTTGTCAACATTAATAAGTAGTTGTAGTAGAATGTTATAGTAGAATGATGAGGAAAAAAAAAAAAGAATCACGCATGATCAAAAACATCAATATTCACGCGAGAGTATAATAGGAAAAAAAAAAAATCTAGTGCGAGAAGTAAATTACGAAACCCAGAAGAAAAAATAGGAAAATCTGTCTATTGTTCCTCCAAAAAAAAAAGAAAAATTGCAGGTTTCTTTAACCAAAGAAATAAAATGGGTACTTAAAAAAGCACCTTTTTTTTTCCATAGCCAAGGCAACAGCATAAACCGTCTAAAGTGGACAAATCATAAAGCAAAGCAACTTATTGGCACGAAAGATCACCTATATTGAGGGACCACAACTCAAGAAACAAATAAAGGATCTTGATATTTTGCTTTCTAAACACCACAAAATGTCTTAATCTCCGAGGACCAAAAAACCCCAAACGACCCTTCTCTTCATGCTTAAATTTCTTCTCGAGAACAAATATCTAAAGAAGGGTATGTGAACACCAAGAACCCTTTGAAATCCAGTCGAAAAATCAGCCACAAAACATGAATCTGCCTCGAGAGAGGACAAATCACACATAAAAATCTTTATGTATGATGCAGCATTTAATCAAACCGCAGCTCCGAAAGAGTGGCGTGTCGCGAGCCAAATGTTGTAATCCATCCTTCCAATCCCATTGGAGAAATTATAAACAAAGATCAAAATCATAGCCAAGTAAGTTACCAACCATATGCATGGAAAAAAGGGAAAAAAAAAATATTCATAGTAGGCATCTAGCACGTAGCAAAAGTAAGTCTCGAACACCATGTTTTCTTTCTCCTCTTTTTTGCATGTATGGGGTATTCAATCTATGCCTAAATATATAATCTAATAAATATATATATATCGTCATGTTTCATGATAATAAACCCCTACCAGATATATCCAGATTGCAATGAAGCAATTTCATCTTTTCTATCTCCATTTTAACCGGCCAAATCGTGGAGCAGCTGAGCTCCCATCAAGTTCCGGTAGGGCAGAGTTTGCCCTTCGCCATCGAGGAGCGAGTACTGAACCGGGTGGCAATCCTCGATGTGGTCTCGAGGGTAGAACAGCGAGCTCTGCGATACCGAGGAGAACGCCAGGCTCACCCCATGGCTCGGCCCTCCGTGCTGCTGCAGCCCCAACGTCAGCGACACGCCACCCCCGCTCCCATTGAAATTCTGATGACTGGCATCGCCGCCGTTGCTGTACGGGGCCGCTGAGGTCACGGGGTGGTGATTATAGGACGAGAAGTCAATCTCCATGGCCCCGTACGCATCGCCAACACGCCCGAAACCGGAGTTCTGCGGGGGCAAGTGGTGGTGGTGGTTCTGCGGGGCTCTTGCGGCAGCCATCTTGGAGTGGTGGTGCTGGTCGCTCTTGTCGGGGCTGGTGATGATGGAGGAGAAGCATTCGGAGTCAATCCGGACCAACTGCTCTGAGGTCGGCTTCTGATCCTCGACACGTGTCGCCTCGCGGTTATGGTTATTCGGCCGGCCATCATCTTCGAGATCCGCGGCCCCGTCGGAGGATCCCATGTTGTCGTGCTCCTTAGTTTCTTCCATGTACATCTCCTCCACCATGGGCTTCCACAGCCTCACCCTCGCATTAATAAACCAATTGGACACCTGCATTAGTATATTAAGAAAAATGTGAAATCGCCTAGGGGAAAAGATAGATTATCGCGATGGATATTATAAGCGCTAGGGTTTTTGTTCTTAGGGTACACGTTGATGATGATGATGATGATGAGGATGAGGTATGTTCTTTTTTTAATCCCTATCTTATTTGAGGACGTTAAAGTATTCCGGATGAAACCAAAGAGAGAGTAACATAGAACGATGTGGACGTGCCTGGCTTCTCGATAGGCCTGTTTGGCGAGCCAAAATATGCTTATCAACATCGCTTGGATACCTGCAAAACACAGCCCCCACATGAAACACACCCTCAGCTTGTTGACTTAGAGACTTACACACACACACACACATACAGAGAGAGAGAGAGAGAGAGAGATGGGTCTAATGCGACAGGATGAAGATCATGGAGGAACAAGAGAGCTTGGAGAGAAATATGCAATCCAGAAGAGAGACTAAATATGTGTTTGTGTGATTAAAATGACAAAAGAATATGTGGAATCTGAGAGATGGTTGGACACAAACTACCAAAAGGTAATGGCATTGTTTTAGGCAAGCTAATGATTGAGAACCCGAATTTGCTCTCGGGCAAACAGTCGCTAAATAGAACGGCACCACTTTACAGTATCCTCTCCTACAGGTAAAGCTCGAAACTGTCACGCCTAGGCAAATCGACAGACGGGTGGATGGGTGGGTGGATGGATGGATGGAAGTACTTACGGGTGAAGAAAGTGTTCGAAGAGCCAGGCACGGAGGACCGACACCGACCGCTCTGGCAGGCCTCTCTGGGGCCGCCAGGGGTGGTTGTCCATCATAGTCATCTGCTGGAACGCCCTCTGCTGCCTCAGAGTCTGGTCGATGATCTTCAGCCGTGGCGTGTCGCCCCTCGTTGTCCCTGGGGACACGAGGTCCTTCTCCCCCATGGCCTTCTTCGTCGCCTGGATCTGGCCCACGATCCCGTCCCTTAGGCACCGGAAGTGCCTCGACATGGCCTTCGAGGCCAGCGCCGAGTAGACCGTCGCCGCCCCGCTCCCTGCCACTGCCTCGAAGGACGATACCACTGCCTTCATTTGATCACAGTAGTGCCTGTATCTTCTATCCACCTATATAAAGTCCAAGATTATTAACCAGCTGGAGATTGGAGAAGAGGGGAGGGAAAAGGAAATGGAACTTTGAAAAGTCAGTTGCTGATACTTGTTAGAGCAACTAAACATTTATGCATATGCCATGAAAAGGAAAAAGGAATAGAAATTTCTGAAGTAATTAACAAAGGGGGAACACCCCCCCACCCCACCCCGAAAGAGTTGGCAGGATGTGAGCATTAATTGAAAGGCCCCTCTCAGTTGCTTAATTAGCTCAAGAAACAATCATACGCACCCACTCACTTAAAAAAAGTTTGGAACTTTTCTGTGTCTCAACCTGATGAAATCGTGCATATCATGTGTTTGTTTCATCCTTGCTTGTATAAGAGAGTAAACTGATTAAAAAAAAAAAAAAAACACCCCAGAAAACACAAATAAACCTCGTCAAGCATTGAAAGCAGCTTTGTCTTCCTCTTCTGCAACTCCATGAACTCGAGTGACCCGAGAGACTGTTGCTTTGAAGACCCACTTGGTCCGCCGTTATCACCGTCTTGATCATCCCAAGCTTTGCTTTTGTTGGGCTTTTGATGCTTTATCAATTCACTTTGCTTAGCCCCGAGGCTGCAAAACTCGTTCAGAAGCTCCTGAGCAGGACCCAGATACTTGGAATTCCTCAGCTGAAACTGCCCGGCCTGTTGATGCATCATCATCATCGCTTGCTGTGGGTGAATATGACCCCCCAGATGGGACTTCCCGAAGAACCCTTCTTTCGAAGTCGAAGCAGCAAACAATCTCATGTCGCCTTGGTGCTGATGATGATCACTGTGATGGCCACCACCACTAGTGTTGGTGTGCCTTAGTTCGAAGGATTGGAGTCCGATGCTTGAAGGGTTGGCCGAGGAGAGCGAGAGCGAAAGGCCTTGGCTCGGCCTCTCGTTCCCTTCGCAGGGAAACACGCACCTTATGGAGGAATCGTCCACCACAAGCTTGTTGCTCTCTTGCCAGGTGGACTCGTCTTGCGAAGTCGTCCCTGCTGCTGTCATCAGATTCTGATTGGCCGGCGCGAAATCGTTCTTGTTGAATTCGTGCCGGTAGAATTCGCTCGCCGCCGAGTCATCGAGTCCCGCCGCTGCCACCGTTTTCGATGACGAAGGTCCACTTTGGCTATTGTTGTTGGGGCTCACAGTTTTGGCGAAGAAGTCATTGCCTTTCCACAAGAGTGCGCTCGTTGCCGCGACGTGGTTCTGGGGAGGGTGACTCGGCAGACCGTCCTTGGGGAAGCCGATCATGTCCATGCCGGAGGCCAAGTTGAAGATCTCCGAGCCGGAGTCGTAACTCGGGATTTGACTCACCAGATGGGGCTGAGCCTGGATCGCCGGGTTGTGGGAAGAAGACAAGTCCGAGTAGCAAAACCCACCGGTGCTTGAGGACGAGACCACCATGTCCCTCGATTTCTCCTCACTGCGCATGGGCATATAGAGATGGCCCGAAAAATGTTGTTTTCTCTCTTTCCCTCTCTTTCTCTTTCTCCCTTTTTTTTCTCCTGCTTCTTTTTCTGTGGCTACTGTATCAGCGAGAGTTGCCTTCAGTTTCTGGAGTTTCTGATAGCAAAAGGTTTGTCCTTTCTGCTGTAACTTTTGATTTCTCCAGGAAAGGTGGGGTGGGGAAAATGGGAAGAGCAAGAAACTTCCCAATAATACTAACGAGGGGGAAGAGAGAGAGAGAGAGAGAGACCCAGATCTTTCAAAGAGGTGAAAGATCGAGAAAGGATGGAAAAAACAAGTCCTTTGGCGATTCGATCAGGTGGGATGTGCCGAGCTTTTGATTCCTGCAGCTCATACCCTTTTGAGAGAGAGAGAGAGAGAGAGAAGTGAGAGTTCTTACCAGTGAAACAAGGAGTGGGAATTATTGAGGGGTTTAAGATGGTGATGATGATGGCGATGATGGTCAGGAGAGAGGAAAAAGGAAGAAGTGGGAAGCTGCTTTGCCGTACTGTCAACGAGCAAACATGGTATGGCGCTGGTACGCCATGGAAAGCTCAACCTAGGAAAAGTGGGAGAGAGAGAGAGAGAGAGGGAATTTATCAGATGCTTCGGCTCTCACAGATATAGAGAGAGAGGGAGGGGGATCAGAAGATGATGGAGGTCGACGATCATGATGATGTTCTCCATCCTAGGCACGATCATCACCCACACACACACACACACAAACACTTTCTCTCCATCTCTCTCTCTCTCTCTCTCTCTCTTCGCTCGAGTGGGTCAATGCACGATGACATAAATACGTCCAAAATAGACTTCCTAGAGGAACCGAAATGATCTATTTGCCCTCAATTATTTTCCACGCCCCCAACAGCATACAAAAAAATAACCCCCGGGCAGGCGCTTCGATCCTCTGCATTAGGAAGCATCGCCATAGGCGATGGATCAGCAGCCGCTTCACCTTATGATTGGGAGGTTTTTGCCCAGACGAACAACAACCCACAAGCCGCCACATGACCAACACATACGCCAGTGAATGGGTTTTATAATGTGTCGTGAACGAGACCCCTTGGTGTGACAAACGCCCTGCGAACAATGAGAAAGTCAAATTATTTATTTTTATTTTTAATTTAATTTTGGCCCTCGGACGCCCGAAGCATGAGAAAAGATCACAGGGGGGAGAGCGCATGAAATGATGACACCCCATGCATAGAAAAAGGAAGAAATGGGAATGAGAATTGGGGGGTGCAAATCTTTGTAGGTCACAAATCCCAAGGAGGGGGAGAGTACCCAAGTAGGGGAGTTGTGGCAGGCTTTTCTCAGATGGTTTTCAGTGGTGACTTTCTTTTGGGGTTCTTGGGATCTTGGTTTTTGGTGGGGGCATTCTCTCTCTCTCTCTCTCTCTCCCCAAATCCCCCACAAAAAGAAATAAAAACTTTCACCGAGACTCAACTTCTAGAGAGAGAGAGAGAGAGAGATGGGTTTTTTTTTTTTTTTTTTTTTTTTGGGGGGAATTATGGTGGAAATGGGGTTTGGGAGAGAGGAGAGAGAAAGGGGGAAAGAATGAGATGCGATTGGTGGGTTGTTCAAAATGTTCCCAAAATAAGGGACTGTGCATGGGAGGAGATGAGGTGGTCCAATGCTTTCTCCCCCTCCCATCTAATTCCTAATTAATTCGCCTATTAAAGTTACCTTCCCCCCTCCCATCCCTCTCTCTCTCTCTCTCTAGACGCGCCCCACAAAACAAAGATGGGACCGCATCTACCTTTTAATTTTCTCCCTCCTCCTCTTTTTTCTTCGCCTTTTTATTTATTTTGGTGGGCGTATGCCTAAAATCCACGCGCGCCGTGCCTCATGGTGGAGCTTGCATCACCAAGGACTATTCATTTTTCTCAACCACAATTGTTCTTAAATTAAAGGTCTATACCTTCCTTTCGATCCAAATATCCTGGAAATTCTTTTTTTTTTTTTTGTTAATCGAGGATCCGCCGTGCCTGCCGAGCTTACACCGGGCAGCCCACGGCCCGTACCCGGACCAAACGTCAGTACCTCGAGGGGCTGGCCCAGCAACCCACCGTTGGGACCCCCACTTAAGTCATGTTAGTCGCCAATGATTTGAACATGGGACCTCGGCGATGAGGTATGTAGGCGCAAACCAGCGTGGCCACCCACGGGTGGTTATATCCTAGAATTTTTCTTGTTTCACCAAAATTCCAAACACTTCGTACTTTTTGTCTTTTTGGGTGATTAAAAACTCTAAACTCATACTAGTCAATAAATGTATCTTAAAGATATTGAAATAGAGGGTGTATACACAACACGTGTATAAGTTTGATACAAAAAAAGTCTAGAGCATTTATGTTAAAGTGGGTACGTGTAAGGTTTTTGATAGTACAAAATTTTTTTTGGATAATCGTGTCTCACTAAGTCAATTTGAGTTCCTTTCTTTTTATATCAGCACCAAGAAACTTTAATGTAGGAACTTGCGTACACCAAGGACATGATTCTTCTTCTTCCTCATCGTTGTCCTGAAAGCAAAGTTTCATTAGTCGTACTTCATGTGTCCTATAACTATGCATTCCTAAACTTTCTCTTTCTATGTTAATGGTGTTTTTTTTTCTTATGTGGGAAACATTTTCTATCTAAAATAGTCGATTGCCTTCTATGCTCATATCCATAATGACCTTAGTAAGGTAGTGATTGGTTTGCCCTTTTCTGCATGAAAGTTGAATCAAAGAGCTCCGCTCCAGCTTAGTTCCGTTCATACCATTTAATCCCTCCATGATTTATGCATCAAAGATGAAAATCTTCCGAACCTCATTCAGTTCATTCCCATTCGAGTCGTTAAAACGTAGCGTTCAAGCACTTATTAGCATGTTTTTGCTTGGCCAAATTGCCTTCTAAAAGATTATCGATTTAGACAAGGACTGTTGGGATCTTCATCACCTCTCCACCCAACGACATGCAACTTGTCGAATCAACGTGCTCCAGAATTAGAAAACATTACATCGATACGTCATTATATTCTTTCGACGCTCTCCGTGCCACTACTTCCCGAACACTAATGGAGCCCTAATTTGTGGGTACGAATTAATTGGGGACGCAAACGCCACCACAAAAAAATGAACTAATGAACTCTAGCGTTTTGGGAGGGGGAGTGCGTCACGTGCACGCGCCGACCCGAGAGAATGAGGCTCTTAAAGAGAGAGAAAAAAAACACATATAATAGTAAGCTTTAATTTTTGTCCATTGGAAAGGAAGGAGGTGGTCCAAAAGCTTTTTTTAGTGTTTTTTCCCCCCCCCAACTCTTTTGCTTCTCTCGCCGTTTGCCCCCAATTCTATTCTCTCTCTGCCCCAAATATATTATATATAAATAAATATAAATTATATGTAAACATATATGTAACCCCTGACGTCACCATTCCTTGGCCTCTATCGGCTTGTACTTTCTTGTAAGGGTGCACACTGCGCACCCGCGCGCAATATACTAAACGCGAAGCGATCCCCCAATGATAAGAAAGTCTATTTGGGTCGGGGCGGATTCGGGTCAGAGGCGACCCGGCATGGTGGGCGAGTTCGGGACCGCCTTGATGTACTCGTGCTTCTTGGAGATCGGTGAGAAAGCACGAATTTCATGTGGACATCGTCTCGACACATAATAAATATATAGAGATTGAGTCATCTCGTCTCGAAATCAAACTTGAACTCGAGCTCGATGCATGATTCACATGTGAATGGACGAAGCATGAAAACACGCATCAAATATAAAAATGGGAATCTGATAGTCAAATGAAAGAGGAAATAAGACTTGTGACTCTAAACTCTAATATTGCTCCACAAAGCTCAAATTGCCAAAGGGGAATATAGTGGGGTTCATATATTTTATAGATCACACTAACCATTTTCATGCCTCATCTAATCATGGAAAATTTTTGTTATATTTCGGGATCAAGCGTGATAATCAGCCGTCATAATTCAGAGAAAACAAGCAACAGACCGATACCCACGAACCGTTTCGAACTTAAGTTATTCGAGCTCAGCAAGAACCCCATCCGGGCATTTCGAACGCAGAGGAATCACGACATGATTCGGTACATGTCAATCATCGGATTCCGCAAACGTTACATAAGATTTACGCTATCCCGAGAGCAAGAGCAGGGCAAACACGGAATCGATCCCCTAGCTCCAGCAATAACCCCAAGCAAACTCAAAAAGAACCCCCCGCCTGACGTCCGCCCCACGCACGCCACTCCCACCTCAGCAAAAGAAAGAACCGAGAGCACGGGGAGGGCACCGGGGTCAATACGCAGGAGCACCACCACCCATAAAAGGCGGGGTGCGGTCAGGCCTGGCCTGGCGTCAGCAGCAGTCCACATTTCGGGTCGTCCGGCTCGGGACTCGGGCGCGCCTTCTCTTCTCTCCCTCGGCCGTGCTGCTTCGGTCAGGTTCGTATCGGGATCGTAGGTAGGGAAGAGGTTGCGGTGGTCCTGCTACAGAGGAGCTTGCTGGCTCTTGTTGCCATGGCATGGGACCATTCTACGTTTTCCTTTCTGCACAGCAACACCCCCGCCCCCTCCGTCCGTCCTCCGTCCTTAGCTGGGGTTCTGCTCTGCCCTACTGTACTGCCCTCCCAGGCTATGGGGGTTGCAGCTTTTACGAGGGGAGGGAACTGATGGGAATTGGGGACGACCGGCGCCCTGGGATTTGGTACGGTCGGCTTTCACGCCAGCGTTTCAAAATGGTGTTTACTTGCACTTCCACAGATCTTTTAAGCCAATGGGCGTTTGATAAGATAATTCCATAATTCCATACCCCTTAGAGCTAAAATTAATATTTCCGAAGTCTTTTAACTCAATGTGAGCGATTTTGCCGAATGCTAATGATTTTCCCTTTTCCTTTCAGTTTCGCCATCGCTAAATTTTCGGAATTGCAGCTCTATCCTTACTGATGCGCGACGGCGGTGAGGATTTAGATTTTTCGTTGCTCGGCCCTTGCCAAGTCACATGTCTTGAAAAGAAAAGCAAAGGAATTTTATGATGTTTTTGGCGCTTTATTAGTCTAATGAGTCTAAACATAGTATTATGGAAGCACCTGAGAATTCATTTCATATTGCAAGCATTTTCACGACATGATATGTGAGCACAACATATGCATCATAGGTGATTAAGAATATGTATACATATATAGCCGGATTAAATATCTTACATAATTGAGTTGATAATTCGCATTTTGCTTGAAAGATTTTTTTTTTTTTTTTTTTTTTTTTTTTTTTTTTTTTTTTTTTTTTTGTAATCTCTTACATAAGGATTTAGAAAAGTTCATTTATCTTGCCATGTGCTCGCAACGTAGTCAAATTCAATACATCCACACAAATAATATGACGTGATAGAATATGTCAAAAGAGCAACTCATAAATGTCGGATTTACAGGTTAAAGAGAGAAATAATTGCCGAAATCAATGCAATCACAATTAACTGTTTACGAGAAATTCGCATGCCTAGTCCATGTATTGAACGGTCGTTATGAATCTGATGCATGTGAAGTCGAGTTCAGACGAGAATTCATAGGTTTTAAGCGTGCAAAGTGGCTTAATTATTGGTTGGGCCCTGGGGATTGGTGCGCCATAATGCGCGTTGCACGATGGTAGGGGCCAATCCTCTTCTCTTCTGTACGTGGGACTCGCGCTGTGTATGTGTCTGCCTGCAAGGTGTACTTTTCCCTCTGATCTTTGGGAATCATGGTCTGACCTAGATCCTTTCTCCTTCCTTTTCTTTGTTTTTTGTTTTTTGTTTTTTTTTATGTACTTTATAATCATATTATTGTCTCTTTCTTTTTGCCTTTTTTGCTTTTCTTTACAGGGAAGAACAATGAACTTCTTATTGATTGTTCGAGCTTTCAATTGGACTTGAGTTTGTCAAATGAGACACAATAATTAAATTGCAAGAATGGCTAGTCAAAATTATGATTAGGCGCCGTATTTCGGATATAGTCGAACGAAATATTACCAGATTTAATTGAAGAAAAATGCATGAAAGTAGGGACCTTTTAGGCAAGAATCCTTATGTGTGCATCCCGAGCTAAAAGGACTCTTGACCTTTGGTCAACCGTTCTTTCAAAGCAATGTCCGACGTGGTCCGTCCCAGAGCCACGCAGAGGTTGTGGACAATAATGTGATTCCCCGCGACTTTCTTTTTCTGTCTTTATTTTGGCAGGACAAATGATTTTCCAATGCGAACCTTATATTTTCCTCTTTGGCTTTAAGTTTTGTGTCGTGAAAAGTCAAATTGCAAATAAGGAACCAATGAACGCAGGAAGAAATGGATCCATCGCGCTATGGTTTCTGCATTTCAATTGGTGTGAATTAGACTTGAATAATTGATAGGGGAAAGCCTGGCACGTGCTTCGATTTTTTCACAAGAGATGGTACCATTTACGTTGGTTATCGTCAAAGGGTACCTCAAGTCAATCTCCTTATACGATGAATGAAAGAGACTTTTCAATCTAATAGACAAGGGTTGTCGATGGTTTTCAATGAAGATGAGATGTTGACTTGAGTTTCTCGATCGTCATTTCAAGATATGCATCCTTTTAAAGATGAGTTATGAGGCTTCAATCCTGGCACGTATGTCTTGAAAGCTTCAATATTTAGAACAATAGAGTTAGAGTTATAAACAGCAATGCTAACTTATTGGCATGTGTGAGAGTGTATGCGAAAGAAGTTTCACATGAAGATGTGATGTAATGTGGGAGAAAATGGTCCAAAAAGTCTTAAACATATTATACAACAGTCAATTTAGTCTTAAACTTTCTAGTTTGGCCTCTTCAATCCTAAACATTTTAACGATTAATTGGTCAAAGTGAAAGGTTAAAGACTAAAATGGCCGCCGTACAATAGATTTAAGACTTCTTGGATAAGTATCCATATAATGTGGACCAGCTAATAACCGAGTTAACTCATAACTCAATGGCTTAAGTATTTAATCAAGATTGATCAAACTAAATATATTGATGGGCTCGAACTTTGACAACCCCTTAACGTCTCATACTTCCATCGTGCATCCCCAAATGCTAGAATCAGAGCCTATGGCATTTTGTAGCTCACTCTCCCAATGTTTACCGACGTTTGATAAAATATCTCAAATCATGAATCTCCCATGTAATTCTTTAATTGAGATGACAAATGTTGTCCCCCGACTACCCACCAAACTTGGCTAGGCCAAGACAGTCGAGGTGAATTCTAAAGGGTAGATGTCGTCTACACCAACATGGGCTAGCCAAGAAGGAGAATTCTCGAGTAGAGATAACACATTGGCTAAAACTTTGAAGCGGGTCCAACTGGCTATGTTGGTGAGCTCACGCTTGAGCTCTCCCTCAGTGATATCCTCGGGACGAAAGTATACCGCGTGTCCCTGACCAAGTCAACTCATCCACACAAATTCCACTAAAACTTTTACATAGGGACGAAATAAGATGGAGTCTAGCACACCACCCTAATGTTAAATTAGCTAAGTGGGGATTGACAGAGATCTCTCATGGGTAATCCTCGTGAATAGAATAGTAAAACCAAGC
This sequence comes from Eucalyptus sp. ANBG9806169, assembly GCA_014182395.1. NCBI lineage: Eukaryota > Viridiplantae > Streptophyta > Magnoliopsida > Myrtales > Myrtaceae > Eucalyptus > Eucalyptus sp. ANBG9806169. Next base: position 25,433,331 of record CM024576.1, read on the forward strand.
TTTTTTCCTGGGTGGCATGGTCATGTAGTCAACATTCCCCTCACCTCATGATCTCTTGTTCCCAATATCGCGGGAGAGGTCGGCATCTTTCGCAATTTGGCACTAGTCCGATGCATAATACGCCATTCTAGAGGCGGCCCACCAATTAGAAAAGTCTTTGCAATTATGGCGGCCCCACTTTTCTCTGCATAAAATAATGGCTTATGCCCCCTCGATAAATAGTCAAAAATTGGGCTCCTGTTTTCGAAGCCGTTAAAACAAGGTTTCCCTCTTGCAACATCAGAATCTCCACCCGCTTCCCCTCCCTTCTTTTGATTGGGACGGTCGTGCGTCTTGGATATGACACGGTTTCCCTTTCTTTCCCTGCCGTAAACCTTACCTAATCCGAGGAGTCATTGTTTCATACCAACGGTCTTGGATTGCAAAACCTAGAGAGAGAGAGAGAGAGAGAGAGAGAGAGAGAGAGAGAGAGCAGTAGTCAAGAGACGGAGGGGACTGAACATTTGTTTCAAAACAGAATTGAATATTGAAATTGAAAGTGAAAGGATGGATTCTAATCACCGAGGCGAAGGCTAAAAAAGAAGAAGAAGGCATTTAGCAAAACACGCATGTTGTTCATTTTAGTAACTGCATTCAATTCGTAGGTAGCTAGTCGAATAATTTCTTTCTGAATCCCGCGCATAAATGATTTGTTACATCACTAGTTCTTTCAGGGGAAAATTTATCGGGCTCGAGTTTAGTGTCTAACAAAGATAGGGAAAGGCGAACAAGAACCCTAAAATTCAATGCACCCGGAATCTATTTGGTCGAGATTAACTGCCACTTCAACTGCTATCACTATTTTACTGGAATTTCTTCTTGGGTCCTTGACGAACTTCGCCATCCTAAATTTTTTTCCCAAAAGGAGGGAAGTCAAAAAGCATGCACATAAAAAGAGAAAAGAAAGAGCAGAAGTCTTGAAGCTGGGGCCATCTACACTCGCAAACAACCAAAAATGCCAAAAAAGAATAAAGAAGGTTTGAGATAAATCACCAAAGTGGTGGCCACAAACCTAGAAAAAGGTTCATAATAATGGGAGTGCGCGTGTATAAAGAGAGTTTCGATCCTTATGATCAAGTGGAGTTTCTTTCTTTCTTGTGAGTTTTGCATGAGAGAGAGACATATGGTCCTCCCATAGGGAAAAATAAATAAGCATATACTATTTAGACTTCTTCTAAACATGATATCGTAAAGAGAAATGTGATTGTAGTGCAAGAAATATTTTCGGCTTTATTATATTCTTATTCCAAGATCCAATTATTTGAATCTCGAAACTTATTTTTAGTTCCTTTGGCATAAAAGGAGATGGATCGAAGGTCTGATAGGGCTTAATAAGATAAGGTCTCTAGTGATAAGGAAGAGTCGCTCAATAAATCGATGGATCACGCGCTTGGACATATGATTGATTTGATTGAGAGACAAAAGTTTAAACGATAATAATTTCATGGTGTCTACTAATTAAGAATCGATGCAATCGAGAATACCCCACATAGTGCTAGTAAATTTCAAGTGCACAAAGTTGCATGCGACATGGAGCGATTTGCGTGGTCCAACCAAGTGAATTCCATAGAGCATTAGCTTCAACCATAGTTGGAAGCCTCGCCATCATCGAATCCTAATAGCGACGCGCCAACAACTAAATATGTGATGCATGTTCGTGGATACTACCGATAAGATCACAAATCAACCTCCTAACTCAATGAGGCCTAAATAAGCGCGTACCAATTCGCTTAAATTGAGTTTTTCCAAACGAAGTTGTTACACTTTTTTTTCTCTTCGGCAAATAATCAGAAAAATTAAATGCGTATTCAAAGATTTACATGTCGACTTAAGAATGTTCATCTTGAATTTGATCATAAGAAAAGAGCTCTAGAAGATTAGCTGGATCAAAATTGATGCACTGTTCTTCAGTTGCCCATTGCGTGCCTTGGACTGGGACTAATCTCCCTTTCCAAGAAGCAAAAAGTCCATATTTTTGTTGAATAAAATTCATGCCCTGGAGAAAGGAAAAGGCAAGGACACATGTGATGCCCAAATTATGGGAACACTTTTTTTCTTCAACGCATCTACTCGTCGGTCGGGAATCGTTGATTTGTCAAAGTGCAACATTCAATCAATTAAAATCCCTATTGTCAATGCCCAAATTATGGGAACACGTTATTTTTCTTGGTCAAAAGGATGACAAATAAATCTCGAGAAAAGTATATGGGAAGTCCTAAATCTTATGCGCAGAATGCAATCAAGTTCTCGATATTCTTTGAAAAGTGCAATTAACTCCTTTTTAATGACACAAGTTCTAAAATTTTTCCACTTGTGAAGTAAAAATTGTCTGTATGCGGCATCTTTAAATTTCTTTTTTCAGCATAAATTATAGGACTTAGTTGCATTTTCAAAATAAATTTAAGACTAAATTGGATCACTTCAAAAGTTTAGAACTCAGTTTCATTTTTGGATGAAGATATAGAATTTGATTTAATCAGTTGAATGTTTTAGGAACCAAATGCATTCCATATATAAGGTTTATGACTTACCGTATAATTTTTCCAATAAATCTCAAAGCATTGATATATATTGGACGGCACAATTATCTTATCCCAATATTATGTTATCGAGTTCTTCAACGCATCCACTCGTCGGTTGGGAATCGTTGATTTGTCAAAGTGCAACATTCAATCAATTAAAATCCCTATTGTCAACACCCAAATTATGGGAACACGTTATTTTTGTTGGTCAAGAGGATGACAAATAAATGACGAGAAAAGTATTTGGGAAGTCCTAAATCTTATGCACAGAATGCAATCAAGTTCTCAATATTCTTTGAAAAGTGCAATTAACTCCTTTTTAACAACACAAGTTCTAAAAATTTTCCACTTGTGAAGTAAAAATTGTATGTATGTGGCATCTTTAAATTTCTTTTTTCTGCATAAATTATAGGACTTGGTTGCATTTTCAATATAAATTTAGGACTTAATTGGACCGCTTCAAAAGTTTAGAACTCAGTTTCATTTTTGGATGAAGATATAGAATTTGATTTAATCAGTTGAATGTTTTAGGAACCAAATGCATTCCATAAATAAGGTTTATGACTTATCGTATAGTTTTTCCAATAAATCTCAAAGCATTGATATATATTGGACGGCACAATTATCTTATCCCAATATTATGATATCGAGTTCTTCAACGCATCTACTCGTCGGTCGGGAATCGTTGATTTGTCAAAGTGCAACATTCAATCAATTAAAATCCCTATTGTCAACACCCAAAATATGGGAACATGTTATTTTTCTTGGTCAAAGGATGAAAAATAAATCTCAAGAAAAGTATCTGGGAAGTCCTAAATCTTATGCACAAAATGCAATCAAGTTCTCGATATTCTTTGAAAAGTGCAATTAACTCCTTTTTAACGACACAAGTTCTAAAATTTTTCCACTTGTGAAGTAAAAATTGTATGTCTGCGGCATCTTTAAATTTCTTTTTTCAGCATAAATTATAGGACTTAGTTGCATTTTCAATATAAATTTAGGAGTTAATTGGATCGCTTCAAAAGTTTAGAACTCAGTTTCATTTTTGGATGAAGATATAGAATTTGATTTAATCAGTTGAATGTTTTAGGAACCAAATACATTCCATATATAAGGTGTATGACTTATCGTATAATTTTTCCAATAAATCTCAAAGCATTGATATATATTGGACGGCACAATTATCTTATCCCAATATTATGATATCGAGAAAGAAGGCATAATCATTATAAGTAAAAGCTCTAATTAATGCATGCAATCTCTCTTTTTTTTCCTATTTGCTTCCACGGGAAATAGTTGGACGAAATGATTATTGCAAACTATTACATCATCGGGAAGAAAGATGATATAATCTATTTTCTTAATCAACGTAGATAATGCTCTCAGCGGTTCCCCAAAAGTGGGTAAACATGATTAGGGTTTCATCTTTCACGAGACATGCTTGCCAATGCTCAAAGAAAGAAAGAAGCCAAAAGAGAAGATTACAGCACATACCAATCCAAAAAGCGAATAAACATTATCTTATTCCATAATCAATCTTTGCATCATTTTCATCTCCCTCTCCCACAGGGAAGATAAGTTGCCGAAAGGACTAAAGTCAATGCAAATGACAAACAAACGATTATATAAAAGAAATAATTTATATTTTTTTTTGGATCTTCTAATCAGCTTATGGTTGATTTTGTAACTTTCCTAAAACCCTTTTGTTTCTCTTTCCCACTTTTTTCTCTAGTCCCTTCGAAGTGTACACACTTTGACTGGGGCCGATCTCCCAATACTGAGTTCACTAAACTTGCACGGATGAAAGATAATATAGTCTTTAATTTGTCAATTACAAGAAGTTTCTTACAAGAACTTGCAACTTTTTTTATTGGACGATTATTTAAACAAAAAACTTTTGCGCAAGAGACAAAATCTGTTGAAAGCTACACCTTAGCCTAGATGTGTGTGAACGTAACGCAATATAGCTTAGGTTTCTCTTTAATGGGGATTGGAAGTTCAATATAATGGTCTAATTCGATTCAACTCGAAAGATCAAGTCAATCGAGTTACAAGCAAACTAGATATATTCTTCTTACTAGTTATTATAAGTATGACTCCTAGCCGGACCTAATTTCACTAAAAAAAAATTGAAATGAGTGAGTTATGAGCAAAATGAATGTATTCATGACTTCATTAATTCTAATTATTTGAGGTTCTTTTTCTTTAGCACTTAAGCTACGTTTGGTCGTCCGGATTTTTAATCGAAATAAGACTGGATAGGATAGGATATAAAATCTTGGGATTTTTTTATATCATGTCCATTGCTTGATAAATTGCAGTATTAAAGTCGGATATGTTCATATCATATTATGTACATTTTTTTTTATATAAACGGCATATCATTATAAATGAACCTAAATATTCATAAACGAAAATGGTGAAAAATCTCTCGTAATACTATTCTTTAATTTATTTTTATTTTATTTTTCCTATTTTTTATATTATTTTCTTTATTATTTCCTTTTCCCTTTCATCATTCTTTCATAAAATTTTATCAAATAGTAAATTGTACTAACATATCTAAAATACAAAAATACCTAAAATATATAATAAATATAAATATTTAATTTATAGATTGAATGTTTATTATAAGATAGAATTAAAGTTGAATATATAATTAAAATAAGATTAATTAAAAATAAAAATTTTATTTTTTTATTTTTAATTTCTAAAACTATAATTCCAATATTATTTATATTAAAATATAATTTCAATTTTGTTAATTTAATAAGTTTGTTATTCGAGAAAAATAACTTTCCTATTATGGACATTAGAAATCCTATCCACATTTATCCCACCTCCCCCATGAGATAATTTTATCATGTCTATATCCTCCTTATATCCAACTTTATATTGTCATGAGTAGACACCAAATGTAGGATAGGATATGAATTTTATCCCGACTGTCAAACGCAGCCTTACGGTCTTATTGACCAAAAGTGCATGTACTAGCAACAAGTAAAATAAATTACCGTCAAAATATCCCATCAATGTTTTCACACCATCCGGATAAGGCTCAACCCAAAAACCCTAATTAATTTGTGAGAATAATTTCGAGGATCTTTCGTGTGACTTTTTAAATAGATATGCACATATAATATATTATATGCATATGTGAATATACTATTTTTCTTGTTCTGTCCGTCATTAGCGATTGTCAAAAGCTGACAATAGAACAAAGTGCCAAACCCTCAAGAGCGTACACTAAGTTGTGCCGAGTAATTCGTTTGTTTTTTTTATGTGGAGATTGCCATATGGGATTATTTCTGTCCATTTAATAAATTTAGTCAAACTTAAAGATGGAGTGAGGTTTCAAGTCACTTGCAATTCAAGATTCTTCCTCGTGCGTGAATTGACAACTATACCCATTTGGCTTGCGAATTCCCCAGATGCAATTCATGTGCCATACAATCACGGAAAAAAAATTATAAAAAAAAGCACAATTTGTAATTTGGGCTTTTCAAATTGTAACAAGGTCAAAAGCTTAGAGGCAGGGATGAGCACGGGCGGCTGGTTCTGGGCGGTTCCCAATTTCTAGAACTTTGAATCGGTGAAAGTCGGTCTCGTTCCCGATTTCAAGTGTGAATCAGATCACCTAGATCAAATTAATAATTTTATTTTTATTTTTTTGTCAAAAGGTTGGAGAAGAGAACAAAAGCAACGTTTATATACACACTTGCACTTTGCAAGAGTGTTCCATACTCTGCAAGAGCAAAAATAAAGTTCTTTCCAATCTCTTGTCCGATTCTAGTGTTCCATTCCCTGTGAAGGAATAGGATAAAAAAAGATAAAAATAAATCACGTCAATTCTTGGACCCACTAGAGAGTCAGATTGGACCAATTCCGAAACCATCATTCTCAATTCCATAAATTGAAATTTGATCATTTTGATCCGGTACCCAGTTTCACGGTGAGAATCAGCTTACCCTAGAGCTGATGATCTCTACTTATAGAGTCAAGTATGTAATGAGGTTGAATATTACAAAATGAAATGGGTGAATAAATGATTGACGTAAGCTCTGAAAGGAATAAAATAGGCAAATTAATAATTTGAGTCGGCTAACCCATCCCTTTCATCAAAGGGGTCCTTCGTCCTTGAGTGATAGATTAGATAATTTTTTTTTTTTTTTTTTTTTGGCCTTTAATTTAGATATCCGGACAGCAATATTTGCACTCCATTATTACAATACTAAATTTAGATGGACCGACACCGATTCCTCTCAAATCTCAATCCTTGTACTCCATGGCTCCATTCTTGCGAAAAAAACAAGATTTTCCATCTTTGAATTTGGAATGCTTTGATTTTAGAAACTGCGAAAGATATAACAATAAGCAATTTGATTGACCACAGCGACTCATCTTTGAATGATCGATAGTCTTTTGTGTGTTCTTATGGGGATTGTTCAGATGTAGTAGGCCGAGATTCCGCTTTTGAGACCGCATCGCAATCGACTGTAATCCTAGTGAAACAAGACACCATAAGTTGTAAGGAGCAGCTCCTAGGGTTTGTAATCATAGACCGCGTTACTCGGTTTCTAGGCATAAAAGAGTTCGACCGGGAACCTCCTCTAAAGTACATGGGGGTCATGTTACATTACATCAAGATGGAAGGTTGATATCCCAGGTTTTACAAATTTTCAAGCCTCTGAATGGATCATCACCCGATGCGCGTGGACGAAACAGTTTGCATGCATCCACGGAAATTGATTGAACCGGGAGGTTTAAATTCACCGTCGGTTGAGGGGATTGAGAAAGGTCAAAGCTCTTCCCTTTAAAGCTAAAAGGCGGCAACGAAAGATCGCAACCACCCTAATTTAGGCCCTAGTGTGTCCCGTGGAAGGGTGATTTCAATAATCTGTCATCTTCCTTCCGTTTCAACACCTAGAGAACAGGTAAGTCTACGAATGAACCAACATCCCAAAAGAGGTAGAAATGAAATAGGTTGTTTGCATGCACGAATAGCCTCTGGTCAGCATTCATATTGCTCCTCGTCGGCGACGACATTATTAATTAGACCCTTTGCAATCTCAATATTAATATTAATGGGCGGCAAACCTAAGGAATCACGTTTTAGGCGGTCCGAAACGCCACTAGAGGTAATTTCTTCATTAAGGTCAACAATGGCTGCCCCCATCTTCATACCATAAACCTTAATTATTATCCTAACGTCGCGTGCCTGCACTGTGTATAAAAAGAGCACATAAACTACATAGTCAAGCAATTTATGATATTTCAACACCCCCTCATGTGCAAGTATGTTTAGGATGGTATGATGTGACGTCCTATGACGTCCCCAACACCTCACTGCTAACGTAGCTATCCGATTCTTTCCACTTTTTAAGCACGCGGAAGCATTTTCAGACCAATAATAACCTAGAACATCGGAAACTCAAAGATTGCACGCGGAAGCATAAACCAAGCTAATGCATTTCATGTTTTATTTATTTACTTTAGGTGACATGATTGAGTATACTGATGATTTCAAAAAGGCCTGTCATCCCAAACTACATCACACATACACCAATGATATCATCTCAACCCTAAGATTGTCTATACATGCCCAGCCACCTATCCTTCACCATTGGTATGCTTGAAAGTCATTACCTGGATCCCAAAAATGTTCATTCACTTTCCTGCCCTTGCCTCAATCGATCGTACTATCACCATCGTCATCTCCACATCACCTGGACGTGGGATCGGCCCCACAAGTTGTTATTCACCGAGGAAAGTTTCCTCGAAAAAGATCTTTCATCAAAGATGGCAGAGTTTCGATTTTGTTATTTTCAACAGGTCTTGTGTCGCTCCACAAAGGAAGTAACTAATCTAAAGTACTGGCAAAAGTAAAGTACAAGAATAACAGGAGAAAAATAAAGGTGCAATTGAATGTAAAAGTGCCATAATGAAAAGATAACTTAAAATTGAATCATCGTTTGTCAATTTGGCAAAAGGTCCTTTATAGAAGGGGTGTTAACGGTTCGGTTCGGTTCGGTTTTTCAAAAGAACCGAACCGAACAATTAGGAAAAACTTCCAAACCGAACCAAATTGGTTCGGTTCAGCTTTTCAGTTTTTGGTTTTCTTAGTTTTCGGTTTTTGTATTTGTTTTTGTATTTGTTTTTTTTTTGTTATATATATTTTTCGTTTCCAAGAAATAAACTCTTATCAGTTTGTCGATTCGGTTCGGTTCGGTTAACCGATAAAAAAAAATTGATTTTTTTATGAGAACCGAACCGAAAAAACCGAATTTTTTGACAAAGAATGCTTCAATGTAAAGCATAGGGAATCATTTCCAAATCAACTCACCTAAGAACCTTTTTCAAAAGTAGCATAGCAGATTAATAAGAAATGTAGCTTTTCTAAACAAAAATTCAAGTGGAATTTGAAAGTGCTAGGACCATATTTGATATGAATTCATGCTACCACCATCTTTCGACTCCCCAGGTATCTCACACCCATCCAGCATCGCGAGGATATCTGGAGGAATCGTGTTACATCCCCCAGGCATCTAGAGGAACCCAATTACCCCTCTAGACGCCCCTACTACACCCCGAGGCATCGTTGTCCCGAGGGCTGACGGCATTCTCAAGTCATGCATTCATAGCATGGTACAGCAATTTCATAATTTAATTCAAAAATACCATTGACTTTATTGCTACCAAAGAAACTCAAGTGTGAATCTAACAAATCTTCATTCACTTATAAACCACTAGACTAATATAAACTCACTCGTACACAATATCAAACAAATTGCAAGAAGAATTCCATCCCAAAATCCCCAAACTTGTCGTATAATGGCGTTCCATACACCTTTGGAAATTACAAATGTTGTCTAAGTAAATGGGTTTCAAAAATTATGAAATTTTAACATAGAATAGACAAGATCCAAAAGAACATTTTCTGTGGAGGAACCAAAGTCTAATTCAACTTATACAATACTATATTATTTATAGAATTCTGGACTAAAACAGTAGGGTATTCCTGAACATAACAGAACCAAAATTTTGTCGAAAATGAAAATCGGGAAAAGTTTGGTTTCACATCCGCAAAAACAGGTTATTGACCCGGTCATTTTTCAACTTGGCGGAGCGAGGTGTCTTGATGGTGGCGAAGACAAGTTGAGATGGCAAATTTTGCGGTGGTGTAAACTGTTAGCTGGGTTCACTCTTATGTGGAGGAAGCCCAATGACTTGCAAGCCTAAAAATGGGCTTGAGCTCATATGATAAGTTATATGAGGAAATAGGGTTTCTCACTATATATATAAAGTGGTAGCCACGAAAAAAATAGTAACAAGAGAAAAAGAGAAAGCATAAAATCTGGGGTTTGCAATATCTGATTTACATCAAGCTGGCATCAGAGGTCGATTTGTGGTCCGATTGAGCTGAAATTTTGTCAGCATGTTCGTGGCGCAATTTTCTCGAATCTGAACGGTTTGATTTTCGTTTGAAGCTCCCTACATCAGGTTTTTTGTGGATTGATTAAAACCTGCATTTTTTATCAGATTTATCCTTGATCTCTTGTGAAATTCAAGTGTATTGCCAAGAATTATGTTCTTGAGGTGTTTGCTGCTATGTACCTCTAGTATTTGCTAGAGAAGAACAATTTTGTTGATAGTGAAGATTTTCGGGTGGACTTCAGTCCTGTGGTTTTTGATCTCCTCACATCGAGGAGGTTTTCCACGTAAAAAAAACGTCTTGTGTTCGCGTGCTTGGTATTTATTTTACTCTACTATATCGATTCTTATTAGGTTTACACAAGAGGGGAAATATTTTATTACGCTGCGTTAATTCGATATTATTCGAATTGTTATCATTCTCCCATCAGAGTGGTATCAGAACATCTGGTTATTGCTTGACTTTTCTGTCTTGTGTTAAACAATGGAAACGAATACGAGTAGAATGGTTACACTGAATGATTCGAATTATCATATTTGGAAAAGGAAGATGGAATATCTTTTATATGTGAAAGATTTTTATTTGCCCGTATTTGCTGAGGAGAAACTAGAGAATAAAACTAATGCTGAATGGTCTATATTTCATCGTCAAGTGTGTGGTTATATTAGGCAGTGGGTGGATAATAATGTTTTGAACCATATTATTGAGGAAACACATGCACGCAGTTTATGGGATAAACTCGAACAGTTATATGCTCGAAAGACTGGGAATAATAAGTTATTTTTGATAAAACATATGATGGCTCTAAGATATCAAGATGGTACTCGTTTGACTGATCATTTAAATTCTTTTCAATGAATTATAAATCAGTTGTCTGCGATGGGAATCAAGTTTGATGATGAGATACAAGCACTATGGTTGCTTGGTACTTTGCCAGACTTCTGGGAGACGTTCCAAACATCTTTGTCTAATTCTGCCCCAGATGGTACGATTACCATGGATTTGGCCAAGAGTAGTATTTTGAATGAAGAGATGAGAAGGAAGACACAAGGATGTCCCTCTTCACATTCTGATGCCTTGGTTGTCGAGAAAAGGGGGAGAAGTGAGTCTTGAGGTCCGAGAAATAGAGATAAAAGTCGAGATAAAAGCAGAGGTAAGTATAATAAATTTGCTAATGTTGAGTGCCATTATTGTCATCAAAAGGGACATATTCAGAGGTTTTGTCGCCAGTTAAAAAGGGAGAAACAAAAGGAGAAAGGTAAAGAGAAGAAAAGTGATAATGACAGTAATGACAATCGTGTTGCTGCACTTAAAGAAGACTTTCTCACTATTTTTTATGGTGATGTGGTGAATTTTGTATCTCATGAGACCAGTTGGGTAATTGATAGTGGTGCATCAGTTCATGCTACATCTCGTAGGGATTTATTTACATCATACAGGTCAGGTGACTTCGGATCTGTGAAGATGGGAAACAATGGGCTAGCTCAAGCTGTAGGCATTGGTGATGTGTGCCTAGAAACCAGCAATGACACAAGGTTAGTATTGAATAATGTTAAACATATACCTGATATCCGCTTGAATTTGATTTCTACAGGCAAGTTGGATGATGAGGGGTATTGCAGTACCTTCAATAATGGTCAATGGAAGCTCACCAAAGGTTCTCTTGTTGTGGCTAGAGGTGAAAAATATTCTTCGTTGTACATTATGTAGGCAAAGTTGTCCACAGACAAAATTAATGCAGTAGACAGCGAAGATGCAGCTGAGTTATGGCATAAAAGGCTCAATCACATCAGTGAGAAGGGTTTGTCAATATTGGCCAAGAAGAAGCTCATTTCAGGATTGAAAAGTTCAGCGCTAAAGAAAGTGTGCTCATTGTTTAGCAGGAAAACATAACAGAGTTGCATTTAAAAGCTCCCCTCCTTCAAGAAAGTCAAGTATATTGGATTTAGTGCATTCTGATGTTTGCGATCCTATGAAAACAAAATCACTTGGTGGCTCTCTTTATTTTGTTACCTTCATAGATGATTTTTCAAGGAAAATTTGGATTCATACCTTGAAAACTAAAGATCAAGTGTTAGATGCTTTTAAGCAATTTCAGGCTTCAGTTGAGAGACAGACTGGAAAGAAATTGAAATGCGTCAGAACTGATAACGAGGGAGAGTATATTGGACCTTTTAATGAATATTGCAGACAACAAGGTATTCGACATCAAAAGACACCTCCCAAGACGCCTCAGTTAAATGGCTTAGCTGAGAGAACGAACGGAACATTGGTTGAAAGGGTAAGATGCTTACTTTCACAGTCAAAGCTACCTGGATCCTTTTGGGGTGAGGCTTTAAGTACAGTTGTACACGTATTAAATCTTACTCCATGCGTTCCTTTAGAGTTTGATGTTCCTAATAGAGTTTGGACATGCAAAGATGTTTCTTATGATTATTTGCGTGTCTTTGGGTGCAAAGCATTTGTGCATATTCCCAAAGATGAGAAGTCTAAACTTGATGTGAAGACACGACAGTGCATATTTATTGGTTATGGGCAGGATATGCTTGGCTACAAATTTTATGATCCGGTTAAAAAGAAAAGTGTAAGAAGCAAAGACGTTATGTTTATGGAAAATCAAACAATAGAGGATATTGAGAAAGCAGAGATGATTTCAGCACCACATATTAGTGATAATTTGGTTGATTTGGATCTAGTTCCTCTTATAAATATTCCTACACAAGTTGATGAAGAGCAGCAGGAAGTCAATGTTCCAAATAATGCACATGTTCCTGAACATGTTGAAACAGATAATACTATTCCTGAACCAGAGGCTCAATTAGATGTTCCACTGGATGTTCCAGTTCGGAAATCTGTTAGAGACCGACGACCTTCCACCAGGTATTCTGAAGATGAGTATGTATTATTGACTGATGCAGGTGAACCAGAGTGCTATGCAGAAGCAATAGAAGATGAGTACAAAAATAATTGGTTTGATGCTATGCGAGATGAGATGCAGTCACTTTATGATAATCATACTTTTGAGTTGGTGAATTACCTAAAGGTAAAAGAGCTTTGAAGAACAAGTGGGTATATAGGTTGAAGCAAGATGAACATACTTCACAACCACGGTACAAAGCTAGATTGGTTGTTAAGGGGTTCAGTCAGAGAAAGGGTATTGATTTTGATGATATATTTTCTCCGGTAGTGAAAATGTCTTCTATCCGTGTGGTACTAGGCTTGGCAGCTACCCTGGATTTGGAAATTGAGCAAATGGATGTCAAAATAGCCTTCATACATGGTGACTTGGAGAAAGAGATATACATGGAACAACCTGAGAGTTTTAAAGTGAAAGGGAAAGAGAATTATGTGTGCAAATTGAAGAAAAGTCTCTATGGCCTAAAACAAGCACCGAGGCAGTGGTACAAAAAGTTTTTGTCAGTTATGATAGAACATGGCTATAAGAAGAATTCCTCGGATAACTGTGTGTTTGTCCAAAAATTTTCTAATGATGACTTTATTATTCTCTTGCTTTATATTGATGATATGCTGATTGTTGGCAGGAATGCTTCAAGAATTAAGTTATTGAAAAAACAATTGAGCAAGTCTTTTACCATGAAAGACTTGGGCTCGACGAAGCAAATTCTTGGCATTAGAATTACCCAAGATAGAGATGCTAAGAAGTTGTTTTTATCGCAAGAGAAATATATCAAGAAGATCCTTCAGAAATTTTACATGGACAAGGCTAAAGTGGTTAGTACTCCTTTTACTGCCCACTTTAAGTCAAATATGAAGCAAAGTCCTACGACTGATAAAGAGAAGAAAGATATGGAAAGTATTCCATATGCCTCAGCTGTAGGAAGCTTAATGTATGCGATGGTATGTACACGCCCAAACTTGGCGCACGCAGTTGGCGTTGTTAGTCGCTATTTGTCAAATCTAGGCAGAGAGCACTGGAATGCAGTGAAGTGGATTATGAGGTATCTTTGGGGAACTTCAAATTTGAAACTCAGTTTCGGGACCGGGAAACTTGAGTTAGTTGGATACACAAATTCTGACTTGGCAAGAGATATTGATACTCGTAAATCTACTTCTGGTTAGTTGATCTCTTTTGCGGGTGGAGCTGTGTCATGGAAGTCAAGATTGCATAAGTGTGTTGCACTTTCTACAACCGAAGCTAAATTTATTGCAATGACTGAAGCTAGTAAAGAGATGCTATGGATGAAGAAGTTCTTAGAAGAACTTGGGTTCAAGAAAAAGAGGTATGTGCTATTTTGTGATAATCAAAGCGCAATCCATCTTGGTAAGAATTCATCTTTTCATTCTAGATCGAAACATATTGATGTTAGATATCATTGGATAAGGGATGTTTTAGATGAAAAGTTGTTGGAACTTGAGAAAATTCATACGAATCATAATGGCTCTGATATGATGACGAAGACTCTACCAAGAGAGAAGCTTGAACATTGCCAATTGATAGCAGGGATGGTGAATCCCTCCACATTGTCGTGAGGGGGAGATTTATTAGCTGGGTTCACTCCTCTATGGAGGAAGCCCAATGACTTCTGAAGCCTCAAAAAAACGGCGGCCCATATGATAAGTTATATGAGAAAATATGATTTCTCACTATATATATATATATATAAAGGAAATGATAACAAGAGAAAAAGAGAAAGTAGAAAATCTAAGATTTGCGGCAATATCTGATTTACATCAAGCTGGCATCAAAGGTCGATTTGTGGTCCGATTGAGCTGAAATTTTGTCAGCATGTTCGTGGCGCAATTTTCTCGAATCTGAACGGTTTGATTTTCGTTTGAAGCTCCCTGCATTAGGTTTTTCGTGGATTGATCAAAACCTGCGTTTTTTATCAGATTTATCCTTGATCTCTTGTGAAATTCAAGTGTATTGCCAAGAATTATGTTCTTGAGGTGTTTACTGCTATGTACCTCTAGTATTTGCTAGAGAAGAACAATTTTGTTGATAGTGAAGATTTTCGGGTGGACTCCGGTCCCGTGGTTTTTAATATCCTCACATCGAGGAGGTTTTCCACGTAAAAAAAACGTCTTGTGTTCACGTGCTTGGTTTTATTTTACTCTACTATATCAATTCCTATTAGGTTTACACAAGAGGGGAGATTATTTTATTCCATTGCGTTAATTCGATATTATTCGAATTGTTATCGTTCTCCCATCACAAACAATGTAGCCTGATGACAAGCTCGTTGACATGATGTGAACCGTTACGCATTCAAGACTTGCTTTTTTGTCAAGCAAAAAATCCGGATGTCACATATATAGAATTTAACGAATGGGATGAACATACATGGAGAATTAATTAAGGCAAAGCCTCGTTCTAAAATTATGTGAGCTTTTATAGGACTGATATTAATTGTTTTAAAAACTTAATATACATGTGATCTTTTTTCCACCTAATAACTTAAGCTCTAGGGGTTGTACATTCTAACTTGGTATCAAAACAATATTTGTTATTTAAGGAAGCGACGGTGATCATTATGTCGCCGGGCACAGCAGCCATGTTACTCACATTCTCTACCAAGTCCGCAGCTTAAATTGTTGTTCGAGACCATTCCATTACTCGTTGCAGAAAACAACCACCGCTACCAAACTCACTACCCTCAAATGAACCAGGTCATGAATTCAGTTTGAACGGTTGTCGGAAGATGCCCCATGCGTTGCCACGTCCGAGATCCACTAAGCTCGACCCCTTTGAGTGCTATTCTAACATTTTTAGTTGACCAAAAAAAATATATTGGAATTTTCAGTAAAGGTTTAAGATTAAATTAGTAAAACTAGAAAATTTATAACTAAATTGACATCCATAAATAAGTTTATAATCAATTCCAAGTTGAAATAATAAGTTATAAGTAGGAGATTCAAGGGTTTGAAATCATAAGCGCGTTACGAATGATAACATCGCTGGCCGATGTCTTTCAATGAATGGAGTTTTATCCGATACGCACGGACTAGACAGCTCGCATGCATCTATGGATTCAAATTGGAGTTCAAATACACCACGTTGAGGGAAGGGAAGGAAAAAAAAAAAAGAGGCGAAAGCCCTTGTTTTTAAAGTTAAAAGACGGCAACAAAAAAAAAAAACCACAACCACCCCAGTAGGTCCCTCGGAAGTATGACTACGATAATCGTCATCTAACCTTCGTCGCAACACCTATAGAACATTTAAGTCTACGAATGAACCGACATCCCAAAAAAAAAAAAAAAATCGAAGGTGAAAACTGGAGACATTCTAATAAAAGGCATCGTCAAAAAAAGCTT
Organism: Eucalyptus sp. ANBG9806169; assembly: GCA_014182395.1. NCBI lineage: Eukaryota > Viridiplantae > Streptophyta > Magnoliopsida > Myrtales > Myrtaceae > Eucalyptus > Eucalyptus sp. ANBG9806169. The sequence goes on from CM024576.1 coordinate 25,449,597, forward strand.
GTTCTCACGCATGAATGGCCTGTGGTCAGCATTCATATTGCTCCCCGTTAGCGACGAGATTATTGATTAGACCCTTTGTCGTCCTAACATTAATGCGTCGCAAACCTAGGGTTATCATTTTTTTAGGCGGTCCAAACGACCGCTATAGGTAATTTCTTCTTTATGGTCAATAATTGCCACACCCATTTTCATGCTAAAAACTTAATTAATGACCTAATCTTATGTACTTGCACCGTGTGGCCTCCCATGCAAAAGTAACAAGGACGAATAATTCCAATTTTTCCAAGGAGCAATTACTGTGGACTTTGACTTTCACGCGTGAAATAATTCTAAAAACCTTAGGACGATTCAATTAGTTAAAAAAAAAAAGGACCATACTAGAAAGCCAGCAAAACCTAGGTGTGCTTTCTAATCCCCTTCCCAAAGCTTCACATTGAAAGGCCATTATCAAAGTAATTGCGATCGAAAGTCTAAATCGTTGCCCGCTCAACCACCGACTAAACTTTCCGTGGGATGTCATTTTTAGGGTTCTCGTCCAATTAGGAATCGAGTCTCGTGGATTTGGTGTGTGCCAACGAGAAAAGTTCTATCAACTCAAAAGTCTAGTCTTGGCCTTTTTTTCCCACCTTTTTGTGTAGAGTCTTTTGCTTCGAAGGCAAAGACAAGGTATTCAACAACCATCACCAAATCGAAAGGGTTGTTTCCATGCATTGCTCATACCCGCAACCAATGCTCGAACTAGGTTAATTAGGCCCAGATTGTGCCGACGCCGAAGTCCAACCATGAGCCTTTAAACTCAATAAACTTAGGTAAATTTAAGCGCTCACGCGGCGATTGCGGTACTGAATTTAGAGCCATCTAATATTATCTTGGACTTCGGCCCAAATATGGAGGACCATCTTTATGCGCAAGACATCTAGAGTGACTTTTCATCTATACTTCATCCTTAATCGAAGCCTAGGTTTTTGTCCCTTTGGATCGTGTCGGTTCTTTTGAAGTTTGTCAGCGTGTGATGGACTTGAGGCCCATTGGACTTTGATGTGGTTATAGAATGGTTTGATGGGCTCGACTGCTGGGCTTATCAATGGCCCAACCGGAATTAATGTCATCAAGCTCTTCGTTCCCGAGCCATTACTAGCCTTATGGGCCTATGAAGCCCTCTAATCTTTTGGTCCATATGACTACCTAAGTTGGATCAACTGGGTTTGTGCAAGCTCATCTCGGATGACAAGAAAGGGCAAACTTTGATATGCGAACGTACCATTCCTCTTTGCTCCCCAAAAAAAAATAAAAAATCGTACCCTTCCTCGGCCCACAAAGCCTGCCACCATTTTCTAATGCATTTATCCTGCTAATCCCGGGCGAGTCTTCGTAAGGCAATTGTCACTGCTTATGAACCCATATCATAAGGCTTGAGAAATCAAATTTAAATTTGAGGGTGTCCCCATCCTTTTATCTCAAGAGTAAATTATTGTTAGTCGAAAACCGGCCCTAGGGAACTCGTACTTCGGTAGTAGCTATGGCAGTGGATTGCTTTGCTAGTTTCTCTTCAGGTAGCTGACTGTTTACGACACCGTGTCCCTAAATTGTTATACGTGTATATGTGTATGTATGAGTTCCTGCCATATGATGCTACTATACTAGTGAAAAACCACTTTCCACCGGTTTAAAAGTTCTAAAATTGTAGATTAAAGCATGTTTTTTAATGTGGTGATGAACTGATGACCTATCATTATGTGACTCGTTCCCTCTAGATTTATTAGAGGGATGGGATTAAGAATAGAAAAAACTTTGAAATGGCAATATGGACCTCCTTGCAAAATATGCTTAGAAGGTCCTCCCTGAACTTGATTTCATTGCAATTGTATATTAGGCTCTTTTTTTTTTTTTTTTTTTTTAATGAGGATCAAAATAAGTGTCAAAATATTTGAAGTTGAAATTAAGTACTGCCAATTATTAATGCTGGAGGTGAAAACATAAAATTTACAAGAGTCTAACTTTGAATATTGAACAGTATTGATTTCTCAAAAAAAAAAAAAAAAAAAAAAAAAAAAGAGGAAAAATTTCAGATATTACTTTTTTAGCTTTTTAACAACAAAACTTTGGACATTTTAATGCCCATTAAAATAATTTTCTACTCAATCAATGGTGGAATCCATTCCTTACCCAACACATTAAATAAAAACGTTTTTTGATTGAATCATCCAAGTGACAACTAATTAGTACTGCCAAACGAGATTACCATAGTTAAGTTCAAAATATTTTTATTTTAATCACTTAGTGGAGTTCTTGCGATTACTATTGATATAAGGTTTTAGAACCGACTTAGTTCTACACAAGTTGAATAAGATTCTAAGAGTTGATGATGAGAACTCACCCTCAACAAACAAATTTTGGTACTATTTAGCCTCTTGAGTGCGGAGATGCACATGTGAATTGTGCTAAAAAATCTTACATCAGAAAATTGGTGTGTTATAAAGCAATTCATATATCCTAATTGGCAAATAACTCATTGATTTAAACTTTTGAGTGAATATGGATCGAACTGATGACGATTTCAAACTTGGGGATCTCACCTAGTGTTGGCACACTTCCAATAAATGATATTAGAGTCAATGGTTGATTGGTGGTCCACTCAACATATTAGTGTTTGGTGAATGTCTCAAGAAAAGAATTTTGTAATCCAAAGCCCTAGAATGAAAGTGGGCGTTGTAGTGGCATCTCAAGGAAGGAATACAAAGTGGAGGGCAAACATAATACTGAGCTCACACGTGAGGAAGAAATTGTTATGATGCATATATAAATTGTGTGAGATACATGTGTAAATTAGGTCAAAAAGTCTCGCTTCGAAAAGTTAATATGATGTGGATCGGTCGGGTTTGAACTTGCTCTCTCTTTTAGCGATCTCTCCGACGAAGTTGTTGTGCTTCTCTTGCGCATTCCCACCATTAAGCATTTTATTAAGTGATAAAGCCACACGCTCGCATCTAAACAAAAAGACTATGCTCAATTTATTATCTGACCATGTTGATGCTGTCCCCCCCATTTATTTTAACCATTTGGAAATGACCTATTGAATTAAATCAAACGAAAATCCCCGACATCCCACATGCCAAAATGACCCCATCCTCTGACTTATGTCGGTGCCAATGTCTTTTTATCGTCTTCTGAGTACGAAAGTCTCGTAATTTGAACAGGGCTTCCCTCTTGCGTGGGTCCCAAATTAACTGCTACTTAGCTGTAGACTTATAATAAATTTCTTTTATTATATCACAACCGCAAACGGAGTGGCCTAATTAGCTAGCAAGAAGAGAGGTCCACTTAAAGAAAGCTTCTCAAGCTAGCTAGGTAGTTGCTCATCAAAGGCTAGCGTAGTACAGAGTATAAAAATATAGAAAGCTTAGACGATTTGATAATTTTCTATGATGGTATTTTATGATTTGCATACCCTCTTGATGAAAAAAAAAAAAAAAGTGTCGGTCAGTTTGAGTTTGGCTTTTGTGTAATGATTTTGTGGTTATGTGGCCCAGATTGAGTAAATAACATTAGTTGACGCAAGTACATATTTTACTTTGTTAGGGTGTGATTATGACGTACACGCCTAAAATTGCACCTTCATTTTCTCTTGGGTGCTCGATATATTAAGCAGCATGAACGACCGAAAGGCATCAAACTGCTCCCATTTAAAGAATTGGAAAAATGTTGACCAATGATGAGGAATTGGAAAAAGAACATCCCTAACCAAAGACAAAGTAGAAGATTAAAGTGAAAACGTGCACCAGGTTGGCAAGGGTGATTAGTTATGGATAATCAAACGATCGCGGATCCAAAGGATGTACTTTGCAGAGAGGGCAGGATTTGGTCCGCCTGCAATTCTTTACTTGCGAAGAAAGAAAAAGGAAGATTGATGAGGATTCATCTCTTCCTCTTACATCTCTAGACAAAGATCTCTGCTAGAATCACGGTTGCTTTGTTAATGGACCGGATTAAGAAACTATTCTATGCTTATCGATAAAACCCTAGAGCCGCCCCGGTGGGGTGGCAGCGGCGATGGCCCCAGCAACAACAGTTGTGGCAACCGGTGGCCGGCTGGGGCATAGGAGATGATGGAAGGGCCATGGGGTTCGTTAGTTAAAATCACGTGAAGATGATACATGAGCGTGTAAACACAGCAGCAGAAGTCGCATCAGAGACAATTGCCTTCAAACCGGTTGAAAGCAAGCAATTGCGGTTCACGATTTCTCTCAATCCAACGTCGGTGGTGACCGCATGTGTTTTCCCACTGCTCGAGTCATCCGTGATTTACATGTCAACGATATGATAATGGAGGTGTGCATGTGGAGTGCTGTTGATCCGCACCATCTGACGCGAACAAAACGTGGATATACAGTGAGTAATTCCAATAAAAGACCTGTTTAATGAGTGATGAGCTATTTTGGGGCCATTTTGTCTGGAAACCACGTTCTTCTCTTTTTAGTTTTTAGTATGTAAAGCTAAACATCCCCAGCAGGCTGTTCTTACATGCTACACTGTCTCGACATGTTCTGCTTTTCAATCGCCCAAATTAGCCAAGCGTGCTGCACAATCAGTCTTGCAGTGACGTGGGATTTCGCCAAAATGACGTCGATATTTGTTGCATGCTTATTCTCTGAGTTATCGGTGATACTTGGATTGTAATTTGGATGTAGGGTTTTATCGTTATTTCTTTATCCGCGGTAGATTCTTAGTTGATAATTATTCAGATAAGGCCCTTGTACGCTGCCTCCGCTTCAGCTCATATTCCTTTGGTTTTCGTCATTAAGTTTACTAGTTTCATTCGCAAACCGCTAGCATCGACTTTGAATTCAAGGGCACAGGATGGTAAAAAGGAGGGTCACTTGTAATCTCATTGTCGATTTGCAGATTTTGGATTGCTCTCTCAACCCCTCTCCCCCTTAGCCTTGAGGAGTTAAGAACTACAAAACGAGGAGGGAGCTGCACATACATACGTATGCAAAAAACCAAACTGAGCAAGCCTACCTCATTATAACTTTCTGCAACCTTTTAGGATTAGTTTTCATCTCTCTTTTCTTCCTCCGCATATCTGTGTAATGTACAAGTATACAGAAAGAACGTGCCACGAACAACGATTAATGATTAGTCTTCGATCCTCCTAGACCAGACGAAAGGGGTACAAGGAAAAAGACAAGGCCGATATGCGTATACGTGGTCCAGATACTCCTAGTCACTTCGCGACTGCAACCCCGATTATAACGTGCCCTCACATGTCCAAAATCAAGCTCCCCCTAAAGAACCCATCTTTGCATTATTAATTCTCAGCTCTTCAACTTGCTCCTAGGGTTTCTTCTTTGTTTTTGGGAGACAGTTTCTGACAAGTAAATGCTGGATGAATAATTTTTCACGTGCAGTTCAAGGCAATTGCCTAGCGAGACAGGTTGGTCTCGGTTTGTCTTCTTTTTCTACAGTTGCTAGGACATGAACAGAATGAAAAAACACAATCGTTTGCAGTAAAAAAGGATTTGTTTATAGGGTTCTTGTAGCTAAACATGGTGGTAAAGAGGAGCCAAGTTCTGAAAAGATTGAATAATTTAAAGGTTAAAAAGCTTTAAGAGCGATATCTTTCTGCTGTTTTGGATTTTGAGTGAAGCGCACTTGGGATGAAGGGAAAACCTAGCTGGATTTCACCTGTTAATTAAGTTAACCTGCCTCTAACGGGAGGATATGACAGCAAGAATTTGCAGAATTTCGTACTCTCGAGTGGGTTTTTTTATCTTTTTCAATTTTCCGGGGTGAACTTTTGGATTCGCACTGTGAAAATTTGGTAGCCTTCTTTGAGCTTTTTCTGAATCGTTTTGCTGGATGATTCGTCCTTATCATGGGGCGAAGCAAAAACAAACGTGAGCAATGTGCAGGCGGATATGTCATGGAAAAGAAAAGGTTAAAGCACGTGCAAAGGGAAAATCGAGAGCCAGAAAATGCCGCGAGACAATAGAGAAAAAGAAAAGAACCCTTTGTTCTATCGAATAGAATTTTCCTTTCTCTACCCCTCGTACTAGGTCGACTACTCAAAATTAAAGAAGTCATAAGCATTATTTCTTATATATGATTCGAATAGGGTTAATATAACGAAAAACCCTAAACTAGTATATTTGTAACAAATTTACCTCAAATTAATTTTTTCACCTCTAAAAACTCCAAATTAATACACCTATGACAAAATTATTTCAAACTAATGTTTTAACCATCAAAAACCCCAAATTAGTATATTTATGATAAATTTACCATATATTAATTTTTGTTAAATTGAATTAATGCCACAAAATACCACAAACGAATACTTCTTCTTCTTCTTTGTGAAAGATAATTAATATATTGAAAAGGATCGAGTGAACAAAAGAAAAAGAAAATGAACACGGCATCAAAACCCACACTCAAAATAACAGATCATAATGAGTGGAGGGATGCTGGAAAAGCCACAGACGTGGCAACCCACTACCAACTAAGAAAGGGAAGCACGGCATGAACAACCGGCAAACAGAAACAAAACGCCTTCAGGTAGGGAAGGAAACTATCCTCTGGATTCAGTGAGAATTGCTGCACCAGCTGCACCTACACCAACAACTGCCTTAATCAAGCCGCACCAGTTCGAAAAGGGGGGGGGGGGAATTAACGCTCCCCAGAAAAGATGATCGGGTCAATGCCCCATCTCCGCTGCAACCTTCTATTCCTACTGTTATCTTCAACATTCCTAATAGTGATCGCCTTATCTCTGACCACTTTAAAGAGATGATTCTTCATAGCCGAGACAAATGAATACATCTATCTCCAACAGAAAAGAAAATCCAAATTAGTACATCCATCAACTGTCACATGTCATCAAATTCAGTAATTTGACAATAAAATTTAATAAAAATTAACATAGAGTAAATTTATTATAGGTGTAGCAGTTTGGAGTTTTTTATGGTATTAACCTTTTCAAATATGAACATAGGTCTTGTTGAAAACCGCCCCTTCAAAGCACTTAATAAATAGCATTAATTTACTTTCAAATTTGTATTTTTACTTATGAAAATATTCAATTTCTTTAATATGCATTAAGAATTGTTCTTTCTATTTTTAGATTATTATCAAGTGCCATTAGGAACTGACCCAAAAAAAAAAAAGTGCCATTAGGACTCTTGTAACCTTTTATGTCGAATGCAAAAAATGTCAATATATCCAGCCACACAGAAAATACTCAACAAGCTGCTTCAACCGTGCGAAAGTCCAACCCTCGACACCATTTCTCATCGATTCCATTGAATAAACAATTTAGCCCGTATATAATTTGATTAGAGCCTAGAGGTTTGTATACGATTGTGTTCTCACACAACACACTTGAAAAATTCAATTGCTCGAAACAGTTTCGCGTCTTCATTCAAGGGGAAAAAAAAAAGGTTACTCCAACCGGAAAGAAGAAAAAAAATATCATTTCACTAGATAGCGTATGCTTATTAGGTGCGCATCATATGGATGAATTTTTTTCTTCTTTTTGGCAGAGACAAATAGAACATTGCATTTCTTTCTTTTTTTTATACCAAAAACAAAACGAGATTTGGGAATTTTATCTTGGATAGCACGAACATCATCGGAAAGAAAAAAAGGGGAAAAGATGAAAAGGGGCTAAGGACATGAGTAGAGGTGAGAGAATAAAATGATTGGGATTCGGATTGGGACTCTGAGGCATCGGAGGACTCGGGGACAGAGGATGAGACAAGAGAGAGTGGCGAGAAAGAAGTGATCGAGCAATTGGGGGAAGAAGGTGGTGGTGGTGGTGGTGGTGGTGGTGGTGGTGACCACTGACCACTGAGAGCTCCGCTTGTTGCGGTCGGGGCAGAGGACGGGTGGGCCACCCCGTGCCGCGGCCGCATTCGGACACATGTCAGAACCAAGCTCACCTCCCAGCCCAACTCCCATCAACCCATGTCGACCGTCCCATCGAGGAGCCACAATTTTCCACAACATCACGACGAATTGCTTGTCATAAAAGTCGGTCAAAACGCATCAAGTCGCGTCGCTTTCTTTCAAATCGACGAACACTTATCCTTAGCAGATTAGCGTTAGATTGGAGCTTTCATGGCAAAAACCAACCATCCCGACGTTTCACCGTGCGAAGAGAGGGCAAGCATAGTAATCTTCACATGATCGGAAGATGGAAACATTGCTCAGATTGGTAACGAAGGACATTAAAATTTAAGATGTCAGGAGGCATTGAAAATGTTACGTCAGACACATTGATTCTCGCTCAGAGCCTGCCACGCCGTTCGGTTGGGTTCATGTGACTCCGGACTTTGCCCCAGTCTTCGTGCCGGGCTGGTTGTCAAGGCTCGACCCATCTGGCCGACACTCTCTGTCCTCTCTCTCTTGACTTTCATGGGGAGAGTTATTTCCAGTGAATGATTGATTTAGCTGATGCGACTGTCCATGCTTGAAAACCTCTTTCCTTAACATCATAAGAGTCACTTCTTCATTTTGAACAGCGCACTTGCCGTTCTTCTTTCTTTTTCTGGTTGGAGTGTGTGTTCGAAGTCCTTTGCACACAAATGTCACGCCTCATAACAAGAGATCGTGCTATATATATATATATAGATATAGAAGAATTTATTACCCATTGACGCACACTCACTTGATTGCAATGGCGCTCAAAATGTTTAATAGGGAACATGATGCCAGCAGAGTTGTTTTTTGACAATGATTATTAGAGTTTAATTTTTCGGGAGATTCTTGAAATGAGAAATCTAGTTATGATGGTATTTAAGAGCAAAAAAAAATTAATAAAAAAATTTGTGCATAATTACTAAATATAAATAATATGTACATTTACATATGTGGGACGGGGCAGGATTTCCATCTCCATGCCCATCCCGCACCATGTCGAATAATGACGTAGGGATAGGGTGTTGGAGAAAGATGTCTTACACGCGCATAAATAAATATCATAACGGAGCATGAGGATTGGAATATGTGACATTTCGCTCGATACAACATTAGACCAAAAGTTTTTTTGTAAGGCCCAGGCTTTCAGAAAACAAACATCAATGTATACAATGGTGAAAGCAAACAATCGTGCAAGCACTACTTGTTCCTGTGACACATGCAATCACTCTTATCGGGTACTCCAGAAAACATTGGATCGAGGCTTGATCTATCTAGGGTTTGTTCTTCCTATGGTAGATCTACAAGTCAGAAGTCGTGCATAGCGATCATAACACACCAGGCAAAGAAGTCATCCCGAGACATGCAGTGTCAAAGAAGTTCATTTATTTCTTTTGGACCCTAGCTAGTGATATGTGAACGTAGGAAAAGCCAAGAGCTTGAAAAATTCTTGGATGGATGGATCCATTTCCATGTTGGAAAAAGCTGCACTTCCCAACAAGTAATTTTGCCGTAATTACTACAATATGACGGGACATGAGAGAGAGAGAGAGAGAGAGAGAGAGAGAGAGAGAGAGAGAGAGAGAGAGAGAGAGAGAGAGAGAGAGAGAGAGAGAGAGAGAGAGAGAGAGAGAGAGAGAGAGAGAGAGAGGTTGATAGTCGAACCCCATCAATTGAATTTGGAAAAGGACACTTATGATGTGCCAAAGACACCAAATATCACCCACCAAGGCCATGACTTATGGCCCTTGCGCCATTGAATTGTTGCTGCCTTTGGGCACGGCTTGTCTAGATGCGTGGGGGCTACCCCCTTTCCTCCAATTCGATTTGATCCGGTGACCCTCCATTTGGTGCCCACTTCTCATGTCTAGGACACTTCAATTATTGCATTTCAATTGTTTGATCTACCGTGAGAAGAATCTCCCCCTCTCTCTTTCGGTCCCCTCTCTCATTTATTGCTTTTCTCCTCTCTTTTTCCTCTCTTCTATGACCAAGAGAGTAAAACCCTTCTGACACTTCAATCACTTGTGAGACGTACTTTTCTCCCCCCACCATTTAGTCCATCTCTTTCAAAAGGATCATCCCCATCCTTGCGCCATGTTCAGCTGGTCACTATGTTTGATATTTATGGTAGGGGAGCAGATTGAAGAGAAAAATAAGAGAGGGGAATTGAATTGAAGTTAAATAAGAATGGACGGTGATGATATCCTTCACCTTTGCTAATGCAAACCGAAAGAAAAACAAGAACAGATGGAAAAATGAGGTCGGTTGATAGATAATATAAAAAAAAACGATTGATTAAGTGATCAAGCGCTTAATTTAGATATATTAGATCTGAGATTCAAATCGCATATATTATTCATTCATACAAACCTTCGAGTCACCCCGGCACTCGGTGCACATGGATGAGTGGCTTGCGTCATGGTACAGACAAGTCCGAGTGTTCCAATTATTCGTTCTATCTAACAGAAGAAGTTAGTTAATATATTATGTTTATCTTATTAATCTACTTGCTGTAAGGTAAAAAAAAAAGGCGAAGGATGTAAATGAAATTCTTTCATAGAGTAATTATTTCATCAGGAATTGTTTTCACTCAGGCTTCTACCTCTTTCTAGCTATTTCCTTCCCAATGTTATTAGCCAAATGCATGGGCAAAACACACATATATCTAATGTTTTTCTTTGTCATTATTTCCTCTCACCTTTTGCCGCTCGAATCCATCCCAGCATACCATAAACTAAGCCTAACACCACATTCCAATTAAGACGAGATCAATTAGCAACCGAAAGAGCGGCGTCATTAGAATATAACATCAACATTAACTCATATACTTGTCCAAAGTCACATGTTTAAGGGAGAAAAAAAAGGGTGGGTCGGCTAGGTGTGTACAATATTCCTCATGACAAATTTTAATGATGATCGAGGAGCTTTTTAGTTCTTTTATTCCTTGGTACTTCTATGAAGCTTCGAATAGCCAACAAAACTATCGAATAAGAAATTCTTAGCCAATATTCAAATCTTGCCATGATTTGCATTCTTCTTCATTTTATTAGTTTGTGATACGTTTGTGCACTAAAAAAATACAAAGGACCAAGAAGGCTGATGAAAAAGATGGTTTTACATAAAATATAGTCGAGACACGCGCCTATTTCAGTTGAAGGGTTTATAATATAAGCTTTATCTTTATCAAAAGAAAACCCAGAAAACCATGATGTGCTTTCGAGTATGTCGGATAAGTTAAATGCATTTTTTGAGAAATTAATATTTTCAGATATATTCAATTATATAATGGGAATATTGTCCAAAATATCCTAAATCTATTGCACTTTTGCCAACTTAATCCTATATATTTCAATTTTATCAATTGAATCCTAAATTATTTCATGTTTTACCAAATGAATCTATCTGGCTAATTTTGACCAGAAATTGCTGACGTGGATACTAATCGTCCTATAAGCACAACTGACATTAATGTAAACAATTTTTAATAATATTTTAATATGTTTTCAATTTTTTTAATCTTTAGATTTTTCTTTTCTTCTCTTTTCTTTCTTTTTTTTTCCCCCTTTTTCCCTCCGCCAACAACTGTCGAACCTTTTCAATGGCTAGCAAAGGCAAACGGTCTCATGTGAGGGACACCCCCTCGCTGGCCTGGCGAGGCCGCCGTCTCTTGGGTGAGGAAAAAAGGAGAAAGGGGAAAAAAAGAAGAAAATAAAAATAGGAAAATTAATTAAGTTTCAAAAATTTTAAAAATATTACTAAAATTATCCATGTCAGCTTGGGCCATGCCACGTAAGATGGCCAATGTCCACATTAGCGATTTCCAATGAAAATTGGCCGAATGTACTCAATTAGTATAATATGAAAAGATTTAGGACTCAATTAGCAAAATTAAAAGGTTTATGACTGAATTAATAAAAATGTATTGGATATAAGACTTTTTGAACAATTTTCCCATTATATAATGCATGAAAAGTCCTTCGCAAGAAAAAAGGAAGGTTTTCAATAAGAGGGTTGTCACATTCTATTTCTACAACAACATCCACTTAACTTCCATTTTGGGTTGAAAAATGATTGCCATCAATGCCAACTAAATGGCATATAAAGGGCGTCAAGAAGCAGTTTGAATGTATATATGTCAAGATCAGTCAAGATGAAAATTTTAGATTCAATCATATGCCGTGCGTTTAATTAAAATGGCGTATAAAGAATTACATTTGAAACGATTCTTTTATGATTTCACAAATTTAAATGAATTTCATATGAGTTATACTAAAGCACTTGTTCCTTACTCTAATTTTTTAATTCTTGAATTTTACTGAATGTATACTGATGCCCTTGAATTTTTAGGCATAGACGACGTTGAACATCTTGTAATAGTTCAGAGATGACACCGTACATAAAGAAAAGTTCAAAGATTGCACGACAACCGAGGACTCGAAAAGTTATATTTCCAAAACACCGGACGCCCACATGAAGCACGGAAGAAGTTAATATTTCTAAAAATCGAGTTTTTTTCCAAATTTCAAACCTAACCACATCCCAAAGTAAATGACCAAGAACCCCACCATGTCCTCTTGATATGGAATTGTCCTCTTGATATGGAATTCCTAGAGGGACAGGTGAGGAGTCGTTGGTCAAGCGTCATCTAGAACTCTTTGAAACTTCAACCCCATCGTTTTCCCCCGTTTCACATCACCCCCCCTCAGGACGAATGATATAAGAAAAGGGCCCGGACTCCTCCTTCTCAAAGCCGAAGAAAAATTCACCAACTGGAACCCTACACCAATCCCTCCCTGTACATACAAATAAAATCTAATTTATAGCAGAAATTATAATTTAAAAAAAAAAAAAAAAAGAGGACTTTTCACCCATCTGTAAAAAAAAATTAAAAAATAATGACTTTTATTACATAAAACCTGGATACTAGAAAACGACATGTACATGCACAGGCTACACCTTCACCTCATGCTCCTCCTCATTATTCCCACTGCAAGAAAAAAAAAAGTTAAAAAAAAAATGATTAATCTATATTAAGAAAAGAATCCCATAAAGCAAGACCAGATCCATCTTCCTCCATCTCTCTCTCCTATATATCTCTCTCCTCTTCTCTCTCTCTCTCTCTCTCTCTCTCTCACCTCCATCAAGAACACAACCAGAAAAACCAGAAACCCAAACTGCTCAGAAAGAACTCACTCCTTCACTCGATCGACCAATCCCACAATCTCAGATTCCCCTCTCTCCCCCATTTTCGGCTCCAATTTCGGATCTTTTTCATGGGTTTCCCAGTGTGCTACAGCGAGCTCCTCCTCCCGAAGCTCCTCCTCGACACCCTCTCCATCTTCACCGTCCTCCGCCGCCTCATCTCCGCCCTCCTCGGCCTCGCGGGCCTCTCCGGCTTCCTCGAACCGGACCCCCACTACGACCCGGTGTCCCGCCCCCCGCCGGAGCCCGCGCCGTCCGTGTCGGCGGCCCTGATGCGGGAGATCCTGCCGGTGGTCCGGTTCGCCGACCTGGCCGACCCCCCGGAGAGCTGCGCCGTCTGCCTGTACGACTTCCACGGGGAGGACGAGACCCGGCGGCTGGCGAACTGCAGCCACGTCTTCCACCGGGGCTGCCTGGACCGCTGGATGGGGTACGACCAGATGACGTGCCCGCTCTGCCGGACGACGCTGGTGCCCGACGACGTGGTCGGCGCCATCAACGAGCGGCTCTGGGCGGCGTCGTTCGTGCCGGAGTTCCACGGATTCGAAGAGTACGCTCACGTCACTGGCTTATAGCAATAGAAAAAGGACGGCCAAGTTTTGATTTCTATTTTCCGGAAATCTCTGGTGCTTTTTTTTTTTTTTTTCCTTCCTTTTTTTTGGGTTGGAGGGGTTGGTTTGATCTTTGTAGATAGAGGGAAAATCGATCGACCCCAAAGGGTAAAAAAAAAAAAAAGATTGAAATGAAATGAAATTGGTACGATTTTTGTATATTTTCAGTTGCGGAAATTGATCAAACTTGGCACGCATTTTGAGCCATGATATCAATCGCGTTGCAATAAATTCCCATGCTAATACTTGATTAAGAAAAGAATCCAATTCCCATCGATTTTTTGGGTTATTAATTTCTTTTATTTATAAAATTGAAAGTTTGGTTTCCCTGAGCTCTGCATGGAGTAGTAGGTTCAATGCTTTTCATCTTGATTTATTGATAGTAATATTTAAATCTTACTGAAAAATAATAATAATAATAATAATGATGATGATGATGATGATGCTTGCGGTTTGGCTGTTAGTTTTGGGGGCATCTGCATTGTCGATTCAGCAGCTCTACGGTTTTCGCCAATAATTTCTTACCGAGAAAACGGGGAAAGTGTCGATTTAGTTTTTCTTTTCTTTTGTTTTTTTTTTATATATACACTGTACACAAATTATTGGTCATTAATGCTTTTATTTACCCTTTTCATTTTCAGATTTTTATCCTTTTTTTTTCTCATTTTATTTTGAAAGGAGTATTGAAAGCTTTGCGCGTTTCGTGGCAATTCTCGCGATCTCATCTGGTCCCAAATTGCATCTTTTTTCCTTTTTCCTTTTTTTGCTTTTTCCACTTCTGGGGATGATTGGGTCCGAGCAAGCAGCGAGAATCTCGATCTGGGTAGCCTACAAAAATAATGCAATATCTAGGTTTTATCAAGTAATTATTTTTGTAATGAAAAATTCAGAGGATTTCTTATCTAATAATGTCCAAAAAAGGGAGAAAAAAAAGATATAGCCAAGATGTTAAGCGAAACTCGAGCTGTGATGAATAATGAAAGTTAGTGTAGGACATTATCATTAACCCCCTAAATATCCTTTTTATTCTTTAATTGTCGAACAATCAATTATCAAGATAATTTTACGAGAAGACAATCCGTTTGATCAAAAAAGCGCCCGATTTAAAAGGACATTGTTGAATATTAAGAAATTAAGAAAAAAAAAATATCACTTCTCCTAATTTAAAGAAGCAAAACTAAATAGAAGAAGGGGCCGAGAATTCATGACCCGCCGTCCTGGGGATCCTAATCATTGGAACGGCTGACGAGAATTTATGTACATTATTGCTGAATTATGTGAATTTTATGAAGCAATAAATTAATCTGTTTTATTTTTTTTCCCCTTTTTATGGGTACTTTATGGTTGAGGAGAGAAATAATTTCTGGCTAAAGCAATAGGCTGGATAAGGATTAAGGAAGGTTCGGGGTGTACGATGAAGACATGGAAAGAGCATGGACAAATTACGATTTGATTTTGATTAGGTACCATTCCAAGTGGCATGTCTATCCGATTATTGCGTGCGGGTGTCTCTAATTTTCGCCGAAGCTAGAGCCCACACGGTTTGCTCTTTTGCTCATTCACATCAATGTTTTCACTCATCATTTACACCTAACCCTTCTGGATAATTTCAAGCTTGTTTTTTTTTTTATGTTTCTCTTATATTTCCATTTTTTTTTCTCGAATTTAATTGAAAAAATTAGCTGCTATTTTAATCCTAGTGCTAAAAGTCCCACAATAAGTCTTTTTTTAGTGAGATTGGGACCACTATGGCTTTGAAGATTACATAAAAACATGCCCTTTTCTCATTTTTTTTTTTTTTGTGATTTTTTAGCTCTTTTTATTTTGGATGAGTGTTAAACTTTTCAACTCGAATTGCTTTCCACGTCTTTCAGTAGAAATATTTTAAAAGCGTAGGGAAGAAACTCGACCTTTACTCTCGGATTTTCACGCTTTCGATGTGAAAATACAATTTCGAACCAATCAAATCAGATTTTTCGAAGTTCTTTTGCGCTGGTTTCCGCTGGCGAGAAGTCGAAATACAAGTCAAAAGCCAGCAGGAGTAGGTGGATCGTGGACGTAGGAAAGGAGCGCCTCGCATGTTCCCTTGTCTTATTGATCCGGTGGTCAAAATGCACCGGTCGCGATCGCTTCTTCTCAATCCAATGCGACAAAACATTAGATTACCCAACAAGTCTATAGAGGATTGCAGGCATTATATGGCAATGTCACTTGAACATTTCCCCTTTTCTGTAAAACCAATGAGCACGGCGTATAAACTAATGTTTTTGCATAGAAAGGGACGGCCTAATGTTTTGAGCTACAATATGTTTTTGCACGGTTGCTTAGCCACGACATTGTGACACCGACCGGCTAAGGAACCCTTTTGTCGTAAAATATACAAATCTTTCTTTCATGTCATTAAAATGGTTTCCCAGTCAATGAGTGGGTTCACATCGACAAGGACATGTAATCAAGAGGGATTAGAGCTTAATTAACATTCGAAACCCGGTTGCTTTCATCTCTAATTTGTAGCACATAAACTCGTGTTTGTCATCTTTTTTTTGGTTTCGCAGCATATAAACTCAAAAGGGTTTTTGGAAATATAATTCGAAAGCCCCCATTTTCCCAATTTATGAGCAAATAATAAGTCATCATACTATTCTTCAAACTACTACCATCATCATCATCATCATCATCTATTTATACTTTTTGCAATTTTTAAAGCTCAAGAAACGGCACTAGAGCACAAAAAAGTTGAGAAGCGTGTCTAGAATTGAGTACAAGCCTCAACCACCGGAACAAATCACAATGAATTGGTCACTTTAATTGTCAAACAAGCAACGCGACAATGACCACTTCCACGAGCGTTTCCTTCAAGCCTGCTTGATTTATTTACAACAGCTTCCTTTTAAAAAAAATAGAAAAAATAAAGAAAAATTCAACCTTTGCCTAATTGTTTAGGATGTCTAGTTGACAATCTATAAAAAAGAAAAGCAAAGAAAAGAAAATGTTACGCAGACGACAAATATGAGCAGCAATAGACAACTTCGTACCATGTTTAATATGACGAAATCAATTTGCTAGTTGTGGACGCCAACACGGCTCAGAACAGATTTTTGGTTAGATATATTAGGCCTTTTTTTGTAATTTTAATTTCTATTGTCGATTTTCAGCCGGTTCTTCGTGGGGGCTAAATCTAAGAGTCAAATCCGAACCCAATCAAGGTCGGATCCAATCGCTAAACTAGGCGTTGCGGTCTGATAACGTCAGCACTTGTGGCCGAGGGCCTTGTGCAATCAAGAACCAAGGAGAAAGGACCACTGACCAGGCAGCACCGAGAACACTGACGATGGGAAGACCCGAAAGGATCCGAGAATCTGTGTGGCAGTTCCTTCCAACGATTCATCTGGCACTTTACATCACATGGTACAACACTGCAATCCTTAGCTTTCGCGGTTGCAATTAGTCTAGCAATTCAGTCCTCGGGTCCGAAGCGAAAGTCTTATGAACTTCAGGACCTGAGTAACATCAAAAATTACTGTGTGACCGAATCGCGCTATCAAGAACCGACACATTCGTTTATCAAGATGGGCGACGTCCTCCCTACTCATTCATGAATCGTGACTGTAGCATGTCACTAGCATGGTTGGTGCCGACCAATTGGATTAGAAGTTGGTTCCTCAGTGCATTATTGTTGCTTCCATGTCCAGGAATATGGGTAATGGAATCTAACATCATTTTCAATTGAATTGCTTTCCGACTAAGATCGACTCTTCGAAGCGGTGTCAAAACTACCAGCACCAGCAAAGCTAAGCAAATAGATCAGCAGAGGCATGCATCATGCGAGAAAGAAACGAATAGGATAGTAGAGCCACACTTAATGAAGCACCACATCAATCATGTAATTTAACAGAACAGAGGATGGCGGAAAGATCGGCAGCAAGATCAAACAAGAAATTTGCAAGTGACCAAATAACAAATCATATGCATAAATATAGTAGAAGGGTCCTTTTAATGCCAATGTTCTGGTTCATAGACAGACAAGAAGAAAAGGCATTCAGACTACAAGTCTGGCCTCTGAACAAGATGAAACAGCAAAACCCACCCAATCCTGTGCATATATTGCTTCACTAAGAGGCCACAAGAAAGCAATGCTGAAACAAAATATCCGCACCAAGTCTACACTTATCTACTCAACTGTAGCGCACATAACTCAAGCGACATGAGAACATCGGTCAAACTGTATATCAATGAGTGAGGCAGAGAAATGGATCACTTAGGATAGCCAGTAGGCGGATACCCAGGCGGAGGATAAGCGGGGGGAGGATAAGCTGCAGGAGGATAATTAGGAGCAGGATAGCCCTGATGCGGAGGCGGATAGCCGTAAGCCTGCTGTGGTGGCGGAGGTGGATAAGCATAACCAGCTGAGGGAGGAATAGGCTGATCGATACGGGACATCTGCTGAACAGGAGGCACGGCCATGGGTCGGTCCCCAAACATGCCATCTCGTTTGTCCATCTCAACCTTGTGTTGTGTCTGAATATGAATGAACTGATTAGCAACAAGAGAGAGTACCATTGATAGAGGAAGCAAGAACATCAAAGTGATATTTTCTTGTCTTTCATTTACATACCTGCATGCAAGCACAAACCCTACCAAAGGGCCAAAAAACAATCGCAAGTCAGATGCTTTGAAGTTTTGATCTGATAAGAAAAAAGTCCAAGAGGAAAAGGGAGAAAGAGACACACGAGCAATAAACCAACTCAGACAACAAGTTAAGCAATTGAGAAGCCTCTGAAATTTCTTCACTCCCAACTATCATAGCAACTATTGAGAATATGCAGGCAAGTTGTTGGAGGCAGAACATAAAGCCCTGAAATCAAAGTTAGATATGCAAGATCAGCATAATGACATGATTTGTATACCGTGTATAGAGGGAGGGAAGCAGAGAGGGAGAGAGAGAGAGGAGGATGTACAATGATACAGTTATCACATTGTGTAGTCTGTATGTTAAACTCATCTTGCAACAAAAAGCGAGTGGAGGCCACTGAATTTCCGAAGCAGAGAAAAACCTGGATTCAGTAAACACAAAATGGTAAGATGATTAAGATCCCATGCTTATCATATTTATGCATGCTTGACTACTAGCTAATTTTAATGGAAAAGTTCTGACTACGACCCATAATCTGAAGTTTTCTAGTGTTTATCAGTAAGATGGCAAAGAAAGCACATCGCCAGGTGCAGACATCTAGCAATAAAAGTGCCAAAAAACAACAGAGCACTTCTATTTAACCAATATCCAACCATATATAACATCCCTCCTGCGGATATATAAGATTTAAGAGAACAAATGTTCCTTTTCCAATTCTCATGTCAAACACAAGATGTAACTGCATCGGCTTTTGCACACTGTGAATAGCATTTTAGCCGTAGCACCAACAAAAGGCGAGAGTGAGGGGCTGCAATATCTGCAGATGCTTTCAACAAATGGATACGAAATCATTTGCAGAAGGTAAGTCTATTCATTGCCTAAGTTCACACCATAAAGTTCACATTTTGAATGAACGGGCAAGCAGCAGGAGGGAGGGCACTGATAGGTATGAAATACTCCCCTCTCAATGAAATTAACCTTAGACAAGAAAGTAGCCATATCCAGACTTAAAAGTCAAGTAATGGCATTATCTAGAAAAAACATCTACAAGTTCCAGAAAATTTCAGACACTAATAAACATAACAAGTGTTCAATTCTTCTCTTTCTCTTCTTGTCCTTGCCTAGCAAAAGAAAGAAAAACTGGAGCTGAACATCTGCTCTTGCTGGTTCCACATAAGTTATGTAGGTCCAGTGGCCAAGCAGGGCCCGATTAACAACCCCCACAGAAGTAGCAATTGAATGCTATCCTAGATTTTAACCCTTTACAAAGCAAGATTGATAATTGACAATAAGAAGACCCTCAGAACAATAAGTTTACACGAGCAAGAAAATGAAGCTTACAAGACCCAATGTAGAGCCTTTATCAGTTTAGTTGGATCTCATACAGGTTACTGTTAGCATACATAGAGGGAAAAAAAATGTATCTGGAGAAAACAAAACGACTGAACTGGAAGAATCAATCTAAAATATTAGATAAGCTCCATACCTCAGTGCAAAGACAAAATTCAGGGCATCGACTCTCTCCACACCTACCACTACACGGCATGTAACCTGCACAACAGACATACCTAAAACAAACAAGAGAAATTTATCACCCCTGAGAAAGGCCACTTTTCTCTTTTATTTGAGACAGATTTTGAGAACCAGAGCATTACCTTGACATGTCATTGTAAAGGGCTCTTTTACGGAGCAAGTATGAAGCACACGGTCCACTATAATGAAACCAATTCGTTAGAAGACCGAAAGATGGTACTCCAAAAATGAAGCGCTATAGCTACGGAGATTCAATTGATGATACAGAAATATCAAAACATATATACAGTGAAAAGACAAAAGTTGGTGGAAGGAATAGAACACAACAACTACAAGTTTCACTTAGGAAGCCAAAACCAAGCAAGACAAACGTTAGCTTTAAAGTGATATCCTCACTTGAAGAAGTTAACCATCAATCCACTCAAAAGAAAAAATAAGAAGTGCAAATCTACTGATGATATGATCATACTAAAGGTTCTGGTGCTAAACCAAATTCAAGTCAACCGAAAGGAAAAGGAGCCACTTAATTGGGCAGTGAAGCAAAAAACCCAAGGAAACGCCAAATACATAGCGTGAGAAGAAATTTAGCCTCTGAGGTAATACAGCAAGCATAAGATACATCAATTACTTCATACAACAAATTACGAAATTCGACAAAGCTTCTTTAAGCAATCGACCGAGACTCCAATTTCATAACATCTCCTCAGTTATATATATATGACCATGATGAAGCAGTTTTGCCACCTAGAACTATGTGTTATTATCAGATCAGTGTAACCACTCATTGTGAGAGAAGACTTAATCTCATGCATCAACTTTAAGGTCTAAACTGAATAAGATCCACATTAGTCTCGGTTGATCAAATCATGCCTGAAACAGGAGCAGACCAGCATCATAGAGAGAAAGGGCACAAAGAAAGAGCAACAAACAAAATCGAAGCCATGACAGGATCACGACTCATTTCTATGTTCTAAGGTGCATGAGCATCCCCTGGAAAGGGGAGAGACACATTAGAGTCAACGCATCTATAGCCATGTCCACAAAAACGAATATTAACAACGCAATAAAAACAAATTGCTGAGTATCCAAATGCTTAATCCTCCAAATATTAAATCCACGCCTTCGTCCAGCTCAAAATTTCAGATAAATTGACAATCACCACAATTTCAACACAAAATCACAAGCAGACAATGAACGATAACCCCTAAAATTCAGATGATGAAAAAGCTGATCACAAAGTTGAAATTATTCAGACCCAGATCTGCAGCCCACAGGCACAGATGAACCTCACAGAGAGAAAATCACAGATCCAGGCTACTCACCACCAAAAGGCAAAGCAGCAATCTGTATTCACAAAACAAACACAGACCCAAAAACCAAAATCGTCAGGGTAAGCAAAAAAACACAAACTTTGGTAAAAAAAAAAATTAAAAAATTCAGATCAAAGACAGAGACAGCGAAGAGTCTGCGAAGCTCACAGCCAGTATCAGCTTGAATGGTGCGCATCAGATCAGTGTGCCACAGGTTCCGGTAATTCTGCCGGACCTGCAGCTTATCCATGTACTCTTGAGACGGCATGACGGCTCCCGGCAGAAGATCGAACGCCAAGCAAGAATCTTTCTTCTATGCAAATCGATCTCAAGAGAGACGACGAATTGGAAGATGGGTATATGGAAAAAAGTCCGCAAGTCGTCGCCCCCTCGTTCCCGTTCTGTTCAAAACAATTGGCTTTTTCTCTCCCCGAGATAACCAATATAGAGTATTTACGCGTCTCGGGAGAAGACCCGCTGTGGAATTCTTACAAAAGCCGGAGTCTTTACGCGGGGTGGGGGCCTACCTCGAAGTCAGAAGGGTGTCTTCGTAATTGACTTTGAGAATGGGGTGAGAATTCGAGAATATAAAAAAGTATCGGGGACTTTTCTGAAAATTCCGTCTATAAATTGCGAAACGCGGGTGCGCTCGTCTCTAGTTGTGTCGCTGTCTTTGAAGTTGTTTAAGGGAGGCAGAAAGGAAGACAAAAGATCGTCTCTTTCTTGCTTTTGCCTCACTGAATTCCGAGCTTCTTCCTTTACCACCCAAAAAGGTTCCTTTCTTGAGCTTCATTTCAATGTCGTCGTCACCCTACGATCTCTACGCCTGCGATGCGGACCTGCAGTTCCTGTCCGACCCCTTCTTCCCTTTCGCCGACACCGAGTCCATCGACATCCTCCAACCCATCTCCGACGCCCAAAACCCGCTCGTCGAATCGCCACCCGATGACCACCACCAGCTCTGCGGCTCCTTGCTCTCGTCTTCGCCTCCATGTCGACAGCTCGGAAGCTTGAGCCTTTGCCGGGCAAACCAGCTGCAGCCGGTGCCGACCGGTTCGAACATGTCGAATGGGGTCCCGATTCTCGGTGGCTATGAGGTCAAGAGCGAGGAAACCCAACTGTGCTATGAGACTTACCCATATCTTGCTCGTAGTTATAGTGGGCCCGAGAATGTGGCCAAGTACTTGCAGAGGAACTATAGCGGCAATTCTGGGGATGGGAGGTCTGTCCTGCTTCATCAGGCCCTGTTCGATGCTGTCATGGAGACTCCTGATCTCCAGTACCAACAGGGCTTGAGCTCGCCTGAGCATTGCCTGATGGGCGGTCAAATCAGGAGGGCGTGTAGCACAGGAGACCTGCAGGTATAATTCCTAGACTATGAGAAAATTTTACGCTATTTTGCCATCTCGGTGTTTTCATCTCGCCCAAGATCGATTCCTTTCTTTTTATAAATCACGATCTTGAAGAGGAATCTACGATTTGTTGGTCACACAGCAGAGCACCGTGACGCTGCAATCGGCACCGCGATCCTTCTCGTCCCCTCTGGCCGCAGAGAGCTCCTTCACCGAGGAAGCAAATGCCAAAGTGGGACGTTACAGTGCTGAAGAAAGGAAGGAGAGGATCCTCAAGTACAGAGCCAAACGCACCCAGAGAAACTTCAACAAGACGATCAAGGTAAAGCATCGATCCCCATAATAAAGAAAACGAGAAACGACCCATTTTTTTTAATATCATCTTCCTTCACATGGTTGCTGATTTTTCTTTAACATAAGACTTACGATGTGTCACGACTGTATTTGTCAACTACAAAAGAAAGAGGAAAAATATATGTCCCAACTGAACTCTGAATGCGGCTGCTTGTTTCTTTCTGTCTGGTGAAATTGATGATGCGACAGTACGCATGCCGCAAGACGCTAGCCGACAACAGGCCGCGCATCCGCGGCAGATTCGCACGTAACGATGAAACCGTCGATGTTCCCAAGGCTGAGTCCGCCGGCAGAGACGATGACGAGGATGAGTTCTGGGTAAATCTCTCTTCTCCCCCCCTCTGTCGTTTAACCGTCCGTAAAGCGTATTCATCCGGTCGTGCACGCGTGTCTTCGCTCGGCGATTCCCAAACGAACGCTTGCGACGATTTGCTTAATTTCTAGCTCGAGTTCGAGCCCTCATTTGATCAAACATTTTCGTGGTTTCGACGATGGTAGATGACTATGCATGAGGAGGAGCGATACGGAGGAACAGGAGGAGGTCCGTTCTTCACCACATACGGCCAACCGCAATTCCAATACTACAGGTACTGACCGAAGGATCGAAGGGGTCCACGACGGAACGACGGTTGGATCGCGTGGACTTTACGTATCTAAATTCAAGCAGGACTCCAAGTATACACGAGAACAAGGACTACGTAAAATCGCAGAGAAGCAAGGAATCGATGCTTCGGTGCAGAATCGGAATCGTGGGAAAAGCCCTCTCGATCGAGAAGCGATCTGCGGGTGCTTTTTAAGAATAAAGAGACAGCAAGTGTCTTTGGTTGATGACAAATGATTTGCAGTTGGTAGGTATTGACAAAGAGTAGCGGTCGTTATATTCCAAGAATTCTCTTCTTGCCCCTTTGATTTTTTCTTATTTTCGGGTCGGATTTTTGGGGTATTTTCCATCCTTTGTATAATCTATAGTGGTATGAATAATCAATGACTTCGTCAATTGGCATCTGATCTCTTTTCTGGAGTATGCTCTTGATCTTTGACCCTGATAAAAAAACGAACTTCGAGTGGTGGCCTTTTGCTAGATGTTTGGGACTACTTGTTTCCATTTGATATTGGCTTTTTTTCCCTGGGAATCCATTACTGTAGAGTTGAGAATGGTCGACAACATCACTTTGCTGATCGCAAAAGATGAATCCACTTAACTGGGCATGCCTTGTAGCTCCATCTTGTTCTAAAATTAGGATACCAAAAGCAAGAATATCACCTCTCTCGACAATTTATGTTAGTTTACATTGAGGTATGACAACGTAAAGAGCATCGCAGGATTGGCTCATCGTGTCAATGAGGAAGCACACGCTGTTAATAGAGTCAGCAAATTCAAATCCCACCAATGTTTGCAAATCGTTTGAGTTTGGGGCCACCTGCCCATATCAAAGATTTAGACCTGACGTTCCATGAGCTTTTCTAGCTATTGATTTCCGGTGCATATTTATAAAATATAGAATAAAAGCAAAAGAGAGTGTTATGAGAATAGATCCACAAAATAATCTTTCTCGGTGATGCTACATAGAAAATCTACGCAGCTTCCTCACCATGGAAGCTAGTTATTCGTTTTATCAAGTAAGACACACCCAGCAAGTCCCTACTTAGAGACCCTCTTTCCTATAAGTTTGACGGAGTATAAAATATTCAGAGAATCAATGAATATAGGGGTGGACACCAAAAACATAAGTTTTGAGATAATATATGTACGATAAATGATAATGTCTGTCCACCGCATCATACATAAGTCAGGTTTTACCACAATCTTCTCCTAATTGCAATATGTTAGCTTCACATACTAAGAGTCTATGGTACCACTTTTAAATACTCAAACCCAATTGGATGTTCATAAATTCTTCAAAAGAATAAATTCTTCAAAAGAATATAATTGAGGTATGCTTATGAATGTTACTTCTCTCTCTCTCTACTACGGAATGGCCCATGTGATACGCATGCATAGGAGCTCATGTAGGGTCGCGTATATTATGACTATGGCTCTTTTTGTTTTTCAATGAAAATAATCATTCGTCAAACTTTCGGAATGAAGCTTCGTTTGAGTGCCTTGATTCAAAAGACCAATGAGCAAACGGTCTCATGTTCACCATTTGGAATTGTACTCCCTTTACCCGTCCCTTTCTTTCACATCTCAAAAGACAGACGAGGAATCTGCCTTTCAAACAATTTGGAATACCACTTGCCGTTCCTCACGTAAATAATGGCACCTTCCTAATCAACGACATAAATCATTTAAAGGAGCCATTATTGCTCCCAATTACCCTAAAGCTACGAGCCACCAAATTGCTAATTTATGTCTTTCCTTCTTGTTAAATCTGATCACTCATTTACAAATTCCAGATGCTCTTTATATTTACGTGGCATCTCAACACCCATCGATTTGAACTCTTCAGGTTGGAGATTAGAACATATTCCACTTCTAAGAGTTCGAATTGTATTTTATCATATATCTTGTAGTATATAATTTGTGGTAATGCGAGATGGTTACATCGAGACGGTTTTAACAAATTATGAATAAATTTATCATTTTAAGTTGCGGCTGATGTCTACTATCTCATGATGGGACGCGGAGAGAGAGAGAGAGATCCTAGCTTATTAACTTAATGAATTCGACTTTATTCCAATCGAAAGTTTAAGCATCGCGGTTATGTCCCATCGGACAAAAAACATTGTTAATGTTCATTGCTCTTCTAACTCCAATTATCTCATGCAGATCCGTCCGACTATTGTCCGTACAAGATTATTCTGCATCCGACATAAGAACACAGATGCTAATGCTATGAAGTTTCATCTAAATGTTCAGATAATGGTCAAAAGCATTCATCAGGAAAATCGAGACTGTGCCATCAAAATTCGGCCAGATACAGTTCATGTTTTTGCCATTTTAAGATGACCATTTGCGACGAGACAAGTAGCATCTAGACACGAGAATATAATCAAAGACTGGAGATATAAACTTTTCCTTCGTCGAATCGTTAAACCGTGGCGTTCCTCGGCAACATCTGGCGAGGACCCAGATGCCTTTTTTCATGATCAAGCTTGCAATCGCGTCTAATTTATTATTACCAAAGGGGAACGAAAAAGGAAATGCATGTTTAAATTATATTAATCCCAAGCAGTGATCGTCTTCGTTAAGCTTGGCATCTTCATCATTCATGCTTTGACCACCTCTTTCTGGAAAAGATGCTAAAAACTGTTCATCAAAAGGGCTACAGTGACACAACTCGAATAGCTAAACTGAATAGAGGCTAGCTTCCCCGTTCAGATCGGTAGCTCGCAATCTGAAGTTACAATGGACCGAATGTCGTCGAATTTATAATATTTTTTCCCTAAAGCGATTGTAACATATACCATCAATCTACCACTGTATAAAAATGTTTCCATACACGGCCTTATCGATGATTGATAATGGTTAGTGAAAGAGTGGGTAGTTAAAACCCTCAAATCTATGAAGATGAAAACCGCTTGTTTAAATATTTCTTTACTCTGACAAGTATGCTCTCCATTAAGCCGGATCTTAATGTTTCATTAATTTGAAATTTCTTATTTCATACTATGCATGCGTGAACATATTCATTTCTTGTACATGTAACTTTATTCTCAAATTTTCTTTCACCTGAGCAAATTATGTCCAACTGATAATTTCTTGATTGTTCGGGAAATTTGGTGAGAGCTGCCTTAAAATGAACCATGTTGTCCTCCATCTTGCTTGGAGTCTTTAATAAAGCTTTAAATTAGCGCGTTACTATGGAAACTCCCATATCGAAAAGTACATCGAATATTGTCGTCAAAAGTTGAAAGTACTTGTGTGGTTTCTATCGTTCCCTTTTCGGTTTATAATCATGCAACAGGAAGGAAAATAAAAGCAATATAACGTCGGTAAAAATGGATGGTTTGGAAGGGATCATAATTCGTAAATAAATTTAATGCAATAAACCCTAACCATCTTTCTAATCAATCTTACGCGATTTTCTCTTTGGGTATAGGTCACGCAGACTAAACAACGAAACTATTCACTTCTTAATTTCCATTGTCTTCCCCTAATCTCCTTGCCATTTTGCATGATTATGATGGAAAAATCAGCTTCTTCCTGTTGCTATAAAATTTGTGGGGGGAGAGAGAACCACAGGCCGACGCCCTAATGGGTAGCGCAGTAAAGAAAAGAATGCTTATTATAATCGATCGATCTTTGCATAAAAACAAGCAATGATTCCAACACAACACTTTTGACCAGCATAATGCAATAAACAAAGACCAACCATTCCAATACCCTATCATTGCGACGATATAGATTATGACATGATTAGTTTCGCAGGCCTATTCACCGATTCCCAAGAAAGGAATTTGGCCGGAAGAGAGAACCCCGAAGAAATGGCCGAGGGGAAAAAAGTCGCTTGAGCTTTTATGTAAATGTCCCTTTGTTCGGTCCAAGCTGAAGGGGTTCTTTGTTAGTACATGAAAAAATTCGACATATGATTATAGTCTCTTACATAACTAATTACTAATTTTCGATTGGAGGATGATTGAATTATTATTGTGATCGAGTGCTCGAATGGTATGTCATTGTAGCGGACAGGAACAACAGCCCTATGGGGCCGATGAAGCAAAATGGTAATTTAAGGACAAACAAGAGAAAAAGCATAAATCATGAGAGGAGGAAGGAAAATTGGGGAATAACAAGAAAGCAAAAGGTGTCCTCTTTGACAGGTCTTTGGCCTGCCCTTTTATTAATTTATTTATTTACTTTTCGGTAAAGTTTGATGTTGTTTCTTTTGCTAGGGAAAAAAGAAATTGGGTATTTAATGTCGTTTATAATAAAACAGCTAAAAAGAAAGATCCTTTATGCTTGGACCAATCAGCTGCCTGGGAAATTAGCACCATTGAGATAGGTATTTGCTAAAATTAGGGGGAGACACAAATATTCTCCACATGAAAAAACAAAAGGCTCCATCTATAAAAGAAATAGATTCTCGAACGAATGTTTAAACAATTTTGACACGTCATGTTGAGCAATCGTTGTTTAAGCCTCTCATGATATATCAAACACCGCGACTTGTTAAAGAACTTATGATATTGTCAGCTCTTCATAATTTAATTGGTGTCACTTCCAATGACCATCAAGTGAAAACCTTCGTAGATTTTGAAGTATGAACTAAACCTTTGCCCTGAAGTACGTTGGTTGTGAAAATAATCAAAAAATGCTCGAGAGCTGTTCTTCCTATCAATTCTTCTGTGTTATTGATAATCATCACGTCTACTTGGAAAATCCGGACCAATTTTTCCAAGGACACCATAGTATCTCCTTGTCGCTCCAATGAAGTAATCATTTGCATAGAGATTGCCCGATTAAGTTGTCTTCATCGGAACTCTCGAACACAAGACTTGTTTGTGGTTGACAAAGAACAGAAAAGCGTGTCGCGCGAATGATGCCCTCCTAGGTCTCGACAACAATTGGTGCAATTAGTCCTCCTTTGCTGCTAAGAAAACCGAAAGAAAGAAAGTCTGGTTTAATATTCCTCTTTTCGCTCACTCCACTACCAGGGACGTGGAGAGATGTCCATGTTGAATCAAAAGTGATCCCAACTTAGCTTCGTCTTCTCTTCCCATCTGTCCTCCTTTTTCTCCGTCCTTTTTCGCTCCGTGGGCCTTTCCAAGGGTTTATCGAGAGCAATGAACGTGCGAGGTGTTAGCTGACAATTTGCTACCGACTCGAATGGAGTGAATCCTGGGTGCTTGGCTTCTTGGCGTCGGCTTCACTCTTTCCTCCTGTTCCACACCCTCTCTTAACGGTGCGGAAGGGGCAAATTATCTGAAGGAGTGCAATTTGTTCTGACTAGTAAAAGAGATGATCTGAAAAAATATTTTGAGAAAAGAGGAATGTTCTCAAAGTGTGGTCAAAATGCCAGGGCTCACGTAGCTCCATAGGTCTTCAGCTAGGATAAGACTCCTGGCGAGCGTGTGGGGAATCTACAAGACGTCTAATCATCATCGAACTCCCTCCTTTTCTTCGAGTGGCGCCTAAGTCCAAGTGGACTCACCCACCATAGAGAAAGAATCAAAAGAATATTATGCTGGGTCTGCATCAGATAGCAAAGCTAACCTACCGAATAAAACCCCAACCGCTTATGTTCTATGATGCGAATGGGTATGCATATAAGGAGGCATATAAGGAGGCGTATCGATCATTAATGAGAATTTGTCACGTTACGTGACACATCGATTCAATATACCTGGCATTATTTAAAAAGTTAGAAAAAGAAAAGGAAAAAAACAACAGAAAACCCACAAACCATGTTCATCATATTTACCCTAAACTTTTTATGCGACATTAAAAAATCCCACATTATACCAACTATGACACATTTACTCTAAAAAATTTATTGTGACTTTAAAAACTCAAATTTGTACATACATGACATATTTTACCCTCTGTCAATATTCCATTTGATGATTCTTTTAGCTAATATAATGTCGTTTTTATTTCACTTAAGTCACGTGAGCGCGTATGCATTGTTTGCTTGTTGACGTTCATGTAGGTCAATTTTTAACGATTTTTGTTGACAAAACTTTAATGAGTCGTACATGTACAAATTTGAGATTTTTGTATCATATAAAATAGTTTTGAGTAAATATATTATGGTAGCAGTAGGCATAATTAGAGTTTTAAATAGAATTTTCCACATGAAAAAAAAAAAAAAAGGAAGAAAAAGATAGGTACATGCACATTGACTTCAACATTGCGAAGGAGATAATTCGACACTCTGGAGCTGATTCCTTTTTTTTCAATTTGAGGTAAATAAAGATTGCTTACTGGGAGCAAATTAGCATCAACGTTCTTGAAGCGACTCCCTTTTTGGTCTTCCACGAGAAAAAAGCGAGACCAAAGTTGACCAAGTACAAAGAATTTGTACCGTCTAGTGCCTAGTTGCACATTTAAAATTAAAGAATCGGGTATGTCCTATAATGTCGGCCAATCATGGCCCACAAAGATTTATATTCAATCCAGGGACAATATACATTACCATCACCTTAGTAAAATAGGAATTCCTACCTTTTAATATTGTATTTTGATCGGGATAATTAAAAAAGATAAAATAAAGGAGTTAATTAATCATTATGAAGAAGAAATTTTATTTGAAAGGGTTAAGTTATAAAGTTGTTTGGATACTAACGAGGGAAAATGAAATGAAAAAAAATTGTATTAACAACATAAATATCCTCTTACGTATTCACAACTAGAAATAAAAGAAAGAATAAAAAAAGAAAAGGATAAGACTTTTGGCTAACGTGTGGGGAATCTGTAAAAGGTCTAATCATCAAACCAGGGACAATAAACATTAACATCACCTAAGTAAAAGAGGATTCCTACTTTTTAATATTTTATTTTGATCAGGATAATCAAAAAGAAAAAATAAAGGAGTTAATTGATAATTATGAAGAAGAAAAAAATTGAAAGGATTAAGTTATAATTTTTTTTGGATACTGACGAGGGAAAATGAAATGAAAAAATTTGTTTAAGCCCCAAGTGGGTTCACCCACCACGGAGAAAGAATTAAAACAAATGTTCGTTACATTTAAAAGCAAAGCTAACCTACCGAATAAAAGACATTAGCTTATGTTCTTTAATGTAAACGGTACGTATATAACCGCATCGTATCGATCATTAATTAGAATTAACACATCAATTTAATATACCTCACATCATTTAAAAAATAGAAAAAATGAAAAAAAAAACCTTAACTATATTTATCACGAACTTTTCATACAACATAAAAAATCCCAAATTATGTTAACTGCTATGCATTTACCATAATTTTTTTCCTATGATATTAAAAACCCAAAATTTGTACCTACACAACACATTTATCCCTCGTTGAGATTCCATTCTATACTTTTTCTGCCAAAATAACATTGTTTTTATTCCATCTAAGCCATGTGGGCATCATATCAACGTTATTTGCTTCCTAGCACATATGCAGGAAAATTTTAAATGGTTTTGATCGATAAAACTTTGACGAATGGTAATTGGTCACACATATATAGGTTTTGGATTTTTTTTTTCAAAAAAATAGCTTAGAATAAATGTGTCACATTTTGGATAATTAAGAATATTTGGTATCCTTTGTCCGAAAGAAAAAGTAGATATATTTATATTTACTTCGTCATTACGAAGAAGACACCTGGACGCTTTGGCACCGACTACCATATTCAACTCGAGGTGATAAATATTGATTACCGGGAGCAAATTAGCATCGAGGTTCTTGACGATGCCTCTCTTTTGGTCTTCCACGAGAACATGCTGAATGCCAGACCCAAGAAGTTGACCAAGTACAAAGAATTTGTACTTGGTCTCGCCCTTAGTTGCGCATCCAGAAGAGAAGAATTGGGTATGGCTTATGATGTCGGGCAATCATGGCTGACAGAGATTTATATTCGAACCACGCACAATAAACATCACCGTCATCTAAATCTTATAGAGTAAATAGGATTTTCTACTTTTTACCATTGTATTTTGATCAGGAAGATTAGTAAGGGCATGCATGATAAAATTTCTACTTCTCTATTTCTTTGTTTTCTGCGTTCTAGAACGAGGTTTGGAGCAAACCGTTTAAGAACGATTTGATTTTTATTTCGGAATGGATTTCTATTCCAAAAATAGATTTGAAAAAGAAATCAGAAGCGAAAATTTTAGAAATTGAGAAATCAATTTCTGTTCCAGAAATTTTGTCATGAACACCTTAAGAAAAAAAAAGAAGTTAACTAATCGTTGTGAAGAAGAATAAAAAAATTTGAAGGGATGAAGTTATAGAGTTGCTTGAAAACTAACGAGGGAAAATGAAATGAAAAATTTGTATTAACGACGTAAGTATCCTCTTATGTATTTAGAAATAGATATAAAACAAAGAAAAAAAAAGTTTGCTCATATAGATGTACGGTCCCCTCCTAATCCCTCTATAAATGGACGGATTTGGAAGGAGTCAAAGTACGCATGAAAATGACTAAAGTTTCGTCCTATTCCCTCTTAAAATCAGTTGACTTACGAATACACTTATTAAATTTTTGTCTCTTTCCACATAAATGTATTCGATTTCTTCATAATGTGTCATTACTTTCTTTTCATTAAACCAACAAGTTGGATATTTCATAATAGAATGATTTTACGAAATCTTTCGAATGACAATTTTTTCTTTCGTACGAGCGACCCTACGAACTTTTGTTACACCATGGATGATTTGTCGGCGACACTAAAATCATAAAGAAACCTTGTCTTTCCATATGAGTTGAATTTTTCATAATAGATGTAAATTAATGTTGATAATGAAATCATTTTTCATTCATTAATTATTTCAAGGGACACAAGCGAGACTCGTGTGTTCGCCAAAAAGGGTCAACAAAGCACTTTTTAAAATGTGGATCGATATGAAAATCAACAAACAATGTTGAGGGTCCTCTGTTGATTCTTGAATGAAAAACACGAATTGACAAGAAAATTAAATGAACGAAAATTGGAGGCAACCGCAACCAATTATGCATAAAAGGTATTAGAATGTAAAGATAAGAAGAAGATAAAATTGGACAACTAGGGTTCGTTGATTGATTGGCAATCCTTTTCTCTTGTTACAATCCCAATACCGATAGTTAATAGTGACGGTTAACAGCAGTTACAGACAAAACAAATAACATCCTAGGTGACTTCTAAAACGTAGCAATGTCTATTTATAAACGGTTACCAAAATACCTACTACTTGGCAACTATGGCTTTATCACTTGCCCCACGTCGAGGGTTTCCTTCTCGACTTGTAGCTTCTGTTCCTGATGGTTACATCAGCTAGTGTTTCTCAGCCATTATCGTTCGTGGCTTTCAAGATTCACGGCTTCACGAACTGGTGATGGTGCTTGCTCCATGATTGAATGGATCATTATGATTACAACCGAATCTGTTTGGCTTTGCAACTTTGGGTCACGACCGAATGCTTATCTTTTCCTTGTTTCATTGATTTTCACTTTAACTCTGGTTCTTTTGTCAACCGGACCGAGTTTCACTTACCGACACTTATGGCTCAACACTTGGTAATTTTTCTTATATTTCCTAATTGGCAACTTTTCATCGCCTATGTTGATTACTTATAGTTGCTTACCAAAATGGATTTAGCAAATTTTACCTTAATCACGGTCCGTGTCGTGCTTGGTTTTTTCCAGTCTTGGTCAACTCAACGTCACCAGTTTCGATATCAACCCTAGGATTGGACTAGATGGATCAATCCAAATCTAAGATCAAGTGGGTTAGTTTCCAGTTCCACAACTTGATAAGCATCCTATCCAGTTTAGTTTTTAAGTTCCATGGTAAAAACCAACCTATCCTGAAATCAATCATCCCAGTCAAGACTCGGGAAATTTTTAGTATTGACAGCCCGTGATTTAGGTTTGTTCTTAATTAATTGTTTCCTAAATCTGTTGTAATCCATTACATAAAGTCACTACCATCTTG
Source organism: Eucalyptus sp. ANBG9806169 (assembly GCA_014182395.1). Classification (NCBI taxonomy): domain Eukaryota; kingdom Viridiplantae; phylum Streptophyta; class Magnoliopsida; order Myrtales; family Myrtaceae; genus Eucalyptus; species Eucalyptus sp. ANBG9806169. Next base: position 25,483,055 of record CM024576.1, read on the forward strand.
ATGGCTTATCATTGTCTACCATAGTAAACTCCATTAAAATAATCATTCATTTATCTTTTCATCACAACATTCTTCTTGCAATAGTCTCTCTCCTCATTATTATCAATTTTCATTTTTTAATTCATCACTTTGTGGTTATGTTTTTCCAATCAAATTCGCAATGAGCTTCTCCCTCTTTCTCTAATTTTTTTTTTTGTTTGCACAAAACATGAAAACCATGGATCATTAATAATGGGCCTGGGCCTGGGCCTGGGCCTGGGCTTGGGCCGAGCCCATACGTTTGCTCCGTTCAAACCTGCCGAGAAAGTAGAAATAATAACTGTGAATATAAAAGGAGTTGCAAGACAAATAAAAAAGAGTGCCCGTAAGTTCCACAGTCTGCCCCTGAATCAGATGGATAAAACACATGCACTAGAGAAATGACCAATCTCCCATACTTGATCAACATATTTTTATGGATATCTACTCAGAGCCTTTTTAATGTAATAGTGTATTTTTTTTTATTTCAATAATTCAATCCGACTTTTTATCCACAAATGTTCATATCTTTATTACGTGATATTTTCCAAAGTTTTGGTTAGTATAAGCTCAACGATTCGAATTAGTTATTACGATCCAATCAAGGGTAATCGTTGACCAATTAAATTGTTAAACAAGACTTCAAAGCAAAATTAAATGAAATCTATATATACCTGAAATCTCGAGGAATTCGCGAGATTTAAATTACTAAATAATGCATAGATAATAGATTGGAAATCGCCATAGAAAACAATCAATTAAACAATAAAATAAACACAACAAGAAAATAGACCAGAGAGTAAATGTACATGGCCTGATCGGCATAGCCAAACATCCATGGGGAGACGGGACGGCATCCTATCATAGAGCAGCAAAAATGGTCGCTTTAACTTGGTAAAAAAAAAAAAGTTTCGAGGCTTTGATTTTCCCGTGCTTTTGAAGTAGAGAAACAATTACTCCTTTGAGTAATCCAGATTACAAGGCGATTGCTAGCGTGTCCACAATCCACATCTAAAACAAAATGGAGATTAATTGGAAAATAGAGCCTCAGTTACATGGGAAAATCCCCAAAACATTTTATGGGAGAATTTTCAGGACGACATCCGCGGGTCGTTTCTTTCTACGACGTGGTTGATGTGGACTGGGCCCTTGGCCTCTAGGGCCCAAATATCAGGCCCAAATCGACGTCGGCCGGTTCGGCCCAATCAAACCGTACGGAAAAGAGCGCGAACCGGCCCGGGAACCCGCCGGTTCGGAAGAGTCGCCGGCCTCGCGGAGGCTCCCTTCGATTCGTATTGAAATCGCTCGGAAATTCTTCTGCCATTCTTCCTGCGCTGCTCTTCTTCTTCGTCTTCTTCATCTTCTTCATCTTCTTCTTCTCGGTGGTGAGCTCGGCGGCAGAGGGAGAGAGGCGGAGAGAGAGAGAGAGAGAGATGAGCGGGCACGACTCCAAGTACTTCTCCACCACGAAGAAGGGCGAAATCCCGGAGCTCAAGGAGGAGCTCAATTCCCAGTACAAGGTCCTTTCCCCCTCCCATTGATAGTCCGATCCCCGCCGATTCGTTTCCGTGCGCTCCCCGCCTCGCGCGGGTGCTCGCCCAGACCCGATTTCGATGATTTGTACTCTTCTCGGCTAGATCTGTCGGTCTCGCGCTCCGAGTGATCCCTCGATTCCGTCGAATTGTGGATCCGATTTGGGATTCGAGGTTGTCCCCTCGCCCGTGCGGTTTGATCTGGGGAGAAATCGCGGGGAGAATGAGTTAGGATTTAGGTCCGTGCGAGCTCTGCTACCGTCTGATTTCGACCGTCGTGTTGGTCCTATTTGGTTGGAGCGTTACGGAGCTTTGTGTAGTTAGATTTGCCTAAGGTGGATCTTGATCTTTTTCGTTCCGCAAGCTTTATGCTTTCGCTCTGTACTGGACTTGTGTGAATTGATCGATGCTGCGCGAGGGGATTGGGGGATGCGGCATTTCTCTGTGTTGGCACGATGGTGTCTATAGTTTTGGTTTCTAGTTATTGTTTGGCTTCTCGTGGCTAGGGCGGTTGTTTTACAATAATGTAGTATGCCGAGAGCTCTCGACCATTCGGCGCAACCAGTTATGTCAATAGCTTTTATGCAGTTAGATCATTGACCATACCGATGCTGGATGGAACTATCGATACCCCAGAGAGCAAAGTCATTTGGTTGTATGTATTTATGTAGTTGATGCGAACATACTCACTTCCCTTGCTTAGTGTGCCTGAGCTGGTGTATAGGTTGTAGCTTGATATCTAATTAAAACTTAGTTGGGTTTTGCAGTTTCAGAGAATTCAAGCAAAAGCCTGGTTACATTTTGAAATTTATTTCAGCACGTTAATCCTTCAGATTATCTATTGGTTGAATTTGGCTTTTATGTCGGTGCTTTTACTTTATATTGATGTTGGTGATTCCTCGCTATATTATGCAGGATAAGAGAAAAGATGCCGTGAAGAAAGTAATTGCTGCAATGACAGTGGGAAAGGACGTGTCCTCCTTATTCACTGATGTTGTAAATTGCATGCAAACAGAAAACTTGGAGTTGAAAAAGCTCGTGTATCTATATCTGATTAATTATGCGAAAAGTCAGCCTGACTTAGCAATACTTGCAGTAAATACCTTTGTGAAGGTAGGCATTGTGGTTAATGTGCTGTATCTTTTGGCATGGCCATTTTATTAGTTTTGTTCAATATCTGGAAACTGGTTTTCCAATTGTCTTCTAATCTATCCTACGATAAGTGTCCATGGTCGCATGTGCATAATATTCTTGTAGATTAGACAATGTTGTATCATGAAGCAGTTTGGCTACCGAATTTGTGCAGGATTCACAGGATCCAAATCCTTTGATTCGTGCTTTGGCTGTACGGACTATGGGATGCATTCGTGTTGATAAAATTACAGAGTACCTCTGTGATCCCCTTCAGCGATGTCTTAAGGTTAATTTGAAGCCTTCACTTCAACTGGTCCTTTTTTAATATCTATTGAAGTCTAGAATGCATGTTTAAGTTGGATATGTGGGTGTTTTTCTGAACCATCTGCCATTGCTGACTATGAATTTGTACTGACCTTTAATTGGTTGGTTCGCCCCCTTATTGTTCCTTCCTGACTTGCTGATCATTTACTTATCTTTGGTTTGTTTATCAGGATGATGATCCATATGTTCGTAAAACAGCAGCAATATGTGTTGCCAAACTCTATGACATTAATGCTGAATTAGTGGAAGACCGTGGTTTTCTAGAATCTCTAAAGGATTTGATCTCTGACAACAATCCAATGGTTGTGGCGAATGCCGTTGCTGCTTTGGCTGAGATTCAAGAGAATAGTAATAGACCCGTTTTTGAGATCACTAGTCACACACTCTCGAAGCTTCTTACGGCTCTAAATGAATGCACCGAGTAAGTCTGCATTTAACGACTCTTTTTATGTCATCTCTCGCTTTTTTCGCATCTTCCTTAGAAACAAAGCTTGTACTTCAAGTATGGAGATTTACTTGTTTATACCTACCATGTTGAAATTTCAAAGTCTAAAGCAAGTGCTGCATATTATTTAGTGCTGGGGCAAAATTCTTTTTCTTTTGTTTTTGTCTGTTCCTGTCAGCTCTTCCACCAGTGAAGTGCTGTACTGTTGAAACTGCACTTAGTATTAGGAAACTATGTCGATCACTGCATAATCCAATGGCTTAGATTGTGATTTTGTCTTAGCTTCAAATATTATGTTTGTTGAGACCCGACTCATGGAGGAAAATTGGCTAATGTCCATTGCAATAGTTATATAAAATTAAGACGCGTGTATACTGGACGGATACACAAGCATTGTGCCTCTGCCTCTACCTCTGTCCCTAAAAAGGTGAGCAGATTCTGCTGTGAGTTGTTTTGACTTCTCCAAAGTGCCCTCCTTTCCCGTTTCCAATGTGAATACAAGTACCTCTAGACAATACTTCGATTATCGAATAAGGGTATGATCTGTTTGTTCTATCTGTTGGTTTTGTCATCTTATGGCTTATCAATGGTTTGCCACTGGCATTAGCAAAATGATCGATGAAACATGTTAATTCATCATTTTTATGAGAATGAGTATGTTCTACTGTGAAAGATGCAGGGACCAAAATTGAAATCCATGTTTGTGATTGAATGTCTTATCTCCTCAGTTTACATGACTGATTATGTGAGTGTGAGAGTATTAAGCAGACCATCTTGTGTTGCCTTTGTTTCATGGGCATGTAATGATGTAAGTAGAACTGGAATAAGTTGAAATTTATAGCATGACTATCAAGCAACTAGGTTACAATGGATTTGCAAGAAGTTGGCTTGGAACAGGATGTAATCATGGGAATTCATGCCTTCCCATGAGTGTCAATGTCTATGTATTTGTGTGTGCATTCATTGGACTTCTTAGCCATCTATTGCTTTTTGTTGCTTTGGCAGTGATTTTGATATGTTAGTACCATCTTACGCCATGGGATTTATTTTGCTGTATGATTTTAGCGTTCTTTTAGTTTTGAAAGTTAGAGTTGACTTTGAAGTCATATAATGTCAGTTATGCAGTTTTTTGGGGGAAAAAAAAAGAATGAATTGAATTTTAGGTGCAAGCAGACATTTGGACTTTTGTGTGTAAAGTAGGCCTGTGGCACAAGATCGACTCTCCACACCACCAAATGCTTGCAATGCCATGTTTGAGCCTCTCATCTGGGCTTTGGTTTGTGTCTCACTTTGTCCATAAGGTTTACGCAAGATTTATCTACCTTAGATGGCTAACTAATCAGCATTAAAAGAGAGAGAGAGAGAGAGAGGATACAGCATGTTTCTATTTGGTCCCTGTCCTTGCAATTGATAATTCACCGGTGGATCAATGTGATGTCTCCATGACAAGTTCTGTTGACATGATGGATAAAATTGCAAATTGTTAGCATGGTTAAGTCAGCTGTTCTTTTGGATGTTGGTTTTTATAAGTTCTGCATTCAAGTTTGCATCAGCGATGGGTGCTATAGCAACACTGTTAATTTGGAAGCTTTGAAAAGCGTAGTGACTGGATTTTCATTATCATTAGATGACAGTAGAAACATTTGAAAACTATAGCAACCAAAAGCGGATTTTTGCCTAAATTTGTAATGGACCTGTGACAGGTGCCCCTGATCAGGTTTAAGCATATCCCCGCGTTCACAGTAGCTAGATAATATGTTCACATGCTACACATTTACAACTTCTATGTCTGTTTTCTTACATATACTACCGACTTGTTTAGATGGGGTCAAGTTTTCATATTAGATGCCCTCTCCAAGTACAAAGCTGCTGATGCTCGGGAAGCTGAGAATATAGTAGAGAGAGTCACTCCAAGACTACAGCATGCAAATTGTGCAGTTGTACTTTCAGCTGTTAAGGTATCCTTAGGAGTTATAATTGTTGTTACTGCATCATTACTTGCGCAGTACCTAAGCTATATTCTTCAGTTTCTAATAACCTTTTGCCTTACTATCCTCTCAGATGATCCTCCAACAAATGGAACTGATAACGAGTACAGACGTGGTTCGGAATCTGTGCAAAAAGATGGCTCCTCCTCTTGTTACGTTACTCTCTGCAGAACCAGAGATACAGTATGTTGCCTTAAGAAATATCAACCTCATTGTCCAAAGGCGGCCTACTATTCTCGCCCATGAAATTAAGGTTGGTCCATTTAGTCTTGCCAACTCTGAGTGACCCAGATTGGGTGCATTATGAGTAAGAAAGGCATGCTTATTGATCTCTCGTCATTGCCAGGTGTTTTTCTGCAAGTACAATGACCCAATTTATGTGAAGATGGAGAAGTTAGAAATCATGATAAAGCTTGCTTCGGACAGAAATATTGACCAGGCATGGAAACTGAAGAGCATTTAACCTGTTGAATTTGCTTGTTTACTCAAAATGGTTAAATTTATGTTGTCTTATTAACTAAATGCTGCAGGTTCTGCTGGAATTCAAGGAGTATGCTACAGAAGTAGATGTCGATTTTGTTAGAAAGGCAGTCCGTGCTATTGGTCGCTGTGCAATCAAGTTGGAGAGAGCAGCAGAGCGATGCATCAGTGTTTTGCTGGAGCTGATTAAGATTAAAGTCAATTATGTGGTTCAAGAAGCTATTATAGTTATTAAAGACATATTCAGAAGATATCCTAACACGTTAGTCTCGATATCCGTAATTTTTGGAGTACGTGAACTGAAAAGCAGTTCCATTCATCTCTTAATTCTGTTTTCAACTTTTTTATGTTCTACAGCTATGAGTCCATTATTGCTACCCTATGTGAGAGCTTAGACACTCTCGATGAGCCAGAGGCCAAGGTACTCTTTAAAGTAGCATTACTCTTTTAGTGTACCAACCATGTTATATGGACACTGTACATTTAAGCTTCCTTGATTCATTCTACTCAAACTTTAACCACCTTGTGCCTCTCCTTTTTTCACTTGGCAGGCATCAATGATTTGGATTATTGGCGAATATGCAGAAAGAATTGACAATGCTGATGAGCTGCTAGAGAGCTTTCTGGAGAGTTTCCCTGAAGAGCCTTCACAAGTCCAGTTGCAATTATTGACAGCGACAGTCAAATTATTTTTGAAGAAGCCAACTGAAGGCCCGCAGCAAATGATCCAGGTTTGACCTCCTCCATATTTATATGTATCGACATGTCTGCCTATCGTCAGTTCCTTTGTTTTGTTTGTCAAAGTTTGGATATGTTATTTGAGATGCTGCCTGTAGTTGTTCCTCATTCATTTTGAGCTCATCATTGCTGTTTGGTGACACTTTTTTAGCACTCCCCTAGCCTTGTAAGCTGAATCCTGTTCATGAAGTACGAGTCATGGACATAGTTGCTTTGGCGATATAACCCGGGAACAAAAAGAGTGATAGACGAAATAAGTAAAGCGAGTGTTAAGATCTGAACTCATATGCTCTGACACCATGTTAGGCATGGGGTCTATCCCCTTTTTCGAAGTTTGTGGGACTACCAGTTGCTTTTTGGGAAACTTCCTTGTTTGAATCTCTCCAATCTCGTCAATTTCCTCTCCATTCATAATCAGCTGTCATAATTTAATGCCAAATCTATGTGTGATAAGAATTTTGAAGGCATTGAATTATCCAATTTATGCCTTCATATAGCAAATTAAGCTTTGAGGTAAGTTGGCAGGTCTGACAATTGTATGGCTGAATTATCCATATATGCTTTGTCATACAGAAGTTATCCATATCTGCTTTGTCATACAGAAGTTCCTTATTTAGCATGTAGGAGGTTTGGCATATTCCTTGCATTGCAACCCAAAATGCAAAAAATAGAATTTCGCACTCACATGCTGGTTGAGTTGTTCCTTTGCTATTGAAAATGGTGATACCTATTAATCTTTCTGTTGCTTTGGAGAAGCTCTATATGGGCTGTGCAGTTCATCTAGCAGCAAATTCACATTTCTGCGGCATGTGCTGTTGTGCTTTACAGGTTGTTCTGAATAATGCCACCGTAGAGACAGATAATCCAGATCTACGTGACCGTGCGTACATTTACTGGCGACTTTTATCAACTGACCCTGAGGTATGCTTTTGTTGTACATTTTACTGCTTCTAGCATTTATATCCCACACATAGGTATACATATTTTTCCAGTTGGATTGTTGATGGTTTTAAGTAGGACAATGTCTCCAAGTAAAATGGCTTCTCTTGTTCTTTTCTGGCGCCAAAGAAATCTCTTTCTCTTTCATGTTTGTTTGATATTTGACAGCCATACACCCATTTGGCCCTTTGTGCCTGGATATGTGCACTATTTCCTTTCTTAATACGCCATAAAAAAATTTCACATTTATATGCTGAATTGATTTCCTCAGGCAGCTAAAGATGTCGTGTTAGCTGAGAAACCAGTGATCACTGATGATTCCAACCAAATCGATCCTACTCTTCTTGATGAACTTCTTGCAAACATTGCTACATTGTCCTCTGTGTATCACAAGCCTCCAGATACTTTCGTGACCCGTGTCAAGACAACGGTCCAGAAAACGGAGGACGATGACTATCCTGATGGAAGTGAATCAGCTGAATCATCTGCCCATGTAGGTGATGGGGTCACATCACCGCCAGCCAGTTCAAGCAGTGTTCCAGCTGCTGCAAGGCAAGCTGATCCTGCACCGGCCCCAGCTCCAGTACCGGATTTACTTGGTGACTTGATAGGCCTGGATAACAATGCCATTGTCCCTGTTGACCAGCCTTCCGAACCTACAGGGTGAGCCTTTGAAAATGCACCTCTATATGTTTACCAGCAGGATGGCACAAAAAATTGGAAGAGGGAAATATGCAAACATGTGCATTACTATTCATACTCGCTGTTCTTTTGCACTGTGTAATGCTGTTTTGACTTTGAACTCTCAAGTATTTAAACATCAGTAAATGACAGTCATTTTCTCCAAAGCTTGGTGATTAGGATAATTTAGAGATATTGGTGCCTTTTGCCTTCTGTTCTGATTGTGACTTGGCACCTTCATCCTGAGTCTTACTGGCATGTTCTCCAAAGATAACTGAATAGATTTTCCCATTGTGCATTCCAGGCCTCCTCTCCCAGTAGTGTTGCCAGCTTCGACTGGTCAAGGTCTGCAAATTAGTGCCCAGCTGATACGGCGAGATGGTCAAATATTTTATAGTTTGTTGTTTGAGAACAACTCACCAGTTGCTCTAGATGGATTCATGATTCAGTTCAACAAGAATTCATTTGGTCTTGCAGCTGCTGGACCCTTGCAGGTAGTGAGTAGTTGGTTATTGCTGGATCAATTTATGAGCATCTTGTATCATAAACCAATGTACCCTTCTTGCAGGTTCCACAACTGCAACCGGGAACATCAGCAGGGACTCTTCTGCCTATGGTTTTATTTCAGAACTTGTCCGCTGGTTCTCCCAACTCAGTTTTGCAGGTGGCTGTGAAAAATAACCAACAGCCAGTATGGTACTTTAATGACAAAATTTCACTGCTACCATTCTTTACTGAGGATGGGAAAATGGAGCGCACGAGTTTCCTTGAGGTAAATTCTTTTCCCATATTGCCTGGGTTTAAGTGCAATCAGATTTTTGAATCCTCAGTTTCAAGGCCTAAAGGCAGAACCCTCTCTTCATCAGTTGTTAGGCTTGAGTTTGGCTCCTGTGGTCCCTTCACCCATCAATTTTGCCAAGAAGGGGAGAATGAAATTATAGATTGCTTTTGGTCCTGACTTTTCTGTTGAAATTCAAGTCAGGGTCAACAATTCATATTGTGCAAAAAAGCTAACCGAGCTGTTGAAGATCTGATTTTGTTTACCAAGTTTCATGAGTTGAATATACTGGTTATGAACAGCTACTGCATCATGGGAGCAATACTTGAATTGGCCCAACTGATGAATCTAATTTGTATGAGCCATCAGATTGTGTGGGTCCTATGTGGGGCTGACCAATCTGATGGCTCGCATGCATTGGGCTAACATAATTCTGGCGTGCATGATAATTATTTTTCCTTTTCTGGGGTTTTCATGTCATCGCATGCTAACGCAGAGCAATTTGGTATTTGGCCACTTACTAAAACTATCGGCGGTGCCTTCCTCATAAGTAGCTTTTTCTTTAATTGATTGGTATGAGCATTTGCACATTTGCCGTTATTAATATGCCTGCTTTGCCTGAATGTGTATGTACTCTTCTTGATAAAGTAGTGTGTGTATATACGTATACATACTACTTTACACGGTGTCCTTACGAAAATGACAAGAAAATTGATGAGTTGTGAACATCAGTACTGAAACTTCCTGTGGAAACTGTATATTCAAGACACGCCGAAAATCTTTTATTTCTGGTGACATTTTTTTGAAAAAGCAAGCCTCGTATCTGTAGTCCTGATTGCGAACCGTTCATCCTTATATCAGTGCTATGTTATTGCCCTGCAGACATGGAGGTCCCTTCCTGATTCTAATGAGGTCTCAAAGGATTTCCCTGGCGCTGTGGTGGGCAACGTAGAAACAACTCTTGACCGGATGGCTGCCTCGAACTTATTCTTCATCGCGAAACGCAAGCATGCGAACCAGGATGTGTTCTACTTCTCCGCTAAGATACCACGGGGCGTCCCGTTCTTGATCGAACTCACTCTGGTTGTTGGAGTACCGGGCGTCAAGTGTGCGATAAAAACGCCGGGTCCCGAGATGGCACCTGTTTTCTTTGAAGCCTTGGAGACAATCCTGAAGAGTTGATTCACCTCCCCAGAAGTTTTTCTTTCTACATAATTGGTTTCTACTTCTTTTGGTCAGTGTTGTAAATCCGTAATGGCTCATGAGATTTTGGTAATTCGTGTGTTCATTTTTCAAGGTGTGGCCAACCACTTGATTTTAATTGTACCATCGAGATCGCTTAGCTAAAATTATTTTGCTGGAGATTCCACTTCAGTTGTGTTCCAAAATGTTAAACCATCGTTTGTTGCATTTAGAAAGTGTAAGCTGCCGACGCGGCCGAGAAAGACAAATTATGTAGCAAATAAGTAAATTTGCTCTTATGTGCTCTTCCTTTGGATTTTGTTTCCTTATGCTTGTGTGGTGTGTGCAGCAAATCTGTTTTCTTGATTGATAAGGTTGTCTGTCCTGTGCCTTCAGACTAAATAAAATGAAAAAAGCCTTGTGCATTTAATAAGCTTTTGTTTAGAGGATAAATTTCGTCCTTTCGTTTATTATGTTGCCTGCTCTTTGCAGGACAAATCCCTGATTGTGAAGTTATAACTGCTGAAGTCTGTCTGTTACATTTAAAAAGGTTTGAATTATTTATTGCATTCCCGTCAAGATTAGAAACCTATGAGAATATTTTATGTGTTCCAAGTGTCGGACATTTAATTGTTGTGAAGGTCCTAGGGTTGGGATTCTTTTCTAAAAGTCAACGTCAAAGTGCACGAACTGCAATATTTTGATCAAACAAGAAATAATAGTAAATGTTAATCCGGTCTGTATCAGACAGACATTGCACAAGCAATTACAGCTGAATGCACGTGATGGGATGTTTGGCATTCTGACACAACCCAATGAACATGATATAATACTGGGCATTCTGATGGGCCAAACGAAATATTATATATCATCGGTTTCTAGAAGTCTACTGTCAATTGGAAAATTGATGTGCGAATATAAATTCGATTTTAAATATTTCACTTTTGTCGATAAAATTCTAAATTTTTATGCTAAATTTGAACATAATTCTTTTAGCTAATTAAATATGAAATTAATAATGTGGCATTGTTAACTATCTTACATAGCATGAATTGATATTGATATAATCATTCTTGCCCCAAGACCTATCCCTCATTGTGACCCTTTTAAATATGAAATTCAAAGTTTATTCTTATATGATTTATGTAAAACGGGTGTTGGCTATCACTTTATCGAACTACTATATGACAATCATTTTTTTCCTTACTTTTTCAAAGTTAAGGAAAATCGATTGACACAAATTTAAATAAACTTTTAGGATACAAATTTAGTACGCCGTAGAGATAGATACTTGCGCATTCATAAGCAAAAATGTTTCACTAAAGTTCAGTCGTAATATTAAGAAGAATCTGAGATCAAAAAAAAAAAAAAAAATTTTGAGAAGAATCGGACAACACGCAATCCAACTGTAGAAATCACCCCCAAATAAATTGGCTCATTTGAAGTGGATTTCAGCCATTTATGGTGTGCATACGATAACGTTCAATTAGGTGGATTTTAAACTATTTTTATAAATAAAATTCTAATATATGGTCGGACATACTTTCAACATTTTCTTTTCGTGACTTTTGCCAAACTTGAAAAAACGCTACTCGAAAATCAAGACGGTACTGTAGTCTTGTGGATAAGAAAGAGAGAGAGAGAGAGAGGTTGGGGCCCATGTTTTTGAACGCTGAAAATCAGAAAAGCTAGAGGCTATAAAGGTTGTGCGCTCCAGCTGCAGGGGGGCGGACTTCAAATCCGAATTCAAATTCCATGCAATTCGAGTTCGGTAGCAGAATATCCGACCGTCCCTTTCGCCCCCGACACGTGCCCGTCTCCTCCCTCGTCTTTCCCGGTTCCCTTAATCCGCTCCCCGTTTCGCCGTCGCGCGGCTCTTTAGGGACGGAGCGGAGGAGTCCCGTCCGTCCCGTTTCCACGCGACTCTTTTCCGGTTTTGAACCTCCGTCGAGGGCTTTTAGGCAACTGCTTTGAGTTCGGATCCTAGGACTCAGGTTTAGCCTGTTGAGATAGATCTAGGGCATGATGTGTCGAAGACTTCGGTCTGATTGTCGGGGCAATCGGACGTGGACGACGAGGGCCTAGAAGGGCCTAGGTTGCGACTGCTGAGGATTCCGGTCTGACCGCTAGCCAAATGGGGGAAGGTGGTGGTTTTGTCGACGTCGGTGGAGGCAATGATGAATTTTTAGGAGAGGTGTTGAATTTAAAAGTATGAATTATTATCGAGCATGGAAACATTCTCGTGTGTCATGTAGTTTTATGTATAAAGAAACCTAAAGAGAGAAAAGTCGTAGGGACCTTAACCAAACTTTGTTGGGGAATATCGATCACTGACCCTTGGCCACTGGTGGTGGCCATGCCCGGGTGATCTTATGAAAGCTTTGCTCGAGTTTTTCCATGTGTGCTCACTTGATCGATTTCTCTCCCCGTGTTTCTTCATTATAATGTCTACATGTGCCATTTCGACGCTAAAGAAAGTGCCATGCTTACTAAACGGTACCCCTCAATATGGCAGCCAACTAAAGTGCTTTAGTTCTAGAAATTTAGATGGTTTGAGCATATCGGTGCATACAAATAAATGAAGGACCAAATGGCACCAACAAGATGAATGACTAGCCCCATGCCCCACCCAAAAATAAATAAAGGGCGTGCGAGATGGGCGACGTGGGACACTCGAAAACACAATCCCCACCCCATCCGTCCTTTGGTGATGCCTACACGTGATCCTTGTCCCATCGCCCTATGTCATGATCAAGCGAGGGGCGGGACATTATTGTGATCGATACGGATGTGACCATGGTCTGAAAAAATTGAATCAATTCAGAAGCACATTAAACAATATGCTTAGTTTGAATATCTAATTGCTACTTAGATATCTCAGCATGTTCATTTATCGCACCTCGTGTAAATTATAAAAATATTCGATTTATGGCTAGTAGAGAAAGGGGATAACTGTACATAAAAACATAAAAATATTGCACGGCGATCAATTTAGTTCTAAATTTTTTATTATCGATTTATATTTGAAATTTTTGGTGATTGGAGTCATTCCAACCACTTTTAGCTTAAAATTAATAACATTGATGCCGATTGTCCTATATAAAATGCTAGCGTAAAAGGATTAGCACTTATATTGATAGTTTATGCTATAAAATATTTTTCACAAGATTTTTTTTTTTTTTTTGAGATAGGCAATTAATGAAAAGTGATATCAACATTTTATCGGGAAAAAAACCGTGGGTTATATTTTTATGTGAAAATTGGCATGTATCATATAAAGCTTGTCATGGATTATTCTCAAATCTCCATCCTAACCATAACGAAAGCTTTTAGGTACTTTTCAAGCATGGTTTTTATATCCATTCAGATCAATTATTTTCTATCAAGCATCATAAGTAATCTTTGTTCTTTTCTCGAAATAACAACAATTTCTATGTATAAACGAATTTGAGCAAATGGATTTTTTTTCCCAAAACATTTAAAAGATCATTCAAGTCAACTTCAATCTACCGTGTATTACTTTTTGCCACCGGACGTGAAGAAATATTTTATGCAATGTCACGCGGCAATAGTGACGCTATACGACCAATCAAGTCATGAGTGTTCGTATAGGGTACAAATCTCACCCTATCGGTGCCCGTATGTGCATGCATTTCACCTCCGACTGATCGGTTACTTCACGCATGGATGTGGCACGACATGTCCATCACATGAATTACGTTCTCCTTTGACGGGACAAATAGACTAAGCATGAAACGCAAAGACTAAGCATGTAACGCTCGGTTCTGGTCAAACTCCGGGTACGGAGTTTGACCAGAACCGAGCGTTACGGGCACTACCCGGTAAACCGGTTGGCACGGTGACTGTTACGAAGAAAGATGGCGAGCGTGCTGCACACGCACGGCGGTCCGTTCCCATTGGCAGTTGGCGAGCATTAACTGTCCTTCTCCCCCTTCCAAACATTATTATTGTCTTAAAAAACAGTCTTTTTAATGTAAAAGATATGGCCAATTATTTTAGCTCCTTTTAAGGAAAAAACACTATAAAATGTTGTCTACCATTTTTTTTTTCAAATTACTGCAAAATTAAATATAATACCCAAAATGCACGCTAGAACTATGGTAATTAAAAATTCACAATAATTATATGGATAAACCAAAATTTCTCAAAAGAAGAAAAGCCCAATATTAATGAGAAATTGAATTAAATCATCAACTTTAATGAGGACCATATTAAGCTTGGTACTTATGCTTTTAGTTAATGCAAGGGATTCTATTCAAATATGGACTGTGGTCTACATCTGTTCACTTGCCTCCTCTCTCTCTCTCTCTCTCTCTCTCTCTCTATTCATATTTGGAATTATTGAGAGTACAGAGCAGAGCACACTGATCAGCATTCAGCAGTTGGCTCCTCAAAAGCTGTGCTTGGAAATTTCAAACTCTCCCCCATGCAAGCAGCCATCCCCCATCTGCCTTCTATCCGTTCTCCGCCTCGCTATCCTCGCCATTCTCGTTTGATCTTCCCCAGATCAAGAAATTGAACTCGAGAAGGCACCTTTCCCTCTTTCTCTCAAGCCCTGTTCTATTGGTTTCCGCATTCGGGTTTTGCTCTTTGCCGTCCGTACAGGTAAGCGTGTGGCTGTGGGATTGAGTGAGTGGTGTTTGGTGTTCATGATCGCGACGGTTCGTCGACTTCCATGTTCACGCATTCCCTATGGAACGAGCCTTTCATGGAATTTATCGAGCGAAAAAAGGAGTACAATTTCGAAATGGGTGGATTTTTCCGGCATTACCCCCCCACTGAGCTCTTCCCAGCTCCAAAGATTTCGTTGTCGCGTTTGATCGATTCTTTTGACTTCTGCCCTTCTTTTTGTGTGAAACGAAAGCCGAAAAGATTTCAACTTGACCCTCCCTCGTTATCGATTTTGTTCCTGCTGATCTTTTCTGTTCTGGGTTTCACTCCTTTCACATCAGGTTTTATAAATTTGAAGAAAAGGTTTCATTTTTTTTTTTTTTTTTTGCCTGATGCTCTGTTCTTCTTAGGGATTCGATGATCTATCGCTGAAGGAAAAGTAGAAAATTCGAGAATTGCCACTTCATGTTTTTGCAAGTTCCATAACCTGAGGGGAAAAAAAAGGAGAAAGAAAAGAAGAAGCATATGTTACCAAAATCTCCAATTTCTTTATTCTAATGGGCTTTTTGTCTTTTCTGCGTACCAAAGTCGCCGTTTCCTATTTCTCGCAGAAAATTAAGCAAATTATCAGTTTGAAAGAACCTAGCGTAGATTTAGTGAAGTGCTTACCTTTTTCTTTAATCTTCTCTTCTTTTTGAAAATTATGGAAAGTGTACGCGTACCCAATGTACTGTAAATTGATGTCACTCTGACTTGGAAGCAGAGCTCAAATGGCTGAATCACCAATAAATCCATTCACGCATTCATTGTGAACCCAATTTTGCATCTTTGGAATCGTCCTTTATTCAGGCACGCACTTGGGAAATTCGTGTCAGACTCATTCATCTCCAGTTACTGTTAGCCTCTCTCTCTTGGGTCTTTCCATATCTGATGCCATGAAATTGAAGAAGCTCACAAACTCCGTGTTGTCTCTCTGCATTCTTTAATGGCACATTCCGATCTTCTTCTTCTTCTTCTTCTTATTCAGGAGGTCCAGCTGAAGCGAAGGAACTTTCTTTTGGGAGGATATTAGCCTGTAGTTTCATGAACTGCCGCTCTGTCATTGACCTTGCTTTCTCGCCATTCAAATTGCGAAATTCCAACTTCAACGTGACCCGAGATTTCGAATTTTGAGGAGATCCCTTTAGACGAATCATTACTCTCCCTGATTGATGGTTTTTTAGTTCGCAAGAAAATGCATTTGCCTTTTGCGTAATTGGGGTTCTGGGTATTATTCCAAAAGGTGGGAATTTGGACTATCAAACTTGGTTTAGTTGGGTTCCTTGTAAATTAAGCAACTTTGTTTTGCACCCAATTTGAGAGAAATGTTAGAGGAGCCTCAGTTTTGCGCCTCTCGGGTTTTGTCGCCATTTCGCGAGGAAAGCGGCGATGAGGAGCTCTCCGTCCTTCCGAGGCACACCAAAGTCATCGTGACTGGAAATAACAGGACCAAGTCTGTATTAGTGGGACTTCAAGGCGTTGTCAAGAAGGCGGTCGGCCTCGGTGGCTGGCACTGGCTGGTATATCTCCTCTCTTGTGCATCCATAGTTTTGCTCTAGCTAGATTAGTGATTTTGTATCCATCCGTCTGGGCTAATTGTCTTGTGAATTAAGAAAGTGATCATCTGGACATATTGAATTTTAGTATTAGAGTGTCTAGTTGTGACGTCCTATCAATGAACAGAAACAATAGGTTGTTGAGGAGAATTGTCTGGGACATGTTTGCCTGCCCTGTTTCTGCTTGGATGGAGTGAGAAAAATAACTCATCAAAGTTTCATTTAATTTGTCCTTTCTATGACAGTGCTGGAAAAAAGTGCTAGAACTCTAGTAAATCTAAAGTTAGTTCAGCATCTGAATGTCCCACGAGATGGTCCATGGTTGGTACTCTGTTTAAAATATGATGGTGGTGTAATATTTTATTAGCGAATCTTGCAAAGTTTGATTGCATATTTTGTTTATTGTTGGCTATATGGCCTTTAAGCAAATATCAAGGATTGCGTGAAGTGGGTAATTAGTATTAACTACACCCTTTCAGATGATGAACAGAGAAAATTGTTGTGGAGCGCAATGATTGTTCAATTTAATTTAATACTACCACTTGATCATGAAAGTTCCATCAGAAGAAACTCCTGGAAAGCAAATTAATTTGTTAAGTTGTCATTGACCTTCTGTACGAAGACACTCATTATCCCTGCACAACGTTGCTGACAACACCTGTCTTTGTCAAAACTCAACATGTTTTTTCTTGTTAATTAGTTAAAATGGTCATGTTAGACTCTGATATCGATTGGGAATTAAACATTTGGACAGAAGTTTCACGACAAATAACTAAGACAAGGATACTTGGTGCTGCAGGTTCTGAAAAATGGGGTTGAAGTTAAGCTACAAAGGAACGCGTTAAGTGTGATTGAACATCCAACGGGCAATGAAGAGGATGATGATCATGATTTCGACTCTAGTAGCGGCTCTGAAACTGTTGAAAAGGATCGTGATTTCTGTATGTAGTGTTTTGGTTCTTTTATCATGTCGTCCAAACTTGTTTCTCTAGTGGTATTGTCAATCTCACATCTTCTAGGAAAACTTTCTAAGGTGCTGTTTTCATCCAAACAGCCAGTTGCTTTGACTTCCACAAATTCGGCAAGCCAAGAGGTAGGCATACAAGGCCATGGATCACATCTGCACCAGCAAAATCAGTGAATCGAGGATGCTATCGAGATGTACAGTCCATTATTCAGACTCCTCAGCTGGTAAGAAAATTATGACGCTTTTATGTGGTATTTTGGATCACTTTTTGTCCTTGTTAAACTGATCTCTGTCCTTAAGAAAGTAACCTGATATATTCATCATAGTGCAAGTAACATAAAGCAAATCTTTTGTACACCTTACAAACTTTTCCGATAACAGCAACAAAAGTTTAGGTCTCTGACCATGTGACGAAACCTGTTCATTCCACACCTCAGCCATGGATAGCTGCGAGAAAGTAAATGTGTTTTAGGTCATCGATGCTTCACTTAACTACTTAAGCTGCCATTTACAAGAGTAATAGTAGGTTTTAACATTAAGGTTTCACCGAAAGTTCACGAATTCTTTGTTATTTGGTCTTCAGAGGGTAAACCTGGCGAAACTAGGTACGAATTCACTGTGGAGATATTGCAAACATTACAAACTCGTAAGTCTATCTGGCAAATTTTTTATACATAACTTGTTACATCCGGAGGGTTGTCTGCTCAGCTTTGCTCTTGATGTTATGTACATAGGTGAACACCAGTTCCAATCTTGGAAGGGAACAAATGCTTAAAGCTGTGGGACGGCATTTTGCATCACAGGTCTCTCTCTCTCTCTCTCTCTGCATGCGCTTGCGCGTTTCTTTTCTCTCTCTCTCTCTCTGTGGAAACATAAAACTTACTCCATCTGCATATGTTATGTACAATGTTGCAGCAAGTGAACGAGGCAGAAGTGATCAAGGACTTCATCCGTCTGGCCAAGAGACAGAAAGCGGGCAGCACCTGCGATTACTGAGAACTCCTGGAATGTCGGGATGCTTGTGATTAGAGTGTACACTCCTCAAAACCCTAACACCTTTAGATTGACTGATAGAATGATGTGTGGAAAACGGTTGATATGAGCAAAAACCATGTCCCATTATCTTCTCGCAGATCCTAACCCATTTTAGTCGTGACTTTAGACTCGTGCAACATGACTCCATTTTAACTGTTAATTCCAACTTAGCGGCGGTCCCCCGGTCCCCCGGTCCCCATCCCTTCTCTAATCAATCGAATATTCTCTTTACCCTCCGATGCGCACGCCACTCGAAGAACATCGAAACAAGGGACGACTCGGAATCCAAAACACAAATGCCGATGCATCCTTCGCAATGTGCTCGAATCGTTTGTGACATGCTTAGCCGATGGAATGGCAATTTGGAGGAGGCCATTCTCCCCCCAATTCAAGGTCCCTCAGCATGATTTTCGATCGTGGCGGACCGGATGATGTGACCATAATTGGCGTGGTTAACTGGTGTTGTTGTCACCCTGATTGTTTTTTTCGTTATTTGAGAAAGGCGAGTGTCCCAAGGAAAGGGGGACAGGGCCAGGCTGTCACGAGACATTATGCGACAGATGGTGATGTCGACATTTTCCTCAGGACAACATGATGTGATGTTGGAATTGAAATGACCCCGCCAAATTTCTTCCCTCTTTTAATGGCCCGCGGGGTCCATTCCGGAAGCTCCCTCCCCCTCCCGTCAACACGGGCGTTGAACGAGAGAAAAGCTTTGCGTGGAGTGAAATGCGTCGATCGAGTCGTTTTCATGATAAACATGATGAGTTGTTGCCATACGGTGTAGAGTTTCGAAATCGACATGAAAGGAAAGTCCAACTCGAAGTCTAGAGAGATTTTTTGTAGTTCATTTGTCATTGGATTCCTATCCTTTTTGTTGGTTTGCTGGAACTGAGAAAGAATGAACATGAGAACCCTTTTTTTTTTTTTTTTTTTTTTTTTTTTTTTGGGAGGCCGAAGGCGGTTGTTTTGTAATTTGTAATAGTTGCCATTTTGTCTTTGGCAAAGGAGAACATGTTAAGCTTCGTTTTATTATGATGCTCATTTTTATCCTTCAGCTTCAGATGTTTATTTCACCCAACAAAAAGTACTACCTAATGGGGTTAACACCACAAAAAAAAAAGTCTCGAACTGGTATACTCATGCTTCATTTATTCAAAATTAATTTTCATGTTGTAAAAAGTGACAAATCTGCCGTCTGTTAACTTCTATTTTATATCCCCATTAAATTGCCAACGTGGAAACATGCGTGGCAAACAACTTGGATGAGCAGATGTGACGTGGATCCAATGTGGAAATTCAATGTAAATGGGTCTCTTAAGTGACATTGATTTAGGGAAGCTGGATCCCAAGAAAATGGACCCAAATTGAAAAGATCTACTAATTTTTCCCCAATAACTCCCTCCCATTTTGAAAGTCCGGTAAGATCCCTAATTTTATCACAATTTTGCCCTAAGATTTTGGTAGATTTGTGAAGGGTACATCAAGTTTGTGATTTTATGTAACATGAAAATTAGTTTAAGACAAATACGGTATGAAAATTAATTTGGGATAAATATGTCATGGGTGTGTTGGTTTGGGATTTTTATTGATGTTAACCATTTTATTTGTTCATCATTTATGTGGCTATACGACGAAATTCTTCATAGGAGCTTGGTACTTGGTAGGGACTATTTTCAGAGATTCATTCAATGGGCTAAGTGGTATCAACCCTTTTATTGGACCTTGTTGGGCTTTTTAAGCGGGCCAAACATGGTGAAGAAGATACCGAATTTCACGTGACATTCTTGTCCTTATTGTTGGCTGTCAAAAGAGGATTTGAGAGCAAGCTTTTTTACAAAGACTGGTAAGAAACTTAAAAGGAGGCCAATTTCTGTATCATGGAGGTGAAAACCCCACCATCAACAATCAAGTGAGCATTTTGAGTTTTATAACCCTTTGTAATCGGAGTTTTAACGCGTCGTCGCTTACTGGGTTTTTAATCCGTCAAAACTTGGGAGAGGATCGATAATTTTTTGCCGTTAAAATTATGCAAATTATAACTAACTATTCTTTATGCATTCATTTTGTTTTGTGGGTTTCGCTAAACCAAAATAAAAGGCATCTCTTACGATTCACGTGGAATTTAATCATTTTTTAACTATCGTTATTCCTAAACATAAAAAATTATAAAGTCAAAAAGGTATTTTGGTGAAAAAGGGCATGAACGAGCCCTTATAGCTCAGTGGTAGAGCGTCAGTCTTGTAAACTGAAGGTCCGTAGTTCGATCCTGCGTGAGGGCACTCTTTTTTTGCCTTCTCTTCTCTTCAGTATCTGTCTCTCTCTCGTTTTTTTTTGCTCGAATTCAGATCGGATTTGAGGACACCGTGCTGGATATTTCGAACTGCAGATTTTTCATATCACACCATTCATTCCGGCTGGCGAAAGATCGGAAGGCAGGCAAAGCCATGTTTCCTTTTTGGTCCGATCATCGGTATAGTACGAAGAACGGGATTGTCGGTGTATGCCTGTCGGTGGATGCCGAAGCCGAAACTCGAGAATGTCTTATGAACACTATGAACAACAACGTCAAGAAACCAATGATCACAAAATTCACCATCTTCTCCTCAAGCTTCCTTCATGTGTCTCCCGGGGTTCTTTCCGACTCTCTTTTGGCCATCTCATACATCACACATGCTTACATTCTGCATTTGGAAGTACATGAAGGGCATCGGTTCACCCTGCCGAATCGCAGAATCCTGACAAAGTTAGTCCGTCACCGGCAGATTCTGATGCATGATAGTAACTTTTGAAATGGGTTAGCAACTTGGTGTCTGTAACTCTCATTATTGCGCCGTAATCTTCTAATGAGGATTTTTTTGGCCAAAGATTTGCATAATCGTCCATTGACATGACGGGCAGGTTGCCAAATTTTCGGGCCCAGATTCTCACCTGTAATTCTAGCACTTCTTGAACATGATGACGATAGATAGTTCTTCTACTGGCAAGTTTTAACAGAATAATCATGAAGGCGTACTTCAACAGATCAAATCGATCTTATGCGGGATCAAAGAGCAGAGAAGACCAATCATATAGTTCAGAGTTAGAGATCTGGTTGGAACTACAACTTCAAGACGACGACTTAGTAATGCTCTTGAGCTCTTGTTAAATGTAGGTTCCAGAAACTATTGAAGGGTTATCTATCTTCTTGAACAATAATTAATTTCTGCAAATAAAAAGAAATAGCAAAAATGAAACTCGCCCAGAAAATAGTTACCCCGGTAGCGTGCATGCACCGAGAAACACACTAGACTTCCCCTAAATTTCGATTGCTATCTTTGATACCCTTCTGTCAGAAACTGAAGCTTCTCACATCTGCTGCATATAATCAGCTATCCCTGATTTTATAAAAGCTTACCGCCGATTCAACAAGGCAAAAAGAAGACTGCACATAGTCACTTTGCAATCTCCATTGAGTCTCCAACAAGCTTTAGCCATGAAGGAAGAAATAGATGCATAGATAGCCGCTGTTTAGGCAAGTCGATAGCCGATTTGAAAAAAAATAAAAATTGATGCTGCTTTAAGTGCTTCAGTCCGGTTCTACTAGGAAATAAAATGAAACATTTTGCTTTGCACAGACCAATTTCTCAGAGCAGATACCAAGAAAAAAGATTTGAAGCTTAGTATAACACTTTAACAACAATTTTCTATGTCAAAAGCTATACAACCTCCTGTCAAACTGAGGCTAGTGAATCTCAAGACGATAAGGTGGGGTAGAATCAGAGAACTTGTCAGTCATCTTATGAATAACAAGATAATGGTATACAGACTTCTCTGGGGAATTTCGAAGCGGGTTTATTGGATACTCTCCTATGAATCTAATCTGATTTTTCTTTGCTTGCCTGAAAAGTAAAAATCTATGGAGAAGAATTGATTTGCATAGTCGCAAGAAACCTGGTGATTTTGCTCAGAGTTTCGCGAGTTGATACAGTTGTTGGATGATCTTCACCATAGATGGAAGTCCTGACGAAAATAGCCTTCCTTATGAGGTCGTCCGCTATGTCGAAATGTCCCCCTCTCAACATTAGCTTGGCTCTGGTTTCCAGGACCGTCGCTCTTAATAGAGCAAGCTCCTGCCAAAGGCAAGGGTTGAGCTGAGCATTAGTCTGGACAGGTCTCCAGCAAAGTGATTTGTCCAACCACTTATCGACTGGAGTAACAAACGCTTGGTCCGCTGCTTCGAGAGCATCAGTGCAGAGGCGCAGCAGTTCTATGGCGGCACTACAGCGTGAAAATGTGATAAATGTCCGCACTGCAAGAGGAAGAGCCACTTCTTTGACAAAATACAATAGCTCAGACACCTTGAGTTCCACAGCTACAGGATCAGTACCAAACCCCAAGAGCAAGAAACTTGCTGCCCATAAATGTTCCGAGTACTCATATACAAAACCGCGACTGATTATAGCCTGAACCACGGCCTGCGGAATTCCAACAACTCCTCTCTTACATGCATAAAGCTTGATGAGCTCATTAAAATGGATGCAGTCTTGTCGGATGCTAGCTCTCGCAATGTTGAACCTCAACAGCATCGATGCGGCTTCGGCCTCCGATCTCTTTATGTATGATGAAGAGCAGCAACAAGTCAAGGAGCACAATAATTTTCTGAACCGCCGAGTACCTTGATGCTTTTCAGGTATCTTATGAGCTGCTAGGGCTAATAGGGAAATTGGGATTGCAGCTGGGGCAAACCAACCGCTTGCCTGAACCATTCTGGTTGCAAGGCTCCTTGGTCTGTCCGCATGGTCAAATATCGAGAAGCAAACTTCAAGGAGTTGCAAAAGGAAAGTGTTCCGCCTCAACAAAGTCCGTTCCCTTCCACTCCATGACAAGTCTCTCAAGGGCATTCTGTTGATGGTGTCCAAGAGCCTGCTAGGGCTTATAGGGAGCTCTGACAAAATAGATCCCACTATAGCAAGACCCAAGGTCAATCGTCCCACTTTCTCCTCGATCACTCTGAGGGTGTCAATTTCAGTGAGTGAATGATCTTTGACACCTCCCTGCATTAATTGCAGTGCCTCGACACCTGATAAGAAAGAGAGCTTCAGAGGTTCCATATTCATGACCCGAGGAAGGTGCGTCGCGATAATTATGTGAGTTTCTCCTCCAAATCGAGGAAGTAGATCCATTACAAGCTTATGATCCCACCAATCCTTTTCATTTTCTAAGTTATCAATCACAATTAAAAATGGTATATTCCTCATGAGTTCCCTCCGAATCGTAGAAACGGCAGAATCTTCATGCTCTTCAAAGCTTTTGATCCTGCTTTTCTCCAAAGTATTTTCTATACCAACATCAACCTCTAGATACGACCACAGGTTCAAATAATTCTGCCTTATATACCTGCTCTCCCCTCCAATCCACAAAACCATCTTATACCTCTGATGGTATCTATAAGCAAATTCTAAAAGAAGCTCTGTTTTGCCAATGCCCGAGTCACCTGAAACACAAGCAATCCCCTTTCCATACAAAATCTTCGTAGCTCTTTTTCTTTTCACATACCTTCCACCCGGTTTTTGCCTTGGTTGGTACTGCTTTGGGCGAAAGTCCGAGCTGAACATCTCGATTTCCTTTTCCGACTCCTTCCACACGATTGGTTCTTTTCCCTTCCAGCTGGCTTCATCTAGCTGATGCTCCTTCCTTCTTTCCTCTAAAAGGTTGCTCTTCTTCCAACCGATCGTTAGATTTTTTCGCCTAGGTCTAGCCTTGAGGTCAAAATAGTCCCTTTCGGAATCGCCACTTATGTCTCCAAAAAGAATGAATTCAAGCTCAGACAATTCCTTGTTTCTACCAATGAAATTCTCATTTCGAGGGAATGGGAACTCCTCTTTGTCTGCCTTCTCTTTCCACTTAGCCAATCGCTCCGCGACGCTTCTCCTCCCTAACTTCATAGCCAGTAAAGTAACGGCCCTTATGATGCAATCTCTCCAGTTACCATCCTGACATTCCAGTTTCCACTCATGAACCTTAGCAAGGCCACCAACGGCTTCTTTCCACTCCTTCTCTATACCTCCATACAGAATCCATAGCTCTCCTCCATGCTTCTCCCACAATTCTCCCCTCTTCTCCACGATATCCCTGACAAGGCAATCACCTGGACTCAAATCAAAAAATACTGGGACCAGATTTTTCTTGCTTGAGAAAAATCGCAGCTCCTCTATGGTATAAGGGTTCCTAAAGGATTTCCTGGTTAAGATCACAACACCAAAAGTCGACACGTCCATGGCCCGCTCGACAATGCCATGCTTGCGAGAGTTCCTACATCGAGATCTATCAGATATAAAGCAGCTAATTCCTTGGCACTCTAACTCGGCACAGAGCCAATTGGCAAATCTGAGCAATGACGGCTTGCGACCATGCAGACCTATAAAGACGTCGCAGCTCCTCAATCTGTTAGTGGAGAGAGAGACTGAGCTTGGAGTTAATGGGTTTCCATGGCTTCTCCCATGCCTACTCTGCTTCTCTCGCTGCCCGGAGTAGACTATGTCATTGGCGTTGCTGAAGATGGATACAGTGCTGTTTGACAAACCGGTCGAACTAGATGCACGGTCGAACTTGCGGGAGTCGCCAGAAAGACCAGCAGCGGGCATTTGTGATGTGTTGGATGAAATAAATCCGACATTTGCATCAAGAGCTTCGAGGTCCGAAATTCCCCCACTAGAAGTTTGGTGTTTTAATCTGCCAAGCAGAACATCTGATCCTATAGAGTTGGATCTCTGACATGTCGAAGACCTCGGAGAGAAAAAGGGCGACTGGTTCGCCGAGAAGAATGTCGAAGATGACGACGACATATTCCTTGAAGTAGCGATTGGTAACGGCCCGAACCTGGAACTATCTTCTCGAAAATCCATATCTTTGCAGTTTCCATTCTCAACACGCGTCAAGCCCCATTAGACCACATTAATTATGAGAATCGTCCTGAAATAGGCACAACTCAGAATTAGGTAAGGTCACTTGGCGATTTCCGTCCATTTTCCTGGACACATAAATGAAGGGAATATATAGAAACAATTAATCTGGGAAAGCAGAACAAATCAAATTCCGTCGACGGCTTGTCGTTATTATCGAAAATAGAAAAGTTCCATCGACAATCTAACAAGCCTTATCCAGCATAACAACTGAAACCAACTGCCTTTCAGCATCTCAACAAGCAAAAATTTCAAAAATCAAACATGATATCAACTAGATACTACAAGATAAACAGTAGCCAGATGAGTGTGTTCCGTATGCTCCCATTAGCATAGACATGAGAACAGGACAGACATGATGGGAGAACGTCAAGGTTTTTGTCCCTACTCCTGGCAACAGATGCACAGAAATCAACAACATGAGATCGCAGAACTGAAAAAAGCACAAAAAAGGGAATGGCACTCTACAAGTACAGTTTTTTCTCATTGGAAAAACCACAGCACAGCTTCAACCGAGCTATCCAATACGCGAAACCGAATTCAAAAACAAAGAGAAAAAAGAACGCGGCCGAAGAATTCATCAGAAACAATAAAACAGAACCAGCAACGAAATTCAGATCTGGAGACTCACTGAGCCCGGAATCGTCGATCATTGCGTTGGGCGGATTCAAATTCAACGCGAACCGGCCTCCAATCCAGATGAATCCCACTCTCGTGACGTGAATTCCAAGCAACCCCAGAATCCCACTTCACTCTTTTCCGCAGTCAATCCAGCTCACGTCTGCAGAGGGACAAACCAGAAAAACACAGACGGAAAAACCGGTGTCAAGCACATTACAGAGAACCCACCCAAAAAAAAAAAGAAAAAGTACGGCTCGAAACCGATATTGGTCAGAATTCAATCGGGCCGGACAGCGACGGGGGGCCAATGCGAGAGCGGGAGCGAGCAATCCGAGTGTCGTACCTCGTAAAGATAGGATTTTTCGGAGGACCCAAGTTCCAGATTCGCGCGAGAGAGAGGAGGAGGAGAGCGACAGCGAGGAGCAGCGGCAGATGGGTAGGAAAGATTTTCCGGCTCGAAAAGGAAACGAACGGACGCGAGGCCAGAAGAAATATGGCAAGAACCCGAACTCAGCGCGAGGTGGTGAAACGGGCAAGAGAGAGAAAACTCGCAAATCAAATCTTTCGATAGAGAGAGACAGAGAGAGAGAAGAGAGAGAAAGGGTGGTGATGGGAACACTGCGTTCGATGTCTACTAGAGAGGAGCAGAAGCTGTGGCTTCTCTCTCCAAAAGTCGCTTTCTCTCTCTCTCTGAAAATATATTTTTCTGTGCTGCTGCTGCTGCTGCCGCTGAGGTGATGGTGAATTTTCTGGTTTTTTTCTCCCTCTCTGTTTTCTTGGGGGAGCAGAAGGGGAGGACGACACCGTTAGAAGGAGAAGTCGCGTGGGGGACCCACCAAAGCGACGGATCTGACGGAGATGGCGATCGCATTACCATGTTGTAGGGTCCAATCCCTTTCCTACATTTTCTTTTCTTTTCTTTTCTTTTCTTTTCTGTTCCTCTCTCTCTCTAATCTTCAGCTCAGTCAAAATTAGAAATTATTCATATTTCCTAGTGGAAATGTTCTTCTCCCCATAGTAAAACATGGGTGTGATTCGTGAGATAGTTCGGAGTCATCTTTCTCGAATTTGATCGGTGTGCACTCTGTTCGCGATATTAAGAAAATCGACGGTTATCTCTAGATCGGGGAGACGGTTGTTCGTTATTCTAGCGGTAAAATCTCAACGAAATTCACGAGAATTATATATGACGTGTATGTAAAGCACACGTGTAAGAGAAGTAACCATGTGAAGATGATACCTTTACGACTTCATATATCCCGATAGCCATGTTGTCGCGATCAATGAAGTTCACTGAAAAGACTTTAGGAAAATCGGCTATCCAATGGCCATATCGTCTGATCTATGCTTTTTGTCTAGTATAAAATTGGGTTTCAAAATCTATGGATTCTTATAGCCTGAGAGGTCAAAGTAATAAGTGCAAGGGGGGGAGGTCAACACCTAGGGGAAGAAAATCAGGGGCATAACCCCCTTGAAATCTCAATTATTATGGAAGTGGACAGACGTGTTTAATTCTTGATTTGGCAGTTGATCCTCGTCATTATGGCGTATCCGATTTGGTTAACATTCATTTACTCTACCATTGGATTTTCCATTAATGGGCGTCGTGTATTTTCACCCCCCTCTTCACTATCCTAGACAGGTTTGGTTGACTCTTGAAAAATTTGTTAGTGCATCAAAGATCGTAAGACTTTCTTTTATTTTAGTACCCGAGATGGGCCTTATTGAAGACATTTGTTAACAAGGTACTTTCAAATTAAAGATGCAGTAACACTCGCCCTACGATTTCAGTCGATATTAATGAAATCGATTGCCATGTTTAAGTTATATTACAATTAAGGATAATCGGTTCTAAAGTGGGTAGGTTTCAGCCTTGAACCTTGTACCCTATCTTATTATAACTGGTTCTCCTTTTTTGAATCCTATACTTTACTCTGTTTTCACTAAAACCTGTTTTATAACAGTCCGATAGATATCCTATACGTTTTCAAATTTTACATAAATACGCAAAAAAACAACAACATAATGCTTCTAATTTGTATTGAAACATTAAGTATATATATTTAAAAGTATATGAACATTTTAACTAAACGAAAAATTAAGGACCTATAAGGCTAATTATCGTAAAACCAAGCACCAAAATGCCTACACTTGGAAGCCCAAGCACGAGAACGCCTACTCCCATTTCATTTCTTTGAATTGAGAAGGTAAAAGAGGAGTCAAAGACAGAGAAGAGAGGAGCAATCGGCGCGACCTGCCCAAACACCGGAACACCTACACTTGGAAGCCCAACGTCGGCGTCAAAATCAAAGAGATTGTAAAAACCCCATATCCAAAAAATTGAAAACCCTACAAAAAAAAAAATAATAAATCAATTTCACACTCACCTGGCTCAAGTTTGTCGCATTGATGATGGTGATAACGATGGTGGCTGGGCGTATAGAGATAGACTAAGGGAGAGAGGCGACTGAGAAGGAGACAAATCGCGTGAAGAGAGAGACACAGAGAGAAAGGGAGGCAATTGGGGTTTCTTTTTGTAACATTAGTAAAAACCGATATCAAAACCGGTCCAATCAATCCAATTTTCGGGTGGGCCTTTACTTGGAACCGATTTTCGGACCGGTTTTAACCGGTTCTCAAAAAATGAAATCCGTTCTCAAACTGATTTAGACAGGAACCTACTCCCGGACCTGTTTTTCGGGTGTTTCGATTTGGTTCTCAGGTGATCCAGGCTGATTGCACACCCATAATTACAATATGGTCATAATGAAATCTTTTGATTTTTTTTTTTAAAATTTTGTCACCCCTAGTTTCATGCGTGAATTTTGTTAGCAATTTGTAGGATAATTGATTATAACATGTCGTGAGGATACCATAATTACCTATTTTATTGTATCTAAATATGAGTACCTTGCTTAACCTTTTTTTTTTAATAAAATATTTGAATTCGACAGCTCTTTCCTCAAATGAAAAAACTCTACATGCCTTAATTACCCTATCCATTTATCATGTTCATTGATTCCATAATTTCTTTTCATTTTCTGAAAAATAGAAAAGAAATGAAAAGAAATGCACGAGCACCATCAACTCGATCTAGTCGAAGACATAGTTGCATTATTAGTAATATTCTTCTCACGGACTCTATGATTGTGTTCTAAAATTATAATGTGAAAACCCTATTATTATTATTATTTTTATTTTTCGGGCGAAGCGAAAACCCTATTGACCAAGAGACCTTTGAGTGGGGAGCATGTCCCGCAAAATTTTCAAGAAAAAACAAAAGTGCTCCTCATGTCAATTATTATTTTTGCATGATTGGATAATATCGAGTTTCGAGAAAACAAAATACGGCAATGCACGCGAATTCCTCCATGCCTTTTCTATTTTCCCTTTCTTTTTTTCTCCTATTTTTGGGACAAGGGTCCCCCCCATTGATGTAAAATAATCTCTCCCTCGTCTACGACGGGACACTGTTCGGTTGACTTAGTGCGATCGTTCAATTTTGGCCGTGTCCTCACCAGCATCAGTCCAAACGACCCTTTGGCTGGCGCTACTCCAGAAGCACATGCGATCATGTGATCGCCCCCCCGACCTCTCGACGGCTCCGATCTCTCCCCCACGTTCCCGATTCCGAAGCCCGATCGCCGTCTCTAGGCTCGACACGTCACGGGTCCCGAGGCAGAGCGAAACGCCAAAGAAGGGGCTTGAAATCGGGTCGAATTCGGACCCCACCGGCCATGGCTCGCGCGGCAGATGATGATGCGACGTTCAAGCTTTCCAAGAATTCGTCTTGGAACCGGTCGATGCATTCGCCTTTTCGATCGAAGGTCGTGTGGTATGTTGCTGCTGGAGTTGTTGTAGGATAAGTGGACCCGATTCAACAGTGGTCCGATGGACGGTCGCCCGATCCCGAGTCTAATCAATCATTTCCTAAGAGACACAACAGGACATCCGATTGGCTTAACTCGGTTTGAGATGGAGGGAGAAACCCTAGTTTTATTCCGCATCTGAATGCCTGCTGGGATGCGGACGAGCCCACAACTTTAGAAAATGTATAAATAAGAAAGAACATGTGGGTTTCTTTGTGGCCGGTTGGTTATCTTTACATGCATGTTGTCAATGTATTTTTTAGTTCCAGATTGATCTTAGAGAGTTTGGAGCATCACCTCCTCGCTTAGCGGCTTGCGGGATGGCGGCGTAGTACCGACGGGATCGATGACAGGATGTGTGTTGTTGCGAGTGAAGAAGTATGCAGTTCGAGTTTGTAGCGTCACCTCCTATGCAATTCTCGTTCGGGTTTCTCCAAGCGGATGGAAAGGAGTGATTGGAATTGAGTGGAGGGAGATCTTATCGAGGCGCCTAAGTGCGCAAGTTCGTGTTTCCTCCGTGTTAGAGAACAAAAACTCCAAACTTATCATCTTGAAAATCACTCGGACCCAGCATTGATAAATGGAGGAATGTTTGTGTATTTGAATTTATTTCTTTGTGAAAAAAAGACTCTTGTAGAGGTAACATGACAAGGAGTGTTCCATTGAGTCAATCAACTCAACCAAAAGCCCCTCGCCTTTTGACATTCCGCACCTTTGTTTGAAACCTCCTCGTAACACCACCACTAAAATTGACTTTCTTGTCTCCAAAATTGACCTTGTGTCCCTCTGAATTCCATTTTTATTCGTGCAAATAAATTACATTTTAATGCGACACAAAGAGAAAAAAGAAAAGAAAAGAAAAGAGAAAGTTCATTAATTTTTGGGGGTGTGTTTCTCTTTGGTGCGTCACCTTTTCTTCACTTTTTCAATTCGTGCGCAACATTCCATCTGGAAAGTGATAGTTCGATGTCTAAATAGTCCAACAGCCTCAATCACTCATAATGAGGCCCATAATCAGCAACTTTGCTCCACATTTATGTCGTACTAAAACCTAATAATCCAGTTGTCTAGCCCTCCTTGCCTTTTTTCAAGTAAAATATCAATGATTAAATTAGTCGATTTCGCGGAGAAAAATGTGCTTATAGCTGTTTATGAAGTATTATAAGTGAAGAGCAAAAGGGGGCTAGCCTCAGATCTAGTCCATGGCCCTACAAAATTTAAATTATCTACCGCTGCTAAAGACATTTTCCATCACTAGTGCTTAGTTGGACATTGGTATGTGCACCTCAATTTTCAATTGTATCCTAGAACATGCGAGGGTATTGAATATTGAGCCGAGTTAGGAAGGGGGGTTCTTTATCGGACAATAATTAATTTCGGAGGAGAAGATAAGATGGCCCCCGTAATTGCCCTTTTTAAAGGCTATTAGTTGGTGAATTCATCGTAAGAAGTGAAACGAAAAGTCCGAGGCTTAGGCTCTGCTTGTTTCATAAAAAATAAATGGTTTGGAAAACGTGTTCTTAGAAATGATCGCTTATACCATTTGATATAATTAGCCAATGAAAAAATATTTTCATCATCGATAATGATTTACGTCTAAATATCTGTATGAATGATGAATATATTTTTCGTTTATTTATTTTTGTAAGAGATACAGATGATTATATTTAAAAAGATGTTTTCTCAACCATTTATTTTGTGTGAAATTATCTTCTCTATGTTTTTTCAAGTGAAGAACAACATTTGTTTGCCCAAAGTGAATCTAGTTCATTTTTAACCTTCTTATCTAGGCCGAGTAAGTCCAACTACATCTTGGCCCAAAATCGATTCATTGACCATAGCCCAGGCCTAAATCTATGTCCCTCTTGTTAATATTCTATCCCCATAGTCAAGGTTAAACTAAGGTATAATGAAACCCCTAAAAAAACAAAACCATCATTCTACTTTTTTGACCCTTCCAAAATCTCTCGGTACCTTTTTAAAAAGGTATCACCGGTTAACCCTTAAATTAAATTCGACCATCAGAATACTCCGACTGTTGAAGAAGTAGAAAGATGATTTTGAAAAGACTATATTTGGGTTCTTCTACTTCATTTTTATTTATTTATTTTTAGTATTTTTCTCTTCTCTGATTTCATTTTTTCCTCTGTCATTCAGTAATTAATATTTCATTAAATAATAAACTATACTAACATTCCCAAAATATGTAACAAATGCAAATACTAATAATATATAGATAGAATATATAATTATAGAATAGCAAGAAATTCAAATGTGTAAATAAAAATATAAACAAATTAAAACAAAAATTGTTGTTATTTTAAATTTTAAATTATAATTTATATATCATTTATATTATTGTTTTAATTTAAATTTTTGTATGAAAAAGGGCTAAAAAAGTAATACAAAAATTTAATATCATAAATCTACTATCCCTACTTTATCACCTAAATAAAACATGAAGTAACTCTATAGGAGGTAATGAAAAGAAATTAGCATTTAAGCGTTTGTCGATCTAACATTAGCAAGCTAGTCAATAGAGCGATTTTCTTCCCAAAAGTTATGTTGTACTTTAAACTCCAAGTGATAGCGCAACAATATTTAAATATCTTTAAGCAAAGCAAGTTCATCATTATCAATCATAAGATCTTGACTAAGAAGATGAGTGATGACTATCTTTAATCTCAACAATGATCTTATGAAATCCAAGTTGTTTTGCAAAGTTGAATCATAACCACGGAGACCACAAAGCACTAGGTTCTAGTTGTGACGATGAATATGTTCATACAAATGTGGTAAAACTACCAATCCAATCACCCCTTCATTTCTAAATAAACCTATTGCACCAATAAGTCCTAGGTTGCCTTTAGAAGCCCCATCAATATTAAATTTAATCACCCGAAAGGTAAAGGATCCCATTTGACAGAAATCAGAGAAGCACATGATCCAATTAACATCGAATTATTCATAGATGAAACAAAAATGATTTCCTTTGTTTGTGTATGACTGAATTACTTGTAGTGAATTTGAAGGGAAAACAAAATTGTCTTAGAAAAGTGACTTGTTTCTCTATTACTAAAAAAGCCACACACCTACTCAAAAAATTATGGTCTAATCATGGTGAAAATTTGATTGTCCCTTGCCAGCGAGATTTGAATTCAATTATTGCAACAAATTCATTTAGAAAAATTCTCCTAAGTATTGTTGTGGGACCAACTCAAGCCATACCTTAAGGACAATTAGACAATTCCTTAAAACATGTAAAGTTGTTCACATGAAACTGGCATCTCAAGCAATATGGATTTCCTCCCAAGTTGTAAAACGTCTTCAATTCATTAGTCAACAATCGCTTATGAATGGTTAGCTAGAGGAAAGTTCTATTATGTTGATATCCCTTCCACTTCCAAATTGTGAATCATATATTGTCAGATTCTTGATTATTCGCCCCATTGATTACCTCACATGCTGACTTAATAGAGAAAGACTTGGTTCTAGTACCGTCCCTCAAAAGAGCATAGTCCCCACCAAAGGCTAAAGGAGGTTTGCTAGCTCTAACACAAAAGATGATATTTTCTGATATAATATTTGAAAATTCCACTTCCCATTCAGCATGTAATCATAAACTTTTCTGTCTATCTCAAAAGGAGATAGTTAGGTACTAATAATATTATAGAGCGGCTCCATACTTGGTATCCATCTATTTGTCCAAACCTAACATGTTTGTCATTTTCCAAAGTCTAGAAGGCTCCTTCCCGTGAGGCTGGGCATACATTCACAATCACCTTCCATAAGATCAAGTCAATAGGTTTAGCATGAAAATTACTTTTTGATGAACAATATTTAACAGTTAGAACTTGTGCCCATAGATTATTAGGCTGACTCTTGAAGCCCCCTGCTAGCTTCATTATAAAACCTTTATTAGTCAGTTCGAGAGATATAAAACCAAGACCCCCACATTTCTTAGGAAGCAAAGTGTTGCCAAGGTGCAAATTTAAAGAATTAAGTGACAATGTGGATAAGATATTTTGAGTGGAAGAACTTTGTTGGAAGACCTTGTTACTGTCTTTAGGAGGAAGGTTTGCAAATCCCTCGTTATTTGCTTATGAAGCTGAGACGATCCTAAACTTTCATTTCTGTGAACAAGCCCTTGGAGTGCATTTGGTTCAGCATTCCCAAGGGGCTTTCAGCCTCCAAAGCCCATTGGGGAAATACTGGACTATTTGGCAACCATTTTAAAGTAACATTCAAGTGAAAGTCAGCATTGAGAAGGCTGAAAGCCCAATGCTGATAGGGACTAGCTTTGAGCTTTCAGCATTTGGCAAAATGCTGAAAGTTATATTTATTTTCCAAAACTATCATCACTCATTCTTCAAATTTCTTATTTTGTCCTCGTTACTATTTTTTAAAATGCCAAAATAATGTTAAAAAAATCAAATTTACATAAATGCTAAAAAATTAAATATATTTTGGTCTTTTAAAAAATATTTATATATTTGATTTTTAGCACATATATTTGATTTTTTTAGCATTATTGTAAAAATTTATATTTAAAAAGTTGCGTACATTATTTTTTCAAATTTAAACAAATAAAAATTAAAAAATTCCGTCGAAGGGTTTGGTCTTTTTTTAAAAAAAAAAAATTATATATATGTATTTGATTTTTTTAGCATTATTTTCAAATTTATATTTAAAAAGTTACATACATTATTTTTTCAATTTTAAAGAAATAAAATTAAAAAAATTTCGACGAAGCATTTGGTCTTTTTTTTTTTTTAATTATATATATGTATTTGATTTTTTTAGTATTATTGTTAAAATTTATATTTAAAAGTTGCATACATTATTTTTTTTTCAATTTTAAACAAATGAAATAAAAAAAAAACTAATATTAATCACCGAAAGGGATTTTCAAATGTGTTTTCTACCAAACAACATTTCTCTCAAAGTTACTTCTCAAAGCATAGTTTACCAAACGGTATTTGCATTTGGCTAAATTCCTTTAGGCTAAACTATTAGGGCTTGCTAGTTGTGGCAAGAATAACGTTACTAGATACTCGATTTCTAGAATACCAGTATGCTTGCATTGGTACTGTCCAAACCACTTTGAATGCTAAAAAAAACCAACGAGTCGCACACTAAGCATAGCAATTATATGAAATCACCAATCAAATTTTTATTCAAAATGGGCTTTCACAATATTGAACCAAACGCACCCAAAATCGACAACTTTGCCTTTCTTTTTATCTTTGGTTCTAACGGTTGTTATATATCTCTTGTTGAGAAGGACCATTAAAATCTTCACGTAAGTTTGCTTGAGGTAGCACCAAAAAGCGAGACCCTGGAGCAACTACATCTCCTCCTTTTCAACTATCAACTGGCATATCTTTCGCTTGCTGCCTTCAGCCCCTTCGTGTTTTGTGCACAACCATCATGGCCAAACTTAATTTAGGACTCATTTTGAACTTCTTGTCGTATAGCTACGTTTAAAGTAAGAGAATCAGGCATAGAGCTACATTCATAGTTTCTTTTGCCATTTTACCCCTTTAACAGTCATCCGACCCGAGGCCATAATGACCATATTTGAAACAAATCAGATATATGCCTTTATACTCCACACGTCTAAGTTTTCCTTCAAGAAAAATCAAAAGCCTTAAAAGGCGTGTTAAATCAACTTCAACACAAAGACAAGCATACTTCCCTCTAGTAGCTGGCATCGTATAAAATCTGCTCTTAATGGTCTTCCAATTAACAAACCAATTTGCATCATAAGATTCTCATCAAAATACTCAATATAGATATGTAGAAACCTAACCCAAGCTGTGACCCTATAATTGTCGCCTCATTTGGATCAAAATTGGGAATCCATCTTCTACTGGCCAAATAATGATCAAAGATCATCCAAGGTGCTTCCCTAAGCACAAAATGATAGCCCTCTAGCATGGAAAACTTTGCAAAAAAAATCATTACCCAAGTCAATCACTACTAATTCTACTTTTAGGAACCAAATATGCAAAAGTTTTTTATGAAGCAAATTGTATCGGGTAGTTTGACCCTAGCAATTTGACAATTAAAAATGGATGCCAAGGTCGACATAATCATTTCTTTTCCTCCTTACTTACCCTCAATATCAAGAGGTCCTTGAAGCCCGTTTGTGGCTCACCCATGGCTTCATTATCTGAGAGTTTGAAATATGAATCCTCTAACACCACTTCAAATCGAGTTTGTGAAGTATTGCATCCCAAAAGAGATTCTCGATAAGAGGATCTTTTAGTTGAACCCACAATCGATGCTCGAGAACGTTTGATAAATTGTTGAAGAGGAAAATAATCTCTTTCATCGTGATCATAGTGCAAAAGAGGAAGAGTTGGGACCGTCATAATCCATAGGGTTTTTTTCTTTACCAAGATTTCTAATTGATAGCCCTTTGGCATGAAAAGTTTTGCAAAAAAATCATTACCCAAGTCAATCACAACTAATTCTACTTTTGGAAACCAAATGTGCAAAAGTTTTTTTATGAAAGTATATCGTATCTGATAGTTTGACCCTAGCAATTTGACAATTGAAAATTGATGCCAAGGTCGACGCAATCTTTCATTTTCCTCCTTGCTTACCCTCATTATCCGGAGGTCCTTGAAACTCGTCTGTGGCTCACCCATGGCTTCATCATTGGAGATTTTGAAATATGAATCCTCTAACATTGCTTCAAATCGAGTTTGTGAAGTATTGCATCCCAAAAGAGATTCTCAATAAGAGGATCTTTCACTTGAACCCACGATCGATGTTCGAGAATGTTTGATAACTTGCTGAAGAGGAAAATAATCTCTTTCATCATGATCATTTTGCAAAAGAGGAAGAGTTGGGACCATTAGAATTCATAGGGTTTTTTTTCCTTACCAAGGTCTCTAACTGATAGCTCTGGCATGGAAAATTTTGCAAAAAAATCATTACCCAAGTCAATCACTACTAATTCTACTTTTGGGAACCGAATATGCGAAATTATTTCATAAAGCAAATTGCATCCAATGTTTGACCCTAACAATTTGACAATTAAAAATTGATGCCTAGGTCATGCAATCTTTCCTTTTCCTCCTTGCTTACCCTCATTATCAAGAGGTCCTCAAAGCCCATTTGTGGCTCCCCATGAGTTCATTTTCTGAGACTTGAAATATGAATCATCTAACACTGCTTTAAATTGAGTTCGTGAAGTATTGTATCCCAAAAGAGATTCTTGATAAGAGGAGACTTTCAATTGAACCCATAATTGATACTCGAGAACATTTGATAACTTGTTGAAGAGGAAAATAATCTTTCATCGTGATCATAGTGTGAAAATGGAAGAGTTTGGACCATAAGAATCCATAGGGTTTTCTCTTTACCAAGGTTTTTACTTTTTTTTATTTAATTAATATAGAAGTTTGTTATTTGAGAAAAATAACTTTTATGGTATAGAAATAAAAATCTCATCCTTCTTTTATCTCAACCCATACAAGATATTTATATCCATATTATATTCCTCTTACCAAACATAGCCAAAGTTTACATTTGCTGGACAATTTCCTAAGTGTTTTAGACCAATTTTCCTTTTTTAGAGGATGAATGATTTTCCATCCAATTAACCACCGACCGTTGCAGCGTAGAGGGTAGATCCTTTGCTCTCCCCGGTGGAGGCCAAGGTTCGAAGCCCCTGCGAAGCAGGGAGGCTGAAGCGCTGTGTGGTGATTTACGCGTGTCGCCGGGGTGGTGGTTTCCCTGCTATCGACACCTGGGGGTTTACGTGGCGGCTGCCGGTCAAAGTGGTTCCTCCAGTTCCCAAAAAAAAAAAAAAAAAATGATTTTCCATCCAATTTTCCTTTTTTTAGAAGATGAATAATTTTCCCTTTTTTTTTTTTTAAGGTAATCATTTTTCATAATTATCTTTTCACAAATATCTTCCTGTGGTGGGGCATACTTTCAATTTGTTCCATCTTAGGTTTTGGGGATTCCACTGTTTGACCTTTCCTCTCCATCTTGATCGTCGGACAGAGGTGAAGTGCCTCGGTTCTTGGATTTTGCTCGATCTTCTTGACAGAATTCGGTTTCCATTGCTTGCAAGCTCGAGTCAGTGCATACCCTTTTCGGTTTTTATTTCGATTTTAATTCGTTTCCCTGCGTTTGAGAAATTTTCCTGTCCATATTTTTGAATTATCCACATCCGTTTATATATATCCATCTGAGACCCGGCGATGACAGAGGAGTAGCGACTGAAGTTTGCTCCGTTTTTCCCTCTTTCTTGGGTCTCTCTGATCCTGTTCTGGGTTGTTCTGTTTCTTCCAAAGTTGAATGCTTTAAGAACTAATCCCAGCTGTTTCGATTTATTACGTCTAGGGTAGGATTTTGTTTTCGATTCTCTTTACCCAGCTGAATGGCTCGCTTGATTCTTCCGTACAAAGCTTCGACTTTTGCAAAGACAAATCTGTTCGGTTGGATCTCCTTATCTCCTGTGATTACTCAAACTCAGACCTTTGTTTGACGTTCGACTTCTTTTTGGATTAAATATGCCAGTGGAGTGATGGGACTAGTTTGCTCGTCTATATGAATAAGCCTGCACTTGTGTAGTTTCATATCGGCTCATTTTATGCGGGCGCGTGTGTCTAGTTCCATTTTCTTGGTTTGCCCGATAGAGAATCGTCATCTTGATTATTCTCAGTTGAATGGTTTATCTCTTTTGCTTCTTATTATCGTTACTTTTTTGTTTTTGCTAAAGGGTTTCGATTTCTTGCTTCTATTCAGGCCTCTCGTGGTGCTTTGCACATCAAGTCGGCAAGAAATACAATTAAGTGTAGGCCTTTCGCTAGCTCAGAGGTACGGATCTTATTTTACGCTTTTCATAGAGCAGGATATATCTATTTTGAAGCAATTGTGGCATTGAGCTTCACTTGGTAATTGCTTCTCCATAGGTTACGGGCAGGAGGAATTACGGGATTTTAAGTGCTTCATTGAGTGTAAGTTGCTGCAACTAAATCTAATCCTTGTTTGGGATTTATACCGGTGGTAGAAACAATACAACCTATAGTTGTCTGGCCATTTGCCATTGTAGTCATAGTTGGCATGCAGAATATTATCTAGTTTATTGCCGATTGAACCTGATTTTACCCTAAATGTGGACTCAGAGAACTAAGCAAGCAAGCAGGTTAATTTGTTCAGTTGCCACAGAGGCTACACCTAAGCAAGTTGAGGAATCGCAGATGGATGCCCCAAAAGAAATATTTCTGAAGGATTACAAGTTGCCAGATTACTATTTTGACACGGTATGGATTGCTTTATCAGCCAAGTGATGTGAGCTTCTTGGATTTTCTGCTTAAACATGCTAGATTATGTCTCCTTGTAAAACTGCCATTCAGGTGGATCTGAAATTTTCATTGGGTGAGGAGAAGACCTATGTCAGTTCTAAGATAAGCATTGTTGCCAGAGTTGAAGGTAGCTTCATGACCTGCTCTACATGTGTTATGCATAGAAAGTAGAAACTATCTATGATTGCGAGCTTTGTTTTTTTTCGGCAAAATATTTGTGAGGCAATCTTGCGGTTTTCTATCTGACGACTAACAATGTAAACAAATAGGTTCTTCTGCACCACTGGTTCTGAATGGACACGATTTGAAGCTAGTTTCTGTCAAGGTCAATGAGACGGAGCTGAAGGTATTTACATAGCACATTAAGATGTTCCCAAACCATCACTTTGTGCTTGAATTGTAAGCCCAACTTAAATTGTTTTCACTTTTAATAAGGAAAATGTGAATCTGGTAATGCTTAAGGAAAATATGTCTCTAGTTCTTCCCAGAGGATTGAAGAGCCTTATGGGGGTTGTATTGTTTCAGTCTTTTTAATGCAAAGTATCTGCTTTGTAGGATGGGGATTACCATTTGGATTCACGCCATCTGATTCTTCCATCACCACCGAGCGGTGGATTCACTTTGGAAATTGTTACTGAAATCTATCCTCAGAAAAACACATCATTAGAGGTGAAAATTGCCTCGTTGGCTGTGTTTTTTCCTTGTATTTCCTCTTTATATTCTCTTATGTTTTTATTTTAATATTTTTTAGGGCCTCTACAAGTCATCTGGGAACTTCTGCACACAGTGTGAAGCAGAGGGTTTTCGTAAGATCACCTATTATCAGGTCTGATTAGTTGATTTAGCATGTTCCCCTATTCTTTTATTTGTCGAGTGAATGATTGTGAATTCATTATCTTCATGGATGATTTTTAATATAAACAGGACCGCCCTGATATTATGGCAAAATATACTTGCCGAATTGAAGCTGAGAAGGATCTCTATCCTGTGTTACTGTCCAATGGAAACCTTATAGAGCAAGGCAATCTTGAGGTTGACTTTACTTTTTTGTGCCAATTGATGAAATTTGAAAGTTTGACCGTCAATGGATCATCAGTTACAATTCATTTTCGCTCTTGGAGCAGGGTGGCCGCCATTATGCCCTTTGGGAGGACCCCTTCAAGAAACCATGCTACTTGTTCGCATTGGTAGCTGGGAAGTTGGAGAGCAGAGATGACTCATTCATTACTCGTTCTGGACGTAAAGTGTCCCTGAGGATTTGGACTCCGTTGCAAGACCTGCCTAAGACTGGACATGCCATGTATTCACTCAAAGCAGCTATGAAGTGGGATGAGGAAGTATGTTTTCGGTAGCTTTTCTATATTTTCTGTTGCAGTCTTTTAGGTTATGTAAGCAGCTGCCATTTATGACTTAACTTGTGATTTTTTCGTGTAACAGGTTTTTGGTCTCGAGTATGACTTGGATCTCTTTAATATTGTGGCCGTTCCAGATTTTAACATGTATGTGTTACCTTGGTGATGTTTAAGTTGATGGTGTAATTGTAGACTCAATACATCATATTTGTTGATTAGTTGGATTATGATTTCGTTTCAACTTTCTGTCAGTGATAGTGCTTTTGTTTTGTATGCACAGGGGAGCCATGGAAAACAAGAGTCTGAATGTAATGTTTCTCATCTGTCTTGAGCTTTCATTCTCCCACGATCAATCTTCTCACTTACCAATGTTTTGGCAATCATATATGGGTTTGTTCTTGCCAGATTTTCAACTCAAAGCTTGTCTTGGCATCTCCAGAGACTGCTTCAGATGCTGATTATGCTGCAATTTTAGGAGTTATTGGCCATGAGGTTAATATATTTTTCTTTGTTGCCAAAGATTAATTAAATTTTGATTTATTTTAGTAATCTGTATGGTGGGTCGATCATGACTTGGGTTTTATATTTTGTCTATGGTGCAGTATTTTCACAACTGGACTGGCAACAGGTCTCTCTCTCACACCCACGCTTGCACGCACAGCCCCTCACACCCATACCCACAAATAACCATGCAAATCTTATGCAGTCAGCATGCCACATTATGCTTTGCACTATATAATTTTTACCTCTTTTTGTGATGGCATCGTTTTTATTTTTCTCTGGTGGGTTGTTTGAATTGATTTCAGAGTTACATGTCGCGACTGGTTCCAACTCAGTCTAAAGGAAGGGCTCACTGTTTTCCGTGATCAAGTATGATGGGTTATTCATTACTTCAAAAAAAAAAGAGGTTATTATCCTTTTGTTACATGAATTTAAGAATATTTTATGTATGATTGGCAGGAATTCTCCTCTGACATGGGAAGCCGAACTGTAAAGCGGATTAGTGATGTTTCGAAGCTTCGTATTTATCAGTTTCCACAGGTTTGTCTTCTCATGTTTTCAGAGACCTTATGCCTTCCTCACTCATGCTTTTTCATGGGAAGGATTTTGTGGAATTATCTATGTATTAATCTTGTGGGTTTTCCCTGTTCCTTTCAGGATGCTGGTCCAATGGCTCATCCTGTGCGGCCACATTCTTACATCAAGGTTTGCAGTCAAATATATGCTGTTAATTTAATTTTGTCTTTCAGTGATTATTCTCCTGGAATGCTTTATTAACTTTTTCCATATTCTGTTTCTCAGATGGACAACTTTTACACAGGCAAGTGTTGGAGGCAGTACATTTTTTCCTCTAATATTTCCTTTTCTCCTTGTTTTTGTTCCTTGACATCTCTGA
This sequence comes from Eucalyptus sp. ANBG9806169, assembly GCA_014182395.1. Taxonomy (NCBI): domain Eukaryota; kingdom Viridiplantae; phylum Streptophyta; class Magnoliopsida; order Myrtales; family Myrtaceae; genus Eucalyptus; species Eucalyptus sp. ANBG9806169. Next base: position 25,525,034 of record CM024576.1, read on the forward strand.
CTCTATTTGTTTTGCAATCATTTTGGATTAATACTTGTGGATTCCCCATCTCATGACCTGCAGTCACGGTAGGTTTAACATCTTCTTGCCTATTGCACTTCATACTTTGATTCTTTCTGTATGATTTCTAATACTCTTTTTTTTTGGGTTGTTTCTGATGGTCTGTAGGTGTATGAAAAGGTTTGACTCTTTATCTGGACTTAGAAATATTTTTGGTGCATCAAGTAATTATATTTCATGTTCAATAACCCGGGATCAAACTTTCAGGGAGCTGAAGTTGTGAGGATGTACAAGACCTTGCTGGGTAGTCAAGGTTTCAGGAAGGTAAGGCTGAGTGTTATCATCAGGTTGTGGGAGAACCTAAAATTGATTCTTGAGCACAGTTATCATCTGTCTCAGTCCTGACAAGACCTCATCCTAAGGTCGATACTTCACTCTATCTTCTGTTTCAGGGTATGGATCTGTACTTTCAGAGACATGATGGTCAGGCTGTCACCTGTGAAGATTTCTTTGCTGCAATGAGGGATGCAAATGATGCAGAATTCTCCAATTTCTTACTATGGTATACTGCATGTTGCCCCGATGTCTACTAGTTTAATTTCATGTCAATAACTACATATGACTGTATTATAGGTACTCGCAAGCTGGGACCCCCATGGTAAAAGTGACATCGTCCTACAATGCTGAAGCTCGTACGTTCTCCTTGAAATTTTGGTATGCATGCAAACAATGAAGCATTATTCTAATCCTTTCATCTTTCCAGCTTGGTTAGTGTGTTGCCTCATGACTCTTGTTATGTGCAGCCAAGAGGTACCATCGACTCCAGGGCAGCCAGTTAAAGAGCCAATGTTCATTCCCATGTCGGTTGGTCTGCTGGACTCGACTGGGAAGGATGTGCCTTTGTCCTCAGTATATCATGATGGGACATTGCAATCCATAGCAAAAGACGGTCAGCCAGTCTACTCTACAGTTCTTCGTGTTACCAAGGTTTGTTGATTTCCTCTCATGATCAAATATCCATCATTTTTTTTCACTATTCAGTAGTTTGGATTTAACCTCTTTTATGGTTTGACAATGCAAAGCAGAAAGAAGAAGAATTTGTGTTTGCTGATATAAATGAGAGGCCGATCCCATCTCTCTTGCGGGATTTCAGTGCTCCTATTCGCCTTGAATCTGATCTCACCGACAGTGACCTCTTTTTCCTCCTTGCGCACGATTCGGATGAGTTCAATCGGTTCGTTCTAACGAGCACACTTTTTTTTTTTTCATTTATTCATATATAGATGTTTTGCCTTACCAACTGATTGAGGCGCCTTAACACTTTTATTCCTGTGTTAGTTGGGAAGCCGGGCAATTGCTGGCCAGGAAGCTGATGCTTACCTTGGCAGCTGATTTCCAACAAAAGAAACCATTGGTTTTGAACCCCAAGTTCATTCATGGACTCGGAAGCATTCTCCGTGATTCAAGTCTGGACAAAGTAGGGTCTCATTCCTACTTAGATATGCTGATATAGTGATTCTTCTCTATCTTTTCTTGGCCTCCTCGAGAGAAGAAGATTACTTCTTAGAAGAACCTTGACATTCTTGGTATGCTCAGGAATTCATTGCGAAGGCAATAACTCTTCCCGGTGAGGGGGAGGTAATGGACATGATGGATGTTGCGGATCCTGATGCAGTTCATGCTGTTCGAGTATTCATCAGGAAGCAGATAGCTCAGGAGTTGAAGGGTGACTTAATAAGCACGGTAAACATTCTGGTACTTTTCTTTTGTACATGAAAAAGTTGTAATGTGTCTGATGAAATTATTGAGCTTGCTCTTCTCTTTAAACCTCCAGGTTGAAAAGAATAGGAGCTCAGATGGATATGTGTTTAACCATGACAACATGGCAAGGAGGGCTCTGAAGAACACTGCCCTTTGTATGTGTTTAGCTTTTTAAAGTCAATGTGTTTCAGATTCTAGCATAAGAAAGCTATAGTTTACTGACCAGTTTGCATCTTTCTTTTTTCAAAATTATAAACCAGCATATCTGGCTGCTCTGGATGATCCAGAGTGTACCACGCTTGCTATGCATGAGTACAAAACTGCCACAAATATGACGGAGCAATTTGCAGCTTTGGCGGCAATTGCCCAGAATCCTTCTCAAACTCGTGAGGAGGTTCTAGCTGACTTCTACAACAAGTGGCAGCATGACTTCTTGGTAATATCTTCTTATCCATTCTTGAATTCCTTGGTTGAGAATGTGCCTGCAACTCTCCTTTTGGGGGAGAGAATGAATGGGCATTGGTCAAATAAGAATTGTGCCTAGATTTATTTATGAGGAAAATACAACTTCAGTGTGTCCTTATGTGGAAAAACTTTGGTTTTGTTGTGGATTATATTTTAATTCAGCTGTTTAGTGTGTAATAGCGTTTAAATGCTTTTCTTTTGTGAAATTTTCATCCATTTTAGCATGTTTTGGATTCATTTATTGGGTGACATTTGGAATCTTGAACTGTTGTCGGGTATAGTCTTCAATGACATGTTTCAACCTCTTTGTTGAAGGTGGTGAACAAATGGTTTGCTCTTCAAGCAATGTCTAACATTCCTGGTAATGTTGAGAATGTCCGGAATCTCTTGAACCATCCGGCATTTGATTTGCGTAATCCAAACAAGGTAAGCGCTCGCTCCAGGGATAGAAGTATGTTCATCCTCAGCTGCATTCTACATGCATGTTGACCTCTTTTGCATTCCTAACCGATCTGCTTTCCTGGGGATAAGGTATACTCGCTCATTGGCGGGTTCTGTGGTTCTCCCGTGAACTTAAATGCAAAGGATGGGTCAGGCTACAAGTTCTTGGGAGAAGTTGTGGTACAACTAGACAAGATCAATCCTCAGGTTGGTTTGAAAACCGTGTTTCATGTGATGGTATGGTAAGATACGTCTGCAGCGTAGGTAACTTTTGTTCTTATCGGCCTATTCTCTCGATATATTTCAGGTTGCGTCCCGAATGGTCTCTGCCTTCTCAAGATGGAGACGCTATGATGAGACGAGGCAGAACCTTGCTAAGGTAAGAAGTTCGGGTCATGGATGCTGTTTTCTGTACCCTCTTTTTCTTCACTTGCCAATTTCATTCACTGATGCCATTTTCCGTGCCTCTTTTACAGGCGCAGTTAGAGATGATCATGTCTACCAATGGACTGTCCGAGAATGTTTTTGAGATCGCCTCGAAAAGCTTGGCGGCTTGAACATCACCTCTACTTGGTGTTTATGCGGTTGCTCCTATGGTGGTGAGATGCAAGTCATCAATATATGTGGAATGTCTTTGAGAAAGAACCATCATAATAAGTGCTTAATCTCCTTGCCCCGAAACAACTGGGGCACGCCGTGGAAATTATGTATTTAGGTGATGTGTTAAGAAGGGAAAGTTTCAAAGACTCTGGCTGGGTTGATTTTTATTACATATTCCATTTGCACTTTTAAAAGAAAGAGGAGCAACGAAGTGTGAAACACTCGAATATCACTGTGCATTGCTGAATAATTCAGAACTTGGTCAGCAAGAGCATGCTTCATCACAGAAAACTAATGATACGGAAAGGACTTAGCTCCGTAGGTAATACGGGACTTTCTTCTAGTGTGCCTAGAGATCCGAAAACACAGAAAGAAGAAGACATTTTGCTTAAGAAAAGCTCTCCCGAGCTCAAAGAAATTACTGTCAATGATAGACGACAATTCTATAATAGATTGTTCATCGATCAACTCAAGCTCGAGACATTGATATTTCCCGTCTAATTAATCATTTTACCATTTGATCAACCCACGAGTATTCCAATTTATCCAAATGAAAGTCATATTTTCTGGACATCTGCTTCCAAATTTTCTTGCACAAAACGAGTGTCGCAGATGTTTGGTGTACTCTTGAAAACATGAATACAATGAAAGTATGTTTCTTGTGTGCTCCCTGCATTCACAGATCACAGTAAGTTCTTCCTGCCCAGAAGGGGTACTTCCTGCAAATTCGTGAGAGGTTAAGGATTTGAAAATGTACGGAGGCAATGAGTCTCATTCTTCTGAAAGAAAGGTTACGGATTCGAACACGAAACCTCAAAAGTAAAAATAAGAAAAAAGTGATTCAAGAAAATCACTAAACCTTCTGTCCCATTTTGCGAAAAGAATATACGAAATTCATCCGAATAGATGCATTCTACTATGAGCTTGGATCATACCATAATCACTCATATCTTAACCAGCAAGCACTCTAGGTATTTACTACTTCCAAATAGGAACTCTTCCCTTAATGGCACGCATTTAATGTTTGCTATTTGCATTTCTGCGCAAGTCATATCGATCCCTCTCCTTGCATCAAATACAGAATCCTCCAAATAAGCTGGGTTTTCCCTCGAGCCCTTAACCTTTGATACACTTCTTGAAAAGTTCAAACCAATAAAGTTTTCAAGCCGAAAAGGGAAAGAAAAAACTTGTTCTTGAGGAAAAGAAGAGGCTAAGGAGTAACCACAGTCGTTGAAAATAGTGGATAATGGCTCTGCCACTCGTCTCCCAACCCAGCTGACTTGCCGTACGGGGAAACAAGTGAAGTATATGGAAACATTGCATTTAAGTGATGGAGAGCACATTGATCTTTTCCCCGTTTTGGAGATGGAATGCGGGAAGATAAATTGGACGAGAAAGAGCCAGAGACGGTGTGCAAAACTGGAGCTGAAGGTCGTGAAGAAGAAGATACCCTGCAAGAAGTGTTTTTTCTTGTGAGCGAGATGAAGGTGGCTACATGGTGAGAAGCATTCTCCAACTGCTGGAAGTAATGGAATATTCTTGGCTAATTTCGTTTGTTTTTCTTTGATTTGTGATATTTGTATGCTGTTGCTCTTAGTTCTTTTGATCGTTCTTGTTCATGAGAAAAATTCTTTTGATCGTTCTTGCTCACGAGAAAATTTCCACATCTTATTTCTTTGCAAAGTAAAATGATTGTCGGGTCTTCGATTCCCTGCAATCAATGTTGATGGTGGCAAAGGCAGAGTTCTAATTTTTATCGAATCATACTCATCAAACTCCTGGTTTATTCTGTTGAAATGAAAATAGTGAAAGCCTTATATGGGCATAGGTTAGTTCTTACGCCTATATATCATGTGAATTGAATTTGGTGATGCCAAAAGTTTAATTACTTCCGCAACGATCTTGGCTGGTTCAATTTTGCTGTCTTAATATTTTGGTAGTGTTGCTTGGTTTCGTCAGCCTACTGTGAAAGTGATAAGCTAAGGTTGTGTTATGTCGTGAGCATTTCGGTTGAGATTGATTAGTTGTTCTGCCGTGAGTTTGCGATGTCCGAGATGGTTTTAAAGAGTACCCGTTCTATGCTCTCGATCTGATTCTTAATTCTATTGTGGCTTCAACCCATGTTTGATAATTGATTCGTTGGAGTGTCTGATGATGCATGCTTTCTCAGATCTCAAGAAGAACAACTTTAGGGTGGACGAGAAATCGCATAGTTGTAAAGCTGCATAAGAGCAAATTCTAGCTAGGATGGCCCTGAATATGATGTCCCCGGGATTCGAAATCGGATGCAACCTAAAATTTCAGCAGAGATGGGAGTTCAGGAACAGCGAAGACAACTCGTCGAGTGACGACAAGTCCAATTCAAGCCATCATCGAGCGTCAGAGAAGAATGAACTGGTGCATGATCAGATCTCTCCAGGAGACAATGAATCCAGCTATACTAGGAGGCCTCAGGAGAAAGAACAAGCGGCATGCCCTGATGGAACAGATCAGGCTGATGAGAAAACCAAGAAGGCGAAAACTAGGAGTAAGAAGGATAACTCAGTAAAGGAAACAAAGAAGAGGCGAGCCAGCGCCGGAGCCGGTACTAAGAAGCGAAAAGGAATTGCTTATGATCCTTCCATTATGAAAGAGCTTGGAGCGTTCACGAAGTCCGTAGTGCAGGAGCTCGAAGATGAAAGGATAAAAATGGTTGCGTGGATGAGGGAGGAAATCGACAAGATGGTGTCCGGAGACGCTTCAGCGCCCGTACCAAGGAAGGACGGCACTTGCAGTGGAGACAAGACCAAACCAGCACAGAGCCATGAACATGCGGAGAACGATCAGGCCCAGCATTGGAAGAGCTCTGCAAAGGGTGTCGTCCTGGCTCTTCAAAGCGAGAGGCTTAAGAGTCGGACGAACCGAGGACGAAACAAAAGAGAGGAATTGCAATTGCAGCATGAGAACAGCATTGAGGAGAACGTGAAGATGAGGGATCGGACTCGTGCCAACGATGATGCCAGAGCACAGAAACTGAAGCCAGGCAAGAAAAGGCAAAGCAAGGGCAGGGATTCCGCGCAACCAGCCAAAAGGAAAAAGGCATCGGATCCCACTACTTGTCCTAGGCCCGCTGAAAATCACGTAAGCAATGGTCACGGTTCGAAATCGACGACAAACGGCAGAGAAGTCCCAGGAACTAATGAACCGATACAATCTACTGATCCCTCGAAGAGCAATCTCCAACTCCAGCCGAGCAAGCTTGACCTGAGCAAGGGTGCTCTGGATTGGAACACTGGGTTCCTGGAAAGACCCTTAGCAAGCAAAATCACATCCGACTCAAGCAATCGCCAGGTGACTCCAAACAATCAAACTAATTGCAGGATGTTCGAGAAGGAGAACGGGCAAAACTCGGGTTTCCTTTCGCAGATCAGCAGCTTGTCGGATCACTCGAATCCTACAGGTTCCCCAAAATGCTCAATGTTCCCTACCATCTCGAAAGCCGATGATCTGAGCGAAAACTACCTGCACAGGATCAATCCTGTCCAGTCGAGATTCTCTCAAAGAGAGATTCTGAATCCAGCAGGAAGGCTCGGGAGCCTCGCTCAGGCATGTACTAGAAAAGAAGGCTCTTTGAACCGCGGCGGTGCCTTGGAACCAACCTCACAGGCTAGGCTTCCCACGACACTCTATCAGGGCATGGACGCAAGCTTCAGCAACGACCAGCCTTCGAGTTTGGAGAACTTGCTCCGAGCGAACGAGAGCGCGCTAGGACTGAGACTGAGCACCGGAGCAATGTGGAACAACAGGCACAGTTTTTCAGACTACCACGTTCCTAACAGCTTCCTCAGCCTCATGCGTCCTAGCTTGGACGGTCGGCTCGCCACATTTCAGAGCCCAGATCCTAAAAAAGGTTGTTGATTCCCACGATGGAATCTGTTCTTCCGTGAAGCAGAAGTATTGATGAATAACTCCAATCTACAAGCCAGAGATGCCTCGTCTGCTGCTTTTCTTTCCAAAAAATTTCCCATCAATTGACTCGCCTTGATATATGTAGATGCAATGGTACATTTTGTGTTCATCTTTGAGTGAAACGGTCTGATGCAAACAGTACAATTTGAATGCTTCTCGTCTCACCATCCCACAAATTTCTGAAGAACGTCTCCCCCTGTTTGAGCGTAGATGTGACTGAACTGGAACTAGAGGCGATCATTTGGCCACAGGGAATTCGAAATGAACTTGACTCGCTCCTACCCGCCACCGATCACCGAAAAAACATAAAATGGGATTCATCGAGCCGGGCCTAGCTCGGTCTCAATCAAGATCTGTCGTGGTCTTATCGACCAAGTGCACTTTATTCAAGTCCACCCTCATATCGATTTCATCCATCCCGGCTTCTCAGGCAAGCTTGCGGATCATGAGTATGGGTAAGTAGTTTCACGTTTCGTTCAGTTCCACCTGGACCCTAAAACCCATCAGTCAAACAAGTTTATTAATTTTTAAAATTTGAAATCTACCCTATCACAGGTTCTAAAATTTATTCGGGTTTCACCCGAACTCTTAATTGAATGATTGCAATAAATCATCACCTCTAATGATCACCATTTACTACAATCCACTAATCACAACTCATATTTACACATACAAAGATTATGAAATACTAACAAAGTAAAAGTCTCGATCATGGATGTCACCCGAAATGGATGTTCAAATTAATGGTTTCAGATTATGCATTCATCGTTAGACGCCATGAAATGCGAAGATATAGAACAAGAAAAATACGACGACTTGTTTTAGGTTCTAGGTTATTAATTTCACCTAGAATTTAAAACTTACTCATTAGAACAAATTCCCTAAACTTTTAAACCTACAACCTAAAATCTGAAATCGAATCGGCAGGAAAGATCTAGTTCTTAGGTTCTTGAATTCATCTAAGGGTGAGCATATCCCACGAACTACCCTGATCGGATCGGATTGGTCGGTTTGGTTCGATTCCCAGGGGTGTCGGTTCCATTCCTGGTTTCATAAAAATGGAACTGGTGATTTTCGGTCCGATTCTCGGTCTAGGGGGAAATCGGACCAACACTTTTTTTAATAACTTCTCAAAAATAGCAAAAACTTTAAAATTGTAATAACTCTAGTAATTTTTTTTTTAAAATTTTTTTTGGCTAAGTGGCCTGTTTTGTTGGACTGGACCAATGTGGATAAGCCGAATTGGCCAATCCAGTCCTGATTCCAAAAAATGGAAACTGGTCCTCCTGATTCTTAGGTGGAATCGGATCAGATCAAGAGCCGACAATCCCTAATTTTACCTTAAAACCCTGCTCATTCCTAGGCTTTGTGATCAGATCCGACCCGCATAGAGGAGGATTTGCAGCAGTTACGATGTCACCGGCCATCTTGCCCCATTCCCCAAACGCATGGTCAGATAAGACCACATGGCCGGTCGGAGACAGGGAGAACAAAGGGCAGGAGGGCGCTGCCCCCATCTCTTGCTGTCGTTATTAGGCACCGAACCGAAACCTGCCTGCCCATCTTCGACTTTCCATAGAAAATGATTGAATCGTTCAACAATTTTCACGATGACGCAACGGGAAGAATTCTCGCAATTTTACACCTTTCCCCCCCGCCGTTTCCTCCCTTCTATTTCCAACATGACCTAAGGAATTAGTCGACAACATCCAGACGCGAACAAGTACGCCCGAATAGAATTGTCTTCCCCATTATCATTTCCCCCCTTTTCTTTGTATTATTCTACAGGATATCAAATGCGAATTTGTATATTTTTAAAGATTCGAGGGGTTTAAAGTTTGGTTAGACTTATCAAAACAGGCCATGATTCAATTTCTTAACTCATATTTAATCGGCTGAATTGTTATATAAGTTAATTGTATTCAGTAAATAAGTTAAGAATGATGCAACCTAAAGTAATATAGATATCATCAAATGAGTTCACCACTTACCAAAGTCAAACCCACTTCTATGGTTTTATTTTTCACCCTCTCTCGCCTTTATTTAATCTTGCACTCGCTTGCTCCGTGCTCTCACCTGAATTTGGGTACGAGTTTTCCTTTGTTGGGTTAAGTATGAAAATATTTTAGTAATATAAAGTCAAGTGCACGTCACTAAATTTTTTATTGCATAAAAATCGAATCAACGCAAGTTATATGTATTAACTGGGGTAGGGTCGACCCGACCCAATCCATCCTATTGATCGGTTCTAGGTTCAGCGAATGTCAAATGTCGATTAGTATATTTTCAGAGGATATTGACGCGATGAGTGACGTTTCCACTTCAATTCGGGCGAAACGTGCTTTTGTTCAGTGTCTGGTGTCCCGGTTTAGACGACCGTGCTGACGACGTGACCAATTAGGAGAAAATACGAATGGCCAAGATGAATATATAAATAAATAAAAAAGGGGGGGCGAAAAGAAGAAGCAGAAAGGGATTGATTACCGACCGGAAGATGCGTACGGACAAGTCCTATTTACCGGCCACTGCCGGTGATTTACATCAATCATTGGTTTTCTTTCTTGTTACCAACGTGATCCCGTCGAATTCCAGGCGCCTTCCTTGGCGTTCGCCTCCCCCCCTTTTTCTTTTTTGAGTAACAACAATAATTGCTGGTCATCTAACTATTACGTTTATTAAACCCAAGAAAAAGGGTCAAATTGTCTTTTTATTGATTTATAAATAATATCATCCAACCGTACGACACCGTAGAAATGTACAACTATTTAGACTATCGTGCTAGAAAAGCCAAAAGAGGAAAAAACTAAAGAAAATGACTTAACCCAACAGAATTACTAATGAACCAGTAGAGCTGGGTCGTTTTCCGAGTCTCCCTCAAGCTCCACGCTATCTTTCTCGAGTCGAGATCAAGCAAAACTCAAATGCCAATCGGATCCTTTGGCAAGTCAAATCTATCCAAGCACAAATTATTGCGAGGTTAATCGAATAATTGAGTTTGTATTGTTTTGAGTGGGTCGATTCTTTTATTGACCATTGAAATCTCGAAACGACAGGGTCCAGTCGGCTAAAAGTTTCAACCTTATCACCCACTTCTCTTTTTCTTCTTTCTTTCTTTCTTTCTTTCCATTTTTCTTTTCGACCATTTTCTTAACCACCGTCTCGTCTCGTGTACGAACGCGACCGGCGAAAGGTAGTTAAAAAAACAGGAAAAGAAAAGACAAACAGTTAATTTGCATTCTCTCTCTCTCTCAATCTCTGTCCGGAGCTGTGATGCGCGCTTCTTGAATCTGCGGTCGGCGAACGACGATGGAGCTCCGGGGAGTCTGGTGGCGGGCGATCTCCGTCGTCGCCGTGATCTGGCTGGCGGCGTGCGGCCCCCGTCCCGCGTCGGCCGGCGACATCGTCCACGACGACGATAACCCTCCCAAGAAGCCCGGCTGCAACAACCAATTCATCCTGGTAAAGCTCCTAATGTTGCTCCCTCCGTCGGGTTCTCGACTGGAACGCGTGCGCCCGATTCCGGCGATCTCTGACCCGGTCGCCGGCTCTCAGTTCGCGTGCCGTTGACTGGGTCGTTGCTCGATTCGCGGTGTACGGAACCGGTCGCCGTGCTTGTCCTGGTGGATGAGCGACCGGGTCGTGCTTAGAGTTTGAGGTTGGAGTGTGGTTTGCTTGATTGTGTGCAAGAGAGGGACTGATTATGGTGCTGATTGGAGCTAATATTTTGTTTAAGAGTATAAGGGAGCTGATGGAGTTAGTAGGTTCGAGCAATTTTACTGCTTTAGGTACAAACATGCCGAGATGTGAACTGCTTCAGCTTGTTATCCGGGAAAGTTGCTTTTCTTCGGGGTAATATTCGGTCAATTTGGTTTTCGGTGTCTTCTGGGGAGATTTTCCCAGCCGGCACGCGTTATTTTTGGGGAAGCTTTTGTTTCTTCAGTAGATAGAGTATTACCCCAATTTCTGCCTGCCCTTATCATTGTTAAACTGCAGTTGTGGAAAGAGCTGGTGATTTTAAGCTGGGTATCTTCTTAGGTTATATGTAGGTTATGAGTTGGTAGATTTAAAATTATTTCTCATTCTGAAGCAAAGTGTTACTATAGTTGCCTTTCCAGTGATTGATTCATAATGATTCTGTCAGGTTAAAGTCCAAACCTGGGTTGATGGAGTTGAGAACAGAGAATTCGTTGGTGTTGGTGCTAGATTCGGTGTACCAATTGTGTCGAAGGAGAAAAATGCAGACCGGTCGCCCCTTACTCTATCAGATCCTCGTGATTGTTGCCGTCCGCCAAATAAGAAGGTACCTCTTTTAGGTTGCCTCAAAGCTCCAGAAACTCACAAGTAGCACTACTTATATTTGAAGATGTATTGTTGCATCATCAGTATGACTGACTTAGAATTTCAATATTGTTAAGCTCACTGGTGATGTCATCATGGTGGATCGAGGCAACTGCACATTTACTACGAAAGCAAATAATGCAGAAGTTGCTAATGTGTCAGCCATCCTAATTGTAAACAACCAAAAAGGTAATAGTGACGGTATTTTGTCAAAAAAGCTAATACTTTTTCGTGCTCTCAAGCATGAATTTTGATAGTGAAGATTTTGTAGGTGACATGAAAATTTGAACTTGGATGAGATAAATGCTGCGTAATGCCTGACTATAGAAACCAAATCTTATTAACTTGAGAATTTCATTGGCCATTGAGATGAGCCAGTTTAGTGTGTGGCTCTGTTCACCACATTAATGAAGCTGTTTCTTTTCCACAACAGAACTATACAAGATGGTTTGTGATCCCTTAGAAACTGATCTGGACATAAAAATACCGGCGGTCATGCTCCCGCAGGATGCTGGTTCAAGCCTCCTGAAAATGCTGATGAAAGGTTCATCAGGTAAGCAATTTTTCTTCTGAATTAGCTGCATGTCTAATGTCAGCTCAATAAGGTTCCATACCTTGATACAATCTGAGAATATACGGATAACTTCAGCTGTACAGCATTTACTTACCTGCAGAAGTTTCTTAGTCATACCCAGTGGCAGATACCTTTTTTTGTTTTTTTTTTTTTTTTTTTTTTTTTGGGGGGGGTAAGGCAGTGGTGGCTCCTGCTTCCTAGGCCAAAAGTTCCTTATAGCATTAGCAAATTGACCCCTCAAACCTCAAACCTCAAATTCTCATTCTCCCATTACTCACACCTCAAGTTCTCTTTTATGTTTGAAGCATAGCTTGCTCAATATGCAGATCATTTACTAAACATTCAGGTTGTTTGCAGTGTCTGTGCAGCTATATTCTCCTACACGTCCTTTAGTTGACATAGCTGAAGTATTTCTATGGCTAATGGCTGTTGGTACCATCCTCTGTGCCTCATACTGGTCTGCATGGAGTGCTAGAGAAGCAGCCATCGAGCAGGACAAGCTAATGAAGGTTCTTTTTCTGATTTGGTGCTGTACACCTGTGCTTTCCTTCGGTAGACGCTTTTCCTCAGATTCAATGGTTTACCTTCTCTGCCTTTATCAATCTTGTAGGATGCTGTGGATGAACTTACAGACGACAAGCATGTAAAGGCAACTGGCGTTGTAGAAATCAGCACAACTTCAGCCGTTCTCTTTGTCATCATTGCTTCGGGCTTCTTGATCGTTCTCTACAAACTTATGTCTACCTGGTTCATAGAACTGTTGGTGGTTCTTTTCTGCTTAGGTGGTGTAGAGGTATAAATCTTTGGTTGACGTCCCCTGTTATTGCATATTTGCTTATTTTTCTACACAGAATTGTGACTGCTGAGCTAATGACAGACCAGTCACTCGATAGTCCTCGTTTGTGCCATTTTACTTGAGGACAATAGCTCATGATACAGCTCCAACAATTACTTCGTCTTTTCGGATTGTAGTCCTTCTGTGTGCATACTCTTCAGGTGCATATCTGACATAGTAGCTGCTTTGGCTTGCAGGGCTTACAAACTTGCTTGGTTGCTTTATTGTCAAGGTAGTTCCTTATTTGACACGTATGTCCTTGCATGTTTGATAATTTAGATTCATAAGCTCATCTTTCTCATACTTGGTCGACTGTAAGGATAATTAATCTTGTGAATTTGGCTGAATTGATTGTTATAGGGATCACAATATTGTGCCTTACCTAACAAAAGATGCGATAGATAGGGGTGATAGGTTCTAAGGTGAGTCGGACCAAGAACTAGGAACTAACCCTGTGACCTTTACTGAACCGGTTGGTTTTGGAACCGCCAGTTCCCGAATTTCCCAACTGGCTGGTTCTGATCCGGTTCCTGTTCTGTACGGGAAGTGGTGCATTTTATGTGTTGGGCCAAATTCTTATAATAGAATATAAAAGTTGCATTATTTCGCTATAAAACCATTCGTTAGTTAATTGATTATGTTGTTGTTTGTTATGTTAAAGGGGATGGTTTAATTGTGCAGAAATCATTTACTTATGTTGAATACCATGGTGACCCTATTTAATGTGCATTTGTCATGCTGAACAAACATAAAAAATTGTCAATGGAAGCTGTAAAGAGAAATTGAGTGAGATTTGAGAATTCAGCTAAAAACAACTTTCAATAGGGAATTGGTCCTTATATTCAATCTTTTTTTGTGTTTAACGTATTCTTTGTAGCTCCTTTGCAATTTTCTACAGTCATGTAAAATAAGGTCATATTGCATGGCAACTAGCATCACTATTAGTGACTAGAGAGACCTCTCCCAGAATGTGAGGCTGGTTATTGATTATATCTTTCCCTGTATAAATATTCTCTGACAGCCTGATAATAGCAAGCCCACAATAGGCTTTAAGCTTGACAAGAAGACACTGCTCCATGTGAAGGTGAAATAGCTAAATCAAGGTGTTCTTGATAGGAGGGATGGTATTAAAGTGATTATAGCACAACATACATATGAGACAATTAAAATGGATGACGATACATATTTTGGTTAAGTGGAATAACAGTTTGGATTCTCTTTATATTATCTCAGGGCTAGAGTTAATTATTTGTCGATTTCTACAGATGGTTCAGAAATTTCGGGGATTCATACACCAAAGTACCGTTCTTTGGAGCTGTGTCGTACCTGACCTTGGCTGTTTCTCCATTCTGCATAGCATTTGCTGTTGTTTGGGCTGTTTATCGAAATACTTCCTTCGCCTGGATTGGTCAAGATATACTTGTAAGGTTCAATTGCCTTTTTAACAGTCCAAATGGAACTGTACTTTCTGCAGCCATGTGGATGTAGTCCTTGCATAGTCTCAGTGATGTTCTGTATTTTTCACTTTCTGCGAGAATAGTGCAGTTGGTTAAGTAAGGAAAATCTGCATCAGAAGGCATCCTCTTGTCATCTCTTAACTGTTTCTGTTGTATGTTTGCAGATACTTGACTGTTAAGTATTCTTATGTTCATCAGTCTTATTGTACAAATAAAATTCCTTTACCCAACAAACATCCAACTGCCTCCATCTTTAAATGACTTGGGTATAATAATCTTTAGTCCCTGCTTAAGCTCAAGGTTGGTCAGGCCTCTGAAGATTTCATCATTGTAGTTGATAAGTTATGTTAGTGGGGATGAGCAATTGCTAATGCTGGTCTCTGCTTATTTGTTGGTCCTTATTTTGTGACTGAATCACCTGCGTTGGCTCTTAGTTTCTCTTGCTTTCATAGGGTAAAGAATATTGCATCCTTTTCTATAATACTTCGCTACGAGTATGTACATCATAAATTCACATATTTTCTTACTTTTGCCTCTTTAACAAGTGCACTAGTTGTTTTAAAAGGTGACTTGAAAATACTACATTTACTTCTGTTTGTTCCACATGTCATTATTTACTTTACTATTCCTTCTGATAAAAAGGGTTACCATGGTGTCTGCGAAAATGATTTATTTACACCGCCTCTTCTGTTTATTAACTCTTTTAGATCTTTCTTAACGTGTCTGCTGCTTACATTCTATGTGAATATCACAAGTCAAGACTATTCTGTGGGAGTTTTTATGCATAGTGTGGGGGTTATTGATGATCGAATGGCTGGCGAAAGTAGGTTTATGAGATTTTGTTGGAACATTAAACTTAGACTTGTTTTGTCTGCTTCCTTTCAGGGGATTGCTCTGATAATCACCGTTCTTCAAATTGTTCGAATTCCAAATCTCAAGGTAGTCATTCTGATGAACTCTGCTGAGATGATTGCTTTTAACATTCAGGTGTCCAATGGATATGGTAAAGAACAAGCTCTTGATCATAGTTGTCCCTAAGATCCTCTTGAGGCCATTAATCTTACCCTCCTTGATACCCACACTTCTGCTGCAAATGCGGAAACCGAACAGCAAGTATGACCCTTCCCCATTCCCCTTGATCCTCCCTTAATATGCCACCAATCAGCAGTCCCAATACTCTCCACCACTGCTCTGTTGAAATTCAATTTGAATCAGTAAGCTTGTGGAATTTGCCATGTCACCCCTGATCTCGACTTCTTTCAGCATTGTTTAATCTTTTTTAATGCAACATATTGTTCCCCTGCTTTAGTTCGAGAGTTGCTCTGCATGTTGTTCCCCTGGTTAATGTTTCGGCATTATTTAGACCTTGTCCAAGGTAGTTTACTATGTATGTTTTCTGAGTGAGTTAACTGTATAGCGCCAATATCCTGGATATTGGAGAAACTCTCTCTCTCTCTCACATGACTTTTCTTGTTTCCTTAATCAGGTGGGAACAGTTCTTCTAAGCTGTGCTTTCTTGTATGACATTTTCTGGGTGTTCATTTCAAAGAAGCTGTTCAAAGAAAGTGTGATGATTGTGGTGAGTATTCTTACTAATCTTTTTGTCAAATATAGGTTAGAAGTGCCTTTTCTTTAGAGCTCAACAATGTCGATAATCTTTTAATTGCAATTCCGTAGGTTGCTCGAGGTGATAGAAGTGGAGAGGATGGAATTCCAATGCTGTTAAAGATCCCCAGAATGTTCGATCCATGGGGTGGTTATAGCATTATAGGATTTGGGGACATTCTTTTGCCAGGACTGGTGGTAGCATTTTCGCTCAGGTTTACCCATTTTCCTTTGGCTTGGATCAGATTCAGTTATGCTGTATAACTAAAATACTTAAGTTGAATAAGTTCTCACTCGCGACACTTTCACACTTGTAACTGGCGGAAGCACAATCAAATCAATATCTTGGTAAACTGCTTTCTGTCTACAATAGGATTTTGCAATAATGTACTATCTGCAGATATGATTGGCTGGCAAATAAGAATCTTCGAGCTGGATACTTCTTGTGGGCAATGCTTGCTTATGGATTGGGTAAGAGAGAATTACTAAATGGAAAGATAGGGAATATAAGAGTATTTCCCATTTCATTTTACCATTTCTTGTGAATATGACTGTTTTTATAACTATTTTCTGCCGCACGCCTGACTGCAGGTCTTCTTGTAACTTATGTGGCATTGAATTTGATGGATGGGCATGGGCAACCTGCCTTGCTTTACATTGTTCCATTTACGCTCGGTAATTTCCTCGTGCAAACCTAATTAAAGCATGTGTCAATGCCACATTGACAGAACTCTATATGAATTGGGAGATTTGTGCATTACTGCAGGAACCTTTTTAGCATTGGGAAGGAGGCGAGGCGATCTAAAGGTACTATGGACCAGAGGAGAACCAGAGAGACCCTGTCCACACGTGCGACTACATTCTAGCGAGGAAGTGGATCAAGATAATTGAGATTGGAGCTTGTAATTGCACATCAGGTGAAGTTAATAATCTTAACTGAGGATTATGTGGTAGAAAAATGCTTCTCAGATGCTTACCGTGAGATGACAAAGTTGTATGCAAGAACAAGATTGCTACCATCGGCTTGAAACAAAGTGAAAGTCAGTTGACAAAAACGTTGTCTATGTATCATTGGCAGATCTTTCTCCTGTATCCTGTACCTGCTTCCACTTTAAGACTTAGTGCCGTCTTAGACTGTATTAGACGTGCGAACGACTACTAACTAATGTATGGAGACACAACATGTTGTATATGCAGTATTTTTATCACTGTCTAGAGCGATGCTACCTGGTAACAGAGGTGTAACTTGTAGGCTCTATTACTGCTAACTCCGGCTACGGAGAAGCAAGATCCCGATGTGTGTCGAGAGCCTTGCTTGCCGTGTCAATTGGTATGCACATGACAATGATGTGCTTACCATCTTCTCTGCGTTTCATTAAAGATAGAATTTCGCAAAAGAGCCTCGCGGTCAAAGCCAAGTTCTCACTTCCTACATCGAGGGTGATGCTCTAGGAAAGGGATTGTAAAGGCGTCCTGTACTTTCCATTTTCGGCTTTTGGAAGAGCAGGATCGACACCCCAATTTTCCTCTCACGTCAGATAGCTCAAGGAGGTTAAGAAAACGACATTGTTGCCCACTTTGGACAGAAAGATACGAGGGATTTAGGCGACAGCCATGTGGTGTTTTGGTTAGGGAATTGAATTGGTTCTAACTTTGTATCCAACAGCGGTATCGACTTTGCCTGAAGACGCATCCTTGTGATGACATGTCCGTGGTCTCAAAACCGCTCCTGCTCGCCATCATCACTTCGTGACCCATGATTCAGACGCAAGAGTGCGATTTAAGGAAAAGGGGGTTCTCTATGATGATGGCGACTCTGCCGGCTCATCTTCGTGGGTTAGATGGCGATCGAGTCAATGCCCCATGATACCTAAGTAGGCTATTAATCTTGCAAGTGTGGCTAAAGTTGTAGTGCTTTGGAAAAAATTGCAGTCCTACCCCACAAGAAAGGCAGAGGCTTCTTCCTTCTTTTCCTTTTGCTTTCGTTAACCAAAAACCCTCGACCAACGTGTCTGGGAAGTAACGAAATCAAAGATTCTTACCGCATCAGTCATCTCCTTCCACGCGTGATCAAATATTTTCAAGTCCAACGAATTCGGGTCCATGCAACAATTTTTCTTCCGGATGGCCAGAAGAAAGGCTGCAGCGCATGTTGGGGGGGCTAAAGGGGCTGGCCATGTGATTTGCGGCCAGAAAAGCCAGGTGGGTATCCTATGTTCCTGAGCTGGAACGCATTATCGATTCCTCCTCCTCTTGTTTATACAAATGGAGGCCCCAATAATGATAAATGATGGAAAGAATAAGGTGAATGTGGCCCCTTGATTAGGAAAATGTATTGCTTTTCCCGTTTCGAGATGACCTAAGCTAATCCAATCTTATTCACGACTCTTGTCCATAAAAAAAGAAAAAAAAAATGTTGTTCATGGATCAGGTCGAGTCATCGAAGTGACATTTTTTTTTTTTTTTTGTCAAAAGAAATTTTCATTTATTATAAAAATGATACATGAAATGATCCATAGAAAGTCCTAGAAATAATAAACAAAAGGCAAGTCCATAGAGCTGCAAAACAAATCAATATTCAGAAACCAAAGTATATCATCGGAGAATGGTTGGTAAAGGTAATCAAACCGATTAACTATAAGCATATCTGATATCACTACCTGCTTTCCCTTTTCGTATTTTTTTTTCTTTAACCATATAGACCTTGGTTCCATTATGTTCGATGTATGTAGGAAGCAATCAAGGAGGGATCTAGAAATTTTCTTTAGTTGGGACAAAGAAATCAATAAATTATTAAGAGTAAATCGAGCATATCCGTTTTGGTAACCAAAGTAGTATTCTCGTACTTAAAAAGTCAGATAAAAAGAAAATATCATGTAGCTTTATTTACTAAAAGAAATTACGTGTTTGTAATCTTTTAAACGTATAAGCGTTGTTTATTTGTGAGGACGAATTGAAATGAAAATGTTCAATGTTGACTTACCAATAACATTTTCAAGGAATTCAATGGGGCAAGAAATATCAATTTTTTTAGCCTATAGTTATTTAGCATCACGTAAGGACCCTTACCTATTTCGATATTTTGGAAAAATGGGAAATGTTTATACACTCGAGATCAAGTAAATTCGTGCTTAAGAGCTTTAATAAGTTTGTAATCGAGCCTAATTGATTATGAATTTTCTTAAATTGGAAATAAATAGTCCGGACTTAAATTCACACAACACTAGATACCTCTTGAAGCTATGGTCAATTCATCTCAAAAGGAGGTTCTCGTTATTTAGGCTCCGTTTATTTCGCAGAAAATAAATAGTTTGGAAAACGATTGCTTGTATACAATTAATGTCTAGACAATTTCATGGAAGATAATTTTTTTCACTCATTCATTTTTATAAACGATACAAATGATTGTTTTTAGGTAAATGTTTTCTAAAATTATTGTCGACAATAATTTATATGTAAATCTTTATTATGAACAATATAACGATACAAGTGAGTGTTTGTAGAAAAATATATTTTTAAATTATCTTATTTTTGGGGAAGCCAACGGAACTCCAGAAAGGAAAAAAAAAACAATAATTGGAGGGACCACCAAACCAAACCAAGGTCCAAGCTGCAGCTGAGCTGATTGGTCCCTTCTCTTTTCACGAGGTGGGTTGGACTTGGAACGACGTGTCGGATCGTCGTGGCCTATTATACCCGTTGAAAGTGGAGCCCACCGACCCCTTTGCACGGTTGGTGGCAGGGGTAGGTGCGTAATTTTAGCGCAATTACGAACCGGGTAGCCGTTGCGCCCCCCCCATGTGCTCCCCGGGCCCTCGCCTTTTTTTGGCCCTAAAACGGTAACCCCTAAAGGAAGGAGAGAGGATTTTCCCCATAATAATTAAATTTAAAAATTGTTAATTTTTTGGCATATTCTACGAAATAAATTTATCGTTTTTTTTTTTTTTTTTTTTTTAATTTTTACCAAAAAAAATATTTATCTACTTCCTCTTTTTTTTTTTTTCCTGATATTCACCCAATGTAAAATAAGTTTTGGCTCCAAAAGTAGGGCGAGCTTACAAAGATAAATATAAATATCGTCGAAGATGAATATTATAAAAAAAAAGATGCTATTTATAATGATGAAATCGAATTGGATTGAGAAAAGCTCTCCAACAAAAAATAACATAGAGGTCTCGGTATCATTCTCGATTTTTTTTTTTTTCATTTACAGAAATTATTTTTGAGCTGTTTTTCTCTTGGCATATTCGGTCTGCGTGAATGGAAGATGATGTTCTTCCTCTCATGATTAGAACAGACAGTGTGGAGGGAGTTGGACAAACCGGCCAATACATCTGACAGAGAATTTTGACCCTTTAATAAATACTGAAAGGACAAATTAAAAAGAAATCATCTTGAGCATCTCTGCAGGAGATAAGAACCGGACAACCGAGGCACCAACCAATCCCTGTCATCATCTCTCTCTCTCTCTCTCTCTCTCTCCAGCACTGTGCTCCACCTAGAAACCCTCCTTGTTTTTTAAAAATTCCTAAGCTTTACTTTGGGGTTCAAATTCCTAGAGTACTACACCATTATTGCTTCTTTTGTTTTTGGGCAGGACAGACAGCACATAATCATGATCAAGTTCCTTTCTTTACCCAGAAAATAGTGTTAAAATAAAATAAAATAAAATAATGGGAAACAAGTAATAGCCTCACCAACTCTGCTGTGCAGATAAGACATTCCATCTTTCTATAAATCCATCCTTTTATCCCTCGCCACCCTTGCTACTTCACCACCACCTTTTGAGTACCTTTTGCTTCACTCCCTCCACCATCTTCGCAGGCATTGCTCGTTCTGTGTGAGGGAAGCAACGGATAATGGAGGGTAAGGAAGAAGATGTGAGGCTTGGAGCCAACAAGTTCTCTGAGAGGCAACCCATCGGCACGTCTGCTCAGACGGACAAGGACTACAAGGAGCCGCCGCCAGCGCCGCTCTTTGAGCCCGGAGAGCTCCAGTCATGGTCCTTCTACAGGGCTGGGATTGCGGAGTTCGTGGCCACCTTCTTGTTCCTCTACATCACCGTCTTGACTGTGATGGGCGTGTCTCAGAGCAAGAACAAGTGTACCACTGTGGGCGTTCAGGGCATCGCTTGGGCCTTCGGCGGCATGATCTTTGCCCTTGTGTACTGCACTGCTGGTATCTCAGGTTAGAGCCTCTCTTGAAATGTTTTTGAGCCAATGCATGGAGCCCAAGAAAGAAAGTTTGCTTTTTTATGCCATATGTGGGCAAATTAGTTGGGTTCTTCTTTGTTTTGCGTATCTATAGATCTAGTCATTATAGAAAGGCTAAAGCATACTTGTGTTGGGTGGTGGTTCTTGCTTGATACAGGCGAATACATTCCTTAACTCATCACCTTGGCCAATGCAATTCGGTTAAGCCCTATAAAAAAGTTCCCTTTTCATGCCATTTGTAGGGTAATTAGTTGCGTTGTTCTTGTTTTATGATAAGTACAGATCTGGCAACATTAGAGAGACCTTGGATCTAAGCATGTGTGTACTTGGGTGGTTTTTTGAATGATCGATACAGGTGGACACATCAACCCGGCGGTGACCTTTGGCCTGTTCTTGGCAAGGAAGTTGTCCCTCACTAGGGCAGTGTTCTACATCATCATGCAGTGCCTTGGTGCCATCTGTGGAGCTGGTGTTGTCAAGGGCTTGCAAGGTGACACCAGGTATGAGCTTCTCGGAGGTGGGGCCAACTCTGTGAGCCATGGGTACACCAAGGGCGATGGCCTTGGTGCTGAGATTATTGGCACATTTGTGCTTGTCTACACCGTCTTCTCTGCCACTGATGCCAAGAGAAATGCCAGAGACTCCCATGTTCCTGTATGTGTTTGTCTCTCTTCTGCTTCTGATCTAAAGCTTATGAATTGCTTTGAACTCTTGAAAGCCTTAGTTTTTGGCATGTTAGTTTCATTGTGAAGGTAGGGTTCGAGTTGGCTTTGTGATCTTTTAGCTAGGTTCTGTATGTTTTCACTCAACTGTACTGTTAAGGAAATTAAGGTGGCCAAAAAGGTGATCATTAGCTTTGGGGTCCAATTACCAACCTTAGATTGATTAAATCTGAGGTGGGTTGTTCCTGTTATTTCGCTAATGTGCCAGGCAGGTAGATAAATAGCCTCGGATTGATTAAGGCTGGGGAAATTGTTTATCACATAATGGGCCTTAGGTACATAAAGAAGCTTTTGTTTTTCTCCTTCTATTATTGAGATATGCGGCAGACAAAAACAATGTTAGATAGCAAATAATGTGTCTGCACTGTTCAAGTGTGTCGTTTTTTCCTCTTTTAAATTTGGTTATTCTACTCATCATTTTTCAATATTGACAAATATAATCAATTCGACTATCGAAGTTTTGAGACGTAATGAAAGAAATCGGAATTAGTAGACAAAAGGTTCCAATCCTGCTAATACGAGAGGAACTTGATGTGAAAAAGGAACCTGCTTTGCTTTAGAGAGCAGTTGCACGTCCCTGAACATCCCTTTCATAAACCTTCTATTTGTTTTACATTTATCTAGGCCAAAACAAGCGAAATCATTACTAATTTCAAGCTTAACGGCACAGTTAGCTTCTCTAGAAATTTCTTCAAGATCCTTCTGTTCTAACCCAAATGTTAGCAGAAAATTCGGCTTCTCTTCCATGTAATCTAATTGATTTGTTACTATTGTTTTCTGTTGCCGTAAATAATATGTCATCTACATTCTGAAGTTTATTCACTGGTGCTGTTAGATTACACTTGGGCCTGCTTCAGGCACGTCGTGATGAGATTTGCCTTTTCACCCATCATCTTGCAGATTTTGGCTCCTCTTCCCATCGGCTTTGCAGTGTTCTTGGTTCACTTGGCGACCATCCCCATCACAGGAACCGGCATCAACCCCGCCAGGAGTCTCGGAGCTGCCATCATCTACAACAGGGACCATGCATGGGATGATCAGGTATCCATTTCGTGATGCAACCTGCTACATGTCAAATCCTTTTCTTGGTGAACAAGCATCATTTCCACTCTCTTGTCCTTCCTTTTTAACACCTTTTGCTTTTGGTTGCAGTGGATCTTTTGGGTTGGACCCTTCATTGGAGCTGCACTAGCTGCAGTGTACCACCAACTAATCATCAGAGCCATCCCCTTCAAGGCCAGGGCCTAGAGAGTCTCTTCTTCTTCCTCTCTTGATTTTGAACTGAAACATCTCTGTCATTCTATCCTCTTTTCCCACTTCTCTTGGCTTGTATTCGGTTGGTCTTTAAGGTGTTGATCCTGTGGTGTAAATTATGGACCTACTTTCATATTAATGTTTGCGACAGATTATGAATGGATTATTGTTACTTTGTCTTATAAACGTGCATATATCGTGGCATTACAAAAAAAGAAAACCTTATATACATCGACTTAACAGCGAATGAAATGTTCTGGCCGGTTGCGGAATGTCCATTAATTGCTCGAATAGAGAATGGACCCAAAAAAGAAACAATAAAAACTTGCCCCTACCAACGAAAGGCAGACAGCCAGAAACCTAGTAAAATCTAAAACAGTTAATCTTACTTATTTATATTAGTTCATCCTAATTATAAGCTGATGACTTTTTGAGTATAAGTAAGTACGTATTAAATATCAATAAATATAGATAGTAATTAATCATGTAAAAGAGTCTCAGTAATGGAAACGTGCAAATATTCATTGGCATATTTAGAATCTCTTCGAACAAAATCGACTTACCGTAACGAAGCATGTGGATAGGGAAGGCAATTGAAATGCAGATTGTT
Source organism: Eucalyptus sp. ANBG9806169 (assembly GCA_014182395.1). Taxonomy (NCBI): domain Eukaryota; kingdom Viridiplantae; phylum Streptophyta; class Magnoliopsida; order Myrtales; family Myrtaceae; genus Eucalyptus; species Eucalyptus sp. ANBG9806169. Next base: position 25,548,857 of record CM024576.1, read on the forward strand.
AGCACATTATGTTCTCAATTATAGGTCATTCAAAGAATTTTTGTCCGGTCCATCTCAAGATCTCAGTCTCTTCCTGTTAGATGATGCAATTAGAGTTTTCCATTTTAGAATCTACAGTATCTAATCTTTAATGGCTTCTGCCCATTTTATTACGAAAAAAAAAGGAAGATAAGTGAAAAAAAAGGAAGATAAGTGAGTAGCCCATTGTTGAAAACAGAAAAAGAACAAATGGAGGTAAGAATTTAATGAGATTCATCAATGTGCTACGTTCTCGGACAAAACTCTCACACTCTTGTGTCGTGAGAGATGATCTGTCATTTTTTTTTCTTATATGTACAGAACGAGGTTGCTACAACCAAGGAAACAAGCAACCATGAAAGGAAAAATATCTGGAAAAATATCCCTGAAATCAAGATGCACAAATAGGAAATACAATATTCACATCTCCTTTCCAAGAATAGGAGCACGAATTCCACCAACACTGCCCCTCAAGTTGGAGCAAAGAGGTCATTGGAGGTCAACTTGTTCACCATTTCTTGAAACACTCCTTTAGACATAGTCTTGGTAAAGACATCTGCTAGCTGATCTTCACTGCGAATGTACGATGTCTCAATAATTTTCTCTTGCACATATTCTCTCACAATGTGACATTCCACCTCTATGTGCTTAGTCCTCTCATGGAATACAGGATTTAGAGCAATATGAACAGTGGCCTGATTATCACAAAACAGTTTCATTGGTTTGGTTATAGAGTTGCAACCCAACTCTTGAAGCAACAATCTCAACCACGCCATTTCAATTGTAGTCGTAGCTATAACTTGATATTCTACCTTGCTTGTTTCTTGCTCTTCCAAGTGACAAGATTTCCTCCCACAAATGTGCAAAAACCTATAGTAAATTTTCTATCAACGGGGCTGTTAGCCCAATCCGCATCTGCATAACCAATGATGTGTGACCATTATTCTTCATTAGAATACCCTTTCTTGGAGAGGCCTTCAAGTACCAAAGCAAGTGATTTATTAGTTGCATGTGCCCTTTTGTTGGTTTCTGCATGAATTGACTCACATAGTTGACAACACTCACATAGTTGACAACATCTGCTATATCAGGTCGAGTAATAGTTAGATAGATCAATCGTCCAACAAGGCGCTAAAATTGTCCAACATTATGCAACAATGTATTATCAGAAATAAACTTACTATTATAATCTATAGGGGTGCTCACTAGCTTGACTCCTAACTTACTAGTCTCCTTCGGCAAATCAAGAACATACTTTTGGCTGAGATAAGAACAATCCTTTTCGAGATCTAGCAACCCCAATACTAAGAAAATGCCTCAAAAATTGCCAAGGTCTTTGATGTCAAATTCTTTATTTAAATGGTGTTTGAGAGCTTCAATTCAAGACTAATCACTACCTTTAATCACAAAATCATCAACATATACTAAGACAACAACAATTCCTCTGTCCGTGACCTTGGTAAACATTGAGGAATCTACTGCACTTGCTTGAATCCAACCTTGACGAAAGTTGTGTACAGCGCTCACAAAAGTTGCCAAAAGTTGGGGAAAGTACACTAGAAGTGCCAAAAATTTCGGTCGGATCACTTAAAAAATAGCGAATGCCTCTAGGAAAGATTGGTCAATAAAACTTGATGATACATTTTGGGCTTATAGGACAGCGTTCAAAACTCCAATTGGGATGTCTCCTTTTAGGCTAGTATTTGGAAAGGCTTGTTACTTACTAGTGGAATTAGAGCATAAAGCATATTGGGCATTGAAATTTTTGAATTTTGACATGCAATCTACAAGTGAAGAAAGATTATTGCAATTGAATGAATTGGAGGAATTTCGCAATGAACCCTATGAAAATTCTAAGTTGTACAAGGAGCATATAAAAAGATGGCATGGCAAGCACATATTCTGAAGAGAGTTCAAAATTGGTCAAAAAGTCTTATTTTATAACTCTCGTCTTAAACTTTTTCCAGGAAAGTTGCGGTCTCGATGGTCTAGTCCTTTCACAGTTACACAGGTATTCCCATACGGAACAATTGAAGTTGCGCATGACACCGAGGGCACATTCAAGGTGAATGATCAACGTTTGAAGCCTTACTTTGAAGGTGGTTACAACTTACAACAAGCAGAAGACCACTATTGAACTTCATCCTCCAGAATAACGACATCTGAGATAGTTTGGTTGAAAACTATAAAACAAGTGCTTCTTGAGAGGCAACCCAAGCATTTTAATTATGTCTTTTTCATTTATTTTTAAGTTTATTTTTTGAAAAAAAAAAAAAAAAAAAAAGATTAACTTTTCTGTTTTATCCAATTTAATTTTTTTTAGGGATCATCTTTCAAGTTTTTTTGGGACGGGGGGGGAGAGGTCATCTATGAATTTATCCTACAACCAGGGAGTTTTCTTCTTCCTATTTTTATTTTTCGCATTGAGGACACTTGCTTCATTCAAGTTTGGGGTGGAGACAAAAATTTTGGCTAATTTTTTTTTTTCTATCATAATTGCATTCCTTGTTGTGAATTTTTACGATTCTTAAGAAAATTTAGATTTTATTTAAACTTGCAATTGATGTGTGAGTTAATTTTAATTATGATTAAGTTGATCCACTTACTAAGTACTAGAAGTCCCTAATTTTCTAATTGTGTGTAAATCTAGAGAACATTCATGTGAATTATGTAATTTTCTTAGATTTCACACAAATCTTAGAATTTGTTTGATTTTCTCGTGAGGCGAAATCTTAAGCTAAATCTAACTGAGAAAATGATTTAAGTAATTTTTGGATCGATTGAGCCTTTAAAGCTAACCCTGTTTATTTGTCCCCAGTCACCCCATTGAACCTTAATTATTACCCAATTTTTCATTGACGTCCATATATGTTTAGCCTAGCTGTTATCAAATTATATCATTGTCCCATAACCTATGAACACATTTTTTTGGGATAAAAAATTATTTGAGCTTAATAGAAATTTGGGAGGAATGATGGAGTACGAAAAAAAATAAAAATTGCTATGGTTGCTTAGGGTGTATTATAAAAAATTTTGCTTTTATGGTTCCCTATCCAACTTTCAATTGAGTGAGCCTTTTGGATACTCAATGGGTTGGAAATTTTTATGTTATATTAGAAGGGGCTTTGGGAGAAACTCCACCATAAAGCAATTCACCAAAAAAAAAAAAAAAAAGAGAGAGAAAAAAAAAGGAATGATGATATATGGTGACAGAAAAAATTATCTTGAATGAGTGAAGTTGGACAGTGACATTGGCTCTAATTAAATCCTAGAAATCAATATGTTGATGGGTGATTTGAGCTTCAAATTACCATTATCTTACCTTTAGCCCAGCCTTACATTACAAACCGAAAAAAGTCCTATTGATTTTTGGTTGGATAATTAGCTTACATTAGTGGAGAGAGGAATGAAAAGCAAACCTATGAGATTTGGTCATAATTATTGAGAATTTTTGAGAGGTTGCATGTCAATGTGAATTTATCTGGATTGCATATAATTCAAAAAAGATGAGCACTCTCACACACACACTTAAATTACATAGTTAGAATTGGTCTTAACTTATAAATCAATTTTAATGTTTGGATAAAATTTGTGTTTTTCTTTGAATTGTGAATTTGAGCATTTATGGAAAGATGTCATGGATGATGTTGTTAGCTTGAGTATGTGTTGTGTCTTGATTTTGCTCAAGGACTAGCAAAATGTTAAGTTTGGGGGTCTGATAACTCTATAAAAATAGAGTTATTTAATCTATTTTAGGCAACAAATAATGTAATATCTATGATAAAATATTTAGATTTCCTTATGATTATTTGAATTTTCCTTGTTTATGCAAAATAATGAGATATTGAGAAGATAAGGAAAATAATGGCAAAAATCAAGAATTCAAATAAAAAAGCAGTGGAAGATCAATATCAAATCAAAGATCCTCTGATTTACTCCCTAATTTTATGCGCAATTGTTAGGAGAATATTGAGAGCCTGAGGGAGCAGCTAAGTTTTTGTTAAATCGTTTTTCATTATTTTGAGAGTTTTTCAAGTATTTTGAAGAAAATGCAAAGATGGTGACAGAATTCTTGTTCTTTGATTCAAAATGCTGGGTTTGATTTATATTTTTAATTCTTCTTCTGCTATGTTCTAATTTTCTTTTGTTATGACTACGATGTAGCCTAACCATAATGATGTAAATTCCATGATTTTTATGTTTTGCAATTGATTTCATTCATGTTAGTTTTATATTATTGTGCATAATGCTTTTTGAGTGACTGGCCACCACTTGAATGATCTGATTAGCATGTTTGAGACTAAGAATTGATAATATACAATTGCTCAATATAATATATAACCATGAATTAAACGTGGATATTTGTATAGCTTTCGGTGATAAGGTGATCCAAAAGGCTCATTGTAAGCCAGGAATATTCACAGTTTTTAATACACATATGTTTATTTTAATTCACATAGAGATATAGTGGATTAATAAACTAAGTAGGTTTACTATACCTAGAGATAGGATAGTAAATAGATTAAGAAATTCCGCTATTACATGTTTAATATCGTTCTTGTACTTACAACAATCTAAAATTCATATCTAGTGGTTATGGTGAAATCGGATACTTTAACATATTTATCCGATTAATTTACTGCATTTCCAAATCTTGTTTTTAATTTATTCTCAATTATATCTTGATCTATTAGATAAATTTTAGAATTAGTCTATTTTAGTATTTAATTAATTTATTAATCATCGATCTTTGTAGGGTGATATTATTTTTATCATTATATTACTTGCTCGACACGTTCACTTGCGTTTAGAATTTTATGAACAATTATTGTCAAGGGGCATTTTTTTTTTTTTCTTTTTTCCTTCTTTTCTCTATCATCTTCTCCTTTCTTTTTCCATCCCCAAATGCCCTTGTTCAAGCGCGTTCTAAGGTTCTACTTCTGCAATGAATCAAACCAAACAACGGCAGCGAGAGCTCCGGCGGTGGCGGCAGCCATCAATGCGTGACGGTGAGGTTTGGGCAACTTCACATCGGCCTGTATTTAGTGCGGACTTAGCTCGAACGATGCCCTGGGCTCATCGTGATCGTGACCCCGCTAACTTAAGTGCGAATTAAGTCGGACCAATCCATGCGACAAGTGTATGTTTCCACTTGCGTCCAACGTATGAAACGGATACAGCCTTGGTCATTTCTCATTAAGGGCCGTCATTCTTAGGAAAAGCATCGCTTTCGTAATTCCTGCACCTATCGGAACGGCATATCCCACGCTTTCCGGAGGATGACGGCCCTCTTCTCTTCCCCGTTTCTGCTTCCCATCTTTTCCTCCTTTCTTCACTGATACAACGTTGCCTCCGTCTGTGAAGCAACTCTCTTGTGTGTCTTGAATCTGCAATTAAGAGGGGAAGAGCGAAAAGATAGAAAAGATGTGGATCATTGGGTGGAAAGGACCTTCTGGATACTCTGCTCGCTCTACAGCTGAAGAAGTCACTGAGGGAATCGATGGCACTGGTTTGACTGCCATTGTCACAGGTCTTGTAATAGTTATTTCTGGACTTTCCTCCCTTCTTTAAGCTTATTCCAAGAATCTAAATCACGCTTCCTTAAAAGGGTTCATGTTGAATTACTGGCACTGGGAAACTCTCGACTTCACCTGTCGTATTTGCTGAGAAATCAATGTTTTGTTGCGGAGACTAAACTGAGTTTAGAACTGGTCGTCTGTGGATTGCTTGGGGAATGTCATTAGGATAATACGAACCGTTTGTCTAGTATGGGTCGAGATGTTGTTAACTGGTGGGTGAGTAAAATTATGATTGGCTGCAATAAAGTTGATTTGAGATGGTCTTGGTTCATTGCTTGACTGGGGTGGTGCAAATGAAATTTTCTGTAGTCTGGTTAATGTGTTTCAGTTATGCCGTAAATTTTTTCTAAACAGATCCATCATTTCATTCTCAATTCTTAGATTACTTGTGAAACGTCAAAGCCTTCCACTTATTATAATATTTCGAATGAAGATTATGGCATTTTGCATTTGTGGGTCCAGTAGGGTAAATTTCCTAGATGCACATGTTGATGACACCGACTTCTCTAATTGCTTTCAGAATATAAGTTGTTTCCCGTCTACAACAAGTACCAACCGCTAATAATGACAACCTTCATGCCCCTGTGTCAATCTGACTTGAGATGCTAATCCCTACTCTTTCTAGTTACTTCAATTTTACAGAGGACTGCTATGCTTTCAGGTGCCAATAGTGGTATTGGCATGGAGACTGTAAGAGTTCTTGCATTACGTGGAGTCCATGTAGTGATGGCCGTGAGGAAAGTGGATGCTGGTAGGAGTGTCAAAGAAGCTATACTTGAGGAACTCCCATCTGCTAAGATTGATGTGATGGAGTTGGATCTCAGCTCTATGGAATCTGTTAGGAAATTCGCGTCAGATTATCAATCATCTGCTCTTCCCTTGAATCTCCTTATGTAAGAAATCTTAATCATTTCATAAAAATGTGTTATGGCCTAAACATTCAAAAAAACTGTCACTTGATTTCTCTTGACTTCCATCCAGCAAATGCTGAATGGGGAGTCACATGCTGAGTGTTTTTCAATTTCACACTTCACGAATTTGGGTGCGCACGGTCTCCTGAACATCTGAGCTTGAGTTGATCATTTGTTGGATCACATGCTAGGAACGCAGAATGATGATTTTTTTTCTCTATTGGAAGTAATAATGCAGGGGTAATGGCATGCCCCTTCACGCTTTCCCAAGACAACATAGAACTACAGTTTGCAACAAACCATCTAGGTATGTCATGTATACGTTTCACTCCTGAATTTCCGGGACCAACATCCCCTTGTATTAGATTATATGAGCTTTTGTTACAAAGCATCAAGTCTCAAACTCTGGATCAATTGCACTTACTCTAGCATTGATTTTTTTAGTTTTGATCTGTTGAGGATCTTGTATAACAATCCCTGCAATTTCAGATTTGCAAAGTTGTGTGTGAGTCATATAACTTTCCTTCTCCTGAAATGTTTTTCCAGGTCATTTTCTTCTGACAAATCTTTTGCTGGACTTGATGAAGAAAACGTCACAGGAAAGCAATACAGAAGGAAGGATTATTATTCTGTCCTCGGAGGCTTACCGCTTTGCAGACCGTGAAGGTATTCGTTTTGACAAAATCAATAACGAATCAGAGTAAGAAAAGCAGCTCTGTCTTGAGGACGATTCTTTTTCCTTCTATTTCATGCTATAGCAATCATTTTTCAGTCTGGCGCATCCATTTTATTCAAGTTGGATTTTGTTGATGCCTTTCAAGTACCTGCTTATTTCAGGTACAGTAGTCTGCAAGCCTATGCACAGTCGAAGCTTGCGAACATATTACATGCTAACGAGCTTGCAATGCGCTTAAAGGTGAGGTTCATACTTACATATTCTATTCTTTTAAAGTGCATTTGCATAACAAGAATGCTTGTCTTTGTTTTTTCTCGTCCTAAAGACTCTTATCCTTAAATTTGGAAGTGACCGTACATGTTACATGACTCTGATTCTGCTTGTTATCTGCTATAGCGCTTCGTGTTCTGTGTATCTACCCTCAGTAGACCCTTTATGGGAGCCACACGCACTGGGATGCCCTCTATATTTTGTTGAGATTTTCTATTTCTCAGTGTCAATTTCCATGGCTCATTCCCTCTCGTATTCTCAAATATAAAGCTGTAAATTGAATTTTTCTTAATCAAACAGGAAGAAGGGGTGCAGATAACTGCTAATTCACTTCATCCTGGAGGTATAGCGACCAATCTTTTTCGCCACAATGGCATTCTCAATGGTAAGTCTACTTGTAGAGTGAGTAGCATTATGGATGCAATGGCTAACAAAGGGTTGGTGGCATCATGATAAAATTTTGTGCCATGTGCAAACTTGTCAAATGAAGGACTTAAAAGAAGAGGCTTGTTCTCAAATGAGCGAACAGATTATTCTTTCCGAGATATTTGACCTTCAGATATAATAACTTGGTCAAATTATTCGCCGTTCCATCCAATTTGAAACTTCTTGTTTCTTATCACTGCTTTCTTTCCTCTGGCCTTTGCATATGCAGTACTTGCTTCTCTTGGGAAATTGTTCCTAAAAAATGTTCCACAGGTATGCCAATTTCTGCATATGTCTGCAGTCAAGCCTGACAATACAAGCCCTTTAATTAGTATTACTCACTGAATTTGGTTGCTCAATAAAAATGAACACAGGGAGCGGCAACTACATGCTATTTGGCTCTGCACCCACAGGTGAAAGGGGTCAGTGGCGAATACTTTATGAACAGTAATAAAGCCAAAGCAAGCTCTCTTGCGCAAGATGCAGAACTGGGGAAGAAACTATGGGATTTCAGCATAAGCCTGACCAATCCTCAATAGAAGGGTTCTGCTTGAACAGATTTGTCTGTTGTTCTTTTAGTTAACACGAAGTCTTTTCTGAACTAGATATGAAGAAGCTTCACCGAGACAAGCATTTGATTTAAAGATGTTGGAAAGTCCATATTCTCGAATTTCTCTGAACACAATTGGCGAAATAGGAGATGATGGAATGATTGTATTACTGTTTGTGGATGCTGCAGACTGCAGGACTACCTATTGCTGTACCATTACTTCTTGATTAGTAGTTCTTGGTATATCTGAAGACATTCAAATTTTTCCTCCAATGGCATGGAAATCACAGAAAACCAAGTTGCCAAAGGGAAAATTGGTGTGAATATAGTACTAAAATATCCGGTGAGCAAATTGTTCTGCGAAAGCACATTTAGACGTTACTCTTTGACATAGTTAACATTAGAATGCATAACTTGAAAAAATTTCTTCTGTGTTCCACTTATTTTGAAGCTGTCCTTCTTCTTTTGAGACCAGGACTCCCACTTCCTTTTTCACAATAAGCCTAATCTCGCGTACCATCATTAAGCTTAGATTTATTGGTAACTTACGCTCTAATACCAGTATAAGGGGGTTTTAAGTCTCACTCACCCCAAAAATTAGCTTTAATGGTGATGCTTTCCCCTCGCATCAATAAGTTGATCACTAGCTTCTTCCACAACAAATATGGGATAACCCAATAATCTCTCCCTCACACATTCGACCTTGGGTCGGAGCAACAAAAACCCATATCTTCCATGTAACTGTTAGATCCAAACTTGTTGGTAAGTTGAACTCTGATACCACTTTGTTGGAAAAGAATTGAACAACAATTCACCAAGAACTAACCCACCCCAGCATCAATTTATTTCCCAAAACTAAGTCAACCAAAATCAACTTAACCCTAACAGCCAACAATATATTTCAATTATACAACCTTAAAAATATATATATATACACATATAAAATACTGAAACATTAAAGAGACGGGACAACAACACCATACCAACCACTCTGATACTAGTGTTGAGTGGCATTACATCTCTCTCACCCCAAAAGTTAGTTCATAGAGTTTTTCATAAACTTATAACTGATCACCGGCCTTTTCCACAATCGATATGAAATAGTCCTAACAATAAGTCCATATAGAATATCAATAAATACAAATGATAATTAACCAGTAAAAAGAATCTTATTTATAGAAAATATGTCAATATTATTCTTTAAGGAGGGACAATCTTATACTATTATTTCAAAAAAGAAAAGTGCTTGTCACGACCTCTTTTTTCCGTTCGGGGGAAAAGAAAGAATGGTTTAGGGGTATTTGCCTAAAGAGGCGGACCAACGGCCCTAAATTAGGCGCGGCTCTCCCAAGCCCATACCTCGCGCGACATTGGATTTTGAATTTTTATTTTTAACAACCTATGTACTTCTAGGAGTCGCCACTAGCCTATTGGGGTCGGCTAGAAACCAATCAAGATGCGGGAGTGTTGTCTCAATTCCTACGCAACTAGAGATTTCTAGGAACGGGGACTTGTTTACGCTAATGTTTCTATTAGCGCCTTTGCGGTACCACTAACTTGAAAGGTTGTTCATCTAAATGGCCACACAATCATGATTACCAATTATAATCCTTACAAAACCGCTAAGCGTCCATGCAAATGTTTTTGTAAGTTTTTTTTTTTTAAATCTAGACTAATCCTAACATAATCTAGAAAAGAAATTTACACTCAAATTAATGAAAAGCGGTGCATGAGTAAACATCCAAGAAATTGAAATAACTTGAAAATAAATGCGGAAAATGAAAACCCGATACAAGTCGGGCAAATAATATTACATGGCCTTGTTATCACGCCCCGGGACAGGACCCCCGTGAGCAAAATAAGACTTTAAATATGCATGAAATTACTCTAGATGCATGCAATTACTCTAATTAATTCTAATCTATGGACAATAGATTATTTACAAAAATGGTTCTAAAAATACCAAAATATCATTTAAATTAAGAAAATGAAATTTTAAAATTAGGAAAATTTCATAGATGTCATTTCTATCATAACTTGATACCATCCATCATTTTTACAATTTTTTTGAAATTTTCATTTTTTTTCATTTTTTTTCATTTTTATTAAAAAATAATTCCTTAAACCGATATATGCCAATTTACACTAATATGGGACTGCCCAGTACATGAATAATAAGAACCGAGCTCAAATCGATCGTGTAAAGATCGAAACTTGGTTTGCGCATTTCTTCGAACACTTGGCGTGCATCAATCTACCCAAATCAGCTTCGTCGGGCCATGTTTGTGGCCTTCAATCTCAACTCACAAGCAATCTCATGCGGAAATAAAGTATCAAGATTATACTACCACATGCAAGGAGCAAGATTAGACAGAAATCATAGCTTAAAACACAAAATAACTAAGCTAAAATCATCCTCAAATATGCGGGTTTGATCTGATTTCACAATTCTAGGTTTGAACCCAAGTCAAACAAACAGGTTGCGTGCCCATGTTTAAGCCCCGACACTTATCACATGCAAGATCTACGAGAAACACTACTTAATCCGAGTAAAAGTAAGTAACATGAGATTTCAAATGCAACAAAAATCATAGAGAATGGCCCACCGAAAGACATCAAAACGACCTCTCCAAGAAGCACACTTGCAAAATTCTTGAAGAAATTCCAAACACTTAGAAAAATTTCAGCCTCAGAAATCAGTTTTCCGGGCTAGTTTTCCTCTTGATTTTCATGATCAAAACGTACTCAAACTCGAAAGAAAATACATCTAGGATGCTTACCTTGCTTCTTAGTTTCCCTTTCAAGTGGTTATTCGCTCAAGAAACCAAGAAATTATCCTCGGGGGCCTGTGGAAGTTGGCTTCTTCAACTGGAAAACCAGATCTGCAAAGAAAGAACTGATAACGAAGGTTTTCATTAACCTCCAAAATTAGACTCCATGACTTTTTTGTTGGAAAAATAAACACCAAACAAAGCTATATGTATTCTACTTTGGTTTTGAACTCATGGTTTTCCTCATTTGTCTCTCAACTTTCTCAAAAAACACTCGCTTTCTCTCACTCGTGACCAATCGGGCTCAACACTTAAAAAAATTCAGACTTTCTTTGGCCCGCCAGGAGGGTAGTTTTTCGGGGGGCTTTAGGAGGCCTTCCCGATCTCCATTTGGGACCTGCGACCTATGGTTGGAAAGATCCTTGAGTGAAGTTTCACTCTCTAGTTGAAGGTTTTGACTAATTTTGGCTGTAAGTTTGTGAAAATTGCACTTTTCTCTCTCAAGGTCGGTCTGGAATTTCTGGGTTTTTTTTCTAGAGTTGCTTCTGAAGGTGTCTTTGGGGGACGACCGTGTGCTCTCTCCTCTCCTTCTCGTCTTCTCTCTCTCATCCCCTCAAAGAGCTTGCTTCCGTGATATTATCCACCGAATTGGAGGAGTTTTGGTCGGTCTTTTGTCCACCTACCAAGCCTGTCAACAGAGCTACTTCAACAACTTTCTGACTTAGCCAAATTTCCACTCTTGCAGCTGTTGAGTGTTCTGACTTTGCTGCGACTTTCCCGTGCTTTCAGCAGCTTATCCCTGCCCAATTCTTGTCCACTTGCACTACTAATTATGGCCTTCCATCACGTGCAAAGGTCAGGCTGGATGGGCGGCTGAGTGGGATATGGTGGGGCCACCAAGTTGCTTACTCAGCAACTCCGAATTGAGGCTAAACCGTGGGCTGGGTTTTGGTAGCTCGTTTGAGTGCTTTAATCCATCAATTTGGCTGCGTTTTGTGATCAATTAGCAAGCTCATGTATAGTAGTTTAAGATCTTGGCCATTTTTCACAATTGTACTCACTCAATTTTGCAAGAAAGTCCATCAAAGTTGATCATTTTCTTATCCAAAAATACCCATTTCAATACAAACTTGGTCTTTTTGGCCCGATTTAATTGATTCGAGTTGGCCCAAGTTTAATTTCAACTTAATTGGTGACCAAGATGATGATTTAAGGGTTCGGGCAAAATTTTGCAAAATTTGCGAATTGGTCCCTCAACCTTTTGGAAATTGGATTTTGGCCCCAATTTGCCATTTTAATTCCAATCTGACCTCTCGGGCTTGGCTAGTCACATTTAGATCATTGGCCCCAACCTTTTTCTTTTTCTTTTTCTTTTTTTTCTTTTTTTTCTTTTTTTTATCCTTTTTTTATATATTTAATTTAATTTTTTTTTTTAAAAGGAAAACCATTTTCCATTTAAAACACTATATTAAATGCCTAGATAATCTATATGCAAGAATTTAATTTGAAATATTTTTGTGAAAAAACAAGTTCCCATTTTTTTGGAAATGATTTTTGGATAAAAATTTAAGTGTCAACAGTGTTGATTAGAAATTGAGAAATCTGTAGAAATTGATGATATCAAATAAGCAGCATAATTAAGTAGATTAATCGTTTTATTCTCTATTGGTAATTAAGGAATTTGTACGCTCATAATCATAAGACAATTAAAGGATCTCATAGCCATTACTCAATTTATAGGGATGCTCGAAACCTCTTCGAATAAATTGGCTTTACATGAATTGAAGCATTTGTACGGAGAAGGCAATCGGATTGCTGGTCGTTAGCAAATTATGGCATCGGATAGAGACATCCACCCAAAGGTCTTAGTCCAATCTCATTGAGTGTCAAAGTTAGCATTTTTGCCCGTTTTTATTACAATAAATAACAAGATGAGCACATGACCACATTATGTCCGAACATCACATTAGAAGGGATGAATGCAATGAAATTTCTTTTGCCTCGAATTCTATTCCTTCGCTCATCATGATGACCCTACTAATTTAGTGCTGAGTTGGGTCGCCCCGATCTTTACGCCAAGATCCACGGTAGCATGCGCGCATCGGATCTGGTACAATGTTGGTGTTCCTCACGAGGGGTCCCCGTCATTCCGGTGGAACAGCAACGTCACTTTCAGCACCTGGTCGAAAACGATCGTGGGCCCACTCCAGAATGGCGTATTCTTGATTTGGACGTTGGCCCTTTTTAAGTCAAACAATGTTGGATCCTACAATTTTCAAAGGACGATGGCGCCCTTCTCTGTCACCGATTCCCATCTCTTCCCCCTTTTTCCGCTGATATAAATTTTGCCTGTGTCTGTGAAGCGACTCTCTTTTTGGGTCCTTATATTTGCCACTGAGCGTTGTGTTGTTTCTTGAATCTGCAATTAAGAGGGAAAGAGCAGGAAAAAAAAGAGAAAAGATGTGGATTTTTGGGTGGAAGGGGCCTTCTGGGTTCTCTGCTCGCTCTACAGCCGAAGAAGTCACTCAGGGAATCGATGGAACTGGTCTCACTGCCGTTGTCACAGGTCTTGTTATCATAACATCTGTGCTTTTCCCCCTATTTTAGCTTATTCCCTTTCTTGATGAAGATGATCGGATAAAAATGCAAACTTTAACGCTTACAAAGAATCTCAATTGCGCTTCCTCAAAAGGGTTTATGTCGAATTGCTGGTAAAGGGAACTCTTGACTTCGTCTGTCATCTTTGCACGTAAATCAATGTTTTGATATAGGGGCCAAACTGAGTTTGGAATTGGTTGTCTGTGGATTGCTGCTTGTGGAATGATTGGTGAATGTTATTAGGATAATGCAAATCGTTTGTCTAGCATGGATTGAGGTGTTGTTAACTGGTATGTTTAGATGATTTAGGAGAAAATTATGATTGGTCGCATTAGGGTTGATTTGAGATGGTCTTGCTTCATAGCTTGATATCTAAACTGGCGACAAAAATGAAATTTCTGGTAATTTTCCGATCAACATGTTTCAGTTATGCTGTTATTTTTCCCAAATAGACCAATCATTTCATTCTCAATTCTTGGATTACTTGTGAAACGTCTAAGTGTTCCACTTATTGAAATATTTCAAATGAAGATTATGTCATTTTGTGTTTGTGAATATGGTAGGGTAAATTACTAGATGTGCATGTTGATGACACTGACTTCTCAAATGGCTTTCATGACGACCTTCATATCCCTGTGTCGATCTGACTTGAGATGCTCGTCTCTATTACTTCTAGTTACTTCAATTTTACAGAGGATCGCTATGCTTTCAGGTGCCTCTAGTGGTATTGGCATGGAGACTGCAAGAGTTCTTGCTTTACGTGGAGTCCATGTCGTTTTGGCCGTGAGGAACGTGGATGCTGGTAGCAGTGTCAAAGAAGCTATACTTCAGGAACTCCCATCTGCTAAGCTTGATGTGATGGAGTTGGATCTCAGCTCTATGGAATCTATTAGAAAATTCGCGTCAGATTATCAATCATCAGCTCTTCCCTTGAATCTCCTTATGTAAGAAATCTTAATCATTTCACAAAATGTGTTATGGTCCTAAACATTCAAAAACTGTCAGTAAATTGCTCAACTGCCATCTAGCAAATGCTGAATGATGAGTCATAGGCTGAGTGCTTTTCAATTTCACACTTTTACAAATTTGAGCATGTTCATGCTCCTGATGATTTGAGCGAGTTGAGCTTTTGTTGAATTACGTGTTAGGAATGCAGTATAATAATGTTTTGTGCCTTTGGAAGTAATAATGCAGGGGTAATGGCATGCCCCTTCACACTTTCCCAAGACAACATAGAACTACAGTTTGCAACAAACCATATAGGTATGTCCTAAATAGGTTTCACTCCCGAATTTCCATGACCGACATCCTCTTTTATTAGATTATATGAGTTATTTTTTTCAAAGCATCAATTCTTGAACTCTGGATCAATTGATTAACTTACATCAGCATTGATTTTTATAGTTTTTGATACTGTTGAGGAACTTGTTTAACATTCCTTGTTACTTCAGTCTTTGCAAAGTTGCGTGCGAGTCATATGGCTTACCTTCTTCTGAAATGTTTTTCCAGGTCATTTTCTTCTTACAAATTTTTTGTTGGAGACAATGAAGAAAACTTCACAGGAAAGCAATACAGAAGGAAGGATAGTTAACCTGTCGTCAGAGGCTCACCGCTTTGCATACCAGGAAGGAATTCGATTTGACAAAATCAATAACGAATCAGAGTAAGAAAAGACTGCTCTATCTGAAGGATGATTTTTTGTTTCCTTCTATTTTCAGGCTATAGCAGTCATTTTTCAGTCTGGCGCATCGGATTTTGTTTATGTCTTACAAGTACATGATAACTGCAGGTACACTCCTATAAAAGCCTATGGACAGTCGAAGCTCGCAAACATATTTCATGCTAACGAGCTGGCAAGGCACTTGAAGGTAAGGTTCAAATTTTTGTGTTCTATTCTTCTAACTCGCATTTGCATAACAAGAATGCTTGTCTATGTTTCTTCTTGTCCTGGGGACTATTATTAAATTTTAGTGAGTATACATGTTACATGACTCTGATTCTGGTTGTTCATTGCTATGGCGTTTCATGTTCTGTATATCTACCCCATTTAGACCCTTCAATACTGGTACCCCATGCACTGGGACGCCCTTTAATTTTCTTGAAATTTCTGTTTCTCAGTGTCAATTTCCATGGCTCACTCCCTCTTGTATTTGTGAATTAGCTGTAAATTGAATTTTTCTTAATCGAACAGGAAGAAGGGGTGCAGATAACTGCTAATTCACTTCATCCTGGAACTATACCAGCGACCAATCTTGCTCGTCACCATAGCATTCTCAATGGTAAGTCTACATGTCGGGCAAGAAGCATTATTGATGCCATGGCTAAGAAATGGGTCGTGGCATCATGGGTCGTGGCATCATGATAAAATTCTGTGCGACATCCAAACTTGTCATATGAAGGGCTTAAACAAGAGGCTTGTTCTCAATTGAGCAAACAGATTTTGCTTTTTGAGATATTAGACTCTGATATTAGAACTTGGTCAAATTACTCACCGTTCCATCCATTAATTCTAATCAATGCTTTCTTTCCTCTGGCATATGCAGCGTTTGCTAACCTTGGAAAATTGTTCCTAAAAAATGTTGCACAGGTATGCCAATTTCTGCTTACATCTGCTGTCAGTGTGACAAAATTTTCTCGACTGAGCCCTTTAAATCGTGTTACTCACCGAATTTGGTTGCTCAAAAATAACGAATGCAGGGAGCAGCAACTACATGCTATGTGGCTCTGCACCCACAAGTGAAAGGGATTAGTGGCGAATACTTCATGGATAGTAATAAAGCCAAAGGAAGCTCTCTCACACAAGATGCAGAACTGGGAAAGAAACTATGGGATTTCAGCATAAGCCTGACTGTTCCTAAATAGTAGGGTTCTGCTTGAAAAGATTGTCTGTTATTCTTTTAGTCCAGTGAACCTAGTCGTTTCTGAACTAGATAGTAAGAAGCCATATATTGTTAACTTCACTGAGACGAGCGTTTGAGTTAAACATGTTGTAAAGTCTTATTGTCGAATTTATCTGGACAAATCGTTGGTTAAATAGGAGATGATGGAATGAGTGTTTTACTGTTTGTGGATGCTGCAGAAGGTGGCAGTCTATACTATTACTTCTTGATTAGTGTCCTTAGTTCTTGATATATCTAAAGACAGTCTTCCCACCGATAGCATGAGGGAATCAATCACAGAAAACCAAGTTGCCGAAATGATAAATTGGTGTGAAAATTGTACTAGAATATCTGGAAAACAAATTGGTCTGTAAAAGCCCATTTAGATTTTGCTCTTTGACTTAGTTAACATTAACACGCCATGACTTGATGAGGTTTCGTCCGTGCTCCAATCATTTTGAATTTGTCTTCCTTCTTTTGAGACTAGTACTACCACTTCTCTGGCTTATGCAGGAATTGCTTTTACCCTTGGGAAATTCCTGTTCAAAATACTGCACAGGCTTGTGATTTTGATATAGATATAATCTAACTTTAGGGGGAGGGGGGGGGGGAGGAAGACATTGAACATGAAGCCTTCTATTTTTCAAGGAGATTGTCCGGGTGGAACATGTTACCAACTAATCGAAATGGGTTCGGGGAGCTGCAATGACTTCCTATGTGGCCCTGCACCCGCAAATTAAGGAAGTCGGCGATGTCTATTCCGTGGACAGCAATAAGGCCAGACCGAGCTCTGTCGCTCCAGATGCATAACTGGGGTAGAAACTATGGGATCTCAGCATACACTCGACCGAACCGTGACTGTTCTGAGTTCAATAATGTTGTCTCTTTCTAGTTGTTGAAGTTAGTTTGGGTCAGAAAACCAGGTTATTTCCTGGTTTCACTTTCATGAGCTAGATGATGCTTGTTTCGCCCCATATTTTCTAGTCCTTGAGAGTTCAAGTCCTTTGCTAGATTAGCTCTAGTCCACCTCGCTTTTATTCTAAGTCGAAGTGGTATCAAAGCCTTGCTAGCGATTTGACGAAGGCAAGAAATGGGAGTAGCGATACCAACGGTGATCATGGAAGAAGATGGAGTGCCAAACGATATAATCATCGAAGGGATCCGCTCCTCCGATGCAGAAGGCAAGTGAAAGTAGATATCCCAAAATTCTTAAGGCGACTTCAGTATAGGAGTGTTGTTAGACTGGACCTGTGAAGTGGAGAATTTTTCCAGGACAATGGATGTGCCAGAAGAAAAGCAAGTCAAGCCACTTCGAAAGGCCTAATTCAATAAAAAAGTTTTAGTAACATTTTTCCCTACCGAGCCACTTCCGCACAAAGCATGTAAGAAGTTATAAGAGTATTAGAAAGTACACTAATAATAAGGACATAAAAAAATAATGGACATTAAGGTAAGCTGGATACGTTTTGCTTCTGTAAACACCCCCGATGAATTATATTATTTTTTTACCGATTCAAAATTAATGAAATTTGACTATCACTTCCAGTTTTTTTTTAAAAAAATTTTATCTAACCATTGATTTAATTTTTATTTTTTTTAGAATTTTCTCATTGTAGAATTTAATTATGATTTTATTCTAGCAAATCTTTAAGAGGCTTTTTTTTTTTTTGTTTCATCCAGTCGTCCAAGTATGAGTATATAAAAATAATTAGTAAGGAAAAGTTTCGCCGTGATATGCCCGACAGAGATAAACGTATATTGATATTGGACTTCGTTAAAAAAAATTGATAACATTTGAAAATTTCTGGATTCTTTTTGACAATTGAACCATAAATTTGCTCAACAACACGAAAAGGATTAGGTTGCTTCGAAAATTCTCTTTTCGAGAAGTCAATACGGACATCGGTGAAATCCAAAAGAAGATTAGTGCTTTAATAGGCATGGTAATGCCCACTTAAAAATAAAAAAAGAAAGAGAAGATGGTCCGCTCTTAATTATGCCAAACTAGACGATACATAGTTATTCACTTTGAGATTATAGTTCATTTGCTCTTTCACTGAATCTCCTTATGTAAGTATCTTGGTCGATCATTAAGTACCGGTGACATGTCCCTTCCCTCTATCCTAAGACGACATAGAATTACAGTTTGCGACGAAGCATGAAGGCATGTCAATGTGTGGACTTCACCCTCGCACTGGGAAAGAGATGATGCGGTCCAGTTTTTCATGTTTTCAGGTTTGCGGTACACGGCTTTTGGTTACGGAGAAGGCAACAGAAGTACAGATATGTCAGCAGATATGTCAGCACATTATGGCCTTACCCTTTGGATCATGCATGGAATATTTGTTTAGTCCATCTCAAGGTCTTAGTGCGCTCCCGTTTGGTGATAAATTTGGAGTTCCCATTATGGAGTCCACTTTGATGGCTTTTGCCCGTTTCGTTATTAAAATGAAAAAAAGGAAGATGAATGATTAGCCCATGTGACGAGAAAATTATTAATTCAGCCCTAAAACCCATCTTATATGGTACGCTAACGTAAACAATGATGTCTAATGTGAACCGGCATATCAAAAATTTTCAATAGCAACTGGACGGAATACATTGAAAATTTTATGTAAATATGTAAGATTATTTTGACAAAATTGATAAATTCATGATTAATTTGACATCTGTATGATTGGTTTAAAAAAATCGATAAACATTAAAATAGAACAAAGAAATGCAATAAAGTCTTATTTTTTATTGATTATATTTTGTTCGAGCACTTGTCATGACCTCACTTAGTGCGAATCGAGTCGGACCAATCTTTATTTATGTAAAATAAAAAAAAATAAAAAAACTTTTATGTCATATTCATGGTGGCAAGTGGAGGGAGAATATTCAGTGAACCAACTCTATTGATTGGATGCAGCATGTCTAAGTGGGACTCATTAATTCAAAAAAAAATTTCTCAAGGTTGCCGCCGCCAAGCTAATCCAATTTTACATGTCCAAGTGGTATCAAAGTTGGACAGCTTTGGTCAAGGTCGCCAAACCTAGCAATCGCGTTCTCGCGCTTCATGTTCTCAAAACAACAATGAGAATAGAGGAAGGCTCGAGATCAGTTTTTTTTTTTTTTTAATTTCAAGGTCGGGTGTGAGTTTACGAAGGTTTTTGCGACTTTTCAAGCAGGTTCACCTTCCATTTCATTCAATGACCTCGAGATTTGTCTACAAAAGAGACAGAGAACCGGAAGAGGAATTCGACTAAGCTTTAAATTTCGACTTCAATTCCTAATCAATTGTGAAAGCTCGAGGGATTTTGCTTATGAATTTTCCCCAGTAAACTCTGTCATCTTCTCACGCCCATCCTTGTTTGCGGAGCTTGTTAATGGAGCGTTAAGCAATTTCTAGATTTATGATATGGTGCAGAAGGAAGAAGAAGGAAGGGAAGGGAGTGTGAGGGTAAAAGGGGGGTAACGGAGCGGGGTTGAAGCAACGGAGGTGAGAAAAAAATTGAAATTAATAGGTGCACTGAGACAAGTGGCAGCCAATTAACGAAGTGTCGCGTGCAAGGACGGTCTCACCAAATATTTTATCGGCAACTTGTACTCCATATATTTTTATTTTGGTCAAAACAAGCTTGCCATATAGAAAAAGGCGCCTGCTTGGCGTTTTCTCGATGAGGGTAATCGTCAATCCAAGGAGAAAAAGGATATCAAAATTTATCCATCCGACTATATAACGAAGACATTATTGAGTTTGGTCGTTGCCATTTTGAAGTCAAACAACGTTGCTCCTGCCCAGGGATCCAGAGGATGTCGACGGCTTTCTTCCTCAAGATGTGGCTTTTGGGGGCGAAAGGGCCATCTGGATTCTCTGCTCGCTCCACAGCTGAAGAAGTCACTCGAGGAATCGATGGAACTGGTCTCACTGCCGTTGTCACAGGTCTGTCATTGTCACGTCGGCGCTTTTCCCCACTTACTTTTCGGCGCATTGCCTTTCTTGAGGAAGATGGATCTAATGACAATGCAAACTTTGATGAGTTCTAACGATCTCCATCGTGCTTCCTTGGAAGGGTTTATGGCGAATTGCTGGTACTGGGAAACTCTTGGCTTCGCCCGTCATCTTTGCATGGAAGTCAATGATTTTTCTGCAGGGACTAAACTGAATTTAATACTGGCTGTCTGTGGATTGCTGCTTGTGGAATGCTTGAGGAATGTTGCTAGGATAATACAAACCGTGTGTCTAGTATGGATTGAGATGTTGAAACTGATGGATGCAGATGATTTAGGAGAAAAGTCGTGATTGGTTGCATTAGGGCCGATTTGAGATGGTGGTCGTCTCTATTCCTTCTAGTTACTTCGATTTTACGGAGGATCGCTATGCTTTCAGGTGCCTCCAGTGGTATTGGCGTGGAGACTACAAGAGTTCTTGCTTTGCGTGGAGTCCATGTTGTTATGGCCGTGAGGAACGTGGATGCTGGTAGGAGAGTCAAAGAAGCTATACTTAAGGAACTCCCATCTGCTAAGATTGATGTGATGGAGATGGATCTCAGCTCCTTGGCATCTGTTCGGAAATTCGCATCAGATTATCAATCCTCCGCTCTTCCCTTGAATCTCCTTATGTAAGAAATCTTAATCATTTCACTGAGATGTGTTATGGCTCTAAACATTCAAAAAACTGTGACTTAATTTCTCTTGACTGCCAGCTAGCAAATGCTGAATGAGCAGTCAAATGCTGAGTGCTTTTCGATTTCAAACTTTTACGAATAAGCATCCACATGCTCCTGATGAATTGACCTTGAGTTGAGACTTGTTGGATTACTTGTTTGGAATACAGTATGACAATGTTTCTACCCTTTGAAGTAATAATGCAGGAATAATGGCATGTCCCTTCACGCTTTCCCCAGATAACATAGAACTACAGTTCGCAACAAACCATATTGGTATGTCCTATATAGGTTTCACTCATGCACATCCGCCTGTTGAGGAACTTGTATAACAGTCATTATTTCTGTCTTTGCGAAGTTGTGTGTCATATGGCTTGACTTCTCCTCAAATGTTTTTCCAGGTCATTTTCTTCTGACAAATCTTTTGTTGGAGACTATGAAAAAAACGTCACGGGAAAGCAATACAGAAGGAAGGATAGTTAACGTGTCGTCAGTGGGTCACCACTTTGCACACCAAGAAGGAATTCGTTTTGATAAAATCAATATCGAATCAGAGTATGAAAAGACGGCTCTGTCTTGAGGATGATTCATCGTTTCCTTCTATATTCATGCTATAGCAGCCATTTTTCAGTCTGGTGCATCCATTTTATTCAGGTCGGATTTTGTTGATGTCATACAAGTGACTGCTAATTGCAGGTACAAGACTATGGAAGCCTATGGACAGTCGAAGCTCGCGACCATATTATATATTAACGAGCTTGCAAGGCGCTTAAAGGTGAGGTTCATACTTACATATTATATTCTTTTAAAGTGCATTTGCATAACAAGAATGCTTGTCTTTGTTTTTTCTCGTCCTGGAGAGTCTGTCATTAAATTTTGAAGTGACCATACGCGTTACTTGACTCTGGTTCTGGTTGTTTTCTGCTATAACTTTTGGCGATCCTATATCGACCCTCCTTAGACCTCTCAATAGAGGAGTTCCTTTCACTGGGACACACTTTATATTTTCTTGAGATTTCTCTTGCTCGGTCTCAATTTCCATTGCTCATTCCCTCTTGTATTCGTGAATATTAAGCTGTAATTTGAATTTTTCTTAATTGAACAGGCAGAAGGGGTGCAGATAACTGCTAATTCAATTCATCCTGGAGCTATAGCAACCAATCTTCTTCGCCATCATGGCATTCTCAATGGTAAGTCTACATGTAGATCCAGTAGCATTGTCGATGCCATGGTGAAGCAAGGTGTCGTGGTATCATGATAACATATTGTGCCATGTGCAAACTTTGTAATATGAAGGACTTAAACAGGAGGCTTGTTCTCAATTGATCAAATGGGATTTTGCTTATTGAGATACTTTGACTTTCGGATATCATAACTTGGTCAAATTACTTGCCGTTCCATCCATTTTAAACCTTCTTATTTCTTACTGATCCTTTCTTTGCTCTGGCTTATGCAGCACTTGGTAGTTTCTTCGGAAAATTGTTCCTAAAAAGTGTTCAACAGGTATGCCCATTTCTGCATACGTCTGCAGTCAGCGCAAAAAAAAATTTCCTTGGCATATGAGCCTTAAATCAGTGTTGCTGAACTTGGTTGCTCTATAAAAATGAATGCAGGGAGCGGCAACTACATGCTATGTGGCTCTGCAACCACAAGTGAAAGGGGTTACTGGCGAATACTTCTCGGATTGTAATAAAGACGAACCAAGCTCTCTCGCACAAGATGCAGAACTGGGAAAGAAACTATGGGATTTCAGCATAAGCCTGACTGATCCTAAATAATAGGAGTGTGCAACCAGACCGGTTCTATTTGGAAACTAGACTGGACCGCCCAAAAAATAGGTCAGAGAATCAATTTTCGATGGAACCAATCCAGGAACAAGTTCCAAGTAAATACCACCTAGGAACTAGACCAGATTGTTCTGTTTTGAAATTGATCTCGGAACCAGTTTAATAAGTTAAAAAGACAAAATCCCAATTTCCTTTTCCCCTAAATTTTAATCTAAACACTCTTTTGTCTTTTGTCCTTCTTCGAAACTCCTCACATGTCTTTGCTCTTCCCCTAAATAAGGAGTGGAGTTTCATAATTTATGTTTTATGTTTCGTATTTATAATTGTACGTGACTACTACGTGTTAATCTTATGGATTGTTGTTTTTTACATATAAGGATTTTTGTTGTTTATTTTTCACTTTGAACTGTTTTGTTGCTCATAATCTCATAGTATAGTTTTGCTATAAAAAAAATGAACGAAAAAAAATGAACGAAAAAAAAGGAACAAAAAAAAGGAAACCAAATCGAAAAAAAAAAATATTAGGATCCAGAAACGGTCCTAGGTAAATAGGGTAAGTTTTAGGGTCCAAAAATCGGAACCAATTATAATAGAGTAGTTTCCAAATTCCAACTCTAGAGCCTCGATCACCCCTACCAAAGTACCAAATAATAGAGTTCGACTAGAAATGATTTATTCTTTTAGTCCAAAGAACCAAGTCATTTCTAAACTAGATATTAAGAGTCTGCATAGTAACGTTCATATTTCTCTATTATTTTGTTCTTTTATATTTCGAAATTAAAAAAAAAAAAGAACAAAAATTCGTTTGTTAACGTCAAATTTCTCGAAATAGAAAAATAGCCGGGGAACATTTTTAAAATAAAAATAAGAAATAGAAAAAAGTAACTTTTTACTCCCAAAATAAGTCATTTTTTTCTTTTCTCCTTCTTCCTCTTCTAACTGGCCCCTATGAGAGCAAGAAGAAGAAGAGAGCAAAAAATAAAATTTTCAAAAAAATTATTAAATAATTAAAATAAATTCTACATCACAAAAAAAATTATGGGTCATACCAAACACATTTATATTATTTTTCTATTCTAGAAATTAAAGTTTTATATAGTTACCAAATACATTCTTTTTCTCAGAAATTGTTCCAAATAGTATTTTTTTTCTAAAAAGAAAATTGTTCTCCAAAATAAAGATGTTACCAAACGCATCCTAAAATGTCATATACTGGCCATTTGAGTCAAACGTGTTGTAAAGTCTACACTCACTGTTGAATTTGTCTCACCAGATCGTTGGTGAAATAGCAGATGATAGAATGAGTGTATTACTGTTTGTGCA
Organism: Eucalyptus sp. ANBG9806169; assembly: GCA_014182395.1. Lineage (NCBI taxonomy): Eukaryota > Viridiplantae > Streptophyta > Magnoliopsida > Myrtales > Myrtaceae > Eucalyptus > Eucalyptus sp. ANBG9806169. Next base: position 25,573,294 of record CM024576.1, read on the forward strand.
TGCTGTAGGCGGTGGAGGTCCATACTATTACTTCTGGATCTGTGTCCATAGTTCTTGATATTTCTGAAAATTGGTGAGGAAATTATACTAAAATATCTGAAAAAACAAATTGCTCTGTGAAAGCAAATTTAGATTTTGCCTTTTGACATATTTAACTTAACATGCACAACTTTTGAAATTCTTTCTGTGTTCCAATCATTTTGAAGCTATCTTTCTTCTTTTGAGACTAGTAGTACCACTTCTCTGGCTTATGCAGGAAGTGACATTAGCCTTGGGAAAATCCTGTTCGAAAACTGCACATGTCTAGGTGGAACGTGTTACCAACTAATCGAAATGAGTTCGGGGAGATGTAATGACTTCTTACATGGCCCGTCACGCGCAATTGACCAAATGGATTACATTGAAATTTTGTGTAAATATATAAGATCACATTAACAAAATCGATAAATTTATAATTAAATTGACATGTGTACGATAAATTTAAGAGTGAATTGGTAATTCTTCCCATATCACATTCGAATATCAAATTAGAATAGAGAAATGCGATTGAATTATATTTTGTTAATATTAATTCTTCCCATATCATTACGCCAAAGTAATATTTAGGGATAAGTGCATTAGAAGTCCTAAAATTTGTCATGAAAATGCAATTAAATCCTAAAATTTTCAAAAAGTGCAATTAAGTCCTAAAACTTATCACAAAGTGCAATTAAGTTCTAAAACTTTCAAAAAGTACAATCAAGTCCTAGAATTTATCAAAATTGTTCAATATAAGTTCTTCCATTAATTACACTTTTTGAAAGTTTTAGGATTTGGTTGTATTTTCGAGACAAGTTTTATGACTTTATTGAACATTTTGAAAGTTTTAGGACTTGATTGAACTCCGTAACAAGTTTTAGGACTTAATTGTACTTTTTGAAAGTTTTAGGACTCAATTGCATTTTCATGATAAGTTTTAGGATTTCTAATGCAGTTATCCCTAATATTTATGTCAAATTAATGGTAGCTCAACCAAAAAAAAGAAAGAAAATCCATGGTGCCAGCTTGCATACCTGGCGGGGGTTGCATCCCATAAATAAATAAATAAATAAAAAGGTGCCACTTTGGCATTTCTCACAAAGGGCTATCGTCAATCCAAGGAGTAAAAAAATTCAAATTTTTCCATCTAACTATGAAAAATTGTGAGCCCCCCACTCCATAACAAAACATTTTTTACTTTGGTCGTTGCCACTTTTCAAGTCAAAAAATGTTTTACTTCTGCCCCGGGATTTCAGAGGATGACGACACTCTTTCTCCTCTCTTTCTGATTCTTAAACTCTCCCTCCGTCTGTAAAGTTACTCCTTCTTTTTAACCTTAATCTCTGCTAATAACTGTGTGCAGTTGTCTTGAATCTGCAATTCAGAGGGGAGCGGCAAAAGAGAGAGAGAGAGAGAGAGAGAGAAAAGATGTGGATTTTTGGGTGGACAGGGCCTTCTGGGTTCTCTGCTCGCTCTACAGCTGAAGAAGTCACTCAGGGAATCGATGGAACTGGTCTCACTGCCGTCGTCACAGGTCTCGTTATAATAACATCCGTGCCTTTCTCCCTTGCCTTCTAGCTTATTCTCTTTCTTGAGGAAGATGGGTCGAATAAAAATTCAAACTTTAATAAGTTCTAACGATCTGGATCGTGCTTCCTTGGAAGGGTTTATGGCGAATTACTGGTACTGGGAAACTCTTGACTTCGCCTGTCATCTTTGCAGATAAATCGATGTTTCGTTGCAGGGACTAGACTGAATTTATAATTGGCTGTCTGTAAATTGCTGGGGAAATGTTATTAGGATAATCCGAACCGTTTGTCTAGCATGGGTTGAGGTTGTTAATTGGGGGATGAAGATGATTTAGGAGAAAATTATGATTGGTTGCATAAGGGTTAATTTGAGATGGTCTTGGTTCAAAGCTTAATGTCTAACCCAGGCGGCGCATATAAAATTTTCGGAAATTGTCTGATCGACGTGTTTCAGTTATGCTGGAATTCTTTCTGAATAAATCGATCATTTCATTCTCAATTCTTGGATTACTTGTGAAACGTCTGAGTGTTGCTCTTATTGAAATATTTCAGATGAAGATTATGTCATTTTGTGTTTGCGGGTTTGGTAGATAAAAATTCCTAGATGTACATGTTGATGATACCGATTTCTCAAATGGCTTTCATGATGACCTTCATACCCCTTGTCGATCTGACTTGAGATGCTGGTCTCTATTCCTTCTAGTTACTTCAATCTTACAGAGGATCGCTATGCTTTCAGGTGCCTCTAGTGGTATTGGTGCAGAGGCTGCAAGAGTTCTTGCTTTACGTGGAGTCCATGTTGTTATGGCCGTGAGGAACGTAAATGCTGGTAGTAGTGTCAAAGAAGCCATACTTAAGGAACTCCCATCTGCTAAGATTGATGTGATGGAGTTGGATCTCAGCTCTATGGCATCCGTTTGGAAATTCGCGTCAGACTATCAATCATCCGCTCTTCCCTTGAATCTCCTTATGTAAGAAATCTTAATAATTTCACCTGAATGTTTTATGGCACTAAACATTCAAAAAAACTCTCACTTAATTTCTCTTGATGGCCATCTAGCAAATGCTTAATGAGCAGTCAAAAGCTGAGTGCTTTTCAATTTCACACTTTTATGAATAAGCATCCCATGCTCCTGATCATTTGACCTTGAGTTGAACACTTGTTGGATTACTTGTTAGGAATACAGTATGATTATGTTTCTTCCCTTTGGAAGTAATAATGCAGGGGTAATGGCATGTCCCTTCACGCTTTCTCCAGACAACATAGAGCTACAGTTTGCAACAAACCATATAGGTATGTCCTAAATAGGCTTCACGCATGCACGTCCTTCCGTTGAGGAACTTGTATAACGGTCCTTATTATTTCAGTCTTTGCGAAGTTGTGTGTGTCATACGGCTTAACTTCTCAAATGTTTTTCCAGGTCATTTTCTTCTGACAAATCTCTTGTTGGAGACTATGAAAAAAACTTCACAGGAAAGCAATAGAGAAGGAAGGATAGTTAATGTGTCGTCAGAGGGTCACCGCTTTGCATACCGCGAAGGAATTCGTTTTGACAAAATCAATAGCGAATCTGAGTACGAAATGACAGCTCTGTATTGAGGACGATTCATTGTTTCCTTCTATTTTCATATTGTAGCAGCCATTTTTCAGTCTGGTGCATCCATTTTATTCAAGTCAGATTTTGTTGATGTCATACAAGTAACTGCTAATTGCAGGTACAATACTATACAAGCCTATGGGCAGTCGAAGCTCGCTAATATATTACATGTGGACGAGCTTGCAAGGCACTTAAAGGTAAGGTTCACTTTATATTTTCCATTCTTCTAAAACCACTTTCGCATTACAAGAGTGCTTGTCTTTGTTTTTTCTTGTCCTGGACAGTCTATCATTAAATTTTGAAGTGACTATATGCATTACATGACTGATTCTGGTTGTTTTCTGCTATAACTTTTGGTGGTCCTATATCAACCCTCCTTAGACCTTTCAATACAGGAGCCCCATTCACTGGGACACCCTTTATATTTTCATGAGATTTCTCTTGCTCAGTCTCAATTTCTATTGCTCATTCTCTCTTGTATTCGTGACTATTAAGCTGTAATTTGAATTTGTTTTAATTGAACAGGAAGAAGGGGTGCAGATAACTGCTAATTCACTTCATCCTGGAGCTATAGCAACCAATCTTCTTCGTCATCATAGCATTCTCAATGGTAAGTCTACATGTAGATCCAGTAGCATTGTCGATGCCTTGGCTAAGAAAGTGTCATGGTATCATGAGAACATTTTGTGCCACGTTCAAACTTTGTAAAATGAAGGACTTAAACAAGGGGCTTGTTCTCAATTGATCGAATGGATTTTGCTTTTTGAGATACTTGACTTTCAGATATAATAACTTGGTCAAATGCTTGCCATTCCATCCATTTTAAACCTTCTTATTTCTTATTGATGCTTTCTTTCCTCTGGCTTATGCAGTACTTGCTAGTTCTCTTGGAAGATTGTTCCTAAAAAATGTTCAACAGGTATGCCCATTTCTGCATACGTCTGCAGTCAGCGCAAAAAAAAATTTCCTTGGCATATGAGCCTTAAATCAGTGTTGCTGAACTTGGTTGCTCAATAAAAATGAATGCAGGGAGCAGCAACTACATGCTATGTGGCTTTGCACTCACAAGTGAAAGGGGTTAGTGGTGAATACTTTATGGACAGTAATAAGGCCAAAGCAAGCTCTCTTGGGCAAGATGCAGAACTTGCAAAGAAACTATGGGATTTCAGCATAAGCCTGCTCAAACCTAAATAGCAAGGATCTGCTTGGATGCGTTGCGTATTGGTCTTTCTTAGTCGAGAGAACCAGGTTGTTTCTTGATCATTGATAAAGATACAAAAAGCCATACCCTTAGCCTCATGGAAACGAGGATATGAGTTAAGTATCTTGGAAAGTCAACTCCTGTGCTTGAATTTCTCTGAACATAACTTGATGAGATAGGAGAGCATGGTGCGAGTGTATTACTGTTTGTGGATGCTGCATCCTGCAGAATTACCTATTATTTATACTTCTTGATAATTATCTGTACTTCTTAAAGCCAAGCTTTTTTTCTGAAATTATGGAAAACCAAGTTGCCAAAAGGGGCGTAGAAACAGTAGTACTAAAACATCTGAAAACAATCTGGTCTTTGCTAGGGACAGAGAATGTGAAAACTAGCTTTTCGAAGCAGGTTCTTGCGCATTTTTCGGTCACCTCTGTAAAACTAATCATTGTACCGAGGGTAATTCTAATGAAGTGAAGAGTGATATCCATTAGCAGTTTCAAATCAGTAGTAACCAAATTTCATCACGACAACTTTCTTGAGGCGATCTCTGCTGGTTTTTATCATTCTGGAATGTGTTCTTCCTCCGCTGTATGGTTGTTATGTAAATTTCAATAGTTAGAAAGAGAAAAAGAAGCATATCTGCAGCGTGTTTCCTGGAAGTTGTTGTCATAATGACATGAAAAGCCTTCCAAGGATAGACAAAGTATTCTTCTCTAGTCACACACTAGAGGCTCAACATCAACATTACAATCATCTTTTTCTCACCATATAGGTAAATAAACAAGTTTGAAGCAAGAAAACCTTAACCACAATTGGAGAATTCAGAGACGGTTTTCGACGAACAAAAACCATCAACTTGTAGCCCTTCCTTTCTTCTCTTCTCCCTTGCTTTTGCAGTTTTTTTTGTTGTCTCTCCTCTTCACTTATGGAGGCACACTCACGCACGACCACTCCACTTCTTTTTGTTATTTTCTTTTCTTTTTTATTTAATGCTGGCTGGGCCCCACATGAAGGTGGACCCAACCAACAGAATAGAACCAATCGAATGATATAAGTGTGGTCCTACATGGGAGGCTACAAGAATTTTTCTAGGCCCCTGCGTTAGATTTCGTCTCAAGTCTTGAGTAAGTGTAAGCGGTCCATAAATTTCCTTTTTGCCTCCTTTCACTATGAAAGAATTTAAAATGTTAAATTGCTCCTTCACGTAACAAATTTAAACTTCTAAAGCAATTGATCGTGGTTTCACAAAATTTTCGGGCCTTCAACGTCTCCTGTTATATATTTCCGAGCTCTAATCATAGAAAGAGTATTAAATATTTAAATATTGAACCAAACCTTCATTCATTTAACATAATAGCCCATCCCACTTCAAACAAGTTTATTGCATCTTTGACTCGACTGGGCCATACTCACCGTTTCTGAAGCACGCTCTTCTCCGATGATGTATTGAGTGACCTTCGTGCCAACGTCAATGCACGATCGTCTAGCACTCCGTGTCACAAACAATTGTTTGACTTAGGATCTATTAACAGCATCTATTCTCGTAAAATGCGATCGGTGTGTCCACCACGTTAGCAATGGTCAAGGGTAGGTACAAGAACGAATTTCATTGGTGGCATCAATTCGGGGAGTAGATCAGAAGATTCTGCCAGTTTCGACACTGTTCTCGTTAAGAGAAGCAAGACTGCCACTTTCTCAAATAGGACGTCCCTTTTTTTCCCATCAAGCAGTTGAAATTGGCAGTCTGAAAGCACAAAATGAAATCTTAACCATAGGGAAGACCGATAGAGATTTACCCTGTTCTTTTCTGTCTTTTCAAAACCTAACAATGGTATCAAGCAGAAGATTTCTGGTCCCCTATTACTTGAACTACCCTCCAATTTTATGAAGTGAAAAGAACAGAGGACCATATTTAGAGAACTTTCTTGCACGAAAGAACGAGAGAGATGTTAAGCTATTTATTAATGACAACAGAGCAATTAAAGGAGGGACTCTGCCGTCTTTATCAACTAATTCTGCTTTTGACCCTAATCAATATTTTAAGCCATTTAAGATCATCTTGTGGAATGGTTAGAGGCCTATATCTTTTCTTAAGACCGCCGTTTTCTTCTAATTTTCTGCCAAACAACTATGAGCTGAAGAAGAAATCAATTCGTACTCGTGATTGTCCATAATTTACGCACAAGTCTATTGAACGTGTAACTTTTAGCTTAGTACAACATGATTACCTGATCATCTGATCATTCAGAATTCATCACCATCTTTTCAAGTATTTTAAGCGCTGATAATTCACCGGAGTCGACATCGAACCTATGTAATCTTTCATTGCATTTTCGGTGAACGGTTGGTAGAATCGTGAATGTTAGTCTAACTACAGATGGCCGTTTTCAGCCAATGCTTGTAAACAATGCCTACACAAATCCGATGTCTAATGTCGTCCTTTAAACTCGAATAGGACAAGAAAAAAGATTGGATTGATTGAGAGAGAGAGAGGGAGAGAGAGAGAGAGTACTGGCCACTTCGTGAGAAAGTGTTAGTCCTTTTCTTCACCTAGCATCTTTCAATGCATTTTCAATCCTTGGTGAAATTGAGAAGACCAATTTGTTTTATCAAACCTCTACGCCACGCCACCGTCATTTTTCTGATTCTGTGAATGATATTCTGTCTACTCTCTCTACTCTTTAGCGTCCACGACATACTGCACAAAAGTCACAGGGCAGGCACAAATAGACCAAAAATCAATTAATGTTTAGGCAGAGAGTGAGGCAGATCAGAGAGTACATCTAGCTGCCAAAAATGGACCAGGTCAGTCTGCAACACAGGAGCTTGTGAAGACAAAGACAGTGCCCAGAAAAGGCAGATACTAGATAAGCTCCCTCAAATCCTGGGAATCCAATTTCCTCACAAAATAATTGCAGAATTTGAGCCACTAGATTCTCTCTGACATCATATGTTGACAAAGATGTGTCCTGTTTTGAGCGAAAAACCATGAATTCTTGTGGTAGACATAAGTCAGGATTCACTTTTCCTCCGAATGCCAGGCGATATGTGCTGATCGTGATCCTTAACGCTACAAATTTTGCTTCAGATCCATCATGGTCCGGGATCAAAAGCACATGAGACCAGGACTTGCCTGAATAAAGGCCATACAGGAGCTTGTGAACCAAGAGACACTGACAGTACCCAGAAAAGGCAGATAGTTAGATAGCTGCCTCATATTCTGTGAACCCAATTTCCTCATAAAATATTTGCTAGTTGAGCCACTAGATTCTCTCCGACATCGTGTGTTGACAAAGATGTGTCCGTTATGAGCCAAAATTCATGAACTCCTTTTGTAGACATTAGTGTGGATTCACCCTTCTTCCAAATGCCAGGCGACATCTGCTGATTTTGATCCTTGACGCGGCAAATTTTCCTTCAGATCCATCAGAGTCAAGGATCATCAAGAACACATGTAAGACCGGGACTTGCCCGAATAAGCAACACCAGATTCCATCAAATGGGTAGCTGTTGCACCTGAAATTTTTCCCTGGGGAGCTAGATATTCACACTCAGGGCATTTGCTAATCCAGTATAAAATTCAACTTCGCGAAAGAAAAACGTTGAGTATAAATACTCCACATATGTAAAATTATTGCTCGAGGTAGTACATACAATGATTTTCTGAATATACAAAGTACAATTCAGGCCAAGTTCCAATGACACAATCAAGAATAGATCTGATCTTCAGTCTGTGGAGTCCTGAAAAGTAGTTTCTGTAATACCTAGCCATCCTTCTGCTTCCACCATGGATTCAGCTTCCGACAGCATTATTAAACTATTCGAAATCTTGTCGGGATATGAGATCATCATCCCATTACCGACCTTCATATCCTCATGTAACCGAATGGTGAACCAGCTTTATTTGTTCAAGTAAAGATACTACAGACGTAGCCATATGCTTTTTATAAATGACTTCAACAAAAGACAAATCATATGAGACCCTTCATGATAATTTGCACTTGGATTCCCAAAATCATGAGCCGGGAACCCCAAAGGGAATGCCATGGATTAAGCTACCCCGCTGACCATCTTGACCTCGCCTGCCGCCAGATGATGCCCATTGCTCAGAACAGCTTTCCCACACAAATCATCGTTCTTGGTTATCTTTGCCAAGATAGGCCTCAGGTCTCTCTGGTGGACATTCATTTTCAGGCCATACTTCATGAACAATGTCAACGACATCTTTTGCTCGACTCGGTGACCAGGCGCTACCGTCAGCCGGTGGCGCAGCAATACGGCTGCTGCCACCGACTTCATCTGCAAATAGGCCAAATCCTTCCCAAGGCAAAGCCTCGGTCCTGCATTGAACGACACAAATTTGAAGGAGTCTTGCAATTCAATCCTCTTGCCATCGGAAGACAACCACCTCTCGGGCTTGAATTCAAGACAGTCGGGTCCCCATATGTACTCCATCCGTCCGGTCGAGTATATGGAGTAAGTGATCGACGAGCCGGCCGGCACGAATACCCCACTCGGCAGGACGTCGTCGGCAACGACATTCTTCGAGTCCTCCGGCACCGACGGATAGAGCCTTAAGGTCTCTGACAGTGCTGCCTTAAGATAAATCAGCCGATCGACTTCCTCGAACACGAGCGGCTCCTCCACCCACTTGGCGGGGTCGCTGCCACGTGTGTCCATCAGGACTGTGCACATCTCCATGACTATCTTCTCTTCCACCCTCGGGGTCCGACTGACCAACCAGAAGAACCAGCTCATCGCGACCGATGACGTGTCCCGCCCAGCTAGGATGAAGTTGAGCGCCACGTGCTGGAGGAACTTGTCCGGATAGGACTCCTGTTTCTTCATGAACCGGGACAACAGGTCGTCGTGCTGGTGCCCGCTGCCGTAGCCGACCTGTTGCTGACTCGCCGCCAGCTCCTGCTTGCGCGTGCTGATGATGTCGGACAGGTAGGCATCGACATGCTCCAGGCTGTGGCTCAGGGTGACCTCCATCCCAAGCCGGAGCCACTTCTTGAGCTTCCATATGAACTCGGGCAGGATGAACCGCTGCAGCGTGGCCTCGGTGGCGCGGTCGAAGGCATTCGCGAAGTCGTTCTCCGGGAGGCCCGGGGACAGCGTCTGCGGGTCCTTGCCGAAGGTCAAGCCGCAGATGTTGTCGAAGGTGAGGCGGAGCAGGAGGTCCTGGAGATCGACCGACTTGCCCTCGAGCTGAGCCTCCTTCAAGATGGGGCAGAACCGGTGCTTGATGGACCGGCTCACCCACCGGCCCATGGCCTGGCGGAGCGTCCGGGTGGTGAACTCGAGCGCGGCGGTCTTGCGCTGGTCCTTCCAGGTGTTGCCGTCGGAGTTGAAGATCCCGTCGCCCAGCAGGTCGTGGAACACGGCCTGCCACGTGGGGCCCTTGGGGTAGTTGTCGAACCGGGCCTTGAGGACGTGCTCCAGGTTCTTGGGATCGCAGGTGACGGTCACCAGGCCCTGCTTCCGCGCCAGGAAGGGGAGGGTGATGATGCACGTCTGGTACGTGCCGCCGGCGGCGCGGAGGTTGTCGGCGATCCACTCGTGCATGCGGGATGCGTTCCGGATGAGCGCCGGGAGGCTGCCCACTAGGGGCCACACACGTGGACCGCTCAGGGAGGCGGAGATGAACTTGAACCACAGGAGGTAGGCCACGACCGCCGACAGGAAAATCAAACCGGCCGATGGATCCATGTGATCTGGGCCGCAGGGGGCGTGACACGCACCAACCGCGCAGGACGTCTAATGCACCGTCCCGCACTCGAACCGCCCTCCGCCCGCGCTCTCTCTTTTGCTAATCGTCGCAAGCAAAAGCCGACTTCATGCACTGTGTCACGCTACACCAGTATTATATAGGGTTTCTGTCGGGATGTTGCTGTCAGGGCCTGAGGAACTGTGAACGAGAAGCTGAGAGACGGACAATGCAGTTCCAAGATAACCCTGAAAGAGAAGAGAAACAAGAGACGCAACAAGTGAAGTAACAGAGAGCGAGAGAGAGAGAGAGAGAGAGATTCAACGAGAAGACGCAAGTGGGTGTCGTTCTCGGAGGCTGTGAAGCAGCGCAAGAGAAGAGATAGGCACTTTCACCATGAAAGGGACTATGTTCCTGAAGAGGAAAATGAAGCAGGGAATAAACAAGAAGGAGAAGAAAGGGAGGGAGGGAGAGAGAGAGAGAGAGAAAGAGAGAGAGGGGAAGTCTGTGGGACTGAGGGGAAAGGAGAGAAAGTAATATATAGAAGGAAAAGGTGACTGAGGAAACGGGAGAGGAAAGGAGGCAATTAATATGGCGCCAGACTGGTGTTGAATTTCTCATCTCTCTCTCTCTCTCTCTCTCTGTGGTGGAAGGTTCATTGCATGGACCTGACATCTCCCAGGAACAGCAGCAATTAAATGCCGACTGAGGTCGTTGGACATATTTAAGGTAAAAGCACCGAAGAGACTTCCCTCCTCCATCTTCTTCTGCATTAATCCCCCGTAAGACCCACGTTATCAAGAATTCCACATGCAAAACCAAGCCTGCATCCTTCCAAACCCATGGTGCACCTTCCTCTATAATGTCTTCTCTCCTCCCTCCTTTCTCTCCATTCATTTACTTTCCCACTAATTATATGCACCCTTCATTTGAAATCTCCCGAATTTCCTTTTCGCGTGGGGCTTCCATGTCACTTCTCGATCGGAAAAATGAGAAAGAGAGAGGGAGCAGAGAGAAAAAAAAAAAAAAATCTTGTTAATATGGGGAGATATGTGCCCACCTAATTCTGTAGGAAAGTGCTCCCCCGCCATAAATTCCTGCATTCAATGAAGGTGTAAAAGTAAATGTAATTAGTTGAGGAACTAATCGCGTAGAATAAATCCATATATATATATATATATGTATAACACCGACATTAAGCTTATGATATATAGTATACGACATGCATGAGTCTCCCTATTTTAGACGTCGGTCGTTAAGTGCTAATGGACTTAAAGAAGAAATGGGGATATTTGTTCATGTGACTGGTTAGGACTCGGCCAGCCGCCCCGCCCCACATTTAATAGCTTCTGGACCACCCATTTTTACGGCATTGTTCATTAATGTTTAAGAGTGCATTCTTCTAGACAAAGAATTTTTCGCAAAAATGATTGGTCAACAAAAAAAAAAAAAAATTATAGCCAAAGAAAATATGCCCTCAAAGTTAGAATGGTTAATACCCTGAAAAATCTCAAACTGGTACACTTGTGACAAATTTACCCCAAACTATTTTTTTGACCATGAAAAACCCCAAAATGGTACACCTGTGACAAATTTACCCCGACTGACCATAAAAAACCCTAAACTAGTACATTTATGACAAATTTACCCCAAACTAATTTATTCGACCACAAAAAATCCAAAACCGGTAAATTTGTGACAAATATACCATATGTTAAATTGGATTAATACCACAAAAAAAAATCACAAAAATTGTAAATTGTAACAAACAAAGCGTAAAATCTCAAATTAGTATACTAGTCAATTGTCACGTGTCATTTAACTAATAATTTGACAATAAAATTTAACAAAAACTAACAAATGGTAAATTTGTCATAAGTATACTAGTTTTGGGTAAATTTGTCAAAGGCATACTAGTTTGGGGTTTTTGGTGGTCAAAAAAATAATTTGAGATAAATTTGTCACAAGTGTACCAGTTTGGGGTTTTTCAGGGTATTAACCCAAGTTAGAAAAATAAATTTGCTAACCAAAAAAAAGAAAAAACATTTTCCTCAAAAAAGATTTTTCGGGAAGCCTTTTTATTTTATCGTGAAGTTTTTCCCAAAACAAATACACTCTAATATTTAGTTCTATATTTATTCTCATCGGTAATGCCCATTTTCCTCCTTTTCATTTTATGAAAACTCTTCTATTTGAACCAAGTGGTGTAGTTCCATATTTTTTTGGTTTTTTGAAGCCGTGATTTTTTTATTTTATTTTTGTGATTACGGACCATGGATGGCTCTTTAGTTAGCGCGATTAGCACCTTCAAAACCATGCCGGTGATCGAATCGGATTCGGAAGGCAGTAGATATGCGTTCGAGCCAGATTAGATCGGCCAAAAGAGCCAAGTGCATCCAAGTGAACCGATCCATCTAGTTTAGTCCAATTTTTCAAGCAGTGGTGTGTGCAAAGTGTATGAAGGGAAGTCAACCGACGAAATCTGAGAGACTAGGATGTGGCCGATCTTTTTTAACTCGCGACCTAGACAAATATAGAACTTCGACAAGTGACTTCCCACCTACAAGTAAAATTGACACCCATAAAAATAGGCTACTCGTACCATATTAAATGAGCTAGCATATTGACAAATGATAGGCTTTGTTATGTAATGAACAATGACAAGAATAAAATATTTCAATAAGGCCGCATTTAGTCATCCGAATTCAGATTAAGATATCATAAGATAAAGTGAGCTCTGGATTTCCTCCGAGTCATAGAAAATCCCATCATATGTTTGGTGCCGCTCAAGATAAGATTAAAAACTTTTGAAATTTCTCAATCATGCCCAACCGCTTCGTCTTCCACCCGCCACTTCCGACATTCCTTGTAGTCTCCCGAGTCTATCGCCCCATCCATCACCCTCTCAAGCAAACCTCGCGCGAGGATCACGACTCCATGTCTACGTCATGGAGATCGAGAGGTAAAGCTCAAAGGCTACGTTTGGTCGTCCAGATTTCTAATTGGGATAATACTGGATATGATAGAATATGAAATCCTAGGATTTCTTTATATCCTATCAATTGTTTGGTGAATCGCAATATTAAAGTTGGATATGTTCACGTCATATCATGTACAATTCTTTGATATAAATGGCATATCATTATAAATGAACCTAAATGCTCACAACGAAGATGGTAAAAATCTTTCGTAACACTATTCCTTAATTTATTTTATTTTATTTTTCCTCTTTTTTATATTATTTTCGTTATTATTTCTTTTTTCCCCTTTCATCATTCTTTAATAAAATTTTATCAAATAGTAACTGTACTGACATACCCAAGATACAAAAATACCTAAAATATATAATAAATATAAAAATTTAATTTATAGATTGAATGTTTATTATAAGATAGAATTAAAGTTGAATATATAAATTAAATAAGATTAATTAAAAATAAATTTTTATTTTTTTTATTTTTTATTTCTTAAATTAGAATTCAAATATTATTTATATTGAAATATAATTTCAATTTTGTTAATTTAATAAGTTTTTTATTCAAGAAAAATAACTTTTCAATTATGGATATTAAAAATCCTATCCATATTTATCTTACCTCTCCCATGGAATAATTTTATTCTATCTATATCCCCCTTATATCCGACTTTATCCTATCCTGAGCGAGCACCAAACGTAGGATAGGATAAATCATATCATATCCCGAATTTTATCTCGACTGCCAAATGCAGTCAAAGGGATCAATCCGGATTGATTTATGGTTGAAAATCTGGTTTTTCCACTTAGGACGTAGCCTAATTACTCACTCACTCACTCACTCACTCATCATTCCGATCTGTCTCTCTTTCATCACCACGCATCATCATTCCTCTCATTTGCCTGCAAGCACGCCTTTGCCTCTCTCCCTCGCTGAAAGCAGTTAGCTCTCTTTGTATCAAGAATATATAAACCTCGGTATCCAAGGAAAACCCTCAATTGCGGAACTGTGCGGCGAACTGAAAGAGACGGTACCATAAGCAAGCAAGTTTGCTGTGGTCAGAGGCGGCGGCGGTGATTGGACGGTGGTCGGAAGTGACGACGATCAGCTGTCGTGGCTTCAAAGATTTATGCATATCGTGATAGGTTCAAGATTAATAACTTGTTGCCTTTGGTCAACCCTAAAGCAACAAACTTAACACTTTGTTTGGTGGCCTTTAGTGGACCTATTGGCCTATATATACCTTAATATTTGGGTGACTTAAGGCAATTAAAAGAGAGAGAGAGAGAGAGATTTGTCTCAAAAAACTTGATCGCCGTAAGGTGCTTTCTTGTAGTGGACATGTAATAGGTTTTCACACTACTGAGTGTTGATAACTGGTCGTGGCAATATGAGCTTTATAATTTAGCATCTTTGATGGTCCATAAGATTAGCAAGATATTTCATGTACTTAAGACTTATTGATTAAGAGGGACGCTCTCCTCGTAAAACGATTCCTTGCCATGATAAAAAAAAAAAAAAAAAAAAAAAGGAAAACAAAACAAAAGTTTATCTATAACAATATAACCTAAAAATCATACTTAAAAAATAGAATTAATACCACGAAAAATTCCAAACTGAAACATCTATGGAAAATTTATCCCAATTTAATTTTTTTACCACAAAAAATCTAAAATCAGTACACTTGTGACAAATTTACTTTTCATTAGTTTCCATTGAATTTTACTGTCAAATTGTTTTATTGGATAACACGTGATAGTTAATGGATATACCAATTTAGAGTTTTAGCCTCCATTTGTCACACGTGTACCAATTTATAGCTTTTGTGGTAATAATATAATATAAAGGAAACTAGCGAAGGATAAATTTGTCACAAATGCTTTGGTGCTCAAAAAAATTAGTTTGAAATAAATTTGTCACGAGTGTACCAATTTAGGATTTTTTGTTTATGGTCAAAAAATTAATTTACAATAAATATGTCATAAGTATATCAATTTAGAGTTTTTTGTGGTATCAATCCTAAAAAAAATATAATTTTTCATCACTAGGAAAATATAATTTCTTTTGGAAAAATAGAAACAAAAAAGACTATAACCATTAGGGGAAAAGCTTCGGTCTGCTCTTATTCCAACAAGTGCCATCAGCATAACAGCATTCGAAAAATGATAGGGTAGCAGCACGGTTATTTTTTGGACTTGAACAGGTCCTTAAAAGGCTCAAAAGGAATAAACAAGCAGGAGATCCATCCTGAGGTGAGAAACCCTGCAATGTCACCCTATATTCCCTCCCCCTCGGAAAGAAAAATTTAGAGAGAGGAATTAGGGAGCTTCATAGTAGTGAAGATAAACACCACGTCAAAATTTCGAATCTGGCTATTATCGGGTAGGCATGTATAATAATCTCGTACGTCTGAGTTGAGTGAAGGTAGATGAAAACCCTATTGTAAGAGAGACATGCCTTACGAACAAGTCAACATAACTAGTTATCTCTCCTGTACTCCTGATAAATTTACCTTTGTTGGTTTCTTTTGGAAAAATAGAAACGAAGAAGGATCAAAACCATTAGGGAAAACTTGCGGCAAGGCCCGACGGTGCCACCAGGCACTGGAGGGTCGTGTGATCCCCAAATGGTGATTTACGGCGGTTTCTCGGTTAACAAAAAAAAAAAAAAAACCATCAGGGAAAAGCTTCGGTCTACTCTTATTCCAATAGGTGTCGTCAGCATAGCAGCATTCGGAAAATGACAAGAGCAACAGCATGTTACTTCTTGGAGAGTACTAGTGCTCTACCAACCACAAGTTTTTTCTAGGAAAATGATAGGATAATAGGACCGTTACTCCTTGGAGAGTAACGGTGCTCTCCCCACCACAAATTTTTTCAAGTGAGAAAACTGCGAGTCTGACCCAAGATTAAAAACAATAAATTAATTTTTTTTTAAAGAAAAAAAAAAAGAAAATTCTAGCGAATTGAAAAGAGCTTCATTGAAAACATTACCAACATGAAATATCAGACCAGTTGAAACACTTCTATTATAAGTAAAATAAATGTAGGATTTCTATTAGCAATGTCTTATGTAAAACAATTTTCACATTATAGTCATGGAAAAAGATATATTCATCGTTTTGCAAAATGAATACAATTACCAAAATTAACGTTTGAATATTTATTTATACAAATTTAAAGTATCGATAAATTCAACTCAAACCAAAGCAAACCAAATTAACTCAAAAACCAAAATCATGATCATTATGTGATCAACCAAGATTGAAATTTATTTAAAAATGTATAGTATATTGAATTTGTTTGATTAAATTTTTTTCCTCACTTTCCTTTTTTTCTATTTTATATAGCCCAACTTTCTCACCATGCCAGCAAAATTTCAATTAAACATATCTTAACTAGATAAGTATATATAGTGTCTAAGTTGAGTAAATGCTACAACAAGACTCATTGTAGTGTACGAATTTTTTTCACTTGTTTGATATATATTTTCATATCCCATTAAATTAGTGAAATGCATGTGTGAGTTATTGATTTGACTTTCTTTTTTTTTTTTGGTAAAGGTAAGAATAATATTAACTAAAGTCAAAGCGAAGCAAGAAGCTATACAACAAGAACTCGGCACCAAAACTTACACTCACGATGACACAGTCAGAGTGAGTGGAAGGGTGCCAAGGAAAAACAAGACCACCTGCACAGAGTAAAGCCAAAACAACAGCAAAAGAGAAGAACCCCACGGTAAGATTGGGAGGTGAGTGATCAGTTCGCCAAAATGGAAGGGTTTATAGACCAGCAATGCAGCAACCTACAATTCGTGCTGTTGGGAGGGACCTGTTTAAAAGATAATGCTTTGTCTCTGACAACCATCTCCAATCGCACCTTCATAGCTGGGAGGGATGGTGGCTTACCCCTGAAGATAATATTATTCCGCTCCTTCCAAATGATGTTGATTTGACTTGATTTATATCAATAATATGTGAAAATGCTGTCGCGAGTACACTATGAAAGAATTGAGTTTTACATTAAATAGTTATTAAAAACTATATTGTCGAAGTTAAAAAAAAAAAAAAACACAAGCATCAAGTATATTTATTTTTTGTTAATTTCATTGTCTATTTGAGAAAAAACAATATATACTGTCCAAAATCTGAGAATTTTCTGTCAAATTCTCTCCAAAATTTGTTGCATGTCCATTTTATGCTTTTGGTTGCTAATATCACTTTAGTGATCACTTATGGTTGAAAAGGCACAATTATTCAATGGGACTTCGATATAGAAAAAAAAAATCGTGGCTGAAATCAAATTTATAATTTTGAGCTATTTAAAATGTATTCTACGCTCTCCAAGCTCACTTGCCTCGTGTGTTTGAAAAAACTAGAAAGCCAACTTTGTTTTTTTTCCAAAACATAAAATTGGAAAAAAAAAATTAAATTGCGAAAAAAATTGAAAAATGACTTACGTGTTTACCTATCAACATTTGTATGTTTTGAAAAGTTTCATTTTTCGCTCTTTAATTAGGAACTTAAACTATATGACCCGCAAAATTTGAAAAGCAAAACATACTTGAAAAAGGTCTAGCGATTCAAATTGGATCAAAATGAAATGTGTATTTTGCTAATTGACTCCTCATGACTCAATTAATCTCTATTAAAGAGAGAGTTATTCGAAGATTTGATCGTCTAATTTTACTGCAAATTATGTGAATTTACATTCCCATCTTTATGAATATCCTAAGCTATATAGTTACCCAATTTAGAAATCCAGCTCGAAATGTATCATGGGGACAACAATGTCTGAGGTTGAGGTCGAAAACTTCGTAAATTGAAAAGTTAATTGACCCTAGAGTGTATGTTAGCACATGAATTGTCATGTAAAGGTTTAGATCTTGCCAAAAGTTTGTTAGACCATTAATTAGATAGCTCGCTACGACTCAACACTTCAGCTATTGCCTCATCGGAAATTTTCGACAAATCTTCCTGACCGTCTATAAAGGGAAGATCAAACTATCGAACATGGCATGTCTAATGTTGCAGTTTTTGTGACGAAAAAACTTAAAAGTAAAGTACAAAAACTTGCGTGTGGAATTACCTATGCGTTCTCCGAAATCATCGGCAGACAAGACAAGACATGACATGACATGTCTGAAAATTTATCGAGTCGAGTCTGATTTCGGTCCTCTAATTTGAACGGCCAATTAAACCTGATAGGAGGCATGAAATGGGTGGTGGGGACAATTGATAATCCCAAAGTATCTGCTGCACTAAATTCAGCGCGAAGAATTTGGCTTGTCATTTCGGTTTTGATGCAAACCCCATTGGGTGGTACCGTTGGCAGCATTGAAGTTGTAAACTGCTGTCATGAAAATTATAAAAAGTTGCTAAATCTATTATTATTATTATTATTACATATGTCGATTCAATTGTAAACTTTTTAATTGTGTCAATCCAGTTCTAGACATTTTAATGATGTTAAGTATATTTTCTCAACATCTACAACTTCTATTTTCAAGTTTCATACATCCCCCATCAAAAGTTATGTTGATCTCGGGAAAAGATATTATATCAACCTATTTCATGATGATTTAATAGACGGATTGAGTCGCCGTAATTTAAAACCGGATGGCAGTTTAGGCGAGCATGGTGGGCTGAACGAAACATGCTCATTTTCTCACTACAAAACATATGCAATGTTTTGGGACATTGCTTTTCTACGGCCCTTGTAGGTAATATTTGGAAACCAACCAAACAATGATTATTTCTATTTTTTTATTCTCCAAAACAAAAAATGACCAAAAACATCTGTGATAACGTTAGCTAATTTTTATCCTGGGAGTAGAATTGAAATAAAATCAAGAAGTAGAAAAAAAATATACTTTTTTGTTCACAAGAACAACTCAAAAATCAAGCAATTTTCCTTTTTTTTTTCTTTTCTTTCTTTTCTTCTTTTCTTCCTCTCGTCGGCTCCCGGCCCAACAACAATGAGGCTCCCTCGAGGCTAGCAAAAGAAGAAGAAGAAGAAAGAAAAGAAAAAACAAAAACAAAAACAAAAAGTAATAAAATTGATGAAAATTTAAAAGAAATTCTAAATCACAAAAAAAAATTGAGAATTGTACTAAACACATTTCCATTTTGAGAATATAAATTTTGTACAGTTACCGAACACTTTTGAATACTCGAAAACTTATCCATGAAACTAAATAAGAAAAAGTTATTTCTGAGCGGAAATTATTTTTTAGAACGGAATAATTACAGAACAGGTCCGTATAAATCTCGTGTTTCTAGATCTAATGTGTAGAGCGAGTCTAACCTTGAATTTGGGAAGAGCTAGTTTATAGCATGACATGCGGTACATCGAAATCAAACATTCAGCACATCAAAATCAATCGTTGTCTATTGACTCGATGAAGTAGAACGAATCTTAAGCCTCCAACTGTCGCGGGAGTATTGACAAAAAAACGCAAAAGCGTCTTGGAGAATTAAAGCGCGATGCTTACCAATTGATGAGCTCATAACTGCCAACCGCGTTCTCAGCCCCAAGAGACAGCAAATAAAGGCCTAAAAAGCCAGCAAATAATGAATGTGGAAGGAAGCCCCGCCGAAAAGGTTGATGCTCCTCGCAGGAGGGTCGGTCGCGCTCCTAAGGGTGCACATGGCAAAATTTCTAGAACAGAAATTGATTTCTGGCCAGAGATTAATTTTTCAATTTCTATTTCAGAAACTGAGAAATTAAATTTTAACTTATGATTTCTTCTTCAAATCTATTTTTTGAATAGAAATATGTTTCAGAAATAGAAAAATCAAATTGCGTTACCAAACGAATTTCTGTTCCAAACCTATTCCGGAAAATAGAGAAACAGAAAAATAGAGAAGTAGAAATTTTATCATGCGTGCTCCTAAGTCTCCATCGTTGTCATCGGTACAGGAAAACTAATCCAAACCACACTAAATTGACGCTTCGATCGCAAGCATTCAACTGTATTTTTTGCCCACCATAAGCTAGGATGAATGGTAGAATTACATTTGTATAAGCAGGGTCCGGCATCCTTGAAATCGAAGTTCGCTAGAGAGGGAAAGCGACCGGGAGAGCGGCGTGCGACATGCCCTGGCCCTTTGGTAATGAGATTGGCATTCATTTGCGACAGCATCAATTCACGGCTTTACGTATGCACCCCTCCATTTGCTTTGGGGACAAAATCATCTTTCAAACCGACAACCCCGTGAAACCATATAATTTGTCAATGTCTCTCTTGGTCTCTTTATGACATCTCTAATGACATCTCTAATGACATCTCTAAGTAAATAAGGTCATCACCTTATGTCTGACCCTTGAAAAGAAAATCCTAGAGGGTAATTAAATATTTATACACACGCACCTTTTAGTGACTAAGGTGTGCGTTTGCAATAATTTATATATATATGTACGAGCGCGCGTGCGCACCTTTCAGTTTATTGGCAATGGTTTACTTCTCTTACTGAAATATCTTCCTCCGAATACCCAAAATTTTTTTATTTAAACTTTACTAGTACACGCTGATATTCAGTGTTTTGGCTCAAGAATAAGAACTTCATTATGAAGTAGTTCGATTCATTTAGAAGCTAAAAATTGTGCACACCCGCAGTACAAAAAATATTCCAAGTTGTGACAGATCAACTCACAATCTTCATGAAAGTACAGGTGATATAATTTCACTTTTGCCCTGGAGAACAGTCTCCCAATTGACATACCAAGACCTGACCGTTGACTCATGGAGGGAGGATCAGTGTCTAATTTCAAATAGTCTAGGGATTGGCAAGGTAAGAAAGCAAAAGGTACAGGCGCTCAAATTCCAAAAGACTCAGAATATAGGAGAGGTTTAGACAGTTTCCGCTTGACCTTGCACAGTCGAAAGAAGAACGTATGAGGAAAAGATCTAACTTCTGAACTTCGTTTCATCTTTGGTCCGTCCGGAATTTCATGTTTTTGCATGGTCTTTAATGCAAACATCCAATGCATGGCAATTGTAGTTGGGCCACCATTTACGACGAACTCATCCTCTGTTCAATTTTTCATTACCAGCCAATTCTTGATCAAATACAACAGCTCAACTTACATGCCGGATGCAATTCAAAAAGGATCATCGATCTGCAGGAATTCTGGGCCCGCTTCCCATGCTACTACCATAAATATAACCTTTGCAACTCAAAAACGACCCCCCCCCAACAAAAAAAAAAAAAAAAAAAAAAAACAGCACTCAGTGAGATCTATCATCCTCTGCTTAGTCAAGCGCCCTCTTTCACTTCAAACACTGACCATGTTACCTTACAGGAGAGGTAAAGGCTGGCATTCTTCAGATTTACAGCTTGAGGTGATCCCTAACCTTACAACGCCGAAAATGCGAGCTGCACAATGCACCGGCTTCATTGGTAACCAAGAAAACTCATTTATCCCCGCACTATCCTTTGGTACTGCACTAATGACTTTCTGGTAATCTGCAGACCCGCAAAAAAAAGCAAGATGAGTCATAGAACCTCGTTACAACACGAAAGTTTAGTCTGTACTGCAAACAACCACACATATGTCATGCTGAGAATATGTAATGGCATGATAAGTGCAAGAAACAATAGCACTCTCTTCCCAAGTGAGATCATGTGAGTTGAGGATCACCTCCCTAAATTGCTGTGGAAATAAATATCAATTTCAACTTTGCCACCTGGTTATATAACCTAAGGTGATACATAAATACCTCTGAAAAAGCTAAATCTGCTTTGATTTAAATGATCATCACCCAAATCAGATTATATCATGTTATTGAAATAGAAAATTCACTTACCGCCACGGAAATTCACTTGTGTCTATTCCAGCTTGATGAAGCTCATCAACATACTGTAATGCTTCTCGACACTCCTCCCGATCATCAAAAAAGTCCTTTTTGTCACCTTCTATCTGGTAACTTTCATGGCCTTTGCCAGCCACCACCTATATCAAAGATGAAGTAATCAAAGATAAGAGTAGAAGAAAATGGGAATAATTAAAACAGAATGATGCAAAAGTACTGAAGGAGCTTCACACGTGATATTTTTATCAAACCTTCTAAGGTGCTTTTATATGTTGATTGACAAAATTCAATGATGTCTCTTTTAACTTACATTATGTTTATAAAAATTCTTTGAGATGGTGAATGCATAACTCCAAAGAGGAACGGTTAAATACACTACATCCCATAAAAAGCACCGTAAAATAAGCTTCTCAAACATACACATCACAAAAATCAACACTAACAAATGCACCCTCCAAAGGGATGTGCCACTGCTTCAAACTATTTTGCAATTATCAGATGCTTATATTGTTGAACATAGAGTGATGTTAAGAAATTACTAGAACAAGAGTAACAGGAAAAAGGCCTGAAAAACCTACCACCATATCACCTTCCTCACCCATAGCTACAGCGGCACGTACAGCTACTCGTCTAATATCGTGCAAAAAGAGCCTGTGGCCATTAGGTAGAGGTGGATAATAGTCGTTCTCCCCATGTTTCAAGTAGTCCTGCATTGTCCATCCGACTCCAGCTAGCATGTCATCAAGAATGTCCACTGTTGACAACAGAGCAGCTCATTGTTGTTAGAGCTTCAAGGAGAAATTAACCTACATATACAAGTAACTCCATTTACTCTACTCACATGGATCTTCATTCTTTGGATTGTCTGATGTCAGCATTGTCATCTCACTTTTATCGGTAGCTATTTTTGTCATCATGGGTCTCTTCCCTCTATCACTCTCACCAGCACAGCCAATTACTGCACAGGACACAGCAGGTAACAGTCAGATGTAAATAGTAGATCCAGTTTTCAGAAAAATCGACTAGGGATTGATAACAAAACATGAAATTCAAAAAAAAAAAAAAAAGTAAAACAATGTCAAAGTTTGGTTTTTTCCAACTTTTCAAAATGTAATGACAGTGAATCCGATTACATGCTTTGAAGCACATAAATAAATATAAGGACAAATTGCAGTTGATTGTGAAGTAACTTTTGTACCCCATCAAAGTGGCATCTGTAATCATCACCTTTTACCAGAGTTGGAGCAAGGAGATGATCTTTTTTATTTAGAAAAGGCATTAGACATGTGACTATAAGAAGCCCTGCAAGTGCAATCCTGTATTAAGTCAAAAATGGCAACGTGAGCACACCAGTTATAATCCTCCTTGGCCCAAGCTCTCGAACAGAATCAAGAAGTCTGGAGAGGGCATCAGGAGTATGAGCGTAATCCACAATCACTCCGAATGCTTGTTCCTCGTCTATCAGCTCAAACCTACCAGGAACTGCGTCAACTTCCTCTATTCCTCTAACAATGTCCTCTAAGGGTGCTCCAACTGCAATCCCAACTGCCACAGCTGCAAGTATATTGTAAATATTGTGCCTTCCGAGCAACCCAGATGATATTTCTAATATCCCATTAGGAGTGTTAACTAAAACCTGAGTCTCAAACAAGGAAAGTTCAAACTTCAGTGGATGAACATCTGCGTTCTTATTTTCCATTGCAAAAGTGACAACGGGCACATCTGGGTTTCCTTGTGCCATGAAGAAAGGTGCATTAGGGTCATCAATGTTAACAATCTTTCGATGCCTTTCAGGATCGACCATCCTCGAGAACAACTTGGCCTCGGCAGCCTTGTATTCGTCCCTAGTTCCATGAAAATCCAAGTCGTCATGCGTCAAGTTTGTGAAAACCGCAATGTCAAAATCAACCTCGTTATACCTCCCCATAGCCAGTCCATGTGAAGAAACCTCCATAGCAATTGCTTCAGTCCCATTATGAAGCATCTTGGCCATCAAGTTCTGGACCAACACGGCATCTGGCTCTGTGTCTGGCAACTCCAACTTATTATCCCCGTGCACATAATAAGCTACCGTGCTTAACATCCCAGTCCTCAATCCCATGGCCTCGTACATCCCCTTAATCAAATATGAGGTGGTGGTTTTCCCATACGTCCCCGTTATCCCGATGACTGCCATATGCCTTGAAGGTTGCCTATAAAACGACGCCGCCAGAGCAGGCAATACGGCATTCGTGTCCTCCACAATCACCAACGCCTTACAACCCAAAGTCTCCTCTATATCAATCTCCTTACTGGCTACCACAGCAACCGCACCTCTCTTATCAGCCTCACTCAAGAACAGATGCCCATCAGTTTTCCTCCCAACACAGCACACAAACAGATCCCCTGAACTGACCACCCGCGAATCGTGTTGAATCCCCGTGATCTCGACCTCCAAGTTCCCATAAACCGAAACTGGAACAACCTTGCTCTCATCCAAGAGCTCGGCCAGTGTGATCCTAAACTTGGGTTCGACTATCCTAGCCTTAGTCCTACCATAAGCATCGAAATCCAAATCGAACGAAGGATCCGACAGAGACCCGCCATTACTCCTACTCAAATTACCACTCACCTCGTCATCAAACTCCCCCGCACCGTCATCAGCATCGCCCCCCTCGGAGACGACTTGCAGCCCTTGAAGCTCCTGAATTTCCTCCAAGTCCACGACCTCTTCCGGCTCCAACTCCTCGACCGCATCGTCAGCCTTCCCCTTCTTGGAATTCGGCTTCAGCAGGCCCTGCTTCACGAACTCCCTCCGCTTCAAAGCGATGGCCTTATCAATCTCCCCGAACAAATCGTCCCCGGCGTCCCCCGCCGACGAGCCGCCCCCCGGTGCATCGTCGCCGTCGTCGGGGGCGTCCTCCACGTCGGCGATGGCCGCGAGGTACGTGGACCGGTGCTTCTTGAAGTCGTCCTCCTCGATCCTGCGGGCGCGCGAGGCCTGGCGGTGGATCTGCTGGAACTTGGAGACGCCGTGCTCGGCGTCCTCGGGGGCCTCCGGCGGGTCGTCGTCGGCGGGGTCCGGGTAGGACTTGCCGTCCGGGGCGAGCGCCCGAGGCGGGCCGGGGCCGGGGCGGCGGACGGAGAGGAGGAGCGGCGGTCGGCGGTGGCGCCCGGAGGGTAGGAAGCGGCGGTGGCGCCCGGAGGGTAGGAAGCGGCGGTGGTGCCCGGGGTCTAGAGAGAGAAAGCTCGGGACTTGAGGAGAGAGAGAGCGAGGGAGAGGGAAGGAGGTGACTGAGAGAGACATGGATGGTGGAGTTAGAGAGAGAAAGGGAGCGCAGGAGAGGGTTTTAGGAAAAAATGGATAGCGGGTTTGGCAGTTGGAAAGAGAGAGGGAGGGAGAGTTTTTTCCGCGTCACGGTCGGTGACGTTAGGTTCGTCACTGTAGGTACCGTTCTTCTACGGGCCGGGCTCATCCCAAACAGTGGGCCCAGCCCATAATTTGGGCCCATACATCGGGCCTCGAGAGAGCCTTGTCCAAAGTGCGGACCCGGTTTAAACCTCTCTTCATGAAATCGGTCGGATCGGATCCACCGAGTCGGGCCACGGGCATGACCCACGAAGCGGGCTGTGTAATCGGGCCCACCGGTTCCCAAAGATAATCAATCTTTTCTCTTTCCTTTTTTTGTTAACTTTTTTCAAACACCGGCGATACAAAGAAAAATCACTGCGCAAGTAAACTTCAAGCCCCATCGTACACAAATTTTTTTTAATTTTGGTAAATGAATTCATTTTATTAACATGTACGGCATTTCATGACTATTTATATAAATAATATTTTGCACTAAGAGCGTGCCTTACAATTATATAAATCCTATCTCATTGAGACTCATTTTTTGGCATAAAGAGTGTACCTTCTTACCATGGAGCATCCTGCTCACTTCTCTTACAGCCTAATACCTTAAAAACCCTCGACTTTAACTCTAGTTCAAATTATATCCTAAACCTTTTTTTTTCGTGTCATAAAAACCCCTTAACTTTTGGTTCAGTCATAATCTTATTCTAAATTTATCTTTGTTCATAAAAAACCACCAACTTTAAATCTAATCCTGCTCTACCTTTTTAAGAGAGCTTTCCTTCCATCTCGCTCAGAAATCTTCGATTTTGCGCTCATTATTCACTCTCTCATGCTCATGAGTCTTTCATCTCTCATGGTCAATGAGTTCACACTCAAGACACCCTAACAACTTGCGTTTGGGAGTTTTACATCTCTTGATTAATAAGAAAAATCTTGGACAGACGGCTAAAAAAGTATAGGTTTAGAATTTAAGTAAAAGTTTGTGATTTTTCATGAGATAAAAAAAGAGTTTAGTATAGATTAGAACTAGACTTAAAGCTAGAGTTTTTTAGTAATACAGAGTAGAATTTCGATTGGACTTAAAGTTAGAGGTCGTTTTTAGCGAGAATAAAAAAAAAGTTCAGGGTAGATCTAAAAATTATACCTAAAGTTAAAGTTTTTAAGGGTATTAGTCCTTCTCTTGCTCCATCTTTCAGCACCATTATGTTGACCCCAAAAATAGAAAATGAGGGAAAAGTATTCCTGGGTTTTTAGCTGACGTGAGAACCCTTGAAAAATCACCGTAACTTATTGTCAAAAGTCACCCTCCCATTTGCCGTCTGGCTGAGCTAAACAACATGGTGGGAGCAGTTGGGCAGAAAAATCATGTCAATGGTGACAAACGTCCATTAGGGACAACGCGACAAAAGATATTTCGTTTGGGGGTCGTCGTCGAAGTTGCAATTCGAGTTGACAATTCAAATGCATTTTGCACATAACATTCAAGAAAACATGGGCTTGAACAGTGGAATGGACCAGTAGATCATCGCTACACCACGGGATAGTCGGCCATGTTGTCATTTCGTACAAATTAGTCAAAAAATGAAGGTTCAAATAGCTAGGAGGAGTTCAATCTAAGTCAATTTTTTTCTTTTGTTCTCAATAATTGCTAGCGCTTTTTTAGTCATAAGCTTTTTTGCCTGAGAGACTCATTTCTGCTTAGTCATGTATAAGTACATTGTAATGTTAGTCTACACAGAAGAGGAGGTTGAAATGAAGATAAAAAATTCCGATTAATCTCTGTACAAGAGTTGCAAAAACAATGATATTGACTTGATCAAAAGTGTATGAAATGTCAGTGCGGTGATGCACAAACTTCATCCCTTTCCACAATTTATTTTAATCGAGTGATTTTTTCGTTCTGGCTCCCGTTTTTAACGACTATTCTGATTGACAGAATTTAGAAATGTTACGAATTTTAAGTACAAACCGTGTAAACTGCTCTCCAAGTTAACACAAAGGCATGTCAAGAAAGCAGTTTTCTCATATAACGGAGCACAGTGCAAGGTGTTGAACGCCAGTATTTTAAGAACATCCGCAGCAGCAAGAAAACAGATTAAGTCATTGATTTCTCTTAGGTACAAAGGCATGTGATGAACGTCTCATATTAAGTACAAATTACAAATGCTTGCAGAATTCACCTACATTTTATTGGACTATCTACCGAGAACAACTGTCGTGAAGAACTACTCAACAGGCTTCTACAGTGGTCTTGCAATACAAAGGACTATGCTAACTTCACCGTGTCATGTAAACCGACATGCAGTTGCTAGTATGGAGATGAATTTCCGCGTTTCCGAGCGAATCTCCAGAGTGCTTGTTTGATTGTTGCAGCAGACATTACCGCCGATCCTGTGAACTGCAAATTAGAAATGGAAGTCATTAGAATACGAGCGATCTCAACCATGGACAACATGTTCAGGTCCACATAGGATGTGCTGTGCATCTATTATATGCAATCAAGTGCAGTAAACTTAATGAAAAAATGATTGATCTTGGCAAAGACATTACAGCTAATCGTTTTCTTCTTTCTGAAAACTGCAAACAAAAGTATTACTTGATTCCTACCTTAGATTTAATGGTCAAGGACAGAATCCCGTCGATGGTCGATGACTGAACTGAGTGAGAATCTAAATGGAGATTGTTCACCTCGTTTATGATCTCGAGCAATACTCCCTCTCTCCAAGAGCACCGCATCTCGATTAGCACAGTCCTATCGTTAATCTTGACTGTCAAATTATCGGCAGACACATCTCTCTGCACTACAGAATTGGTCTCCAGCTCCATGCTATCGATGTTGCTGGCCTTCCTCTTGTTTGTGACCGGCTTCTTGCCCGAGCCTGTCACATGGGTCCCGCAGTTATCAGAAGTCCGCTCAACCATGTCATGGGGCTTTCTTCTCGATTTCGCTTCTACTTCCGTCCCAATCCCCCAAGATTCCAACTCTTCAACCTTCCTCTGGAGCTCTCTCAGGTACGCAATGGTGTCGTCTAATATAGACAGCTTGTCAACCTGCATCACATGCAATCACAAAAGATAAAAAGCCATAATAAGAGATTCTGGAGACAAGCTACAGTGATCACTTTGAGGCACCAGAGAAATTTTCAAGTACCTGGCTGACCGAGGGAACCATGGATTTGAGTACACCCAAGCGATCGTTTATTTTTTCCTTTTGCTTCCTTTCCGATATTGCATGGTTCAGACCAATTTCATCAGCCTCCGGCCTCCAAACTCCATTTTCCCTGCCATCTTCTAAGGGGGACTCAAGAGCATTATCATACATTCGTGGAACTTGAAATAGGATTCTCTTCAGTACCCCTTGCGGTGTCCCACCTTGTGTGGTTTGCCGAGATGGAAACCGTCCCTTCTTCCAAGCAACAAAACTCGACTCCTTATTACCCTTTTGAAAATGTCGCCCAACGATCAACTGGTGTGACGTTCCCAAAAGCGATGAAACGACACTCTGGTAATGTACATCGTCAATTTCATTCTCCAAGATGGTTGGCTTCCTGTAATCACATCTTTGAGGGTCATTTGCCTTGTCATCTTCTTGGACTGACCTTAAGTTTGTAGGTTCAACTATGGTTTGGGATATGCAATCGCTGGAGTTCACAGAATGGTGTAAGCAGTTGCTATACTCATCATCCATGAACTGCCAACTCTGTGCTTGAGAAGCTACTCCATTTATCGCTTCAACCACAAATGAATTCTCCGGTAGCTGATTGGCCTCAAAACCATTTGAGCTGGTGTCTGGAGAAGCCATATCCAGTTCTCTTACCACAGGAACCAATTTGGCGTCGAGAATGTCGTGATCGAGAATATCAACATCGTCTTGGTTTATCGTATCTCCAATAAGAGCACTGAATTTCTTGGAAGCTATTGGGTATTGGATTTCCAGAAGAGTACTTTTGACTTGATGGATGACACCAGGGTCCTCCGAAACCTTCGCAAACAATTCCATTAGGGCCAGTTGGCTTAAATTGCATTTGCATTTTCCAAAAACAAAGAAATTCCTCGTAAATGAAACTGGAGTGAGATACAGATTCCATACCAGGTCGGTCACACCAAGCTCAATCACGCCCCCTCGAAATGGAAAGCACACCACAGTCTGAAACTCAGAAAAAATAACATATCAATTAACATCAATCCGGGGGACACGTTTTCACTGGCTGGTGGTTAGGTCAGGCTCTCTACTAGCTATCGACAGTTTGAGAACAAGAGAATTAGCAAAATCACTTGCTCACTGACTACAACCACAATAAGTATTTTCAAATTGTGGAAGAGGAAATGTGCTATCAAGCAGGGGGGAAAAAGGGAAAACAAGCCAACTCCTGAATCATCTGGGCCCACTAGCCCCTTGTTGTGTAGTTGAGCAATTGCTATGGGCATAGAGGTACCAGCATGAGTTACTTTTGAAGGACTTAATCACTTCCCACTCAGCATCTTTTTAAGTGAATATGAATGGATTAAAGTACATATGGATGTTAAGATAAGCTAAATTCTGCTCATTCTAAAGCCATCAGTTACTTTATGAATGTGCAGAAGCATAATGGATGCGAATGGCCAAGGTGGTCCTGCCATGTCAACGGTAATGGTGGATATGGCACTCAAACACTAATGATCTCACATGGGAATTTACCCTCCGCTTGGTCTGGGTAGCTACTTGAATAAGTGGATGACATGAGAGGTAGCTAAAGACATTTTATGAAGGACTTTAGGGTTTTGGTTCAAATTATTCTGGAAACGAAAATGTACCTGAATGGATGCACTCTGAGGAGGATGGTCCCACAGGTTGCATTTGTGCAACAAAATCAAACACAAAATTATGTCAGTGGTCTCCAATCAGCTTGAGCATATTAGAAAATCCTTGCAGATCAGATAACGTTCATGAAAATTTTTTATCTCAAGCAAGATCATCACGAACCTTTGCCAATAGAGAGCGAGTGAAGACTTTGCTATCTGCATAATGGGCATTGCAGAGCCAGGTAGGCTGGCCTGTAGTTAATGTTCTTCCTGGCAACCTGCAGCATAATGCAGCTAAAGAATTACCATTATGACCCTCGAGAGACAGACCTCTGGCACATTAGAATCATGGCAAACTGTTCAGCTTCATTGCAGTTTGTATCAAAACTCAATAATCTGGGTCAGATTGTGCAGGTGCAGAGGGTGCAGACAAGGAACAGTAGACTGTATATTAAAAGTCCACGCATTCTAACATAAGTGTAAGAGACGAGGAAAGTGATCAGTGATTACCCTTGGCCAATGTCGTAGATGAACGACATGCAAACCAAATAATACCACTCCGTGTCAGTGAGATCTTCAGGGGACAATGCTGCTGAAGGCCTTCTAACTTGTGGGCTGGATTCACCAGCGGATAGAGACTCATATAGTTCCCTCAGTTGCTCGCTTCTCTGCATACCAATCTGGTCCGTATTAAGTTCCACAGCTTGAATTGTTTTCCTGGTTTTGATGTCTCCATTGTAGTACCCATCACCCCACTCCAAGACCCTGCAGTGATCACATTGTGAACCACATTCGGAATCACAATCAAACACTCAACTCTTCACCGCCAAAGGGCTAATTCAATTTGTTGAAGTAATGCGGGAATTAACAAATACAAGAAAAATAACTAAACAATCAAAAAAAAAAAAAATTAGCTATTGATTTTCCTTCCCATAAAGATATATTCCCAATCACATAATTACGGATGAAGAACTTTAATTAATCGACAAAATCCAGACTTCTCAGATATCATGTGAGTAAGAAAAGAAAGATATCGAGTAATAAAGCTAATTCCTATCATTGAATTTTCAGAAGAGAGAGACGATGGAATGTACAATAATACAAAGCAAGCATTCACAGAAAAAGGAAAAGAAAATCAAAACATAGAATTTTTCATCAAATTGGCTCCTTGCATCTGTCCCCCACATTTTGTAACTGCAAACCACACTCACCACGCTGCACTATTTCCAGAACCGTAAGAGGACAAACTTTGGAGCCAGGACAAAGTGTTGTTGTATGAAATATGAAAAATAATGGATCTTTTCTGGTTAGCATAAAATCAATAGCTATTATAATGACCGAAGATAGAAAAGGAAAAACATGTTTGAGATGAAACTATTAGTACCCAGGCTGTCTGGTTGAGATGGACCAGAAGATTCCGTAGCTCCATTGGATTTTTCTCACAGCCAGAGCAAGCTGTTTCTTCAAATTCGCAGCAATTTTCCCCTGGTTCTCCATTTCACTTGCCATACTCCACAATAAACTAATAAAGCAGCAGAAATACCTCTTTTTTTTCTTTTTTTTGCACTAGTTTTCTTCCTCTTGTTCTAGAACCTTCAATCGTCTATCAAGAAACAGGAAGAAGTAATGTAACTGTTCCGGATTGCTTGCTCTTGCATCCGGAAAGCAATGACCCAGATGGGTTTTCCTCAAGTACTCTCCTCCAAAAGAACGAACAAGCAATAATTCCAAAACGAAAGAAGAATATACTTTCGCACAGGAAGATGTTCACTGAAACACGCGGAGAAGGTCAAACTGGAGACCTTCTGTTCAGAGCATCAAATGAGATGATAAAATTTAAAAAAAAAACACAGAGTGTGCCGTTTTTCTTAGGCTGGCCAATAACTTCAATCAACGCTGGAGGGTTGACGAAAGAAGCGGATGATTTCCTGTTAGTAACTGGTGGGGAAATGGGTCGAATTACACCACCAGAAATCGGAGGAAGACATCAAGATGAGCTGTGCATATGTGAGTTCAAGGGACGAACATCAAAATGAGTCTATTTCACCACAGAAGGAAAGGAAAAAAGAATAGTCGTGAACCCTCATCGGATGACACCGACGAAAGGTCTAGTGGTGGGGAAAAGCATCAGCAACACTAGCACCGTGTTTCATGTTTTGAAGCTCCTGAACCATAAACCAGACCAGAGATCTGCCCTTTTCACCCAGAGAACTAAAACAGCCTCGGCCCTACGAGGAGACCCCCACCCCGCCTCCCACAAAAATAATACCACTTTCTTGCAATGTGGGCACTTTAATTTCTGGCCAAAAAGAATATCCGACCGGCTCAAGATTGAGTCTTGCGATAATAAAGAGCTCAGAAAAGTCGCACGGGCAAAAGGGACTCCAACCCCCCAAAAAAAGAGAGCAAAAGGAGAGAACTTGACAAGCTGCTTGAGCTGGCCCCTCGGTTTCCGAGCTGCCCAGAAGCCCAAAACCGACGAGGATTCGAGAGAGATTCAGAAGAGCTTCTCTCGGAGCTCCTTCACTCCACTGTCAATGGTGATGCTCGCAGAGCAGAGCAGAGAAGAGAGAGAGAGAGAGAGAGAGAGAGAGAGAAGGGGGGGGACGTGGTCGAGGCGCAGTGGTCACATGGGGAAATTTAAGCGGCTGCACGGCCGTCGTATGTCCTTGATGGTGGGATTTGGTAGGGGGAATTATAACGAAAAAACCAAGAATAATTATTGTGTGTATGGACTATGGACGTGCGGTGCGTGTCCTAAAAAGAAAAATCCCATATTTTCATACGTATGGACAATGCGGTGCTTGTCCTTAAAAATCCACATTTCTCCACTCCCACTTTTTGCATTGGCAATATTCCCCATGTTCTTTCTATTTCGCTCCGACCGACATGGCCCCTGACCCTGGCAAACCATTTGTGATATATATATATTGAAAGTTGTTTTTATCATCGACCGCCAATAGAATCCGAATCCCAAAAAATGAAGACAAACCATATGATGCCAATGTATAGTATAGAAAAGAATTCATTGTATAATGAAATTGCTTCGCCAAGCCTAGGAAGCTCTCTATGTTTTGTTCAATTTTTATGAGACCACGCCCATGAAGATGCGCGTGACGACTTTTGAAAATTTCAAACCATGTATACCATCCGTCTTTTATGGAAAATTATACTAATCACATAATATGTCTGTTTTCTTTTAAAACGCTTATATTATTAGAAATGATTTGCTTTATCTAAAGTGGATTTCAAACACTATCCTTCTTTTGGGAAAAAAGAAGAAGGTAAAATTATGTGCTATTTATTTTATCAAATTGATAACATCGTTTGTGCATAAAGATCCATCATAGCACAAAAGGACATGGTCTTTTCAAGTTATTGACTTTGATATGATGTATGAAATAAACCGATATGCGATAACTAAGAGCAATAATTCGTGTCATTTGATCGTACCGTGTTTCTCTGTCTTCATGTCATCAATTCGTGTTGATACTTTTGCTCATTTTATAAGCGAATCTCACGAGTCAATTTGTTATGTATTTTTCGCATGATGGGAAATATATGCTCTGTCTTAATATATTGGAAATCATATCAATACACCCAAAGTTTTCATATATAAAGGTCCAATGATGGGACTTTAATTTCACCGACAATAGACAGCACAATAACTCTTATTTTCATACTCCTCCTTGTTAATCTAAAAACCGATAGAGAGAGGCGTGGTTTAATTCCATACACTAACAACTAGGGACAGCATCTTCCCAAAATGAAAATGTTATACTTAAATATGACAAATAACGACGTTTATTAATATATTTAAGCTGCTATAAAAGTCCAGTATTTACCCAATGGAGGGTGTGGATTTACAGATTGCTAAAGCGACGGGGGGGGATTTTAAAGTCGTACTTAGGGCGAGATTTATGCATGTGCCTAAATGATTATCCCACAAGTGCCACCGATCTTCACTTTTTCAATTATTTGCCGCCCCTCCCGGCTCGGCTCGGCTCGGCGCCACGCGCCGAGTTTCTCTTTGGCGCGACCCTGGAGGGCCGTCGGGGCCTACGTAATTACTCACTTGCCCCCCTCCCAGCGGCCAAAATGGTAAAAAAAAGGATTTCGATAACTGGAATACTGCGCTTTCAATATTAATTTTCGTAGTAGATAGGTTCATTTTAGAGACAATATCACGAATGATCTCTAATTTTTTTTTTAATATGTCAATTCTTTTGCATATGTTTAATTTTTCATTTCATTAATTCGAATTCAAAGACGACATTGAATGTTTTTATATAGTACATGAACTGAATTAAATATGTACCAAAAATTTAGATAACATATTGAACGGATTAAAAAATTTAAAGACGACATTATATATTGGGTTAAAATTTAGAAATTACATTACACACTAAGCCAAAGTTTGTAGATTCATGTGTATCATTTATCCTTCATTTTATTATGAACATAAAGTAAGATGGTGTTGTAGCTTGCATGCGATGATATTTGAAAAATTAGTTTAAAAGAGAATCCCATGACTTTTGCTCGAAGGAGACACCGAAAGTGAATGGTAGAGTACTTATTTCAAATATAGCATGTGCTACAAATTATGGTATGAAGCCTTTTGATTAGAAGGATCCTATTAATAGTTTTTTTCAATGATTAGACCTTTTTAATTAAGCTGTTGTTATTAATTATCCGCGTGTAAATTATCGTGTTCAAGCATTAACAGTTTTTCCTGCTCCTGCTGCTGGGTCGGCGACTTATACGACTCACGCTCATTATACCAGAATCAGTGGACTCTTATAATTACCGGAAATTATTAAAACAAAAACAAAAAAACAAAAAAAAACCGATACATCCACGCCATATTCATCTCGGATTAACTTTTGTGTCACAAAAAACTCAAACTAGTAATATCCGTGTTACTGCGAACTAATTTTGGAGCAAGAAAAAAAAATTAAGCTAGTGGATTTGTGACAAATCTGCCCTTCATTAGGTTGCATTTAATATCTAGCTAAATTACTGATGTGGATACACACGTAGCAAATGACTCGAATATTTGCATGTCATCTCGATTCGATGCGGAAATTTAACAAAGTGGGTCGCCTTAATGATGTTTTCCTTATAAAGAAAACGACATTGTTTTGGAAAGCCAGATCTAAAGAGAATGAAGTTAAATTGGGAAGTCTACTAATTCTTCCCTGAGAGCTTTTTTACGTTTTGAAAATCAAAATCTATAATTTTTCCTTAATTCGTTCTTTAAGATTTTAGTAGATTTGTCATCAGTGTATTGGTTTTGATTTTTTTGTAATACCAGTATGCAAGTTTGACATTTTTGGATATAAAGATTAACTTTGGTAAGTGTAGTACTAATATATTGGTTTGAAATATTTTACGATACAAAATTCAAATTTGGATAAATGTGGTATGGTTGTACCAATTTTAAGTTTTTTGCAATAAGAAGATTAGTCTAGAGAGAATGCGATACATATGTACTGATTTCAATTTTTTTTATGTGGTATTAACAAGAAAAAAGGAACGAAAAGTAGATCATGGGTTTCGTTTGTTTCGCACAAAATAAATGATTTAAAAAAATTATTCTTAAACTCGATCGCTTGTATTGTTTACAAAAAAGAATGAATAAACTATATGTTCGCAGTCTCAGTAATAAAAATATTTCCTATCACTAATGATTCTCATCAATAAAAATAATAATTTTAAGAAAAATATTTGTCAAATTATTCATTTTTCGTGAAACAAACGGAGTCACGGAATCATTTCCTTATTCACCGAGACAAGGTCTTCTTCACGGTCGAGGGTCGCGTTCAAACGTTGAGACAGCAAAAGAGAAA
Source organism: Eucalyptus sp. ANBG9806169 (assembly GCA_014182395.1). NCBI lineage: Eukaryota > Viridiplantae > Streptophyta > Magnoliopsida > Myrtales > Myrtaceae > Eucalyptus > Eucalyptus sp. ANBG9806169. The sequence continues at coordinate 25,609,110 of CM024576.1, forward strand.
GACCAAAAACAGGAAAAGAACAGAAAATATGTGAAACTTTGAAGACAGATGCGAAAGGAATTTAACAGAGTGGTCCTCCTATTGCAATCATGTTGCTCGGATCCAAGGTGGTCCTAAAATTCTAATGCAAACAAATTATTAGAGGTGCGGACCTTTCCGAATTCGTGCCTGATTAGGTTCACATTACAGGCAAGAGAAATCAACGCGTGATTTGGTTCGCATCGCATGCATGAGAAAAACGAAGGCATTCTCACAACAGTACACGACCATCGAAATTCGAGATGATGCACTATAGGACATACCCCTTTAGGGATTAGATAAATATGTCTCAAATTCTCACGAATCGCGATACACATGACCCGACTCGATCATTGCAATCCACATTCAATGCCCTTATTGTCCTTGTGTGGGTCACCATGCCTTGTTTCTTTCTTCTCGAAATGTCAATCTTGATGATATCTGAGTTACTTGTTGGGTGGGACAGCATTAATGTGCATTTTCTTGCTCAGGGTTGCTCCATACATTCACCGAGAAAATTTAGATTTCAACACGGTCTTCTCTTCTCTTCTCTTCTCTTCTTTTCTTTCTTTTCACGGGATAAAGGTCGGGGAGTGATTCAACTTATCAACCGACAATGTCGTAATTATTGGTGAAGATATTTTCAATGTGTGCTCATCACTAATGAATACGGCATCTAGTGATTGATCACTGATTACTTTACTCAGCAGATGCAGTTTTAAGGAGCGAGAACATGTTTAACTTTGCTGGTGCTCTATCGATTCTTCTTATTTTTGTATAATCTGAGCTTTAATGTGTTCTGATTTGATTGGCTATGAAATCTATGTACCTCTCATGTCTTATTTTGAGTAATGAATACAATTTTATTTCGATAAAAAAATGTTCAGGACAAATAAAAAAACTAGATCTCTCAAAACACGAGGATGAGACGGGTTATGGAGATTTGGCAAAATAATGTTTTTTTTTTATATTTATTAGTTGAAAAGGACTTTAGTCTTTATATTCGTTGGAATATTATTCTTGTTAATTATGCTAAAAATACTACACACTCCACGTGCAATAACACAAAAAAATAATAAATAATTATAAATCATCGTAAGACCCATTCATTCAAGAATTTATAATTTTTATTCTCACATTAAATTAAAAACTGTTATATTAGTAAAGCTAATCGATTATTTCATCAATAGACATGTTTATGGAGTATTGTAAAACGGAATATAAATGGAAGAAGGAAACGATTCTCTGTAAAGCAAAGTCTGCGAGCTATATACACCTCTCGTGGACCAACATATATATACATATATCTATATATATATATATATATATGTATATATTGTATCGAGGTACGCGCACTTTTTCCTTTTTATCGCAACAAGGAGTCACATGGTTTCACAGTGAAAGAAAGAAAACATGTCCCGTAAGTCCCCCCTCGTACAAGATTCTCCCTCCTTCGGCGTATCAATATATTCGCGCTTGTTTTTTCTCGGTTAACGTGTGCCTCCTCTGTCAAAATTCACGCGGGTTAGAACTTTGTGACGAGTCATGCAAAATTTTAACGAGAGAGAGAGAGGAGGAGCAGTATAGAGTGATCGATTCCTAGTCCGATTCAATGAAACCGATCACACTCTTTTTTTTTCCCATTACTCGATGCCATCCGGTGTCCCCACTATTTTTTTTAGAAAAATTTACGAGTAAGAGGACCTTTAAACAAAATTAACGGGTAGATTTATAAACAACGATAACCCAAGTACACTAATGGAAGGGGAAAGAGACCGGATCTATACATCTTATTGTACGATAGATATGTTAAACATTGTTTGTGCACGGCAAGAGGGTGTGAAAATTTTAAGTTATTGACGGAAGCGATATTGAGTATTGCAGCTTGCGGTATCACTAGACAAGGTAGCGTTCAGTTTACATTTTATTGATTTTTTGAAGAAATTAAAAAATATATATATGTCGTCAGTCTAGTCCAGTTTTCTCTTAGAAGCAAAAATCGGACTGCTCAGACACCAATTCTACTTTTAGAAATTAGGAAATGGACCGACACTCCTTGAAACTAGACCCAACTAATAGATTAAGTTCGGTTTAGGCGATCCGTTTTGCACACTTCTAAAAGCAACTTCGTCCGAATCTCATTTTCTTTTCAAAGTACATGAAAATTATGAAGTTGTTACGATAGAGTCTCAATAACGGTATAGACGTGCCCAAGGTTCACCTATTTAAAATGGCTCTTGGTCGTAATAATGCAATGTCTACTTATAAACTGGGAATATTAATTAACCCGGTAGGTTTGTGCTCGACAAACCTAACGAAAAAATAGTTCACATGTCCCATGAAAGACGACATCTTATAATCATGCATAACACGCGTCCTAGATCAGCACATCGTATCGTGTAAAGAAGGTATTATTGGGTAAAATCGCTCTGTAATGACAAAAGCTACTCCGACAAGGTTTACGACATCGTGTGAAAAAAAGGCATTTTAAAGTGCGATCGCTGATCATGGAATATACGGAAAAAAAAAATGGAAAAAGAAATGGAGGAACGTCACGAGCGACACGCGGGAATGATTTTGCCGCCGACAAAGAGTCGCTTTCGGATTAATGGTTTTGCAGACAAAAAAACAAAATTTCCTTAGCTGTTGAAAATTGACGTCCTGGGATCTTTTTTTTTTTTGTTTTTTGTTTTTTGTTTTTTGTTCTTGGGTGGATGAACAGAGTTTTCCTACTAGAATTTCATCCGACGCTTTGCCTGCGATCGACCCGCGCCCAGGACTGGAAAAGCGCATCGGAGTCTCCATGTGATTTTTTGTTTGTCTGTTTGTTCTTTTGCCCCGCACCACACGTGACGGTGGGAAAATCCGAGTGCTCAGTCCCAAGTTGTCGACGGAAATGGAATCTCGCAAGGTCTTTCGGTGGTTTGTCTTCTATATTACGACGACAAAATTCGTGAGATAATTGATAAAAAAATCTTAAATTTATTATAATTATGTCAATTTAGTTATAATTTTTTTCATCGATTTAATTTTAAACTTTTTATAATTATGTTAATTTAGTTTATCTGACTAATTCTGATTGGCCGATATTGTCGTGAATGATTAGCTCCGACTGTCCAATCGACGCTGATGTGAACAATTCAGGACCTAGGCGAAGATGACCATGGCCTCACTAGCCATGGGCTTTCGCCTGTGGGGAGGCTAGTTGAAACCCAAGCCTCATCTAGACCGGCAAGTTCCACCAACGCTCCAATAAATCCACTGCAACAAATGCTCTCCTCCATTGGGACCATAGCAAGCTAAGTCTGTATGTAGACTTAAGGAAATTTGGCAACATCCCATTCCTTTTTAGGGATTCATAACAAATCATACAATATTATTTCTCAAAAGGTGGTGCTCTTGCAAGTTCCACCGATATTTCGGCAAGCTCTCATTAATCATTTAAAAGACAAACCCTCGCCAATGGTTGGGCGAGTGCTTTATGGCCCTTGCCTAGTGGTCAATAAGTCTCGCTAGAGCCTTGTAGACCACCGTGGGGGATAAAAGAAAAAAGAAAAGGAAAGTTCAAAAAATTAATTCAATATTTCAAAAAAAATGAGATATTATTAAAAATTGTCTATATCAGCGACGATCGGTCAAAATTGGCCCAATTGACAGAATTGGTACAATTGTAAGTAGTTTATAACCAAATTCATCAAAAAAAAATTAGAATTGAATTAGCACAATTGTAATGAGTTTATGAATTTTTTAATTTGTATCAAAGTAATTTGAGGCATAAATTAACAAAAAAATTAAATCAGAAAAAGTATTTCCAGAAAGTATTTTGGACGCTCATTGGATGTACCCGACAAAAATGTTAAGATCAGAAGAATCTAAATTGTACGTTAGGCGAAAAAATTGTACAAATACGTCCTCTTCTCCAGATAAGTTATTCTCTTAATGTTATGAGACGCTTGAAGCTGAGGTTCGCCTGCGTACGTGTCGCCCCACAATCCGTTTTCGTTCTTCCGGTTGTTCTCATCACCTTATTTTCTCCTAAACGCGTTATGAAATTCCAAAGTTTTTTCTCCTCGCACGAGCGTCCAGTTCGCACGCTTTAAGCCTCTGTGACATTGAGAGAGTAGCTCAATTTTAGTGACACGATTTTGAAGCTAGTTGACGAAGGATCGGCACGAAATGATTCCCAATACTAGCCAAGTGCGTAAAAAAAATAAAAAATAAAAATCTCTAACTACCCTTTTCTCTGGCATTTGGCGACATAGCAAAAAAATCCAAAAAAAAAAAAAAAAAAAAAAAAAGAAAAGAGGAGCGGAATCGAATAATAATGAGTAATGGTTGCCCTCAGAGATGAAGCCAAACTTGGGGACGTTGTTGCAGAAAATCCGGTGAAGAGAAATTCCAACTTTGAATTTCAGGTTAGTAAAGCTACACGGAGAATTAAAATATTAGCTTCTTCTTTATATATATATATATATATATATAGTCATGCCTTCTTATAATGGTCGCCTTCTCTAGTCATGTTCTCGGCATCTTCCTGACATTTTTATTCGAGATTTATTCACAAATTATTTCATCCGATGACGCACGATACGTATCGTGACAAAAAGGTCGAGGGATACGAATCTCGACTCTGAATTGAAAAGTATTGAAAGAAGCGGCATGGAACGAGGCCAGAATTTGTAGCACGCCACTTGTTTAGAAATTTATTAGTTTCTCTTCGATTATTGCGTGGACTTGACTTCTTGGACCGACGACGAATGGACCGACTCACATGGTCACGTGTCGCTAAAATACTCATGCTGCGCGAGGTGGTTTAGAACTTTCAAATATTAATATAATTTAATTTAGGTCGAGTATCTATCGTGGGATTAAAAGAAAAATTGTGGATCGTCTTTCCACGACGTCCCTTGACATTTGCTGGACATGCATTGCCCACGTTGTCTATTTTCTTCGATATTTATATATTTAATTGTTCTTTCTGAAGGAAACATTGTCTGAGGAGTTCATTGCTCGATGAAAAAACTACAGCCATATATTTATAAAATATTTTATGAGGCGAGTTTTTTTCAAGGCATGCTTGTCAAGTAAATAATTGAAGAAAGTAAACGATAAATGCACTGTCTTTTCGATATTATCATGCGTGATCACTGTCTTCTGAATTGAAGTACTCCCAACTAAAGACCATTAGCATGGGCCACGAGTGAATTATGCAAGAAAACGATTGAATTGATTGTGTGTGTGTGTGTGTGTATAGACATACTTTTGTAAAATATATAAAATTATGACTAAATTTCCAAATTTCCAATAAGTGATCAATTATGTTGTTAAGCGACCAACTTATACAAGGATAGTTGATGACATTTTATATAGCTAAGTCATGAGAAAAATAACAAACAGTTATTTTTTTTTATCCAAGGTGACTTTGTCGTCCATAAGCTATGAAATTTTGATTGGGAGAAGTGCCAAAAAAGTCCTAAACCTTTTGCCTTTGTGCCAAATTAGTCCTAAACCTTTTTTTGGTGCCGATTCAGTCTTAAACCTTTTTATGTGGTGCCGATTCAGTCCTTTCCGGCCAATTTAGCCGGATTTTTTGACTGACGCCGGCCGGCCGTGGGCGTTTGATCGGCGCGTGGACAACTTTTAATAATATATATATATTATTTTTTTTTTTTTTATTTTTTCTTTTTATTTTTTCTTTTTCCTCTGGCCGGTCGCCGGACCTCGGGACCGGCCGAAGGAAAAAGACAAAAATAAAAATAAAAAATAAAAATAAATAAAAAATAAAAAAATAAAAATATATTATTAAAAGTTGTCCGTCGGCGCCGGCGGCGCCCGTCAATAAGAAAATCCGGCCAAAATTGGCCGGAAAGGACTGAATTGACACAACATTAAAAGGTTTAGGACTAAATTGGCACAACATAAAAAGGTTTAGGACTGAATCGGCACAAAAAAAAAGGTTTAAGACTAATTTGGCACAAAGGCAAAAGGTTTAGGACTTTTTGGCACTTCTCCCAATTTTGATTAGAAGGGACGTGGGATTTTGTCATGTTTTCTTTCCCATTTTTCTTTGCATCTTGTCCCGTAAGGAAATACAAAAGATTCAATCTTTGAGTAAAAAATATTTATGGTAAATGCAAACTCGAAGGGTCCGCATGGCTATGTTCCAAATTTTCTATTTTTTTTTTCTCAAAACAGAAAAAGAATAGAAATTTATTTTATAACATTAATTATTTATTCCCCGTATTAGAAAAATAGTCAAGGAATAAATTTGAACAGAAACAATAAATAAAAAAAATAGCTTATTGTTTTCAAAAACAATTTCCATAAATAAGTCATTTTATTTATTTTCTTCTACTTCCTATTCTAATCGGTCGCTAGAGCCTCGCCCCCCACTGCCCATTGCCCACCATCGGTCACCTGTCGTCGCCGATCGTTGCTAGCACTTTCTCAGTAAACAAAATGTAAACTTAAGCTCCAATAACTGTGGGAATGATACCACCAAAAATTTATATAGAACACAAAAAATAATTTTTATTTCTCGGACATTGCTTCTTTGGTAACGGATAAAGGTAATATAATTCGCAAAATAGGTTTCCAGAATTTTTTTTTTGCCCATAGGTTTCGTTATGTGTATGCTATACCGAAACTAACAAAAAATTTGCAAATGAATAATATCACTTTATTGGGAAGATCTGAGATTGGCAAACAGGACAAGAAGTAAAAAGAGACGATACCAAAAAAAAAATAAAAAAAAATTAGGGGGGAATATTAAGACTGAAAAAAAAAGCTAAAAAATAAAAATAATTTAGAGATTGGATTTCTTCTGCAGCATTTTATCTAGGGATTTCGCGTCTAGAGGATGTTGCCAAACACCGGATAAGAAGACAGTCGCTGGAAAAATTAGAGAAATGAATGATGCCCGAGAGTACATTTATTTTACAAAAAATGAATGATCTGTAAAAAATATTTAAAAAATAATTACTTGTATCACTTAAAAAAATTATTTAGCGGAAAATGTGTCTATCGTCTATGAACAGTTAGACATAAAGTACTATCAATAATGAAAATATTTTCATTGATTAATTATTTCAAGCAATAGAAGCAACTATTTTTGGAAAATATTTTTCAAAATTATTTATTTTTCACGAAATATATAGTGCCCGAGTACTAAAGCAACAAGATTTGTCGTGCATGCCAGCATCCGTATTCTTAAAAAGTACAACGTGTTTTACATTGTATAAGTCTTACATCAGGATCGGCCAAAATTTTGATAAAAGTATAAGTTCGCTTCAATGAACCTGAAGTCTGTCATAGTATTTAATGCTATGTAAAAGACAGAATAATTTTTTTTAATACCAAAAGTATTTGGCCCCAAGGTCCGTGACTGATGACTCCACTGTGCAAACAAAACTCACAAGACATGTGAAATTCATTTACAATACAAACTGGTGTATTTATTTTGGGAAAAATTTAATAATAAAGAGATATGTTTTTCGAGAAATCATATTAAATTTTTAATTTTTAGGTTAGGGAATTCATTTTTCCAACCTTAAGCATGCATATTTTCTTTGACGGTACATAGTTTATCGCCGACTAATTATTTCCAACAAATCAAATCTTTTCACTTAAATAAATACACTCTTAATATGAATAAAAGATCTCTAATAACCATATTATACATCTTTTCGGACTAGGACAAAAAGGATAAACTATCTATATTAAAAAAATTATAAGCATATCGCGAGATTCCGATGGATTGTATGAGATTACAATTGATCCTGTAATTTCAATTATTTCTTAAGTTACTTCGCTTTTTCTCATTTTGATTACTTCACGTATTGCGAATATTCATGCTAAAACAACAAGACTTGTCGTGCATGCCAGCGACCAGTACTCTTGAGAGGTACATCATTCAATGAAAAACAACAAGACTTGTCGTCGTGCATCCGTGTCCTTATATTTTTCGAATTACTCACGGGTTAGGTTTTCAAGAATCGACTAACAGAAAACGAGGAGCCGTGTCCAATCCATCTCGTGATGACCGAGTCGAGTCGTGCGCGTGCGTCGGATGGGGCGACGCTCGAAAGCGATTGTCATGCGTGATTTCGAGATCGTTGTTAATGACGCGATTATGACTTTTTGGGTCTGGTATCCGTCCAATCATCACGGAGCTTTTGCGGCCGAGGTTCCGTCAGCGTAGATCGACGAGTCTCCTCGGTGTAGGAAGTGATTTGAACTGGGCTTTCGATTCAGTCCCAAGGACCAATCGGCTATCGATCGTGCATAACTTCACCGACGAGGGTGTGGCCCCTGCGGGGGAGGGTGCTGGCCCCCCGCCCTCGAACCCCGTGCCGGCCCCGCCCGGCGCGGACGGTAGGATTGCGTCGCGCGTCCTGCACCTCTGGTGTCACTTCGTGTGTGATGTGAGGTGAGGAGAGGGAGAAGTGGGGATTTTCTTTTAGGACAATGAAATAAACCTTCCACGAATTTTAGTTCCAATTTTAAATGTTATCCCGATATTTTTAATTTATAACCCGTTTGGTTTGGCTTTTGAGGAATGCATTTACAAAAATGGATGAAAATGGTTTTTCGAAATGCAAATAACATTTAGTAAAATTTACATTGAAAAACAACTTTGGTCAAAATACCGTTTAATAAAATTTGCATATGTAAATAACTTTTATTAAATTAAAAATATAAAAATATTTTTTTGTTTTTAAAGTCCCCATTGGACCGTCGGATCTGGCGGTCGATAGCCAAATCTAGCCTCGGACGGTCGCCTAACCTTAGGCGGCTGCCGTTTGGAGTTGCTTGATTCAGGCCATTAGTCGCCTAGGTCACACAACCCAGGCATCGCCAGAAGTCCGACGACGGTTGCCGGGGTCAGGCGACCCTCAGGTGGCGATCACCGATGCGCGCCACCCCTTGGTCGGTGATCGTTGACCTCCGATCAACTTCTCCACCGGAGAAAATGAACAGTAACCGGAACTTGCATTCCGAAAATGTAAGTTCCTAAAGGACCTCTAGACCTACTTTAGACTAAGAGCCCTTGAGTCATTTGGAGATGTAATTGCATTTTGTCAAAGTTGCCCAAAAAATCAAATCAAACGCGTTTGCATTTGGCCAAGGGACTTTAGAGTCCCAAAGCCCATTCCTAAAGCCTAACCAAACGGGGCCTTATTCAATCCTTCAAGTTTAACTTGATGTACAATAAGATCTTTAAATTTCTAATTTGTTCAATGTTTAAACAACATTGAAAGTTTTTATATAATCTAATGATCACATCGAACAAATTAAAAGTTTAAGAGTAATACTACACATCATAAATTAAATTTGTATGGACTACATTGCTAAAATTTAGAAACCATTCAAATTGCAGTGAACAAATTAAAAGTTTGGGGCATTAATTTCATATTATTTTTCTCTTTTTCTTTTTGGCTAATATTATGAAAAATCTCAAATTTGTATACATGAGATAAATCTATCCCAAATATCGCTGAGTTAGTTTATACGTGGCAATCAATGATGTGTTCGTTTAGGGTTTTATGCACCATCTGTCATATGTATATTGGTTTGTAAATTTTGTGATATTAATGGAAATTAATAGAGGGTAAATTATGTTATAATATATTACTTTGAAATTTTTTATGCTAAAAAAGTTAGTTTAGAATAAATCTATCATGAGTGTATTAATTTGAAAATAAATTTAAAATAAATTTATCATATGTACCAATTTAAGGAATTTTATGGTATTAATTCTTTCTTTTTCGTCAGCGGGACATTTGCCCGGACAGCTGGCGCACCAAATCGAACGGCCAAAACGCGAGGGCAGTAAGATGGGCCCGGCAGCAGGGGAACGCTCCCCGCTTCGCGCCTCTCGCTCACGACTCTCGAGGGGGCTCCTCCCGACGGGCGCGGCCCCAGGGCAAATCAGTCCTCTCGATTCCGCCATCAGCTCAGCCGCCGGCTCAGCCGGCTCCACGCGAGCCGGCTCGTACGGATCTCCATCCCCCTCCCCCTCTTTTTTTTCCCTTTTTATTCACGATTTTCTCTGGGAACAGAAGAAAGGAACGAAAAGATAAAAGAAATTCACGAAAAAGGAATTTCGGCGATGACAAAACGTACAGAGCGTGGGGCCCCCCCTCCCCCCAAGCCCCCAAGAAGCGCAGCGACCTTTCCATGCGGACGCGACGCATACGAGTATTTCCCCCGTATTCGCAATTCCAACGGGTCACCTACTCGTCAAACCCGCACTCCCCGGGGCGGCTGCCGGGTCACGTTCATTGGATCCTCCTCCCTCGCTCTAAAGTCGAGGGTGGGTGGGTCTTCGACACGTGTCGTGGACGTCGGCCCACGGCGATGTGCAATTCCGCCGTGGAAGCACGAAAGCGAAAGAGAAAGCCAAAAAATAGGAAAAAAAAACAGAAGAAATTCGAGACTCGGATCATCTCCGAACCCTAACGCCATCTTGCGTGGCATATGCCGAAAATCCGTGGCTTTAGAAATTTCCGCCAGCACTTAGCTAATTAATGCGAGTTATGACAATAGGGATGGTGCCATTGATTATTTACCTACTCAAGGGGGTAGGGTTGCCTAGAATTGCTGAATTAAGGTAAAAAAAAGTCATGAATTTTAAAGAATTTGAGAACGAGGAACCCCGTGAGGCAGGGCTGGTAGGTGGGTAGTGAGGACAATAGTCAGCCTTAAACTTTTTTCTCCATAAGTTTTTCAACGGAGTATAATTGCGGATTAAGGAAATGATGGGCAACACGGAAATTTCGATACTAATGAAAACGACTGCCCCGGTAATCCCTTAATTTATTCATCGTGCACTTTAAGTGTAAATCGCCATCATTGTGCAAACGTGATTTTAATGTGAATTTTCGTTTAATTTATTAACGCATTATTATTATTATTTTTTATACACATCCGGCGGACTAATACATTTCCCCTACCGAACAAAGATGAAAATGATCGCTTATTAATTACTATCGCGACACCATTACCATCGCCGAGTTATGTAGAGGAACACGGCACGCATAAATAATTTAGAGTAACCCTTGACCAATTTTGTAAAAATTTTCACTTTATGAACAGCGACCTTGACCAACTCAAACGTGGTGAGTACGAACGAGGGGCCACATTGACAAACCATCTGGTCCCTAGTTAAGAAGGTAGCATCTAATGCAGTTGGAATAAATTTGGCTATTATCAAAGTCAATGCCACCGTTTTCTAGGGTTTAGACCACATTACAAGGCCGACGGTTTCGATATGTATAGAAATTTACAGTCTCCATTTGAGCATATCCCGATTCGTCACTTCCCTTAAGGAGGCGTCGATTTAGAATATTTCCAGTCTCTATGCATTAGAGACTTTGATTTATAGTCTCGTGCACTGTAGGCCGAGAAGGGGAGAAAGAGACAATCGAGATGCTTTGGAAAGCAAATGTAGACGGAAAAAGGAACTGCGGGTTCACTTTTTTTTACCTTGTCCTAAGTTGATTTGGAAAAAAGGATCTCTATAATAGGGACAATGATCTTCATTTGGACACAAAAAATTGCTTTCTTCAGGGGGGGTCCGTGCTCGGTGCGAGCATGTAATGAGTGCATAAAAACAAGGGGTTTCTTTTGTTCGTGAGCATGCATAGGAATGATAATGTGCCCTAAAGTCCCGATGAAAAGAGCGAGGTCATCTTTTATAATGCGAAATAGGGCAGAGGGTACTCTCTGTTTATTGAATAAGAAAACCCGACTTTACTCGGTTAATAAGAGCCTGTCTCATTCACACGAATCATCGAATGAGGTGAGGCCCCACTTCGAGGAACCTACCTAATCCATCGGCCCGTGTGAGTTAGCTTCACATGCGCATCCAAGACCGGCTCCTCATCATGAGTAAACACGCCAAGCAAACTAATTAGAAATGATGGTCGAATAATCCTGAAATGACTGAACTAAGCTATGCACCGGGAAAAAAAAAAGGAGCAGTATTGATTGCCAAGATGAATTTCAAATCTTGCTCGTAAATGACACGGCAAACTCGTGACCATTCGAACATGTCTCACCTGGTCGAGTGCTATTTACCATTTAGCGGAAGTGTTATTATTTTAAGGCTTTTTTCTTTTTCTTTTTTGGACTATGATACTTGAATAAATCACTCGTTTGGCGATCCTAATAGTCAATGTTAATTACGTAGAAGTTGCTGACAAATATGTCAAAGCACACAAATTTCTTGATAAAGCTTTGCAAAACTAAAAATCAGAATGGCCAGGCATTGAACGAGTGCACGAGCTAATTATTCAAATCTCAGCAACGCTCCTTATTTTTGCACTGTTTTCTAATGTCATTGCGTCATGAGTGGAATTATATAAGCCGACACTTGATCTGATTTGACATGATATGATCCGATACGATTTCACGAGTATTAGTGAAGGCGGGACCCTAGGCATTCTTGAAAATCTCAGGGTTAGCGAAAAGTTCAGAGGGACACGACCTGCTTCAATCGAAACCCTTCGAGCTGGGGCAACAAACGTCTCTGTCGTTAGGCACGTAAGACCCCCCCTTTGACTTTTCCTTTTGATTAGAATCTGGTCTCCATGATTACGGAACGGGCGGGCAGCAGCTTAGGGGGAAAATTCCAAAGAGAAAACGTGGAAGAGATGCTGTCTGGCGATAGGCCACGTACATAAATCTACACGTCGGATTGGAATTATGTGAATCGGGTCGTGTAGAATTAGATCTCGGGCGCAACCCCGTTGTTGTCCTTTTCCTCGTTGGTGCATGCTTTCACTGTGTCTTTACGTGAATCGCGCGATTGATTTAACTCGGGTATAGCACTGTTTCTATTTTACAAACGAGGGCACCGCTCCTTTCGGGTTAGTAATTTCTTTTAATTTACTGGGCAAGTGAAACCACCAAGAATTTGGCCTTCTCATACACCGAGGTTTTTATATTAAAGTATTAATATAAAACCTGTATATCTGTGACAAATTTATTCTATATTAATTTCTAATAAATTAGATTGATACAACGAAACGGATCATAATGACGTCGTTTTCAATTAGGCAAAAGAAAAGTCGGCAACGAGAGTGGAGCCAAAAGCCCCACCACCGCTTGTGCTCCAGGAGATGTTTTTGGCTTTGTTCGTGTAGCATCTACCTTGTAGCAAGAATCTAAACTAGCGAAGCCCCGCTTGATCCCTAGGTTAAGGATCGGTAGAATTCGTCCTTGCTTTCTTCCCCTATCTGTTGGGAGCACAAAGAATGACCAACCTCGTTAGCCAGCCCCGTAGTATGGTCTCGGCCCCGCAAGCCAACGATTGTTAATTTTCTTTCAAATAAGATCATATCCCAATAGTCAATCTCGTCGGGTAGCATTATTCTTTATTTGAACCATCTCATTTTGATGTAGATGTAGAATTAGATCTATCTTATCCAATGAAACCTAACGTTTTGCTCTTGATTGTTGTGAAATCTAAATTATATATCGAGTTATCTTTTAGAAATAGTAAACACGGATATGTATCGATCTCTCATAACGTGTAGGTCCTCTTTTGTAATTGCTTCATTCATCATCCACCGTTGCCCCGCCATCCCATTAACTAAATCTTAAAAGAGTTACCAAGCAACGAGTCGAATATTTTTTTATTTTTCTCAATACATTTTACGACAAGAGAAGTAATACAAATGAAGATTCGTCGAAGCCCGCATTTAATCAGTGATAAGAGCTTGGGTTCAAATTACAGTCTTCCATTTAGAGTGATGTTGGCGTGTCATGCGTATACGAGCTCCTTTGCATGGATTTACGTGAGCATAATCTCGGACCGGAAGTTGGTTCAAATTTATGACGTTAATCCAAATAAAAGACTCGTGCGAACCGAGTGAGTCTTGATGGTCCAACATCGCTAGGGCAAAACACATGATGATCTACGTGCCCATGATGCTGCCGGATCTCTTTGCTTTTTGCCAAAACATGATGCTGCCGGATCTCGGTGCATCGTGAGAGGCGAACCATCGAGGATGCAACCCACCCACCGGGTGCAACGCACAATCATCCTCGGCCATCATGGAATTCGAACCGATGTTTCGGGACCCAATTTGCACTCGCATCCGCAACCCTCTCGTCCACCCAAACGACTCCTGAAATCATCACGTCGTCATTCGGGTTTTGGGACCATGCGTCATGCTTTGCAGCACAATGGCGAAGGAAAGAGACAAAATGTGAACCCGGATTGCAGGAAGGAGGCGCGCCTCGATTCCAACTACCATACGAGGAAAAGGCAGTTATTTTTATGGTCAAATGGTAGTAGTGAATTAATCTATTTAATATTATAAATAGAACAATTGTAAGACAGTTTAGCTGGAAACTGTTGACACGTATATTTCAATTTTTTCAATTAAGTTTTAAACCTTTTAATATTTTACCAATTGAGTCCGCTAGGCCAATTTTAGCTGGGAACTGTTGACACGTATATTAATCGTTCCTTGTGGCATGAGCGGTGCTAACGTGGATAATTTTTTTTATAATTATTTAAAACTATTATGGATTTCTTCTTCTTTTTTCTACCAAGCTTGACAATGTTCGTTAGCTAACCATAACAATAGCGAGGGGTTCTTAAAATGTCAAGGGTTTCGTGGGCCTTTGCCCGATGGTCAATGAGGGTCAACTAATTCTTGCTTGTGATCAGCTATCGTTGTAGACCTATGAGCGAGGGTCAACTAATTCTTGCTTGTGATCAGCTATCGTTGTAGACCTATGAACGAGGTAAACCCAATGGGAACCTAAAAACGGGAGGGTACTTGCATTGGGCAAAAGACGCTCCACAAAGTGAAGGCTCATCCGGCCGAAAGGAAGGAGCTTTGGAAGCTTACCAACAACTTAGAGCTGATAGAAAGGGGGTGAGATAGGCAATTGGTAGCTTGCTTCTAAGTCATATTAATCGTTAAATGTGACATGAGCAGTGTTGATGTGGATAATTTTTTTTATAATTTTTTAAAAACTTTTAAGGATTTCTTCTTCTTTTTTCTTTTCCCTTTTTTTTTTCTACCAAGCCTAGCAATGTTCGTTAGCTAACCATAACAATAGCGAGGGGTTCTTAAAATGTTAAGGGTTTCGTGGGCCTTGCCTGATGGTCAATGAGGGTCAACCGATTCTTGCTTGTGATCAACTATTGGTGTAGACCTATGAACGAGGTAAACCCAATGGGAACCTAAAAATGGGAGGGTACCTGCATTGGGCAGAAGACGCTCCACAAAGTGAAGGCTCACCCAGCTGAAGGAAGGAGCTTTGGAAGCTTACCAACAACTTAGAGCTAATAGAAAGGGGGTGAGATAGGCGACAGGTAGCTTGCTTCCAAGTCGGCCCGGCCGCGAGGAATCAAGAGATCTTTTCCGGTGCTGACTTGGATCTCGGGTGACGGAATAAGGCGGCCAGAAGCGACGAGCAGTCGCGGTCGAAGCTTGGCTCTAGCCGATAGGCTAGCAGTAAGCTTGGCTCCAGCGAAGCGCTTACCAAGCGCGAAGGAAAGGGCCTTCGCCACTTGAGCCGTATGCGGGGGAACTCGCACGTGCGGTTCTTAGGGGGGGAGAGCTAGTAGGAGCCATCCTATCCCAATAGCGAATATTTGGAGCTCAATATGAAATCCTATTTTCTTGCAAGACTCGTTCGGATAAGGGAAAACTCCAGAGATTGCTTCATTATACTTGATAAGAAAAAAAATGGAAAGAAAAATAAAAATCTAAAAAATTATAAAAAATTATACACATCACATCAGTGCCGATCGTTTTACGTTGCACTACCGACATTTTCACTGACGATTTTCGATTAATATCCGTCAGATAAATTCAATCGATAAAATGTGAAAATGTTTAGGATTTAGTCAACAAAATTGAAATGTTCAAACTGAATCGATAAAAGTGTGACGGGTTTAGGATTTTTCGAGTAATTTTTCCTATAGAAATTGTCAAATATTAAATAGGAATTTATCTATAAAAATATATATATATATATAATAATTTGGACGATACATAATCACCGAGTCGATGTGTAAAAAATACGGCCTTTCCGTGAGAGCTTAAATTGGATGGTTTCCATATTCGCAACCACTACCAGCACCAGCGAATCGCCGATTGGTCAGTACGGATTCTGCCATCTGCCTAATCTAGACGTGGCTGACCCGCTCTAATCCTTAGATACTAGTTAGCTAGCTAGACAGTCATTCAGCTTTACAAAAAGTAGAATAAAAAATATATTGATCAACAAGAAAAATTGACTTTTCTTTATTTTATTTCTAGTCCTACATATTCGATTAATTTTAGGAGCCGTAGATTGGGCCACGTCATTAGGGTTAGGTGACGTGGGACCATTTCTTAGGCCCCCTCAGATTTAAGACACGATATGCACTCAGATACCAAATATTAAAAACACTAGTTGACGTAGGCAACGCACTTTATGGGAGCCACGACAAGCCCTTTTACGCAGGCTCCGTTCCGCATTAATTAAAGCCCACCGGTCGGTCCAACTGATTATTTTAATACTAATCCGGTCATTTAAATAAGCATATCCATCTCCAATTGCCCATTCCCTAAATCGCTACGCCAAAAAAAAAGAAAAGAAAAAGAAATAGAAAAAATACAAGCCGTTTGATTAGCAGCACAAGATTGTATTTTACTAATTGCCACACTAGGGCATGACCGGACCCGACGTTGATGGTTAGCAATCTTATAATGACAGTTTTATTTTTCAGCACGATGTGTATGGAGAAAACCAACCTAACCTTGTAGTAAACTCGCGGTAGTACGATTAGTCAGTTGTGAAGTTTACTTAATTGCTTCGACGCCAACTTAGATCCGTTCACTTTATATATTAAATGTTTGATTCGGGGAGCGGTCCTTATAAGAAGTATATGTGGCCTAGAGAACCGCATGTCGTATTTGTCACAATCTATGTCTTAGAAATAACAAGTGTTCAATTTAAGACGCACTTCTAGGACATGAATTCTTAATTTTCAGACCATCCTATTCCTACGGCGCCTTCGACCCTAGAAGATACCTCTCAACGTGCTCTGCACTTAAGGATGATTCTGCATGCTGCCCTCAATTCATACTTTCTCAAAAGGAATGTCACCTTTTCTGGCATGAAAGGGAGAACCTAAGCCTCTTTTTAGCCGACTAGTGACATGGAGCTCGGATACGCCTTTTCTTCGATCTCCTATCATTTCTGGGGAGGGTTCCATCTCCTTCCACCTCCCATCGGGAATAGTATTCACCCCAGTTCGTCGATCCGACCTTCTACATTGGTCGAGCCGCAATCGTTCGATGCTTGTAATAGTTAAATCAATAAATGTCAAGTCGGTCTCTGGGCATCTCCGTAGGGTTGTTGAGCTATTTTCGATCGCGTGTTCAGGCGGATAATCTCTCGTTCATTGAGATATGTTTGGATTAGCGGATTTTTTGATTCGATTGGAGAGGAAAGAAAACCGAACACAAAAGTATGCTTTGCAGGCATAGAGCGATTTATAAAAGAGAAAATTACATGTGGGCTTATAAGCAGGACTAATCTCCCCTCAAAGCTGATCGTTATTAAAGCGAACCTGCTCAGCCGAATAAAAAACAAAAAGCCTTGGCCTATAGAAGAAAAGATTATGGGCTCAAAAGGTCGGTCCATGTCCTTTTGGATCTTGATATGGCCCATTGGGCCTCATTGGCCCAATACAGCAGATTTTGGAGAATCGGCATTTGCGGGTCGATCCAGCCCAAACCCCAAAAAAAGAAAAATTTAAAATAGAAAAGTTGTTTTTTAGAGTATGACTCCAACTCCATTTCGAAGTATTAACAATTGGATATTCCTCGAAGGACTGGCCGCGCACTCCATCTATACGTCAGCATCGCGATTTTCTTTTTGGGTTCTCATATAAAATTCGCACACCATTTACCTTTCCACCAGTGAGTGTAAAACATACTGTTAGTATCTCTAATTCCAAATTAAATTTGAATCATCACATCGGCGCAATTTCATATTTCAAAATAAGATCACGTACCCATTTGTTTGGGACGACTTTTACTTTCTATTTTGATGCAACCTTTACTGGTCTTAAGATCTAATCGTAATTTGTGAGTGCGACATTTAAACCTTTGAGATAAATCGCGAGCAGACGGAACGCCCAGTTTTTCCCCTCTTCCCATGATTAGCCCGGGCCTGAAGAAGGAAGAAAATCTCCCGCGGGCGGCCACGCGGACCAATGGGAAGGCGCCACGTCGCGCCGTGTGGGGCCTCCGCCAATTGCCCATCGGAAAGCGACTGTTGCCGCTCGCCACCCACCAATTCGAAGACAGCAAAAGCAACAAGGCGGGAACCCTGCTCCAAAATAAGCAAGTGAGGGGCCCACATTCCCCCTTCAATTTTTTTCAATTCCCCATTATTAAAATTCAAAGTATATATATATATATATATATTAAATACGCCTAAGGATTTCGAATTACGAGCCTACTCGAATTTTCGACCAAAAAAAATAAATAAATAAGAGACAGCATAAATTATTAAATTCGAAATCAACCGAAACGACGCTCTAACCGGCGATTTCTGCAAAACGAACTTCCCGAAAGCGAAACTAATAAAAATCCGGGAAATCGAATTAAAAGCGCCGGTCGATTTCTTTCCCTTTTCCTCTTTACCGATTTCGAAACTTTCAATCTAGAAGCCCGGACGGAGCTACCGAGCGCTTCGAAAGCACCGGAAAAAAGGCGAACGAACGAACGAACGAACGGGGCCCGAGAAGAAGAATCTCAGCGAACACCGTCTCCCCGCGTCGCCGCCGCCGCCGCCGTCGACGATCCCGCTCCGCCCGCCCGCCGCGATCGGAGGCTTCGGCCTCACGATTCGATCCGGGGGAGTCGCTGTTTCATTGCGTGCGAATCGCACCTTCCCCTGTCCCCGTCCGTGTCCCCCATCTCTGTCGCGAGCGCGGGGCCTCGCTTTTGCTTCCCAGATCTCCCGGGCCTTGCCTTCCAAGCGCTCTCTCGCGCTGCTCCAGGTACGGCTCCATGGACCCGCATTGCGCCTTCGCGGCTGTCGCCGTGGCTCTCCTTGTCGCTTGAGCTGGTCGCGAGATTCCGCGGATCTGGTGCTCGATTCGCGGTCCCCGAGGTCCGAGATGCGCGGGATCGGCAATGCGACTTGCTTTTCTTGTGGAATTGGGGCGAGGAAACGGCCGGCTCGAGCCGTTTCGTCGTTCGCCTGATTCATGAGGTTTGAATTGTGTTCTGCTCGGTTTGTCTGAGGGACGGAAATGGAGCGGAGAGGCGGAGTGTTTTTTTTTTTTGTTTTCTGTTCCTGCTGGTTCGGAGCTTGGTTTTTGGTAGATTGAGGCGCATTTCACTTGCCGCTGCAGTAATTGTTGCCTGTTGAGTACACCGACGGCACGGGTTGATATTGCGGTGCTTCTGTGCTTTCGGTGCGGGTTTGCCGCCCGAGCAATGTGCTTTTATGGGGAGACTGTAAGGCGATACTCATGCTAGCGAGTGGATTGCGCGCTTTTGGATAGTCTTAAACCCGTTGTCTGTCATCATGTTGGAAGTTCTATGAGTGCGCCGAATGAAGCCGCTAATTTCTTCTTTCTGCACTGTTCCCATTATTTTTGGCGTAAATCATGTTTTGCTTTGCTATCATGTCTTTTCTCTTTTGTGTCCGTGGTCATAAAGTATATTACTACTTAAATAGAGACGCGAAATGTTGCATCGGTGTTTGGCTGAAACGGTCAGCATCCTAGAAATCTATTCCTCAGGAAACGTGCTTTAGGGAATCTTACTGTGGATGCATCCTTTCCTTTCCTGCAGTAATGCCTGCTGACTGATTGGGATAGAGACTACCGGCAATAAATCCCACCATGAACTTCCATTTGGAAGAGCACAAAGCTGAAAATGGAGGATTCGCTGGTTTGAATGGAAGTCGTGGGGGAGATGAATGTATGGATGGTTTTGAAGGTTTAGTCGAGGGTAAGATCCAAAAGGCTGATATTATATTCTCAGAGAGTTAGCTATAATTAATTTGGTCTTTAGTTTTCATGTTGGAGAGCCGAATTGGTTATGTTTGTTTCTTTAAGCTTTTCTGGTTCTGACGGTTCTAATGTGAATGTGTTGGTATTCAGAGCCTTTAGCCAGGGCGAATCATCAGCCTGGATATAAGATTCAGGAAACGTTACAGTCGAAGCAAGAATTCTTTGCGGATCTATCTACTACAAAGAGCATGGAGCTGATTAAGTTAACCAGCCTAGAAGTATGTTGTCTGATACTCCTTGGGTTTTTCTTATTTGTGGATTTTGATATATTATGATGTCATTTCTGTGTGCTATATCTGATGTTTGCGGCCTTCTCTGACATTTCTGGCTCTTTCTATGATGTTTTTGCAGAATGCTCCTACTCAGTCACTCTTCAGTGTAGCAAACAGGATCTTGGAAGAAAACTTTGAAAGGAAAAATGGAGAATTGTCTCATGTAAGGGAGATGTTATCACATGCTCCATTCCATTCACCGCAGCTTTCCATTATCTATTAAACTAGATTCATTTGCATATAAGCTCTATGTTTTCAAGCTTTGCGCAGTGTCTCATTCTTATGTTTCTAACTGGTGATGTTGGACTTTGTGCACAGCGTATGGCTTGTTTGTTGAGAAAAGTACTGCAAATAATCGAGCGACGAATGTCAGTCCAAGCTGAGAATTTTAAACATGTAATCACATTTGGAAATTACTTTTACTCTCAAGCCCTGCAACTTGTTGGGTACTTCAAATTCTTAAATGAGTTTGCTTGCAGCAAAACGATGTGTACAAGTCTCGGGAACAGAAGTTTCAGTCAAGAATCAAATTACTTGAGACGCTTGCAAAAGGAACTTGTGAAGAAAATGAGGTATTCCATGTAACATCTCATCTAGCTTAATTTAAATGACTCATTGATCACCTTTTCACACAATTCCTTTATATACTTTTTGTTACCAAGGTCGCTTTGAAGAACTTAGAGAGCATAAAGGTATGTTTGATATCTTCCAATCCTGTTTTTCATTTTCCTCTATGATGAAGCATGTCTTTCACGTGTAATTGTGCTACTGGAACTATGCTTAACTAAGTCCACTATGCAACAAGTTGCCATGGTAATATGTGCATAACAATAGGTGGTCTAAGAGAACTACTTTCTGTACAAGACTCAAGTTGATGAATTCACTCTTATACTCAGTTGATGAATTCAATAATTAGGCCGTAAAAAGGGACGAGTCTAGAAAATTTTCTTTGTTGGGGCAAGATCTGGTTAGTCATAATTTTAGTAATTCATATAGTATTCTTAACCATAATTTTTTGCCCATGGACAACTACTTATTTTATGAATCTAAAAGTGTTTATTAAGCTTTATTAGTTTGTCTGGGCAAATGCAAATGAAAACATTCGGCAAAAGTAATTTAGCGTAACTTAAAGGTTATAAACTATTACGATGATTTTGAGAAGTTGAGTGGGCGCAAGAGCCGCCGCTACTTTTATACTTAGGCCTGTCTCTGAATATTGGTTGTTATGGGATATGTTCATGTTTATGCTTCAATTGTCTTTTTTTTTTTTTTTTTTTTTTAATCTTGCTTGTTGGAATGATATCTTGCTCTATCCTTTGACAGCCTACCGAGTCAAGAGTGTCATTAAAGTGATTTAGGTCTTGTTTGTTGCAACTTTAACCATGATGTAGTGATGTAGAAGACTAACCAGGAAATTGTGCAGGCTCAATAAGTTGAGATATTTTTAGCATCTATCTGTGCTTTTTCTATATAATCCTTCCTATTTTACGATTTTGAATAATGCTAAAATCATTCCTTTTGTTGTTGCAGATTGAGAAGATCAAAGTGGAAGAGAGAAAAAAATTGGAGGACATGGATATCGTAAAGATGAAGAAAGAGAAGGATGACATCTGTGCTGAAGTTTCAACTCTTAAAAGTGACATTGAGATGGCCAGAAAGACTTATGAAAATCAACGCTTGCAATTAGAAGCAGAGGCTGGCAAAACTAAACTTGAGTTGGAAAAGAAGGTGGAGGAGCTTGAGTGCCAACTAGAGGATTCAAGGAAGAAGGTTGCAGAACTTGAGGAATTTTCTGCAAATAAATACCAGAGGTGGAAGAGAAAAGAACACAAGTACCAAAGGTTTATTGAATTTCAGGTTGATGCTTTGCAGGTCTGCGTGCTATCCTTCTATTGAAATTCCATTAGGTTGATGATGCTTTCTTTCACATTGAGCACATTGGATTGCTAGGACTTGCGAACGGCCTCTAAATTTATGAAAAATGAAGTTTTGAAGACCAGAAGACAACACTCAGTGGAATTAAATGGCCTGGGTATGGCTGAGCTCTTTCTTTCTATCTGTTATTGAATTGATCTCATGTCACTTCCTCATGATCTCTAGATTCAAATTAATCAGGAGTGAAATTGAAAGGGCTAGCAGATGCTGCTCAAAATTACCACATGGTTCTTACAGAGAACCGGAGGTTGTACAATGAAATTCAAGAATTGAAAGGTACCTGCTCTTATTTTGCTTTATTCATCACTTCCTTTTCATTGTCTGCTTAATTTAATAATTGTCATGTTTTATGAGTAGGAAATATCAGGGTGTACTGTAGAATCAGACCATTCCTCCCAGGTCAGAATAAGAAACAAACGGCAATTGAGTATATGGGGGAAAATGGGGAGCTGGTAGTTGCAAATCCTACGAAACATGGAAAAGACAGCCACAGGTTATTCAAGTTCAACAAGGTTTTTGGTCCTACTGCAAGCCAAGGTTCCATTTATCTTTCCGTAAAGCATCTCTATTGAATTGCTTGCTCTTTGCTCGCGCCAATGCTATTTCAGTAAACTTTGACATGGAAAGCAGCACTAACTGCGCTTTATTTTTGCAGAGGAGGTCTTCTTGGACACTCAACCATTAATTCGCTCTGTTTTGGATGGATTTAGTGTGTGTATATTTGCCTATGGTCAAACTGGTTCAGGGAAAACATATACCATGGTATGTCAAAATCTTTATTTGCCTTTACAAAACTTGCCTTTCTTCTTTCTTATTAAAAGATATTGTTATGCTAATGACAGAGTGGGCCTAGTGCATCATCAAGGGAGGATTGGGGTGTCAATTATCGAGCTCTAAATGATCTTTTTCAAATTGCACAAAGCAGAAGAACTACTGTTGTGTATGAAGTTGCTGTGCAAATGGTTGAAATATATAACGAACAAGTTCGTGATCTTCTTTCAAGTGGTGGACCTCAAAAAAGATATCCTTCTCATATGGTTTCTTTGTAGTTCTGCCATGACATTTTCATCTTGGATTTTATGAGAGATATATCTAGGGCAGTTTGCTTCTTTGCAGTTTGCACTCTCTATATATTTTTTTTTCTAAAGTAAAGAGACATGTTTTTTCTTGACTTGCACACACTTGGGATTTGGAATACTGCCCTACCAAATGGGTTAGCTGTGCCTGATGCAAGCATGCATCCTGTCAATTCAACCTCAGATGTGCTAGAACTGATGAGTATTGGCTTAACTAATCGGGCTGTAGGTGCCACGGCTTTGAATGAAAGAAGCAGCAGATCTCATAGGTTGTCCCTCTTTGTTTTTAATGTCGCTGTCTTTGCTAGAATAGTATTTGAAATCTAATAACGAGGTCCTCTACTCATGCAGTGTTTTAACTGTTCACGTGCGAGGAACCGACTTGGAAACAGATGCTGTTCTGCGTGGTAGTCTCCATCTGGTTGATCTTGCTGGAAGTGAAAGAGTGGATCGATCAGAAGCAACAGGAGATAGGCTTAAAGAGGCTCAACATATCAATAAATCACTTTCAGCACTTGGAGATGTTATCTTTGCTCTCGCACAAAAGAGCTCTCATGTACCATACAGGAATAGCAAATTGACTCAAGTTCTGCAGAGTTCTTTAGGTACATGTAATATAATTTCGCATCTTAGTTTTATCACCTCTACATACAGAATTACTTTTGTGGTTGTGAGGGTTGCGGGGTGATGTTGTATGTCAATGTCTAACAAAGAGGGAACTATAGCATCCTTCAAGATATTTCTTCCCCACAGTTTATGAAGTTTAATTTATAATTCTTGCTAAGTGCTTCTCTAATCTTTCCTTCACTCAGGTGGTCAAGCGAAGACTCTCATGTTTGTCCAACTTAATCCTGATGTTGATTCTTATTCTGAGACTGTAAGTACTCTCAAGTTTGCGGAGAGGGTATCTGGTGTTGAGTTGGGAGCTGCTAGGAGCAACAAAGAGGGGAGAGAAATCAGGGAACTAATGGAACAGGTATTATTTATAGTAGTTATCAAGTTGATTTTGTAGTTCTCTGACCTAAAATCTTATCTTTGCCCTGTCTATCTGTTGCCCGAGGGTATGTCTGCAGTGGCATAGTACCTCGGAGAAACTCATTCTCGTGTTTTCCCAAAAAGAAAAGCACAGGGAGGATGTATTTGCGAGTATGTAAAGCCTCGAATTTTATGTGATGAAATTGGAGAAAGAAGTAATCTCGATGGCATAGTTGCTGTTATCTGCTATTCTCAATAAGTTGAAAAGTGGTACAATGATCTCGAATGAGTTGTCATTGTTGTTATTGTTAGTTTTATGTGCACACTCAGTTGACATGCTATTGGATGGAGGACGTCTGAGATGTAATGATTGTTGGTTATATAGGAAATTTTTGTTTCATAGGAGCTAGGAGACCTTGTGCAAAATGCAAATAGTAAAATGTCGAAATTTTCGTTGGAGAATGACCGAAAGACAAGTAAGACTACACGTTTAGATGAAATATTCTTGCAGGCTAGAATGGAGTTTACATCTTTGCAGATGAGAACATCGTTGGTTGCTGGTTTACCTTGATAATTAGTAGTTTAAGCCTTTTAGGAACCTTTTTCTGTTTCAACTAGGAGAAACAAACCGATACTGGATTTTGCTTTCTTGTAAATATTGCTCTTGTTTTGATTATAGCTGGAGCAGGACCTCATCTAAGATTATATAAACTTTCATGCTTTAGCCAGTAATATTAAAGATCCATATATACTGATCAAGTGACATGGTGAGATTTATATGGCAGCAGACTAATGCATGAGGTTTAATGTTTTGCAGCAATTTTTTCTAGAATATCCTGCGTGTAGGTTTTCCATTTTCTGATTTGATCTTTAATCTTGCAGGTTGGTTCTCTTAAGGATGCAATTAGCAAGAAGGATGAGGAGATTCAACGATTGCAGTCCCTCAAAGGTAGTGCCAGTGCTGAGAAGCGTAGTTTGACATCGCTGAGATATGGTTCCTCCTCTCCCAGACGACATTCAATAGGTACTCCTCAACATCTCCGGAAAACGTCAAGCGGAAAACTCTCAGGCTTAAGTGATAAAGCAGCTTCAGATGGGGACAATTGTTCAGAGTATAGTGATAGGCATTCTGAAGCTGGTTCACAGCATTCGGGGGATGATTTTAAACTTCACAAGGAATCCTACCAGCTATCTAAGCTTGCCGATGGGCCTGTAGATCAGAGTGCTACAGATGACGTGCAGCTCTTGGGATTGGAAGATGCAGATTTAGAGGAGAGATTGAGTGATATATCAGATGGTGACCTTTCAATGGGCACAGAAACTGATGGTTCTATTAGCAGTGTTGTTGAGTATACTCTCTTTCCTGAACCTCCGAAACAGCCTGAGAAATCTGAAAACATTGAGAAGTAAGTGATTTCAGTTAAGGTTTTTGCAATCTCTTTTTCTGGTGGAAAATGGTTTAGCCAATGTATGCCTTCCATTTATGGTTATCATATGATCGCGTTTACTAAATCAGCAATAGATATTTATATTTTTGGTTTATGCTGGAATTAGCCATTTCTTTACAGAGAGAATGAAGGCCCCCCCGGGGAAAGTATTAGAAAAGCCAATGCTGCTTACTGTTGCCAAGTGTTACTACTCGCGATTTTCTTGTGAAATGTGTTACTATGGAGTTAATATTAATGCTCTAAAAGCAAGTTTATGAGTTGTCTATAAATCCCCATGCTTGATATTGTTCTGGCTAATGATCTCTTATGCCTTCACTTGATGTGTTGGATCCATTGAATGCAGGTCAGCTGTTCCCTCTAAACTGCCAAAGCCCCCGCAAAAATTGTCGCAGTCAAAACCATCTCGTTTGACCCGAAGTGCTACCAAAATCTCATCAAGTATGTCGGTTTGGCGATTTATGTTTAGTTTGCTTTTCCACTGGTTGGAGGACAAATTTATCGAGCGTGACATTGTTGCTGCTGCTCTTACATTGCTCATTGATACAAACTATATGTTCGTGATTGTTGCAGTTTCCAGGAAAAGCATCTCCACCTCCAGTGGCTCCTCCTCGGCAAAGCCCCTGAGAAAATGGCAGTGAATATGATGGGAGTGGAATGGCGAGACAGAACAACTTCCAATGTTCTAACAGTCATTTCCAGTTCTCCTTAGTTCCATGTACTATAGGATTGTTTTAGGCCTTTAACTGTATGACTTAGTTGTGTTTATAGCACACCGGTCTCCGCCTTGTGAGATGTAGGTCAAGGCACTTAGTTTGTAATATACCTCAATTATCATAGTGCTATTGATTGCTGAGGTCCTCTACATTCTTGTTCCAGCTAATTTAGCTCTGGCATCTGAAATGTGATCCTCTAATTGCTGCCGATCCCAGGACTGCTTAATGCATGTTATTTAATCTTCTGTGCTCACTGCAAATTCTCGTGGGAATAGCAGAAAGGGTAGCAATTGATCCGTTTGGTAATCGACATCCCACCATTTTGTATCAAAAGTAGGGCTGATTCTAGCATGCCGGGGCAATTCATACCATTTGAACTCGTGGCCTCGTTTACGTGGGTTTTAACTTAGGTGAAGTCCTCTTCTTTTTGGGAGGGGAAAATATACTTCTTACTTCTACTTTTGACCATCCTTTTAAAGCGAAAGAAATATATTTTAAACTTCTTGAAGACGCAGAAAATAAAATATAAAATTATGTGTCGATATGTCTATGTTTTGAAACAAAATTTAAATTGTCACAGCCTTAAGATGTTCAAAAAGTTGAAAGTCAATAATAGAAATCATACAAACTCGTGTAAAAGTCATGAATAAATGAATACATCGTTAATTTATCTTTTCATAAGATTCGGGTTATTCAAAGTTTTTAACTCATCTCCAATAAAATTTACACATCATATGGACACATTACTAGTTCTTCTGTGGTGATTTGTAGAATCCCAAATTATAGGTTTAATAAAATTATATGGAAGGCATAGACATCAAGGTCTGGGTGGTGTAGTCGGTTATCACGCTAGTCTCACACACTAGAGGTCCCCGGTTCGAACCCGGGCTCAGACATTCTCTTCTTTTCTCTTTTGAGACATCCTCGTTTGCCTTTAATATTTTTTTGTTTCCTTTTTGGCAACTGCTCTTGACAAGTTTCTGGATATCCCAAAAGAGAGAATAAAAACCCTAAACTACTTCCGTTGCCTTTTATTTCCTTTTTCTTTTTTGGCAACTATTATTAACAAAGTTTCTGGATATCCCAAAAGAGAGAATAAAAAGAAGGACAAAAATCTACAATCAGGGTTTAGTGCGATACATTTATTCCAAGTTTATCCACCAAAAACCCCAAAATGTGTCACATTAGTATAAGTTTAGGATTTTTGGTATTACAAAAAATAGCTTAGGGTAAAGCTTGGGATTTTTTGTGGCAACAGTATTGGATTTGGGATTGCGCTCGTCACTAACTAACGCAAAATTCTCATCCCCCTGTTTGTCGTCATATAGAAAAAAGAAAAAGAGGGGCTTTCGTCCTCCCAGAGAAAGCCCAGAAGATGAGAAGCAAAAGCCCATATCCACAGCCCATAGATAAAGCCCAATGGATCAGAAGCAAAAAAGCCCATGGCCATAGCCCGTCAGGGGGATTCGTCCGAAATTCAGGGCATAAACGGCCTCACTTCGCTCTCTTCTCCCCCCGTGTGCAGAAGACGAAGCTACTGCGTCGGTCGCAGGACACAAAGAGCCCCGTTTTCCTCCAGACCTCGCGGTTGCAGCGGTGAACTGCGCTTCCTTCTCCCTTCCTGTAAGCCCTTCTTCTTCTTCTTCTTCTTCTTCTTCGTCCTGTCTACGTGCTCCGGGGTCTGCACGTGGCGACTGGCGAGGGCCATCGTCCCTTCCTAACACTAGTTTTCTCTCGCCACGCCTCTGCTTTTCCGTATTTCCGTCCTGCCTTGGAATTGCATGAACCTGCTGGTCCCGTTTTCCTTTTGGGGTTATTTCCTTGCGATGTCCGATTATGATGCGGGTTTGTGGTTATGGATTTCGTTCGTTCGCGTGAAGGGTAGGCTTCTCTGCCTGGGGGGTGTCCGTAGTTTGATCAAAAGGTACTGGCTTTGGATTATGTCCGGCGATATGATCAGTCGCCGCCGTGGCCATGTTAGGTAGGGGTGTTGTGCCTGAAATGGGTACGCGCGCAATTCCCTTTTTTTTTTGCCCAAATTTGACGGGTCGGTCCGCGTTCCCGGCTCTTCGAGCTTATTTGTTAGGTCATTGTTCGCTAGAGCTTGAGATTTTAGTCTGAATATGCGGTGGGCTTCTTGTTCTTTTCTTTCTTTTGGCCTCTTCGTCTATGCGCTGTGATATTGGTGTTTTACTTTTTCTATAAATTGGAGGGCTTGTCAGTTTCTGCAGTGCCGTCGCTTGTTTGTGGTAGACACGGATCAGTCATTGCATTCACTGTGCTGCTTTGTGAGTTGCAGATGGCTCGATGGGATGAGATTTTATCCCTTCCTGTGCAGAATCCTCCGTCATTGGAGTTTTCGGCTGCGGATTTGGTTTGGTCCAAGGTGGAAGGATGGCGTGACAACATAGATAGAGTGGCTTTGATCCCGTATGCTAGAGTTGATGATTTCGTGAGGGGCGAGTCTTCGAACAAAGATTGCCCGACGAGATTTCATGTCGAAGCACGGAGGAAAAGACCTCTCGAGATGGCTTATAAACCTAAAGTCGATGGCATTCTTGAATACATACTGTAAGTTGTTACCTTTCTCCAATTTTCACTAAGAGTGTCTCATGGAAGTAACATATTCGCCGGTGTTGCTTCCTGCCATAGACGAGGCAGTGCTGCAGGATTGCTGATTGATCTTGTTGCAGGTATTGGTGTTCCTTTGGTCCTGACGACCACAGGAAGGGTGGGATCGTGCGGCCTAGTAGGACTAATTATGTCCCCAAGAAAAATAATGCTGGTCGACCTAATACGAAGAGGGGCTGCACCTGTCACTTTATTGTGAAACGCTTAATTGCTGAACCGTCGGTGGCACTTATCATCTATAATCAGGATAAACATGTTGATAAGAAAGGTCTCCCTTGCCATGGTCCCCAGGACAAGAAGGCAGCTGGTACACGTGCCATGTTTGCCCCTTATATCTCAGAGGACCTTCGCCTTCGAGTCTTGTCTCTATTATATGTGGGTGTATCCGTGGAGACAATAATGCAGAGACACAATGAATCTGTGGAGAGGCAAGGGGGTCCTACTAACCGCGATGACCTTTTGACCCACAGATATGTTCGTAGACAGGAGAGAAGCATTAGACGCTCTACGTATGAGTTGGATGCAGATGATGCTATCAGCATTGACATGTGGGTGGAAAGTCACCAGAGCCACGTTTTCTTTTATGAGGAGTTCTCTGATTCCGAACCATTCACTTTGGGCATTCAGACGGAGTGGCAGTTACAGCAAATGATTCGGTTTGGCAATCGCAGCCTTGTGGCTTCTGATTCAAGATTTGGAACCAACAAATTGAAGGTCCAAGTCTACCTCGAATAACATATCTATCTTTGTTATAGCAATCATTAGATATGAACTTGCCTGCTGAGTTTAGCTGACTTTTCTTTGTTATGATGTCCAATAGTATCCTATTCACAGTCTTCTCGTCTTCGATTCTGACAACAAGGCCATTCCTGTGGCATGGGTAATAGCACCAGCATTTGCAAGCACAGAAACTCATAGATGGATGAGGGCATTGTATAATAGAGTTTGTGCTAAAGATCCTTCGTGGAAGTTGGCAGGGTTTATTGTTGATGATCCTCTAGCTGATGTCCTTGCTATCAGGTAGAGTGCTCTCATTCATCTAATTATATCAGCTTTTGATCTAGTCATAGAAGTCTGGATTGTCTTAGTCGAATAATTCTCTTTAGTTGTGTTTCTGTGCCGAGATTTTGGGATCTACTAATATCAGACTAAGTGCAGAGAGGACTCAAATCTTGTATGGTTGCTAAATGAAACTAATATAACAGTTGTAAACTTTCGGATATATGTCATACACATTCTTTTTTTCTAGGATTTTCATTGTTATCTTGTGATTTAAAAACTTGGAAATTTGAGATGGTGGGGAATGTCGCTGAAGAGTCATTTGAGACTGGCTTCTACATTAGATTATAAACCACAGTTGCAGCGCCTTTGTTCCTTGGGAATTGTATTTCGGTTGCAGGGCTTGAGTTCTTATTGCTATTATTTATTGTATTGATAACAAGGAGACATAAGGAATTGGATTTAATTGTTAGGTGGATTCCTTGATTATTTTGGTGCTTATGACTCTAAATAAGATATATATCCATTTCCTGCTGATATTGGATTTAATGTGGCTTTTTTTTATATTATCTACTGGGAATGACTGTCTGCCCATGAACCATATTTTAACACATACATTTGATTGGCACATTTGCTGCTAATTTTATTGGTTTGAGCATGCTCATTTATTGGACTATCTCTGGATTGATTGGCCACCATGAACCACAATTTCAGCATGCCAATTTGCTTTTACAGTGCATAATATCAGGTTAGCTGCTGCAACTGAGTGGCATTTGCATCTTTAATTAATCTGCCTTAGGAGACTTGGATTGACGGCTGCATATTTTGATATGCTGCAATAGTTCTTGCTGCTATAGGCTGATGCGTGGGTGCTGGATTCTGCTATTCTTCTAATGAAGCATATTGGCATGAATTGAAGTTCTACATCTCTTCCCTTTCTTTTGCATTCAGGGATGTGTTTCAATGCTCTGTGCTACTTTGCTTCTGGCGGTTACGTCATGCATGGCACAAGAACTTAGTAAAGAGATGTCAGGAGACTGAAATGCGTGTGGAGATGGCAAGACAACTTGGACAGGCGGTAGACAATATCTGCAGAGGAGATGGAAATGTGAATTTGTTTCAAAGTTTCATGGATGATTTCGTTGAGGGACACCACTTCATGGATTATTTCAAGGCAGCCTGGTACCCCCGTATAGGTTGGTCTCTGTAACTATGAGTATTTTGCTACCCGAGAAAGTTTCTTTCTTGGCTCTCAGCTTCCAATTGATTTCTCACAATTGAAAGAAGTTGAGTCAGGCTTTCTATGGACTTTCAGTAGGGACAGTAGATGATGGAAATTGTATTGGCTCCTTGATGCATCTTGAATTTGATCGCACAGAGATTATTTTCCTTTTCTTTTCAAACTAATCTAAGTTTCAGAGTCTCTCCTTTTTTTCTCAAGAGAAAATGATCAGATATCTTCTTCTTTGTATGTAGGGTCATGGACAGCTGCACTGAAAAATCTTCCACTGGCAAGTCAGGAGACTTGTGCAGCACTGGAGTTTTACCACAACCAATTAAGGCTCAGATTACTGAATGAGGACAACACCAGTGCTTATCAACGAGCTGATTGGTTGGTTGACAAGTTGGGTACAACAGTACATGCTTTCTTCTGGCTTGACGAGTACTCAGAAAAGGAGGATTTTTCACGATACCGGAAAGACGAGTGGGCCAGTGGCTTAACATCTTGGCGCAATGCATTAAAAATTCCTGATTCTGATGTTATGCTAGAAGGGGAATGTGCAAAAGTTACCAGCCAGACTCTTCGAGACAAAGTTCACATTGTCTGGAATCCAGGTTCAGTGTTTAGTTTATGCGATTGTAAGTGGGCAGACATGGGTTACCTGTGTGAACACGTCTTCAAAGTAATTAGGGTCTGTCGTGAACAAGGTTCGGCTTTGCCATCTATCAGTCTATTTCAGTACAAGCGGGCATTGCTTGAGATGTTACATTGCCCTCCTCATGATTCAATAGTACGGGATCATGCTATTTCTTTGGCAGTCTTTATACAAAAGCAGTTGAGTACGCTAATTGATGAAGGAAGTAGCAATATCACGGACAAGTCACAAAGTATCAGAGTCATTTCTGAAAATCAAGGCGGTGATTTGATTGAGGAAAGAAATTGCTTAAATGAGAACTCATTATCTTCTTCTGATGGGCATAATTGCATGGATATGTCAGAGACTCCTGGTCGTATCACGGAAAACTTGGGTGGCAATCTAACTGATATGGCAGTCAAGCCAAATGGATTTTGTAATGAAACTGATAAGGAAAATTGTGGTAAGATGGATGTTGACGGGCCATCTACTCGTAGCTCAACACCTAGATTACTCCACGTTGAAGAGGGTGCATCTAATGGTTTCCTCCTTGAGAATGGGAAGAGAGATTCCATTAGTAAAACAACAGGTGTGGTAAATGCTCCACCTCTGGATGGCAATGACCCCGCCGGTTTTAAGGGTTAGATCATTGAATTAGATTGGATTGAGACCTAAGAAGAGGATGGAGACCAATTTGAAGTTGCCGTTTGTCTACCGGGTAAGCTGCCTTTTCTTAAGTTTTGGCATAGATTCATCAGTCTTTGAGTTTTACATCTCTTGCCCTCACATGCTCTCTTGCTTGTCTGACTAGCAAAAGATTAGCATGGGGGTGTCAACTGAACTACTTTATTATTTCCATTCGTGTTTTAATTGTATGAATGCCTTTAAGGTAGTGAATAAGCTCAACTTTTCAGGCCATGTTGAAAAAGTGCAGTCACCAATCTCTTAGGGAAGGCTGATTTGTTAGTAGTACTTCTCCTCTATGCAGGCAGCAATCATGATTGCAGTTTCAGCACTTGATAGAGATGCAACAATGCTCAGAAATGCCACAGAACCAAGGCTATCGAATGATCTATGGACAGAGAAATTGAAGCTGCCAACCTTGATGTACAAATCACGGTCGAATTGGAATCTCTTTCTTGGCCCCATGCCCAAGGGTCCATGGATCAGGTACCCAGTTGCCGCATATACTTCTATCGGCTTAATCACACGACGGCAACTACTTGCACATTGAACTCAAACCGGTGTCGATTTTCTTGATTCCAGGCTGAGGGATCTGTGGCACTAAAAGAGAATTCAATGCACGAGTCTGGGCAATAGAGAGCGTCTCTTTTTCTTGTCAACCGGTGAGCGACCGTCTCTAGTTGTCGTCGAAGAGACGTGAGCCTGGGGAAATTCCCTTCTGTAGCATTTGCAGATTGCTCATCATAATCGATGTGCTATTCCTATGAAATTTTTTGTACTCATAGACATCTTTCACTTGTTATGTTCACCTGAAAAAAGTGAAAAAGAAAAAAAATTTGCTGCAGCCAAACACCTTGGCACATTGGCCCTAAAATAGTCTTTCTTGTCTGATGTTTGGGAAATGACAGGCCATGAGACACATTTGTATCTTATCCTAGAAGATCGACTTTGATTATAGTGGTCTTGCTTCTTGTCTATTGCAATTTCCAATTTGTGGCACATCGGAGGAAACTGTCAAATTCTTGGAGATGCTACATGTCCCCACTGCAACTGTTGAGATGGTCGTGGTGATTTGGACCGATGATTTTCCCCCCTAAAATGTCAGATATTCGCCCAACAATATTCTGTTAATCGTGCTATGTTTGGGAACTGCTTAAAGAAGGGTGTAGATGTGGATAATTTGCATGACTATGATTGCAACATGGACCAAAATGGGAGTGTTTGGAAAATGTTCCAATCAACAGTTATGCCTCGTGAATAATAATAATAATAATAATAATAATAATAATGTTGCGTGCTTTGACTGTATATTGGTCTTACTAACTTTACGAAATTTTCTCTTGCTGATGATTTGAAGTTCAAGTGTAAATTTCAAAATGCTGAAATGTCAAAATATGCCTAAATTAGATGATGTCTCAAGGTATCCCTTGAGCCTGCACTAAATATCACCGTCCTGTCTAAGGTGGAATTTTTGCGAATCGGCTGCAAATGCACTTCTAGGTTTTGGAATTTACCGAAGTCTCAAGGCGTTATGATGACACTTCTCAAACTTTAACATAGTTTCCTAAATTTATTTGTCACATTTTACCTTCATCATAATTGGAGCTTTGAAAAAATTAATTAGATACTACCGATAGAAGCGTCTTGCTAGATATAAATAGCGTTCTTATATGAGTCCTTTGAGCATATAAAAAGTTGTGGGGATGAGGATGACTATATACATCTTTGCCTTTACATTGATGAGCCCCATAGCCAGACTAAGGGTAAGCGACCGATCAAACTCCTATTCCAAAAGCAAGGGCAACGGATCTACTTCAAACAACACATTTGCATGCGCATAATGCCACAATTTCTAATAAACTTATATCGACGTACATGATCATATATTGAAATTCGAATATTTATGCATCGAGTGCTCTCTCTCCTTTGAAGGATTAAGTTTGGTTTATTTAGGTCAATTAGAGAGAGAGAGAGAGAGAGAGAGAGAGAACTCTCCTAAGGGGAGTAGGAGGAGAAGAGGGAGTAGGAAGAAATGATAAAGAAAGGGCAAGAAAGGGAGAGAGAGAGAGAGAGAGAGAGCCAAAAAGGGGACTCGCTTTCCATTGCTGCCTTCTCTTTTGACCAAATCGAGAACGAGGAATCAATTCCCAATCAATCACTCCCACCTCCTTCCTCTTCCTCCCCACTTCCTTCTTCTCCCCCCCCAACCATCCCCATCTCTCTCTTTCCGTATATACTCTCTCCCTTCCGCTTCTGCTTCCGCTTCTGCTTCTGTCTCTGCTTCCGCTTCTTCCTGGCGCGATCTCTGATTCCGAATCGAATCGCACCGCCCACCGCCCACGCCCACGCCCACGCGCCCAGGACCTTCTTTGTTGACTCCGAGCTGAGTTGACCCCCGCCGTCACTCCTCTCCTCCCGCCCCACCCCCACGAAGGTACGTACTTATCGACGCTTCTTCGCCCCCCCCCGGGGAAGTTCAATGAGGAACCTATTGCCCGAATCTGAGGTTTTTCTTCTTCTTCTTCTTTTTTTCCTTGTCTCGTCGCCGCCGCCACACGCGGCGGCGATGGAGATTGGCGATTGAGAGCGGCGCTCGCTGGCGGAGGCGGACGTTCTGAATCTAATCTCTTGTGTTTGTTTGTTTTGTTTTTTTGAAGATGCGCGGCGCATTGCGATTGAGTGCTTAGCTCCGGCGGCGTCGGTGGAAGCTTGGATGAGAGTGTGCCTCCCGTCCTGAGGTTCTTTTGCTGGAGCGGGACTCGGAAGT
The DNA here is from genome assembly GCA_014182395.1 of Eucalyptus sp. ANBG9806169. NCBI lineage: Eukaryota > Viridiplantae > Streptophyta > Magnoliopsida > Myrtales > Myrtaceae > Eucalyptus > Eucalyptus sp. ANBG9806169. The sequence continues at coordinate 25,644,534 of CM024576.1, forward strand.
CGGAGCTTTCTTCGAGGAGATTCGATTGCTTCGTTCGTATTCGTCGTCCGGCATTCTTTTTTTTCTTTTTTTGGGCTGGCGATGGGGTGCCAGTGCTCCAAGCTCTTGCTTTGTTGCTACGATTCGGTGCAGAGCGGGCAGATTCCGGAGGCCGACGTCGCCGGTACTTTCTTCCGGCTCCTTTTTCATCTTTTTACCAAATGGGTTGTCGGCTACGTCTCTGTGCGTGATGGGTGCAATGGGGCCGCCTTGAAAATCATTCCTTCGTTTAACTTTTTGACCTGTTTCGGGATGGGTCACTTGGTTTCGAAACTTTTCGAGTCGTGTGGGTCTGGTTCCTGTATAAAGTGATTGGTCCTGACGTAGAGTCCATGATGCTGCAGATAATGAAAACGATGCCCAAGTCGGTGGCCTGCCCACATTTCGGGAGTACACGTATGATCAGATTAAGATGGCTACCTCTGGATTTGCTGTGGAGAACATTGTTTCTGAACATGGTGAGAAGGCGCCCAATGTTGTCTACAAAGGCAAATTGGATAGTCAAATGCGTATCGCTGTGAAGCGCTTTAACAGGTCGGCTTGGCCGGATGCCCGACAGTTTATGGTGAGCATAAATCTCGCTGCCATTGTCATTGAACAATCCTGTCATACTTGTTTTGGCATCTCTTCCCAAAGGGCAAATTGATTTCCTCATTTCAGCTTTTTTATGGACAATCAGCTGTGTTGTTTTGCAAAGAAGATAATTCTGGTGGTTTGGAGCTTTGACAACGTTTAGTGGTGGTAGAACACTATGATTGTCTCTAGTTGATTTTATTTGGATGAAAGTTGCCTTGCTCAATGGTAAATGCGGTCACTGACCCTTCTGATCAGTTTGACTTGATGAAGCTATGCTTCTTGTTGTTCTATCAGGCTTGTCCTATCTAAAAATATCGTTTCACCTGAGTGGATTTCTCAACTTGATATGGTGCTCAAGATTATCCTGCAGTGTGAATTTTTTTTTATGTGACTTATAAATTCTCTCCACCGCTTCGCACATTCCAGGAAGAAGCAAAAGCTGTTGGTCAGCTCCGTAATCAGAGGTTGGCAAATTTACTTGGTTGTTGCTGTGAAGGTGATGAGAGATTGCTCGTTGCAGAATATATGCCCAATGAGACATTGGCAAAGCACCTATTCCATTGTAAGTTTACTGAACTGGAATGATCTTATGGTTATCTTTGTATTAGATTTTTGCTTTATATATAAAAAACGCCTCGTTTTATATGGATATTCTAAATAATACCTTCTTCCACGTGAGAACAAATAACTTAATTTGAAGGTTTCTGTACTAGGGCTATATATTCCGCTCGTTGGGCCCATGATTATAATCGGAATGGAAAAGGCTTTACCTGTCTTGTTCTTTATACCTCGATGTTGCATTCTAGGGGCAGTATTAAGAACCACCCATATCATTCTCTGAAAGTTCTCATGGCTATTTTTGAGAGAAACCAACATAATTATGTTGAATTCGCTTAAAAGACGGTCTTCAATTGTTTATAACTTTTGTTATTCTTCCTAGTTACATCCATTTGTCTATTGATCACCATATGATTTTGCTAACGAAATAAATGCCGACGTAGGGGAAACTCAACCTATGAAATGGGTGATGCGGTTGAGAGTGGCTTTGCATCTTGCGGAAGCTCTGGAACATTGTACTAGCAAAGGACGCACCCTTTACCATGATCTGAATGCATATAGAGTTCTTTTTGATGAAGTAAGTTCCTATATCTCCTCCTATAACTAGAAACCAAATGTTGTGAATAGTGCTTTTAGTCTTACATGCTGTTCTCCAGGAGGGCAACCCTAGACTTTCATGCTTTGGTCTTATGAAGAACAGTAGAGACGGAAAAAGTTATAGTACTAACTTGGCTTTCACTCCTCCCGAGTATCTGAGAACAGGTAAGACAATGATGAATATGATTTTTGAAGAAGTTGATGTACTTCTCTGTTCACTGTCTGTCAATAAATTTCCTTCTTCCACTTAATTTGTATTTGGCATGGATATGAGTTTAGTCATTGAGAAGAACGGACTTGCTGGTATCATCTTCTTCTTTCTATCAATTGAATTTCTTTTTCTTTTCGCATTGTGTGCTGGAACTGGAGTCTACCTAATACAAGTTCAGAGCTACTGACAAGAAAATTGAATGCATCTATCCTAACTGAATTGGATTTCTTTCTCCTGTTATATAAGTCTGTACACGAATGGTGTTTTGATTTCCTGGAGCCTGGATGCTACTTGCCTGATGGATGGGGTCAGAATTATTCCTGTTATACTATTGCTGGGACTTGAGGTTTCTTGGATTTGCTTTATTAATTCATTTGGGCTATTGTCTTGTTGTTAGGTATTTTCAGATATAAGATTTAATAATTTTCAAGGCTCTAGTGCCCACCCATAAAATCAGTCATTGTCTCTAAAAGCTGTACTCGATGGGCTTTTGATGATTAATTGTGCTACCTCAAAGGGGATTTCACATTCTATGTCGTCTATTTATCTGTGTTAATGGTTGCCATTAGAGATTTCTCGATATTTTTTTTTTGCTTGTTTCATGATAGTAGTAATAGCCACCCCACTTGTTTTTGGCAGGACGAGTAACGCCAGAAAGTGTTACGTATAGCTTTGGCACCCTTTTGCTGGACCTCATTAGCGGGAAACATATTCCTCCAAGCCGTGTAAGTTGATTTCTAAAATTATACTTCTATTGAATTGCTAGTTTAAGCTGACAGTACACTTCCTTAAGTTGAATACATTAAGAACAACTGTAGACTTAGGACAGGGGAAGGTGGGTGTAAAATTACCAACAAGTGGCATGGTTTAGCCATTGTCCTGTATCAATGTAGGTTCCCTCCATGATTTACAAAGCAGCAAAGAATGGACAATATTCTCAAGTTAGTGTAAGGACATAGAAAATTGATGTGGCCTCAGATCTTGAATTAGTTCGAGGATGGTAAAATACATTCTAATATTGGGGTGGGTGATTTTGAGTTACCATTGACCTGTGCACCATGTAAAAATGGCTATTTTAGATCATGGACTGTTGTATGTGTATTGTTATTTTGAGTAACTTCAGGGTATGACGTACATGGATGGTTGTCGCAAGGCATTTATGAATGTAGTGATGAGTTTCTTGGCTCATGATGGTCGGGTGTTAAATTGATCTTTGAACTTTGGACTGCGGAATAGAAAGCCTATTGAGTATATAAGGGCCTATTTGGTAATCATTATGTTCCCTTGGAATAATTTCTGCTCAGAAATAATTTTTTTAGATTCTATTCCATGGATGAATTTCTCAGTATTTGAAGGCATTTGGTAACTGCACAAAATTTCCATTCCCGAAATAGAAAAAAATGTAAATGCATTTGGTATGACCCTTAATTTTTTTTATGTCATAGAATTACTTTTACTTTTTTAATGATTTTATAAGATTTTTCTTTTCTTTTTTCTTTTTTCCTTTTGCTCTTCTTCCTCATCTAGCCGGTCGCTAGCCTCCGGTTGCCAGCCATCGCCAAGGTTGGCAACTGGCTAGATGAGGAAGAAGAAGAAGAAAAGAAAAGAGAAAAAGAAGAAATTGGCTTGATTTTGTTCCTGAGAATAAAGTAAGTATTTTTTTTTCTACTACTTGATTTTGTTCCAAATCTATTCTTCGTTTCCTAGTGTAGAAAAATTAGTTGACGTTATCAAATGGATTTCTGTTCTTTTTTTTTTTTTTTGGGTTTCGCATAACAAAAGAATAGAAATAGCCAAGAATGGTTACTAAAGAGGCCCTAAGTGACTTACATAAACTTCCAAGCATGAAGACTAGAAATATCTGTACCATTTCTAATATCTTTAATAAATTTAATATAGATTATTGCAATTTCACAACAATTTGTAAGACCAGCTTTTGTGCAGAATAAGGATCTATCCTCAATATGGTAGTACTTTTCCCCTCAAAGCCTACAATTTGGAAGATTTGTGGAGAACTTCTGGCTCTTATTTAGGTTATTTCCCTTTTTGTTCAGGCACTTGACCTAATAAGGGACAGGAATCTGGAGATGCTCACTGATTCTTGTTTGGAGGGTCAATTTATAAATGATGATGGGACAGAGCTTGTACGTGTAGCTACAAGATGTTTGCAAGCTGAGCCCCGAGAGCGGCCAAACCCAAAGTCATTAGTTGCTGCTTTGCTTCCTCTTCAGAAGGAGACTGAGGTATGTATCAATAAATGTGGTCAAATCCACCCATGGGAGACAGTTACTCATACCAGAGGGCTGAAAGTAGCTGATGAATGACGAGGATGCTAGAGGCATTTTGGAATGTTGTGCATTTTTTTTCTTTTGGGTTTTGGATAACCAAATTTTCATGTTCCAAAAAGATGGCACTAGCCTTTTTTTGTTTTCGTAGAAACTTTCCCTCTAACTACTGCCAGAAGGAGCTGATCATTTGCTTTGCAGGTTCCCTCACATATACTGATGGGTATCCAGCTTAGTACAGCATCTCTACCTCTATCTCCACTTGCTGAAGCTTGTGTAAGAAAGGATTTGACTGCTATACATGAGGTTTTGGAAAAGCTTGGGTATAAGGACGATGAAGGTGCAGCTACTGAGGTATATTCCTATTGCTATGCTTAAGATTTAGATTTAGGAAGTATGAGGCCTTGGCACATGATCTCTTCCTAGTTTATGGTCCATTTATTATGCACGCTGACTTAGGTTTTGTTATTTATGTTTTATCATGACTTTAGCTTCGTATTCAAATGCTTTTGTATACTTTATTCTTATCATAATATCAGCATTCGATTAAGATCTCATTTTAGATAGTTGATTAATTTGATTTACTGTCATCATCATAATTTCACATCAGACGATTGGCATTGCCTTGTAAATGTTTTGGTTCAAAGAAATTTTCCTGTTCTAAATGAGTGAGGACTAGTAACTTTGGTTCTTATCATTTTCGTAATAACTGTTGCTACGAAATGATTCTGTTTTTCAGAATGTCTAGTATGTAGCAATTGGAGTCCTTTTGTGAATCCTAAGATGCCAATTTCCCTATGTCACTGAATAATTTAATTCCACTGATGCACGAGCACTGAAGTCTGGCTCCTCTTTGTGAATATGTATAGTTAGATGTACCTTGTCTCTTGCATGTTAAGTATCAGGTTCTAAAATTTTTTGTCAATATTAAATGTTTTTCATATTGTTGATCTTCTGGCTTGCAGCTTTCTTTCCAGATGTGGACAAACCAAATGCAGGAAACATTGAACTCTAAAAAGAAAGGTGATGTCGCTTTCCGACATAAAGATTTCAGCTCTGCGATTGAATGCTATAGTCAGGTTAGTATCGTCAACAATACTCTTGCTTGCTTGTCTCAAGTTGTTTTGTTTGTGTCTTCTGCGAGTTAGTCCCCATTTCAGGTTAAGCAGATAGAGCTGCTGTGGGAAATTTGAGTTTTGAAGTTAATTAGGAATATTAATATTTGAACTCTGGGATTTCAAAAAGAATCTCTGGGATGAGATGGAATTAATGTAGCTACCAAAAACTATCCTCAATGACATCTAAGCTGAGAATTGCAGATTCTTGTTAGTTGATACAACTGCTTCTGGTGTCATACTGTGTTCAGACTGACAGATTCACCCTAGCTGACTGTCTTTCTATTGCAGTTCATTGAAGTTGGAACAATGATGTCCCCAACAGTGTTTGCACGCCGCAGTCTGTCTTACCTCATGACAGACACACCAGAAGAAGCACTTAATGACGCAGTGCAGGCTCAAGTGATATCACCAGTCTGGCATATAGCATCCTATTTGCAAGCCGTGGCTCTTTTCGTGCTTGGTAGGGAGAATGAAGCCCGTGTAGCACTTCATGAGGGATATGTCCTTGAAACTAAAAAGAATGGTTCTTGAAAACAATTGGAATGAATTCAAATGTGAATTGATACCCCTTTCCAGATACTGTTCTTTGCCAAGAATTGGGCATCAGATGCTTGCAGAGGAATACGAGACTCTGAAGTTCCCGATACAAAACGAAACCTTGGAGTCGATCCTCTGCATGGTTCTGGTTGTATATTTGGTTCGTCAATTATGTTTCATCTGGTAGGTTAGGAGCCTTTTCTGACACTGGACTGGCAAGTCCAATTGTTAAGCTGAAGGCCAACCTGTGTGCTGCAGCAGCAAGAGCATTTTCCCTCACGAGGAAAATTTTGTACTCAAATGCTATTTATGGTTTCTCTTAGGTGGAAATAATTAAGAGACAAGCGAATGGAGCATATTTTCAGAGGGATTTGGAGTCTAAATGTGCATTAAGAGATTTGTAGGATATGCGGCCATGGTTGTAATTTCTGTACAGCAGAATGGTTCTTTGACCTCATCTCTTTTGATTGGCTGGCTTAAAACAGAGCAGTGTCTTTGTCCTTTGACCTTGCTGTGACATTTATGTTGGTTGTGCTGTTTCAAACAGACCATCTTGAAATGTTGTGTTGTCAACTAAAGATTGCGGTTGACATTATGACCAAACTGCAATAGAACACGATAAACCTCCATTTCATCTACGCCCTTTTCTTAATTTAGGGAATTGCATTTATAACTGGAAACTATATACGCAGAACAGTATTGGGCATGCTGTTTATGAACTACATACATCAGTATGTACATGGTTATACTCTAGATATTCCTGCTTATGCATCCTTCCCCTCTTGGCCATGTTTATGAACTACATACATCAGTCTGCACGTTGATTCCATTCACGGTCGACATGTTTGATTCTGAAGTGCTGCACTTGCCTATAAAAAGCACCAACGATAGGGTAGAAGCACCTGATCAGTTTTTGGATCACGACATTCTATGAAACGTACAAGAGCATCACTCTCTATTTCAAGATTTTGAATATAATTAGCAACACTAGGTTCCCTTCCATCTTGCAAGGCTCAGGCTTCCGCAAGTAAGGCAATGGTCGTGCCAATTATCCTACTAAATTCTCTGAGCCAACATCCTGGACTGTCTCTGCGCACTACACCAGTTCAGTACGTCTGTTGCTATAACTTTGAAGAATCAGATATTAGATATTTGTGACATTCAGCAAAAAGTTTTAAGGCCCCAAGTGGTCTAGGAGACTAGGATTGCATACAATGGTTTCCCACCATAGACAGAATTGCTTCTAAGCTTAATCAAGATTCAAGAATTCTTAAGAAAGCTGATCATTCACACCAATTTAGAAAGCATCTAGCAGCCTGCAAATTTCCCTGGTCTCTCCAGGCACCTAGATATCGCTCAAACAGAGAGAGAGAGACAGAGAGAGAGAGAGAGAGAGAGAGAGCCATTCTTTTGACACAGCTTTCTTGTGAACTTGTCGTCCTCAAAATTGATAGAGGGATGCATGAACAAGGAATTTGATCTTTTCTTTCCTAAATCAGAATTCCAACAATTAAATTTTAAAAATAATCAAACAATCATAATATAATCCCTGTTCATATACAAAATGGAATCTTTAAACTAGCGATATTTCTACTGGCACCATGTTCACTGCTCTCGGCTATTTCCTTTAAGCTCATCCAAGATTTTTTCCTCCTTTTGCTGGAAGCACCGGCAGTTGCTTCCGCATCTGCACTTTCAGGTTGAGTGGGCCTCTTGGCCCCTGATCTACTCCTCTTTTGCCTCTTCCCATCAAGCAAAGTCTTTGTCAATGGAGTTGAAGGACCAACTTTGGCAAGCGTCTCAACCTTCACTGCAGGTGAACTCATCTGGCTTTCTTCCTTGGTCTCATCCCCACGTCCACTTCCCATGCCTTGGCCGTAAGACACTGGAGGTGCAGATTTTACAGGTTTGGAAATTGATTTGGCTTCCACGGGATATAACTCTTTCATGTGGCCTTTAGCAGTACCTCGTTTCAGATTCCTATGTGAACAAAAGTGGCACATGTATACAACATTGTTCTGAGTCAAAGTGACAGGTTTCCTGTGTCGGCGCCGTGTTCTTGCTCTACTCTTCTCAATCCGAATGGTGCAATTGTAGCCAGGTTGTAAAACAGTTTCGCATCTAACAAGCAAAAAAGTTGTTGATTAGGTCAGGTACTTTAGGCCCTCTAAAATCTTGACAAGATATTAAGTCAAGAAGAAAGAAAGGCAGAGGGTGGATCGTGACTGAGATACACAAATTACAGCAGCAAGTACTTATCTAGACCCTCTGCTTAGATATTGGAACTGCTGAGATCAAGAATACTGATTATAACTGATGACATAAGAAAAACCAAATTTCCTGCTTTGATTTTACATAGATTAGGTTTTGTTGATGTTTCTCTTTTCAAGAAAGGAAAAAAGATACTAAGTTCAATCAGCAGGTAGTACAACAGGCTGTTATGCGATGCTTGCAAAATGGGCACACGTCATCACAAATTTTTATTTTTTTTTCCAATGAGAACAATAAGGGCATAGCTTCACTCAGCAATTGCATTTTGATGGGTTATAATAAACAAACACCTTACAGACCAATGACTTTCACATATTGCGTTAAAATGCGCTCGATGCAAGTGGTGGTGATGATGAGCACCGTTCGTAACCAATAACTCTACTATAGTCCTTCATAGTGTAGAAACAATAACCTATACAATGCGGATTGTACATAGTCACATCTTTAGAAACACAGAGATTCAAGACATGGAAGTGCAAACATACAAACCATGCAAGGGAGGACTAATTAGTGCCGGAAGCTACATAGAACACATTTATCTGGGCCTTTAGAAAAGACTCCTTTTTATCTATATCCATTCTGTTGTTCAACATCATCTGCATATGTAATGGAAGTTGCCGATGTCTCAGACAATGCCTTTGACACCATTCAGTTTTTCCAGGAGGTTCCTGTTGAATTAATTTTGAAGTGAATCTACTAAAGAATAGCGTGCTAAGCCTGCATAGGGTAAGACTATGAGCCTTGTCTGCCTTGCTTAAAAGTAACTCTACTACCTCCAAAGATCTACAATCAATTCCGTCTCTCAAACTTCCATCGCCGAAAAAGCTTAAAAATCCATCAGAAAAAACTTCACTTCCCAAATCTAACGTAAATAACAGGAAAAGAAAATCGAGAAGAACAGAAAAGAAGAAGAAGAGGAGCGACCTTTGGCAAGAAACGAGAGAAGGGTCAGGCGGGACTCCGAGGGACTCTCCGACGGAGGCCAAGCGACGCCCGAAGAAGGCGCTCAGCGAAGGAACCGAACCCTCTCGGCCCGTCCACTCCGCCAACCTCCGCATGTGCTGGAGCTTCAGGACGGACTTGGGATTAGCGGGAGCGCCGCCCTTCCCGGGCGGCTTCAGGCCGGCGGTCTCCTGTCTCAGCGTGATCGAGCCGCCGCCGCCGCCGCCGCGCGCCGCCGTCTGGTCGGCGGCGGGTCGTCTCCCGCTTCCCCGTTTCCTGGCCATGCCTTGTTTCTCTCACGGGAATTTAGCCGAGCACCTGGCGGGCGGGTCTTGGAGCTTCGCTGCGTGAATTGAATTTATACTCCTTCTGAACAAGGGAGAAAGACGGCGAATAATTTGAAAATAAAATTTAAAAAAAAAAAAAAAAGGAAGCAAAAATAGTGAAAAAGGAAGGAAGAGGGCCCAACCGGGTTCGAACCGGTGACCTCTTGATCTGCAGTCAAATGCTCTACCACTGAGCTATGGACCCCTTGATGACTGTGTTCACCATTTTTATTATTATATAAAATATAAAATATATTACAATGATTCGTCCAAGTCATCGTCTTTTGACATGGGCGTGCCCATCAAAATAGTCTACGTCCGGAAGATAATTATCAAGAATATTTAGTCTGATCCCTTATTATAAGAATTTTTATTTTCTTTTTATCCTTTCCTTTTTCGAGTTTGTAGTACTACACGATAACATACGATATGTGTTAGTATCAGCATTTTCTTATGGTTAATTGTTGACGTCGTGATGAGGTTTGGGGATTTTCTCAACCTCCAGATTGAATACAATTTTCATGTTCCTTTCCTTCAAAATGTAAGGACAAACCACATCGGGTCGTAATTCAAATTGCGGTCTCATTTGCCCTTTTTTATCATATCATTATAGTTTATGAATGACCGATAAATTAATAAAATAGTTAGATTGACATGAGCGTACATATACATCAAATTTATAGTTGGAAACTCATTATCTCGACGCCAAGGTTCAGAATGGTCAATTTTCAAATTAGAAAAGTTCACCGCATGATGAGATGGGCTTTCAAAAGCAATCACGTATTTACATTAATCACATTTATTTGACACCTGAATTATGTAAACATAAATAGATCCGAAGTCGCAATCCACAACATGGACCACCAGCCCCACATCGAGCCACTCTCATTGGCGAAATCCGCCTTTGGAAAATGCGTATTATACATATGAACAATCATGCAAACCGTAGGACGAACACACGAAAAAACCCGATAATACTTACATAAATAGCCAAAAAATGGCGTCACCATAGATGAATTTCCCCTGTTCGATCAGTTCTCCGCGACTTCATCTTCATCATACTCCTCAACTTCATCGGCCACAGCATCCTGGTACTGCTGATACTCCGAGACCAAGTCGTTCATGTTGCTCTCGGCCTCCGTGAACTCCATCTCGTCCATGCCCTCCCCCGTGTACCAGTGCAGGAAGGCCTTGCGCCGGAACATCACCGTGAACTGCTCCGACACGCGCCGGAACATCTCCTGGATCGACGTCGAGTTCCCCATGAAGGTCGACGACATGCGCAGCCCGGTCGGCGGGATGTCGCACACGCTCGACTTCACGTTGTTCGGGATCCACTCGACGAAGTAGGACGAGTTCTTGTTCTGGACGTTGAGCATCTGCTCGTCCACTTCCTTGGTGCTCATCTTGCCCCGGAACATGGCGGAGGCGGTCAGGTACCGGCCGTGCCTCGGGTCGGCGGCGCACATCATGTTCTTGGCGTCCCACATCTGCTGCGTGAGCTCGGGGATGGTGAGGGATCGGTACTGCTGCGAGCCCCGGGAGGTCAGCGGCGCGAAACCCACCATGAAGAAGTGGAGGCGCGGGAACGGGATCAGGTTCACGGCGAGCTTGCGGAGGTCGGAGTTGAGCTGGCCCGGGAACCGGAGGCAGCAAGTGACTCCACTCATGGTGGTTGAGATCAAATGGTTGAGATCACCAACTGTTTGTCACATGTTAATGTGTACATTGCAGCTGTTAGAATTGACCGGAACACAAGGGACCTTAACTAACAAAACTAACAAGCCACCAGAAACGGCGACTGATTTGAGCATTTTCAGACTTACAGCTTGGGTTTATGAGTTTCAGGGTTCGGAAGCAGATGTCGTAGAGGGCCTCATTGTCAAGGACCATGCACTCGTCGGCGTTCTCAACGAGCTGGTGCACGGAGAGCGTGGCGTTGTACGGCTCGACCACGGTGTCGGACACCTTGGGCGAGGGGAAAACCGAGAAGGTCAGCATCATCCGGTCGGGGAACTCTTCCCTGATCTTGGAAATCAATAGCGTCCCCATCCCCGAGCCCGTCCCGCCTCCCAGGGAATGGCAAATCTGGAAGCCTAGTAATGGAGGTATGTAATGTATGAACATTAAGGGACACGGAACAATCTCTCTCGGCCTATAGATTGACTCAAAGAAATGACTAATGAGATCGTAAGTTATATATGCATACCTTGGAGGCAATCACAATTTTCCGCCTCTTTACGGACGACGTCGAGGACTGAATCGATCAGCTCAGCCCCCTCGGTGTAATGTCCCTTGGCCCAGTTATTGCCGGCTCCGTTCTGGCCAAAGACGAAGTTGTCCGGCCTAAAGATCCTTCCATACGGCCCAGTGCGCAGGCTGTCCATAGTCCCCGGCTCGAGGTCCATCAGCACCGCCCGGGGGACATAGCGGCCCCCGCTCGCCTCGTTGTAGTACACGTTCACTCGCTCGAGCTGGACATGAGAGTCACCAGTGTAGTTCCCCGCGGCATCAATGCCATGCTCCTCGCACACAACCTCCCAGAACTTGCCGCCGATCTGGTTGCCGCATTGGCCGGCTTGGACATGGAGGATTTCTCTCATCTTGAGCAAGATGAACTAGGCAAGATGGGAATCCTTCAAAAAAAGAGAATGAGGTTTGGAATGAAACAGGAAGGGGATCAGGGTTGGCCCTTTTGTAGGGGCAAGAAGATGGGGAAGTAGAGATATTTGTGACACTGATATATTTTCTAACATCATATAAACATTACAAGAAATAAACAAAAAGGTAGCTGCAAAATCATTAATGGAATTATGCCTTTTCGCGTTGGAGGAGATGTCAAAATCAGACAAGGAGTTCGTGAGCTGTATGGTTGGCGGGACAGCAAAGAATGGGGTTTGCTACTTAGAACAATTGGACACAATCGCTTTGAAATTTACCCAACATTTCTCATCTGTCAATTTGGTGTTCCATACAAAAACAGCACAGTTCCCGTATCTGGCTCCAACCCCCTTCGTGATTTCGTTTATTCAATCAGTGATGTCCAAGTTTGCTTCTCATTATATTCACCTTGTCATGGAGCATGATCATCATTCCATACATATTAATCTCACCTAACGGTCGCTGATCTTCAACCCCTAATAAGTAGCTAAATTCCCATGTAGCGCCTTCCTACGCGCCCCGGGTTGAAGTAAAGCGAAAGACATGGTGTGAGTTCTCTGTCCTTTGTCGTTCTGAAATTGAAAGCTGTCAATGAGGGACCTTTAGGGCCTCTTCATTAGGTTGCAAGTGGGTGTTGTTTGCACTGAAGAGGTAAGGGAGGAAATAGTCAAATGAGGCAGAGGAGATTATTGTACAGTTTGCACTGGTACCACATGTGCTGTAGAGATCACGTTGGATGCTTCCTCGTTGTAATCAATTCCAGCAGTACAGATTGAGAAGTTGACAGAAGGATTGGGGGCTTTGGAATCTTTTAGATCATTGGAGGCATGAGAGCCCCTACCTGAGTCTGTCCTCTCAATTTTCCTAAGTACTCCGTTTCCTGACGAGGTGGTTGGCCAATTGGGTGCTCCATCGGGCCAATGTGGATCCCACCAGGTCGAGTGGCGATCGAAATGATTGGCACGCTCGATCTCGAACCCGGCGCAAGCCTTCTAGGATAAGGTTTAGTGATGTTGATTTTGGTGTTGGAGCATCCCTTTCCAATGTTTCCATGGCATCAGCACAAAATGTGCAGATGACTCTGTAATTAAGAGCTCTGCGAGGTGGGCATGGACTAACCTCCATGCTTGCTATCTCCAGAATAGTGCTGGGCGTTCCTCCCGACGCTTACGCCGCACCTATCGAACCTATTTGGTGGCTTTCGACGTGCGATATCTCGTGCACCTTTTTCCTCATGATTAGATTAGTCCCATGAATCTGCTCAAGAGGCAATTTATGAGCACAGGACCCCCCACAACATGTGGTCCCCCCAAGTTTTCCTTGCACTATCACCTTTGCAATTTGTGGGTGTGGCATGAAGAAGAATTGATGACATGACCAAGTTACTAGAACATAGCAGGAATATTTCTAAGTGAAGTCACCTGCGGGTTACCTTTGAAGCATAAATAATCTCTTTATAGGGTAGTAAGTTACCGGTCAGGTGTACGTAATCTTTAATTCCTAATCGATGCAGAACCCGAATGATAAACACGCTTAAAATCAAGAACCAAACGAACCGGAGGATTTTTTAACTTTCGGAATTGGGTATTGATCCGTGTAGCTGCAAATGAATGAGAGACACAAAATGACTTTGCTTAAGGTGACAAAATTGAGTTCGTGCCTGTTCTTCTTTCGAGACTTAGAGCACTGCCTCAACCTTGAGACTAAGAAAAGGGTACATTTTCTGGTGGAATACTGATCCACTGCTCATCTGGTAGGTCATAAATTTGCTGACATGAGTTGTAGAGAAACACGCCAAAATCAATAATCCAAGCAGACCCAAAATTGTGTCGGTGGGACTTATTTATTTATTTATCTATTTATTGTCATTTATAATCCATGGGGCTCATGTGTCGAAAACCTAGCTATCTGAAAGTCTATATAATACCATGCAAGCCTAACGAACCAACTAAATTCGCCTTTGGCATGCACCGGTGGCTCTAGCCCAGAGTAATTTGCAAGTGGTTAGTGGGATTTCAACTGGTGATGTTTATTTCCAACTGTATCAACTAATTTATTGAATATCAATACACTCATTCTCTCTTGTCAAAAGGAGTGCAAGTATCATAGGTTGATCGCTTCAAAATGAACTTTGAAGTGTACTAGGGTTTCTGTGTTGAATCTCCTTCTCGAGGTTGTTTTGTAACAGTACTAAGCCTCGAGCACAATAAAACAGCTAGTGGGACAGAAGTTCAGTAGCAAACTTGCGGGCAGGTGAAAATTAGATACTTAAGAGCTAGGCTCATCAGTTATATTGCCAACACGAGTTGACCCATTAAAAGCTATTAAGCACAATTAGAGCTGTGCATCGAAATGGGGATATAATACACAGATATGGACATGAACTGTACGGATTACTCCGCGAGAGACAATGAAACAAGATGGTTGACCACTTGGTGCTGCTTCACTAAAATTTCTGAAGTTCGGATTCAAATTTTCACCCGGATTAATATTTTGTAAAGGGATACAATGATTGATATTGAAAAGAAAGAAGAACAATGGAAACGGCATGAGATGCCTCATGAGAAAATTAATACATGACGACTTATTACGCCTATTGCTACATTGGAGACTACAAATAAAAGGCCAATCAGAAGATAAACACGTAGGGTTGAATCCAAAGGACTACCGAAACTTGTGTTCAGTAAGTATCTAGAACTTCAGTACAATAACTCCTCGAAAACGGGATCGACTGATTGTCCCCATTTTCCATTGTACATCTCCAGAAGCTTCTCGGCTGGTGTCACCCCTGCATTAAACAATCATCCGCCGTCCGTCACAATTCAGCTGATTAGACATGTATCGCAAAGCCAGTGGTCTGGGCCCATCAACCCTTAAGGGACCAAGACAACGATTGAGGGCCAACCAACTTCAGCCCCATTGATTAGACAGCTAGAGTCAAGATGGATGACTGATCACATGGTTTCAGGGAAAGAAAAAAAGCAAAATCATTTGATCTTCACCAGATTTGATCTTCAACAGCTAGGGAAAAGACAAACAATCCCTAAACTTTGGCCTTATGTGCAATTTGATCCTGAACTTATAATTTGTTTAATACAGTTCTTGAACTTTATCGATCTACAATGTAGTCCATAAACTTTTAATTTATTTAATGTAATCCCTGAATTTTTTATACATATTCAATGTTGTCCCTGAACTACATGAAAATATTCAATATAGTCCCTAATGTTACAGAAAATGGATGTATAAAGTACTGTACTGAAGGGTGAATAAACAGTCACTTCACATGCAATGACACGAGACGGAAATCCACGGTCACCTTATCATTGTACTTGGCCAGTCCACAGGTAGCTTAAGTATCCCTCGAGGCAAAAGATGCACTAGCATAGTTGACATTTGGGAGAACCAATCGTGTAAATCTAACCCACAAGTATGCATGTGCATGCTTGCATAACTTTTCCTTGCTAAGCATATGCAGGCACGTATCAAAGTATGTTACATGGCACACGCATATGATGGATAAGCTAGTCACCTGTTCTCACCACCTCTTTCACCTCATTCAAGAATCCCGCCTCCTTAAAGCCTCGTCTCTCCAAGCCATCCTGTAGAGAACCAATTATCATCAGGAAGTGGTGAATGAAACAGCACTAACTGAACAACGAGAAGTGCCCAAAAGATACCTTTGCCAACTGCACAACATATTCGGCAATATGCCTCAAGTACCCATCTCGAAAAGGAGTTTTTAAACCAGTCTTTGGGACCTGTTCAATGAATATCAAGACAGATTTAAACACACTAATGGAACACTGTAGAGGGAGACTGGCAGTCAGCATGAAAGCTTGGATATAAAGGCAGGACACCAAGTTATTTGAAGGGAATGAAGAGTCAAGAGTTAAAACTTGGAAACCAAGTTATTTGCAGTTCATCATGTAATTTGAGGACAGGCAATGCAGGCCCATACAGTGAATATTGTGCTAAAAGCAAAAATAGCAGCAAAACAGGATTAGCCTGACGAAGAAAGAGAACAGGTGAATGGATAGGCTGACATCCTGTTGTCAGAAGAGAAATAAGGCCACAGTTGCAGCCAGCGCAAGAAGAGATTTGACTTATAAACCCTAGCAGTTTACTGCACTATAATTTCTGCATAGGCAGCAGCTAGACAAAAAGAGAATCAAGTTCCCAAACAGAGAGATCACTGGCATGACATGCTTAAGTAAGGTCTACCGCCCTTTACTATCAGAAAATGAACCTCCTTGCCAGATCATTTTCCTGTATAACACTCATCTGACATTCATAGATGAAGCAAGCCAATGCTGGTGCCCAAATACACTTGTGCAATGGCAAGGATAAGCAGGACACCATGTTACCTTATTTCTCAACATCTGTCTTTCTTCTGGGGTCCAGTCTGCAACTATGTCTAGGACATTCTGCAGCGAAACTTCATCATATAGCAGACCCACCTGGTAGAAGAACAGAAACGAAATTATATAGCACAGATAGATTCCAGAGGCTCGAAATATGACATCTCAAACTGCTGATCAATATGGATTAATCCCATCGGACGTTCACTATTGGTTATGCACCAAATGAACGGCTGCAAGCAATCAAATCAATGAGTAAGCCTACCCAAAAAGCTGGCAGGGCACATAGCCTCCTCCAAGGTCCTCCATCAGCACCTCTCATCTCTAAATATCTCTTCAACCTGACCTGAATAATATAAGTAACAGAGGATACTTCACTATGTGGTGATCGGGGAGGAGAAAAATTGAAGCGTGTGATTGGAACGTCTATTGTAACCTCAGGAAATATTGTTGTCAAATGGTTCTCCCAGTCATTCAGAGTTGGAAGTTCACCCGGAATACAAGGGAGTTTACCCGCCAAAAAATCCTGCAATCATGTAATACAATTAAAACTAGTTGCAACAAGAAGCAGGCTATGACACTAAAAAGCACAAAGGGGTTGTGGGGTTGGAATTCGATGAAGAAAGCTTCAAGTTACTAGACTACTAGGGATAGATTAAAACCCGGAATGACATCCCAGTACAGTCTATGTACTTCTTCTTCCGATAGACAAAATACATTGGAACATCAAGAGCATAATCAACATACTGCTCAAACCTGCACCAAGTATGACAAAAATCACAACTGGTTTTCTTCGGGAAAGATCAGGCTGTGAAGCAAACAACGATAAAATGCATGAACAATGAAGTTAACTTATTAAAATGTGATTATGAAAGTTGCCTATAGCTCTTGATTAAGTAATATAAGGTCAGATCAACAATCATCATAAATAACATGGCCTTCATTTCAAAATTAAATAATTTATATCAAAGATGGGATCGAAGGAAAATAGAAACAAACATATATGGACGAATGAACTACTTAATTCTGCCACAACAACCAAAAAAAAACAAAATCTACTGATTTTTCAACAAGGTAATTAAAGAAAGAAAAACTTACCCAAAAGAGTCATCAAAAACAAACGGAAGCATGCCAGCCCGGTTATTATCCGTATCAGTCCAAATTTGGCTGTTTCAAGATTAAGAAGAAATTAGAAGCGTTTTAAAGAAGTCAATGAGGAAATGAACAACAGTTGGTGACTTTTTTGAACCTTCTCATGCTAAGAAAACCATTTGGTTTTCCTTCGGTGAAAGGTGAATTGGCAAACAGAGCTGTTGCTATCTGTTATTTTCACAACTGGTCAGTAATGTTACATTCAAGAATTTCTGGAATACATATCAAGTATTAGCAATTCTCACAGGCTGCAAAGCAAGACCAGCTCGGAATTTTCTGATCATATCGACTTCAGAACTGAAATCCAGATTGACCTAAAGAGCATAAATTAGGATAAACAGAAGTTAAACTTTGACTAGACTGGACTTCAAAATTTTGATCGGAAAAAGTTACACAAGAAATTATCTCACCTGAACTGTGCATGTCCGGAACATCATATCAAGACCAAGGGAGCCGACCTTGGGCATGTAATTCCTCATAATCTCGTATCTTCCCTGAGCCAAATATTTTGTCAGTATGCAACTAGTAGAAGTATTCAAATAGAAATGGCAGCACAAAGAGAAGTAGTATTCTTGGCTTCTAAATCTAAGCAACTTAAAATGAATGATATAGATGAAGAAGAAGAAGATTTCAAGATGTTCAAGTGAAGGCAGGAAATGCAAAACCGAAACTGATGAAAATGACAGTTATATGAACACCAGAAAATGGTAAAAGGTTCCACACCCACACAAAACCTTGTTCTACACACTGTAAATAGCAGCATATGTGGTAGACTTAGCTCTGACGTAAAATTTTCAAGAATCTACGATAGGCATATAATGCCATTTCCAACTTGAAAGTATTCCTCTCGTGATGCTCATGATAAGGCTCAATAGATGCTGATCTTCACATTTTACTTGTTATGTGAATTAGAGACACGAGTATTTTATATGCTCCAAAGGTTTCCATGAGAACAAGTTGTGCACACATCATCAACCTAAGCACAAGATTAAGCAAACATGCCAGTCAAAAAGTTGAAACATATTTATATATTAAAAAAAACAAAAAAAAAAACCAAAAAACAGTGCCATGCCATTGTGATTCTATCCTTTAATATAACAAGGTATTCAAATTATGACCATAGACCATTTAAATAATCACATGTCCAAACCATTATTGCAAAACCATAAGTGCTCATGATGTACTTAAAAAGTAATTATATAATTACAGTACTATAAAAATGAAAATAAAAACATATTTATTAAAAAGGCATATTATAAGCAAGATCTTTTCCCTTTCTAAACTATATAATCATCTACAAGCCCATTAATACCTTTGGCATCACAGGTATATCTTTGAGTCCCCATTTAGGCTGAAAGCCGATTCCCAAGAAACCTATTCCCATCTCTTCTGTAACAGCTTTTACCTGCAATGAATATGGTAAAAGGAGAACATGACTCCACCTGGATGCTGTAAATAAGAAAGAACAGCATGATGTAGCGGTTTCCTTTTCCAGAAGTTAATGCTCATAAGCAGTAACAGAGACATCTGCATCTAAGATGGAAGTTAAATATAAGAAGGTAAATAAACATGAGAACAGAAACTGTCTCCTTAAATTAAGATCATGAGAGACCTCAACCATCACAAGGAAGTTGTAGAGTTGAGAAATGTCTCCTCAAGATTATTGGTTTGAAAACATACACTACGTCAAAGATACATCCATCATAGGCTAATCCAGTACACAATCTTCTCATATCCACTGACCTGGTAAAGGTGCGAATTAACTTCAGCACAAGTTTGATGCAGAGTTTCAA
This sequence comes from Eucalyptus sp. ANBG9806169, assembly GCA_014182395.1. Lineage (NCBI taxonomy): Eukaryota > Viridiplantae > Streptophyta > Magnoliopsida > Myrtales > Myrtaceae > Eucalyptus > Eucalyptus sp. ANBG9806169. The sequence continues at coordinate 25,663,961 of CM024576.1, forward strand.
GAGGTGCACCACTAAGCTCAAATTGACCACCAGGCTCCAATGATATACTTTGCTTCCCCTGGCCCAAATATTTTCGTGATTTCACCATATAAAGTAAACCTTAACTGAACAATCAACATATACTTTTTTTTAATTCAGTATACATACTCAGGTAAGAAAAGTACCTGTTTTAGTCCTATTATGTAGTCGCCTTCTATTATTTTTTCCCAGTCAAATCTTTCGGAAATACCATAAAGCAACTCGGAAATTTGTTCATACTTCATAGGACGTAAAGTCTGAATCTCAAAGCCAAATTTCTCATGTTCGGTTCCTATTCTGCAGTTAAACATGATTAAGTTGCATACCAAGGCAATAACTGAAGCATCGATATTCACATGAAATTGTTATCTCCACATACATGGGCATAGTTCCATTTGGCCACTATCATGGCAACAAGATACTGACAGATAAATTGACAAACACACCGCAGAAGTCAAACCAACTTAGCAATACCAAATGAAAAATAGCACAGAATATGAGCAAAGATGCTTTCCTCCCTTGGGGTAATTGTTAGAAAACGAGTTCTTCTAAGGAAAAAGCACGAGTTAGTTTTATCTTTCCACATTCTGGACTACAACTCTGGTCTGAAGCTAAACATACTCCGCAAACTTAGGGGATGAAGGAGTAATACACAATAAGGAGTTAAGATGATAGCAGATCAAGCTACTGCCTGTAACACAGTAAACATACAAGTGAAAGCAACAGAGTTGAAACAGTCCTAGGATATCACATCACCTCAAATGAAAAACTAATTAGTTTTCAAAGATACCAATATCAGCCAAAAGAATAACAAAGAAAGAACCAGGAACCTTCACCAGCGTCTCAACATGAAATAAATAGCATAACCTTACAGAGCACTCATTTTGATGAGACATGAACTCTACCTCCATTTTTCCTTTGGCTTGCATCCAGAGGCAAGATATGCTATGAGATCCTCTTTGGTTAGCGGTTCTGTTGCAACTGCTACATCTTCTGTGGGAGGACTAGCAGCAACTATGACCTGACGTCTCCTCTTGCAGCCCCCGGAAACATCATCTATACGAAGCGAGTGTGCAATTTTGGACGAACAACATGAGGAGGAAGGAAAATTGAGGCACATCATTTTTGTTCTGGCCGTCTCGACGTTATTAATCGGGCCAAAAACCAGATTATAATCCGATCGGTTCCGCATTATCTTGTTCCCGAGTTTGCATGAGGGACCAGTGTTGGATATGAGTGCCATGGTTTGCCTGTCGCAGTACAGTTAATTTGCCACATTAGAAAGAAGCGAAATCAATACCTTCATCACTATCCAGCACAATTAATCGCGTTAGTTCGTATACACCGAAGCTATTTAGATTAAAATCCGAACCAAGATACAGCGATCAAGGAAGTTTTCAGGGCTTCATCAGAAAAAAATGAGACGCGACATCTTCGATGGATCGAGTAACTAGCAAAGACATGCATTGACATTAGATCACGAGATACTCTTGCGCAATCAGACTACTGCTTCGCGTCCTGCTTCTCGCTTTTATCGTCAAAATCGATTGCGAGAGCCTATTATACTCGATAAAAAAAATAAAAATCAGAACGTCATCTGCAAAGACACGGCGGAGAAACCGCATCGCCTTCATGCCGAACCAACATTTCGGTACACGACCGCGGATTAAACCGAGCAGCACCTCACAAGCACGCTCGATTCCGGCCAAAAAAACCCTCATCTTTTCCCCTAGTTTCCGCCACCGCTCCTTCATGAAGAATCATCAAACACAGGCGAAGACCGTCCCGACGCGAGAACTCAGAAGAAGCCACCACGCATGCACCACCCCCAAGGAAAATCCATCACAACACACAGGATGACGACGGGACGGACGGCACGAGCCGCGAGCCGCACGATCGGCCGGACAACAAGCGCCCCGGCTCGCCGGAGCGGACGGAAAGGAAACTCGCGGAAAACGACAGAGGAACCAGAGGCCGGCTCGCCGCCGCGCCGGGCGGCGGAGCAGGAGGATTTACCTTATCGTCGGCAGACGAATCCGGCGTCTAGGGCTCGATCACTGGCCGAGAGAGACGGCGGGGAGCGGCAGTGGCGATGAACTCTCCTTCTCTGCTTTCTTCTTCTTCTTCTTCTTCAATGGCCATTTTTATATTCGTTCCTTTTCTTTTTCTTTTTCTTTTTCTTTTTCTTTTTCTCCCCCCATTTTCGGGTTTTTATTTTTATTTTTATTTTACTTGATTTATTCCGTCGTGACGCCACTTACTACGCTCGATAGGAACTGGGAAGGACCCGGTGGGAAAAAGGGAAGGGAACGGGTGCGGTCGCCCCTTTTTGCTTTTCCGTGGTCCCACCCATTAGGACGCGACACGTCAGCGCGCACGGATAGATTTACATTCCGCGGAAGCGATAGCGCATCTTCGCTTGTGGCCGGGCCCCACCACGAACCGGAGCCCGTCCCTTTTTCTTGATTTCATGATCGAGGCGCGAGCACCCGCCACGTGTTAATGATTCTGTCCCAAGGGAATCCTTTCGATATAATCTTCATTTTTCATCATTAATGAAGGTTTCCTTTTCCGGCCGCCGTAAAAATTAGTACGGTGATTCGAATCATTTCCTAGGTTTATTTCTTCTCGCTTGTCCCTCGACAAGATGAGGAAAGAAATCTGTCCTTTAGCTAATTATTATTCAATTTGGAAAATTATCCAAAAATCATTAACATATCTTACAACTACAAATTTGGTCATGAACTTTTTGATCGCGCCAATTTAGCTATAGACACTTCGACGATTTGTAATTTAGTTATTCCGATGAATTATTCAAGTAATAAGATTATGACTAAATTAGTGAATTTTCCAAATACTTAAGACTAAATTGCAAATCATCAAAATATTTCAGATTAAATTAGCACAATTGAAAATCTATGACTAAATTGATCGTAAGTGAGAGACATTTTAAATAATTATCGCCGACTCAACCAAATCATTATTCTCTTTTTATAAATAGAGATGCTTGACTTTTACCGTTCATGCGTTGACCTCTAAATTCACACACCTATCTCGAAGAAAATTTGTTTTTTTATTTTTTTTTCATTTGGGCAATGAAAAGTATTATTGAGGTTTTGGCAGGCCGTTCTTTTCAAGGGAATTTCCAGGAAACCTTCGATGCACCACGGATTGGACACTCCAACCCTGAGTCAATAGGTCAACATAAGATACCCTTTCTTTTTTTTTCTTTCTCATTATGTGTCTGGGGATATTTTAGTTGTGCCCGCAAGCATATAGGAATTTGTGCTGAAGATTCCCTGAGCGTCCCCCTCATGATGTTGTCAAATTTTAATAATCGAGATGCTGTCCCGAAGTTCAATTATCTCTATTTTAATATTCGACGTCGTGGTGTCACTCGACTGATTGACTCGACTGATTGAGAGGAGACTGGCAGGAGCGTCACCTTCGTACACTTAAGGTACTTGATGCCCGATGCGATTTCAAGAAAAGTATTGAAAGCGGTCTTCATTTTTCATGTTTGTATCGATTTTCATTTTTAGATTTTGAAATGTATCATTCGAAAAAGAGAGTGGAGATGTAGTCACCACGCACTGACATGCGCATGTGTTGATGCAACCTTGGGGTAGTCCGTGATGGTAGCGTGCTATGACTGTGATGGTAACATGCAGCAACAATGACGAAGTCACACAGATAGTTTCAAATAGGAAATGATAATATATAAATTAAATGAATGATATGACTAAACTACAAATGTAATCTGTGGTGTAAAAGTAACATTAACGATGAAAATTGTTGATCTTGAAAGTTGAGGACGTGAACTAATATAGGTGCACAATTCGACGATGCTTTTGAATTTTATCAAATTTGATATAAAACTCTTATATATCGCCTCTCGAGTTAGGTATTTGCAAATTCCTCTTATCTCGCCCTTTTAAATTAGGCTTTCGCATCACCGCTGTTGCAAACAAGGGTTCTTACACCCGAGTGAGTTCACTTTCCCAATCCCGATAAAGACAAACTACATGAACATTGAGACCACAAGATTCGAAGGAAGAACTTATCCTATCGTGGCCTCACCACGAGATTATATCATAATTGAAATGTGAGACCAATCTCATTCTTTATACACACAGTTCCAAAATGCTTTGTTAATCAAAACCTCGAAAGTTCGAGGCTCGATAAAAGAGCGAACACACCATAAATGCTAAATCCTCTTATTAAAATCTATAACTCAAGTGTTTAGCTACCAAATTGCGCATATATATCACACATCACTTGGTCAAATATTCAACATAAACTTGTCGAGTCGCTTGACAAATGATCTTCAGAGAGCGACTCAGCGTCCTCGTGCGGATGTTTTTTTCTCGTCGCCATCGATCGATCCGAGGAATCCATGATGATTAGCGCGGTAATTTGACAATCGCGATCGCGTGCACGCCGTCCCAAAAGTCCTCTTAGCAGAATCGAAGTTGGATTCATCGACTCCGCCGGCGCTCGTCCGCGACGGCTGATCAAAACAAAGGAAAAGGAGATTCATCGCCCTTCCTCCTCCTCCTCCTCCTCTTCAGATTTTACTTTTGCCTTTTCGGGTGTTGTTTATCGTAAGTTGGCTACTGCGACAGCATTATATGATGTCGGGCGCAGCCACTAGAGTCCAAACGATAGTGTCATGTCGCGAAATAATGTCGCCGCATCAATCATTTCATCCTCTTCTTTGCTTACCCCACGGAACAGTATCCATTTCCCTGTTAGCCAAAAGTCCACATTCCGACTAGCGGAGTATTTATTCCTGTTGCCTCGATGCTTCGAATAGCTTTCGAATCTTTACAGAATATTAGGAAAGAGATTTCTCTCGACAGGTAGCATTTGATCCAGCAAGCCTGAATGCGTGTGATGCAAGTTTACCAGCGTTTATCATCACTTGGAAACCCTATTGGGCTCTCTACATAAGGAAAAGGACAAACTTAGCTTACTTTATAGCTCGTGTTCACAAGGAAAAATGGGAAACGGATACCACGGTCATGTTCGCCGCCCAAAAATTGACAAAAACCACTTGTTTCGTTCCTTAATTTTGGTCGAGGCTATGCTTGATTTCATCCAAACCAAAAAGGGTATCGTTTTCTAGCGCTGATAACACCTGTGACACGAGATTAAGGGTCTTATAAGGCTTTCTACGGTTGAAATCAAATGTTTATGACCAAATCGATCCGGTTTATAACTCACATTTGGCCCTTTACAATATATTCTGGACTTCTCTAGAAAAATCATGATAATTGAAAACAATTTAATGCAAGCTAATTGGTTTTATCACTCTTAATTAGGGAATGCATTTATGTGTGAGGATATAAAGTTAAGACCAATATTTCACCCATGGCTATTGTTTAATATCATCGTTTGATTTGTGTAAGAACATTAGAAATATCAAAGAATTTGTACGATGTTTACTTGGATGCTAAAATGTTATTTTCGCTCACTTGAGTGCCACGTGGAGTAAAATCAATCATTTGAGTGCCAAATTCCGACAAATCATCCAATGTGTAATTTTTAGTTTTTTTTCTTTAGGGGTGGCGAGAGTCACCAGTGACCCTTGTTGGTCGAGAAATCCTTGTCCAGATTGGGCAAGGCCGTCGAGGCCTCGCTAGGGTCCTTCCCATGGTGGGCGGCGTCACTGGTGGCCAGCAAAGCTGCAAGTTTGCAACGCCCTTACCTAGGGACTTTGTGGTGAGGGCAAGGCGACCCTTGTCTAGATTTGGTTGCGAAGGCCTTGGGCAAGGGCATTGCGACAATGTTGATCGCAGGTGAGGTGGTGACGATCTGGCCCAACAGTTGGCAAGGCCCTGATGGCCTCGCCCAAAGGGCAAAAATTTCACAGCTGACGAGGGTTGCCGGTGACCCTCACCGGCCTTAAAGAAAAAAATAAAAATAAAAATTCAAAAGATATTAAGAACTATTTTAAAAAAAATTGTCTACATCAGTGCCGGCAAAGCCACATCGAACAATCGATGAAGCAAATTGGAATTGGCGCTCAAGTAATCGATTTTCTAAATTTGTCATACTCAAGTAAACGAAAAAAAAAAGTCGTGACACTTTTACTATTCTTATCCCTTATAGACAAATCTACGCGTACTATATCCAAAATAAACAAGCACAGATTTGCATAATTTTTACAACTAGCCTCATGATTTTATCTGTAGCAGCAATTCTTAGTCTCAAAGCCAAAACTAATGCTTTATAGACTTGTCGAAATGGGTTTTAAACCCATATAAGATCCATTTAAAATATTGAGTTATATATGAGTCACTTCAATTTTAAAGAGCCATCCTTAAATGGGTTAAAAAGTTTAAAATTTTAAATAAATAGGTTTAATTGGGTTGAATTTAGAACTCATTTTCAACCCACTAGCTCACACACACTCTCTCTCCCTCTTAAGCCTTATAAAATTATTTTTAAAGAGGTCGAAATTATAATTTTTTTTTTTCCTTTTTTTTTTTCTTTCTTTCTTCTTCCTTATTCCATCTTCCTCCGATATCTGGCCATGATGACGGTACGCAGTCAAGAGGCGAGCTCACCAAGCGAGCAAGGCCAAGTTCTAGTGCTAGCAAGGCTCAAGCCTCACCGACCTCATGAGACTCGAGCGTGTAGAGAAAAAAATAAAAATAATTAAAATTTTGTATTTGTTTAAAAATAAAAATAAAAAATTATTAAAAAGAACACACAAAGGAAAATCAAATTAGATTTTCCATGCCAAAAGGGAAAATATTTTTAAATTTATTTTTAGATTTAGGCAAACACAAAGTTATATTGATATTTTACTAGAAAATTACTTCTTGAAAAATATTTTTTGAGGAAAGACAAGGCCTAATTTTTTTTTAATTTATAAAAATTGTCCACTAAATTTGCATTGCATGAAATTTTTTTAACAGTACCATTTAAAAAAAATTATAAGAAACAAATTTTCCTAAATTTGGTTAAATGGGTCGGGTTAGGTATAGGTTGGGTATAATTTGGGTCGAGTATGAGTCTAAAAATTTGTATTACAATAAATGAATCATAAAACAGGTTAAATGAGTCAATTTAGATTAGACCATTTATGACTCGATCCAAATCCGACCCGACCTACCAATTTGATAGCTTTAATGCTTGCTAAGTGAAAATTGCCGCCATGGCTTTCCCTTAAATCTATTTCGGTACTTCTTTTTCAGATCATAGATGAACTGGCGAAGCTTCACCTTTGCCTTAATGACATTCGAATAATTTGGTTCATCTAAGATTGCTATTGAAGATCAGAGAATCCTCGACGGAGCAATAAAAATGCACTTGGGATAGCAAAACACATAGTTTAGGGATCAAATTGGTAAAAAAAGACTAGGCCGAGATAAATCAGGTCCGGTCTGTTCGGGCCGGGCCAAGAAAGCCCTCTCTGCTCGTCCAGCCGGGTGGGTCAGAATGGGCCGGAGGCATGACCGAGCAGGTCCTTTGGGTCGGGTCCCTAACGGGTTTGATGACCCATTTCCTCGACCCGAACAGGTCCTTTAGCTCGGGCGCTATTATCGATCCAATCTTAGTTAATCCGAGTCCAGACAACCTTAACTTTTCCACGAATTAATATCTCGTTATCATATCCGCGTGGATTATGCATGTCATCGCGTTTCCATGTGGTTACAAAGCATTTATCAAAGTAGATGAAGGCCGTGTAAATTCATGTAAATTCATAAAGGCTCCTTCACACATGCCTTATCCTGTCGGGTGGAGTTTAGGTCCAAGTCATGTTTTCTTGTCCTCCCAAGAATTTGTCACTCCTAATAAGAAGAGACCATCGGTGTCGGAGGAAAGCTAAAAAGATTCTTGGGCGTGAAGAACCAGCTTTGATGAGATACACCAAGACCGGGATTTCGAGTTTCTCTCTCTTGTATACTATGGTTAATTCGACCTGGCGTAGCCTCCAACCTCTATGGATGAACGCAAATTCACGTCTGCACGCATTGAAATTACTCTTACACATTGGAGACGTCTGTGAGTGCTAGCCGTCCGGCCATCTTTCGACTGTTCACCTAAGTCTAGGGAAATGTCGACCGTCGCAGTCTCGGTGATGCAGAACCAACGTAGCTGAGACTTGCTCGGTAAAGGCCACATCACAGAGACGTATCGATTCGAACTCAGAATTTGAGACAGGTCTCTGTGATATAGAGATGTAGAGAAGGTGGTCGATGGTGATTAATGTGCAATTTGTTATTGGCTTTGGTTTGAGAAGTCTGTAAAATCCTGAGAAGTGACGATCTAAAGAAACAAGCTAAAGGGCGTGATTTCTCTCTCTTTTTTGCCTGGAAACATGACTGCATTGATCAGCTGGTGGAGTAGCGCAGGAGGCAGAGATGGTGCTGGAATGAGAAATGCTATCCTACTTGCAGAAGGAAAAAATTAGAGTTAACTCCTTGAAATAGCCATTCTCGTGGGAAGTTCATTCCAAATTTCTGAGTGATCAGTGAAGTCATGAACTGAACGTTGGAATGGTTTCTCCAGCATAAGGAGAAGACAATAGAATAATTAGCTTCTCGATTTGTTGCATGTACGTTATATCAGGAACAAATAAACCCTACCAATTGCAAGATGCTTTGCGAAATCAAAGCAAGTCATAATAGGTTGAACCATCCAAAGGGCCAACTTCTGTTGTGAGGAGTTCACATGTTCTTGAATCAGAGCAGGTGGGTGACAAGTAGTTTAGTTTCAAATAGCTACAGAGCATTGTACACATAATCACAGTATAGTACATGATAACATGAAAAGTCAGTCCAATGCAGACCCACTTCTCTTTTCGATTTTGTTCACCCCCCTCCCCTTATACATGGGCTATCATGGGATTGCCATCATCAAGAATCAGAAACGTAATATATATATTTATACGTAGATTATGACTGTACATTCAATTGATGTTTACCAGAAATTATCGTCGACGGTGGACAGGGATGACCTACCCGGTTCGCTTTCTACCTCTTCCTCCATCTCCAGCTCCAGCTCCCCTGAACCGAACTCGGACAATTCAGTATCAGCAAGGTTCTTCAGATCAACCACCGAGAGCTCGTCCAAGTGCCTGACCACCAGATCTGCAGCCCCAAGTTCGTACACGGGATGCTTGCTAGCGACAGCCACACACTTCATCCGTGCATCATGGGCAGCCTCGACCGACTGATTAGAGTTGCCGAACAGGATGCAGCGCTCGGGTATGAATTGAAGAAGCTGCGCCGCGTACATGAACATCTCGGGATCAGGCTTCCCCCTGTAAACGTCCTCAGCAGCTACGATGGCATTGAAATACCCTTCAATACCAATGTCTCCAATGGCATTTTCGACAACCTTTTTGGGGCGGGTGGAGACCAGTGCCATCGGTATCTTGTAATGCATCAGAACATTGACAAACTCTCTCGACCCATCTCGTAACCTGTAAACTCCTCCTTGTAAAGCCTGGTAAATCTCCTCCTTTCTTGAGGCCATTCTCCTCAACTCGGCCGGATCTCTCGACCAGCAAAGAACTTCGGAGATAGCTTGCTCGTTCTTCATGCCTTCTATCCTCCGGAGGATAAAAGCAGGAGGATGGGACTTCCCTTCTTCTTGGGAAAGAACCAGCCAAGCTTGCTTCTCGAGATCTGGATTGTCTTCGACTAAAACACCCTCCCATTCAAAAATGGCTCCCAACCAACCACAACCCATCCGCTCCTGTCGAAGCAATGGGTTATGCAGTGACGGATCGTCGGCCCTATTCTCGGGCGGCCACAAACCAGGCTTCCTGTCAACGTCCAAGCCACTCTCATAATTCGAGTTCTGTCGAAATCTCTCTTCTTCCCTGTACGAATACGCCTCTTTTGTCAACTCCATGGCGAGGGCCTTAATTGAAGAAACTGATGCTGCATCGACTCTCACCCTGGGCAAGACAGAATTGGCCATCCATCTTCCTAAGAATGTGGTTGAAGGAAACCGACACATATCAGGGGATCTCCTCCTGCAAGAGGCATCCTTGACAGGAATTCTGCCATACAATACCCGGTGCCCAAGAAGAGAAGTGGTAGCAACCGATTCCGCCATCCTAACTCGACAAAAGTTGCTCGACACAACCCGAATCCTGGTCTCTTCAACTTAAATTTCTCTCTAGCCACAAGACGATACCGCGTCCTGTTCGAGCTGAGCAAGCGACACCAAAACAGGATCGAACTCCACACCTATCAACCCTTCCCCACAGTCGTCCCCAAATCCACAAAACCCAAGCGGATGCTCACTCAGAATCCAGCAACGCCACCCATGTTCAACAACGAACCAATCAAAGACCCCTTACTATTATTAAAAGTCCGAACAAACCCAGAAGAGGCAAAGAACAACCCAACCTCCACACCAGGAAAAAATCCCAACTTTACAGTCAAAGAACCATCTTTTGCCCTCCCCTCCAAGCCAAATATACCCCCTAAACGATCGAAAAGCCAAAACCCAGAAGTCCCGACAGCAAGAAAAGCCAAACCAACACGCAAACCTAACAACACCCCCCCGCACAGCTCCGCAAGCCTCGAATTGGGGTACTACCTGCACTCGCGAGCCGCCAATCGGACACCCAAACTACCAGGAAACGGACAATTTACAAAACAGATTGGGATTGCTTTTTGTACACTGTATATACACGCGGCAGGCCCGGAAGGCGAGAACAGGAAGAGGAGGGAAGAAAGAGGACGCGGAACCTGGCGAAGGGGGAGAGAGGGAGGCTAGATATTCTTCACCGGGGATGCCCGAAGAATGCGTGGCGGAGAGATTCCTCTTCGGATAGGAGAGGAGGATGGGACGGGTAAGGAAAAGGATGAATCTTTCGCGTTTTCTGGTGCAAGGGACAAGGGGAGGGGCGAAAGGGGAGTGACGCAGCTTGTGGTTTATAATAACGCGACGAGACAAGTGCCCGGCGGAGCAAAACGGACACGTGTCGGTTGGGGGGCGGGTGAGGTCGGCCTTGTCGGCTTGCCTTCGTCTCTCGATTCTCCGAGAAAGGATGTGGCCGAGGAACGGACGGACGGACGGACGGACGGTCGGCAGCCAAAAAGGAAGTTGCCCATAAAAAGATAATTTTTCATAATTTAGTCCTTGCCCCTCCTGATTCTTCAATTCCGTGCAATCGAGTACTTTCGATCCACAGATCACGTGAAATTAAGTCCTTTAGCTGCTATGCACGCATCGTGCAAGATGGTATTTCTAAATGTAGAAATCAAGAAACTATAAATCGATAGACCTGCGTCTTCATTAGATTTTTTTGTTGTTATCTATCTTTTTTGGAAAATTGACTTTGTCCTACCGGGTTTTTATGGTGTTTAATGCTCACCGCCATATCGTAATGCCGTCTACATTCGATTTTATAATGCGGGGTATTTGCACCCTCTTGATGAGTTTATCTAAAATTCCGGTTTGTTGGTCTTGCTTGTGTTTTATGTCTTTCCTCGTCGCCTCAAATAATGAATAGAGGAGAAATAAGAAGGGAAGAAACGTGCAAGTCTCCCTGCTAGGGGAAGGTCCACATGGGGTTCGAGATATGTGGAGTATTTCTCGAGATCTCAGCAACCTACGCCGAGTAGGAATGCTTAATTGATTTGAGTAGGCAGAGGTATTTTCGGTATTTATTTTCCTCCCTTTATTAAGGTTTATTAAAAAAAAATGAATGTAAGAAAAAGTCAACAGACCGACCAATTTATATTACATAAAAATAAGTCAAAAAGGGTTAAGTAGATCGCATTGGCCCAAATCATTTTCGACCCGACTTATTCGTTTGACAACTCTTAATAAATCTGATGAATACTTCGATCTTATCTTATCGTGGTTGGTGTGGGGACTACATTTTGCATAAGCCCATTAATATCTATACAGATAAGTGCTAATACTATGGCTAATGACCTATATAATAATCCTCCGCAGCTTCTGAGATTCTTTCAACAAAAGGCACTGCAAAAAAGTCAACGGACCGACCAATTCCCCATTTCCACTCTGGTTGCCTAACAAGGGCAAAACAACTAGAAGGTTGAGCAAAGGTTGAAGTTTCCAAATTTGACTCCTAATATGGCAGTTCGAGACCTCTTTATCGTCGCATTTGCCGCTTGAAAAGGAAATCAACTAGTTAGCAGCTTCAATATAGATTCTCTCCTCTTCTTCTTTGGATACTACCGGCTGCTAATTTTGGTTAGAAATCGGTAGATGTGGACCATGCTGTGTGGATGGCTGGCACTGATTAAGCTGCAACATCGGTCATATCCCGTCAAAATTGATCGCTCGATCTCGAAAATATTGTGAGCGGGAGATATTGCGATTCGCATGTGGAATCCATCACGTCCAGTGAATATTTAACTATTCGATCAATTTATGACAAATCGACTTAATTTTATTTGTTTTTAGGCGGGCCTTAGATGAAATTGAAAACCATGAAAGTTTTATATTCGACCTTCGCGAGTCATTTGCACAATAAAGCACGTGTTTATTTTGCACATTGATGTCTAGTTGAAAATGAAAACGTTTGGTGATGAATGTTTTACCTAAGCAACGCTGTTTCTTGCCGTGCTTTTAGCACATTTTTCATGCGCATTTCTTCTTTTCCCCATTGGACGTTGAAAGGTTAAAGGCACGAATATGTTAATTTGCTTGCATTTTTTTTAATTTCCTCTTCTTTTGATATGATGATATTCGAATCGCGAGTCACTTCACAGGAATTAGATTAATATTTTTTCAATCACAGTTTCGCAAAAGCACTTATTTCTTCTGCCATTACGCCCACAAACACAATTTCATTTTAATTTTTCTCCCAATTTATTAATTTTATGATCGATGCAAGGCCAAGGAGCGGGGACAAGCAATGAGAACCCGAAGATTCCATTCAGCACGCTGCAAATTAGCAGACAAAACACGAGTGGACCCGATCGAGAATCGTGGACGGTTCTTCCACTACGGGCATTGCTCCGGAAGTGACGACCGCTACTTTTTTTTTAGGTGTTTCGGATCGCGACGCGACTTTTCAATGTGCCAAAACTTCGTGAAAATAATCGTGTTCTATTAAAGAACAAATTTTAGAAAAATTGAATCGTGGTATTCTCCGGAAAAAAAACTAAACTTTTTTTGAGCCCGCCGCTCTAATCACTGCGCCTTTCAAGCTATAAGCTTTGTCCTTTTCTCTTTCTCCTTCGAATCTTGCGATTCATGTGTCTTAACTTTCTTTCATCCGAAATAGGCGAGACCCTTTGGAATGAATTAAAAGTGCCGAAATCAATGTGCATGCTTTTACTGTAATTTTTTATAATTCAAATAATGCTTTTAATTTAAGATCAATGTTACAAAAGGCCCAAATTTGTACATCTATAATGAGTACGTCATTAAATTTTACGTTGAGTTGAATGGCACATGACAATTAATGTTGCATCGATTTTGGGATTTTACTTTCCGTTTGTCATAAATTTGCATTATTAATTAAATGACAATGGGTAAATTAGTCACAAATGTTTTGAGCTAAATTTATTAAAATGTATCAATTTGAAACTTTTCTAGTGAAAAAATTACTTTGGATGTAAATTTATTGTAGATATATTAACCTTGAGTTTTTCATGATATCAATTTTTGTAGTTTTTGTCGGAGAAGTTGATTAATAACTTCTAGAGAAAATCTACATATAAAAGGGCACAAGAGTGTATGAAATAATGCGTAGCGGACCAGACCCTTCTACAAGAACCTAATATCCAAGATTGTGTCCGATCAACATGAATATGGACAGATCCGATTTCGGCCACACGATGTAAATTTACGGCGCGGGTCCGAATTTGGAATGCGAACTCGCCCCTGGCCTTTCCACGGTGGGGAGCACGCCAGGCGCCAATCCGGGTCGTACGGGTTCGGGTCACATGTTTGGGCCGGTTCAGTAATTTGGTGGGCCTAATTGGGCCCGTCTACCAATCTTTGTTGGACTTCCATGGAATGGGACTCGCATTCTCGAAGTTCAAAACCCTGGCTGCTTGAGCTCAATCGAGTAATAAAACGTCCCGTCCGAATCAAATTATAAATAAACTAAAGCTTTAAGTCGGGGTCAATTTATATTTTGGTCGGAAAATGAAATATATTGTTCATCGAGAAAAGCGATGAATGGACATCAATACATAATAATTTGTAAAGTGCTCGGAGAGGGGATCATACCCAATTTAGAGGTAGGAAATTTCTCTTGTGGGCTTCGGTAATCCAATCCGTTACGAAGTTGATCTCTCTAAAACGATTAACAATTTGGATGTTAGAGAATGACAAACGATGTATCATTTTGCGTTTGAGATTGTCCCAAGAAAAAAGGGTATGTGCATGAACTTCCCAACTAGGCCGATCTGGACTTTACACTAAGTCCAAACTATCAAACTCAAGCACAAGGATTTCGTGTCTTTTGGGAAAGAAATGACTCAGGGCTTCAAATAGAGCAAGAGACTCGGTCATTAGCGCAAATGATGTCGCCGTCGAGTTGCTTTGCCTCGTAACTTCTCGGCGGAATCATGACAAACGCAAGATTAGCAAATTTATCGTGCTAAACTATTGACGAACTTTTTTGAACTTTAAATTGACTCGTAAAGATACTTGAGTGACTTGAACTCAAATTTATGTTGCATTTGAAATTTTTTTTTTTTTTTTTTTTTGAAAATGATCAATTATATCAATTATAAAAATTAATTTTAAATTATTATTGATATTTATTTTTTCGCGAAATAAAGAAAAGCGCGACTACAAAAATCAGGCAAGTCAACTCTCGAATAATCATCCGGCCGAACCCAAGCTATTGACGGCATGCATGAACGGTGATGATCAGAAACGACGATGACCTTAGATATTCTTACACGTGGCAAGTCAACCGCAAACTCTCGAGTCACGGCACGCGCCCACTTCCCTCGACTCGCGCACGCGCCGCCCAATCCGATCCCTCCCGTCCAACTCACCTCCCCTCCCTTCCCTCCCAGATCCTACGGCCACGCCGCCGCACGTGCCGCGCACGTGTTCCTGACCGCACGCGCGCAATCCCCAGGCCTCGTAGCCCCCGGCACTGCGAGGCAAGAGGCCGAGCGAGGGCGGGGAGGAGAAGCCCCCATCCTGCAATTTCTGCATTCGCGGAGCCCTCGAATGCAAATATATGAGAAAACAACTTCTCCCCAACGCCCGGCGCTGCGAGGAGTAAGCCCCATTCTGCAATTTCGGCGGTCGCGGAGCCCTCGACTGCAAATATTTCGTTAAACTCTCTCCTTCAATCCAAGAATCCCCCGCCGCACGAATTCACTCTCAGTCCAACAACTGCGTCCCCCTCCTCCATTCGCGAAAGACAGAGAGGCTCTGCTTTTCATGGCTCCTCGGGCGAAAAGGTAAGCTCGAAACCCTAGAAAAATCACATCTTTCCGGGTCAATTCCGCCCTCCGATCGCTTCCCGAATCGAATTCGCCGGCGGCACGCGCCGCCGTTAGGGCTATCGGTTTCGGGCGGTGCATGTTGTCCGTTGCGGTGGTAGCCGTTGATGAGCGAGCCTCGGTGGGGGTGGTGGCGGTGGTGGTGTTGTTGAATGGGGAAAGGGAGGCCCAGGGCCGTGGAGAAGGGGGTCTTGCGGCAGAGCCCCGGCGCGTCGCCGTTGCCCAATGTGCCGCCCGGGCCGGTGTTCTGCCCGACCGAGGAGGAGTTCCGGGATCCGTTGGAGTATATAGATAAGATTAGGCCTGAGGCGGAGCCCTATGGGGTTTGTAAGATCGTGCCGCCTGCGAGCTGGAAGCCGCCCTTCGCGCTGGACCTGGCTGGGTTCACGTTCCCGACGAAGACCCAGGCCATCCACCAGCTGCAGGCTCGGCCGGCCGCGTGCGACTCGGAGACGTTCGAGCTGGAGTACGGTAGGTTCTTGGAGGAGCATTGTGGGAGGAAATTGAAGAAGAGGTTGAAGGTGGTTTTCGAAGGGGCGGATTTGGACCTGTGTCGGCTATTCAATGCGGTGAAGCGGTTTGGCGGGTATGATAAGGTCGTGAAGGATAAGAAATGGGGTGACATCTTCCGGTTCGTGAGGCCGGTGGGAAAGGTCTCTGAGTGCGCGAAGCATGTGTTGTGCCAGTTGTATCGTGAGCATTTATATGATTATGAGGGTTATTATAATCGCTTAAATAGGAATATTAAGAAAGCCAAGATTTGTATGAGGAGATGCCAGCCAGAGGGAAAGACTGAAATTGGGGTAGAGTGCTCGAGTTCAAAAAGGAGGCGGAGGAATGATGGTGCTGGGAAGGTTCAGCTTCGTCAGATGAAGGATGAGGTGGTGGAGGAGGAACGGCATGATCAGATTTGTGCACAGTGCGATAGTGGTCTGCATGGAGAAGTGATGCTTTTATGCGATAGATGCAATAAGGGTTGGCATATTTACTGTCTTTCCCCGCCATTGAAGCAGGTTCCGCCGGGGAACTGGTATTGCTTGGACTGCTTGAATTCTAATGAAGATAATTTTGGTTTTGTTCCGGGGAAGGAATTTCTTATGGAAGATTTCAAGCGCATTGCTGATCGGGCCAAGAAGAAGTGGTTTGGGTCTGGCTCTGTCTCACGGGTTCAAGTGGAGAAGAAGTTCTGGGAAATTGTAGAGGGATCAGTGGGTAAGGTGGAGGTGATGTACGGTAGTGATTTGGACACTTCCGTATATGGGAGTGGCTTCCCACGTGTAAATGATGAGAGACTTGATTCAGTTGAGTCTAAGGTATGGGATGAATATCGTGCTAGCCCATGGAATCTTAATAACTTGCCCAAGTTGAAAGGCTCTATGCTTCATGCTGTTCATAATAGCATTGCTGGTGTAATGGTGCCCTGGCTGTATGTTGGCATGCTGTTCTCATCCTTTTGCTGGCATTTTGAAGATCACTGCTTTTACTCAATGAACTATCTCCATTGGTATGCGTCTTGTCTTGGTGAAGCAATATCTTTTAATTATGTGTTTTGTTGGCTGCCTCCAACCCTTCTCTTGGCGGACACACGTGCTTGTCTATTCTGTCGAGAAGAGGCACAATACATTGTTGATGTTGATTTTTGTTGGATTAGTAACCTTTGTTGGTGTTCATGACTCCTCTTTTCTATTTCTGGATGAGTCTTGGTACTCACGAGTTAAAACAAAAATTGACTTTAAATACATATATGATTAGCATAAGCAAGAATTGTTATTTAGGTGCATGTTTCTTCTGTAAATGCGATAGTGTTTTTTCATGTTTTATTAACATAGAAGAGATTTCAGGTGCTTTAATATGTTCTGTTAATTTATGATCAGATTAACTACTCTGCAGTTTAGCTCCATGGTCTTAGGAGAATTAAGAGTATGAATTGACTGGGCTTGAAATGGAAAAGGAAAATACTAAAACCTTTGAGCAGACCTGGAAGTTTCATATCATATCCTGCTCCACTTGGTGAACTGATTTTTTTTTTTGGAAAGGAATCTATCTAGTTTAATGTCCAACTTTACATCCCATGTGATGAGAATGGGAAGAATAATTTAATTTCCGCTTTCTCTCGAGGTTGTTGGGGCATGGATTGTGATTTAACTACACAATCGAGTATGTGGCGTTGGATCTGTAGCATTAGAATCTTTATCAGAGTTATTTTAATTTGGACTGCTGGTTAGAGGTGTTAAAGAAAGCTAAGAGTCTGGAAACTTGAACTTGGCCCAGCTGTACCTGCTTAATGCTTTTTGGGAATGAACTTGAATATTTCTGCCTTTGGGGCTTGTTGAATTTTTCATGCCGCTTTAGTCTATGGGTTCTGTGCTTGACGTGCTGTGCTGTAGATGATGGAGTGGCCCTTTGCACTTCGATTCTGGCAGTATTTGGTAGGTATAGCCCTAATACTTATGGAATTGGTCCACAATAGCCCTTTGTCTATTTTAGCGTCCATATTCTGTTAAAATCATTATTTACGAGATTGTCACTCCATATTTTGGCCAAAAATAGCACAATAGCTTGAACTGACTTAAATGGTATAATTGAGGTCTAAACAGGAGAGAGTGATTGGTAAAAGAATAACTAAAAGTTATTTTAATGGTTATAGTGAAAGCTCTGCTGGGAATTTGATAATCAAATTTAGGTAAAAGCTTCTAGGTTACCCTTGCCTACATTTTATCATGTTAAAGCAGCACAGCCAAATCACGCTTTCTCTCCTCCATGTGTCTTAGTGTGTGTGGGGTTGGATTTTTATTATTTCCTTATTTATTTATTTATTTATTTTTGGGGGGTTTGGTTTGGGTCCATTGTGCTCAACATTCTTCTTCCACCCTCAAGGCCACAGCGGCCTGTGAATTCTTCTTTTTGGGCCCTTTGGCTACTGTTGGCTGGTGGGCCCAAAAATTTTGCAAAAAACTGAAAAAGAGTTTTCGGTCGGGCTGGCCCATTAGGGTCCATGGACTGGGCCAGCCAGCCCAGGACGGGCAGCAAGCCGTGGCGGGCCCTGGTGAGGACACACACGGCCCTTCTCCCCCCTCTCAACTGGGTTGCGGGGCGGGGAGGGGATGGTCTGGGATCAAGATTTGTTTAACTTAGTGAATTTCTGAATAGAGATAGTCCTTTGAAAGTCTGTGGAAGATGAGTTCAGTCGCTCTCTTAAAGCAAAGTCCTAAGATATAATGCAACGGAAAAAGCCTTTGTAACTGGATTATTCTTGTGTTTTTCAGCATTGGTTTGGCTTAACTATCTATATATATTAGTATTGTCTGTTATGTATTATGCTCTTACCATGCAGCCCTCCTTTATGAGGGTTTACCCTCTGATTCTTCTTAATTCAAGTTGGCTATGAGAGAATTGCCCGTCTTTTAAAAGACAATTAGTGATGCGATACTGAAATATATGTTTTTTATGTTG
Source organism: Eucalyptus sp. ANBG9806169 (assembly GCA_014182395.1). Classification (NCBI taxonomy): domain Eukaryota; kingdom Viridiplantae; phylum Streptophyta; class Magnoliopsida; order Myrtales; family Myrtaceae; genus Eucalyptus; species Eucalyptus sp. ANBG9806169. Next base: position 25,682,860 of record CM024576.1, read on the forward strand.
GGTATCGAACCTAATTTCAGAAATTAGTGGAGCTTTCGTTTGGTATTCTCAGTTTATTGTCCTGCACAGCAATAAATAAATTGGTCAGTTAAAACTTTGTGAATATTAGAATGAGTTTGGTATTGACAATAATTTCCATGTGATTAGATGACATATTTTCTTTATGTTATTGGTGAGTATTAATCGAAAGTAGGAGATTAGGGTTGACATATATGGATCCACCAAAACATTTATCTATCTGGGTGGGATAGCATTATGACATGTTCTGACTGAGAACTTTTTGAGCAACTTCTAGTGGCCTTAGTTTGCATCTATGATATCAATGAAGTAAGTAAACCTCACGTGTTGTAACCTATGCACATTAGATTCAAACTTTGATGTGTGTTTTTCTAACAGGCTTTGAGGTTAGGGGTCGGAAAAGTCTGGACTGCCCCCACTTGGTGATTCTTTCTTCACTATTAGTTGTGCTCTATTGAACTGCATAGTTAGAGAAATCTGTCTATCAAGGAACTAAGGTTTCCCTGGAAATATATGACGCTGGTAGAAGTAGCAGCTGTCAAAAGGAGAGCACCTTTCCAAATTTGGAAGTATTGCTAACGTAGTTCTGGAGTCAAGTTTTTCTGCTGATTTTGTTAATATGAGTTGTCTCTGCCATTAGTTCTTTACATGGAGAGCGACCATTGATAATATCCAATTATATTAAGATGCCAAAGATGGATATTTGATTTCTAATTGATGTCTACCCATATTTTGGATCTCAATTGATTAGCTTTATGCTGTTCAATGTAAAATTTTTTTTCTTGGGTAGTCTGAAGCGTTTCAAAATGGCATATCTCTTTAAGCAATTAGTTGAGGTTTTTGTTTTCCGAAGCTTTTTTGAAGATTTGGAGGCTGTTTGAATTCCATGTCCTGATTTAGACTTACTTTGCACATTATTTTCTTTAATGTTTTGGATATGCACAATTTTTGTCCCACATTACTTGAATCTTTGAGAACATTCTACTTGTTTGCTGTCATAATATTATGTACTAGGATTGTGTTCAGACATGTTTTGGGGAGTTTGTGGAATTTTACTTGTCCAGTGGTGCATAGCTTAGTCAGATAATTTTTGTCTATTGTTGCCAAATGTGTGTTAACACTTCTCTTTGTGTCTTAAGGGGAGAACCAAAATGTTGGTACAGCGTTCCTGGTAGTGAATCCAGTGCTTTTGAGAAGGTAACCTTCTCATTAACAAACTTCAGATGAAAACAAATTATAAACTTTTTCTCCATCAGCCCTTGTAGATGCTTTTCGGTCTTTTCCAGCCTTGATCATTCCGTTTCATGATCTAGTCCTACTACTAACTTGCGATGCATATACCTCTATCCACCTTCATTTCTTATATAATTTTAAGGGAACTCTTCTTCTACAACAGGTGATGAGAGAGACTCTTCCTGACCTCTTTGATGCTCAACCTGACCTTCTCTTTCAACTGGTTACAATGCTGAATCCCTCCGTGCTGCAAAAAAATGGTGTTCCAGTCTACAGCATTCTCCAGGTACGATATTCTGAGACAAAAGCTCTTTGTGTTTCTGTCCTTCTCAAGTACTAAACATGTGCATTCTTATTCCAATTGAAGAGCACACAAAGCAAATCTGGAAAAAAAAGAATCAGCTAGTAAAAGGGTGACTTCATGGGTTGTTACCATGTGATACTGGATGAATGCTCAAACTTTTAAAAGGGCGACTTCATGGGTTTAGTGTACCATGTACTCATATATTCATGGCTTGAAGGCTGAAGTATCTTGAAAGTAGCACCAGAGCATTTCCATCGATAAGCTGTCAAGCGCATGTGCTTTTATATGTGGCTTAAATATGATAGGTTTTTTGAAAAGATTCTGCTTTACTTCTGTTTTGGTCTCTTATGTCTGCTGAACTCATGCTGTGATAAGAAAGAAAATGCATATTGAACTTGCACCTTCTTTTTTGGTTCAGGAGCCTGGCAACTTTGTAATCACCTTCCCTAGATCATTCCATGGTGGTTTCAATTTTGGTATGTTACCTTTGTGATGACTAGATGAATGCCCTGAACAAGTGCAACGTGTATGCATGTGCAGGATAATATTATTCATTTATACTTTCAGGTCTAAATTGTGCTGAGGCTGTAAATTTTGCTCCTGCTGACTGGATTCCGCATGGTGGATACAGTTCTGAGCTGTATCAACTCTATCGGAAACCTGCTGTCTTATCTCACGAGGAGCTTCTTTGTGTTGTTGCCAAGGTATTTAAACTTGCATGCTTTTTCATGAGCCATCTGTCACACGAGTAACTTTAAAATTTCCCTTGAGGATTCTCCTTAAGATATCCTCCACCCGTCAGTTTCCTGAGAGAGGCCTGAAAATTGGACTTTCCTCAAGCTGGTCGCGATATTTCCTTTGAGAGCCCAAGTTGTCCTGTAAACTTCATGCTACGTTTCTGTCCTAAAGGAATGCCTGCCAGTTACATTTTATGGCAGATCTAATGGACAAGAATATGTCATGCTGACATTGCATTTTTATGTTATTCTTTTTGGTGTGTACGTGACTCTTTTGCAAAAGATGTGAGATAAATGGAGTCAGCCAGTCAGTAGTATACTCAATTGGAAATTCTTTGTGCTTGCTATTGAACAAATTATGAATGTATCTCTCGTACTTCTCTGTAGTTGTAACTGCCACCATACATTTGTGGTAGGCAATGGTGATGCCTAACACCTCATACTTTATGATTCTGTGGACGAACCAGTTGTGTGGAGGGATTGCACTTTGTTTTGAATAAGAATCTTATCTTGATATTGGGTGATGATGATAGCATTTCCACCTCTGGAATTGCTCCTGTGCGATGAAGGAGATGTCAAATAGTTGAACGATAATTCTTCTCTTTGACTATTCGGCATACGACAATAGTAGCACATGATTGATGCCTGAAAGGAGTTCCATCTTTGCTTCTCCTTCTTTGTACGGCAGCTCTGTTTCGACACTCTCTTAGTTTACAGATTTCATGAAAATTGTGAACATAACTCCATATAGTTTAAAGCATTTGGGCTTGATGAGTCTATTTGTTGGCCCATCCTCAATGGACCTCATTTTAGTTAGAAAACAAGAGGGGAGTTGTCTCTCCGCAGAGTTGCTAAATAGTGAGGATGTTGAGCTCCAGCAGCCTGTGCTCGGCCACCATTTCCCTCCCTCTCCTTCTCTCTCTCTCTCTCTCTCTCTCTCTCTCTCTCTCTCTCTCTCTGTGTGTTGTTGTCACCAAGTCTCTTGTTCCTTTTAAGCCCAGCCTAAGCAAAAGTGAGTACCGGCACTTGGTGGACAGGCTATCCACCCTTAAGTGGTATTGCCAGCCATTCTGGAGGAGCAGTTGATTCAGCATTTCTAGTCTTTAGGAGTGATATGTAGCTTGAGCAAAGATTGGATTAGTCTACATTACGATATGTCTAGGCTTTAGCAAAGTACTTGCCCATTTGATCTTTCAATATAAATGTCAATACCCACGTGTGCTTCTGGAGTATCTGCGATGGAATGATCGGGTGTAGTTTGTAGTTGTCATTTATATATTTATGGTGGTTGCTTGTAGGCCATTTCTTCACGGTTCCATGGATTCTGGATTATAACTACAAGTATCAAAATTGTGGGTTATTCTATTGAGAACTCATGGCTCAATGCTCTTGCCTGTTGTGTGTTTGACTATCTTTACCTGAGACTATTTTCTTTGGTTTTTGGTATTTTGTGATGGACTTATGATCATCATCAACATAGTTTCCGTGTTTGCCTCTTTCATTAGTTTGATGGGAAGGATTAATAATTGCTGTTTCCTTTTGATAACAGTTGTTTTTCTAAAGTTAAGTTTTGCTTACTAGGATGTCTTTCCATATTACAGAAATGTCCCTAATTGCCTTCTTGTGCAATATGTAGAGTAATTATGATAGAAAAGCATCACCTTTTCTGGCGAAAGAATTACTTAGAATTTATACAAAGGAGAAAATTTGGAGGGAGCGACTCTGGAAAAATGGCATTGTAAAATCATCTCCAATGCCACCACGGACACATCCTGAATGCGTGGGGACTGAGGAGGTACTTGACCTTTCATGTTTAACTCTTGCTTTCTGATGACTTTGTCAATATGATGCTAGTTGATGAATTTGTTTTGGTTTTTTTGTAGGATCCTAAGTGCATTATATGTCAGCAATATCTTTATCTTTCTGCAGTTGTATGTGATTGTAGGCCATCTGCTTTTGTTTGTCTTGAGGTATGTGGAAACTGTGTTCTGGTTTATTATCCTGTCAAATTAGTTGATTGGTAGTGCAAATACAAGCCTAGTACATGTGCCATACTGCAATGTCAAAAACATTTGCCCCTGAAGGGGGATCTTGAACTCATGGAACTTGGATTATTCCACTTAGCCAGGCACAATGAGTGAAAGCATTCATGACAAGGGCCTCTGTCATAATGAAATACATCCTTAAAGTCATAATGTTAAAAAGCGTATGATACGATTGAATTTGCAAGGAAAAATCTGATTACATCAACGGTTCTGGTTCTAATTTTGATTTGTCACATTATTGCTGGTGACATATACTTTCCTGTCTTTGATCCGACATGGCACCGTAAATAACATCTTCTTTGGTTGGGTTCATATTCAAAGAAATGGATCGCCCAATCATATGAAGTGTTTCTTCTTCATCATCATTTTTGGGGCTAAAGCCAGAATTGGTAGTTCTTGATCTCATCATCAGACCCCTTTTGTGCAGCACTGGCAACACATCTGTGAATGCAAACCCAGCAAACATTGCCTCCTTTACCGTCATACATTAGCAGAGTTAAGTGACTTGCTGCTCACTGTCGATAAATACAATGGTGAGGAGACTCAAAGGAGCAAGGTGCTCCTGCAAAGATCTTTCTCCAGCGATACAAGTTCTTCAGCGAAAAAGGTATTGTCAGATACAAGACTTGCTTAGTCAATTAACAAAGAGACTGGATGAGGTATCAAATAAAGCATGTAGAAAACAAATTGCAGCAATTAAAACAACTTCAGCCTTGGTGTTCATCCTATAAATTTATGACTGGATGAGGTGTCAACCTTAAGCAAGGTGGATCGTCTCATTTATATACTAACTAGGTATTATATGATCTTTGTTTTATGGAAGAGTCTAGCTGAAGTTGGTTTTATTGCTTTGGTCTTAGTTGCCAATGTTTTTTACTGGTTGACTGGCAAACTATGTACATTCTAGGAAATTCTTTTCTACCAAGGTCACTGCATAATTGTTTGGTGTTGGAATAAATGTCAATGAAGAACAAAGTGAAATTTAGTGGTGTATAGTGAGGTTTGGAATCTGTGCTAATCTCCTCTTGTTCTTTAATATTGTGCTGGAGTTGATTGTCCTTGTCAAGATTGTTATTTTAGTTTGCCTTTTGTTCTTCAGTAAGAGAGAATGTTCTTCTGGATTATATGTTCTTGTAGGTAAAAGGTGGCCATGCTACTTTGGCTCATCTTGCGGATCAATGGCTGTTGCAGTCAACCAATGCTCTTGAAAATCCTTTCTCTAAGGATATTTATCAAAAACTGTTGAAAGAAGCTGAACAATTTCTTTGGGCTGGTTTTGACATGGATCCTGTTAGTTCAAAGCCTTTTAGCTACATGAAATTCTTCTCAGATTATATGCATATGATTCGACTATGTATGAATGTGTACTTCAATCACATGCAGGTACGTACCATGGCAAAGAAGTTAGTCGACGCGCAGAGGTGGGCAGAAGGTGTAAGAAGTTGCCTCACAAAAATTGAAAATCATTCTTTGGGCTCTACTAATGCTTTGGAGAGGGCAGATTTAGAATATGTCACTGAATTGTTGAGTTTTGATACCATGCCGTGTAACGAGCCTGGGCATCTTAAATTGAAGGTTCTGAAGAAGATTGTGAAGTTGTGGCATTTGATATACCTGCACTCTGTCTACTCGAGTGACTTACAGTAATTTGCTTAAAATCTGTACAGGAGTATGCTGAAGAGGCAAAGCAGTTGGCCGGAGAGATTGAATCTACTCTTTCGTCATCTTCAAAGGTATATAACATGAATTTATTTGACCTTTTGATTAAGATAAGAGTTCATTTTGTCCACTTCTCTTTGCATAATTTATATTGTCATTATTTATGTACTTTTGTTCCAGCTATTGGAGTTGGAAAACCTTTACGATAGAAGCTGTCGCTTAGGAATCCTTGTCAAAGGAAGCGAGAAACTGGCACAGAAAATTTCTTCGATGGAGGTAATTCTCTATCAGGATTGATTTTGTGGGTCAAGATACATTAAGCCATATCCCTACAGTTACCTAAATTGTCTCTTTTACGTGGTGAGAAAAATGTCATAGGTTTGGTCTCTACTCATCTAGAAGACCTATTTGCTTCTTGTTCTACAGTTTAGTGTTACCCTTGCTGGTTTGTCTAGATCAAAAAGCCATTTCTCTTAATCTGGTTTCTGCATGCTTCTCCGATTAACAACTGTTAAATTTTGTTCTCTTTTTTCCACCCAAGTGGTTGAAGTTGAATTGGGTTTTGTCAATGTTTGTGAGTGTGCACTCTGCAGTGTGATGCCCATGACTGAGTGAAATTGCTCTACATGGTACACTTGATTTATCAGGTCCAGTGGATGATCAGATGGACTTCTATCATTATATTGGTGACGGTGATTAACTAAGGACATTTTGTTTTTCGTCTGGTGCATATCTGGCTTTTCTAGCTGACACTTTCAATTTGGCATACATTGATCGAAAATGTGGTTTCGTTGAATTTTCTAATTTATTTGGGACTATTCCTTCTTGTTTTCATGGGATTATTCCTATATCTCCATTTATCTGATAAAGAAAATTACCACAATCATGCCAATAAGGATTAAATGAGATTTTCTGTTTCAGTGCATGCTGTGTTCTGTATCGGGCACGCCTTCTTTGCCGCAGAAAGTTATCATAAGTTGGTTGGATTTTCTAATTCCTGACTCACCCTTTTAAGAAAAATTTATTTCTTTAGGAGTGGCTTAATAGTGTTCGAATCTGCCTCTCGGAGAAACGTGCTGCTGCAATTGAGATCGACTCCCTATATAAGCTGAAATCAGAGGTTATTCTCACTTTTCTTAGTTCATAAATCATAAGTACATTTCTGGTTTGAACTGTAGGCCCCTTTAACTCGTGCTTTGACCATGTTCTTTTGGATAGATTATGGAACTTCACAATTTGCTCCCGGAGACTGAAATGCTACTGGAGCTACTAGGAAAAACAGAAACGTACCGAGATCGATGTGCTGAAATTCTGAAAGGTCCCATATGTTTAGAGGTTAGCTCAGCAGTTCTCTAATATTTAATTGTCTTCTGTTTTCCTGTGCTGAATGAATGGGACTATCTATTTATCTTGATCTCTTAATTTTGGAAAATCCTGACCCCAACAGAGTATTGAGATGATTCTTCAAGAAATGGACAGTTTCACGGTCAATTTCCCAGAGTTCAAACTTCTCAGGGAATATCATGAGCAAGCTAGTTCTTGGATATCCCGCTTCAACAGTTTGCGGGTGAACGTTGGTGAAAGAGTTGATCAAGACAATGTCGTAGAGGAGTTGACCAACATACTAAAAGATGCAGTGTCTCTGAAAATTCAAGGTCTGAATTTCCTTGCAGTTTTGCTTGTTTGGGGGGAGAGGAAAGTTATCATTACTGCTGTTGTCATGGCAATATGCTTAATACATCATGTTCCTTAGTGTTTGTTTCCATTTTCAGTTAGAGAATTGCCTCTTGTTGAGCTTGAGCTGAAGAAGGCTTGTTGCAGGGCAAAGGCTCTACAGGTAATGTAATGAACTCTGCTGGTTCGCCAAATGTTGTGCTTCTCTGTGTTCTTCTGTTCTATCCTCCAGTATTTTCTACTATAGCTGATAGTATTTAATCCTCAATGGGGCCTTTTAGGTTTGTGCTTTATCAATTCTTTGAATGCTGAATGCCCTTAATCCTGAATATATTTCAGGCCCGTTCAGATAAAAGGACCTTGAACTTCCTTCAGCAACTATTGATTGAAGCTGTTGGGTAAATGTATTTTCGGTTGTGGTTCTCAATTTTATTGTCAAAACTACTTGATATACACTACTTCTACCCCTTTTAAAGTTCAGTTGGACTCTATGTTGCCAGACTACAGATTGAAGGCGAAAACTTGTTTGTCTATATTTCTGGGCTTGTTGATGCTGCTACATGTTGGGAAGAAAGTGCAGTGCAGATTCTAGCTCGTGAGGCTCAGCTGCCTGAATATGAGGAAGTTCTGAGGTCTCTCTCTCTCTCTCTCTCTCTTGCTCGCTCGCTGTTATGCGTGCGTGTCATGTGGACCCGTTTGTGAGACCAGGTGGTGGGAATGGATGCAGGCTATTAAATATTAATATAAAATCATATAAGGTGCTAGCAATAACTTTTGTTGAAAGTGATTTTTGACTTTTTATATGCCAGGAGTTCGGAGGACATTCATGTGATCTTGCCTTCTTTACCTCATATCATCTCGACAATCACAATGTCTAAGTCTTGGTTGAAGAATTCGGAACCATTTTTGGGGTCTGCTCACACGAATAGGGGCTCACCAAGTTTGTTGCTTGAAGTCGATAAATTGAAGGTTCTTGCTAACACCTAAATCTCTAGTGTCACATCCATACATGTTTTTTGTGTGCATTGTTTCTGTCGAACTGAGAACATGACCTCCGTCCTGCAGGAGTTAGTTTCAGAATCCAAGCTACTCAAGGTATCCTTGGAAGAAAAAAGAACACTAGAAACAATGTTGGAGAATTGCTTCCGATGGAAGCAGAAAGCTTGCTCCTTGCTGCAAAATGCAGAATGCCTGTATGATTCTAGAATTGTTGATGATGGACTGCGAGATGGTTTAACATCAAAAATCGAAGGCCTACTGCTTTCACTGGATGCCACGATCAAAGATGGGCTTTCTCTTGGTTTTGACTTTAGCGAAATTCAGAAACTTCAAAATGCGCACTCGGCATTGCATTGGTGCATTAAGGCCCTCCAGTTCAGCTCCCTTTCCCCATCTATTGAGGTGATTAGTCTCTATTTTTAGTTAAATCCATTCACTCAATCAGACCGAGTGATTTTACCAATTTCAGTTATGGCAACCTTGTTATTTCCTGCTATTAAATCGGCCACAGGTTTTCATGATCAAGACAACTTATATTTCATGAATTTAGGAATAGTAAGCTGCACTTTATTGGATTCACTCACCTGTTTTTGGTTCCATGAGTTAAATAGCTTTTATTCTTATATCAGGTTGCTTTTATTTTATGAAGTTGGGAATGTTTAGCTGTCTTAAATTGGTTTTTATCAGCCTGTTTCAGCGATCATTTCAGTCCTTGTGGTAGTCTAATGTTAAGATATTAAGATGCATAAGTTCTTTAAACCTGACCAACAGCCAGTATAATTGAAGCCCTGTCGTGCAAAAGCCGTGTCCGGGTCCCAGAGTTTTTTGGAGATCTGGACAATTAATAGAAGGGTCTATTTACAGTCTCGATGTCCCTTTTGCAGAGAAAACAACTACGACCAGCACTTAATTCTATTTTGCTGGTCTACGAGTAGTTAGAAGAACATTTTTTGGCAGAAAAATCCACCCATGCTCGTTGCTTAAGATTTTTGACAGATTTTCCAAGGGAGTGAAAGCACCCAGACTTTTGGCTATTGATGTGGGCCCCTATTAGCAAGATCTGCAGAAAAATCTCCATCTCTTGTTTGACGGGATGTAGTCTTTTCATTGTTCTCAAGGAATAATTCAAACTTTTAGAGCAAAGCATGGAAGTCATCGAAGTCTTGCAATTCCAACTCTTCTGCATATCTGTAGAAACCCTTCTGAATCCTGAAAACTTTCTTTCACAAGAAATATATTTATTTTGTGCCAAATGAAACATACCGGGTAAAATTGTCCTAAGGGATTAATTGTCCCCATTGCTTGTCTTTCAGTAGGCCCATTCCCAGGTTCACTATCAGATATAAATATGTTCTAGCCTTGTGCGATCCAACTTGAGGGCTAGTTCAAATACCTAATTTTCCTCAAAGAGTTATCCAAACATTCTGGTAGGTGCTAAATTTTGTTGCTATTATTGATCTCTGGTCTTTATCCCATTCTAAAGTGAGCTACTGTTCTCTTAGTGAGGAGGCCTTTCTTGAGAAGTTCCAGAGATCTCACACCCAGCCTCTCCCTATTTCTGGTTGCACATTCCCTCATTAGATGATGATAGTGTCACTCCCTCGTTGAATAATGATAGTGTCACCTTTTATACGACCACATAAAAATTGCGATCAGATGCTTTGTGATCTTCTTGCTGGAGCTTGGCATATAGAAAGAGACATGATGCAGAGAATGTAGTGTGCTTTGCTTGTTATGATCTTTACTTGCATGCTATTTGATTTTATGCTAAATTTTTTATGGCGATGCTGGATGACTTGCCATGACAATTATTTAGGACATTGAGAGATTGTTGGAGTTCGAGGAACAAATTCATGTTGCATGTCCATCTGGTGATTTATTGGGCATGCTAATTGATGCGGTGAAGTGGATGAAGAAAGCATCAACGATGATTCAGGTTCCATCCAACTATGAAAAGTGCAGTTTAAGTGATGCTGAAGAAACTCTTGCTGAGTGTCGGGTATATTGTGGTTATCAGTGTGCTTGCTTCTGATTTAAAGATCACAAACGTAAGTATGTGAATACTATATATGTACAATCTGTTTGCAGATGATCCCCCTTTCATTTCCTGCATTGGCTGGTCAGCTTGCACAAACAATTCAAAATCATAGGTGAGTCTTCTTATTCCATGTTATAGGAATGAAGGAACAGAATGACTTGCATATACACAACCCATGGTGCACATTAACATAAGTGCGACCTCATGTACACAAGCAAATAGCATTTATAGACATCAGTGACTTCACAGATACAAGCAGTAGCATGTGTTACATTAGCTATTGCACAGATACAAGCAATAGCACACTGCACATTTACATTAGTAATTCTTGTTGTACCAGGTGGCAGTTTATCACTAGCATGCCTAGGGATTCAAAATTCCAGCTAAAGATGTGAAACTAGAAATTGTAATAATGATTAAGCTAATGAAGGTTGCACTGTAAGTTTCAAGTTCATCAAATGCAATGCTTGAATCTTAATGCAACACGGGTCGAGAAAATTGAAGTAAGCAGGCTGTTGTTTCTGCATTGACCTATTGCCATAAGTTTCGTTGATTTTAGCCAAAGCTAAAGCCAGAATTGATAGAAAGTCTAACCCAAAAGCTTAAGCTAATAGGTGGAGGGAGATCACATAAATATAAAGAGCATTTAGGACCCTTTGTCAATCGATGTGGGATAATATTTCAACACCCCATCATGTGCAAATTAGATTACGAGCTGTACGTGGAATTTTGACTATGCACATTCATGTGGAATTTTTTACCATGCACCTTCGCGTGAGGGATAACTGGCTTTGATTCCATGTTAGAAAATCCAACTCAAAAGCTTAAGCTAATAGGTGGAGGGAGATCACATAAATATAAAGAGCATTGAGGACCTGTTGTCAATTGACATGGGATGATATTTCAACAAGAAATGATTTTAACAAGGAAACAGTAGAAAAAGCATTATCCTTGCTTTTCATTTTTCATTCTGTCATCAACACTTAGATTACAAGCTAACTATAATTCCTTTTGGCCGAAGAGATTCGTTGGTTAGATTCTTGAGGGCCACACGGTTGCAGGGAGGTACCTCATAGCAACCTTTAGAATGGTTTTAGAGGGTTATTGAAAGAATTTATGGAAAGTACGTGGTGCCAAATGGGACTAGTTCTGTGCTAAACACGGTGCAAAAGTTCGTGTATGAGAGTTAATGCCATTGGAGATGAGCTTCAAAGGCCTTCTGTATTCTTTTCCATTTTTTTCTCATGGTGTGACCAGTTATGTAAGTGTAGCTTCAGTTTAACGACTTATGTAACGTGTGATCACAGGGGCAAAGATCCTGGATTATAGTATATATCTGGATACAGACTTGCAATTAATTTCTTAAAATTCTGAGAATTGAATTTAACTGACATAATTCTTAGAGCATAAAACCCAGCTTTCCTTTCTGACTCACAAAACATATGGGAGTTACATTGGGCAAATGATGTTTCCACAACCAAAATGTCTACTTCCACAACTATTTTATACTTTAATCTAATTGGACCAATTTGCTGTTACAACTATTCACAATCTCAGTGCAGATTCTTCAGAAGTGGGAAGACAAGGATAACTATTGTCAAATGGAGTAAATGAAGAAACAAGTTTGAACTTACCTTTTTTTTTCCCTTTTGGGGGTGGCAAAAGAGCTAGATTTACTTTCGTTTTCCATTATTACTGAAAAATTATTTCCTCAAAGTATAGTTTAAGGGATTTAAGTGAATAAGACAAAGACATTCACTTATTCTTGGAGACAACAAAATTCTTTGCAAAAAAATTCTAGATAGATTCATCCTATATCATATACTTTTTAATGTTTATAGTTTATTTTCATTTTCACAGTTTAAATTAGATTAAAGATTATAGCATTCTTTCTTACGCAAGATCACAACATCGACATAAATAACTGCTCTAACTTTGAGATTGCAAAAATAAAATTAGTTTTTGTTAAATATGATATATTTGTTTTATGTGACTTTTTTTTTTTTTTGAAGTCTTTTATCTTATAAGAAATTGTGAAGTTTCTAAATGCATAGTATATTTATACTTCACTTAATCTTTTTCTGCTTTCGAAATTTCACTTATTATACAGAAGATTCATTCAATTAAGATTAATAATGAGAATAGTTCTATTAAGCAATCCACCTAAGTCATTTTCTTTAAGAAAATTGATAAGCAAGTTCATGAGTTTAACTTGTTAAATTATCATTCAAAATTTTCCTTTTAGCTCAACTTTTTAATCTAAATCTAGCAATGAACGAAACGAGATGACCTTCTTGACCTTTAAAAAAGATTGAACAACAAATAAAATGAACAATAGAAGACAAAAGTTCTAATAACAAATAGAAAGAGTTGAAGGAAGAGGAAAAGAAGGTTTATAACAAAAAGGTTAAGTCCAGTTTCTTTTATTATGTACTCTCTTCGGATGATTTTTTGTCTTCTATTTTTCAAGAATCTTAATGAGCTTTTGAGGAATTCTTTGTCCATTCAAGTGGTTCAATTTGAAATGGTCGTGGAAGTAGATTTTTTTAGTTATGAAAATATCATTTCCCTTATTCTATATACAAGTTTGCAGTAATAATCGTGCCTTATTATGAGTTAATGGAATATTTTTGCCTGGTAACAGCTATATGTTGACAATTCATTTGCATTTGTATACTTATGTTCATTGTGATGATATGCTTCATATGTTTATTCTTAAGAAAAATCCTGGAATTCAAAATGTAGGCTGTGGCAGGAAAAAGTACAACGGTTTCTAAGTTTGGAAATTGGTCAACGTTCATGGTCTCAACTATTGCAGCTTAAGGTATGTTTACTTCTGTGTTCAGGGATCCATATGTGCTGTAAAATAATGTTTCCATTATGTTCCAAGAGCAATTAATCATTGATGGTTAGTTGGGTTCATGTGAGTGCAACCTGGAAGTCCAAAGATATTTGCGAAATTCGAGAAAGTCATAGTGGTTAACCAGCTGTTGCCAGGATGATGAAAATATATGGGTGGAAGGCTAACTATCCTTTACTACTCCTTTAAAATTGGCAAAACTATGATGTTAGGCCAAAGGGGAAAAAAGGACACATCATGCAAGTAATCCATTCCCTGAAGTTATGAAAACTTCTGTCCGTTCTTTAGAAGGAGCTCAAATAGTGTAGCCAACAGTTGATTCAGTTTGATCAGAAGAAAGAGAACAAAGGAGATTTTTACAAGTAAAATTATTTTTTTCATCAAATAGTTGTACTTGTATGTCATTAATTATGGACAACTTTGTTTCTTTTTTTTTTTTTTTTTTTTTTTGGGGGGGGTGCGTTGAGTGGGTTTGGGCTATTTATGTTTGAATTCTGTTGGTTTTGGCCACATTATGGAACCAGCTTGAAGTACTCTGTTACCGACATGGCTATTTTTGGAACCAGTTTGGACTTTGAGTTGGCTTGGGCTATTTTTGGTTTCGGGAATATGTGCTCAAATTCTGGTGGTGTGGGTATGACCTCTCCGCAAGCATTTTTTGACCAACATGGCTAATTGTATTTGTCGTATAATTACGGAAGCATGGGTAAATGCAGGGGTACTATAATTTTTCCTTGAGCTGAGAATATGATGGCATATGGGATGTAATCTGTACAGTAGCACCTACCATAAGATTGCACTGTTGACTTTGAACTTCGCTTTTTTTTGGTTGCCACAGTTACTTTAATTCTTCTAGGAAATGTTTATTGAAAGTCCTAAACCTTATTTACGGAACGCACTGAGTGCTAAGCTATTTAATTGATGCAATCAGATTATGAAGGTGCAATTAAGTCCTTGGAAAATTCTATTTGGCAATATGCCTGCACAACTATGAAAATTACATATCTGGTGGTCTTAGAGGTGGTCCTGTGGGAGAAATCGGAGAATTAAACAACTGAAGTACTTGATTGCCTTTTCAAAAAAGGTTGAGGACTATATTGCTCCGATAGAAAGGTTAAGAACTCAATTTCATGTACACAAGGTTTTGGACCCTATTTTACTGCTAGCGTAGGATTACAAGACACACCTCATTATGTGACCTTAGCAGTGGCTTCGCATGCTGGAAAATTTGTTTGTCTTGTCATACAGACATTAGATATGACCTTAGCAAGATTTTGAAAGATGCCGCCGAAAAGAAACATAAAATGCAGTAAAGGATTTGTTGTATGTAGGATATCTGTTTGTATCCACATCAAATTTTCATGCTATAATGGCGTATGACATGCATGTCTTTAAGCCGATGGAAATGTATGGTAAGCTATAGGTTTACCCAATAAAAGGATCCAAGTACAGAGTGTGAGAGAGTAGCTGCACGCTGCCATACATCTTTGTTGAACTTATTAATGTAATTATTGTCAGGAGATGGCAATGGCAGCTGCCTTCAACTGTCCTCAAAGGGATATTGTCTTGTTAGAGGTTGAAAAAGTTAACAATTGGAGACAACGCTTCAAGGAGGCTGTAGGGATATCAATTGGAGATTCAATTTCCCTTGTTGAGGCCATAATGAAGGTTCTGGCTTTTCTCCACTTTTCTGCAAATTAACTTCCTTTTCATGTGAGATCTTTTTTCTCTTCATAATGGATGGTAAATAATCGCTACCTACTTTGTTTTTAAATGTTTCCAGATCAAAAGTACTCTAGATAGGTCTTTGCATTTATATGACCAATCAAGAGGCTGCAGAATGGAAAATGTATGCATGTGCTGCTCTGGTGATTTGGAGGGTCATGAACTCCGGACTTGTTTAACATGCAAGGACTGGTAAGGTATTTGCATTTGTGAACAAGTACATTCCTATGATCATATAGAAACAAGTTTGTGCTGTCCTTTTTTTTAAGAAGATCGGTTGTCATGGTCGATAATTTGTTTCCTCCTGATATAGCATTAGATGCAGTTTGGTACTGTTTTACTTATCTAATTTTCTTCCACTTTTAAATGTATTTTTTATAAATGGAACAAAGAATATCACCTTTTATTACGAAGTCTGTGACATTCTCTACTAGAGCCATCACAACTTAGAGGTACACAGATAAACTGTGTAGATGATACATGAACTAAATGATGCCAGATTATGGTTAAGTAATTTTAGCATTTTATTGGTTAAACCATTGATCTAGCTTCCTCTGCCTCTTTTGCATTAAGATCTTTGATAGTGGTCTTACGGCCAAACAGAAGAACTATCCTACCTTATTTCTATTTTCCGATATTTCTTTACGAAGTCTGATTTCTGTGGACAGCTATCATCTGCATTGCCTGGGACCGGCAGTTTTGGAAAGTATTCGTCAGACGTCCAAATGCAATTTTTGCCAATTTGTAGAGAGGGGTTTAGATTTTAAAAATAGACAGAGTCATTTGGTAAGGTTTCAATGGCTTGTGTTCATTTGATTGAAGTTTGTTCGCTTCTCAAGTCTTATTTACCTTCTTACAGAGGTGTCCAGGAGAACGTCCCCAATTAGATATACTGAGCAAACTTTTCACAGATGCTGAAGATCTTCGTGTGTGGTAATAATCTGCTTGATTTTTCAATACAGACTTCCTGGTTTAATCGAATATTTTATCCCAATTGGACCTTTTTATACTTCTACCTTTGTCATGTTTGGCTGAAAGATGAATTTTGAGTTGCATGCTCAAATACTGGTTGATTCGTGGAATAGTTCATGCATGAATGAATATTTGTGTTGTTGCATGTGCCCTTTGGAGATACTTATGTATCTGAATCACAATTTTTCTCTTGAATTATGTTACACTTGCACCGTATCAAATACTGTTATGGGTTGACAATTTAACTGATTTTCATCAGGATTGAAGAAAGAGATCCATTACAAAAACTTCTAGAGTGTGCTCTTGCATGCAAAGTTTGTTTGACGGAAATTATATATTCTGTGTTGTCTCCTTTGGGTGAAGATCTCAGCATTGTTGCTGGAAAACTGGCCACTGCTATGAAGGTACTAGTTATATTATCATCTTCTACTACTGAAATTTCATATTTTCTCAAAAAGTAATACTTTATTCTTGGCCGGTCTGGTTCTCTTTCTTTTTCTCTGGTGTATAGTGATGCTGTATATTATGCTAGCTGTTCTTGAGATGATATTGTTTATCCGAACATATTGTTTTGACAGGCCATGGAATTTGCTGGTCTACATGATCGTGAAGGTAATTGCAGCCTGGAGCTTGCATTGGCAAGACATTTATGGAGAGTTCGGGCCAGAAACTTATTTCAGGGTTTGGAGAAGCCAACAGTCCAGCAGATACAGAACTTACTGAAAGAGGTACACTTTGCTTTCCTGAGGAGTTAACTTTTTAAAGTGGCTATCATATTTCAAGTGATAGTAATGACAAGTGTAATATAAGTAGATAGCATTATGTCTTTGAAGGGTGGCTTGGTAATTTATATTCTGTTGAAACATGAGTTTATTTGATGGAAAGGAATCGTGACTGAGTTCAGGTTTTTCTCCTTGAAATGATCCCTGGGCAGAGAGTCAAAATACCTTAATGTGGGGTATCTGACAATTTTATGGGAGGAAAAGTATTTATGATCTACCTGTACGGCCTTTTGGCAGTGACACCATGTATATAGATGCTTCTATAGTGTAATAATCTCTTGGAAAGGATGTTTCTTTGATGAACCAGAAAGTTAGCATATAAAGTACAAGCGTTCCCCTCTTTTCTTTTCTTGTTGATGTGTTTTGAATGTAATCTTATCTTATCTTTTTGACGAGAAGTCTTTTGCACTGATATAATATAACGTAATAGAAAATTAAATCGCGTGGCAGGGACTTGCTGAAAACATACCAATTGAGGACTACTATCGGCGGAAACTTACAGAAATGAAGGACACTGGCTTACGATGGGCTAAGACTGCAAAGAAGGTCCACATCCCGGCAAAGGAATAATATTTTCAAATCAGTGAGCTTGCTACAGCCATTTGATTTTAAATTGTTGTTTTTGGTAGGTTGCTGCTGATTCTGGGGCTCTTGGCTTGGATAAGGTTTTTGAACTCATCACGCAGGGAGAAAACTTGCCTGTCTATTTTGAGAAGGAACTAAAGGTAAATGTTCTGAATATACATCTTCTTACCTGCTTCAATTTTTTATCTGATTTCTCTTCTGCATGGTGATGCAGCTCTTAAGATCTCGCAGTATGCTTTACTGCATATGTCGAAAGCCCAATGGTCGAAGGCCAATGATTGCCTGTGATCAATGTGGTGAGCGGTACCACTTCGACTGTGTTAAATTGTGTTCTTCATCAGAGTTCTACATCTGCCCTGCTTGTGAGCCTCAGACGGAGAAGTTCTTAGAAACCAAGCCCTTGCATCATGAAACGTAAGTGACCTTGATATTGCCATAAATCCTTATTTTTGGCATATGCGATGCATTCCCCGCTTGTGTTCACTTCTGGATTCTAGATGCAAAAGTCAAAATTTCATGGTAACTGACTGTCTTTTACCATAGCGTGAAAGCGTATTAATGTCAAGAGTAATATGTTTGAAATCCATGGTGACTGTTTTCTTGAAGTTTGATCTGTTAATCATCTGGAATGACAATCTGAGGAGCGATTAGGGTTTCCTGATGTAATGATTCTACTTGCCTTTTTCCATGTACAGAGAGTCCTTGAACGTTTTCTATCCTTTTTATGCTTTTTTCAATGACCTGGTCATGGTCTCTTGTTTATCGGCATCGCCCCAAGGAAGCCTACATCTATGGCTTAGTCGTACCTTTTGATCTTTAGTGCTTTCATCCGTATGCGTTTATATTTGATAATGATGGTCTTTTGTGACAGATTGACAAGCACCAGAGTAGTGGAGCCTAAAACGCCCTCCCCCCGGCAGGCGTTGTCGATAGAGGAACAGAAAAATTGTGAATGCAGTGTGGCGAAGAAGCCTTCATCCCTTAAAAACTCGAAAGAATCTGGGGGTACCTATGGGATTGAACAGTTGCGGTGGCATAGTCGGAAGCCTTTCCGAAGAACAGCTAGAAAACGCGTCAATCTGGACGCACTCTGCTCTTATTTTAACCCCCAGCGGTAACATGAAACTAGATAGTCATCAAGCATTTGATTCATTGGTTGATTCTTACGACTCCGGCTCTGCATCTTTTTATCATTGGGCTCGAGAGAAAACAATAATGGGGTAAAGCAAAGCAATTTCTGCTATACGATTTTATTCTCTTTTATGTCTCTCTCTCTCTCTCTCTAAAACATCAATGTCGTCGTGCCAGACGTGTACGTCCTTTTCTTTTTCCATTTCTTTTCGGTCAAACGGGCATGATGTTTCTTGCTTGTCCTTTGCTTTGGATATTATCTTTAAGCCTCGCGTGCATTAACATAGAACTCGTACCTAAGTGGGCGAAGTAACTAAGGACCTTGTCTTCCCGACAAAAATTTGCTTCTTCCACTCCCGCCACGTCATTTCACTAAATCTGCGAGGGTCGAGCTGTCTCCAGTCATAGATTTGGCACGATGAAGTCTGATTTTAATGACGAATAGTGGAGTGATACCAACTGATTAGATATTTACCAACCTAAATCAAGGGGGTGGTTAATACTGTAGGCCGCTAGAGACAAGCGCTTTTTGAGCAATTGGAAAGTTATACCGCCTCAAAGTAGCACTGCAACTGAACCGGAAATGTACAAAAGAAAAATGTCTTAAATATATTATTTAGTATCATTTTAAAATCGATATCCATTTAATCTACACTCTAATTGTTCTATGTGATGCGATTTATGTGATACGATCGATGTGAAAATAGATAATTTTATAAATTTATAATAATTATTTTGAAATTTTTTCCTTTTCTTTTTTGTCAACGGAGTGAGGGTGAGCGTCGGAGAGGCCCTCTCACCAAATCTGGTAGGGCTGATCCTTGCCTAGTATAAAGAGGGTCATGGTCCCCTAATTAATGTTTGGTTAGCCTCTCTCTCTCGCCAACGATCCGAAGGATTCACCCTCCATTGTCGTGCTTCGGTGCCACATAGCGGTTTGTGCAGCAAAGGATCAACTTTAGTTGGGCACATTGTGCCATGTCGGGAGGTGCAAGGTGAGAAGTCGTCACTGGTTTTGTTTGTGTAAGTCCCCTCACCAAGGCGAAGGTGAAGCTAGCAGGACACGACCCTCACCTAGGCGAGGCACGACAAGGCTACTCTAGCTTGAGAGAGGGATGTCAAGGTCTACGTCGGTCGTATCATATAGGACAGTTAGTGTCCACATTAGCGATTTTCAATCTAAATTAATTAAATGGACTGAATTAGTACTAATGTGAATATGATTAGAACTACATTTCCATAATTAAAATGTTTATAATTGAATTGATACAATCACATTAGGTTTATTACTTTTTTAATACTTTTCCCCAACTGAATGCATTTTAACGACATACTAGATAAGCGTAGACATTTGCCAATCTTGACCTTCATAGGTACGTAACAAAATCACCGTGAGGAATGAAAACCTATTAGACAGTTCGATCCCGATCTAAACCGGTAAGTTTCCTTTATCAATCCGTATCGTTAAATTTCTTTCACCTGGATGAAAAGGGGTTACGTAACTACGACTTAGTAACTACATATATGGTTTTGCACATGTAATTGAAAATAATCAGTAATAACTTCTCCGAAGATTGGTATGTTCACTATTGCGATGATAATCTACTGAAGTCTACCGAAGTTGTTTGCAGAGGTTGATAGTGTGATCGCATTGGTCCCCGTAATTCTTTGTAAATAATGGTACCTTTATTTTTTTTTGGTCAGAAAATAATGGTACCTTGTGTCCTTCCAAATGACTGCGATGGGACTTTTGGAGATGATATAGACATTGGTAAATAACCTTAAGGCAGTCCGTTTAACCATTAGTCATTACCCTCACGTAAACTGATCCAAAGGGGCGGGGTGGTCCTGGTTCATTCAATAGATAACCAGTCATGAACACCTAAATTAATTTCAAGGTTCATTTATTTGAAAAAAAAAAAAAAAACTGTTTCCAGAATTCCCTTTTTTTTTTTTTTTTTTTTTTTTTCCGATTTTTCAATATTTGAATGGTAGAAAACTAATGGATTTATGGAAAACGTGGTTCATTGATTGAAAACAATGAGCTTAGATTTAAGAAAAATGATTCTCCTTTTGACAAGAAGGAAATCACTTTATTTAACCATCGTAAACTTGAAAACCAATTATTTTCCTTAAAAATGATTTTCATAAAAAAATATTTTTTTATAATAAAGTTTTCAGTGAATGGTTCTTTTGCTAAAATGGGAAGTTGTTTTCCTCCTTTCTTTTTTTCTTTGGTCAAAGTTTTCCTCTGTTCTAGGCTTGTTGGTTTTGGCCAATGGAAAATGCTTTCGGTAAATTGACTAGTTTTCTGTTATCCAAACACTAAAAAATAGGAAAATAATTTCCAAGGAATAGTTTTCCTTCAAACAAATTGACCTTCAGACACCAATGGTTTGGTGGAACTTGTATCTATGGGATAGGCACACGAGTTCCCTCTTACTCTTCCATATCATTTTTGGGGGTTTTGGAGACATTCGAAAATAATATGAAGGGAAGGGAATATTCATTGAAAATTTTTGAACTAGTAAATCCATATTTTCAACATACTTTTGTTAAAAAGGCCAAGAATTTTCAAGGCGTTGAAGGTCTGCAGAAAAGCCTCTCTACCTTCACTCATCACATTGAAAAAAACATAAAATTGCAATTAATGTTTTAATACAGACTAGAAAAATCCAAACTTGGAAGATCTGAGTAAATTGCTATTGAATAGATTATCCTCGCAGCGATTATAAAATGACTTCCTCGAGTTTGAGTGTGTCATCCCAGGCCGATTTCAAGTTTATTAAAAGTCTCGACCCCCCCCTTTTTTAGGTGGATATCTGCTCAAAATCTATCTCGACTTTAATATTGTTGCACTGCAACTACCGAATTTAGAAAAAAAATCAAAGATTACTCTATTGGGCTCAGCACCAAACTTTGAAAAGTTACAAATTTACCCCCATGAATTTTGATTTTTTTATTACATTCTCAAATTTATTCTGTTAGCGGTACATTATGGACTTGTAAAGAAATGAAGGATAAATATGTTGAAAGTTTTGAAACTTATCATGAAAATATAATTGGATTATAAAAATTACTGAAAATCTTAACACTTATCACGGAAATATAATTGAATCCTAAAACTTATAAAAAGTGTAATGAAATCTTAAAACTTATCAATTTAATGTAATTAAGTCATTTAGTTGATGCCGTCCAACTTGACTAACGGCAAAATCTCGATGTGACTTTTTAAATATTTCCTCTCTTTTAAGTGGCTAAAACATTAAAAATATAAGGCCAAAACATCTTCGTCGTGTGGTCTAAATCTGATTTTTAAAATATATTTTCATTTAAATCAAGTTGAAAATAATATAATTAAGAAAATGAGGGCGAGAACCAAGCCGCGAGGGCCGGCAGTCCTCTCTCTCTCTCTTTCTAAATTTAATATTTATGGTCGTAAACCAATTTGCAATAGAGCTATCACACAAAGAATCTCGATTTGCATCTCCAAGCCGAAATAGATACCATTGACCATTATTCTTTTACATGGGGCGACCCTCTCGGTAGAGAAGAAAATCATTAAGTGCATCGCAAGGACACACGCCTAATACATCTGAAATTGTCATGTCCAGTGACCTCACATGCGATCTCATAATGCCTGAAGATTTCACACTACATTGGACCTAGTCCAACGACTTGCTCCAACCAGAGCACGGCAGCATCTTCCGCGAAAATCTACGCTCAAGAATCGAGCTTCCTCCCACCCTCCCCTTCCTGCTCATGAGAAACCGAGGCCGAGGTGGGTCCGGGGGGGGTTCTTGAATTCATTCATTGTTCCGGTGGAAAACGGACGCAAATTCAAACCCTAGGGAAGAAAAGAAGAAGAGAGAGAGAGAGAGAGACCATGAATTTTTTTTAATCAAGAAACGGCCAGACGTGATAAGGACATGTACAATGGGACATGGGGGGTGGTGGTACTTTGGTGGGGCCTCGGACTGTGCCCGAATACGAGAAGAGGAGAGAGGAAGAAGAGAGAGAAGGTGGGCTCTCTCTTCTGATGGAAGTAGTCCGGCAGAGCACGCTCTTCTGAGTCTGACTTCTACACTTCCCCCACCCTACACATGCTCTCTCTCTCTCTCTCTCTCTCTCTCTCTCTCTCTATATGTGCTACAACCAAAACCAAAACCAAATCGCCAAATAAAGAAATCAGGAAAAAGAGAAGGGGGGGAAAAATAAAGGGGAAACCCAAGGCAAGGCGAAGAGGCAAAGGCAAGGAGAGAAAGAAAGAGAGAAGGGGTCCTCACTCTCTCTTCACTTCACTCTCTCTCTCTCTCTCTTCTCTCTTCTCTCTCTCTCTTCTTTTTTTCTCCTTCTCTCTCTGCTTGGGGCTGAGCTCCCCACACCTCGCACGCCTTTACGCTCACATATTCAATTCAATCCGCCTCCAAAGTCCTCGCCTTTACTCCTTTTTCTCCCTTTTGCCCTTTTCTTGGTCGCTCCCCCTCTCCCTTCACCACCCTTCCCCCCCCGGCATTTTTCCTTTTCCTTCACCCCTCCCCTTGTCTCGCTCTTAGATTTGAGAAATCTAGGGTTTCGGTTTTTTGGATGGTATCTGCGGGCTCCGCGAGGAGTCGGGGTGCTCTGGCTTGTTGCTCGCTCGCGTGTTGGCACATTTCGTCTCGAAAAGGTTCCGCCTTTGTGTCTCTGGCGGCGGAAAGATGGAGTTTTTCTGCTGAATCTGTTGTTTAGGTTTCGTGGGTCGAGGTTGGATTCTCGTTTTGAGCTGGAAATCGCGCATTGCATCGTTAGGGCTGCCGTTAGACCTCGTGTTGCTGGGTTTTGTTTTTGGGAGATTGCTGATAGAGCTTGGATTTTCTCGGTCTCTGGTTCTCAATTTCTCTCTTTTCACCGTGAGGTTCTTCTACTTAATTTTTTTTTCTAATCTTTTGCTGGTCAGAGATTCCCGTCTTGTAAAACCCTTGAACGTGTGATCTTGACCTGAGCTTAGTGAAATTAGGTGTCGATTTGTACGCATTCTGCCGTCGTTCCTAGTTTGCTTCTTTTTAAGTTGATAGGAGGTGAAGACACTAGCTTTAGACATTGTAAATGCATGGATGGGAGAGAAGCCATGGCTATGTCTGGTGGGTCAGCTCAATATTTCATACACAGAGGAGTGGCATTAAGTGGAGCAGAAGGCAGTGGGTTGAATGCCCCACCGGTTTTTAGACAATTGGCGAATCCTCATGTTCAGGCTCAGTCCAATGTCCGGTCCAGCTTAGGCGGACCGGTATATTCAGCCGAACAATCCAATGCCAATTTCTCTCATGGCATTAATATGGGGATGTCCTCCGCAATGCCACCAAGTGAGCCGGTAAAGAAAAAGAGAGGGAGGCCCCGGAAATACGGGCCTGACGGGAAGGTTCCTTTGGGGCTTTTGCCTCTGTCTGCTACGCCTTCAAATGCTTCTTCTGGGTCAAATACGGATTCTCAGAAACGGGCCCGGGGAAGGCCGCCTGGAAGTGGGCGAAAGCAACGCTTAGCAGCAACTGGTAAGGTTTTTAAACTCATTCTGTTATGAGTTCTTTGTACGTTCTTGTTTTTATTTTTCATATGAGTGGTTTTTATATGGTTAATGCAGCTATTCTAGCTGCTTATAGGAAGATGCAATGTTCATTGATTTTAAAGAGAATTTATAATTGCAATATGCAATGATGATGACTAGGTAGGTTTCATGTTGTAAGTTGATGCATGTAGTGGGCTTGAATTAATTAGAAAGATGTAGGTTGATCTTGTTATTGGGTAGAAAGAAGTCACTGGTGCCTGATAGTTAATCTGAGCAATGCATTGTTGGTGTGCTAAATTTGGTAGTGCCAACAAAATAACATTTCGGCGTGGATTCTTATTTGTCATTTTGACATTTCACCAACTTAAAGCTCATGATTCCTTTGACTTATGTCTTGTTCATGGCTGAATAGATCAACAAAACGTGCTAGAATAGCTACCGACATGCAGTAGTCTGATCAAGTTAAAGTTGGTAATTCTTCGATTGATGATTTGTCACTAGTATGTCATATGTAATGATGCGGCTTGTCGCTTTTGACAACATCTTGGTCAACTTGTACATATTTCTTCTCCGCTGTACACATTGTAATTGGATTATGGGGTCATTTAAGCACATTAAAATGGTAAATTGTTCTTTGCTAGGTGAATGGATGAACACTTCAGCTGGAATTGCTTTTGCCCCACATGTGATCACCGTAGGACCAGGGGAGGTATGTTCCATTTTTGTTAATTCATGAGAGGTAATTTGGTGTGAAAAGCACATGAATAAATCAGTTTGCTATGTGAGAATTTAGAGTTTCAGATGCATGCCATTTTTTCACTTGGTTATTCACAAAAGCTATTACAATTAAAAGATATTGAAGAGCGTAACATACTAAATGATGAGAATCACTTTCTTGTGGCTAAGTTGATTGAGGTTTGAAATTAACCAGTTGAGTATTAATGTTAGATCTGTTTCAGCCGTGATGAAATAGTTGAGGTTGTCGGATGCAGGGATTGTTATATGATCAATGCGAATGGGAAATTGGTTTTAATGGATGAGCATTTCGATTTTTCTCAGAATTTCATGTGCTTGTGTAGTCTATTTGCAAGAAGAAACTTGAATGCATACGATAATGCACTGGTTCGATAAACTTAACGCTTGTCCATGTATAGCGTGGTCTGCAGTTTTCATTTTACTCTCTTTGGTAGGGAAAGGATACTTAATTCGCCTTTTGGTTGTACTTCTAGGGGTCTTTTCATGTTTGCATATAGGAACTCCAGTCCTTTTTCCTATACCCATTTCATTCGTGGAGCTTTCTGGTGATGGGCCAGATCTTATTATGGTCTGCTAATGCATGCTATGCTTGCAGTTTTCTGTTATAATGGTTATTGTTGTATATGATAATGTAGGATGTTGCTGCTAAGGTATTAAGTTTCGCCCAGCAAAGGCCAAGAGCTGTATGCGTATTATCAGGGAGTGGTACAGTTTCCGCTGTAACTCTACGGCTGCCTGCGTCTGCTAATGAAACTATCACATTTGAGGTTGAAGCATTCTTCAAGTCTTTCTATGTCATTTTTTTGGACTTTTAAAGTTACTTATGCCTTAAGGGAATACCAAGGGTTGCTCGTCTTAAACTCAGCCAGACTCAATTATGACTTCACTTGGTCTTGAAACTTGATGCAAACACTGGTCCATCAATTTGTTTCTTTGATTCTTTATCAGGCTATGCTGTTGCTTCCAATCAGTACAGAATTATGTGGTGCAGTATGTATTTTCTTGGGTTCAATGAACATTAAGCATCAATTATATCACTATAAAACTATCAACTTTTTAAGTAAAAGCTATAATACAACTAATAATGTGATGTTAGTAGGTGTGAAGAAAGACAAGTAAATTTTGCTGGCGAGATTCAATGGGAATTTCCATTAAGAAGGGAAAATTAGTATGGTTGTGACTTGTGGTCGGTGCAAATATAAAATTCGATGTGGCATATGACTGTTGTTATAAGTGCAATAGAAGCGAAACCAATGAATCTGCAATTCGTGTTGAAGTGGTGCAAGCAATGGACAAAGAGATATGTCATGAGGATCAAAGTGATGTACACTTTTCCTCATGTGTGCAAGTGATATTGTTAGGCTGTAGCTTGTTGGCAATCATGAGGACATTCCTTAGTATAATAGGGGAATGATGGGCTTTTATTTATAAGGAGCAGTGTTACTGGTTTCCCTGTTGGTGCAATTTGGAGTATGTTTGTTGATATGGTGTAGTTTTACTGCTGATGCACTAATAGGGTTTCTAGAAAGAGGTGAGTAAGGGGCTTGCTTTGCTTTTCTCGTGGAGCTTGCTGCCTTCCATACCTCTGGTTTGTGTTCCACTTGCGATCTTAGATGCAGCAAATGGTTTGATACATGCGCCCAAATAGGCTGCATCATGGCATTATTGATGAGCTATTGCTAGACTTTACCCATTTACTGGAAGGCCTACTGAGGTTCCTTGTTCATCGACAGTGGCTAATATGTGGATGTCAATTGAGGTTGATTTTCACTTGTCCGGAAGTTTAGTTCTTGTCATGTGGTTGCTTCTCGATGAGTTTAATTTAAGAGGAACATTTTGCCAATTAAGGTATACTGGTTGCAAGCAGTACTTTTTAATTAGCTGTTTTTGGGTTGAGAATGATCTCTCTGCTCTGGAGATGACTAAAACTTATGTTGACCTTTATGATTGCAAGTGCTTATCTTTATCAACTATACATTTTGGCTTACTAGGAGGTTGCTAAGGATTGATATGTTTTCATTCTCTGAAATATCTTTTTCTTCTATATTGGGCTTCTATCCTTTTTCTAATCTACCGTAATCTGTCTCTTCGATACGAATTCTCATCCTTTTTAGATCATGTTACAAGCTTGGTGTCATTCCTGTTACAATCCTTGAAGGAAGGTGAAAAAGACTTACTTGTTTAAATTTGCTTGTTTAGGGTCGCTTTGAGATATTATGTTTGTCGGGATCTTATTTAGTTGCTGAAGATGGTGGTCCTCGCAACCGCACTGGTGGAATAAGTGTTTCACTTTCAAGTCCTGATGGGCATGTTGTTGGTGGCAGTGTTGCGATGCTTGTTGCGGCTAGCCTGGTTCAGGTACTTAACATATATCGCAGCTTTGTTTATACTTAGGAGAACTTGTGAACTATGTAATTGCAGTTTTCTTTATCATAAAATGTTGTCCCATGGTGCCGAAAAAAGTATAATGCTGCACTTTAGCTGCTGACAGCTATGTCTTTAGTAAGGTTTTTTGATAGTTGAAATTTTTTTTCTTGGATTTCATGTGAACTATCTGATAACCTCTGCATTTTCTAGCTTCTGCCTGGCTCTTTTTTTTTTATTTTTTTGGAATACCGATCTGGATCAGACATTCAGAACCTTCAGACGCCTCTCTTGATTCTTTCTAGGATCCTGTTTTTAACAACCTTGGTGCACAGTTAACAATTTCTTAAAGTGAATGTTTGATTGAAAGGTCTCCCCACTCTAATTTCTGGATAGCCGGGCAAAAGATCCACTTCTGTGGCGTAATGAATGGAAACAGTGTACTCTCATGCTGTTGAATTCTTCCATAATTTTCTTACAATTGATGAGAAGCTCTAGCTCTTAAGAATAAATTTTTCTATTTTTTGTGCCTCAAAATGACGAGAAGGCTCTAGCTCTTGAATATAAAGGATCAAAATCTTCTATTTTTTGTGCCTCGGTATGATCAGAAGTATATCTCGTGGATATAAAGAATATTCTTTGTGCTGGATTGTGGGTTGTGCTTATCTAGCAATCATTGAAATTGAGTATTGCGATAAGTCAGATAGCTAAGAGTGTGTTTGGTAACCATTTTGTACTCGGAAATTATTTCTGTTCATAAATGGTTTTTTCTGATTTTGTATCCTGGACGATTTCCGGAATAGATATGCGTTTGGTATAACTCTCAAATATTTTTGTGATTTAGAATTTCTTTTAATTCTTTAATAATTTTATTACATATTTCTCTTGTTCTCTTTTTTCTTTTTCCTTCCTTCTTCTTCTTCTTCTTCTTCTTCTAGCCAGTTGCCAGCCACGGCGAGGGTCGGTGACGTTGTCGACCTTGGGGGAGCCTCGCCTAGATTTGGTGAGGTCGACCCTTGCCGAGGGCCGTGCCGAGGGCCAACGACTGGCTAGAGGAAGAAGAAGAGGAAGAGAAAAAGAAATAAAAGAAAAAGAAGAAAAGAAAAGAGAGGAAAAAAAAAGAAAAGAAAATGGCTTAGGCTTGATTCCGGAGTTGTTACCAAAAACAAAGAAGCAACTTTTATTTACTTTTTGATTCTATTTCAAATCTTTTCTTAGGAACAAATTTGTCCTGGGAAAAAAAACTTTACCCAACGGATTTCTATTTTTTTTCGTTCTGGGGAACAAGAACCGAAATAGTTATTGTTTGGCTGGTTACCAAACAAGCTCTAATTCATGTCTATTAACTTTTCAAGTGGTGACGATCCCATTTTTATGGGTCCCCATTCATGATCAATGTTTGACATGTCATATTTCTATCTGTTACCAGTGTAAAACTTGTTGAATCACAGTTAATCCATCTAATTGTTTTACACTGTTTTGATACTTCTAGACACCTCCTCAGGCATGGATTAATGGTCCGCCAGTCTGTTTTCTAAAGCACACATAGAAAGTGCTTCACATGACTGTCTCCCTCTTCAAATACACGTATTTGTCCATAAGCTTTTTGCGGCCTGATATTTTACCATTTTCAATGCAGTGTTTTCAATATAAAAAGTGGAAGGAGTTCATACTTGCATGCATGAATTGCTTCTTCGAGACCCTAGACTTTATACAAGTCCAAAAACTTATGGACATTACTTGGTGCAGGTTGTGGTGTGCAGTTTTGTATACGGTAATACTAAGCCAAAGAACAAAGAGGTGGCTGCTCAGGCAATTGATGAGGACACTAAACCCAAGGTTGCTGATAATAAAGCTATTGTCCTGAGCAATACTCCTTCACAAAGCTACACTCCATCCCCAGTAGGCATTTGGCCCGGATCACGACAGCTTGATTTGAAGAGCCTCCAAACCGGTATTGACTTGACCCGTGGTTGACGAATTGACTCTTTGCTGCAACAGACACATATCAGGTTTTGTATATATGTGTTGTTGTATATTGAACCAAAATTTCTAGAGCATAGGATGTAGAATTTGCCTTGATATTAAGTTGGAGGCTGATGGATTATTGCTAACTTATTCTAGTGACGAGGTCCATTTTCATGTCAAGGAGCTATGTTGTGTCTTTGAGCGTAGAGTTTTCTTGTTTTAAATGCTAATCCGCATCAATGTTTCTTTAGGTAAACTCTTCCCATGAGTCTCTCTCTTTTGCTTCTCTCTTTATGGTTGAATCTGCGGAAAAGATAGTCTGGTCTATGCCCCTTTGTCTGAAGATTATCTGCAAATTCCTCCTAAGATCTGATTGCTTATTGTAGATCATGACCAGTTGCATTATGAATCGCAATAGCATATTTATCGTGATTTTTGAAATTGCGGAGAAGCATTTTTCAAATCGTGCATTAGCATGGTTGAGAAGCTTAGTCAGTGACCGCATTCTCAAGTTTTCTGGATGATGGTTGTCTTCATATATGCGCAAGAGCGTGGCACATAGCAACACTCCATCACAGGCTTCTACTTTGCACAACTCGTGTTTGGTGGAAGAAGTGTGCATTCTTTGCAAGCTCCCCTTTGGGACGTAACTTTGTAGCGTATCGATGCCTTATCCACTATATTCGAAGTTGTCCATGGCGAGATTTTTAACTGACCAGGCTTAAAACCTTGAAGTTTAAATTTTGTCCTAGACACCGATATAAAGATAGTTGTACGGCTTCTGAGTAGTGCCGCTCACCTCTACTCTGGATTGACTCACTTAAGTCATCATGAGTTCACAACCCTCGCTATCTTCAAAACTATGTTGTTGCTACCGGCTGCCTTGGACAGTCAGTCGATCGGTGGTCCAGTGTTGATGAGGTCATTGTTTTCTAACTGTTCAGAGGGCAATGGTATTGACATCCGAGGAACTTTTTAAAATCAACAGAGGATGAGCTTCCTGACGAATTCTTTGATCTTCGTGAAAAAAAGATAATTATCGAACAACTGCTCATCAGCTCTTTTGGAGTGTTATATCTTGCAGCATTTTGCTTGGGTGCAGGTTTCCTTGATGAGCTGTCTGTAGTCGTTTGACGGAGGATTACTGTCTTTCGCAAGAAAATGCACAGCCTTCTCCGTGTTAATGTTACTTTCTTTCTTCTTTAGAGTGAAGGATTCTTCGATAATTGATTCCTCTACGTATTAATCCACTCATCTATTCGCCCGCCGGTCATCTTCTTTAAGCTTGGAAGAACAAAGCTCAAATCAGAATTTGTCATTTGGTCGTCTTTCGAATGCTTCTTCTGGATCCCTTGCGATCGCCCGGGTTTATGACTCAGCAGATGACGCGACACTGAGGCAGAAATTCTTGCCTGAGGACTTGGTTCTTTCATGGATTGGGCAAATCTCAGCCATCGATGTAATGATCTCCACGTAAACTCCATATGACGATTGCATAGTTAACAATGAGTCCGGTCCTCACGCAAAATCAGTAGTATGGATCCAGTCCACATGGACTAATAGAAACACAAGACGTTGGGGAGAAGTGCCAAAAAAGTCCTAAATTTTTTGTTTTTGTGTCGATTTAGTCTTAAACCATTTTTGGTGTCGATTTAATTCTAAACCTTTTTATATTGTGTCAATTTAGTTATTTCTGGTCAATTTTCACCGGATTTTGCTGACTGGACGCTGGCTGACTAACATGGCTTGATTGGTGTTGATATGGACAACTTTTAATAATATTTTAATATTTTTTATTTTTTATATTATATTTTTCTGTTTTTATTTTTTCTTCTTCCTCCAGCCGGTCGTCGGAGCTTGGTGATTGGCTACGGGCGATGGTCGGTGAGGTCGAGGGCGGCCTCACGCGGGGTGGTGAGGGTCGAGCCTCGCCCGCCAGATCTGGCGAGGGCGAGCCTTGCCCGCTCGGCGCGAGACCACCCTTGAGGCCTGGGCGGCGAGGGTGAGGGTGAGGAGGCGGCCTCGCTGCAGTTGCGCCGTCCCCCGCTTGTGCGCTTGTTCGCGGGTCTTCGCCTCTCGCGCTCGTCACTTGCGCCCTGCTTGCCATTCACCGGAGCTAATCTAGCTGCTTGCTGTCGTCGTCAAGCTGGCAGGGCTTGCCCTCGCCAGCCATGGGCGAGGCTCGACTCTCGTCGCCTAGCGCGAGGCCGCCCTTACGGCCACTGGCGAGGTGGCTGACGAGGTCGACCTCAATCTCGCCGGCTGTCGCCTCTGGCGGGTCGCCGAGCTCCGGTGACTGGCCGAAGGAAGAAAAAAAGAAAAAAAAAAAAAAAAAAAAAAAAAAAAGAAAAAAAAAAAGAAAAATAAAAAGAAAAATAAAAATAAAAAAAGAAAAAAATAAAAAATAAAGCAATACAAAATATTATTAAAAGTTGTCCACGTTAGCGTCGATCAGGCCACGTTAGCCGGCCGCCGTCTTGTAAGCAAAATCCGGCCAAAATTGGCCGGAAAGGACTGAATTGGCACAAAGTAAAATGGTTTAGAACTAAATCGATACCAAAAAAAGGTTTAGGACTAAATCGGTACAAAAATAAAAGGTTTAGGACTTTTTTGGCACTTTTCCCCAAGATGTTGGGATGTAAATGAGAACTAGAATCCATGGTTGAGATTCACAATTTGGCTGGCCAGTCGCCATTTGAGATTCCAAGCCTTGCGTCGATGTGGTCAAGGTATGATCTTCCCTGATTCCATCTGCTCATCCTCTCAAATGCTCTGTTTCAGACAGGATTCAGGGCGTACAGATATTCCTCGCTGATCTTCCAAGGAAGGCCGAAAAGGAAACTCCTTCAACTAGAAAAAAGAATTCGCCAATCAATGAATCTCTCATCTACCAATTGCCAATAAAACCCACCGTCAGGTCATGCCTATGAATTCTATACGCGTGGACAACTGGATTCTATCTACTTTAAGCAGAACGAAGGAAAAAAAAAAATAAAAAAAATTCTTTCGTTCATTTGTCATTGCAAAGTTGGCTTTTTAGACATTTCGTAGATTCAGCTCCAAAGTTATGTCCTTTTATGTCACTAGTTCCCTATCAATGTATCCTCTCAATATAGACTTCAAAACACCAAGGGAAGTGAGAACTCAATAAGTCAAGAAATGAAGCTTCTCCATTCGAATCTCTCTCATGTATCGATCTTCGTCCTTGCTGTCGTGGCCGCTTCGGCGACTGCCAAGGCTAGGCCGGCAAACTTCAAGGGAACGCACCAAGTGCAACACTGATTTTGGTGCTGATTGCTGCAATACAAATGCTCGCCCCCCCCTGACGGAATGCACCAAGGCGACATTGACCATAAACAGCTTCGAGAAGGGCGGGGATGGGGGCACGCCTTCTGAGTGCGACAACCAGTACCATTCCGACGACATGCCCGTCGTGGCATTATCAACTGGTTAGTACAATAATGGGAAGAGATACCACAAGGAGATAACTATCCATGGCAACAGGAGGAGCGTCAAGGCAAAGGTGGTCGATGAGTGCGACTTGATGACGGGGTGTGACAAGGATCATGATTTCCAGCAACCGTGTCCAAACAATATTGTCAATGCGTCGAAAGTGGTGTGGAAGGCTTTGGGAGTTCCGGAGAGCGACTGGGGGGAAATGGAGATCTTTTGGTCCGAGGACTGACGGCATTTCTGAAGATTGGTTCATGAACCAGTACCTAAGAACTTGTGAGAAGAATTAACAAGTTCTGTCTTTCCAAATTTCCATGATAAAATTCAACTAAATAAGACTTGCCTATTGATCATCATTTAACGAATAAAATGATGTGTTTGAAGTGGGAAGGCCAATGAGTTTTTTGTTTATATTACCACCTCTTCTGAGTACAAGAGAAAGGAACAGTAGGAGATGTTCCTAATTCGATACGATAACTATCTGCAATTACTGCAACTCAATTAGCAACTAGCATGTAGGACATATGTTAGTTCAACAGTGACACATGGCATTAAGTGGAATTATTATTTTAATCTTAGCTTATAGAGCAAATGAACTGAACAGTTGGAGGAGATCAAACTAAGAATTCAAGGCTCAGGATTTGCTTTTCTTTCTTTTCTGTTTTTCCCTGAACTTTGAGTTCACTCTCCTCATTGAAGGATTATATTTTAACGGTAGCTTGTTAAAAAAAACGAGTTTTTGAGCAAGCGGAATTTGAGCAAACTCTTACAACCGAGTACTTACGAGGCCTTCGGGCATGATGGCGTCAAATGGACCGGGCCGGTTTTATGCCACATAGGTTGGTCATCTCAGATCGCAGGAAACGGAGCCCACCAAACTCTATAAAATTCAGTCAAATGTCCAATGCACTTGCCACATTTTCGTTCTGTTTCGATAATCTTAGTCCGTAATTGCAAAAAACGTCATGGACCAAATAAATGCAAACACAACCGTAGACAGTTGGATTTGGGAAGTCTAGCAAACTAATCCTAGTGAAAATAGAGGGAAAATAAACAGGAAAAAGCAGAGTAAACAGAATCAAGCAGCAGAAACCCAAATTGACTGCAATCCTTGGTTGAAAGAACGACTCAGTTTATCCTCTGTAAAATGAAGTGAATTACTAATAATAAAGAACATTAGAGAAGCGCATTGAATTTCACAATGCTTTCCGTATTCACTATTCAGTTCAAACCGTGAAAAGTTTGAGCAAACAACACTAAGCGGAGCTAAAAGTACAAGATCTGGAATCCATTACAGAAGTCACCCTGAGGCCGGTATCACATTGTTAAAAAGTGGTCCATTTTGGCAAAGTCCTTGAGCAGCATGCTTAGGAATGAAGTATGCTTAACAAAGAAGGAAAGAGAAGGCAGTAACAATTTGTCTTAAGTCGGCAACAGTGCACATGGGAAGGAAGAAAAGCCAGCTGGAAGGTGGCTGAATTAGTAAAAAAGAGTGGCTGGTTCTTGGACTTTGTGAGCAAGAGATGTCGGTCAATATTTGCAGAGAAAATCTTGAAGAGTAAAGAAATGTCTAGTCAGCTGGCTGAATTAGTCAAAAAGAGTGGCTGGATCTTAGACTTTTTGAGCAAGAGATGTCGGTCAATATTTGCAGAGAAAATCTTGAAGAGTAAAGAACTGTCTAGTGTAATCTAGCTGTCTAAGTCGATCAAGAAAAGAGGCGGTGACCTACGCCACTAAATAGGACTTGGTGGACGTATACTCTTAACTAGTAGAAAACCAGAAAAACTCTTCTTCCTTTGTAATACCAACTGAGATAATAGAAGTCTTTCCTTTGTCACCCTGCACTCCCTTGCCGTCACAGTCCACTCATATATACATCATTGTTGGTTCCTTGCCATACTTCACATACACTTGTACACGCGGTTTCGCAAAACCAACACACACAAATCATACACATGTTAGCACAATCTGCATAAATATTTCAAAAGTCTCAATAAAGCATGAGAATCGACTATGCACACCAACCTTTTCTGTTACCTTCATGAAATTCCCAATAGCTTCCTATGTCCTCTTGCAGCATGTCGTGAACATTAGGGGTGTGTAAAAGAACTAGGACCCGCCCGGACCGTTTGGAACCAGATTGGAATCGCTTGGAACTGGTGGTTGGAATCGGTCCGGTTCCCTATTCCAATTTATGGGAATCGGTGGGTACCGATCCGGTTCTCGGTTTCATGGGCGGATCCATCCACCCGCCCATCCGGATCGAACCGATTATATAAAAATAATATATTAATTTTTAATATTAAAAAAATGAAATTACAAATTAACAAACCCAAATCAAATAATTAAAAAAATTAATTAATGTGGGAAAAAAGTCCAAAGCGCACCAAATGGAGAGGCACTAATCTCCAGTCAAACCAAATGGAGAGGCGCTGAAGCCAAAAAGTCCAAAGTGCACATTGACAAAACGTCGAGCAATTGGTGGGCAAAAAGCAAGCACGTGAAGAAGCAGGGCTGCGGGAGGAGGAGAAGAAGAATAGGTCAGACAGCGAAGAACCAGCAATGTTGGTTGAAAACCAAAGTTGTTTCCCATCAAGATCGGAGCTTTTGAGAAAATGATATTATTATTATTGTGAGACCGGTTCCTGGGTGGATCCATGCAACTAATGGTTGTATTCCAGTTCCAATTTTTTGGAACCGGTCCTTAATGGGCGGTTCCCGGTTCTAGGTTGGGAACTGCTCGCCCGGACCATGCACACCCCTAGTGAACATTGTTCCGTTAGTTCATTAAATGGACATTAATGTTTTCTCATGATTCAAGCATATCTAGGAGATTTTCTTGTGAATTATTATTATTATAAACAACATGATCCTTGAGCATCTAACGGAAACGAACATGATCCTTAAGCAGCTATACGGTGCCTCAATGGTAAGATGAGATGTTGTGGGGGGTAATAACGATCTATAATCACTCTATTCTTATCTACCAGGAACTTGGCAAGGTTCCTCTGAATTTCATCCTTGAAGGTTCCCTATTTTCCTGATTTTGGGAACTTATATACTGGCGCTGCCTTTTCCTCATTCACTTCAATCTAACAGAAAGAAATAGGAAGTCGAGCGCCAATTCCACGTTGCTGAAACAGCCCTCAGACCACAAATATAGAATTTGGAAAAAGGAAGCAACTGTTCAAGAAGCTTGGTGATGATAATTATGAGACCAAAAAGAAAAAGAAGTGTTTAAGCTGCATCGGAATATATCATTTGGCTCACAAAATTACCTCCTAATGTCAAAACTATGATTCGGCTACCAGCTACCTCCAACACTGTCGACCGGTGGTCCATTGTATTTATGAAACTGTGTTCTGCATTTTCCGGAGTGCAATGGTTTTGATTTATGATAAACTTTTTTAAAATGACAGATCTCGGCTAAAATGGATGTTTCTTTGAGCTTGTTGACATGTGACATTTGGAAACAGCTACTCATCAGCTGTTTTGGGAGTGGTGGATCTTGCAAAATTTTGCTTAGGTGTTGTCAGACTATGTAGTACCGACACGGACATGTGACACGCGACACGACATGACACGACACGCTGACACGTCATTTCCCAAAAAATAAAGAATTCCGACACGTTCCGACACGTTATATGTTAAATAAATATTTTTATATATAAATGCAAAAATAAATAAATAATAATAAAAAGAGTATATAATTAATTCATACTAAAAATATTAATCCAACATTTGTTAATATCATTCATTGTTTTAATTTGATAAAGATTGAACGAGAAATTTAAAAATTGCAAACATGAAAGAGTAAACTTAAAGGAACATATTTTATTATACTTGTCGGAGATTAGTGAGATTTCTTATAGCCCTAAACAGAGTTCGGAGTTCATGATATGTACTACCTTGGAGCTCCTCTGCAAAACAAGGTTCGAGAAAAATGAAAATCCAGGACCCTTGAAGTATGACAAAAAAAAAAGGAAATTACTAAATTCACAATTGAAAATGTGAGAGATAATTCACAAACAAATAACATAGACCAAAAGAAATAACTCGCAAGCGATACTCGCGAGAGGTGGAAAGAAGCAAAGAAAATTATAACTTTAAGTATGTTGGGGTAACGGAACGACGCCAACGAGCAGAGAGGTGTTCCATCGTCACTCACAGGAAGATCAAAACTTATAAGTAAGAAGATGTTGGAATCTTGTGAGCGATAACTAGAATCCACGGTTGAGATTCGCAATTTGGCTGGCCAGTCACCATTTGAGATTTTGGGTCGATGAGGTCAAGGTATGATCTTCCCAGATTCCAGTTGCTAATCCTCTCAAATGCTTTGTTTCAGACAGGATTCAAGGCCATATAGATATCCCTTGTTGAATCTTCCAAGGAAAGCCAGAAAAGAAACTCCTATAACTAGAAAAAAGGAATTCTCACCAATCAATGAATCTATCATATGCCAATTGCCAATAAAACACCTTCCATGAGGTCATGCCCTATGAAGCACGGACACGTTGTCCGTGCTTTCGTGTCTTGTCCGACACGTGTCGGAGCGTGTCGGATACGTCGACACGGTTGGACATGTGGTCAACGTGTGTCGGATTTTCTGACATGTGGTCAACTTTTCTCGACACGTGTCAACATGCGTGTTTGAAAGCTGATGGAGGGTGAAGGTGAGGGCGAGGGAGCAGAGACGAGGCCGCGACCGACAACGAGCCCACAACGGCGACAGTGTGCCCGCGACGACGAGAGACAATGAGAGAAAGAGCATAGACTGAGGCAAGGGCCGCCACTGTGATGCTGCGATGGATCGGCGACGAGGTTGTAGCTGTGAGGGAGAAAGGGCTGAAGGCGAGGCGATAAACGATTGTGATGAGGACCGAGAGCAAGCAGAGATTGAGAGGAAGAGGAGAGGAAGGCGGTTGTGCAGCGAGGAGGAGGAGGAGGAGAAGGATCAAGAGGAAGAGGAGAGGAAGGGGGTCATGCAGAGAGGAATGGGGTTGTGCTAGGGGTGTGCAACTGGACCGGGTATACCCGAGAACTGGACCGGCCCACTTGGAAAACAAGGTCGGGAATCGGTTCCGGTTAAAACCGGTTCCAAGTGATTACCCACCTAGAAACCGGTTCTCAGACTAGTTTTGAAACCAGTTTTGTAAGTATAGGTCCAAAACCCTATTTTTTTCTTTGATTTCTATTTTTATTCATGCAATCACACGTCATTTTTCGTCTTGGCTCTTTCAGACATGCACGGTACTCCTCTTTCGTCGTTCCTCTTCCCCACTTGCTTCCCTCCCTCTCACACCATATGACGGATGGATGGTGTTCATTACCGCCAAATTCTTATGTATCACATGGATTGGCTCGCCTAATTTCTCTTTTGTAGGAGGAGTTATACTTCTATAAATAAACAGTTTCATGTGATAGTTATGGGAATAAGAATAATATTAGACCCATATTTGTTGCTAATATTTATGTAATGTTATGATTTTTGTTTTGCCTTATGATTTTATTTATGATAATTAGCCCTGTAGATCCTTAATTTTTCATTTAGTCAAAAAGTTCATATATTTATTTATTACAAGTGCTTAATGTTTCAATATAAATTAGGAGGATTATATTATTTTCTCGCGTATTAATATAAAATTTGAAGTCGTATAGGATATCAGGAGGTTGCAAAATAGGTTCTAGTGGAAATAGAGTTGACCCTAGAATCGGACCGGAAAAACAGGGTGGGTCGAGTACAAGGTCCAATACAAATAGGGTTGAGTACATGGTCTAAAAAGGGGAACCGGTTATAACA
The DNA here is from genome assembly GCA_014182395.1 of Eucalyptus sp. ANBG9806169. Taxonomy (NCBI): domain Eukaryota; kingdom Viridiplantae; phylum Streptophyta; class Magnoliopsida; order Myrtales; family Myrtaceae; genus Eucalyptus; species Eucalyptus sp. ANBG9806169. The sequence goes on from CM024576.1 coordinate 25,721,508, forward strand.
GGGTCGGGTATAGGGTTTAGGTTTAGACCCTACTCACCCTGTACCCGATCACCCCTAGGTTGTGCAGCGAGGAGGAGGAAGAGAAGGATCGGGAGGAAGATGAGAGGAAGGGGGTCGTGTGGCAAGCGACGAGGAGAAGGAGGAAAAGGAGGGTGTTGACTATGGTTTTTGATAGGGAAACTTATAAATAATTAAAAAAATGGGACTCTGATGGCGTGACTTTTAATTTTGGGAGGAGGGGAAGTGACGGACCATGTGACTTTTAATTTTGGGGGAGGGGAAGTGACAGCCTGTCAGTAAGGTGGTGGGGGAGGGAAAAAAAGTGAAATAAATTTGGGGGTGGCGGGAAATTAACAAGGGAAAGAAGGGAGTGGGGTGGATCCCCAATGAGACTTTTTTTAAATCAGAAAAATAAATAAATGAGATTAAAAAATAATTTCAAAAAATAAAAATACTGAATTTTGAATAATGATAAATTTTGGTTATTGTAGAAGATCATGGATTTATTTAAATAAATTGATTCTAATTTCTTATTAGTCATTAGTTTCATCAATAATTTTTGTTAAAGTTAAAAATATGTTTTCAAACATGGATACACATTAACTATAAATGTCTTTCGAATTTCCAATGAATTGATTTATTAATATTATTAGTATAAATTCATTGTAGACTATTTTTTCATTAATTAATTATTTATGAATTTGAATCAAATTAATTAAAAAGAAAAATATTCAATTAATATATAACGTATCTCAACGTGTTAGAATTCTCTATTTTTGAGAAATGACGTGTCGACATGTTGTGTCGTGTCATGTCATGTCACGTGTTCGTGTCGTGTGTCGGTACTACTTAAGTCATGCCTATGATACACGTGGACAACTGGATTCTCTTTCTTTACTTTAAACACAACAAAGGAAAGTGAAAAAAAACAATTCTTTCATTCATCTATCATTGCGAAGTTGTCTTTTTAGACATTTCGTAGTTTCAGCTCCAAAGTTGTCATTTTATGTCACCAGTTCCCTATAAATGTACCCCCACAATATGGACTTCAACACACTAAGGGAAGCGAGAACTCAAGTACGTCAAGAAATGAAGCTTCTCCATTCAAATCTCTCTCATGTATTGATCTTCGTCCTTGCCATCGTGGTTGCTTCGACGATTGCCGAGGCTCAGGTATGCAGGCCTATTGGCAGGCTCCGAGGGACTCAGGGCAAGTGCAATACTGATTACAGTGCCGATTGCTGCAAGAGCGGCGAGTTTTACAAGACTTACAAATGCTCGCCTCCCGTGATGAAACGCACCAAGGCACGAGTTGACCATAAACAGCTTCGAGAAGGGCGGGGATGGGGGCGGGAAATCTGAGTGCGACAACCACTACCATTCCGACGACACGCCCATCGTGGCATTATCAACCGGGTGGTACAATAATGGGAAGAGATGCCACAAGGAGATAACTATCCATGGCAACGGGAGGAGCGTGAAGGCGAAGGTGGTCGACGAGTGCGACTCGATGGTGGGGTGCGACGACGATCATGGTTTCCAGCCACCTTGCCCGAACAATATTGTCGATGCGTCGAAAGCGGTGTGGAAGGCTTTGGGAGTTCCGAAGAAACATTGGGGGGAGATGGAGATCTTCTGGTCAGAGGACTGATGGGATTTCTGAAGATTGGTTCATGAACTAGTGAGAAGAATTAGCAAGTTCTGTCTTTCCAAATTTTCATAATAAAACTCAACTAAGACTTGCCTATTTATCATGTAATGAATAAAACAATGTGTTTGAAGTGGGAGGATCTATGAGTTTACCTTTATATTAACTTCTCTTTTGATTACAAGAGATAGGAACAGTTGATGTTCCTAATTCAATACGATAACTATATGCAATTAATGCAATTCAATTACGAACTAGGACGCGGGATGTGACATCCTGAATTTTTAGTCCTGTTTTCAATTGAATAAATCGGGCATTTCATCGACGCGCCTATAGTGCTATTCTTAGAGCCGATCACTCGTGAGATAACTAGATTATTTGGGGAAGTCATTAAGAGATTTTAGTGCAATAGACTTGAAAATTTGAACAGAAATCGACTGCTTGACCGTGCTAGTCTGCAATGGTCATTACGTCATTGTCAAAATCGATTAGAGATCAGGGATAGCTTGATTCGACTGAGATGTGTGATCAAAGTGTGGGTGATTCCACCAGATTGCAAAATTCTCGTCGATTGGCATTAGATCAATTTTCTGTTGTTTTAGGTATCTTGTGCCCGTAATTGAAACCTTGAGATTTTCATGACCACTGAGAGTTGCCGATGTGATCAAAGTGTGGGTGATTCCACCTGATTGCAAAATTCTCGTCGATTGGCATTAGATCAATTTTCTGTTGTTTTAGGTATCTTGTGCCCGTAATTGAAACCTTGAGATTTTCATGATCACTGAGAGTTGCCGATGTGTCGAAGTGGTATATTGTGGTTCGAAGAAAATTGACCACAGGTCATTTGCACTAAAAATTTATGAAAGCTACCCGGTAGGTTAGGTTACGCTAAAATCGTGTCTGATTGAAATTAACCGCAAATTTGAATTCGATTTCAGAAATTGAAAGTTATGTTATGTCATAGGTCATTTTAGGAACATTGACTCACCTTTGGAGAAATTTTCGGCGAGTTCGGGATTTTTATGGAAAACTGATTCAGACGATTCGGAAAACGAACGGAAATTCGGATTGGCCAATTTGAAGGGATTTTTGGTATATGGTGTGAGTGGATTAGTGACGGGGAATTTCGTGGGCTTTTTACACAACAAATCGGACCTCAATCGGATAAGTTTGTTCAAAAAATAGGATTCTGAGAAAAATGAAATAGAATTCAGATTTGAAGGAAATTCGTGGGATAGAGGGACTGTCTTATTTTGGTCTTCAATTGGACTTCAATTGTTCAAGTTGGTAAAGAAATTGGCCCTAGAATGATCAATTGTCAAAGTTGTGAAGTTGAGCAAATTATAATGGTGTTTTATTTTTTCTTTTAAATTTTCCCCTTCTCACTCTAATTATCCCACCATCCTCGCACACTCCTTTCCCTTTTTTCTTCTTGGCCGACCAGCCCTGCATGCTAGTCCTCTCCTTGCCTTTTTATTTTTGACTTTTACTCTTCTTATCCTTGCATGCATGTATCTCTCTCACATGTTTTTCCTTGTTGACCGACCTTCCTCTATCACCAATTTCGGTGGACCCATCTCATCCATGCAATTTTCTCTCTCTCTTCAATTATTTTTTTGCGGTCAATTCTTCCTCGCCAGCTGCCCCACATATTTCTCTCTTTCGTCCCCTTTTCACGGCAGCAATTCACTGAAGCTACCACCAACTTGCTTATTCCTCTGCAATCCCCTTTCCTCTCTTTTTTAGTGTTGTTGAAAACGGTAGCAGCTCCTCCGTTTCTCTCCTTGTGGCCATCTCCACGAGGTCAGCAAAGCAGGCCCAGCAGCGCCAGCAAATTCAGCCGCAAGTCCAGCCCTTCTCTCCGTGAAATCAGCTGCTCAAATTAGCCATTTAGCCAAGGAACCCGAGCAGAAAATCGGAAGCTTCGCGGGCCATTTTTCGGGCTTGATTCGTGCTCGAAAGCCATTGCCACCTTGGAGAAGATTGAGGCCCGTCGCGTCCCTGTCGATTTGAACCGAGCGGTTCAATAAACAAGTGAGTTTAACTCACTAATCCTCGCTTAGTAGGTTAATGATGCTTAGGGGTTGATTAGATTAAATTAAGCATGGTTTAGGTGGATAGATTAGATTAGATCAGTTAATTTAATTATATGCCAATGCATGTTAGGTGGATAGTTAGTGCAATTAGGGCCTAGGCGAGCTCTAGTATTTATCTAGAGTGACTTAGAAATTTTCCGGGTCCATTTCGGCGTCCAATTAGGCATTACGGGCCTAAGTTGGATTTATTGGTATTTATTTAATATTTTCCAATAATTAATTAATTAATTAATTATTTTCCGAAAATTAGACTGGGATAGCCGGTGACCGGAATTTTATTCTGATTGTTGTGGTGTGGTTCGTTTATTTAATTGAGCTTTAATTTGTGCTGATTGTACATGAATTGTATTTTAGGATTTTATTCATAAATTGATTTAATTTCAGTAATTGATTGGAAAATAACCAAGTGTCGGTTTACAACGCTAAAAATATTTTGGTGAACCATATAAATTGGTGGGATTTTGAAGGGTGAAAATACTGTATTTTGACTAAGGCCGACTGTGTACCCACACATGAGTACTTTTATCGGATACCCTTAATATGAGGGAAATAGGCCAAGAGGTTTTGTTAATTGAGGAATCAAGTTGAGAAGTGTAATGTTGTTGGTCGTAGGTGAATAATCGTGTGATGATGTGGGTTAGATCAAGAATACCACCGGATTTAGAATCAGTTTTGCTCGCTGAGTCGTAATTCAACATTATCACCTAATCCAGGTTGTGCTCGCTGAGCCGTAATTCAACATTATCACCAAAGTATGGTTGTGTCCACTGGACCGTAATCTACCACCGAATTTGGAATCGGTTGTGCCGTTGAGCCGTGATTTATCATTAACCGCTGAAGAATTAGTAAGCCGTGCTCGCTGAGCCATAATTCAACATTACCACCAAAGTTTTAGTAGGCCGTGCTTGCTGAGCCGTAATTCATCGTTGAGTTTGAGTATTTGAGATGATCGGGGAATGGTTTGGTTGACATGTAATCAGTTGAGTCGATTGATCGATAATTCGATCTGAATTCTTGATTTGATGTGATTCAATGATTGCTTATTGAATTAACTTGTAAGAAGGAACTGAGGCCAAGGTAAGCTCTCTGATTTGTGGTTGTGCTTAGGCAGCCCTTTGGGCGTATTTTCTTCCTAGTTGGGTCTTAGGGGGTTGAACTTGCTGAGACGTAATCTCATCCCGTTGTGGGATAACATTTTCAGGTCCCTAGTTGACAGCGGTGGAGGACTCGAGGCCCAAAGTTTAGAAGGCGAAGCCCGGAGATTCGGCGATCTTGTCTGACTAGTTAGTCATAGGATAATTCTCTCTTGTTGAAAGCCGATCCCTTTTTGTAGGCTTCTGTGTATAAACCTGTGTGTTAATAAAAAGGTATTTTGTGAAAAAAAGCGGCCTTACTTTTCTATCCTATCTTCTTGTTGTTTGGGGAGTTATTAATCGTTTCCGCATGTGCATTAAAGTGAATGGGTCGGCGATGCCTATTAAATCGACCAGGTGAGGAATGTGCGCGCGCTCGAGGATTGGGACGTGACACGGGACATATATAAGTTCAACAGTAAGACATGGCATTAGGTGGAATTATTATTTTAATCTTAGCTTATAAAGAAAATGAGCTGAACAATTGGAGAAGAGATCAAACTACAAATTCAATGCTCAGGATTTGCTTTTTCTTTGTTTTCTGTTCTTCCCTGAACTTTGAGTTCACTCTCCTCATTGAAGGATTATTTTGACGGTAGCCTGTTAAAAGAACAACTAGTTTTTGAGCAAACTCATACGACCAAGTACTTTGAAGCCTTCAGGCACGATGGCTTCAAACGGACCAGGTCGGGTTTTACGCCACATAGGTTGGTCATGTCAGATCACAGGAAGCGTAACCCACCAAACTCTAAAAAATTCAGTCGCATGTCCAATGCACTTGCCGCATTTTGGTTCTTGGACCAGATAAAAACAAACACAGCCATAGACAGTTGAATTTGGGAAGTCTAGCAAACTAATTCTAGTGAAAATAGAGGGAAGACAAACAGGAAAGAAAGAGCAAACAAAATCAAGCAGCAGAAACCCAAATTGAGTGTAACCCTTTTGTTGAAAGAACGACTCAGTTTATCTTCTGAAAAATGAAGTGAATTATTAATAATAAAGAAAATTAGAGGAGCATCAACTTTCACAATGCATTCCGTCTTCAGTTTAAACCGTGAATAGTTTGAGCAAACAGCACTAAGTAGAGCTAAAAGTACAAGATCTAGAATCCATTACAGAAGTCATACTGAGGCCAATACCACACAAATGATACACATGTTAGCACAATCTGCATAAATATTTCAAAAGTCTCAATAAAGCATGAGAATCGACTGTGCACACCGGCCTTTTCTGTCACCTTCATGAAATTCCCAACAGCTTCTTATGTCCTCCTGCAGCGTGTTGTGAAAATTGTTCCATTAGTGCCTTAAATGGACATTAATGTTTTCTCATGATTCAAGCATATCTAGGAGACTGTCTTGTGAATTATTTTTATAAACAACATGATCCTTAAGCATCTAACGGAAACGAACATGATCCTTAAGCAGCTATACGGTGCCTCAATGATAAATGAGATGTTGTGAGGCAATAACCATCTATAATCACCCTATTCTTATCTACCAGGAACTAGGCAAAGTTCCTCTGAATTTCATCCTTAAAGATTCCCCATTTTCCTGATTTCGGGAACTTATATATTGGCGCTGCCTTTTCCCCATTCACTTCAATCTAACAGAAAGAAAAAGGAAGTTGAGTGCCAATTCCACGTTGCTGAAACAGCCCTCAGACCACAAATGTAGAGTTTGGAAAAGGAAGCAATTGTTCAAGAAGCTTGGTAAAGATAATTATGAGAACAGAAAGATACGAGGCGTTCAAGCTGCATCGGAATATAATGGAGCACTTACATTTTAGCAGTGGTCAAGCCATTGTAACTTAAAAGTTCGTCTAAACAAGGCTATATTGTCAGAAAGTAAAGAGACCAGAGTTGCATGTAGACCTTATCTAAGATGGAAAATTCTGACTTAAAAGCGAGTGCAAACAAATTCCTTCATGGTTTTGTCTTCATAAATGCGCAAGAGCCTCACTCCTGCAAGGTTCCATTACAGGCTTCGTAGAGTTTTGATGCCTCTCCTCTGCAATTTGAAGTCGTCGACAGCAAAATTTTTATACAAATCAGCTTAAAACTTTAATCTAGTCCAATGGAGTCCTAAACACGATATACAAGAAAGTCGCTTTGCTTCTGACAGTTGCCACTTGCCTCTACCATGTATTGGCTCACATAGTCAGCCATCATAAGCTCACAAAATCACCTACAATGTTTCGGCTACCAGCTACCTCCGACACTGTTGACTGGTAGTCTGTTGTATTTATGAAATTGTGTACTGTCTGATTTAGAGTGCAATGGTTCTGATTTGTGAGGAACTTCTTAAAATGACAGGGCATGGCTAAAATGGATGTTTCTTGGAGCTTCTTGACATAAGACATTCTGAAAGAGCCACTCATCAGCTGTTTCGGGAGTGGTAGATCTTGCAAAATTTTGCTTAGGTGTTGCCAGTCTGCTCCATGAACTGTTTGAATTCATTTGACAGATGATTACTGTCGTCTGCATGAAAATGGACAGCCTTCTTGTTAATGTAACTCTCTTCATCTTTAGAGTGAAGGGTTCCTAAATAATTGATGCCCCTACGTATGAATCCATTCATATCTATTCGCATGTCAGTCGTCTTCATCAAACTCGGAACAACAAAGCTCCTATTGCAAATAAGACAGAAACGAGAGTTACTCAATATGCCGTGCCGCACATCAGAAGATTTGTCATCAGGTTGTCCTTCGAATGCTTTTTCTGGATTCCTTGCAATCATCCGGATTTATGACTAAGCAGATGAGCCGGTTGAGGTGGAAATTCTCGCCGGGTTGATGTGAATCTCAACCATCGATGTAATGACCCCTACATAAACCTTGTATCATCATCTGACGATCGCTAATGACCAGTTGGGGCCATACGTGAAGGAGAAATACTAGTATGGACACAGTCCACATGGACTAATCGACTCGCAACTGTTGAACTGTCGTGAGCCCCACCTAGAATCCGTGGTTGAAATTCAAGAGATTCCCTATTTGGCTGGCCAGTGGCCGTTTGAGATTCCAAGCCCGTTGAAAGAGGTCGATGAGGTCAAGATATGACTCCCTAGATTCCAGCTGCTCGTCCTCAAGCCTTGGTTCCTTACCAGGTTCCGGGCCTCACAAGGATCTCACGCTTAATCTTCCAAGGAGCGCAAAAAATCCTTCAACAGGAGAAGAGAACTCACTAATTGATGAATCCGTCATCTACCAATTGCCTATAAAACCAACCATGAGGTCAACATGCCTTCGAATTTTTGTCTAAATGAACAACTGAACTCTCTCTCTCAAATTTAAACAAAAAATAAAAATAAAAAATTGTTCGTTCATCTGACATTACAAAGTTGACTCATTAGATTTTACGTAGTTTTCAGCTCCAAAGAGGTGTCCCCTTATGTCACCGGTGCACTATATATGTACCCCCTCGAAGTAGACTTCAAGAAACCAAGGGAAGTGAGAACTCAATATATCAAGAAATGAAGCTTCACCATTCAACTCACTCTCGTGTATTGATCTTCGTCCTGGCCGTGGTGGTCGCTTTGGTGATTGCCAAGGCTCAAGTATGCAGGCCTAGTGACAAGGTCCAAGGGACTCAGGGCGAGTGCCACACTGATGACGGCGCCGCATGCTGCAAAAAAGGTGAGTTTTACACGACTTACAAATGCTTGCCGCCTGTGAGGAAATGCACCAAGGCGATATTGACCGAACAGCTTCGAGGAGGGTGGGGAACCAGGCATGCCTTCTAAGTGCGATAATCAGTACTATTCTGACGATATGCTGGTAGTGGCACTATCGACCGGGTGGTTCAATAAGGGGGAGAGATGCGACAAGGAGATAACTATCCATGGCAATGGGAGGAGCGTGAAGGTGAGGGTGGTCAATGAGCGCGACTCGACAATGGGGTGCAACGGGGATCATGATTTCCAGCCACCTTGCTCGAACAACAATGTCAATGCGTCGAAAGCGGTGTGGAAGGCTTTAGGCGTTCCCGAGAGCGATTGGGGGGAGATGGGGATCTTCTGGTCTGAGGACTGATGACATTTCTGAAGATGGGTCCATGAACTGATTCCAAAGAACGTATGAGACGAATTAGCAAGTTGTGTCTTTCCAAATTCCCATATTACAACTCATTGAAATAAGACTTGCCTGTCCATCATCATGTAACGAATAAGGCGATGGGGGGCTCAATGTAGTTGAAAAGAGAAAAGAATCGATGTGTTTGAAGCGGTGGGGTTTACGAGTTTACCTTCACATCACCATTTCTTCTGAGCACAAGAGATAGGAACAGCAAGAGATGTTCCTAATTCATTACAATAATCTACAATTAGCAGAACTGAATTAGCACTAGCATTTAGGACGTATAGAAGTTCAACAGTGAGATATGGCATTTAGTGGAATTATTATCCCAATCTTAGGTTACAAAGCAAATGAGATGAACGGTTAGAGAAGAGATCAAACTAGATTTTCAAGGTTCAGGCTTGCTTTTTCTCTTTTCATTTATTCACTGAACTTTGAGCTTACTCTCCTCATTGAACAATCACTTTTACAGTAGCTTCTAAAGAAAACAGAGTTCTCGAGCAAGCGGAATATGAGCAAACTCATACAAATAAATACTTTGAAAAGCGTTTGGGTGATGGCATAAAATGGACCAGGTCGGTTTCTACGCTGCATAAGTAGGTCATCTTGAATCTTTTGAAAGTAACCCCTCAAACTCCATGAAGTTTAGTCAAATGTCCAAAGCACTTGCTGAATTTTAGTTCTTCTACAATCTTAGATCGGTAAAAGCAAAGAACCTCACGAGCAAATAAAAGCAAACACAGTCATAGACAATTGGGGAAGTCTAGCAAACTAATCCTAAACAAAATGAAGCAGCAGAACCCAAATTTACCTTCTGCAATGACTCGATTTAACTTCTGCAACATGAACTAAATTAACAATAACAAAACAAAATTAGAGAAGAGCATTAGCTTTCACGATGCATTAGATATTCAGTTCAAACACACAAAAAATTCAATCAAACAATACCCAGTGGAGCTAATAGAACAAGATCTGTTATCAATTACAGAATTCACCCTAAGGCCAAAATCACGCATACTATACACATGCTAGCACAATATGCATAGATATTTCATATGTCTCAACAGTGCATGAGAATCGACTGCACACACCAGCCTTTTCTGACCTTCATGAAATTCCCAACAGCTTCTTTATGTCCCCCTGCAGCCACAGACATTGTTTCATTAGTTTAGTAAGTGGACATTAAAGTTTTTTCAGTACTCAAGCACATCTAGGAGACCATCTTGTGATTAAATATAGACCACATGATCCCAAAGCACCAATTGGAGAAAAACATGATCTGTAAGAAGGTATACCTCAATGGTAAGAGGAGACGTCGTTGGGTAATAACGATTTATAATCACCCCATTCTGATCTACCAGGAACTTGGCAAAGTTCCACTGAATATCATCCTTGAACATTCCCCATTTCCCTGATTTCAGGAACTGATATAGTGGCACTGCGTTTTCCCCATTCACTTCAATCTAACAAAAGAACAAGGAAGTTGCATGTTCATTCCTTGTTGCTCAACCATCCCTCAGACCACAAATACAGAATTTGGAAAAGAAAGAAACTATTCAAGAATTTTGGTGGTGATAATTATGCGAACAAAGGAAACTAAATGTTCAAGCAGCACCTTGAATATAATGAGGCATTTACATCTTAGGGGAGGTCAAGCCATTGTAACTTAAATTTGTGTCTAAACAAGGCTTTCAGAAAGTAGGAGACCAAAAAAATTGCCTGTAGACCTTATCGAAGATGGGAAATTCTGACTTAAAGCGGGTGCAGACAAATTCCTTGATCTCATTGTTTGTTCCTGGTTCCTCATCACCAAACTGATTGCATGGGAAGGCCAGTATCTCCAAGCCTGCACCAATTCACTCATCAGGAAAACCCAAGGTCACTCAAGCATTACCTTCTCACAATTTTGGTTCAGGATAATCAATTTCTATGCCACTGAACATCTAGAACAGTCACAAATCAAATGTGCATAGTAAAACTGGAAAGAAAATAGAGCTAACACAAGAAAAAAAATCTCATAATTTGCAAATGGAGTATTGCAAGTTGGAGAATAGAAAGCATATATTAGGTCAATGAAGTGAGAATGAAGGACCAAACAAAGGCTGAGTATTGATCTTTCTATTCCTTTTTCCCCTTGCTGACATAAATATTAGCAGTAAATGTCACATTCCAAGATCTGCAGGTTAGATTTTTTTCACCAGAGCCAGCCCTACAAAGTAAGAGAATACTTCATTGAAAAAAGAAGTAGATGAAGTACATTCATCCTTAGAGCACCAGAAGTGTAGGCCATACGAAAAAATATAACACTGGCAGTGATGTGAAAAAGTGTTGGTGAGTGGCTGCTCAAGACTATGCTTACAATAAGATTCCCTAAGACGATAACAGCTAGAGTGAGCACTATAAGTTAAGAGATCATTGTGAAAGTTTCCGACCAGTTTCAAAACCAAAGAATGGAAGATGCAAAGAATGAGAGATTTGTCCACGAAGGTTGACGACAAAAACTCGGATCTCCTCAACCGGTAAAGTAGTAACCCAGTTCTTTTCCATCCTCAGCACCATACACCAGAGTATAGTTTTATACCAAGGATTAGAATTGACAAACCATTACTTTAAAATTCCAACTTCTGCAGCCCTGGTGGATTAGTCACCTAAGGAAGATGGGAACTCAAACGTAGAGGTTGAAGAGCTCACCTTTATCTTTGTACCTCTCATACAACTGGTTTAGCTCGGTATAGTTTGAGTTAGTCAATCCACTGCCAAAACCAAACGACAATTGAGTAAATATATTTACAGGGAAAATCTAGAGAATATCCATTTGGTGAGCTGTTGAAATGTAAAATGAAACTAAGCTATTAAATGCATCACATCTCCATAACAATATCTCCGAATTCAAAGGTTCATGCTACCAACAATCACCGGGCACTCCCTTCTCTCTGAGTTTCTACAAAATCTCTCTTCCTCAGATCCACTATCATATTTGTTTTCCTCAGTAAAACCTCGGTAATAAGAGACAGAACAAAGGGAAGAAAAAAAAGGTGGATAAGGTACATACCATTTCGAGGCCACATTCACAATAAGCAAGACCTTCCCTCTATATTCACCCAGACTTACATCATTTCCCTTCTCATCCTGCATTTTAAAGAACTAAAAGCTTTAGACATTTATTACCTGAAGCAGCTCCATCAAGTTCACATATAATGGGGGAATGAAAAACATTATCTTCAGTCAGATGCCAGAAAGGACACCTCCAATTGAACTAGTGCAGCGGGAAGAGACTGTGAAATGCCTATTTCTTAATACACATATCAAAATGAAGGAACAGGCTAAAAAGAGACCCTTTTAGAATGCGACATCTGAAAAGGGAAAGAAGCAGAAAAGAACCTCCTGCCTTTCAGTTGGCCCCAAGATCGATCTCTTCGCAACCGTTTCTCACCAGTGACAACAAAAATGATTCAATATAATATAGCAAGTATCCTCTGGCTCTCAACAACTACTGCCATGCAAAGTCAACTAGCTTTTCATCACCCATTCACATCAAAGATGCAATCTTTCAATGTTTCCAACAATAATCATACTTGGCCCAATTCAAGAATCCCAAACAAACGGGCCGATCCTCCAAAAGGGGACATTATCATCACCACTATTAAGCTCTTTACCGAAATAGTTCAGTTCAAGAACGAGATCCACAAAGCTAGTGAACTTGCGAGAGAGTTTGTGTTCAGAGAACATTCAACTAGGCTCTCAACAACTACCGCCATGCAAAGTCAACTAACTTTTCATCACCCATTCAAGTCAAAGATGCAATCTTTCAATGCTTCCGACAATAATCACACTTGGGCCTATTCAAGAATCCCAAAAAAACGGCTGATCCACCAAAAGGGAACATTATCATCATCACTGTTCAGTTCTTTATCGAAACAGTTCGGTTCAAGAGCAAGCTTCGCAAAGCTAGAGAACTTGCGAAAGAGTTTGTGCCCAGAGAACATTCAGCTAGCTCCCAACAAATACTGCTACGCAAAGTCAACTAGCTTTTCATCACCCATTCACACCAAAGATGCAATCTTTCAATGTTTCCGACAGTAATCATACTTGGGCCGATTCAAGAATCCCAAACAAACGGCCGATCGTCCAAAAGGGAACATTCTCATCACCACTATTAAGCTCTTCATCGAAACAGTTTGGTTCAAGAACAAGCTTCACAAAGCTAGTTGCGAAAGGGCTTGTGCCCAGAAAACATTCAGACTCGCAAAGCCAGACAAAGAAAGAACCCAACATCACGGAGTGATCCAGAAAAAGGTTTGAAATTTCTCAGGTGGGTGATGAACTGATGGGACAAACCTTGACAGCGAGCTCGTAAATTGGTCGTGGGTCCTGCATCAGTTGGCTCGTCATCGCCTCTTCTTGTCCGAACTCAACGGGGCTCCCGGAACTTTTTGCCTATTTGAAGTGGGGCGAAGGGGAAAAAAGAACAATTACAGAAAGCACCTGCAAACTTTGCTAAATATGCATTTCACGCCTTGTTTTTTCGAATCTTTATACTTTACCCTCTGTGATTTTACGAATGTATGATTTGTAATTTGGAAAATTATTTAAAAATTCATAAACATATTACATGGTGATTGATTCATTCTTGAATCTTGTGCTAATTTAATCTTAATTTTTTTGATAATTTGTCAATATAATATTTCGAGTTAATTTTGACTATAAATTATTGACATGAACGTTAATTAATTTATAAAGATGAAAAATATATTTTAAAAAATATATTTCAATTTTTCAAATTTTCCCCTTTTTTTTTTGTGGTCGGTCACTAACTGACCATAGGCAAAAGAAAAAGAAAAGGATAAAAAAAAAGAAGAAAAAAAAGGTAAAATTCAAAAATATTTAAAAAAGGGAAAAATTGTCAACATCCACACATATGATGGCTAGCAGCCACTTGACACAATGACATCCATGTGTTTGTCTATTTTGTAGTTGTACATTAAAACAACACCGCATAAATGGGGATGGATTGCACCACGGCCTTAATGGACACTTCCTTTCTAGCTTTCAACTTTGCTATTAACACAGTCTAGAATTCAAGCAAACATTTCCCTTTTGGATCTCCTCCAATCTTGCAAAGGTGTACCAAAGCATTTGTCTATTTTGTAATTGTAGATGATCCGCCATTGTTGCTAGTAGATTCTCATAGCAACTTTTAATAATAGAGACACAAAACTTGTTTAAGTTAGTAACTTGACCGGAAGCTTGACGGAATTGGTTAAATACGATAGCAAGATTTTTTATTCTCTCTCATGCATCCATCCGGGAAGTAAATTGAGTTGTTCGTGGGTAAGTGTGACGTGTTGTCGTTTGGTCCAAAAGCCTTTGTCGTGACAAACAACTTACTCAACCTCTTCAATTCATCCCGGAAGCTTCTCTCAATTGACGTACGCGGGCCGTCACACCCATCCCGGTGCGTCAGGCGGTGGGGGTGACAGCATCCCCATCATCACTCCGTCACGGCGAATGTGAACGGATACGTACTCCTGAATGACGTGGGTCTATCTTGAATGACTGGGCCTCCAGATAGACCCACGTCATAGGACACAATCGCGCGCACACGGATGAACGTCAGTCCCGGCAGGGTGGGACAATCGATCTTTGTCAGCTCGACCTCCACATCAGATGGAAGGCCGTAAAATACTCCCAGCGTGATGGCAGGGAGCGGCATCGTACTAATCTGAAATGTTGGTCCCCGAAGGGGTGAGTACAACCACTCAGCAGGTAAAGTAATCCAATCAACACTCAATGCATTTAAACAATACGAACAATTTCAAAAGACTTAAGACAGCCCAGAGTAGACAAAAGGGCTATGCGGACAGACGTATGAGGCCCTTGGAATTTAGAATAGGGGATCATGTGTTTCTTAAGGTATCCCCGTTAAAAGGAGTATCTCATTTCGGAATGAAAGGAAAGTTGAGTCCTAGATTCGTTGGACCTTTTGAGATACTTGAGAGAATAGGAGATGCAGCTTATCGATTGGCGCTACCTCCAAATTTGGGAAATTTGCATGATGTGTTTCATGTGTTGATGCTAAGAAAGTATCAGCCGGACCCGGTCACATACTCGATCATGAAGCCATCAAAGTGGATGAGAAAGTGAGATATATCGAGGAACTGTGCAAATACTTTTGGATCGGAAAGAACAAATTCTCAGGAATAAGAAGATTCCTTTGGTGAAAGTATTGTGGCGACATCACGACAAGGAGGAAGCCACATGGGAAAGTGAAGACCAGATGAAGGAAAAGTACCCTACCTTTTTGAGGACGTATGTAACGTTTAATTTCGAGGACGAAATTTTCTAAGGAGGGGAGAGTTGTGGCATCCTAAGAATTAAGAGCAAGCCCTAAGGTGCCCTAAGGTGCCCTAAAGCTTTTAAATAGGTAATGAATTTACCTATTGGTTTGTGTTTTAGCCTTAGTTTTTCTTCTTAAGGCTTTATGCCTTGTGCCTTGTGTTTTTAATCTAAGTTTTTGAAACTTTGGTTATAAGGTAATTAATGAGGATAATCTATGCTTGGTCATGGATTTTTTTTATAGATTAATTTTCTCATAGATTAAACATTATAGGATTTTTAATTAGGTGAAATTTAATGGAAAAGAAGGTTGGATTGGGCCTTGGGCCCAAGGGTGGACCCTAATGGGCCAAGTGGCCGGCCCATTAAGGCCCACAAGGTGGCTGTCGTCGGCCCAAGGGAGGGGAAGAAGTGGCCGGCCCACTTCTTCCAAGAAGCCCAAGCCCAAAGCCCATTGCATGTGTGTCTTGCCAAGTGGCAAGGAGGCCTTGCATGCATTGGCTCTTGGGAAGGCAAGGCAATGATTGCCTTTGGGGAAACTTAAGGAAGGAGATGGCCGAATGGGGGGAGGGTGTCGCACGGTGAGAGAGAGAGAGAGAGAGAGAGAGAGAGAGAGAGAGAGAGAGAGAGAGAAGCTTGCGAGAGAGAGGAGGAGGAGCTGTCGTTCGCCGCCGTTCACCGCCGTTTGCCGCCGTTCCTCTTTGCGTTTAAGGCAAGTCTAGGGTCCATCACTTCTCTTTGCATGTGTGTTTGCATGTTGGTTGGATTTTTGGTGGTTTAAAGCTACGAAAATGGAGTTAGGATGGGTTGTTCTTGAAGATGTATGCTGTTCTCGCACGAATCCTTGGAGTCAGAATCTTGTGGGAGCTTGCATGCATGTTTGGAGTTTAATTTTGGCTCGGATCTCTTCATGAAAGTTGTAGCTAACACCTTTAACTATGACATAATAAAATTTCGTGCAAAATGATGAAGATTTAAGGGGTCAAAACCTCATTCATCGGAGACCCTAGATCTGGAACTATTTTACTGACCTTGTGATAGATTTGTGGCTGCATGTTGGTTTTTATCCCGAATCTCTCTTCGACTTCTTCATGAAACTTGTAGAACACATCTTAAGGATCAACATAATCAAATTTGAAGCAAAATGAACAAGTATAGCTTAGGAAATCAACCTGATCTTGAAGATGATGAATCTGGAGTCGCGGTATGGGACACCCGAGACTTCGTGGAACCATATGAAGGTTTTACTTTGGTAGTTTGGCCTAAGTTATTTCATGAAAGTTGTAGGGGATCCTTAGAAGTATAACATATCCAAATTTCAGAGAAAACGAAGAAGGGTAGGTAGGTCGAACCTCCATATTTCGGACATAGGACTCTGGACATTTCGGTAATCTGACCAGTAGCTTCGTATGGCTATAAAAATTTATCTAAAATGAATTTGGCCTATATTCCTTCGTGAAAAGTTTAGATTAATGTCTTAACTATAACCTGATAAAAGTTCATAATTTTCTGAGGTCGTCTGGGCATTTTAATTGAATTACTTAGAAAACTGCACATTCTGCCTTTGTCCGAGTTTCCATCCTGAAATTGTGGTAATATTGCTTTTTGTGTAAAAAATTGATTGGCTATGCATTTTCTGTGGAAATTCACCATTTTATTGCATTAAATTATTATATGCTTTGATTTCATGAATTTGGGATTTGTGTGATTATTTAATTTAATTAATTGCAAAGTAGAATACATTGGAATTTAAATAAATTCTAAATGCATTTGGTAAGTACATTGTTTTTAGTGGCATATAATCCCATAAGGACTTAATTACTATGAGTGATTGCATTTTAATGCATGTATGTAAATGCTTAATGATGAATGTATAAGAACGATGATGATCTTATTTTGCCATTACATCATGTGCATGGTATATTGAGACCTAAATTGGCAAACATGAGTATGGTAAATGAGGAAACTGTTTGTGGCGGATGATAATGCCCTGGGAGTACCAGGATGCCCGGGATGGGGGGTGCCGGATGCCCGGAAATGTATAGAGATACATGACCGGATGGCCCTGGGAGTATCGGGATGCCGGAATGGTTGGGTCTTTGGAAGCCTCGGAGGTCTTTGCCCGAGGGGATGCCTCGTGATGCCAGTTGGGATGCGAGATGCCCGGGATGTGGGGGTGCCGGATGCCCGGTGGCCATGAATGGCATAATTTCGGAGGTTCTTCTCGTAATGCCTGGATAGGGCGCGGGTGTAAAGTATGGGATGGATGATCCCGAGAAAGGGTGATGTGATGATTAATTGAGAACTAAAGTGGAAATTAAATCATGCATATGTGACGTGATGATGATGACATGCATGGGAAATATGACATGATGACATGATGGCATGTACATAAGATATGATGATGACATGCATGAGTAATATGGCATGATGACATGCATATGTGATATGGTGTGATGATAATCACTTATGATATAGTGACATGATGACATGATGATATGATGACATGGTGACATGATGACATGTATGGATCATATGGTATGATGATGATGATCATTCGTAATTTATGCTATGTACGTATTATGATTGTGATGATGAGGTATGATGGCATATACATGGCTTCGAGGTAAGTACACTGCAATGCATGAATGACATGTATTTTGAAATTGTTCGTATTGTTTAAATGCATTGAGTGGTGATTGGATTCCTTTATCTGCTGAGTGGTTGTACTCACCCCTTCGGGGACCAACATTTCAGATTAGTACGATGCCGCTCCCTGCCGTCACGCTGGGAGTATTTTACGGCCTTCCATCTGATGTGGAGGTCGGGCGCGAGAGATCGGTGTCCCACCCCGGACGCGTTCATTCGTGTGCGCGCGATTGTGTCCTATGACGTGGGTCTATCTGGAGGCCCAGTCATTCAGGAGTACGTATCCGTTCACATTCACCGTGACGGAGTGATGATGGGGATGCTGCCACCCCCACCGCCTGACGCACCGGGATGGGTGTGACGGCCCGCGTACGTGGAGTAGGAGTTGGCAACTTTTTGGGATGTGGCCGACACTAGTAGTCCGAGGGGAGGTCCTTACACGCTGTTTTAGTGGGTCGTGGGTTCCTTTTTGAGGTTGAAGGTCGAGCATGGATGAGTCTTGGCCTACCCTTTTGATGTACCGACCCGTGTTACCCTTCGTAAATATATATGTAAATAAAAGTGGTTCAGCCTTGTGCTTTCTTTTAATTGAAATAGTCGGTGTACATTGTGCTGTCGTGAGGGAAGCGAAGTGTTGGTGAGACTCGCTTCTTATTTCCGCTATGAGTCGCGCAAATCCTTAAAGCCTTTTTAAAAGGAAAAGAAAAGAAAATTTTTACGCCTAAGCGTCGGCCTGAATCTTTCTTCTATCGCTGTATAAGTTGTTTTTGTATTGCTTTCTTTCGCATAGTATCGTGGCGACCCTATCGGGTTTTGGGGGCTCCACGGCGGTTGGTATCGAGCCCCCAAAACCCGATAGGGTCGCCACAGATACTATGCGAAAGAAACCAAGATAAAAACAACTTATACAGCGATAGAAGAAAGATTCAGGCCGACGCTTAGGCGTAAAAATTTTATTTTCTTTTCCTTTTAAAAAGGCTTTAAGGATTTGCGCGACTCATAGCGGAAATAAGAGGTGAGTCTCACCAACACTTCGCTTCCCTCACGACAGCACAATGCACACCGACTATTTCATGTAAAAGAAAGCACAAGGCCGAACCACTTTTATTTACATATATATTTACGAAGGGTAACACGGGTTGGTACATCAAAAGGGTAGGCCAAGACTCATCCATGCTCAACCTTCAACCTCAAAAAGGAACCCACGACCCACTAAAACATCGTGTAAGGACCTCCCCTCGGACTACTAGTGTCGGCCACATCCCAAAAAGTTGCCAACTCCTACTCCACGTACGCGGCTATCACTCCCATCCCTAAGGTGCGGCGGTGGGGGTGGCAAGCATCCCCATCATCACTCCGTCACGGCGAATGTGAACGGATACGTACTCCCGAATGACCGGGCCTCCGATAGACCCACGTCATAGGACACAATCGCGCGCACACGGATGAACGTGGCCCCTCCCGGCAGGGTGGGACAATCGATCTCGTCGCCCGACCTCCACATCGATGGAAGGCCGTAAAATACTCCCCCGCGTGACGGCAGCAGGAGCGGCATCGTACTAATCTGAAATGTTGGTCCCCGAAGGGGTGAGTACAACCACTCAGCAGATAAATGAATCCAATCACCACTCAATGCATTTAAAAAATACGAACAATTTCAAAATACATGTCATTCATGCATTGCAGCGTACTTACCTCGAAGCCATGTATATGCCATCATACCTCATCATCACAATCATAATACGTACATAGCATAAATTACGAATGATCATCATCATCATACCATATGATCCATACATGTCATCATGTCACCATGTCATCATATCATCATGTCATCATGTCACTATATCATAAGTGATTATCATCACACCATATCACATATGCATGTCATCATGCCATATTACTCATGCATGTCATCATCATATCTTATGTACATGCCATCATGTCATCATGTCATATTTCCCATGCATGTCATCATCATCACGTCACATATGCATGATTTAATTTCCACTTTAGTTCTCAATTGATCATCACATCACCCTTTCTCGGGATCATCCATCCCATATTTTACACTCGCGCCCTATCCAGGCATTACGAGAAGAACCTCCGGAATTATGCCATTCATGGCCACCGGGCATCCGGCACCCCCACATCCCGGGCATCTCGCATCCCAACTGGTATCACGAGGCATCCCCTCGGGCAAAGACCTCCGAGGCTTCCGGCACTCAACCATTCCGGGCATCCTGATACTCCCAGGGCCATCCGGCCATGTATCTCTATACATTCCGGGCATCATCATCCTCCACAAACAACTTTCCCATTTACCATTACTCATGTTTGCCAATTTAGGTCTCAAAATACCATGCACATGATGCAATGACAAAACAAGCTCACCTTCGTTCTTGTACATGCATCATCAAGCATTTGCATACATGCAGTAAATGCAATCACCCATAGTAATTAAGTTCTTATGGACTTATATGCCACTAATAACAATGTACTTACCAAATGCACTTAGAATTTATTTAAATTCCAATTTATTCTACTTTGCAATTAATTTAATTAAAATAATCACACAAATCCCAAATTCATGAAATAAAAACATATAATAATTTAATGCAATAAAATGGTGAATTTCCACAGAAAATGCATAGCCAATCAATTTCTACACAAAAGGCAATATTACTAAATTTCCGCATAGAATCTCGGACAAGGGCAGAATGTTCAGTTTTCTAAGTAATTCAATTAAAATGCCCAGACGACTTCAGAAAATTATGAACTTTTACCAGGTTATAGTTAAGACATTAATATAAACTTTTTACGAAGGAATCTAGGCCAAATTCATTTTAGATAAATTTTTATAGCCATACGAAGCTACTGGTCAAATTACCGAAATGTCCAGAGTCCTATGTCCGAAATATGGAGGTTCGACCTACCTACCCTTCTTCGTTTTCTCTGAAATTTGGATATGTTATACTTATAAGGATCCCCTACAACTTTCATGAAGGAACTTAGGCAAAAATACCAAAGAAAAACCTTCATATGGTTCCACGAAGTCTCGGGTGTCCCATACCGCGACTCCAGATTCATCATCTTCAAGATCAGGTTGATTTCCTAAGCTATACTTGTTCATTTTGCTTCAAATTTGAGTATGTTGATCCTTAAGATGTGTTATACAAGTTTCATGAAGAAGTCGAAGAGAGATTCGGGATAAAAACCAACATGCAGCCACAAATCTATCACAAGGTCAGTAAAATAGTTCCAGATCTAGGGTCTCCGATGAATGAGGTTTTGACCTCTTAAATCTTCATCATTTTGCACGAAATTTTAGTATGTCATAGTTCAAGGTGTTAGCTACAACTTTCATGAAGAGATCCAAGCCAAAATCAAACTCGAAACATGCATGCAAGCTCCCACAAGATTCTGACTCCAAGGATTCGTGCGAGAACAGCATACATCTTCAAGAACAACCCATCCTAACTCCATTTTCGTAGCTTTAAACCACCAAAAATCCAACCAACATGCAAACACACATGCAAAGAGAGGTGATGGACCCTAGACTTGCCTTAAACGCAAAGACGAATGGCGGCAAACGGCGGCGAACGGCGGCGAACGGCAGCTCCTCCTCCTCTCTCGGCCTCCTCCTCTCTCTCTCTCGGCCTCCTCCTCTCTCTCGCAAGCTTCTCTCTCTCTCTCTCTCTCTCTCTCTCTCTCTCTCTCTCTCTCTCTCTCTCACCGTGCGACACCCTCTCCCCATCCGGCCATCTCCTTCCTTAAGTTTCCCCAAAGGCAATCATTGCCTTGCCTTCCCAAGAGCCAATGTATGCAAGGCCTCCTTGCCACTTGGCAAGACACACATGCAATGGGCTTTGGGCTTGGGCTTCTTGGAAGAAGTGGGCCGGCCACTTCTTCCCCTCCCTTGGGCCGACGACAGCCCACCTTGTGGGCCTTAATGGGCCGGCCACTTGGCCCATTAGGGTCCACCCTTGGGCCCAAGGCCCAATCTAACTTTCTTTTCCATTAAATTTCACCTAATTAAAAATCCTATAATGTTTAATCTATGAGAAAATTAATCTATAAAAAAAAAAATCCATGACCAAGCATAGATTATCCTCATTAATTACCTTATAACCAAAGTTTCAAAAACTTAAATTAAAAACACAAGACACAAGGCACAAAGCCTTAAGAAGAAAAATGTTTGGTCCAAAAGCCTTTGTCGTGACAAACAACTTACTCAACCTCTTCAATTGTCTTCGCAAAATGACACTTTCATGTTGCATAGGACTCACCTAACTAAATAATAGGATATTTCACTTATTTAACAATATTCCTTATCATCTAAGTCGTGTTAGTGTTCTTATATGCATAGGTGCAAGTCTCATAATGCGTGGATCTTAATCGTTATTTTGTCTTACATATTCTCATTTAATCGTTTTAGAGATATACTATTTGAGTGAGTTAGTGAGTGTGCATTTTCTTTTTTATACATGTTTCAATATCAAAATTTTAATCTTTTCTATATATAACATTTCTCCTAAAATCTTGATGTATCTTCATCTTTCTATACGTACAACTTACTTGATTGTTATACCCTCGTTACTTCATACTATAAATGATTTCACTTAATTATCGTCTACCATAATTTTAGGATCCATGTGCATACATGCTCTATTGTTAAAAATGTGATTTCATTTTGGATGATCATATTGTAATATGGAGTTATTGTTCTCTCTCTCTCTCAAACTCCCTTCCCCTTCCTTCCCCAGGAGCTTTGACTCCGCTCACACATATCGACCAGGCGCAGCAAGATTCGAATCCGCCGGCTCAGATGAGCGGCTCTTGGTTTATCTATGCCTTTTGAGTGACAAGGGGCTGACGGATTACGGACACGGTCAGTTCAAAAATAGGTTCAAGAAGAAATGTCTCGTTGGGCGTAGCTAATGTGACTTTCTTGGTCTAACTCTATAATTCCGTACTTCGCATTCTACCTCTCCAAAGTTCCTTTCAAACCTCCTTTCTCTCTTTGACAATTCGCTTACGAAAATTTTTTTCCGTCATAAGTTATACACTAAGCATGGTCATCTCAAAAGCTGTATTGCACTTCCTTCTACTCCTAGCTTGAGCGGAAGAGATTGAAAACAGATGGAAAAACAGTCTTCTATTTGAAACTTAAAATTAAAACGTTACTAGCTGCAAGAACTGCAGCGTAATTGAACAACATCCATACATAAGAAGTCTCCTTCAAAAGGTACTCCCCAAATCTGCTTCCATTATTATTCATCAACCAGAATCAGAAACTGTCCACCCTTCTGGAATTCACTCGACTCCCATCAGTTTCTTCACATCCTTCTGCAATCGCAGGGGAAACAGTCGGCATTACTCAGCAATGAACTTAAGGATTAGGAATATATGGCACGTGAAACAAGCGCTCAGTTACTTTTACCTCAAAACTTAGGGGTGAAGTTGTTGGAGCGTAACGGTTGACCACATTCCCCTCTTTGTCGACCAGGAACTTGGCAAAGTTCCACTTGATGCCGTCACCAAAGAACCCGCCTTTGCTAGATTTCAGGTGTTTATACAATGGATCAGCATTAGCACCATTCACATCAACCTGTATAAAGTGCACACATATAATGTTGTTACCATCTTGCTCACCAGTAATGAGAGAGAGAAGAAGGTTTAAAAATCCACAATGTCTATCTAGTTATTTGTATGATTAAGATCCTAGTCGTAAGCAGTTCTACAATACCACGTTGGAGTTGGATCCAGCATCCTGACAGAAAGCTTCTACCAAGAAAACAAAAACAAATAAAAAAATTTACCTTAGAAAAGACGGGGTATTCAGCCTTAAATCGAGTGCAGGCAAATTCTTGGATCTGCTCGTTGGTCCCTGGTTCCTGAGATCCGAATTGGTTGCATGGAAAAGCCAGAATCTCCAGACCTGCATTGCAGTAAGGGAATAGAGTCATCTTCTTACATCTTCCCACCCAGATTTCATTTGTGCAAACCATTGATACTCCAGGGTAATGAATTGTTAGACAAAAAGTAAGACATTGTTGGGTCTGATGCGGAAGGTTGAAGAGATTGACATGTGACTGCTCCATATCAAAGTAACAATGGAAGATCTGTCAGGGAACAAAAGTGACTGCAAATCCTTTACTCCGTTGGGCCACTTCTACTGTGCTTCACAATTTATAACAAAGGACGCCGAATGTGTATTCAACTATTGCAGAAGCCCTAATTTCACTAAAATCACAATGTTCCATGAACTCATTCCATGGAGGAACCATAAGGAAAGAAGACAGCAATTAGTCCTACTCCTAGGCAAAATAACAGCTACATTGGGACCAATGTAATAGCTTGGTCTGACCCATCACTGTCTAGTGCATCAGAGCTAATTCAAATTGTGCCAAGAGGGAGAAACAAAATTAACATACCTTGATTTCTGTACTTCTCATAAAGCTTACTAAGCTCTGTGTAGTTTGAGTTTGTCAAGCCACTGCATCACAACAAGCGAGCGCACACCAGTAAGAATCTTAACCAGAATCTCAAATCAAAGGAAATCATTTGGAAGGCCACAGTTTGCTCATGAAACATTGTTGGTCAATTCTCGTCTGTTGACAATGATCATACTGATTTTTGAAGCACCCGGGATAAAAGAACAGAAACACAAAATTGGCACTTGCACTAAATCTAGTCCACAAGGACAGGAACATAAATATGGTGAGATATGTTCTCATTAATCTTAGACCGAAAAGGACTATTGAACATCAATCAAACGATTACCATTGCGATGCAACATTGACGACCAGCAGGACTTTCCCCTTGTACTGGCTGAGATTGACATCATTCCCCCTAGCATCCTACAACAAAAGTCACATTAAGGATCGCGAAAAAACCAATTCGTGGTTACATGGAACAAACTTGATTAACAAACACAAACTCAACGGTAACATGACTCAAGGCGAAAAAGCCATTGCAGTTTGCGCTACGACTGAGCACGACCAATTTCACTAAAACTTCGCCAAACCCACCTATTTCTCTTCCTCAAACATCTAATAAAAATTTGAAAAGGGTACTTATCAGAAGATCATGTCAACAAGTTCTACAGAAATTCCTACTTTCGTTCCACTTTATATATCCAGCACACCAACTTTTGGCCCGACTAATCCCACAAAACGACAAAGGCGAGACCTTTACGAGTTATTAAGAAAACCGACCCAAGCCCTCTCACGCATCCACATGGAAAACACGAAAAAGGCGAGACCTTTACGAGTTATTAAGAAAACCGGCCAAAACCCAGACCTTGACGGTGAAGTCGTGAACCGAGGCTTTCTGGGATTGGCTCGCCATCGCGCGACTCGATCTCGAAGCGCTGAACTCGGGTACCTTGCGGCTGCGATGAGGGGTAAAAGGAAATCCTTTTCCGGTCGGCGAAGATGACGCGAATCGAGGAGGGATCTGAATGGTCGGGTTCGGGTGGGAGGAGGAGGTGGGGAGATGCGAGGAAGAAGCTTTAATGGCGGAACTTGTTCGGGGCAGAAGACGCGCGTAAGAAGAACGGAGCATGTGATGATGGAAACCGGGTGCAGCGAGGGCGTTATATATACATTTTCAGTCCGACCACGCGTACGAGGATTGCGTACACGGTTGTTCCACGTAGATTGGTCTTGTCCAAGTGCTCGCCTTGCGTCGATCATTCTAGAAACTTGGAATTTCGTCAATGCATACGTAAGCCAATCTGCATGCCGATAAAGGGGAAATTCCAAATAAAAACTTATTAAAGTTCTCCCGTTTTCTCCAATAAGAATATGAAGTAAATATTATTTCAAATAATGATTTAAAATGTCTTTAATTTTTCGGATAAAGTTTTAAAGTGAACCTTGTTTCACCGTCCTTCACCGACGATAAGGCGATTGCCACAGGACAGAGGGAGCGCTCTCTCACCTGCGTTTTTTTTTTTGGTTTCTAGGATCCGGCCTAGCATAACCTTACGGGTGCTCATTGCCAGCCCCAACGTCGACCACCAACTATATATGGAGGGGAGTTAGCCTAAGACCCCACTATGAGGGCTCCCCACTTAAGACGTTATTAATCGGAGATTCAAACTCGTTCCCTTGGCGATGAGGTAGTGAGGTGCAAACTATCACGGCTATCCACCGGTGGGTTGCGTTTTTTTTTTTTTTTTCTTCTTTAAAATTTAAAATTTAATTTAATTTAGATTGTATTTAGATGAAAATACCCCTGATCGGCTATAATTTATTACTGGTTGGCAAGCCAAAGGCTATGCCTTTATTTGAAATGTTCATAACTACTTCACGCCTTTTGTTAAAACTGATATAGGTACTTTAAACTTTTATTTAAAATAAAATTCACTTTAAATCCTTATTTGAGAAAATGAATCACTTTGAGCATTTATTTGAAATTTTCTCTCATTTAATTATAATTTGCATTTGGAATTTTGCAGTGGATTTCGATTTTAAAAGCATTTTAGTTGATTAAGCAAATAATGAGAATAATTGGATAAGTGATATCATGATATAATGCGAAACTCCTACTTATTTACAAGTCTTTTTATCAACGCAAAATGCTTAACTCACTGTTGTGTCTTTTGTTATGAAAAAGTAACTTTTATAGCAAAATCAGGTCGTGCATTCTTCTCAATGGCCTTGTTAACAGAGCATTGAAATTTCACAATATTAATCAGGCGAATTTGTATATTCGTTAGTTCTATTATAATTTTATTTAATTGTAACAAGTACTCGATAGAATTTTTAAGAATGATCTGAAATTGCCTCATAAAGTATTTCCTACTTTTGGCTTGTAATGGAAAGACATTCAACCGTGAGATGTGCAATGATGTGAACAGCCTTACCATTTCCTGGCCGCTTGTTAGGTGGCCTTACTTTGGTTGCGGCTTCTAGAATATTTCAGTTCACATGATTCAGGTTTGGAGAAGATGAACGCCTCCTGAATCCAATCCTGAGTATTAGTTCACGGACAATTTGTTTAAAACTTAAAATCGACTCGTTTGGAAAGAGAATGTCATTTTCAGTTAATCGTCTTCTAATATAATATTCAAAGAGTGAATCGGGGTCATAATTTGATCGAATGTATTGGAAAATGACTTCTTGGCAATGAAATTAAATCTTTTTACTCCGATTGGTTGAGTGATTAAGCCTCATATACACAAAGACAAAGTAAGTTGTATATACTAGTTCAGATTATTAGTTAGCAGAAGGTCGGATTAGAGGTAATATGAGAGGAAAGATGTTGCAATCAACTCAAGAAATAATCTCATCTTCCTTTGCATTTGCAGGATCTTTATCTTGTACAAACAAATAAACAAAAAGCTTAATGAATAACCCAAAACCACAAAATGATACCATAATGGAGTCAGCTATAGTCTTGTCATTCTCTCCAGCAGATTGTTCATCGTTATGGTGAAAGCATCCTGAAACTTGCTAAACCTCGAATCCGAATCGCCGTAGACCAGACCTGGCAAGAGTTCGTACACGATGTAGCTCCTCATGTCCTCCCTCTCCTGCACGGGCACCTTCATTAGCCTCTCCACCACATCCACCTTCCTCTGCCTCACCTCCTCCTGGTCCACGAACACCGAGAACTTGCTGCGGTCCTCCGGCAAGTGCCACGGGTACTGGTAGTACGCCGTGAAAGGGTCGAACAGCACCGGAATGCAGCCTGCCACAAGGGAGTCGAATAGTGACTTCCTTGTCGGGCTGTCCCCGGGAGGCTGCAGGCAGAATTCAGACTCTGTGAAGAGCTCGATGACGGTCTCGGGGCCAGCGCACTGGCCGGAGCGGCAGTCCAGGAAGTGGCACTTCCCTTCGCCGGCTGAATTGCACTGGTCGATCAGCAACGTCCTTATGTTGTCGGGCAATTCAGGCCTTGTGGCCCCGGCGAAGCTTGTGAGGTGTTTGCGGCGCGAACCGATGATCCTCTGCTGCCAGGAGATGATGTCGTCATCCGAGTGTGGATGGAAGCTGGTGGGATGGGGGACAGCGATGTCGTATGGATGCCAAGGTTGGCGTTCAATCAGGATCTTGATCGGGTTCTGCATTTGATCAAGCTCTAGGAACTGATTCCCCCATTTGGAGCCTCTATATCTCCTGAAATCCCATGAGATCTTGCCCAGCACAAAAAC
This sequence comes from Eucalyptus sp. ANBG9806169, assembly GCA_014182395.1. Taxonomy (NCBI): domain Eukaryota; kingdom Viridiplantae; phylum Streptophyta; class Magnoliopsida; order Myrtales; family Myrtaceae; genus Eucalyptus; species Eucalyptus sp. ANBG9806169. Next base: position 25,749,609 of record CM024576.1, read on the forward strand.
ATGATCTTTGCCAGAGTTTTTGAGCCATGGCCGCTGTTGCTGAAGCCATTTCATGAGCTCCAATGCCAATGCGTCCTTCACGTCATCTGTCGCATTCTTGAAGTGCCATCTCAGAATGTCCAAGCCACCATAGAATGGCACATAGAACAGCTTTGCCTCGTTCTCGTTGTAGACCCTGCAAGGATGTTTCAGAACCCTGGAGTGAAAAATTGGCTCCAGAGAATACTGATGGGTCTGGTACCAGTTTTTGCCGAGCTTCGGTATCGGCTCGCCCATGGCGTCGTTCGTGAAGTATCTGCAGAAATCAGTCCAAGGAATCATGTCGTTGCACTGAGATACGAGGTCCTTGTTGAACTTTGGAGGCAAGTCGTACACGAATATCCCCCTCTCGTCACAATTCTGATTGTTCGAGTGCGAGATCCATGACCGCTGCATTTCTAGCTGCTCCTCGACTGACTTCATGGCAATTGCAACCTCATCATCTGGTGCATCATTGAAGGCATTCTCGACAACCGCAACAGGCTGCAAAGTCTCTTTTGTATCTTTATTGATGGCGCCAGGCATAGCATTTGTGGAAGCGGAGGAATTCCCGATCGCAGGAAGGGAAATTTCGAAATTGGGCTGCGCGGGCTGCGCACCTGCGGAGAGGCAGTAGAGGTTGTTGAGCTTGCGCGACGAAACGCAGACGTGGACCATGTTTCCCGATATGACAGTGGCCGAGGAGGACCACAAGAAGATGAGGACGAAGAGGAGAATCACAGCAGGGACTCTGAAAATGACTCTGCACAAGAGGCTGTTGAAGAAGCCACAGCAAGAGTCTCGTCTCTCTTCCACCTTCTTGGTTGCTCTGGTATTCTTCCTGGACACCGAGATCGCCATTGTTTTCCTGAGGGGACGAGGTGGTTGTGTTGCATAGCTTTCGTGAGCTTTCTTTGGCTTTCGGTTTTCTAGCGAATCGAGGCTGCTCTGTCTCTAGCCAGCGATCCTGAACATGGTGTGCACGTCCTGATTGAAAGGTATTTGAAGCTGCATGCACGTTTTCGAAAGAATGTCGTTGTTGAAATGTTCCCTGAATGGCTTGTCGAAAGCACCGTTGACGAATGCTGAGAAGAATATAAAACGGGTCAATCCTGCGGTTTAGCTAAATAATTAATTCCAGTATTATTGGCATAAATTTGGGTTTGAAACCACTTGAAAATACATTGAATTTGGATAGCTCCCAACCAACCATGCTCCAACGTCGGTATCATCCAGTTTGGAACTTCAGAATATATTTCTCGTGGTGATGTCTTGGTCAATTCTCTATTTGTTTTCTGCTCCTCTTTAGACAAAACTCGTGGTATCCTAACATACGGAATCTCCACTAGGCTAATTCACCATAAATATAAGGATCTGGTCCCAGAGTTTGGCATGTAGACATGGTCATTTGTCCAATCTCTGACTTTATTATGGGAAGATCAAGTGGGAAGAGCTCCAAAAAACCCAAACATTGTCTTGACTTTAATGAGCAAAGTTAACATGTTTTAGGACTTAAAACACGCAAATCGAAAGAGAAAGGATTAAAGTAAACAAATTTAACAAATGTTAGGACTGACTTATATTTGTCGTGGTTGACTTGCCTCTCCTCACAGTCGAGTCATTGATGCATGTATGATTGATAAGAACAGTAGACGTGGATAATCTAGCTTGCCACGGCGAGCATGGGCGGCCGAGTGTAATATTTAGATAAACCAGAACAAGGTTCTCGACTACTGTACGTCCAGAGTTGGTCCGCCCAAAACAGCTGAATACAGTGTAGTCTTTAAGTTATTACCTAATAACAGGACTCAGGACCGCAAGGCCACAATACAAGATTCACTCTGAAAAGAAAACTAGGATAAATTTAGATTTAGACAGGCCAGGACATCGGTTTTACATTTTTACAGCATGCTATCAGTCCTGGATGGCAGGCGTCTGAAGAAGTTGATCGGAGCTGAAGGTAGCCTGTGACGGAACCTAGGATGCCTCATCATGTAAAATCCGGCCAATCCTGCCACCGCCTGGAAGGGGGTTACGTACAATACGAGCGCAGCGACGAGGCAGAAAGTGACAAAGATGGCCGTAGCACGTGGATCCCGCCAGCTCAGTAAAGCCTGAAGCCGCTCTCCTTGTGTCGCCACATCGCCGACCACGGTCTGAATCCTACCAGCCACGCTTCTGAGCCGATCGTACCTCATCCTCACCAGATCAGGGCTGCGCGTGGTCGGGAATGTGTCGAATTCTTCGTCCAGCTCATCAGGATGCACTGCTTCAGCTTGCGAGATTTTGGTGTTCATGTGGGGAGGGTACCTGGGGCGGTACCTGAAATTCCATACTCCGATCAGAAACATGTACAGAAATGTAGTGGGCAGTATCAGCTCCGGGAAGCAGACGAGCATTGCGAAGAGCACGTGCACGAGCACAGTCGTAATGGGATTTCTCCACATGCAAATATCCCCAAACCATTTTCCGACAGCAAATAATCCGGAGAAAACCGACATCAGACGGAAAAAGTTGGCTTTGCTCTTGCGCATACTCCAGAGGTGCGAGTCCACATCGGACATGTACTCCACCACCTCCTTCCGAAGTGGAGGCTCGGCCCTGCCAAGTCTCGCTGCCACTATGGTGACGGCTTGGTGGCGGAGCAAGTCGAGCTGCATCACATTGAAGGGCCTCACATAATGCATCTTAGGTAAAAGCGGACGCGAATAAGTGCAAAGCATGTTCACTAAAGATGTGCACGAGAACCGTATTGCCAGATGCAACTCTCCCATCTTCTTCACTCCTGAAGGATGGAGCACTAGGAGTGGGTACGTGTGCGTGTAGACACGACCCGTCTCCAGGGTCGAAATGCGGATCCTCACTTTCCCAATTTTCATGTCCTTGTTGCCATTTGCACCCTTTTCTCCGAGCTGGCAGTTATCGAATACGCCTACCGTTAGAACTGTGGCCGGATCGAAAACCTCCCAAGTATACTGCTCATTATATTTGGGAAACAGATTGTCGACAATGGTACGCGTGCGGACCCATTTGTGACCATACTTGGCAACGCAATACGTATCAGACGTGCCCCTGTCGTCTCGTGTTTTCATCGGGTGAAGGCCCACGGCATTCAGAATTCCGAGTTCCAAAACACCAATTGATGGCTTCCATAACTGCTTAGCTGTGGGCCGTAGATCGCTGCTATAATGGGTGGACTCATCAAGAACATGATATCCTCCGTCTAGACAAACTCGGAGATGGATCTTGCTCGAAAATTTCTCTTTCTTTATCTGATCCACATCCACGGCTATAGGCCTCTCTAGACTGAACCAACGAGTGTGGATGATCCGATCATCCGCACGCTTCTCCACCGACCCCAAAGGGATGATGACCCTCCCAAGGATCTCATCTTTGCCAGGGCCTACACGGTCCTCAACTGAAAGGAACAGATGGTCTTCGAAAGGTTCGGCAGCAACGAACAAAAGATCCTCGTTCCACAAGGAATTGAAGCCTCGAGCCTGAACTGACTTTGTCTTCAGTATCTGGTTCCCTATCTGAGCCTTAACGTAAACATCAGGGAAACGATTTTTCTCAGTCGGAACTAAGTCCTGGGCCTCCACGACATTAACCCTCACATACCACAACCGCGGTGCATGATAGACCTTCGAGCGTATCAGGGCCGAGACCATTGGTGTAGCATTGACAGGCGTTGCGGCATCAGAATGCCAGGCGTCGGGAAACGCCTCGTCAGCCTGGGTGCCGATCCAAACTGCTAACATTAGCTCCCCCTTTATCTTCTCTCCCTTCTTGCTTTCAAGCCGGTACCACTCCGGTGCCAGGGGGCTATCCGGCGGGACCCTAAGAGGGACCTCATTAACGTCGAACCGCACAATGCCCACAAAGTCGTCCTTGACCAGATCCTTGTCCTTGATGACAACATCTAGCACGGACGCTTGCATCCTCTCCCTTGAGAAGGCAAACACCTGGTTCCACTCCGGGTTTTGCTTTTGCTCGAAGTGCCTAGTAATTCCCTTATAGTTCCCCACTCTCACCTCAACATACGGATCGAGACTACCAGAAATGTCCATGGCCGGAAGCTCACGAGCCTTAACGACTCTCACATATAGAAAATGCATCTGCTCAACGAGATCATAAGTACTTGCTGTCTTGTCACCACGAATAACGCGGCCCGCCACAACTCTTCCCCCTCCTAGGTATGGGCTCGTCTCTTTCAAGGCATACTCAATTGGTTGGGACGATGCTGCAGAGTACATCCGGACCAGCTTGGGAGGATGTGGTTCTGCTTTCATATGGTCGAAGCCGTACTTTGGCCCGTGATCATGTTGAGGCACATGCTCCCTGTGAGGAATTTCTGGCTCAGAGGCTTGCTGTTTCTGTTGATGATTCGTGTTCGGGAGGTGATGAAATGTGTGTCTCACCCCACCTTTCTCAGCATGGCCCGTGTTAGAAACCATTTTAGGGACATTTGCACTCGGATCCTTTTGAGGGACGTCGGTTGCCGGCAGTGGGTTGGAAGACTTTATGTTCAGGTCGTTGGTGATGTACACTTTCAGGCCCAGCTCTCCCCTCACACGTGAAAAAATGCCCCGTTTTTCCAGTGGATAGTGAAACACAACAGCATCAGAGTAGGGAACGAAGGAAGTACCGGTAAGGCAAATCTTCCCGAGGAAGTTTCTGGTGTTGGTGGCCTTGATGATGTTGTAGACGCAAGCGTCCAGAGTGAGGTAATGGAGATTGGAAGGGTCGGATATGTTGAAGTAGAAGCTCTCGTTCCAAACGGGGCTGAGATCCTTTTCTTTAATGGTGGTCCGAAACTTCTGCCTGTCAAAAGAGAGCTCCACAAATGCATTGGATGAACCTTGCCCATCTTTTGGCAAAAGATCGTGAGCACCGACGACATCTACTCCTAGTTTGAGGCTACTCATCATCAAGATCACAGCTGCCTGCAAAGCAGAAAAAGTTTCAAGCAATCGCCTTTTGGTTTAACAACAGCATACTCATGGTAAAAGGACCAAAGACATCCGACCATTACACTTTAAAAAAGAAAGTACACAAACACAGAAAAGAATAGATAATAAAGTGATCTTGGAAGCACGAAATTTCAGTTCTCAGTAATACAAGTAAAGAGAGATAATTATCATCTTCAGTGGAGGAAATCAAGTTGGACTTGGCGGTGTTCAATCGAGAACAAGTTCTATATCAACGAATGTTTTCAAAGAGACCAAAGAGACCAAAGAGATAAACCTAGGCAGACACAAATGAATCTGCAAATAAGCATTCAACAAGAACACTCCTACAGAGCGCTGAAGGCAAGAGACAGAGGGGTGGCAGATGGGGTAACGGCTGTCTCTTTACAAGATCCAAATTCGTTTTAGCTAACTTTCAATAGTTTGCAAACTCAGTCAAAAATCAATAGTCAGAGAATAATACTCTTCAGCATGTACATGATTAAGTAGCTACATACATGCATCTACTGAATAAGCTATAACAATCTGAATCTGTCGAGGGCACACTGAACAAATCAAAGCCCTCCGACTCTGAGAATCAGATGGGAATCAGTGATTATCAAAACTCCAATCGACTGTTACCTCTAAAGCTCAGGTCAAGCAGTGAAAGAATCAAAGAAAAGTCTTTTTGTGGAAGAAGCGAGCTTTTGAATGGCAAAACACTGGTTGCACACACAACCCACTCCAGCAGTAGCTCCGATCTCTGAAACCATGAAAGACAGAGAAACCCAAGATCAAATCTCAATTCGACGACACATCAATCGCCTAGCCATATATGCACGGAACATATAGCTCTTCAACTTACTGTTTCAATGGACACCAATTAAAAATTTATCACTGGCATTGTAATTCGAAGCTTTGGACATAGACAAAATAGAAACTCTTAAATAAATCAAGAGCAAGCATAATACTTAATTAAAAACAAGCTAGAAGTTAGCACCCTGCCTTCTCAAATCAGCAGATTCAAAGGTAGAATGATAATTAGCACCATGACATAGCCCACAAGATCTCTTCGTTCTTTTGTCTTGTACTGCATATTATATCGCTATCGCGGAAATAAAGAGAGATTGTAACTTGAAGTGATGAAAAAGTGAGCCGATTAAAATAATAGAGCAAAACAGAGTCAGCAGTTGTTTAGATGCATGTGATGTCTCCCTCGTAAAATGATCTGAAACCTTTAACAACGCCAAACGATGAGCCGAAAGAAAACGTAAAATAATCGAGGAAATAAATTGAATCAAGTGCATTACACGACGAGTTCAAAGATCCTGAAAGGGCGGTTAAGACACATGGCTTAAGGCGACTAATGCAAAGCATCAAACCGGCATATGGTACACTGGGATCTGATAAAATATGCATCAAATTGCGGTATGAAAAAATGTCTGACAGATTCACAGAAGGGCAAAGAACGGAGAAAGGGAAAAAAACCCACGAAGCTCTGGATCATTTCACGATCTCTTCACAGAGAACCCACCGCAGAGACGAAGCATTCTTGATCTTTCAGAAGCCGTTGTGCCGGTGTTCTCTTTTTTCTGGGAAACCAACCACATGTATGTTTGGTGGGGCGAAAATTTAAAAGAGAAAACAAAGGATGCGCCCAAATAAAGACGTTGAAACGCTTGTTTGTCATTTATTGCAAGGGGGAAAGAGAGAGAGAGAGAGAGAGAAGGTCAAAAGGCTGAATTGCATTATCGTTTATGGAGCACTCATAAAGAACTTTTCAAAGACTCGTGACTCACCAAAATGCAAATGCCATTGCTAGATCTTTTCAAGTAGAATAGACCCTTTCCTTTCGGAATGGCAAGATCAAATTGTGCAAGTCAAGAACATACACTCGGACAAAAGAAAAAAAAACCCAACTTCGAGCTGAACAAGCTACGTTTACGTGCATACATACGTCTTGGAGCTACTCTAAGAACAGGACACTGCGGCACGCGTTGTGGACAGGGTTGCCGAAGCAGTGATGGAATGCAGGAAGGAGAGGGCAAACTATACCGTTCATCAGCCAAAATGGGAACTTCAGAAGCGGAGAGAGAGCGAGAGAGAGAGAGAGAGAGAGTTCTGGATGGGCACTTGGAACGAAGAAGAAAACCAAATTTACAGCACTGTAGCCACTACAATGATGGTCCCATAGGAGGGGAGAGAGAGAGAGAGAGAGAGAGAGAGAGAGTCATTCAAGGCCTGAGACTGACTGGTCTGGTCTCCTCCTGGCTCCACCAGTTTCTCCTGCTTTCGCTTCACGAGGCAAGAAGCCCCGATGAGTTTTAGCGTGCGGTTTGCCTCATTTTATTACCATGCACTTCGGTACCCTTTGGAATAAGTAGGAGCAAAATCCATTTCAAAATCTAATGAAACATGATTTTACTGAACAAGTTTAAACTTTTACTAAGCATACTCTACAGAGAAATTTTTTAATTTCAAGATACCGATTACATTAATACAAGGAAAAAAAATTATACATTAAAAATTGTAAAATTTTCTTATCTAATAATGAGTATATACATGGTGTTTTTTTTTTTAAAACAAAATTCCAACAAATGAAAGAACGATGCGACGTCACAATGATTACCGAAAACCATTCTTTGCACATATTTGGAAGGCTAATGTGAATCTAGGTTATAACTATTTTTTTTTTCTGATTTTAACCTAGGTTAATAGCAAGATTAGCTATGCAAGGTTGTTGATATAGGTATGTGACAAAATGCCTAATACAGGTACCTAATAAGAATTAACTTCTTAGAAAAAGCGAATTGATTTTCTTTTTAAGTTGTCAATAAACACTTTACGATTACAGTATTGCTGACTGTAATACCCTCGATATTAATTTCAAGAAATTATATTATCTAATTTTGAAAATAAAAAAGAAAATCTCACGTGGAACACTGGCGTAATATTTCACAATGATTTAAAGGCATATTTAAAGATACGACGCATCACGACACGATCGATACTTAATGAGCTATACGGCACGACAAGAACCGTACCAAAATGGGAAGCTAAGCTACGAAACGAGCGCAATGAACTCCTTTTCCCAGAAAGATTGGAAAATCAGACGTCCGGCTCAATTAAACATCAATGCATCGGAAATTACGCGAGACGGTGTGAACGAGACCGCCCCACACGAAACCTACTTCTTTTCTGCTCCGGTGAACAGGAGTTAATGATGCGTAGTAAATGAGGAGTGAATGCGAACGCTATGGCTAAGAGATCATGGGAGTCCGTAGCAGATTTTGGAGCATGCATTGGGACTAAGTAATTAATACGTGGTACGTTCCACGCAGGGATGGAATGCACTGTCCCTCTCGCCCAGATGGAAGATGGAGCAGGTGGGAAAGGTATGGGCTCCTCCAAATCTTTAGAGATAAGGGCCATGCCCGCAACATCTCGGACGGTCGGTCTAACGATTCAAGACTTGATTTTCAAGTTGAGGATTATAGGCTGGATCCTTTTTATCTATCGTTGATCTCAAGGAAATCTCGTCTAGTCGGCGGGCTTGGGTTTAGGTGTGTCGGTTTTGGTCATCTCCGGTCGCACATATTGGGGCTGAGGTGGCAAGCTTAGTGGGAGATCTATTTAAAAAAATAAATAAATTATCATACGGATGTCAATTTAATTATAAATCTTTGGGATAAGTATACTAAAAATTCTAAAACTTGTCAACAAGGTGCAATTTAGTCCTATAGCTTCTAAAAAGTGCAAATAAGTTTAAACATTTGTCAAGAAAGTGTAATTGAGTCTTAAAATTTTTTAAAATTGCAATTAAGTCCTAAAATTTGTCAAATTGATCAAATCAAGTCATTCCTTTGATAGCACTTTTTGAAAGTTTTAAGACATAATTGCACTTTTATGACAAGTTTTAGGATTTGATTACACTTTCGTGACAAGTTTTAAGATTTAACTGTGCTTTCTTTAAAGTTTTAGGATTCAATTATATTTCTGTGATAAGTATAGGACTTCTAATACATTCCCTAAATCTTTTGAGGACTTGTCGATGTTGTTTTTTGATTAATTTTGGTCAAAAACTATTAATGTGAATGCCGATTGCTCTATGTGATGCGGACAAATTTTTTAATTTTTTGAAAAAAGATTCTGATTTTTTTATTGATTTTTATTATTATTTCTTTGTTGTTATTTTCTTCTTCTTTTTTTCATCGTAGTGAGCGAGGGAGAGACAGCTAGGCAAGGCCAAGGATTCACCGGTAGCAAGTGAGGTGGCCCTCGCACAGATCTAGTGAGAGATTGCAAGCTCTCACGCCTTGCGGTTTGCCACAACGAAAAAAAAAAAATTAAATAATAAAAAATATAAAAACCTCATAAAAGTTTTTAAGAAATTATAAAAGTTGTGTGCTTAGTGCTAGCTGTACTACGTAGGCTGGTCAATGCTTGAGTTAAATATTTTCAACCAAAATTGTTTGGAAGGATCATATTGACAAATTATTAAAATGTTAAAAATAAAATTTGTAAAGTTAAAAAGTTTAAAATTGATTGACATATCCATGACAAGCATTATGCTTCATTTGGTAATTACCCCCAGGCTTGCCTAACTGGGGTTGTGTTTCGTTGGCGTCTTAAAGTAATCGCTTGAGTAGCAGGTGAGGTGGGAACCAAACCCGCTCAATACATTTCCTTATTGCAAAGAAAATGTAGTTTATGTCTTGTTATGGGTCAATCTTTGTTTTTTATCCTCTAATTTGTGCTCTTGTATGTATTGAGACAATCTTGTCACGGGTCAATCTTTGTTATGAGTCCTTGGATCTTTAGCTTGTCTAGTCAAGTCTTTTGGTTTGCGTGATCGGTGCAATCGAGCTCCTTTGGTCATTAACAAACTTTAATTATCTTGACGTGGCTGCTGATATGGTGCTTGTGATTTTCATCAAGTGATATGCAATTAATCCTCATCTTAATTACAAGAAAGGTTTTACTATCAGCATATGGAGATTTTACTAACTTTAAAATTAGTGTTCCTATCTACCTTTTCAAGAGAGGTTCTAAGGGAATTGCCTTAAACTATGGTCTCACTAGGATAGATCCTTGCGAAACATGACAAAAACTTAAGGGGGAAGGACTACTACACGAGTTAAAATCATCAAAATGAAAATTACATATGACTTGATGGAAATATCCTATCAAGATGACTATGCAATGGACATCGAATTCCAAAGTGGGTCATGCCAAATATTTGTAGACTAATCCCAAATCAATTTACCATAGGTCCATTTAGATTGTGATCAATGTAATATTCTAATGTGGTCCTTTATACTGATATGGGCATTTTGGAAGAAATGACTCGTCTTCTAGCAATTAAAGTGAGAATTGCGTCGATGAGATCATTTCAAAAATTAAACTTTTACTTTATACATAGTTAATGAATGCAAGCTGACTTAAGAATCAATGTATAAGTTAACTTAGTAATAACATTCATTCCATTCTCGAATTTTCTCATTATCATTGTCAGAAGAAGCAAGACAAATTTAGTGCCCTAACCCTTTTACAGTCTCTCTCTCGACATCACTACCCGTCGTAATTCGAGTCTATAAGAGACGGAGCATAAATCATCGGTGTAAAGAAAATTCAAGAATCTTTCCATTACCGTCGAATTAAGCTGTTAATTTACTCAGTTACCTAACCCCGCTCGTGGGCTTTCCCATGTTTTCTGGTGCGTTGAAACTGTGTCTAACTTCACTCTGCAGAAAGACAAGCAGCAACCTCCCTAATCCACAAGATCTTTCCTTTTGACTCTTTTTCTCCTTCCATCGTTCTGGCACGCCGGGTAAAACCAGAGCAGCAGCAGCAGCAGAGCGTGGGGAAAGAGAGCGACGCAGATGACGCTCAAGCTCTACGTAGGTCGCATGTCGCAGCCGTCTCGTGCCGTCAGCATCTTCTGCGAGTCCGAATTTCCCGATTTCGTTTTGTCAACTCCGTCTGATGCTAGCCATTGTCGATACCCTTCTTCTTCTTTAAATTTCCGATTTTTAATTTGGTCTTGAACTCTCGTGATTTAGGGTCAATGGATTCGACTTCGAGGAGCTGAGGATAGTCCTTTCTAAGGGCCAGCACCTGTCCTCTGAATTCAGAGGTGCGCTCCAAGTGCCGTGCCGTGATTTGGTAGTCTTACTGGGCTCGAGCGCATTTTTGTTGATTCGCATGAAATGGGCACTGCAAAGGTGCAATCATTTGCTAATCATTGGATGGCGATCAGACGCGACGGTGTGGCCGTCCATGCTTGGACATGCCGAAAGCCTAATGGCTTCTAATGTCTCTAGTTGTGTAAAATATGGGCTTTGAAAAGTAAAAGGGAAAAAAAAAGAAAAGAAAGAAAGAGCAAAAGCGTTGAAAAGTCAAAAGAAAAGGGATAGGGGGCTTCAGCTCAATTATAAGGGAAGCAGCGTAGAGAGAGTGGAGAAGACTGAGAGCCTTCGGGAATGGAAGAAGAAGAGAGGAGAAAGAAAAGGAGAGAAAGGAGAGAAAGGAGAAAGGGGAAAAAATTTCACATGCTCATGATCCATGCAACTCAATTCCGTTTTGCAACGCTAGTAAGTGTTCACATCCTTGGTTTATTCAATCAGAGTAGTTTTGGATTTAGGGCTTGAAATTTGGAATTAACGGAGAGTCATGTGGCAAAGTCCGATTTATGAGTCATTGAGCCACGTATATAGAGAAATTATAGTTTATGGTGTCGTGAGGCGTAGGATTTTATGGATCTCAAGCTTACGGTTTGTCAGAACAAAATTTTGAAATTCATCGAGTGTGCTAGTCTGTTCCGAAGAGTAACTTTCGGGCACGAATTTCAAGCATTTTTATGAAGGTTTGTGGCAACTGAGGGGGTTGTTGTAATAGATAGAAATGGCTTTCCAAGGAGTATGCGTTTGCTTGAACCGAGATTCTATGGAGGAAGTTATGGTGTTAAGAAGTTTAGTGCGTGAGCTACGCATAAAGGATAATAATAGGTCTCCACTATGGGTGAGTGTTTTGTTGGCTTGTAGGTGTCGTTTTATCGACAAATAGACGTAGTGTAATCGAGTCATTCATTATAATATCGTTTTACTTGATCTTTAAAAATCGTTTTTTGGCTCTTTGTTAGAAATTAGAGAATGTGGGCTCGAATAATCATAGTTGGTTGGTTTTTGGCTTTCACATGTGAGTGATACTATTTCTTCTTTATGTTTTAAACTCATATTTTGAAAAAAATTATGGATTAAGTATGTTATGAGTTAATAAATAGCATCTTTTGTTGCATAAAATAGGAACAAGCCTTCAATATTGTTTTGTTGTTTGAAAGGAGAAGTCATTTTTTTTACTTCAACTTGAATGATTGCTTATAAATGATTTGTGAAATCTCTTATGAAATAACCTTGAAAAGGTCATGATTTATTAATATGGTTTTGAAAAGCGCTTTGATATTTAAATAATGATTGCTTGATTTGTGAGATAATTCTAATTCTAGTTGTGGAGTATTAGAGATTTGTGATTGATGGTTGATACTTCGTGTTTTAGTGAATCCTGAGGGGTGTGTGGGTATGCGCATATTAATCTAGGATATCCTTGTGAGTGAAGCCACTAGCTAATAATAGGTGGAGACCTAACCTAAGAGGAATCTTGGTTGTTTTGTCATGGGCGTTACTCGAGACCATAGTTAGATATTTGAGCATGAGATTGGTCAATGGAGTGGACTATTGACGTGTGTTTTTATGAGATTGGCCAATGGATTGGATTATTAGGGTTTGCTTTGTTATTATCGTGGGTATTTCTGCTATAAATATATTATGTTAAAGTAAGAAATATTGCACTTTGATTTTGAGGGTTTGTTAAATTCCAGATTGTGGTGAAAGTGAGTTATATTTGTGTTTTAAACATGTATAGTAATTGTTCGATCCCCTTAGAATAAATGTATTACTTATTGAGTCATGGTAGCTCACTCCTTTCATATACTTGCATTTATAGGTTTTTTAGCGAGGTGCAAGTAGGACATGAAAGTTTTGTTATCGGCAGGACTTTTGATAGTGGAGACTTTTTGGTATAAGTTAAGTATAGTTGGTCAGTTTGTAAGATAGTTTTTGATATATATTTGGTGGATTATAAAAAAACTCTGATACTGTAAAAAAATGCCTTTTTTTTTTTTTTTTATCATATCTACATATATATGTATATGGATGAATTTTGGTTATGTTGAGATTGCGTGGTCATGTTCTTGTTCTTGTTAAGTTGGGGTGTGACAACTTATGCTAGTGATTGGAGTAGGAGAAAGAAAATCGTTGAATGTTATCTTAAAACCGTAAATGAAGCTCATAAATTCATTGAATTTCAATTTAATTTCTTTGTGGAAGAAGTTCTTTCTTTGCTTTCTTTTGTTAGGAAAGCGTAAATTTTGTTCGATTCACACTATAAGTCCGGGAGCCTCCACGCCTCCTAAAGAATGATGATAGATACCTTGCCCATTTTCGCGTTGTACCAGTCAGATGATTGAGCATATATGACCGCATCATAAAGGAAGAAATATAGGATGCAAGAAAAGATGAGATGCTTTTGTTGAGTAGCTGGTGAATATGACTGATAAGCAATTATTAAATGAGATAGTGAATGGGTAAAATCTCATCCCCTCGACAAAATTTGTTTAGATGTCGAAACAAGTCATAGATGCGAAGAAAGGTGCTTTGAAATCATTGAAGTCGAGGTTGTGCTACGAATAACCCCTAGATTCTGCCTAGGATCAGACATTTGCCATTGTACTTTCAGGTTATTATAAGTTATTAAATGACACTCTACCTGGATATTATGACATATCTGTTGAAGTACTTGCTGTCTTGTCCCCCTCTTAGGAATGGGCTCGTCTCTTTCAAGCCTTCAAGGCATACTCGACCGGTTCGGACGACACTGCAGAGTACATCCGGACCAGCTTTGGAGGATGCGGTTCTGCTTTCATAGGGTCGATGCCGTACTTTGGCCTGTGATCATGTTGAGGCACATGGTCCCCGTTAGGAATTTCTGGCTCAGGGGCTTGCTGTTTCTGTTGCTGATGACTCTTGCTTGGGAGGTGGTGAAATGTGTCTCGCCCCACCTTTCTCAGCATGGCCCATGTTAGAAACCATGTTTAGGGCATTTGCACTTGGATCCTTTTGAGGGACATCGGTCCCCGGCAGTGGGTCGGAAGACTTTATGTTCGGGTCGTTGGTGATGTACACTTTCAGGCCGAGGTCTCCCCTCACACGCGAAAAAATGCCACGTTTTTCCAGTGGATAGTGAAACACAACAGCGTCAGAGTAGGGAACGAAGGAAGTACCGGGGAGGGAAACCTTCCCGAGGAAGTTTTTGGAGTCGGTGGCCTTGATGGTGTTATAGACTTAAGCGACCAAAGTGAGATGATGGAGAATGGAAGGGTCGGAGATGTCGAAGTAGAAGCTCTCGTTCCAAACGGGGTTGAGATCCTTTTCTTTAATGGTGGTCCGAAACTTCTGCCCATCGAAAAGAGCTCCACAAGTGCATTGGCTGAACCTTGCCCATCTTTTGGCAAAAGATCGTGAGCACCAACAACATCAACTCCTAGTTTGAGGTTACATATCGTCGAGATCACAGCTAACTGCAAAGCAGAAAAAGTTTCGAGCAATCACCTTTTGGTTTAACAACAGCATATTCACGGTAAGAGGACCAAAGACATTCAACCGTTACACTTCAAAAAAGAAGGCACACAGAAACACAGAAAATAATAGATAAAAAGGTGACATTGGCAGCGCAAATTTCAGTTCTGGGGGATACAAGTAGAGAGAGATTATTATCATCTTCAGTGGAGGAAATCAAGTTATACTTGGCGGTGTTCAATTGAGAACAAGTTTGAGATCAACGAGTGTTTTCAAAGAGACCAAAGAGATAAACCTAGGCGCACACGAATGAATCTGCAAATAAGCATTCAACAAGAACACTCCTGCAGAGCGCTGAAGGCAAGAGACAGGGATGGCTGACGGGGTAATGGCTGTCTCTTTACAAGGTCCACATTCGTTTTAGCTAACTTTCGATAGTTTGCAAACTCAGTCAAAAATCAATAGTCAGAGAATAATACTCTTCAGCATGTACATGATTAAGTAGCTGCATACATGCATCTCCTGAATAAGCTATAACAATCTGTATCTGTCGGGACGCTAAGATAAGGCACACTGAACAAATCAAAGCCTTCTGACTCTGAGTATCAGCTAGGAATCAGTGATTATCAAGACTACGATCGACTGTTACCTCTAAAGCTCAAGTCTAGCAGTGAAAGAATCCAAGAAGGGTCTTTCTGTTGAAGAAGCGAGCTTTTGAATAGCGAGACACTAGTTCACACACAACCCACTCCAGCAGTAGCTCCAATTTCTGAAACCATGAAAGACAGAGAACCCGAGATCAAATCTAAATTCGACAGAACATTGATCGCCTAGCCATATATGCACGGAACATGTAGCTTTTCAAATTTCTTACTGTTTCAATGGACACCAATTAAAAATTTATCACTGGCATTGTAATTTGAAGCACTGGACATAGACAAAAGCGAAACTCTTAAATAAAACAAGAGCAAGCATAATACTTAATTATAAACAAGCTAGAAGTTAGCACCCTGCCTTCTCAAATCAGCAGAATCAAAGGTGGAATGATAACTAGCACCATGACAGAGCCCACAAGATCTCTTCGTTTTCTGTCTTGTACTGCATATTATATTTGTATCGCGGAAATAAAGAGAGATTGCAACTTGAAGTGATGAAAAAGTGAGCCGATTAAAATAAGAAAGCAAAACAGAGTCAGCAGTTGTTTAGATGCATGTGATGTCTCCCCCGTAAAATGATCTGAAACCTTTAACAACGCCAAACGAGGAGCCGAAAAAGGGGGTAAAATAATCGAAAATAATTGAGTCAAGTGCATTACACGACGAGTTCAAAGATCCTGAAAGAGCGCTTAAGACACATCGCTTGAGGCGACTAATGCAAGCATTATACTAGCATATAGTACATTGGGATCTGATAAAATATGCATCGAATTGCGTGTTGATATCCGAAGATTCCGATATCGATTATGTTAGGATATTTTGATATCAATTACGGACAAATAGATTTGGTTAATCTGTGAATAGTCTAGAGAATAATAAATTGTAATCTTTGTATATTATTTCCTCTTTTCTCTTCCTTTCCTTTACATTATAAAGAAACCTTGTACACAATACAATACAATACAATACATTGAATATAATTTTTCACGTTCTCTCTCAATTTCCATCATGGTATCAGAGCCATCCTTCCTAGCCTAGCTTCCACACCATAAGAATTGATGTCGATTTCTTCTTTAAATGTTGTTGCATCTTGCAAAACGATTAAACAAACTGAATAGGAATTCAAATTATTTTCTGATATCATGGCCGAAAACTCATCTGTAGAAGAGACACCCAATTCATCATCAACACAAATTCAACCGCAAGAGGAAGAGTAGATCCAGACTCTACCTTTTGATCAGAACCTTGACCGAATCTATGGCCTCAATTCCAATGGTACCTAGTCCAAGGCCAATGGGCCATTGGACCGGTGCCATGTGCCCAATACTCTTTTGGAGCGTTTGGTTTTGGGGCTCAGCCTAATAGAGATGAGCAACCCCACTTACTGTTAGATGCTAGCTCGAATAACGAATCGGGCTGGACAATTTTTGGTCAAACAATCGAATCTGGGTCAGGGCAAGGGACGAATCCCTACCCGACATATATATTTGGCTTCATGTTGTTTCCCTTCTCATTTGGCGTCGGCGGCCGCCCCGAGCCCAGTGAACCCCTCTAGTGTCATTGGTTGACGAACCCAAACTAAAACTGATCAGGATGCTACTTACCAGAATGGAGAACTATAGTACATGGTCTCAGGATCTCTGGCGGGCCCTTGTCACCAAGGACAAGGACGGCTTCCTCAACGGAGCTGTCCTATTCTCGGCGAAGAGTGACTTAAGTGACAATGGCGGAAATGCAATTAGCTAGTCCATAGCTGGATTGACAATTGCCTTGCTTCCAATGTCGCAGCTAGGCTTCTACCAACTAAAGACGCACAAAGGTTTTGGGAGAATATTAGAGAGATGTATGGTCGTCTAGATTGGGTGAAGCTTTTCACAATAATATAGACAATCTTAGAATTGAAACAAGGAAATCTCATCGTCACATCGTCTTTAATCGCCTCTTCGCTCTCTAAAACGAGCTCAAGGCAGCGGAAGAACGGCCAGAGGATCCCATAAATACCCTAAGACAGTACAAAGAAATTAAGGAAAGGAAAAAAGCCACGGGATTCTTATTGATTCTCAACAATTCATACTCCTCTTCCAGTCTCAAATCTTGGCCATGGATCCTCCGCACCGTTCGGCTAAATCTACCAATTGGCTATCCAAGAGAAAAGCCAACATATAGCCACGGCTGAACATGGGCGAGTGGGTGATGGCGTTCACTCGTGGCGTTTTCAGCGACATTTCCGGCAACATTTCCTTCTGGTAGCACCTCGGGAGAAAGGGGAAGAAAAGGAACTTCTGGAAATGTCGCCACTGTAGTTGCAACAACGAAAAAGGAGATGGGTGCACCTTACCCTAGATTGAACAGTTGGGATGTGTGCGGGAGATCGGATGGCTGGGACCTGCGAATAGGATCATATGGCTGGGAGTTGCGCGTTGGATTGAACAGCTACTGATCTCCCATCTCTTCAGTTGAATTGGACCCTCCCTATTGGGCCACGTCAGCCCCAGCATATAAAGGGTCCTATGGCTCCAAAAATTCCACATCATCGAGGAAGGATAGTAGACAAAATTAAAAACTCAAAAATAAATATTGTGAATATTGCAAGCGTTCACACCATACTATAGATACATGCTAGAAATTGTATGGAAAGCCTAATGAAAGGGGCAAAAAGGAGAAGGAATCAAATGTTTATTAAGTCTCAGCATAAAAATTTGATGGGCCGCATAGGCAATTACTCAATAGCAATAAGACAATAATGCACAAATTCTAGGCCAATTGAAGACACAAGATAACAATGCCGGATTATTAGGTACCTCTTTATACCAAGAGAATTCACTTTAGTTGATGCATGGATAATTGATACATGGGCTAGTGACCATATAATATGCAATAAGAAGCTCTTTTCTTTTATTTACAAAGGAACACAATCTCCTATTTCACTCCTAAATGGTAATATCACCTATGTTACCAAAATTGGCATTGTACAACTTGGTCCAAATCTTATCCTCAGGAGTGTCTTATATATTCCACGAATTCAACATTCTCTGTCTTTAGAGTTTGTAAGGAAAATTCCCGTTGTGCCATATTTAGTTTCGAAAATTGTCTATTTTAGAATATTTCGACTGGTAAGCTAATGGGCTTGGGTAAAGTTGCACAAGGGTTATACTTTTGGATTAATTCCCTAGACGATTTAGATTTTGCGAATAAGAGCATTTATTGTAATGCGATTAGCAAGAATAAAAATCTTCTTTTTCATCTGCAGTTGGGTAATAGTGCAAGCTTTTCATACCCAAAATGTCCAATATGCCTCTTGGCTAAACAGTCTCGAAAATTCTTTCCATCTAGTGCATCTCGAGCTAGTGGAATTTTTTCTTGCTCCATATGGACATCTGGAGTCCTTATCATACCCCTCATTGTGATGGATCTTGATTATTTCTCACTATTATTGATGATTATTTGCGTGCTACTTGGATATATCTTATATAGTCAAAAGGTCAAACTTTCAATTGCTATCAAGATTTCTTTCCCTAATCAGGAATCAATTCAATAAATTTATGCAAAAAATTCATACATATAATGATCATGAATTTTTCACCTCTGATCGTAAAGAATTCATGTTTTCTCATGGAATAATCCACGAAAGTACTTGCACTTAGACTCCATAACAAAATGGAATTGTTGAGCGCAAGCACAAACATTCATTGGAAGTAGCTTGCGCATTGAAATATCAAGCTTCTATTTCTGAGTCTTTTTTGGGGAGATTGTGTGGTCATGACTGCCTATTTAATTAATCACATGCCAACTCAGATTCTCAAAGGTATGGCTCGCTAATGATCATCTTTAGGTTTTTGGATGTCTATGTTATGCAACAAATTTGGGCCGTAAAAGCAAAATGGATCCTAAGCAACTCAATGTGTGTTCATGGCGTACCTCTCCTTTCAAAAATGATATCGAGTTATGGATATTTCTATAGGAGAATTTTTTATTAGTAGGGATGTTATATTCCATAAAGAGATGTTCTCCTTCAAGGAAATAATATCTTCACTAGAATCGACCTCACCATCTTTAGAAAGAAGTGACCATTTTTATTTGAAGAAGATCTATCCATACCTTTGTCGTATTATTTTGTTGCTTGGAGCCATCCACGGCAGAAGTTGTGCCAGTGTTAGAAGAACTTCAAAGTACTGTGGATGAATTACAAGAAGTGGATATTTCTCATTCTTCATCAACCACGGCCACTTCAAAAACTTCTTCCCATTTCTCACCAGTATCTAAACAAATATCAACTTAGCAACTTCAACGTTCCCAGCAGCACATTTATCCACCCACATGGACTAAAGATTATATATGTTCTACAATGAGTTCTTCAGGTACATATTAGCCTATATCATCGTATATCTCTTTTACTCAGCTATCCCCTGAGCACATGAATTGCATTAGCTGAATATTAGAAGAACGTGAACCATCTTCTTTCACCGAAATAGCACGTGATCCTTGATGGCAACGTGCAAATCTGAACTTAATGCTTTCAAGAAGAACACACCTGGGATATTTTTCCATTGCCTCTCCATCAGAAACCAATTGGTTGCAAATGGATGTATAAAATCAAGTTCAAGGCAGATGGCTTTGTTGAAATATACAAGGCTTGTTTAGTTGTGAAAGGGTTTATCAAAGAGAAGATTTCAAATACCATGAAACTTTTTCACCTGTTGCAAAGGAAGTCACAGTCCACTCCTTCTTATCCATTGTAGCTATTTAGAATTGGTCTTTGCACCAAATGGATGTCCACAATTCATTTCTCCATGGTGATCTAGATGAAGAAATTTATATAGATCTTCCTCCGAATTTATGTAAACAAGGGGAGTCTCAAGTATGTTGCTAGTGTAAATCCCTATATGGGTTGAAGCAAGCATTCAGATAATGATATGCCAAGTTCACTATTGCACTAACTAATGCAGGATTTTAGCATTCCAAGCATGATTATGCTTTGTTTACACGGACCGTAAGGAATTCATCAATTTATTTCTTGATATATGTTAATGTTATACTCGTCATGGGAAATAATGAATATCATGTTACAAATTTTAAGGAGTATTTGCATTCCACCTTTGATGTCAAAGACTTGGGACCTCCCAATTACTTCCTTGGCATTGAGATTGCTCAAAATGACAAAGAAATCAATATCAGTCAAAGAAAATTCTTCTTGGAGATTGTTTTAGAAGCAAGATTATCAGGATATAAGCCTACAGTTATCCCAATCAAACAAAATACAAAAGTTACAACACATGAGTATGATCAAGGATCTCCTTCATCTACTAAGGATGCATTACTCAAGGATTCATCAGTATATCAACGACTCATTGACAAATTATTTTACTATGATGAGACCTGACATATGCTATGCAATGCAGATTTTCAACTGGTTTATGCATAATCCAAAACAATCCCGCATGAATGCAGCTCTCAAGTTGTAAAATATTTAAAGAGGTGTCCTGGACTTGGCATATTCTTGTCTCATGATTGCAACATAAAAATGACAACTTTATGTGATATGGACTATGCCACTAGCCCAATGGCTAGGAGGTCTTTCACCGGTTTCTGCATCAAATTGGGAAATTCATTGATATCGTGGAAAACGAAGAAGCAATCGACTATATCATTATCATTAGCTGAATCAGAATATCGAGCCATGGCGAAGACTGTGTGAGATTGTTTGGATATGAGGACTACTCTTGGATCTTGGAATATGGATCAATGGACCAAGTAAATTATTTTACGATAATGATGCTGCACTCAAATTGGTAGCAAACCTAGTTCTTCATGAAAGGACAAAAACATAGAGGTTGATTGTCATTTTACTCGAGACAAAATCAAAGAAAGAGTCCTCATGACAAAGGGTATTGGAATTGTGGAACAACCTACAAACATTTTTACTAAGCCCGTATGCCAAAGACATAGGAAATTATAAATCTTGTATATTGTTTCCTTTTTTTCTCTCCCTTTACTTTATACAGGAACCTTGCACATGATACAACACAATACACTAAATATAATTTTTCCCGTTTCCTCTTTCAATTTCTGTTGCGGTATGAAAAAATGTCTGATAGATTCACAGAAAGGGAAAGAACGGAGAAAGGGAAAAACCCACGAAGCTCTGGATCATTTCACGATCTCTTCACAGAGAACCCGTCGCAGAGACGAAGCATTCTTGATTTTTCAGAAGCCGTTAGCGCCGGTGTTCTCTTTTTTCTAGGAAAACAACCACATGTTTGTTTGGTGGGGCAAAAATTTAAAAGAGAAAACGAAGGATGCGCCCAAAGAAAGACGTTGAAACGCTTGTTTGTCATTTATTGCAGGGGAGAGAGAGAGAAGGTCAAAAGGCTGAATTGCATTATCGTTTGTCGATCACTCATAAAGAACTTTCCAAAGACGCGCGTCTCACCAAAATGCAAATTCCAGTGCTGAGATCAAGTAAAAATGGGCCCTCTTTTTGGAATGGCAAGATCAAAATGTGCAAATCAAGAACACACACTCGGACCAAAAAAAAAAAACCAACTTTGATCTGAACAAGCTATGTTTACGTGCATACGTATTGGAGCTACTCCAAGAACAGGACACTGCGGCACGCGTTGTTGACAGGGTTGCTGAAGCAGTGATGGAATGCAGGAAGGAGAGGGCAAACTATACCGTTCGTCAGCCAAAATGGGAACTTCAGAAGCAGAGAGAGAGAGAGAGAGAGAGAGAGAGATAGAGAGTCATTCAAGGCCTGAGACTGACTGGTCTGGTCTCCTCCTGGATCCACCACTTTCTCCTGCTTCGCTTCACGAGGCAAGAAGCCTCAATGAGCTAGCGTGCGGTTTGCCCCATTTCGTTACCATGCACTTCGGTACCCTTTGGAATAGTAGTAGCAAAACCCATTTCAAAGTCTAATGAAACATGATCTTACTAAACAAGCTTAAACCTTTACTAAGCATACTGAGATACTCTACAGAGAAATATTTTAATTTCAAGATACCAGTTACATATAATACAGGAAAAAATTATACATTAAAAACTGTAAAATTTTCTTATTTAATAACGAGTATATATTGGGTATCTTTTTAAACAAAATTCTAACAAATGAAAGAGCGATGCAACGTGTGATTGTGATAGATGATTGTTGAAAACCAATATTTGCATATATTTGAAAGGCTAATGTGAATCTAGGTTATGACTAAGATTTTCTTTTCTTGATTTTAACCTAGGTTAATAGTAAGGTTAGCTTTTAATGACAATTAACTTTTTAGAAAAAGCGATTCGATTTTCTTTTTAAGGTGATTGATAAACATGTTACGATTACAATACTGCATATTGCAACACCCTCAATATTAATTTCAATAAATTATCATATCCGGTTTTGAAAATATTTTTAAAAAATGTATCATGTGCAACACTTCATATTCCACACTAATTGAAGGCATGTCTAAAGATATGATCCGTCACGACACAACCTATACTTAATGAGTTATACGGCATGACAACAACCAAACCAAAATGGGAACCTATGCTACGAGACGAGCGCAATGAACTCCGTTTCACAGAAAGATTGGAATATTAGATGTCCAGTTCAATTAAACATCAATGCATCAAAAATTACACGAGACGGTGCGAATGAGACTGGCGCGCACGAAACCTATATTTTATGCTTCGAACCGGTGAACAGGAGTGAGATGATGTGTAGTAAATGAGGAGCGAATGCGAACATTATGGGTAAGAGATCAAGGGAGTCCGTAGCAGATTTTGGAGCATGGATTGCACTAAGTAATTAATACGTGGTGCGTCCCACGCAGGGAAGGAGAGTTATCGTGCGTTTCACCCAGATTGAAAATAGAGCAGAGGGGAAACGCATGGGCTTCTCCAAGTCTTTAGATATAAGGGCCATGTCCACCACAACCCCGACGGTCGGTCTAACGATTCATGACTTGATTTTCAAGTTGAGGGTTGTAGGCTGGATTCCTCAATCTGTCGTCGGTCTCAAGGAAATCTCGTCTAGTGTGTGAAGGGTGGGCTTGGATTTACGTGTGTCTCGGTCGTAGTCATCTCTAGTCGCACATATTAGGGCTGAGGTGACAAGCTTAGTAGGAGAATTATAAAAAAAAAAAAAAATATTATTATACAGATATCAATTTAATTATAAATCTTTTGAGGATTTGTCAATATAATCATCCAATTAATTTTGTTGGAAACCGTTAATGTGAATGCTGATTGTTCTACATGACCCCCACAAATTTTGTAATTTTTTTTTAAAAAAATCAGATTTTATTATTATTTTTTTATTCTTTTCTCTTTCTTTTTTTCATGGTAGCTGGCAAGTGTCATAGGAACTAGGCGAGGCCAAGGCTTTGCTGGCAGCAAGCGAGGTGGCCCTCGCACAAATCTAGTGAGAGATTGCAAGCTAAAGGTGAGCATCAGTTTATCCTGGATCAACCCTAGACCAGTCTAATCCTATCGATCCTAGTCCAGTTCCCAGAGGGATTGGGTTGGTCCTTGATCCTGGGATTCTCTTCAAGTACTCGTTCTCTTTTGTTCTTTTAATTTTCAATATGCCAAAATCAAAAGAAACAACTTCTTCGCTTGCTACTCGACATTCCCCCCCTCAACTTCTCTGCTCACTGCTCAACTTCCCATCTTATCCCATATCTTTATGTAGTGGTCTTAATTGTTTTTATGATTTCTTACTTTTAGCAAGTATGAAATTTTTAGCAGTTGGTGCAGTTGAGTGCAATTGGTGTAACAATTCTCACTAAATCCGGAGGATGGTTCATTCCCTTCCTGTAGGCGTTTTGTTTCTGTTTGTCGGTTGTTCATGCCGTGCTTTCCTTTCTTAGTTGGTAGTGGGCTGCCATGTCTGTGGCTTTTCGGCATCCCTCCACTCATTATGATATGTTGTTCTGAGTAATTTCTGATGCCGTGTTCTTTTTCTTTTTCTTCCTTTTCCTATCATTTGTTCACTTGTTCTTTTTTAATATATTAATTACATTTCACAAAAAAAAAAAAAAAGAAGAAATTTCTAGCAAGTATAAAATTTTTATTGTTGCCTTATCTTAAATTTATTAAATATGCAACGCTACATTGTCGATGGATATACAATTTGAAATGGTAGGTTTACTTTTTTAGGAAGTACAAAAAATGATATAAAAAAAATTATCAATTGGTCTCAGGTTAATCCTAGAACCGGATCAAACCCATTGAGTCGGTTCGATCCTCGATTCTAAACTCAATAGGGTTGGTCATTGATTCCAAAAATTAAAGATTAACACTGTATGCATTGATGTTAGAATTAGAGGATGGACCGGCCCAATTTAAACCATACACATCTCTATTATAAGTCCTTACTCATTTGCCACTTGCGACAACGAAGGGAAAAAAATAAAATAACAAAAAATATAAAAATTTGAGAAAATTTTCTAAAAATTACAAAAGTTGTGTACTTACTGCAAACATCATCGGCCTAAAGAAAATTAAAAGATCTTCTTCCTTATAATCACCCAGTTACCTATCCCCTCCCCCCCGCTCGTGGGCTCTACTCTGTTTTTCGCGTGCATTGAAACTGCAGAGGGAGGGAAATTCAGGTCAAAAGAAATGAAGGAAGCAGAGAGATAGGCTAACTTCGCTTAGCAAAAGGACAAACGGCACCTGCCCAATCCACAAAAATCTTTCCTTTTTGACTCTCTCTCCCCCTCCCTCCACCGCTCTTGCACGCCGGGCAGAAGCAGAGCAGCAGCAGCAGCAGCAGTAGAGAGCGGGGAAACAGAGCAGCGAAGATGACGCTCAAGGTCTACGCAGATCGCATGTCGCAGCCGTCTCGTGCCGTCATCATCTTCTGCAAGTACGAATTTCCCGGTTTCCTTTTGTCAAATCCGTCTTATACTCGCCACTGTCAATACCCCTCTTCTTCATCTTCTTCTGCTTCTTTAAATTTCCGATTTTTAATTTGGTCTTGAGCTCACGTGATTCAGGGTCAACGGAATCGACTTCGAGGAGGTGAAGATAGACCTCTCTAAGGGCCAGCATCGGTCCCCCGAATTCAAGGGTGCGCCTCCGAGTACCGTGATTTGGTAGTCTTGTTGGGTTCGAGCGCTTTTTTGTTGATTCGCATGATGGGCACTGCAAAGATGCGATCTTTTTTTTTATAATCATCCGATGGCGATCAGACGCGGCGGTATGCCGGTCCATGTTTGGACATTTAGAAGGGTTAATGGCTTCTGATGTCTCTACTCGTGCTAGTGATTGGAGTAGGTGGAAGGAAATCTTTGAGTGTTATTTTAAACTGGAAATGAAGCTTGGAAATTCATTGAATTCCAGTTGAATTTCTATGTGGAAGTGGTTCTTTCTTTGCTTTCTTTTGTTAGGAAACCGCAGATTTTGTTCGACTCTCACTATAAGTTCGAGAGCCTCCACGCCTCCTAAAGATGGATGATAAATACATTGCCCATGTTTGCGTTGTACAAGTCAGCTGATTGAGCAGATATAATCGCACCATAAAGGGAGAAATATGGGATGCAAGGAAAGATGAGATTCTTTTGTTGAATAGCTGGGTGAATATGACTGATAAGTGATAATTAAATATGGGATGTTGACTGGGTAAAATCTCTTTCCCTCGACTAAAATTGTTAAGATGTTGAAACAAGTCATAGATGTGATGAAAGGTTCAAGGTTGTGCTCTGTTCTTCCTGATGGGTTTACTAGTTGCTTGTATTGTAGCTGGATAACCCCTAAATTCTGCCTAGGATCAGACATCTGCCCTTGTACTTTCTGGGTTATCATGAGTTATTAGATGACACTCTACCTGGATATCATCACATGTCTGTTTAATGGTAGATAGCTTTTCTGTAGACCGCTTTTCTTTCTTGGCTACAATTAACATAGTTGTTACTGCTGAGAAAAGCTTATGTATGCACTTCTTTGTGGTTCATATTTTCAGACGTAAACCCAATGGGACAAGTTCCAGCTATTGTTGATGGGAGATTTAAGCTTTTTGAGAGGTACTGGAGTTATTTATCTTTCTGTTTGCTTTGTCAAGGTTGAAGTGAAAGAGTAAGACAATGAACCTTTTTTCTGATTTTCATAAGATTGCCTAAAATGAGGGGGGTAAAAAAAAATACAGCATCTGAGTTACAGCATCTTAAGTAGTTCATTAGAAAATTAATACACCTCCTAAATAGCTTCTTGGTTAGATGCGCTGAAGGCCCTAGGTTCATCATAAGTTTTTCTTTTTTGACTTCAGCATTTCTTATTCTAACTTCCAAGACTCTACTAGACCATATTTATCCTGGATCGTAGGTGGTATATATGTGTGTGTTTTGCAAGAATCACTAGTTGCAGTCAAGTGTGCATCTTTAATTCTAATTCCTCCTAAAGTTTTCTTTGGTGTGAACTGCTCCATATTGCTATATGTTCACAACTATATGGTTTTGTGGGGAAGGTGCTATGTACATCATGGTATATGCACGCACCTTTAGAATTTCCTGTAATTTTGTCAATGTGTCAGAATATTTTGAAGGAAAATGGAAGGTCATTCCTGATGCATCGGCGAACTTAGCAGCTGTGTTTTTGAGTTATTTTATACGTTTGTGGTGAATGCTTTTGAACAGATTTCTGACCAGTTTTCATCTTCTTCTGCATTAGAATGTATTTATTTGCCATTATATTTCACCACAGATATTCCAGAGATTTATAATCTTTTGTTTCAATTTCATGTTTGCAGTCATGCTATTCTCATCTATCTTAGTTGTTCATTTCCTGGGGTTGCAGATCACTGGTAAGCACAGTAATCCTTTTTAATCTACTCAAAGCATTTCAAACTGTAGGAAGTGCATGTTCGGAATTGGACTCAAATTAATGTTTAATCACTAGGTTCCTGCTGAGCAATCTTAAGCAATTTAAGTTTTTTCTGTGCTATTGCTCCTTCCTTCCATTGTACCGGGAAATTCTGGAATTAATGATTCAGGTTTCACGGTGAAAATGTAGAGCTTGTTTTTTATATGTGGCGATAGAAGGATACATTCAGTTCAATATGGAAATTCACTTTGCAATTATATTACTTCCTTTGCCATAGGATCATGCGTTCTTTCACTCGATGGATGATTATCATGTTCAAATACTTTTCACAATTTATTTATGTTAATCTCTGCATTCTGCTGTTTCATAACTTGGAATCTTTGACAGGTACCCTGCTGATCTTTCCCGGAGAGCTAAGATACACTCAGCATTGGATTGGCACCATTCCAATTTACGACGGGGAGCAGGTTAAAAATGCTTTACAGTTTTAGATAATGTGGCACAGGATTGGCCCTTTAAACTTCAATCTGAATAACACAAATTGATGCCTTCTAGGTCAGTTTTTCAGTCTAATTCTTTCTTTTTGGTCTGTAGTTTTTCAGTCCATTTGAAGCGAAAGAAATGTTTGCTGATGCCATCTTATCATATTTCGTCAGTTTAGTTCATCCAACAATTTTGATGGGCATCAGATTAACTTTTCCAAAGACAGGCAGCATCCCTAGAATTTTGCCAGAATTTGGAGGGTGTCAGAGTATTCACCTAAGAAAAGTACCTTTTCTAGTGAAATAGGAGCTGAGCTAGTGTTAGATTGCCTTGATTTAGAATGTGATGATGCCTCTGAATTTTGTGATCTTGCAGAGCCATCCAAAAGTAGAACATTTGACATGTAATATTTCTAACTTTGTTTTGCTTGTGTTGCGGCTCTTTGCCTATTGTGCAAACTTCGAAAAACATTTCCTATAGTTTACATGTATTGTTGCTTCAGACACCATAATCAAACATTACATAACTTTTCTTTGTTTCAGCTGCCTATGTACTGAATACTGCTCTGGCTCCCGCGCTTGGATTACCATTGAACCCAGCAGCTGCTGCTGAAGGCGAGAAACTTCTGTCCTCATCTTTGTTGAAGATAGAGTCTATCTGGCTCAAAGGCAATGGTCCATTTCTGCTAGGTGGCTTTCAGCCATCCATTGCTGATCTCAGCTTAGTATGTGAAATAATGCAACTAGAGGTGAGTTAAGCCCCAAACCTTCCCTTTTTTTTTTTTTTTTAATTACGGAAAAAAATCTGAAGGGAGACAGAACCTCGTGACAGAGTAGAAATTAAGGCATTATAAGGTCAATATTGAGTTAGAAGATGTAGGCCAAGAAAGCTAATCTAGCTATGGTTATTCTGCCTTCCTATGGTTATCAGCGACAAATTTATTGCATCACTTTTTGGACAAGAGGGCGGCTGCTTGCCTTCAGGGCATGTCATGCTTTCTTCCTTATTCTATCTCCTAACTTATGCATCAGCTGCTTGCCTTCAGTACATTTTGTTTCTGGTAATAAACATGTAATCACTTCGGATTGAATACGGAACGTGCATACAATTATATGTAAACTAAGATTAAAAATAGTATCCGGAACTTAGCAAAACTAGTTTTGTGCTATGCTGTGCAGAAGATAGTTTGTCCTCGAGAAAAAAATTTCAAGCAGTACCATATTGGTTGCGTGAGGCTTTGGTAGGCGCAGTTGCCCAGAGGACACTGGTTTGCTAAGGAAGCTAATAATGCTGTTTTTAACTTCAGGTAGTTGGTGACCAGGACCGTGATCGCATTCTAGCTCCCTACAAGAAAGTTCAAAAGTGGATGGAGAGCACAAGAAAGGCGACGCAGCCACACTTTGATGAAGTACATCAAGTCCTAATGAAATTAAAGACAAGACTTCAAATGCAGCGATCAGCAGGAGCAAACACCGGGGCTGATTCGAGAGGGAAATTGTCTTCGAAAATGTGAGAACTGGTAACGATGTCCTTCTGAAATTAGGGTGACGATGCTTGGTTCTCCTCCAAAGGTCTCTACCCTAGGATTAGGGATGTTTGCTTTTAATAAATGTGTGCAACGCTACGCTTCAATTGAATAAACCTGCAGAGTTGAAGCTCAGCTTACTGGCTAATGGCTGATATCCATCCTGTAAACTATTTATGTTTTACATTAGGATAATTCCAGTATTAAAGTTTGTTGTGAAAGTGCACATAAACTTTCAAATAGTGGAATCAAATCCTATGTACAGATGGATGAGTAAAAAAGGGGAAGTCTGCTGCGTTGGAGAGCCAAAACTCTTGCTTCTGAAGCTAGAAGCTAATTAGAGTAAGGGCTACCGTAAGAGAGAAGGGAATGCATTTCTGGAATCTCAATGGCAATCGCTGACCCGTCGGTGGAGATAGCCGCCCGGCAAAGAGTACTCATTCATATAAATCTATTTCATTTTCGAGGAGGACGAGGCAAATTAATTTAACGAAGTCTTCTCGTTAATTTCATTTGATTTAGCTAGCGAAAAAAAGTTAAGGTAAACTTTTTAATTATATTCTTAAAACACAGTATTAATGTGGTGCTCGATGGGTGTCAAATCAAGAAAAGAAACTGACATAAAAATCCAAAAAAGCCCACGTGAAGAGGCTGGGCCACCCGGCCACCACTGCTTCAGCAATGCCGCCGCCACCACCACTAATCGGCCTCATCACTGGCAGCCACCAAGGTCTGGCCTTGTGGCAATCACGGTGGCTTCCAAGCTTCTGCAAGCTCAACCATCGCCGAGGCTTCAGCTTCCAGGCTTCTTCGAGCTTGCGGCCATGACTGCTTGAGCTTTGTCAAGCTCAGCCGTGGTTGCTCCAGTTTCCAAGCTTCTGGCTGCGAGCTTCGCTGAGCTTGCACCGCTTGAGTTAGCCACCCTAGCTCCAGTTTCCAGGCTACTTCAAGCTCGCTGCCATGACTGCTCAATTTTTGTCAAGCTTAGCCATGGCCACTTGAGCTTCCAGATGTGTTTCGTGGAAATTAATCATGAAGGAGGACATAGTAATGGTTGGATTGGAGTTGGGAGATCCAATAGCTGGAGCAGTCCCAGAGTCGGGCGATGGTGGTGGACGGATTTAAGCGGCGTGGGACTAAGGAAGAAGAATATGCTAGAGTTGCAGATGCCACATCAACATCGCTCTTTAAAAAACAATAGAAAATGTCATTTGCATTTGCCATCACTTAAGTTGGATGGACTTAAGGAAGGTACTTGATTGCACCAATTTATTAAATTTTAGTACTCGATTGCATCATTTAGAAGTTGAGTCAGAGATGCCATTTCATCATCCTACTCATGCTGATACTAAGAACGTATCTTTGAATGGATTTTCTTGGAAGAATATTTCCTTTCTACTGGGGGACTAATATGTAAATAATATATACTTTGCTTGCATACTTCTAGTGATCTGTCAAGTAGCTCTTCATCACTCACTTATGCGCGTTCACTTGATGGGACTGGTCATCGCGGGAAGTCATTCTGTCGCTATCCCATGCATTGGCAAAGAGTCCAGTTCTTTTGGCCTCTTGTAGTTCTTCAACAGGAGGGAAGAACAAACGACACTGACAGAGGAGGCTGCCATTGCCACTCCAGCAATCCAAGGTGGTAGCCTGATTCCTGTAAATGGGAAGAGAATCCCTGCTGCTATTGGCATACCTATGACGTTATAACCGAAGGCCCAGATGTAGTTCAAACGGATCCGGAAAAATGTTTTCCTGGAGAGATCGATGGCAGTTATCACATCTTCCAGATTACTCTTCATGAGGACGATGTCGGCAGCCTCGATTGCGATGTCCGTGCCAGCACCGATCGCCATTCCTACATCAGCTACTGCGAGTGCTGGCGAGTCGTTGATCCCATCTCCTACCATGGCAACTGTATAACCTAAAGCCTGTCATTGTCACAGGTGAAATTGTATTAATAGCGTAACTAGCAACAGCTTTCTATTAGTTGCAGATAGCGAGTAGAGACTTGGAGCTTCATGTTGACTTTAAGTGGATCGAGACAGAGGACATGGCTGATTGTTTATAGTTGAATGGATGGAGATGGTTTAAGTACCTGTAAGTCCTTGACTTTCTCGGCTTTCTGCTCCGGTTTGGCCTCTGCAATAACTGTTCCAATGCCGACCTCCTTGGCAATGGATTCAGCAGTCCCCAAGTTGTCACCTGTCACCATGATACTCATCACTTTCATAGACTTGAGAATGGAGATAACTTCACGTACACCCGGTTTTAATGGATCCGATATAGCCAACACTCCCGTCACCTCTCGGTCAAAGGACACTAGAATCCCCGTTTGAGCCAATTTTTCTGCTTGTGCTAGTATGTTCTCGGCATCCTCGGGAATATTCATATTGTGTTGCAGCATCAAGCTCTTGTTTCCTATTAATATTTCTCTGTCCCTAACCATGGCCTTGACTCCATGGCCGGGGACAGAGACAAAGTCTCTTGCTTCTGGCCAGATAGATTTGTCCCCTTCTTCCCAGAATGTTTTGGCATGTTCGACAATGGCCTTGGCCAATGGGTGTTCACTGTTGACCTGACATTTATTTATTATACTGACACGATAATCAGTTCCAAAGAAATCAGATAATAATAATAAATAAAAAAACCCATTTGTGCGCAATATGTGAAGTACAAAGATGTCATTGATCTAATTGGTTAGTAAACTGATCTAAAAGGAGTCTGGAGGTGGAAAGGCCACCTCAGTTGCAGCGATGAGCTCGTAAAATTGTTGTGGCTCCATGGTCTTCAAGAGTTTTGTGCTGACCACCATTGGTTTCCCCATTGTGAGTGTTCCTGTCTTGTCAAACACGACACAGTTCACCTAGGATAAAGCAGAACACTAGGTTAAGATGGAGGAAGAATTCATGCCAAAGTTTGTTAGTATGGAAGGACGGAAGATACAGAACAGTCCATCTCTGCCACCTCTTCATTGGCCTACTTGAATGAAAAATACACATTTTCATCACAGCTTTGACCAGAAACGAGCTAACAAAGAGAGACAAGAAAAAATGGGGAAACTCTCTAATATAAGGCTAAATTGAGTTCAATCTGCTACAGAGGTTAAGCTGTTTAGGCTGTGTATTTGTCCCGTCACCCATGGCTACATGAATATCTTGTATGCTAACCTTATGTGTATTTTCCAATGCTTGGCCTCCTTTGATCAGGACACCATGAGATGCACCGAGTCCAGTGCCGACCATCACTGCAGTTGGTGTTGCAAGGCCAAGGGCACATGGGCAGGCTATGACCATCACGGCTATTCCGAACTGCAGAGCAAGTTCGAAACTGTTCATGGAAGCTGGAAGCCAAGATTGTGGATAGCGATGATACCTCCCCGCCAAAAGCCAGGCAGTCCACGTAGATACTGAAAAGATAACGACCTGCATGAAAGACCATTTGCTCAGCGAGATTCTTTCCTTTCAATGGTTGCTGTAGGTGAAGGTGCTGTTACTTGGGTTCAAGTTGTTTTCATGGTTTGAGGTTGTTGGATCCGTGCAAGGCTCGATTCATGTATACAGTACATAAGAGCACAAAAGACACAGAACACTTGCTTACCAAAGGCACAAAGTACTTGGAAATGTGATCGGCGAAATTCTGGATAGGAGCCTTGCCCATTTGGGCCGACTCGACCAGTCGAACAATCTGCGAAAGGGTAGTGGCTGATCCAACTTTTGTTACCATAATATGCAGGACTCCGTTCTGATTCACTGTGCCTCCGATCACCACATCGCCCTTGGTCTTCATCACAGGTTTGGGTTCTCCTGTTATCATGCTTTCATTGACGTGGCTTTGCCCCCAGATGACCCAACCATCCGAGGCTACTTTTGTGCCTGGCATGATCTTTATCACATCGTTCTTCTCGATCAGCCGGGAATCAATTTCATGCTCATCAGTTATGTTGCCCTCCTCATCCGTTGTTAAGAGAACTCCTGTTTCAGGTGCCAAGTCCAAAAGCTTGGCAATGGCTTCAGAAGTCTTTCCCTTGGCCAAAACGTCTAAATACTTCCCTAGGAGTATGACTGTGATAAGCATACAGCTTGTCTCAAAGAAATCCATGCTCTCGAAACTTTGAGAAGTTGCTGATCTCAACAATGAGTAGACAGAGTATAAGTATGCGGCATTTGTCCCTAAAGCGATCAGAACATCCATGTTAGCTGAACCGTGGCGGAAAGCTTTGAAAGCCCCAATATAAAATCGCCATCCAGTGATGAATTGTACTGGAGTGGACAGGACCCATCTCAAAGTTTCTCCAAAAGTCAGCATATTAACAACTTTAACATCTAATACACCGTTAATCCAAGGGATATATATGAAAACCATAGAGGTGAAAAAGACAGGAACAGTGAACACTAAACTCCAGAGAAAGGATCTGAGGTATTGCTCGGTTTCTTCGTGCTTGCGAGCTTCTCCTTCTCGTTCTCCTACAGGAGATATACTCGCCTTGAGATGGCCAGACCCTGTCAGCTCAATCACTTTGATGAAGCTCCTGGGTCCTGTCAAATCTGCTTTGTAGCATATGGAGATTTTACTCATTGCATGATCTGTATCCACAGATTGAACCCCGGGAAGTGCCTGGAGAGAACTTTGGATGATTTTCATTGTACGAGAAGGGTTATCTGTTTGGATGCCCTCAACTTTGAGCTGTATTTTGCTAATATCTTTCCCTGAACTCACGAGAGAGGCCTCAAATCCAGCATCCTCAATGGCTTTGAGCAAGTTGTGGCAGCTTAAGATGCTTGAGTCGTAGTATACTTCTGCTTCTTCCGTTACTAAAGCCACATGGGCCTTACGCACGCCCCTGACCGCTTGTAAAGTTGATTCAACTGTGGAGGAACAAGAGGTGCAAGTCATTCCATTGATGTGGATCTGGCATACCTGGACTGATCTCTCACTCATCTCCTGTTAAAATGTTTCAGAAATGTTAATTCAGATGGAAATCCTGGAGAAGCAGAAAAAGCCAGAATAGTATGGGCTCTTCTCCAATTGTCATGTACTCATGAAAACGTTGCGGTATTCTACTAAAAGATTTGAGAACTTCATGGAGTAGAACTCCAGAAGAAGCAGGATTGAACTAGTTAATATGAGTTTTCAAAGACATCCATTAAAACATTTGCAGCTTTTGTCGTTAGTTACGAATGATTTCCTATATTAATGATCTGGAAATGCAAGATTGGTTGATGAATATCTCACTCCAAGTGGAAATTTTGTATTCACTAAACAATATCCCCAAATGCTTTAGATGGTGCATCTGAATCACTGCGACAGTTTAAAATATCAGCTGCGGAGTTAGTGCAATGCATCTCGTGGAACAGCAAAAAACATCATCGCAACCGCACCAAAAGCTAAACCGCAGCATGGACACAGGCCAACTTACTTTGACATCCACAACGGCTTCCCCGACTCCTGGGAGTTGCTCAACCGCTTTCGCCACTGATCCATCACTTGCAGAGCTCCTCATTCTGGTTGCTGAAAACATTGCACTCGCCCCTAGTCCTTCCGTTGGAATGCTATTGTCTCTTATGAGTCCCTAGTCCTTCCGTGCAAATACTATGTTTGTCTGCCTCTAGTTGTGTACCAACTAGAACTCTTTTATAGACAAAATATTGCTCTTCACCCTCATCAATCGTGTCCACTTCAGCCCATGAAAAGAACACACAGACTGTAGCACTAAAAGAGAGATAAAAAGCGAAGACCACGCAAACATGAAATGATAGTGCTCAATCTCGATTTTTGGCCTGGACCCAAGAAAAGGGCATCTGCTTTCGTGCATGGCCGCTGCTTTTTCTCATTGCAAAGCGAAGAACTTTCTTTATGATCAAGGACCAGCATTATTGCAGTTTTATATTTTGGAGTAATGAACAGACTTTTACAAGTGGCATAACTTTTAAGTTTTGAGTGCTTGTTGATGATTGTTGACAATGTTCACCACTAAGAATCCCACCGTGATCGATTTGCTCTTGTTTGGCCCATTAAAAAAAGGAATTCTTCTTTCTAGGACAATGTCTTTCTGTCCTACATCAAGCAAAAGTCCCATGATATTCTGCTCTCAGAAAACAAGTAACGTAAGTCTCACTAAATCACGAAAAAATGGTTTCGACAAGCAACTTAGGTGTCCCCGGATTGACAGTTGACAATTTATTTATGTCGAATTATCCTGATTTCTAGGACTTGATTATTAGGAATATTTAGTCATGATTCTTAGGTCCTGATTATTAGGAAATAGCTGTAAATAATTATTTAGAAAATGATTTATTAGTATCCCTTAATTTTGTGGGATTATAACTATATTTTTTCAGATTTGTTTTCTCCTAGTTGGTACTTAAAAGAGTCATATAAATAGCTTTGTATTCATGGTACAAAAATATGTAAGTGTTGACACTCAAAGTTGACCATACTAGCATGTGCTGATCACGAGGACAGAAGGTATAATAAAAGTCAGGCGAAATCACATGAATATTAGGAGTGCTAGTATATGATCAATTATCGACGAGCTTAAGGATAAAGACTCAATAATCGACAGCAAAGCAAGGAGCCACCACGTGTTCAATTGTTGAAATATAATGACAAATATATGCTGTTTGCTCAAGTGATGCCGATGGTAAGTTTTGGAATGAGATCATTTGAAATATTCAAGAAAGCGCCAAAGGTGTGCACGGTTAAGGAGCAGTTGACATCTAAAGACCTAGCCATGAAATCGTTGTTGATAAATCAAGGAGCATTAGAGCACGATCAAAGTGATTGCAAAGGAATTGGGCAAGTTAATTGCAAAGAAAAAAAGAATGTGCATAAGGTTTGAAGTGGTTATTGGAAGATGAATAACTGTACAATGGTTACCATGCTTCTCTATAAATACCACAAGTTATCCAACAAGAGAGTTCTCAACAAATCAATCAACATGTTATATCTTTATCTTTACATTTCCTCTCCTGCATTTTAGTTTTTATAACTGTAGCTCCTAGATCCTTGTCGTTGATTAGATTTCGGCATGTATCTATACTCTAGTGCTGCATTGTTGATTAAATTTTGGCGTCGTATCCTCTATACTAGTCCAACATTGTCAATTAGATTCTGGCGTTGTATCCTGTATCCTGTATTGTTGTTGATTAGATTTTGACATTGTATCAAGTTATTATCAAATTGTGTAGTTGATTAGATTCCAGCATAATTTGAACTTGCTCTTAGGGGTAGTAAGTTTGTTGTTAGGGTTGTAGAGTGTGCTGTCCGAAATTGGAAATTTAACATTCGTATTGCATTTGATATCCTCCGTCCGGAATTAGCACGGAACTTTTATCCTTTCTAAATATAAACCAAAGAATAATCTCAGTGAAAGATGTTTCATTGCGGGAACAAAACTGGCGAAACAATAGAATTATCATAATTCTTTTCTCAAAATTCTTCAATTTATCTATGGACTGTTAACTTGATTTTGCAGGTAAAACTCACATGAACATACGCTAGTTTCCTAATATAGTCGGCGGAGTACAGAATAGAACTCCTTTTAAAAAATCCTGACGTGTCTAGAGCAATCTATAGTTGAATCTAAGCAAACAATATCTAGAAAAATCTCAGTGGATGCGAAAAATTGTTAGACGGACGTCAGGGAAGATTATGCACGGCCATCTCCATACGTGGCTCTCTGTCTGCTTGTTAAGAAATGACAGAATCCCATGATCACGCAATATGTATATAATCCCATCTCCATACGTGGCTCTCTGTCTGCTTGTTAAGAAACGACAGAATCCCATGATCACGCAATATGTATAGACTTGTGTATGCTGGTCGATGTAAATATGTTGTAAAACCGATACC
The DNA here is from genome assembly GCA_014182395.1 of Eucalyptus sp. ANBG9806169. Taxonomy (NCBI): domain Eukaryota; kingdom Viridiplantae; phylum Streptophyta; class Magnoliopsida; order Myrtales; family Myrtaceae; genus Eucalyptus; species Eucalyptus sp. ANBG9806169. The sequence continues at coordinate 25,786,537 of CM024576.1, forward strand.
CCTGCAATGTCAATAGGTATCTTGTCTTGAAGGTTCTTGGACTCAAGATTACGAATCCGTTTGATTGCAGACTTGATAAGCGAAGCTGATCTGCGAATCCCTCCTTCCTATACGAAAACTTTCCAAGGCCCGCCTCATGGCATCCAAGTTGAGAGAGATAAATTGAACAAATATGGGCGTCCCCTATTGGCATGTACTATTAAACCTAAATTGAAATGACTCTAAAAGGGTTTTTCAATAAATGAAAAAGAATCCGAATGAGGAAATGAAGGAGGGGAGTCAGATTTTTTTGCAGCTATCTAAGAATTGTTTGAAATATGCCCCCATCGTCTAGTGGTTCAGGACATCTCTCTTTCAAGGAGGCAGCGGGGATTTGACTTCCCCTGGGGGTAGGGTACTACGAAAGGAAGAAACCTGCGGCATCTATGTCCGTTTAAGTTGCGTTCAAGGCACCCAACCGTTAGTATATGCGGCATCTGTGTCCATTTAGGTTGCGTTCAAGGTATTCAAGGATAGTGTATGGGGCTTGGTCCACAAACCAGAATGTATATCAATATATTCTAGTTCTCAGAACCTTGTCTTACAAGAACCCAAGAATGGGGGACTTTCCTGCCTAACCCTAGATTCCTATAATATTTGAGAACATATTCTTATTCTTAGAATATCATCTCAGAAGAAACCTGGATTATGGGAATGTATATGAATATATTCTCGTTCCTAGAACATTATCTTTCAAGAACCTCGAGATTGAGGAATTTCTGCCTAAACCTGGATTTTTGGAGTGATCTTGTGAATTGACAAGTATTCTTACGAGTTTTGCTAACATAACAGTTATTGGGTTACCGTGAGAATAATAACACGTTGTGAGTCACAAATTCTCAAAGAAATGGACCCCACATTTTTTAAATTATTTCATATTTATTTTTTGTGACTCCAAATAAATCATTACTTTCACGATAGCTTAACCAAAGACCCACGTGAGTAATGGCTGTCACTAATTTGATTCACTGGACTCCAGTTCAGGCAAGAAATTCACCAAAATGGAGGCTGAGATAGCTGGACTTTAGCCTGTGGACTGCAAGCCTAGGTGACAAAATAAAAGAACTTAAAATCCCCAAAAAGAGCAAAGATAACAAATACCAGGTAGACCGTTTAGACGGAAGAGCCCATGGATGATGCATATATCCGAACATCTCATTTCCCCAGTAGAGCAAACGAGACGACTTTGCAGATTAACATAACATGGCCAAGGAAACACCCTACTACAAAACACTCGGACCAGCACCGGTCTACGGAGACATTTGTTCATGCTAGCACGATCTGCATATGTGTAGCTGTACGAGGCAAAAGTGGCCGTGCTAATCTTCTGCCATGTAGCCGACACACACGTAGCATGTCCATGAAAATGAGCAGAATCTGGCGTTGAACCCACCCATGAAATTTTCGAAGGAGGCCATGCGAATGAAGCCCAGAGAGCGATACAAACGGCGCTATGCAGGGAAGGAAGCGAAAGGAGGAGCCTCAGAACAACAATGATGCGAGGGAAACCACCGAGAGCGAGGCAGCGAAGGCCATGAGGCTTTGTATTAAGGCTTGAGCACAAGAGCGTGGACCAGGAGTGATGGCTGATACAGATGGTTTATCAAGAAGTGCCGAGAAGAAATACGATAGAAGGCTAGAGATGGCAATGGAGGTGGTGATGGATGAGTGTCAAAAGGAGACTCTGGCTTCTCTTGGTGCTTCACTTCAATGAGATTCACTAGGGCTTGACTAATGAAGGTGAGTGCGCCATGGTGGTGGGAACTAATGAACAACGCAGGCCAAGTATCGATGCTTCTCCATTGAGGAAGGGCTAATGGCATTTTAGTATGTGTTGGGAAGAAAACCCAAATAATTAATTCCTGGGTTAAGATTCGACGGAAAGAGAGAAGAGCAGATAATAATTAATTAAGGAGAGAGCCGAGGAGGGTTTTTTTTTATACTAACACCCATTGCCTTTGAGACAATCATTGAGAGAGAGTACGATGATCTGAACACTAGACTTGTGTTTCGATACCATATTAAACAATTTTTTTGGAAAAAGGCATTAAGAATTTGAAATTATACTCCATGTGACACATTTATTACTATGCTCAGTGTAGTGTGACATATTTACCTTAAATATCTTTTTGTAATACAAAGAACTTTAAATTTGTACCTATATAATATATTTGTCTCATGTCAATGTTTTGTCAATGAGCACAATTAAAACTCTACTTACTTGGATGACATAAGGGAACACATTGATATGGTGCTCATATGACTTAAATAAACCAATAATTAAAAAAAAAAAAATAGCTAGAAATTTATTTGATAAAATCGTGACATAGTGTAAAAATGCCATGTGGATATAACTTTGGAATTTTTAATGTTATGATAAAAAGTTTAGGGTAAATTTGTTATAGTTAATATAATTTAAAATTTTTGATGTCTCAAGAAAAAATTATGAAACATAATTTTTCGGGTTTGGTGGCTTTTTATCTATTGTTTTTCCTAAAAACTTACACGGTTGGAACTAGATCAACAATGCGTACGTACATAATATATCACTTAAAAAGTAGGGTCCATTAAATTACATATGATTATGTGTCGGGGTTGGGATGGTGACGTCCACCCAGAACGAGAAGCAGCAAGCCAGTACAATCTACTCAGCTTGAGATTATCTATGGGGGGTGTCTTTATCGCTCTGGTCCCGAAAATGTATGGTCTTCCGGGAAGAAACGAAGAAGCTCCATTCTCTAATCCTAGCAGAGTGCGCATACAGGGGAAGACGATTGGCGGAAATTTCTCTTTGAAAGTTGGAAGCAAGCCTGACATTTTGATTAATTATCTTTAATCACAAAGATGGGCTTGATACTCTTAAATGTTATCCCACGCTAATAAAGACCATTTAGCAGGTGCCCCCACAACTTCACGTGGCTGATCTAAAGTAGACAAAGATTGTCATTTGTGGTCGAATCTAAAGTAGACAAAGATTGTCATTTGTCGTCGAATACTTTTCTCATCAAGTGGACATTTGATTCGGTCTTCTACTTTTTATGATGAGCAATGTCAAAATTGACCGTGGGGTATTTAGCCCATATTTAATCTTTTTTCTTGTGGGTTTGGTGGTGGCAAGCTATGATGGGACCACGACCTAACTCACAATGAGTGCCACAACGCTCATTTGGTGGTAGAGGCTTGCTAAACCAATTCTAAAATTTAAAACACAACTATAATTTATTAGGATTCGAACACTTTGAGGATCATATTAGATCGATCGAGCATCAATTAATGACCCCACCTTTTGCCCTCCTCTCAGCTACTCATGTTGGTCATGCTCATCTTATCAACACCACATTAACGATGTTAATAGCTCTCTCATCATTGGTTTGATCTGCCCCAAATCTTGAACCTAACTCACAATGAGTGCTACAACCCTCATTTGGTGGTAGAGGCTTGCTAAACCAATTCTAAAGTTTAAAACACAACTATAATTTATTAGGACTCGAACACTTTGAGGATTGTATTAGATCGACCGAGCACCAATTAATGACCCCCACCTTTTGCCCTCCTCTCAGCTACTCATGTTGGTCATGCTCATCTTCTCAACACCACATTAACGACGTTAATGGCTCTCTGATCATTGGTTTGATCTGCTCCAAATCTCGACCCTCATCTGTTTCACTTCACTAGCTGCTTCATAGGGAATATTGCAAAGCTTGCAAGGTGACATTATAATACCTGAATTATTTTCTAAAGGCGATTCACTAAACGGTGTGAAATACTATAAAAACATAATGAAAACCGGTGGTCATAATCAAATTTTAACCATTACCACCTCGTTTCAATTATACCACGGAGAGAGCTAAGAAAGGGAGGATTTTTTCAACTCTTGTTTTTTCTTAAAAATATGCGCGGTACCTTATTCTTAGGTTGCAAAAGATAGATGTGATTCCGAGCCAGTAAACATGAAGTACTCTTCTAGAATTCAGTTCCCTTCTTATTTCAGTTTGAAAGTAGTGAAATATCCTTTCAAGTTTGAGAATAAAGATACACTGGTTTTCTGGTTATTAATTTTGTTGCTTTTGTTTTCACTTAAATGAGAAGGTATATACTTGAGAAAAAAAAATGAGAATGTATATATTATCGAATTTTCTATCCGCCATTGTTATGTCCGTCGTTTTCGCATGTTATCTTCTCTTTAGGTCTTCAGTTACCCATTCTTTAATAGATACTGATGAGCTAGCTATCAAAATGCATCGATTCTACTTCGAAATCATCTCTTCCTAATCAACGGCTTGGTTTTTTCCCCCGTTTGAGTGTATTTACTTACGATAAAAGTATGGAAAAGGTTTTAACTCTCCATCCTTCCCCCTCTCTCTCTCACTCTCGCGCGCACGCGATGAACTCCTATATATTCGCGTACACATGTTTGATTTTTTTTTTTTTTTTGGCAGTAGTTATTAACTATCAGTAGTAGATAAAAATATTTGAATTATAATTTGTATAAAAGACCACTAATCAATCAAAGAACATATTTTATTCATTTTACCTTCCTAGTCATCTTTATATTTTTAGTTCCTTTACATAACTTGACACAATTGTCTCCAGTTTCAGTACTTTTAATTTTTTCATCATTTACGTTTTCAGTCCACGAATCAATAAATGACCATCCACAGCCTTTATTGATTTAGTCATTGATCAACACTTTGAAAGGTATTCCATTGATACTTTTAAACAAGTGAATATCCATTTATAAACTAGTGAATGTTGGTCAATAAAGATATCTATGAAACTAATACCCTAAGGTTATAATACAAAAAGTCATGAATTTATCGCTTTTTTACCCATTCAATCTTAAATCTTTTTACATTTTGCCAATTAAGTCCATCCGGCTAATTTTGATTGGAATTCATTGATGTGAATGCCGACCTTCTACATGACGGCCGGCGCTGATGTGGACAAATTTTAATATTTATTATTATTATTATTATTATTATTATTATTATTATTATTATTATTATTATTATTAGGGAAAATCTCAAATAAGGACCTGAAGTGGATTCATTTTCTCAAAAAAGGACCCAAAGTGGACACTGTATCAAATAAGGACCCAAAGTGGCTAATTTTGTCTCAAATAATGACCTAAACTTTCAATCTTATTTACAACTTGGGGTAGTTTTGTCCAAGAACATTTTTTCTTTCTTCATCTTCCTCACACCTCCTTCACTCTACATTGCCTCCTTCTTCAACACCATAATCACGGCCCCTACTAGCGACCTCGTGAGCTTCATGTCATCACGTAGTTGGTCCTAGTGACAAGAAGTTGAATTGGAGTTATTTGCTACTAGCCATCTTCTCGGATACTAAAATCCTCAGTTCCTCAAGATGCATCAAATCTCGGCTCGCTTGTGCTCAACCTAAAGCTCGGATTGACCTCCATCTGATGACGACGATGCTGGATTTTCTATCAGGGGCAGCGGTTGATGAGGTCGAGAGCTCGAATATGACTTGTCAATGGTGGCAATGGGGCAACGAAGTACAACAATTTCTACAGTTAATGATGTCAGATACGACTAATGATCAATCTCAAGATGGGGTATCGATTGAGGAGAAGAGTTGTGTTGATGAGAATGGCAAGAGTGTGAGTGGGTGTCCGCGAACTAGGGAAAAGGAGCCATTGGCATTGCAAAGGGGAAGGGGGATCTTTGAAAGATTGAATTTACGCAAGAGAGGCAAACCCAAATTTGAAATTGATGAGGCAAACTCTTGCCGAGGTTGAAATAGTTGCCAGCTGCAACAAAATTGTTCTTTGGCACGAAATTGTTGATCTCCAAGTGTTAATTGAATAGAGGCATGAGTTAGTCAAACAAGACGATATGTCAATGCTTGGATATTGCTACTCTATTGTTGGCAAGCAGGATCGAAAACAGCACAAAAAATTGCAGTTGCTAGATTAGTGGAAGGCTCGGAATAAGTGGAGTTTGATGCACTGTTGAGGTGAGAGAAATATGTCGCCAAAGGGATTAGTTGCATAGCTTGGGAGTTGGACAAGAAGTTGAATCTCATCAAAAGCAGATTCATATTATGGCTTTGAGATCAGAATTTGCGATGAATGTTGGAATCAAAAGAACTTATTTTTGAAAGCTCATTTTGGCTTCGTGGAATTGTCTACAAACCATTTTGAGGAGCGAAATTTAAAATTTTCAACGAGTTAAACTATGTTGTAATGGCTCGTGTTAAAGAAAACCCAATTTTGGTCATACAACGAGATGACACAAAGAGTGATGGAGGAGTTGATAATGGAGGTGATGTAGAGAGTGAGAAAGATGAAAAAAGAAAAAAGAAGAAAGAGAGAGACAAAAAATAAACAACAATGTTCTTGGACAAAAGTACCCCTGGTTGTGAATAAAATTAGAAGTTCAGGTCCTTAATTGAGAATAAGTTAGCCACTCCGGGCCCTAATTTGAGATAATGTCTACTTTAGGTCATTTTTTGAGAAAATAGCTCCACTTCAGATTCTTATTTGAAATTTTCTATTATTATTATTATTATTATTATTATTATTATTATTATTATTATTCCACCACCACCACCACCACCACCATAGATGAGACTCGACGAGGGTCAGCCTCACACAAGCTAGATCTAGCAAGGTCAAGACAGCCTCGTCGAGCAATTCACGACACATTACCAAAGAAGCACCCTATCAAAATACACTTAAATTAGTGTCAATCTACACCGTGATTGGTTCCATTTATCTATATCATTCACGTATGATATTTGTTCATGCCAATATCATCTACATATTGGTAATTGTACGTGGCAAAAGTGGTCATGCTAATCTTCTGTCCTGCAGACGACGCGAACGTAGCACACTCAAGAAAATCAGTACAATCTGGCGCCGAACCCACCCATGAAGCTTTCGAAAGAGCCCCCGCAAGTGAAGCCCAAACAGCAATACAAAACGGCACTAAATAGGGAAAAAAAAAGGCAAAAGAAGGAGCCTCGGAACAACAACGACGCGAGGGAAGCCATCGAGAACGAGGCAGTGGGGGTCATGAGGCTTCGAATTAAGACTTGAGCAACAAGGACGGGCACCTGGAGTGATATGTGGCACAGATAGGTGATCAAGAAGAGACAAGAAGAAATGTAATAAAAGGCTAAAGATGGTAACGGAGGTGGTGATGGGATGGATGTCAAAAGGAGACTATGGATTGCCTTGGTACTTCACTTCAATGAGATTCGCTAGGACTTGAATGATGAAGGTGAGAATGCCATGGTGGTGGGGACTAGTGAAGAAGGCAGGCCAAATTTCGATGCTTCTCCAACTAGGAAGGCCTAGTGGCAATTTAATATGTGTTGGGAAGAAATCCAAATTATTAATTTATTAGGTTAAGATTACACAGGAAGAGAGAGAACAGAGGATGATAAATTTTGTGCGACAACTATATTTTTCTTCAAAACTCAAACCCCCCCGTACCATACAAATGCAGGACCATCCCATACAAAACGTTTTGGCTAAGGTATGTCAAATTTCATCGAGTATACAAACGGAATCTAAACATATAAACAGTTTTCATACGATTTCATTCTTGAACATAAATATATTTTGTGATTTTCATGCAAGTTGGACTTCGCACATGAGATATGTAATGTGGACATAATTGTGTCATACAAACACCGAGAGGCATAGGAAAATAGGAAAAATAGAATCACCCACAATGATAAACAAACCATTTCTCTTAAAACCTTAAATAATTAAGAATGGTACGGATCAACAATGTATATATAGCAAACTACTAAACACTCATCGCCTCTGAGTGAATTACTGAGAGTGAGTGTCGAGATTTGAACTATCTACTTGTATTCTAATACCATACTAAACAGATCATTTTTCTGAAGAATTTGACCTATCAAGAAACAGATCGACAATGTACACGTGCACAGTATATTACCTAAAAAGTAGGGTCCTTTAGATTACATGTGATCTTGGTTTTGAGATGGTCATGTCCAGAGAGAAGAAAAAGAAGCACGCCGATACGATTTTCTCAGCTTGAAATTTTCTAGTTGTCTTGATGCCTCTGGTCCCTACTTAAAAGACTGGGTCCGTCAAATTACATATGTTCTTCCAGGAAGAAACACAGAAGGTGAAACTTTCCTGTTCCTAGGAGCGTGCGTATGTAGTGAAGCCCGCTTTGTTGAAATTTCCCTTCTTTTCTTTAACCAATCCCGTACTATCAACTCCATTGAGAGTGGAAAGCAAGTCGACATTGATGAACTAGCTTTAATTACAGACGTGTACTCGAAATCATTAGACGCTATCCCAAGTTGATGAGATTGTTTCAAAGTCATGACAAGTCTAAAATAGACGATGATGTCATTCATTAGCTAATACTTTTCTTATCAAGTAGGCATTTGATTTGGCTTTTATTCTTTGGGATGAAAGTACTAAAAATCCTAAAACCTATCGAAAAGTATAATTAAGTTCTAAAATTTTCAAAATTGCAATCAAATTTCTCTTAATTTTGTCTAATTTATTTTACAATAAAAAAAATGACGTATGTCACGACCTCCTTTTTTCCGTTCGGGGGAAAAGAAAGAATGGTTTAGGGGTATTTGCCTAAAGAGGCGGACCAATGGCCCTAAATTAGGCGTGGCTCTCCAAGCCCATACCTCGCGCGACGTTGGATTTTGTTTTTAGTTCTTAACAACCTAAATATTTCTAGGAGTCGCCACTAGCCTATTGGGGTCGGCTAGAAACCAATCAAGACACGGGAGTGTTGTCTCAATTCCTACGCAACCAGAGATTTCTCGGAACGGGGACTTGTTTACGCCAATGTTTCTATTAGCGCCCTTGCGGTACCACTAACTTGGAAGGTTTTAATCTAAATGGCCACACCATCTTGATTACCAATTATAATCTTTATGAAACCACTAAGTGTCCATGCAAATGTTTTTGTAGTTTTTTTTTTTAAATGTCTAGACTAATCCTAACATAATTTAGAAGAGAAATTTACATTCAAATTAATGAAAAGCGGTGCATAAATAAACATCCAAGAAATTGAAATAACTTGAAAATAAATGCGGAAAATGAAAACCCGATACAAGTCGGGCAAATAATATTACATGGCCTTGTTATCACGCCCCGGACAGGACCCCGTGAGCAAAATGAGAATTTAAATATGCATGAAATTACCTTAGATGCATGAAATCACTCTAAATAATTTTAATCTAAGCAAAATAGATTATTTACAAAAATGGTTATAAAATACCAAAATATCATTTAATTAGGAAAAATGACTTTATAAAATTAGGAAAATCTCCTAGATGTCATTTTTGGCTTAATTTGATAACATCCAACATTTTTTTGATATTTTTGAAATTTCCATATTTTTCTTTTTTTTTATTATTTTTTTTAAAAATATTAATAATAATTCCTTAAACCGATCTATGCTAACATGGAGTAACACAGCACATGAATATCACAATAACCGAGCTCAAATCGACCGTTTCAAGATCGAAACTTGGTTTGCGCATTTCATCGAACACTTGGCGTGCATTAAATCACCCCAAAACAGCTTCGCGGGCCATGTTTGCAGCCTTCAATCTTCACCCATGAGCAATATTATGTGGAACTAAAACATCAAGATTATACTACCACATGCAATGAGAAATATTAGATAGAAATCATAGCCTACAACACACAATAACCCAGCTAAAATCGTCCTCAAATACACGGGTTTGAGCTGATTTTGCAAATCTGGGTTTGAACCCAAGTCAAGCAAACAGGTTGCATGCCCATGTTCAAGCCCCGACACTTATCACATGCAAGATCTAAGAGAAACACTACTTAATCCGAGTGAAAGTAAGTAACATGAGCTTACAAATGCAACAAAAATCATAGAGAATGGCCCACCGAAAGACATCAAAACGACCTCTCCAAGAAGCACACATGCAAAACCCTTGAAGAGATTCCAACACTTAGAAAAATTTCCACCTCGAAAATCAGTCCTCCGGGCTGCTTTTCCTCTTGATTTTCATGATCAAAACGTACTCAAACTCGAAAGAAAATACATCTAGGATGCTTACCTTGCTTCTTAGTTTCCCTTTCAAGTGGTTCTTCGCTCAAGAAACCAAGAAATTATCCTCGGGGGCCCGTGGAAGTTGGCTTCTTCAACTGGAAAACAAGATCTGCAAAGAAAGAACTGATAACGAAGGTTTTCATTAACCTCCAAAATCAAGCTTCAGAACCTCTTTTATTGGAAAAATAAACACCAAACAAAGCTATATGTATTCTACTTTGGTTTTGAACTCATGGTTTTCCTCATTTGTCTCTCAAATTTCTCAAAAACACTCGCTTTCTCTCACTCGTGACCAACCGGGCTCAACACTTGGAAAAATTCAGGCTTTCTTTGGCCCGCCAGGAGGGTAGTTTTTCGGGGGGCTTTAGGAGGCCTTCCCGATCTCCATTTTGGACGTGCGACCTATGGTTGGAAAGCTATTTGAGTGAAGTTTAATTCTCTAGTTGAAGGTTTTGGCTAATTTTGGCCGCAGGTGGGTGAAAATTTCGTTTTTCTCTCTCAAGGTCGGTCTGGAATTTCTGGGTTTGGCTTTCTGGAGTTGCTTCTGAAGGTGTCTTTGGGGAACGATCCCGAGCTCTCTCTTCTCTCTCTCGTCTCCTCTCTCTCATCCCCTGAAAGAGCTTGCTTCCATGATATTATCCCCCCAAATCATCAATCCTTTGGTCGGCTTTTTGTCCACCTGCCAAGCCCACCAACTGAGCAGTCTACCCACTCTCTGACTTAGCCAAAATTCTGAAATTTTGCAGCTGTTGAGTGTGCGGGTTTTGCTGCGACTTTCCCGTGCATTCAGTAGCTTATCCCTAGCCATTTTCCGTCCACTGGCACTACTCATTATGGTCTTCAATCACGTGCAAAGATCAGGCTGGATGGGCGGCTGAGTGGGATATGGTGGGGCCACCAAGTTGCTTACTCAGCAACTCCGGATTGAGGCTAAACCGTGGGCTGGGTTTTGGTAGCTCGTTTGAGTGCTTTAATCCATCAATTTGGATGCGATTTTTGATCAATTAGCAAGATCATGTATAGTAGTTTAAGATCTTGGCCATATTTCACAATTGTACTCACTCAATTTTGCAAGAAAGTCCCTCAAAGTTGGTTATTTTCTTATCCAAAAATACCCATTTCAATACAAACTTAGTCTTTTTGGCCCGATTTAATTGATTCGAGTTGGCCCAAGTTTAATTTCAACTTAATTGGTGACCAAGATGATGTTTTAAGGGTTCGGGCAAAATTTTGCAAAATTTGCGAATTGGTCCCTCAACTTTTGAAATTGCATTTTGGCCCCAATTTGCCATTTTAATTCCAATCTGACCTCCCGGGCTTGGCTAGTCACATTTAGATCATTGGCCCCAACTTTTTTTTTTTTTTTTTTTTTTTTTTTTTCTTCTTTTTATATATTTAATTTAATTTTTTAATTTTTTTTAAGGAAAAACATATTCTATTTAAAACACTATATTAAACACCTAGATAATCTATATGCAAGAATTTAATTTGAAATATTTTTGTGGAAAAACAAGTTCCCATTTTTTTGGAAATGATTTTTGGGCAAAAATTTAAGTGTGTCAATACCGCCCCTCTTTGGAAGGAAGTTTCAAAGAGATTTCTTTCAAAGATAAGGTGACACCTAATTTTTTGTTTTTTTTTTTTTTTGTTTTTTTTTTTTTTTTTTTTTTACAATAGTAAAATGAAAATGCAAGTGAGCTTAATGTAAAGAGCGTAGTTTAGGGATGTACCTATGAATACTTTGAAAAGTGTGGTTTAAGGCTACACCCACGAACCGTGTGGTTTAAGGCAGTCCCACTAACCTTGTGGTTTAAGGCAGTCCCACGAACCGTGTGGTTTAAGGCAGTCCCACTAACCTTGTGGTTTAAGGCAATCCCACTAACCGTGTGGTTTAAGGCAGTCCCACGAACCGTGTGGTTTAAGGCGGAGTCCCACGAACCGTGTGGTTTAAGGCAAATCCCACTAACCTTGTGGTTTAAGGCAATCCCACTAACCGTGTGGTTTAAGGCAGTCCCACGAACCGTGTGGTTTAAGGCGGTCCCACTAACCGTGTGGTTTAAGGCAGTCCCACGAACCTTGTGGTTTGAGGCAGTCCCACTAACCTTGTGGTTTAAGGCAGTCCCACTAACCTTGTGGTTTAAGGCGGTCCCACTAACCGTGTGGTTTAAGGCGGTCCCACGAACCGTGTGGTTTAAGGCGGTCCCACTAACCGTGTGGTTTAAGGCGGTCCCACTAACCGTGTGGTTTAAGGCAGTCCCACGAACCTTGTGGTTTGAGGCAGTCCCACGAACCTTGTGGTTTGAGGTAGTCCCACTAACCGTGTGGTTTAAGGCAGTCCCACTAACCGTGTAAATTGTATGGTTTGAGGAGGACCAAGAACCTCTTGAAAATATATGGTTTAAGGCTAACCCATGAACCCTTTGGAATTGCATGGTTTAAGGATAACCAAGAACTTTTTGAAAATGCATGGTTTAAGGCTAACCCGTGAACCTTTAGAATTGCAAGGTTTAAGGATAACCAAGAACCTTTTGAAAATGTATGGTTTAAGGCTAACCCATGAACCCTTTGAAATCGCAAGGTTTAAGGATAACCAAGAACCTTTTGAAAATGCATGGTTTAAGGCTAACCCATGAACCTTTAGAATTGCAAGGTTTAAGGATAATCAAAAACCTTTTGAAAATGCATGGTTTAAGGCTAACCCATGAACCCTTCGAAATTGCAAGGTTTAAGGATGACCAAGAACCTGTTGAAAATGCATGGTTTAAGGCTAACCCATGAACCCTTTGAAATTGCAAGGTTTAAGGATAACCAAGAACCTTTTGAAAATGCATGGTTTAAGGCTAACCCATGAACCCTTTGAAATTGCAAGGTTTAAGGATAACCAAGAACCTTTTAAAAATGCATGGTTTAAGGCTAGCCCATGAACCCTTTAGAAATTGTGTGGTTTCACTGGAGAAACCTGTCATTCGAGAATATTCTGAAATGGATACTGCACATCAAATAGTATTCATTATAACAACTATTCTAGTAGCGAAAGCATACTAGATGAGATCGATTTCAGCGCATGTCATCAGAAACAATATCAAAAGTGTATCGGTAATGAGAAGGCAATAATTGCATAAACAAATCAAATTAATTCCAACCACTTGACAAACTCACAAAACTGTCATCACGCTCGGATGATATCATTAATCGTCAAATTCTCTTGGGAGAAAAGTCATTGTCAAAATGACCTCGACTTATGAGAAATGTTTGTTAAGTATGCCAAGTAAGGATCCCTAGTCAGAAAGGGCTTCTCGCATATTCTCAAGAAAATGGCTATTTGATCCCATCTATTCATGTGGGAAATAAACTTGATCACTCAATCTCACTCTTCCAGTGTACAAGGCTTTGAATCATTCGCAATAAGTACACATTGACCAATCTAAGAGGTCTTTTAGAAGGACCGTAGTGCAGGTTTGGTCATGGTTTTAGCAATGGATAAGCATCATTGGCTATGAAATGAATTAATCACTTATCAACATCTTCGCCAGGTTTACAAGTCAAGAAACCTTGAGATGAGATAAGACAACCTTACTCTCACTTCTTCGAGCAGCATCTTCTTTGGGAAGTCCTTATTTCCACTTTGAATCATCCCAATCAAGAGACTTCGGGAATAGGTTGTAATGTTGGTTCGGGGAAAAGCTCAAAAGGCTTAGCTCAAAAGGCTTAGATCTTTTTGTCGATGGGGATTTGAGAGTTGGTGATTATCATGGCATCATTACCATATCATCCCCTTTCTTTTTTTTTTTTTTTTTTTTGGTGTTTGACTTTTAAAAAGTCAAATTGTCTCGAAAGTCCTTTGACTAATCATCTTAACATAATGGCTTTTGCATTTGCAATGATTTTCTTTTCAATGCAGGCAATTTTTTTTTTTTTTGCCATTTTTGTTTTCGCAGAGATATTCCTCTTGATGCAATTGTTTTTCTTCCACTCTCTTTTTTTGGCATTGGCCTTGCTTTTACTAGGCACACTTTGCTTTTTTCATGCCCCTTAATTTTCACTTGACTTTTGCTCCTTTGAACTTTTTGAGCTCTTAGTTATCTCAAGATGCTTTTCAGATTCTCATGTAAGCATCACTTGCCTTGGCAAATCATATGCCTTGCCCCAAATGTGGGGAGATAATCACCACTCGGGTTTTAGAAATGAATAGTTAGGCTCAATATGGTTTAAGCAAAGGGTATCGGTGTTTGGGTAGAGAAAAGAATGCTCTTCTTCACCTTGGGATGCTTCAAGCTTCCATAAGAATTCACCTGAAGTTACCACAAAAAGATTTATGCAAGTGAGAGCAAAGAAACCTTTCTCATCTTTCCTCTCCAAATAATATCAACCCAAACCTCCATAATTGCCCCATCGTGGGGTGGTTCTTGACAGGGGTATTTTGTAGAAAATCTTCACATCAAAAGGCTCAAATGGGCTAACTGTTGTCACTGTGGTGTGTATGATAGATGAAAGAAATGCCTCTCATCATCTTGATCTATGTACCGCTTGCGAATGAATTCATTGACCTCAAACGACATGGGTTTTCTTTTTCACTCGAATCCTAGAGTGTTTAAAGGACATGTTTGGAAATGGGTTGCCTTTCCTCATCCTAAGTGTTCCTCGCTTGGCATAAGTAACATCGCCTTTTCATTTTTGTTGAGATCATCCGAGTGGATTAATCTCCACAGAGAACTTTGATTCGAAATGAGTGATCCACCGAGTGGATGGACAATTTAAAGGTAAAGAAGATTTTTGCAAACTTTGTGGAAAACTTGTTTCTTCATTTTCCATTTTTTTGTGCTTGTTTCTAGAAAAACACTAAATGTTCTTTCTTGCAATGAAAATTCTCCATTTATTTTCCAATTGATTTTGAGAAGAAGAGTACTTACTCGTGCCTTAGTAGTCGGGCGACCCTACAAAGAACAAAAGGGAATGTGTTAGTATATGAATCCTCAGGGATCGTAAAACTGGAGACGATACAACATTACCCTTGATCAGTTTCACCATTTGGCGGCAAACAGCAGCATGAACCTATTGTTTTTAAGACTTGAAGAGATTCTCAGGTCTTTGGTCTCATTAGTTCAAGCATTTTCCTCTTTTTGCAAAAATAAGAGATGCAAAAGTTTTTTTTTTTTTTTTTTTTTTTTTTTTCAAGGCAACCTTGTTGCCGTTTCTGGGGATCGAACCTCGTACCTCTCGGACCCGTTCATTCATTCCCTATACCACAGGCCGAAGCGCCGGTAGTGTCCATGGGGCGCTTCCTTTTTATTTAATTGAACTGGCTCTTGAACTCCACCAAGTTAGGTGAATTTGACATGTGTTACCTCCATATGCTTGATTGGTCCATATAGATTATGCTTCAATCAATTTCTCGAGTTTGTTCCTCGAATAGCGACGCTTCTTGTCAAACAAGGGAACTACGTCAAAAATGAAGTTAGACGAGACATTTTGGAAACGATACCGAATACCCTTCTCCTATATCTGACTTTAAATGTCTTGTGTTTCATCTTCATGTGCCTTTACTCTTCAGGTGTTAACATTTCCTTGAAGATATGTGAGGGCATTGCTCTTTGTATGTTTTACTCCATTTATTCCATCAAAATGGATGGTTGGGCCTTAGCATGCCTTCTTGGTATAAGGTGTTGCTTCAGTGGTCAATGTACACATTTTCCTACAAGACATGGGGCATGTTACTTATATTCCAAAATTGAATTGGACTAATTTAGGAACGATACTCCATTTTTGTGCTGAATCAATTAACTGTGTTTCATCTTGCTCATGGGTGAGAGTTACTCTACTTTGAGTGACTTGCCCCATTTATCAAAGCATATATGATGATATCGCTCCATCTCGTTTCCTTGGTTATGGAGATGGATTTGCTCTCATGATTGACATTCACTTGGCAAATGTTTATTCCATTTGAATCTTTCCCTTTTTAGAAGCCAAATGACTCAGGCATTGTGTTTCCCCGATCCATGTTGTGGCCATCTGCCCCAATGAAAATTTCCCCTTTTAGGCTAGGTGATCTTTTGCCATTTTTGTTGTGTCAATGAATTTCCCACTTCACAATCTGTAAGCATGGATGGCTATGTCATTTTATAAATGAGTTATTTTGACTTTTGGAACGAACACACCCTTTTCTTTTAGAGATCGTATGATTCTGAACCAAGTTGTTCTCCCCATGTAATCTTGTTGCTTGCCGTAATTTGCCTCACTAAAATCTGCACAAAGTACAAGGACAAGTCATTCCTAAAATAAATCGAAGTTAACTTGAAACGATTACCACCTTTTATTTGAAGGCAACATTTGATGACCGATTCTTGTTTGTGTACATCTACATCTTGAAGTGTTGTCTTGCACACCACCAATAATTATCTCCATATAGGATTGGATGCCAAGACACCATTGGCAAGTGTAGGAATTGCAATTGCTTCTTGTTTGCAACCGATGAAATAGTTTGATGGCAAAGAATGTCTATAGATTTCTTTTTCCACAAAGAATGTCAAATTAATATAAGGTCGTCTAGGATGTGGAACTTCTGTGGAAGCCACTTTCGAAGCAATAAAGATTGCCGTTAGGCTGGTAGATTTGTGATCTTCGAGGCTTTGACGGTTCTTTTCACACTTAATCGCAATGTTTGAATTCATATGTCTATTAGGGACAGGCCCGCGCTTTTGTCTTTCCAAAGGAAGTAAATGTCAATCTTGAACAAAACCATCATTTTACCTGTTTGACAAAAATGGATGGTCGAGTTAGTGGTTGCATAAGAAATCCCTATTGGAACGATTACAACCTTACCCCTTCGAAGCATCATCCTGTGGATCAACCTACAAAAGCGATTAAGTGAAGAGATAAAATATTTTGCAAGTTCTTGAAACTCTTTTTCAAACATGTTGAAGCTAAGGCATAAAAAGCCCAAATGGTCTGTTTAAAACACTTCAAGTATTTTAAAGGATATGATTTTTACGAACTCGACTTCATTATTAAAAATGTGAGTTGTATGATTTACAAAAGCATTCGATTGGGTCCACAATCAAAACCCAAAACGCAAAACATGGTTCCTAATAGGAATAATGACGAGGACAAAGTACAAGAAGCTCTTTCATAGAGGAGCGTAATAAGCACAATTCTCATCCTAGCTTTATAGTCCACTTTTGGCATGGTCAAGCAAGAGGAGTTCAAGGAATGGTTGTCACGCATGACCTGCGAAAGGAAAATAATGTCAGTACATGAATGAAAAATTGATCTTTCAATAAAGCCGCCTCTTACAATGAAATCAATGCGACGATACCTTCTTCTTACTATCCACTTAGAAGAACTTGGTATTTCATCAAGATTTTATTAGTAAGAGGAGATTTCATTAAAAGATCGATCCGCGGCTATCAATTGAATGCCCACTTTGTTCCAAAAGTTTCATACGCAAATGGGGCATTGATTTTGAAAGATCAATTTGTAATTTCACTCATGCAAAGGTGAGGTGATTTTTATTTTGAGGAATCAATACACAAAATGTGATTTGAATTTCAAAATGCGACCAAGAATTTTCTTGAAAATTTGATTTTAATTCTATGCCCCAAGATGTAATCTTGACTTGGAAGAATTTCTATACAAAATGTGACTTTGAGTTTGTAATTGAAAATTTAAACAAAAACATATGTTCTAATCTAGGCTAGATCAGATGCATTTGAAATGTTTGTTTATCAAGAGTGAGTGCCAAGCCTATCTTTTCAAGGGCATTCCATTGATTTCCGTGAATCTCCAAAAATGAAAATTTCAATCCGAAGTGAGCAAGTAGATGGAGAAATCGTACTTACAGTGGGTGAAGAGACATTTTTTTTTTTTCAATCACAAAGACAATCGAATGTAACCTTGTGAGGTTTGACGCATAAAGGTGGAGTTCTAAAGGCTTAAGGTCCCCATTTTGATTAGATCAAAAGAGTTTATCCCACTCCGCACTTATGTCGGACAGTTCTCTTTATCATTAATCAAAATGAGCGGGACCAAAAGTGGATAACCATGGGTCATTCCCCGCACGGGTTCCATCTTTTGGCACCTCCTATGGGCTTCCTAATGCGATCGAGGTTTTAGATCGCGGGTTGTGTGTGTAAATGTGTAGTGCAAGTATGAAGGCATGCACAACAATTGATATCCAAACAACACTTCAATTTCATCCATATAAACATACATTCCTACACCTCCCCTGCAAAAGAAATGGGTTAACAAACACTCCACCCCTTATTACTCCAAACCTACAAAAACATTTAACACATTGTTAGCGAACTAACCTTGTTTTCCACGCGACTTTGACACGCGCTATCAAATGAAGACCATGTTAGTGAACAACCAACCAAAGTTATTACGGCCTAAGTCCTCTAAGGTTTGCAACCAAGTCCCCAGCGGAGTCGCCAAGCTGTCACGACCTCCTTTTTTCCGTTCGGGGGAAAAGAAAGAATGGTTTAGGGGTATTTGCCTAAAGAGGCGGACCAATGGCCCTAAATTAGGCGTGGGCTCTCCCAAGCCCATACTCGCGCGACGTTGGATTTTGTTTTTAGTTCTTAACAACCTAAATATTTCTAGGAGTCGCCACTAGCCTATTGGGGTCGGCTAGAAACCAATCAAGACACGGGAGTGTTGTCTCAATTCCTACGCAACCAGAGATTTCTCGGAACGGGGACTTGTTTACGCCAATGTTTCTATTAGCGCCCTTGCGGTACCACTAACTTGGAAGGTTTTAATCTAAATGGCCACACCATCTTGATTACCAATTATAATCTTTATGAAACCACTAAGTGTCCATGCAAATGTTTTTGTAGTTTTTTTTTAAATGTCTAGACTAATCCTAACATAATTTAGAAGAGAAATTTACATTCAAATTAATGAAAAGCGGTGCATAAATAAACATCCAAGAAATTGAAATAACTTGAAAATAAATGCGGAAAATGAAAACCCGATACAAGTCGGGCAAATAATATTACATGGCCTTGTTATCACGCCCGGGACAGGACCCCGTGAGCAAAATGAGAATTTAAATATGCATGAAATTACCTTAGATGCATGAAATCACTCTAAATAATTTTAATCTAAGCAAAATAGATTATTTACAAAAATGGTTATAAAATACCAAAATATCATTTAATTAGGAAAAATGACTTTATAAAATTAGGAAAATCTCCTAGATGTCATTTTTGGCTTAATTTGATAACATCCAACATTTTTTTGATATTTTTGAAATTTCCATATTTTTTTTTTTTTTTATTATTTTTTTTAAAAATATTAATAATAATTCCTTAAACCGATCTATGCTAACATGGAGTAACACAGCACATGAATATCACAATAACCGAGCTCAAATCGACCGTTTCAAGATCGAAACTTGGTTTGCGCATTTCATCGAACACTTGGCGTGCATTAAATCACCCCAAAACAGCTTCGCGGGCCATGTTTGCAGCCTTCAATCTTCACCCATGAGCAATATTATGTGGAACTAAAACATCAAGATTATACTACCACATGCAATGAGAAATATTAGATAGAAATCATAGCCTACAACACACAATAACCCAGCTAAAATCGTCCTCAAATACACGGGTTTGAGCTGATTTTGCAAATCTGGGTTTGAACCCAAGTCAAGCAAACAGGTTGCATGCCCATGTTCAAGCCCCGACACTTATCACATGCAAGATCTAAGAGAAACACTACTTAATCCGAGTGAAAGTAAGTAACATGAGCTTACAAATGCAACAAAAATCATAGAGAATGGCCCACCGAAAGACATCAAAACGACCTCTCCAAGAAGCACACATGCAAAACCCTTGAAGAGATTCCAACACTTAGAAAAATTTCCACCTCGAAAATCAGTCCTCCGGGCTGCTTTTCCTCTTGATTTTCATGATCAAAACGTACTCAAACTCGAAAGAAAATACATCTAGGATGCTTACCTTGCTTCTTAGTTTCCCTTTCAAGTGGTTCTTCGCTCAAGAAACCAAGAAATTATCCTCGGGGGCCCGTGGAAGTTGGCTTCTTCAACTGGAAAACAAGATCTGCAAAGAAAGAACTGATAACGAAGGTTTTCATTAACCTCCAAAATCAAGCTTCAGAACCTCTTTTATTGGAAAAATAAACACCAAACAAAGCTATATGTATTCTACTTTGGTTTTGAACTCATGGTTTTCCTCATTTGTCTCTCAAATTTCTCAAAAACACTCGCTTTCTCTCACTCGTGACCAACCGGGCTCAACACTTGGAAAAATTCAGGCTTTCTTTGGCCCGCCAGGAGGGTAGTTTTTCGGGGGGCTTTAGGAGGCCTTCCCGATCTCCATTTTGGACGTGCGACCTATGGTTGGAAAGCTATTTGAGTGAAGTTTAATTCTCTAGTTGAAGGTTTTGGCTAATTTTGGCCGCAGGTGGGTGAAAATTTCGTTTTTCTCTCTCAAGGTCGGTCTGGAATTTCTGGGTTTGGCTTTCTGGAGTTGCTTCTGAAGGTGTCTTTGGGGAACGATCCCGAGCTCTCTCTTCTCTCTCTCGTCTCCTCTCTCTCATCCCCTGAAAGAGCTTGCTTCCGTGATATTATCCCCCCAAATCATCAATCCTTTGGTCGGCTTTTTGTCCACCTGCCAAGCCCACCAACTGAGCAGTCTACCCACTCTCTGACTTAGCCAAAATTCTGAAATTTTGCAGCTGTTGAGTGTGCGGGTTTTGCTGCGACTTTCCCGTGCATTCAGTAGCTTATCCCTGGCCATTTTCCGTCCACTGGCACTACTCATTATGGTCTTCAATCACGTGCAAAGATCAGGCTGGATGGGCGGCTGAGTGGGATATGGTGGGGCCACCAAGTTGCTTACTCAGCAACTCCGGATTGAGGCTAAACCGTGGGCTGGGTTTTGGTAGCTCGTTTGAGTGCTTTAATCCATCAATTTGGATGCGATTTTTGATCAATTAGCAAGATCATGTATAGTAGTTTAAGATCTTGGCCATATTTCACAATTGTACTCACTCAATTTTGCAAGAAAGTCCCTCAAAGTTGGTTATTTTCTTATCCAAAAATACCCATTTCAATACAAACTTAGTCTTTTTGGCCCGATTTAATTGATTCGAGTTGGCCCAAGTTTAATTTCAACTTAATTGGTGACCAAGATGATGTTTTAAGGGTTCGGGCAAAATTTTGCAAAATTTGCGAATTGGTCCCTCAACTTTTGGAAATTGCATTTTGGCCCCAATTTGCCATTTTAATTCCAATCTGACCTCCCGGGCTTGGCTAGTCACATTTAGATCATTGGCCCCAACTTTTTTTTTCTTTTTCTTTTTTTATTTTTTTTTTCTTCTTTTATATATTTAATTTAATTTTTTAATTTTTTTTAAGGAAAAACATATTCTATTTAAAACACTATATTAAACACCTAGATAATCTATATGCAAGAATTTAATTTGAAATATTTTTGTGGAAAAACAAGTTCCCATTTTTTTTTTGGAAATGATTTTTGGGCAAAAATTTAAGTGTCAACAACGTAGCTTCTTTTATTATTTTCTCTTTCTACGTGGTTGTCGACACAAAATCAAGTATAAATCAATGCACAAGACAGGGTCGTATTTGCCCAAATCTTGATTTTTTCGCTCTAAACTTAATAATATCTTAATTGCCAATGTGTTATGCTGTTGAGAGAAATAGGTTGTGCTGGTATCTGCTTTGAGGTTTGGACCGTATCTTGTAATTGCCTAGAAATTCATCCTTAGCTTCGTGCCCCAGTTTTCCACAATTGAAATAGGACGAGACGTTCGCAACAGAATTTGATTCACAGTGGACTCTTGTGTTGACTGACATCAAATTCAAACTTGACTCTTAAGAACTTGTGCATCGCTAATTCCATTTTTAATGATTGGACAGTATATCAAGGGAAACTTCCTTACATTTGCAACTTAAACCGAGTGGTGGTAAAATGTTCCCTTTCATGGGAAGGGGCTTAGGTTTAAACGTATAAATCAGGAAAAGTAAAAAAAAAAAAGTCATAAATCTATTATATTGATACCAATTCAGTCATAAATTTTTCAATTAGACTAATTTAGTCCTAAATCTTTTTATATTGGTACCAATTTAATCCATCCGGCTAATTTTGGGCAAGCGGCACTGACGTGGACGCCGGCCAATGACCAAATGCTGATGTGGCAATTTTCAATAATTTTTTTTGAATTTTTTCTTTTCTTTTTCCTTTTCTTTTCTCCTTTCTTCCTCCTTGGTTTGTCCTTGTGGTGGCTGGTGAGCCTCCCCCTGGCGGTAGGCGAGGGCTAGGTGACGCTAGCCTTATCGGCAGCCCTGGGCGAGGTTGGGCGAGGGCTCGTGCAGTGGCCGGTGAGCCTCACCGGAGGCTTGCCGGCCACTAGGAGGATAGTCCAAGGAGGAAGAAGGGAAGAAAAAAAAAAGGAAAAAAGAAAAGAAAAAAAATTAATAAAAAAATTTGAGAAAAAAATATAATTAAAAAATTGCCACGTCAGCGTCCAACTACCACCCGACATCCACGTTAGCGTCAACCGGCCAAAATTGGTTAGATGAACTGAATTAGTACTGATTCAATTGAAAAGTTTAGATTTAAATTAATATAAATGTAATAAGTTTAAAACTTTTTGATACTTTTTCCGTATAAATCTATGAAGAGGTGGGAAACTCCTCATGCGCAGCAGCCCAGGCCCAAGGGCGTAGCATGAGACGAGCTCCCACCAAAGTCCAAGGGGCCCCGCGGCTCAACTCGAAGCTTATCAGGCTCTTGTTCGAAGGTGAAGACGATAACATTCACCGTCATTCCTTCAACACGTACCCATCGAGAGGGGAGGCCGGAAGCAGTGGGCCGGATCTGTTGTGAAAAATATGCGCCGTACCCCATTCTCAGGTTGCAAAAGATATATGTGAAACATGAAGTACGGATGGATGTCTAGAAAATTGAGTTCTCTTCTTGTTTCATTTTGAAAGAAGTTAAATATCGTTTTAAGTTCTATTTGCAGATAATTTCAGAATAAAGATAGGCTGGTTTCTGGTTATCATTTTGTTCACTTTTGTTTTCACTAAAATGAGCAAGGTATACTTATTGAATTTTCTGTCCGCCACAGTTTTGTTCTTAAAGATCCTCCATTTCGTAGCTCTCTCCGTCGTTTTCTCGTCATCTTCTCTTCAGGTCTTCAGTTAACCATTCTTCAATACATACCGGAGAGCTAGCTGGTAGATGCATTGGTTCTTCTACGATATCATCTCTTCCCAATCAAAGGCGTAAATTCTTGAAACCCCTTCTGAACTTCTACTTTCTGAATCCATTTGTTCGGTTGGAGATTAAATCATGTACAGACGCAGAGTTTGTAGAGCTTCATGAGCTGCTTTGCATGGACTACTCTTGGTTTTCATCTATGGGCCCGTTTGGTTCAACTTTGGGGAAATGCCCTTAGGAGAATGCAAATACCTTTGAGGTAAATGTGTTTTCCGAAATGCCAGACTGTTTGGTAAACGTATATTTGAAAAGCCCTTTAGTGTGACCAAATTAAGTATTTTAGTTTTAGTATTTTTAAAATTGCAAAAAAGAAACAATGACTATATAACCTTTTACATTTTATGTTGAGAGTAATGTAAAAGATATATATTAGTAAATATATTTAAAAATTATATTAAAAGAATTTGATTATAAATTAGATGCAACGCTTAAAAATTAAGTTTTTTAGTTTTAGTATTTTTAAAATTACAAAAAATAAACAATGACTATATAACTTTTTACATTTTCATGTTGAGAGTAATGTAAAAAACATATATTAGTAAATTTATTTAAAAATTATATTAAAAGAATTTGATTATAGATTAGATGCAAAGCTCAAAAAATTAAGTATTTTAGTTTTAGTATTTTTAAAATTGCAAAAAATAAACAATGACTATATAACCTTTTACATTTTCATGTTGAGAGTAATGTAAAAGATATATATTAATAAATTTATTTAAAACTTATATTAAAATAATTTGATTATAAATTAGATGCAAAGCTCAAAAAATTAAGTTTTTTAGTTTTAGTATTTTTAAAAGTACAAAAAATAAAAAATGACTATATAACCTTTTACATTTTGATGTTGAGAGTAATGTAAAAGATATATATTAGTAAATTTATTTAAAAATTATATTAAAAGAATTTGATTATAAATTAGATGCAAATCTCAACTTTTGGCCTAGGGTTCTTTTAGGTTTGTTTCAAACTTTGAATAAATTTTTTTTTAATTATTGTAGTATTAATCATATTCGTTAATTAATTATTATTCTAGTGTATTGAAAAAAAGTTTGGCTATTGATTGTCAAAAGATAAAAAAAAAAAAAAAAAAAAAAAAATGTGAACCCAACATTTGCAAAGGGTTTTTATTATTATTTTTTAAAATAAAAATAAAATCAATAAAACTCCGTCGCCGATCAACGGCGGTTGGAGTGTGGGGAAGATGATCGGTTAAAAAAAAAAAAAAAGAAGAAGAAGTCAACGGATGAACAGTAGAGGTGAACTTGCATTTCCGAAATACTGAAAGCCCAAAGCAGGTCCTCACCTGCTTTGGGCTTTCAGCATTTCAAATGCCAGCATTTGGCCAATGACACCTCCAAATGCTGAACCAAACACCTAAATTTTTTCCCAATGGGCTTTCAGTCCTGAAAACCCCTTGGGAATGCTGAACCAAACGGGGCCTATGTCTGGTTAAATCGGCTTACTGTGTAGCGGCATGTTAAATTATTGATCCAATTTGTTAAATTATTAATCCAATTTCTAGAAACTTCAAGATTGATATTAGCTAGAAAAGAAAAAAAAATCCTTAAAAAAGAAAATCTAGCTTAGGTGACAAAGAAAAGTGTAGAAGACTACAATCTAGAATTTCCTAGATGAAGCCTACATGGACAATATTCTATAAAAATCTAGAATGTTGTACTTAGTCAATGGAGCACCCTATAAATAGGAAAGAGGAGAGCGCAGCAGACCAACAAATGTAAGCAAGCTCCTCCCATTCCCTTTGTACTATAATCAATAATAAAAAAGTTCCTTTTTGTTCCCTTGTACTTCTCTTTAAACACTCCCTTGCACACACATTAACACACGCTTTCGCAAAAACACCAACACGGCAACTTTCTCATTAGCTTGTGTGATGTTAAAAAAGGTGCTTGGTGCTATATGGAGTGATTTTGTTAAGTGGAATTTTGAAAAAAATCTGATTTTTATTGACTTGTCTTTTGGGTTTTTGACTGTGGCCAAAGAGATAGTCAGTTTGATGACTTGGGTGTGACTACAATCCATCTGGGGATTTTCTCAATTATAAGTGTATCCCTCACTTTTCTCTGATTGTTGGAACACCGTTCGTCCTAATATCATAAATTAGTTTTACCGCATGTTATATCATTTTTGTATTTAATTATGATGACACCGTAATTTTTATCGGCACACTCAGGTACCATAAACGTACCCAATCCATCTGGCAGAACAATTGAAGTCTCTCTCTTCCCTTTTTTTTTGTTTCTTTGGTGCTGTTAAATATCAGGGTTTAGTGATTCTCTGTTCAATCTTTACCAGTTTGGTGCTCATCATGTTGTTCAAATCACTATGGCAATCAAACACAGGCCTAGCCTAGCTAGCTGCTGAATTATACAGGTGATGTCTGAAAAATTCGGTTGGGTTC
Organism: Eucalyptus sp. ANBG9806169; assembly: GCA_014182395.1. Classification (NCBI taxonomy): domain Eukaryota; kingdom Viridiplantae; phylum Streptophyta; class Magnoliopsida; order Myrtales; family Myrtaceae; genus Eucalyptus; species Eucalyptus sp. ANBG9806169. The sequence goes on from CM024576.1 coordinate 25,812,330, forward strand.
AGTCAAAAAGACCTTATTCTGTTCACAAATCCTGTTTCATGACTTACCATGTCTTTTGATCTCAGCAGCAAAGACATCTTACTGGGATTTGGGAAAAACTTCATTTCTTGTTTGCTGACTTTAAGCTTTATCATCTAATTCCCTAAAAGTGAAACAGTTAAATAAAAACCACGGAGAGAAATATGTAAGTACATTTTTGGTTTTTAGATAATAGGGAAGAAATCCTCTAGACAGTATGGCTGAGATAAGCATTCAACTTGTCTCAAAGAAATCCATGCTCTTGAAACTTTGAGAAGTCACAGATCTCAGCAATGAGTAAACGCAGTATAAATATGCAGCAATCATCCCTAAAGCGATCAGAACATCCGTTTTAGAAGAACTGCGGTGCAAAGTTTGGAAAACCTGGTATAAAATCACCCTCCAATGATGAATTGTACTGGAGTGGACAGGATTCATCTCAGAGTTTCTCCAAAAGTCAGCACGTTGACAACTTTGGCATCTTATACATAGTTAACCCTGGGAATATACATGACGACCATAGAAAAGATTTGCAGTAATATTCGGTTTCTTCTTGCTTATGAACTTTTCTTTCTCGTTCTCCTTCAAGAGATATACTCGCCTTGAAATGGCCGGATCCCATCCACTCAATCACTTTGATGAGGTTCCCCAGTACTGTCAAATCTGCTTCACAGCATATGGAGATTTTATTCATTGCCTGCTCTGTATCCATGGATTGAACCCGTGAAGTGCCTGGAGAGAATGTTGGACGACTTTCATTGTACGAGAAAGGTTATCTGTTTGGATGCCCTCAACTTTGAGCTCTTGCTAATATCTTTTCCTGTACTGAAAAAAGTGGCCTCAAATCCAGTATGTTCAATGGCTTTGAGCAAGTTGTAGTTTAAGATGCTCGAGTTGTAATAGACTTTTGTTTCATACATTAATAAAGCCACCTGGACCTTCCGCAAACCCCCAACCTCTAGTAAAGCTGATTCAACTGTGGAAGAACAAGAGGTGCAAGTCATCCCATTGATGTGGATCCAACATACCTGGACTGATCTCTCACTCATCTCCTGTCAAAATCTTCAGAAATGTTCATTTAGGTGGAAAGACTGGAGAAGTCAAAAAGGCCAGAAGGCTGCGGCTCTTTTCCAGATATTATGTACTTATGAAAACACTGCAGTATTCTACTGAAAGGTTCGACAACTTGTTGTGGTAGTAGGATTGAACTAGTTAAAACTTGTCCTCTAAAATATCCGGTAAAACATTTGCAGCTTTTGTTGCTAGCAATTAATGATTCTTCCGACATTAATAATCTGACAACACAACATGGTTGGGGGTCTTCTACGTGTGGGTTGCCATTGTTTGGCTGGCTGGTTGCCTTTTGGGTAGTTGGTCTTACTTCTGGCTGCTGCCTTGTTGGTTCTTTTGGTTTAGCCGTGTGGCTTGTTCTGCCGTTGTTGGCTGTTCTCTTCTTTCTGCTCTCTTCCACTCATTATGCCTTTGTCTCATTTTGAGTGCAAGCTTGGTGCCGGTTCGCTTTGTATTTGTTGGTTAAAGCTCAATATAATTATTACTTTCACCAAAAAAAAAAAATCTGACAACACAAGATTGGTTGTTGAATATTTCACTCCTAGTGGAAATTTTGTGTTACTTGCATTGTAACGCATCATTGCAACCGCACCAAAAGCTACGGTGCAGCAAGGACTCGGACCAACTTACTTGGACATACACAACGGCTTCCTGGACTTCCGGAAGTCACTCAACCACTTTCACCACCAATCCAGCGCTTGCAGAGCTCCTCATTCCGATCGCTGAAATCATTGCGCTCACCTCTAATCCTTCTGTTGGAATGCTTAAGTCTCTTGAGTCAATGCCACTTCAAATTCAGATACTATCTTTATCTGCCTTTATTTGTGTCCCACCCAGTACTCTCATCTAGAGGATATGGCTCTTCCTCTATCGATCATGGCCACTTCAGAAAAAGCAAAGAAGACGCAATCATAAATTGATTTTGCTCGGTCTCAGTTTGTGTTCTGAACCAAAGAAAAGCGAACATCTTTTGCTCATGATTGAAAGGACGAGCATTATTGCAGTTTTATATTTTGAGTAATGAACAGGCAAAACATGTACAGTTTTACAAGTGGCATAATTTACAGTTTTTAGTGTCATTGATAATGGTGGACAATGTTCATCACTAAGAATCCCACAGTGATCGAGTTGCTCTGTTTGGCCCATAAAAAAAAAAAAAAAAAAAAAAAAAAAAACAAAAAGGAATTCTTGTTTCTGGGACAATGTTTTTCTGTCCCTACATAAAGCAAAAGTCCTATGATCTAGGCTGTTCTAAGAAAACGAGTGACTTCACTAACTCAGGCGTTCCCAGATTGACAGTGACAATTTATTTATCTATGGAATGTCAACTTAATTTCCTAGTTAGATCTCACTGGTGGATGTGCCAATTTCCTAATACGCTGGTGGAAGCTATATTAAAGCTTGACCGATGGCGTGCAGAATAAACACCTTCTAAAAAGCGTGATGAGTATAGGGTAAACTATAGCTCAATCTAATGCGTGATATCGAGAAAAATCTTAATAGATATGAAATGATTAAAGGACGCCATGAAAAGATTATGCATGGCCATTTCCATACGGGGTTTGTTCTCTCCCTGTTGAGAAATGACATGATTCATGATCACACAATGAATAGTGTATACATGCATTTATAGAATTGTGTATGTCAGTCAATGTGAATATTTCGAAGACTAATGCTCCTGTAATATCAATGCGTATCTCATTGTTAAGTCCTTAGGCTAGAAATTGTAAAATCCATTTTATTGCAAACCAATAGGTGAAGCCAATCATGGAGCATGAAAATGGCATATTTGTCCATTGAAGAGGTGTTCAAGGTTAAGTCCAAGTGTAGTATGTTTGGACTGGTCTACAGAATTCTTGTTCTCAGAATTTTATGTTAGAACTTCAAGGAACCCCATAGTTGGGGAATATTTTTGCCTGAACCTGGATTATCAGAATATTTAACAATATGTTCTTGTCCTTAGAATTGTATCTTACAAAAAAACAGGATTATCAGGACGAATAACAGTATGTTCTTGTTCTTAGGATTTTATAATTACAAGAACTCCAAAATTGAGATTTTCTTGCCTAAAACCTGGATTTGTGGACTGAGTGCAATCACAATTGTAGATTTTGTGAGACTGACAAGTGTGCCCACCAAAGATTCCAGAAAGCAATAGCTGCAATTAATTTGGTATACCAGACTTTTATTTAGGTAAGAAATTCCCCTCTCCGGAGGTGAGGGCGCCGGGCTTTAGCCCATGGTACAGTCCAAGGTAACTAAGAAGAGGAAATTAAAACCTCAAAAAGCGCAAAGACAGCAAATACTAGGTTAGACATTTCATAATGATTTTCCCCTAATAGTGCAAAAGAGACGAAGGAAACGACGTTGCGGATTCACATAACACATGACCAAAGAAACACCCTACTAGAAAACACTTAGACCAGCACCGGTCTACGTAGACATTTGTTCACGCTAGCACAATCTGCATATGGGTAACTGTCCGAGGCAAAAGCGACTGTGCTAATCTTCTGCCGTGCAGCCGACGCGGACGGAGCATGTCCATGAAAATGAGCACAATCTGGCGTTGAACCCACCCATGAAATCTTCCAAGGAGGCCATGCAAGTGAAGCCCAGAGAGGAATATAAACGGCGCTATACAGGGAAGGAAGCGAAAGGAGGAGCCTTGGAACAACATAGATGCGAGGGAAACCACTGTGAGCGAGGCAGCGAGGGCCATTAGGCTACGTATTAAGGCTTGAGCGCAAGAACGAGGGCCTGGAGTGATGGCTGATACAGATGGTCGATCAAGAAGTGCCAAGAAGCAATACGATAGAAGGCTAAAGATGGCAATGAAGGTGGTAATGGGTTGGGTGTCAAAAGGAGACTCTGGCTTGCCTTGGAACTTCACTTCAATGAGATTCACCAGGACTTGAATAATGAAGGTGAGAGTGCCATGGTGGTGAGAACTAGTGAACAACGCAGGCCAAGTTTCGATGCTTCTCCATCGAGGAAGGCCTAGTGGCATTTTAGTATGCGTCGGGAAGAAAACGCAAATAATTAATTCCTCGGTTAAGATTTGACAGACAGAGAAGAGGAGATAATAATTAATTAAGGAGAGAGCTGAGGAGGGTTTTATATATTAAGACCCGTCTCCTTTAAGCGAATTATTGAGAGAGAGAGAGAGAGAGAGAGAGAGAGAGAGAGAGAGAGAATCATGATTTGGACTCTAAACTTGTGTTTTGATACCATATTAAACAAATTATTCTGGAAAAAAAGACATCAAGAAAATTATGCATTGACACATTTATCACTATATCCATTATGATATATTTACATTAAACATTATTTTGTGATACAAAAAACTTCAAATTTATAACACATTTATCCTCTGTTGATGTTCCGTCAATGAGCACCATTAAAAATCTATCTACTTGGATAATAGAAAGTTAATGATGTTAACATAGTGTCCATATGACCAAAGTGAAATAAAAAAGATATTATTATAGCTAAAAAATCATCTAATGAAATCTTCTTGACAAAGTATAAATATGTCATATTGATATAACTTTGGAGTTTTTGATGTTATAGTAAAAAGTTTAGGGTAATGATCATAGTTAACATAATTAAAGGTTTTTGATGTCCAAAAAAAAATTAAAATAAATCTGTCACAGTAAATATAATTTCGATTTTTTATGGCTTTTTCTCTATTGTTTTTCCTAAAAACTTAAATAATTGGAAAACGACCAACAGTGGATACGTACATAACATTTTTCTTCAAAAGTAAGGTCCATTAAATGACAAAAGATCATGCGTAGGGGTTGGGATGGTGATGTCCGCACAGAACGACAAGAAGCACGCCAGTACAGTCTTCTCAGCTCGAGATTTTCTATAGGTGTCTTTATGGCTCCGATCTTAAAAAGTATGGTCTTCCAGGAGGAAACGAAGAAGTTCCGCTCTCCGTTTTGGGGAAATTTCCTTTCATTTCTTTAACTACCCCCTTTGAAAGTCAACAGTAAGTGCACGTTGATTACCTAGCTTTAATCACAAAGATGGTGTTGATATTCTAAGATGTTATCCCGATTTAATAAGATTATTTTATAAGTGTGCCCACAACTTCACGTGACTGATCTGGAATAGATAAATATTGGCATTCATCAACTAATACTTTTCTCATCAAGTAGGCATTTGATTTGGTCTTTTACTTTTTGCAATGGATGATGTCAAAATTCTCCATTGTGTGTTTAGCCAATATTTAATTTTTTTTCATGTGTCTTTGGTGGTGGTGAGTCATGATGGGACCACAACCCAACTCACACTAATTGCCACAACCCTCATTCGATTGCAAAGGCTTGCCAAATAAGACCCTAAACCGACTCCAAAATTTAGAACACAACTATAATTTATTAGGACTCAAAACACTTCGACAATCAAGTTAAATTGGATCCTTTTTTATATTGGAAACCAAACACGTTTCCATATAAGAGTGCACCAAGAGGGGGAACGTAATGTGGCTTTACTTTTCCTTTCCTCAACTTTATGTGACCATTTACTACCAAAGTTCATATAAATGAATCATCACACATCTCTTTGGTCTAATTTGCCTTACTCTGATGAATTAATAACACAGTTTTAAAGTAAACCTCCTCTCCAATCCTTCCACCCCGCTTTGGAAATGTTTTCTTGGCTTATCAAGCTTCAATTAATAAACCCCACCTGTTCCCCTCCTCTCAGCTACTCACGTTAGCCATGCTAATCTTACTAACAACACATTAACGACGTTAATAGCTCTCTGATCATTGGTTTAACCTGCTCCAAATCTTGACTCGCATCTGTTTTTACTTCACTAGTTGCTTCATAGGAAATGTTGCCAAGCTTGCAAGGCGACACTATAATGCTAGAGATACCGGATTTGTTTTCTAAAGTCGATTCGCTATACGGTGTGGAATACTATAAAAACATAATGAAAATCAGTGGTCATAGTCAAATTTTAACCATAATCACCTCGTTTCATTTATAACCTGGAGAGAAAGCTAAGAAATGGAGGATGTTTTCAACTTCTGTTGCTTCGTGAAAAATATGCCCGGTACCCTATTCTCAGGTTGCCAAAGATATATGATTTCAAGCCAGTTAATATAAAGTACTCTTCTAGAAAATTGAGTTCCCTTCTTATTTCAGTTTGAAAGTAGTGAAATATCCTTTCAAGTTCTTTTTTTTCTTTTAATTTTCAGATTTTGAGAATAAAGATAGACTGGTTTTCTGGTTATTAATTTTGTTACTTCTGTTTTCACTTAAATGAGAAGGTATATATTATCAAATTTTCTATCCGCCATTGTTTTGCCTGTCGTTTTGCATATGATTTTCATTCTTGAAATTATTTATTTTCATGCAAGTTGCCATAAGATTTCATTCTTGAACATAAATACATTTTGTAATTTTCGTGTAAGTTGGACTTTGCACGTAAGATATATAGACACCAAGAGGCGTGTAGAAATAAGAAAAGTAGAATCACCAATAATGATAAACAAACCATTTCTTTTAAAACCTTAAATTGTTAGGAATGGATCAGCAATGCATATATAGCAAACTACTAAATACCCGTCGCTGATAAGTGAATCATTAAGAGTGTCGGGATTTGAACTATAGACCTTTGTTCTAATACCATACTAAACAAATGGTTTTTCAGAGGAATTTGAACTATCAAGAAACGGATCGACTATGTACACTTGCACAGCATATTACCTAAAAGGTAGGGTCCATTAGATTACATGTGAACTTGGGTTTGGGATGGTCATGTCCAGACAGAAGAAAAAGAAGCACGCTGATACAATTTTCTGAGCTTGAAATTGTCTAGGTGTCTTTATGCCTCTGGTCCCCCACTTGAAGATTAGGGTCCGTCCAATTACATATGGTCTTCCAGGAAGAAACAGGGAGTTTGAAAATTTTCTGTTCCTAGGAGTGTGTGTATGTAGTGAAGCCCGCTTTGTTGAAATTTCCCTTCTTTTCTTTAACTAACCCCGCACTATCAACCCCATTGAAAGTGGCAAGCAAGTCGACGTTGGTAAACTAGCTTTAATTGAGATGTGTACTCGAAATTATTCGATGCCATCCCAAGTTGATGAGTTTGTTTCTAAGTTGCTCCTACGATTTCACACGGCAAATCTAAAGCAAACAAAAATGTCATTCTCAGCTAATACACTTTTTATCAAGTGGGCATTTGATTTGTTCTTTATTTTTTAGATAAGCGTACTAGAAATCCTAAAACTTATCATAAAAATATAATTGAATTCTAAAATTTTCAAAAAATATAATCAACTTCTCCATTAATTTTGTCCAATTTAGCTTATGAAAAACAATGACATGGCTTCTTTTATTATCTTCTCTTTCTATGTGGCTGTCAACATAAAATCAAGCATGAATCAATGCACAAAACGACTCGTATTTGCCCAAAAATCTTGATTTTTTCGCTCAAAACTTAATAAAATCCTAACTGCGAATCGGTTGTGCTGGTATCTGCTTTGAGGTTTGGACCATATCTTGTAATCGCCTGGAAATTCATCCTTAGTTTCGTGCCCCAGTTTTCCACAACTGAAATAGAGCCACGGAAGAAGTTCAAAACGGAATTTGATCCACAGTGGATTCTTGTGTTGACTGACATCAAATTCGAACTCGACACTTATGAACTTATGCATAGTTCATTTTTAATGATGGGACAGTGAAGATACGAGCTCTGGGTAAGGTTGCTTTCTGATTGCATATCAAGGGAAACTTCCATAGATTTGCACCCAGAACCGAGCGGTGGTAAAATGTTCCCTTATATGGGATTGGGTCTAGGTTTACACGTAAAAAATCCATGGAGTTTCCCTTCACTTTACCTGTTAAAGTGGTGGGAAACTCCCCTTGCGCAGCATCCCGAAATAAAGGACGTAGCACGAGATGAGCTCCCACCAGAGTCTAAGGAATACCGAGCTCAACTCGAAGCATATCAGGCTCTTGTTCGAAGTTGAAGAGGATAAAATTCGCCATCCTTCCTCAACGCGTACCCATCGAGAGGGGAGACCGGAAGCAGTGTGCAGGGGCCACATTGAGGTCACCTTGTCACTGGCAAGTCCAGCGAGCCTCGCCAGACGAGGGCAGTAGCCGCCTTTGACTCCGAAGTGAGCATGTACACTTACATAGAGAGAGATAACCCACCAAGGCTGCGGCCATCGTTGGCCTCGCCATTGGTCAGGGAGGGCTGTTCCCGTGCCTAGATTGTGAAGAGGGTGTGGCCCTCGCATCAGATCTCCTGCGAGCGAGGGACTCACTGCATAATGTTGGCGACGGCGGTGATCCTTGCCCATTGGCCCAGATCCCTTGCCCACTTGCCTAAATTTATTTGTGAGCAAGGGACCCTCGATATTAATTTGTCGGCATTGACTATGACCCTAGCCCACTCACCGAGATCTGTCGCGAGTGAGGGACCCTAGCTGCTCGTGTGCCGCTGGTGCTGGCCGCAACCCTAACCCACTCGCGCAGACCTGTTGCAAGCGAGCGACGTCCAGACCACTATCTGAGGAAGTAAGTCCCAATTTACTTACAAATGCCACAACTCTTGTGGGTGGCTGTTGATGTTGATAACCCTATAAGGTTGCTAAGTGAGACCAAAAATCAATTCTAAAATCCAAAATCCGACTATGATTCATTAGGATTCAAGCACCTTGAGGATCGAATTAAACCAAAGCTTGCAGGGCGATATTATAATGGTAGAGATGCCCGAATTGTTTTCTAAAGTCAATTCGCTAAATGGTGTGGAATACTATAAAACCATAATGAAAACCAGTGGTCATAATCAAATTTTTACTATTACCATCTCATTTCATTTATAACACGGAGAGAGCTAAGAAATGGAGGATTTTTTCAACTTTTGTTCTTTCCTGAAGAATATGCACGGTACCTTATTCTCAGGTTGTTGGGTTCGGTCGGATCCCCGAAAAACCGGATTCGGCACCTAAACCGAACCCCTAAATCATATGCGGAAGATAAGCCCGGGAATGTCACGTATCACCGATCAAAAGCACGCCACGGATTCGAGCGTACCTTGTTGGCCACAGATTAGACACCGATGCCGTATTGAAGAAGAGATTTCAGTTCCGTTCGATCCGATGTCGAAAATTCGCCGTGGAGTGGAGACGGCGTCGCCTCTTGGCCTTGGAGAGAGAGAGAGAGAATCTTGGGAGAGAAAAATGAACGTACTAAAATGCGAAAAGGTACGTTCATTCTCTTTCTCATCCCTTTTATAGGTGCCCTTTTCCACGGGCCTAATTCCCGTGGGCCGGGCCCTTAGGCCCATCGAGGCCGGGCCGACTTAGGCCCATCATGATTAAATCCTTCATCTCCCACTCGCACATGGTGGTTCAAAAACCAGCATGGGCGGATAGGCCCAACTTAGGCCCATCAACCTGAAAAACCCTATTTTCCTCTTTCAACATTCATACCGGTGAATAATCCGTGCGACCAAAGATACTTTGAGAGCTCGTTGCTATACATCCGTTAGGAATATATAGCAGCTCATAATGGGCATCATTTTCCGAGTAAATTTAGTATGCAGTACCCTAGATCGATCGATCACATTTATATCTCTCTTAATCTCATTTAAACAATGATATATATATATTGTATTCACAATTATGATTATCCCAAAGACAGTCATAATTGGTCGACCTGTGAATACAAAACCACAATGTGATTCTACAAATCCGATCTTCCTCTTTCCTTCAAAACTCTCAATTTCAGTTCAACTTGCTTTTCTAGAAATGTCCCATTAGATCGAATCAACTCATGATCATTGGCAACATTCTAAGATAGCAAACATTAAATAGAAATCTTGAGAATAAGTAAGAGTCATGAGGGCACTAAAAATTGAGGAACTCTTTTCCTCAAGAGTCTCACACGTCATAAAAGTTGAGATCAAACTTTTGTCACTCTTATAGGTCGTCTCATGCATACGTAGTATGAAATACGTATTACGGTATTAACTCCTTTCCCATGGAGCGTATGTCTACACAATCAATACCGTACAGATGATAGTTTAGACATACCCAATGTCTAACTTGAGTTCACGTATTTACTCATTCACAAAATTCATCAGAACTCACATCTGGCATCTTAGACAGATAAAGTAAAATGTGTGGGTTATTTTACTTTCGGACATCGTAAGTATTATGTCCTCATCTTAACACTTAGTTAAGGCGACATATTTATTTTAAGCTTTAGCTCTCGATTATCACCTAGATAATAAGCTTAAAAACAGTCTCATCTCTATCTATCACATAGTAAATAGAGGCGATTACCCGTGTGAGGGGGCTAATCTCTTATCTGTCCGACATACTTTCTCAACATAATATAATGCAGTAAGCATTAAGATGCATAAAGATCAAACAAAAGATTCATAGGCATTTAATAATGAAACAACACTAGTTCATACATGTGAACATCTCGGGAAATTACAATCCAAGACATCGGACTCTACGCAATCCTAGAGATTTCACATGACCACAAAACACATCTCTAGGTATTGGCTTTGTCATAGGATCTGCTACCATTCTATGCGTAGATATGTACTGCAAGTTCACATCCTTTCGTGCAACCATATCTTTTACAAAGTTATACTTGGTATCTATATGTTTGGTCTTGCCATGATATTTTGGATCTTTAGTGTATGCTATAGCTGCTTGGTTATCACAGTTAACCAATAACGGATATGCAGCTTTCTCAACAATACCTAAATGATCCAAAAATCTCTTAAGCCATACTCCTTCTTGTACCGCTGCGATAATGCCACGAACTCAGCTTCCATCGTGGATAAGGCTATACACGTTTGCTTCTTACTTTGCTCCATGATATGGCGCCATTGTTCAGTAAGAAAGCAAAACCAGAGGTAGATTTCCTTTCATCTAAATCTCCTCCCCAATCAGCATCAGAATAGTCTTCAAGTCGCAGATCCTTTCCTTGATAATTCAACTTGAAATCAGCAGTTCCCTTCAGATACCTCCGTATTCTCTTTACTGACTTTCCAATGTCTTTGGACCTTGATTGGATTGGTATCTACTCACCATTCCAACTGCAAAACATATGTCGGGTCTTGTACACATCATAGCGTACATCAAGCTCCCAACTGCACTAGCATAAGGAACATGTTTCATTTGTTCCTTTTCTTGTGGAGTCCTCGGACACGATCTATGGCTCAATCCTTCACCTTTCGCAATAGGAGTGTCTATGGGTTTACTATCTTGCATACGAAATCGTTCAAGAACTTTATTTATATATGTTTCTTGCGAAAGAGACAACGATCTCTTCAAACGATCTCTTGAAATCTTAACTCCAAGAATGTATGCAGCCTCACCCATATCCTTCATTTCAAAGTTGGAAGACAACCAACTCTTGACAAGTATGAACAAACTCCATATTACTTCCGGCAATCGGTATATCATCAACATATAATGATATGATCACAAATTGATCCTTGGATCTTTTGATATATACACAATGATCCTCATCAATCATTGTAAAATCATATGCCATTATGGCATTATGAAAACGTATATACCATTGTCTCGATGATCGCTTAAGGCCGTATATCGACCTCAAAAGTCGACACACCTTTTCTTCTTGGCCTTTTACCATGAAACCAGTTGGTTGTTCCATGTATATTTCTTCCTCTAATTCTCCATTGAGGAAAGCAGTCTTTACATCCATTTGATGTAATTCAAGATCCAAACTAGATACTATTGCCAGAATAATGCGAATCGAGGTAAATCTCACTACAGGAGAAAACGTATCTTCATAATCAATCCCTTCCTGTTGATTATACCCCTTCGCTACAAGGCGAGCCTTATGCCTTTCTATCGAGCCATCAGCCTTTCGCTTTACTTTGAGAACCCATTTGTTCCCAATAGCTCTGCGTCCTTTTGGAAGATCAACCAGTTCCCAGACTTGGTTTGATTTCATTGACTCCATTTCCTCTTCCATTGCATGAATCCATTTTTCCTTACTAGGGCAATTTAGAGCCTCATTAATATTTCTAGGCTCATCCTCATCTTGTGGAGCAACCATAAAAGTTTCCCCTTCAATGTCAAAACGTCGACGGGGAATACTTTGGCGACTTGTTCGCCGTATGGGAGTTTGTGCTCTTTGCACATCATTCCCCATTATGCTCCCACTGGGATTAGATAATGATGTCGTCTCATCATGTGGTTGCAATTGAGAATGAGTCGATTTCAATTCATCACTTCTCATATTACTCCCACTTAGACGAACTCCACTAAGATCATTATCTTGATCCGAGGTTTCAAATAGGGTGTTGTCTTCCCCTATTTCGCCCTTCTTAGGAAATTCATCCTCTAAGAATGTGACATCCCGTGATTCAAATTCAGTTATACTCCCACTTTCCTGCTCACCTATGAACACATACCTTTTTGAGTGTTTCGAGTATCTTATGAAAATACTCTTCTTTCCTCTAGGACCCAATTTCCCAAACTTGTGAGAGGACTTAAGCGTATAGGCAGCACAACCCCATGGCTTAAGAAAACTTAAGTCCGGTTTTCTACCTGTCCATAACTCATATGGAGTGGAAGCAAGCGATTTGGAAGGCACACGGTTAAGTATATAGGCAAGTAGATAACAGCGCATCACTCCAAAAGGTGATAGACAAGTTAGCATGCGCCATCATGGACCTAACCATTTCTAGTAGGGTTCTGTTTCTTTCTCTCGCAACACCATTTTGTTGAGGAGTATATGGAATAGATAACTGTCTTTCTATTCCTTTTTCATCACATAATTTTCTGAACTCATCGATAAATATTCTCGACCTTGATCGGATCTCAATGCTTTTATTTTCTTGTCTAATTGATTCTCTACCAGGTTCATAAACCTTTTGAAACAACTTATTGCTTCAGATTTGTGAGAAATTAAATAGACATATCCGAATCGAGTATAATCATCTATAAAAGTGATGAAATAAACAGCCCCATGCCTTCCTCTCACATTCATTGGACCACGAGATATCGAATGGATTAAATGCAGAGGAAACTCAGCTCTTTTACCTTTTCCAAATGGTTTCCTTGTCGTTTTCCCTTCTAGGCAATGCTTACAGATAGGCAAATCGACTTTTCAATATTGCCCAACAAGCCCTCTTTGGCTAGTCTATTCATACGCTGTTGGCCAATGTGACCAAGTCTAGCATGCCATACATTCACATCCTTATCATATGTGTTAGGAGACGTGAGAAGGGAATAACAAACATTTGTATTAACATAATCAATATCTAATACAATGAAACCATCCAGAAAATATCCACAACCATAGTAATTTGTATTCAAAAACAAATCCACACCTCTATCATAGAAGTTCAAATTAAAACCTAATTTAACCAATACTAAAACAGACACCAAATTCCAACGAATCTCCGGAGTATACAATACATCATGAAGGAACAAAGTGCGTCCACCACGCATATTCAGTTGGCATGTGCCAATTCCTTTCACTTCAGCTCTGGAGGTGTTTCCCACATAGATCCACTTAGTTCCAGTTGGTATTCATCGAAATTCCACGAAGGATCCTCTATCCTTCGCTACATGGTCTGTCGCTCCTGAATCCACAGTCCACAGAGGATTAGATTCAGTCATGAATACAGAACTTGACACATATGCAAAGTTCTGAAAAATACAAGGGGTGCTTACCTTCTTTGGCTCACGACAATCGCGAGCATAGTGACCCTTCTTGCCACAGTTGTAGCATTTCACCCTTGTTAGCTTTTTCATGCGAGGACGCTTTCCTCTTTCATGTTGGTTAAACTTGGGTTTCTTCCTTGAAGGACCTGCTTCCTTGCCTTTCCCTTTATCAAACCAGTTAGGGCGCTTGCGCTTGGAGCCCGAAGCTCCATTTGAGCTAGAACTAGCATGATAGAGTTCAGCTTCGGCTTAGCCGCCAACAAAGCGGTCATCTTCCAGCTCAAGATGACGCAATGCATCCTCAAAGGTTTTGATATTCTCATTATGAGTCGGGTGCACCTTCATATGCTCCCAACTCTGAGGCAAGGAACGAATCACTGCTTGCACTTGCTGCTCATCTGTCAGGACATGGCCAGCATCTTTAAGCTCATTAATCATGTTTGACATCTTTCTAAGATGTTGCTTCATGGTTTGACCATGAGGCTTCTTATAAGAGTCAAACCTAATAGTGAGTGTCTTAGTCTCGGTCACCGAAGTATGACCAAATCTTGCCGCCAATGCTTCCCACATGTCTTTGGCATTTTCAAAACGCCTAAACTCTCGCATGACGTCATTTTCCATCTTTGCTCGGCAACGTGATGCGAGCAAGAGAGTTCTTTCTTTTCCATGCAGCAAATGCTTCTTTGTCTCTCTTATGCTGTACAGTGGTTCCTTCTTCAGGTTCTACCATGGTTAGGACAAGAGTCTCAAGTGCTTCTTGCTCTTCCAGTACATACTGGATTTTCATTTGCCAGATTTCATAGTTGTCACCATTGAGCTTTTCACCTTTGTTCAGCTCGGCAACTATGCTCTTTGTGGTGAAGCCATTGATCTCGAACACATCGACATATATGCACGAGTTATTAATGCCTATTATTTATGCATCTATTTTGCACAAACCCATCATATTAATTAATAATTTTAAGTAAGGTTTCAGAATCAAAAGGTCACTATGTTTCCAATCATCCTCCAAAATCCTAACTTAAAACTATCATTAATATGATTGTCATATGCAAAATCAATTCTATGAAGCTACAAAAACTTCTATTACTACCCACACTACCTTCCCACAAAGAACCAAAGCAATTACAGAAAACAACAGATAATTGACATACAATATAACAATAAGGCTTTCACATAATATGGCTAACATATAGGTTGCTACAATAATTAATAATCAGGTAGATAACAGTACATAGGATGTTCACATAGCACACTCATAAAAAAAACAGCTAATACATTTTACAAATAACCTTCACACGAACTGGGAAAGATCCTATTTTGGTCAATTTCTTGACCTTTTCCCTTGCAACAATGCAGTAATATTCGTTTACAAAATCTATCACAATTTTCTTATATGAAGCAGCTCCGTTGACATCCCATATGCGATTCAACACATCTTGCCATTCGGTGGAAGAGTGTTAATGAAAAATCGCACCATCTCTCGATCGCGACATGGGATGACCATTCCATATGACCTGTTGAATCTTCCCGTTGACTTCAAGAACATGATCAATTAAGTCTCATTTCTCCCATCGATAATCAGTTAACTCAGCTATCAACTTAGAGAGCTTTGCCTTTTGTTTATCGGTAATCACGCGAATAGGCGTACGTAACTGAAGGGGAGGCATTGTTCCTGCAACAAATGCAGAACAATATTGGATTACACATAATCCACATAGACATAATTGAAAAAAGAAACAATTTTTTTTTTTTTTTTTTTTGCGGTCAACGGTCAACGCTCAAGTCAACGGTCAACGGTCAACCGTCGCGGTCAACGGTCAACCGGCAGGGTCGTCGGACCGGTGGCCGGGTCGGACCGACCGACCGCACGTGCCGTGCACGTGAGTGGCTGACGTCACGCAGACGTCAGCTACACGTGCCGCGCGCGTGTCCAAACGGGTCGAGTCGGGTCGCCGGCTGGTGACCGTCCGGCCAAACGAGCCGGTGCTGACGTCACCCCGGCGGTTACCGACCGTTGGGTGACGTCATGCTGACGTCACCACGTGTCGGTCCGTGGACCGGCGCGTGCCGGTTCGCCGGCCGACGGCGCGCGGGCGCGGTTCGTCACCGGCGCGTGCCGCACGCGGGACGAACCGGCGCGTGGGCGCGTCGCGCCCACGCGCAGCGGCTTCGGCGCGCGTGTGGGCGCGTGCGGTGTCCCCGGCGGCGCACGACGTGTCGCCGGACTCGTCTCGACGTCGCCTTCCTCCCTGTGCAATCAGATTTTGGTTTCGACTTACGAAAAATCGAAAATATATGCGAACAACTCTCGGGTGTCGGGATTCCTTGCCCCGATCCGTACGGCCGATGTCCATTTGCAAAAACATCAATCATAAAACATCATACAACATCATAAAACATCATACAAGTCGGGAAAACGCTAACACGGGCTCTGATACCAATGTTGGGTTAGGTCGGATCCCCGAAAAACCGGATTCGGCACCTAAACCGAACCCCTAAATCATATGCGGAAGATAAGCCCGGGAATGTCACGTATCACCGATCAAAAGCACGCCACGGATTCGAGCGTACCTTGTTGGCCACAGATTAGACACCGATGCCGTATTGAAGAAGAGATTTCAGTTCCGTTCGATCCGATGTCGAAGATTCGCCGTGGAGTGGAGACGGCGTCGCCTCTTGGCCTTGGAGAGAGAGAGAGAATCTTGGGAGAGAAAAATGAACGTACTAAAATGCGAAAAGGTACGTTCATTCTCTTTCTCATCCCTTTTATAGGTGCCCTTTTCCACGGGCCTAATTCCCGTGGGCCGGGCCCTTAGGCCCATCGAGGCCGGGCCGACTTAGGCCCATCATGATTAAATCCTTCACAGGTTGCAGAAGATATATGTGATTCCAAGCCAGTAAACATGAAGTACTCTTCTAGAAAATTGAGTTCTCTTCTTGCTTCAGTTTAATGAATATCGTTTCAACTTCTATTTGCAGATAAATTCAGAAAAGCTACGCAGGTGCGGCATGGACTCAGACCAACTTACGTCGACCCCCACTATGGCTTCCTGGACACCTGGAGTCGCTCAACCGCTTTCACCACTGATCCAGCGCTTGTAGAGCTCCTCATTCCGGTCACTGAAAACATTTTGCTCGCCTCTAATCCTTCTGTTGGAAAGCTAGTCTCTTATGAGTCAATTGCACTTCAAAGTCGAATACTATCTTTATCTGCCTCTACTTGTGTCCCAACCAGTGACTCTTATATAGAAGAGATTGCTCTTCAGCCCTAAAAAAAGAACAAATAGACCTAGCACTAAAAAGAGAGAGAAAGCAAAGAACACGCAATCATAAAATAGTTTCGCCCGTACTCAGTTTTCGGCTCCCGATTGAAAGGACAAGCATCATTGCGGTATTATATTTGAAGTGATGAACAGGCAAATCATGTACAGTTTACAAGCGGCATAACTTTAAGTTTTTAGTGCTCGTTGATATTGGTTGACAGTGTTCATCACTAAGAATCCCCCCGTGATCGATTTGCTCTGTTTGGTCCATAAAAAAGGGAATTTATGTTTCGGGGACAATGACTTTCTGTCTCTACATTAAGCAAAAATCCCATGATCTTCTGTTCTCAGAAAACAAGTATTTTCACTAAATTTTGGAAATTGGTTCTATAAGCAACTCGAGTGTTCCCAGATTGACAATTGACGATTTATCTATGGAATGTGAACTTGGTTTCTTGTAAACATGCCATTTTCATAACACGGTTAGTGTAATCTATGATCCGTGATCACAAAATGGAAGGGGTATATATCCATTTATAGACTTGTGTATGTTGGTCGATGTGAATATTTGGAAAACTAATGCCCCTGTAGTATCAATGCGTATCTCATTGTTAAGTCCTTAGACTCGAGATTGTAAAATCCATTTTATTTCAGACCATTAGGTGAAGCGAATCATAGAGCATGAAAGTGGCATCTATGTCGATTGAAGAGGCGTTCAAGGTTAAGTCCAATTGTAGTATGTTTGGCTTGGTCTACAGAAATCGTGTTCTCGGAATTTTATGTTACAAGGACCCCCATAATCGGGGAATTATTTTTGCCTAAACCCGGATTTTCAGAATAATTAACAGTATATTCATGTCTCTAGAATTGTATCTTAAAAAAAAAAACCCAGTTTATCAGGATGAATAACAGTATGTTCTTGTTCTTAGAATTTTATATTACAAGAACTCTAAAATTGAGAATTTCTTGCCTAAACCTGGATTTACGGACCGAGCGCAATCACAATTGTTGATCTTATGGGGCTAACAAATGTGTTCACTAAAAACCCTAGTAAGCAATGGTTGTGATTAATTTGGTCCGCCTAGAATTAGGACTAGGCAAGAAATTCTCGGCAACTTGGTCGTTAGCACGTGGTACAACCCAAGGTAACTAAGAAAAGGAAATTAAAACCCCACAAAGGTGCGATGACAACAAATACTAGGTAGGTCTTTTCCCCTACTAATGCAAAAGATACGGAGGAGACAACGTTGCAAATTCACACCACTCATGACCAAGGAAACACCCTCCCATAAAGCACTTAACCAGCACCGGTCTCCACTGTAATTGATTCCGTCCACCTATATCAACTTAGGCGTTTGTTCATGCCGTCTGCATTTGGGTAACTATACGAGGCAAAAGTGGCCGTGGTGATCTTCTGCTGTGCAGCCGAAACGGACGTAGCAAGTCCATGAAAAAGAGCGCAATCTGGCATTGAACCCGCCCATGAAGTTTTCGAAGGAGACCATGCAAGTGAAGCCCAGAGAGCAATACAAATGGCACTATAAAGGCGCATTTGATAACCATTCTGTTTTCGGGTACAATTCTTAAGCATTTTAAACCGTTTGGTAATTGTTTAAAATTTTTATTTTCGGAATAGAATTACGTTTGGTACCGTTCTGAAAATTTCTAATCCAAAATATTTTCTTTTAATTTTGTAATAATTTTTTTCTTCTTTTCTTCTTTTCTTTCTCTTCTTTTTCTTTTTCAAAGTTTGCCGGTCGCCGGCCTTGGGATGACTAGCAACCAGCCAGATGAGGGCTGGCGACCTCGCCGAAGCATCACCAGCCCTCGGTGAGGTCGCGCCTTGTCAGTTGAGCCTTGGCTGGGCAAGCGGCCTCGCTCAGATTTGGCGAGGCTGAGCTCGCCTAGCCGTCAGCAGGGCTCGACCTCACCAGATTTGGGCGAGGTCGAGCCTCATTGGTGGCTGAGGGAGGCTCGGGCGAGGCCAGCTAGGCCACCAACAAGGCTCCGGCAAGCTCATCGGACCTCGCACAATCAGTCGTCGACGACCGGCGGTGGTGGACGGCGGCGGCGATAGCGACAATGGTTGAAGAAGAAGAGAGAGAAGAAGAGCAAGAACAAGAAGAAAGGAGAGAAAAAAGAAAAATTAGATTGGTTTGATTCTGAAATTGTTCTCGAGAACAAAAAATCAATTTTTTTTTACTTTTTGATTTTGTTTCAAATCTACTTCCGGAAATTTGTTCCCGAAAACAAAAATTGTACCAAATGGATTTCTGTTTCAAATTTACTCTCGAGAATAAAAGAATAGAAATTTTCATAATTTGGCCGGTTATCAAACACGCCCAAAAGGGAAGAAAGTGAAAGGAGCCCCAGAACGACAACAATGCGAGGGAAACCAACGAGAGTGAGGCAGCGAGGGTCATGAGGCTTCGTACTAAGACCTGAGCACAAGGACGCGAACCAGGAGTGATGGCTGATACAGATGGTTGACCAAGAAGTGCCAATAAGCAATACAACAGAAGGCCAAAAATGGCAACGGAGGTGGTGACTGGATGTGCGCCACAAGGAGACTGGCTTTCCTTCGTACTTCACTTCAATGAGATTCGCCAGGACTGGAATGATGAAGGTCGAGAGTACCATGGCGGTGGGAACTAATTGTTGGATATTTCAACACTTTTGAAATATTGAAAGTTATTAATTTTTGTAATAACTTTTTACCATTATCAATTTGTAATGACTTTTGTCTGGCATTGATATAAAACGGTTTTGTAATATTTTATAACAGTTAATCAACGGTCATGTAACGATCGTATAAAGATTTTCTAACGATTTATAACATTAGATTTATTTTATAATGGTTGTACAACGGTCATTTTCTCAATAGCTCTCTTTTTGTTTTATCTATCAATTGCTTCTTCGAGCATAGTTGGAAAGTGATATTTGATAATTCACAACCAAAATATCATTGTTTCTTTATTCCTGTTTTCCTTACGTATTTTTCTTTTTATTGCCGGATTATACACATAACGCTGTTTTTGTTTCATTTTAATATTGAGTGCGGAGTATAGAAAAAGATATATTATGTTATATCTTGGGAGGATAGCCACTAGAGCCTTATACACTGACTTTTATATTCCAAGTGATGGAATTATCCTTAAAGATAGTACTTGCATGTCTCAGATAATTCATTGTAATTTCTAATCTTTTTTAATGTATTTCCAATAATAATAATAATAATAATAATAATAATAATAATAATAATAAGGCCGTCCAAGGTGGAGAATTTCCTCAGCCACTGACTTGTATGATGAGTCCGCCTATCTAATTATTATTATTATTATTATTATTATTATTATTATTATTATTATTATTATTATTACTACTATTATTATTCTAATATTTTTCTAACAATTTTAAGGATAATGCCTTATGAATTTCGAGGATGGTGCTTGCACCGTTCAGACAATTCATTTTATTTTCTAATATTTTTCAATGTATTTTCAATAATTATTATTTTTACGTATTCTTATATTTTTCCAACACTAATAAACAAGGCAGGCCAAGTTTCAATGCTTCTCCATTGAGGAACGCCGAGTGGCATTTCACCATGTGTTGGGAAGGAGCCCAAAAAATTAATTCGTTGGTTAAACATCCATCCCCTGTAAGCGAATCATCGAGAGAGATCGTTCGAATTCGATATCTTGGTATGTGGTCTGATATTATATTATACAAATCGATTTTGCTGAAGATTTGGACTGTACATATGTAACATATTATTTAAATAATAGGGTGCATTGAATTACATACGACCTTGTGTTGAGTTAGGGATGTTCATGTCTAGACAGACCAAAAAGGATTATGCGAATACAATTTTCTAGGCGTCTGCATCTCTCTGGTCGACATTAATTAACAAGCTTTGATCACGTACATGCACTTGATATTTTTAGATCTTATCACACAAATTCACGTAGTAGATCCAGAACGTGCGAAGATCGTCATTCGACAGCTACTACTTTTCTTACCAAATGAGCATTTGATTTAATATTTAGTTTTAATAATGGGCAACATCGGACTTGGGCCTTGTGTCATTTGGTCTAGTTTTTTAATTATTATTTTTCTTGTGTATCTGGTAGGGCGAGCGATGGCGTGATCACCATCCGAAGTAATCGAATTGATTCACTAAACGGTGCGCTAACTATGAACACATAACGATAGCTAGTGGTCATAATCGAATTTCAACTATTGCCACCTCCTATTAATTTATACCTGGGAGAGAGCTTAGAAATGGAGGATTTTTCAACATTTGTTCCTTATTCGAAAATTATGCAAGGTACCTTATTCTCGGTTCGCACAAAGATACATGATTCCAAGCCAACAAAACATGAAGAATTTTTTTCCTAGAACACTAGAGTGTGTATGCTTTTTTAAAATTTTAAAAATATTTTTTGAAAAATAATTAATTGTATCGTTTGTATAAATTAATTAACAAAAAATATTCATTATTAATTTATACATATCTATTTTTGTGGGCCATACAAATATTTTTTTATAACTTCTCCAAATTTTCAATTTTTAATGAAACAAAAAAAAAAACTCTATTTCGTCGTTTTTTCCTTAAATTTATTTTCATAAAGACTGGTTTTCCGAATATTAATTTAAATACCTTTATTTTCCCTGAAAATGAGAAGGCGCATACATTAAGGATGTGTTTGGTATTCGTTCTGTTTCCGGAAATAATTTCTGAACAGAAACGATTTTTTTTTTATTCCGTTTTCGAGAATAATTTTTAAGTATTTTAAACTGTTTGATAACCGTCCAAAATTTAAATTCGTGAAATAGAATTGTGTTTAATATCGTCCTCAAAATTTCTCATCTAAATCATTTTCTTTTAATTTTTACTTTTGTCATTTTTTTTCTTTTTTCTTCTTTTTTTTTTTTCCCTTCTTTCTCTTATTCTTCTTTTTCAAGGTGCCAGTCGCCGACATTGGGATGACCGACGATTGACCAGACATGGGCCGCGCGACCTCTTCGGAGCGTCGCCGGCCCTCGGCGAGGCCATGCCTCATCGGCCGAGCCTTGTCGGCAGTTGAGCGAGGCTCGGCCAAGCCACAGTTGTGGGCGGCGGCAACAAACGATGACGGCAGAGTGCGGCAACAATGGCAATGGTTAATGAAGAAGAGAGAGGGAAGAAAAACAATAAGAAAGAAGAGAAAATAGAAAAAATAGGTTGGCTTGGTTCTGAAATTATTCTCGAAATTTACTTCTCAATTTTACTCCAAATCTACTCTCAAAAATAAAAAATTTATCAAACAAATTTCTATTCTAAATTTACTCTAACCGGTAAAAGTCAACTGTTTTGCAAGTTACCAAATAGACATGACAAATTTCCTATCCGCCATTGTTTTCTCCAAAAAAGATCATTTCCCAGCTCTCTCCGTCGTTCTCGCTTGTCGTCTTCTCCTCCGGACTTCCAAATTCCAATTGACAACTCTTCAACTGATGAGCTAGCTGCTGAACTGCATTTCATTCTTCTTCCAAATCCTCTCTTCCTTGTCGACGGCGTAAGTTCTTGAGCTCAAATCATGTAGTACAGACGCAGAGTTTGTAGAGCTCCATAAGCTGCTTCGCGTGGATGACTTTTGGGTTTTTATTCATGTCTGATAAAGTTGGCTTCTTTTTTAGCGGCAACTCTTTTCTGGGTAGTTTATGTGATGTAAAAAGACCTGCTTGATGCTAGTAGATTGATTTTGCTCGGCCGGGTTTTGGAAAAATCCGATATTTCTTCGTGTTGTCTTGTGGGGTTTTGACTCTGGCTAATGCTATAGTCAGTTTGGTGGCTTGCGTGTGATTACAATCCATCTGGGGATTTTCTAAGGCATAAGTGTGTTGTTCCCTTCCTTCCTTTTTTCACCAACCCATCTGACAAAGAAATTAGTCTTCTCTCTCTCTCTCTCTCTCTATCTCATGTTATTTTTCTGCTGTTAAATATCAGAGTTTAGTGATTCTCTGTTCAATCTCATCAGTTTGATGGGTAATATTTGATGGTCAAATTGTTCAAATCACCATGGCAATCAAACAGAGGGTTGGCCTAGCAAGCCACAGATTTGTGATGGCAATGTCTGAACACATCGGTTGGATCCGGTCAAAAAAACTTTGCTCTGAAATCCTGTTTCATGACTCAACATGTCCTTTCAATCTCAGCTGCGAAGAGCTCTTACTGGGATTTGGGAACAACTTCATTTGTTGTTTGCTGACTTTGAGCTGTATCTATCTTTTTTCCTAAAAGTGAAACAGTGAGATGAAAATCCAGTGGGAGGAATATGTAAATACATTTTTGGTTGTCAGATAATGTGTGCAAAGCTATGTTGAGATTTGAGTTTCTTCACCAGTGCTTGCTGAAAATTTTTAACTCTATTTAGAGAAATTACAGAGCAAAGTGGTTGCTTCATGATGGACACAAGTATCAAGGAAGGGAAGTACGCTGCTGATATTTCCTCCATAAGAGAAGCACACGCACGCATCAGCTCATTCATACACAAGACTCCTGTTATCACTTCAGAATCTCTTAATGCAATGTGCAACAGAAGTTTATACTTCAAGTGCGAATGCTTTCAGAAGGGGTGAGAAGTTCATAAGTGGAGTGCCTTACTCATAGTATATGTGTTTCTCCATTTGGTTCATGTTCAGATTTTGCTTTGGCCAAAGGAATTAAAAAAAAGTTCAGGTTTTGCACAACAAGCATTCCCTTTTATTTGGCATGAGTTGTTGGCTGGAACCATAGGCATTATTCTCTTACAGTCAGTTTAATCTGGGGTCTTCAAAATCACAGCGGGGCATTTAAGTTTAGAGGTGCTTGCAATGCCATATATTCCCTTGATGATGCTCAGGCAGCGAAAGGGGTTGTTACACACAGCAGGTAAGTTTGGCATTCAATGATGTTCTGGACTCTTACTTTTCTGACTCATGCTTTAACTATCCCCAAGTTCTTTGAGTTTAGCGGAAACCATGCTGCAGCAATATCCTTAGCTGCAAAATCACGAGGGATCCCGGCATACGTAGTGATACCAAAAAATGCACCGAAATGCAAAGTCGATAATGTCATTCGCTATGGTGGTCAAGTTATCTGGAGTGAGGCCACGATGAAGTCGAGGGAAGACACTGCTTCGAAGGTGTCGCAAGAAACTGGGGCAGTTCTGATTCATCCATACAATGACAAACGGATAATAAGGTATCGCATTCATTGTATATGTTTTTCTCGCCCTTTTCTATAATGACATCATCCAAAGTCTAAAAGCTGTGGATTAAAGGAATTGGTAATCTAGGACTTGTAATTTTCTTAATGAATGCTTTCGGAATAACACAAAAACTTAAATTGCAAATGAGAGGCGAGACTGCATTGCCATTAAGCTTAAGTGAATTTAGAGCCTTCCTCTTCTTGCCCTTTTCCATTTCGATTCTTTCAGCTTCCACATTCAACTCTGAAATTCCTTCTAGATGTGGTTCATGACTGGAATTTCAATGGCAGATATTATCGTGTAATTTTGTTCTGATTTATCCAGTGGACAGGGAACAATATCTGTGGAGCTACTGGAGCAGGCCCCACAAATAGACACTATCATTGTTCCAATTAGTGGTTTGTCTGATAGCCTTTCCCAAGTCCAATATTCTGGTCCTACATAGTAGTCGTCCTCATTCAGTGATGCTCTTCACTGAAAACAATCAATTTTAAAATTATTGCAGGAGGTGGTTTGATTTCGGGAGTGGCATTGGCCGCCAAATCAATGAACCCAAGAATTCGAGTTTTGGCTGCAGAACCTAGAGGGGCGAATGATGCAGCACAATCTAAAGCAGCTGGAAGGATTATAACTTTGCCCGAGACCAACACCATTGCTGATGGGCTTCGAGCTTCTCTAGGAGAACTTACATGGTAAGTTTTATACTGAAATTATTAAAGTCTTCAGAAAAAACGCATGTATTTGATATTTCCTAATAGTCAGTTCTCAATGACTTAATATATTTTTGGTGCTTCTTTGTGTAAGTTTGACACAACTTCACAAAGAATTGCATGCTATGAGGCTGAACTGACCTTTTTCTTGGACCAACTGATTTATGTGCTTCTTGATTTCGTGCAACTTCCTGTTCATCTTCTGGTGGAGCAGGCCTGTAGTACGTGATTTAGTCGATGATGTCATAGTTGTGGACGATACAGACATCGTGGAAGCGATGAGACTTTGCTATGAAATTCTGAAAGTGGCGGTGGAGCCAAGTGGAGCCATTGGTCTTGCGGCTGTTCGATCAGAAAGCTTTATGAGTAATCCTGCTTGGAAGGATTGTAACCATATAGGGATCATCCTTTCGGGAGGTAATGTTGATTTGGGTGTGCTTTGGGACTCGTACAGAAAATGAAGGGAACGGTAAACTAGTAATATGTGCTCTTAAGGAATCTATCTCTATCAGGCAACAGATTTTCCTCTTGATTACTCAGTTACATCAATGCAGAAATATTGTTCTGTTCTGATACACAACCAGGGATTGTAATTTCCAGTTCTTTGCATATGGGAGAAACCGTTCTATTTCATTTATCATCTGTAAACTTGTGAAATTTGTAACAGCATCCATGCAACACTTTCTTTCAATTACCGGTGTAGTTTGTGATGTGTGCCCTTGTTTTCGTTGTCAATGCCATACAAGAAACAGCGTCCGGTTTACGGAGGGGGCAGAGTTCGTAAACAGCACTGCTCTTCCTTCCCGTCAACTTAATCCGCAATCTGCGTTGTCTTTGCTCACGTCTCATAGCGCATGAGACAGTAACCTTGATCAAGAGGCATTGGTACACTTTCTTCCTCGCAATCAGTCAATAGCCCCCACATCTGCCATGTTCTCCAATTTGTCTCTAGTGCATGGTACAATCTATTCTTTTTCTTTTTCTTTTTTGGTGCTAGGAATGGTTCAATCTATTCGATATAACAAAACGTCAATAAATCATAGAGATCCGTGGATTTACCGAAGGTTACTTGGGCAACCATTTATTCCAAAAGTTTATAACACTTCCCTTTGTATAAAGGTCGATTTGATGACGAAGGCCTCAAATAAGCAAACCTAATGCTTGTGGGCGAAAGTTTTTTGGAAACCCTGTTGCATATAATGAAAGGGGAACCCTTAAGTAGATGAAAAAGGAGGTGGGAGGAATCCAACTCGAGACTTGGCTCTAATAACAATTGAAAGTCATATGTGCAAATTGTTAGAGTATGATGCAGAATATATCTTTTAGACTTTAGCAGTTTAATGTCAATATATAAAAGCGCATAAAAGAAAGCAGCAAGGTTTAATTTGCGAGTTTCATCGTCTATGCATAGAACCTAATATTATTAAAACCAATATGTGGTCAAGTCTTTTAGGATGACTGTTACTTGCATCTTCTTTGATTATACCTTAGTTTTAGCATTTGCAAAGCAGTTGGATAAGCTTGGCCTCACTTAAATTGCATGCGGTAATTAAGTCATTTACCGCTCGTTAAGTTAGCTAGTTACGGAATCATCAACAAAGGAATCCCATTCCACCAAATGTCTCAATCATTGTCTCTCGATGGTGTTCCTCGCTGAGAAATGCTTCAATGTTAACAAGTGTTCGTGATGCAGATGGGCTGCACATTGAAGCAAACGATGGCATGGCGGACGCTGGGCTATTGCAGGCGTTCTTGTGCAATTCTGCACAAACACCCTCGTGTATCTATCGAGGCCATGCCCAGTCCACATTGAATATTGGTCAACATGTGTGAGACTTCAATCGGCTTCTTAAGGGATTCATTTCCAATTATGAATGAATGTTATTCTATCAAGGACGCTGAACTCGAACTCTCTCAAATGCACTCTTACGTCAAGAACACCAAACGTGGACCAAATGTGACACTGGCGGTGGGCAGGAGAAACGTTCCTTGCGAATTCGATGTCTCTGGATTGTACAGGGGCTGAGAGGCATCAAAGTTTGAGCTCAGTGGAAGTTGGTAATGCCCGGGAATTGCCCTTGATTTCAAGCTCAGCGATAGCATCTATCCTCTTGTTACATGTTGATATGCACTTGCCTCAAGTGCAGAAAATGATGTTGACTCGAGCTCAACGAAAAAGAGCACAATAAAACAGAAAAAAGCAAGCAAATAACCAGCTGATTCCATCATTTGTTTCCGGCAGTGCTGGTGCGCGTGAGCTCCCGAACTGCGCACACACGGTAGCTTTGAGAGCCTGGAAATTAGATGTCGGAAACCGGCCATGAAGAATTGAAGCCTTGGGAATGATATGAGGTTCACTGCAAGCTTATCAAGGTCTGAGATGAGCTGGCCAGGGAAGCGAAAGCAGTACGTTAACTCACTCATCTTGGCCAGAATTTAGTTGGTTCAGGTCTCCAATGGATCACGAGAAGAAACTAGATAATTATGAATCGAAAGGCAAATCAGAGCGCAAGTCATGTTCTCTTCAAACCAGTTTGGGGAAATGAGATGTCATTCAATCCTGAGACGTTATTGGTACCATGGAAGTGAAGACACGTCTCGCTGACTGATGTTGGCCTGATAGAACAGCATCACTTTCTCGCCACCATCGCTTTATCATCCTGCATTCTGATAATTGCTACAGAATTTCTGTACACCGGGATGACATTGGAGGAGACATTAGAAGGCAAAATGACATCGATCCCCTTAGCAATATGGGAGAGAACATGGTCTGACCTCTAATATCCCAAGTTGAAAGATGCCATTCTTTCCCATTGATCCTACACTAAGACCCCAACCAAAAGCTTCGGAATCTTCATATGAGCCCACCAAATTGAATCTCCTTGGAGAGGACAGAAAGAAAAATTAAATTTGAGCCTAAGCCAATGATTATATTGGGGAAGAAGCTCAAGACATCCTAATCCATTGGTTGTAGCTTCAGAACTGTACCCATCAATAAATGGTACACAAGGAGTACACTGTCAAGCTCAACACTCTTTGTTTTTCCTTCTAGCACTCGAAACATTTACATGAACCAGTAAGAAAATTGAGAGATGAGGTATCAATGACGAGTATTACACTTATAGGTTCCGGATTTACAGTATGTTAGCTTTTCAGTTCAAACTTCAGCTCTGCTATGATGAAAGTGCAAGCTCGGCCCATGCCAAAGACGACGACTTCAGCTCAGCAGAAAAAGATGTGTCAATCCGGGTCTCCAACATGGAGCTTATTTCTTGCATCGAAGGCCGCTTGGTAGTATCTGGATTTAGGCATAAGTTCACCACCTCACACACCGCTTTAAGGTCCTCATACTGGAAATGTTTCAACTCAGGGTCAACCACGTAAGACATTACTTCTGGCAGTTCGAGATATTCCTTAGCCTGCAGAGAAAAGAAATTAATTGCAAAAATCATTTGAAGTCTCCCATGACCCTTCGAAATATTTTCAATACAGGAGTTCATGTCAAAGAAATGAGTTTCATAAGACTACTTACCCAATTTACCAAGCTCCCTTTGTCCTTGCAGTATGGAGGTCTTCCGCTCACTATTTCCAGCAGAAGTACCCCAAAAGCATAGATATTTCCCTGAATATCCTCATGGCGTCCTTCCAAGGAATTGGGAAGAACACAAATTGAGCCCTGACTGTCAATAGATCCCGAATGTTTTTCTGATCTTGCAAGAATCGCCTTCCAACTCTCGAAATCAACAAGCTGCAGTTGAAATTAGCAAACAACTTTTTCTCAAAACAGAACCCTAGGTTTTGCACATTTCTATTTCTCCATCAGTACTTTAACTGATACTAAAGACCAAACAATGTAGAGCTCAGAAACAGCAAAGCAGAGGAAACTTGGTTGTTGTATTTATTAATTTCAAGGTGCCTGCTAAAAGGATCGATGAATTTTATAGAACATCCTCTTCAATTTTTTGTTTTCCATCTGTCTTGACTCATTTTAGGTATTCAATCACATTTTATAGGAAATTCATTTTCACAGAGCAGCTGAATCTTTCATCGTCTCTGTGTGATATGGATTTAGGCACTAGCATACCTTGGGGTAAAAATCTTCTGTTAGATATACGGCACTGGAATTCAACTCGGATATAGTAAAGGGTGGGTCAAGCTCATGGAGATACTTCAACCCATGAGCAATGCCTAAGACTATTTTCATACGCCGTGTCCAAGATAATTGGCAGCCTTCTCCATCTGCATTAGTATTACAGTTAAAAATGGGAGGTGACAAAACGCTCCAAGGCCAACGTGTGCTTTGAACAGGATGGTCATTTCACTTACAATGAAGGTGTTCATAAAGTGTCCCATTGGATGCATACTCAAAAACAAGCATCCGTGTGAAAGGCGTACTTTCCTTGCAGTAGCCCAATAATCTTCCTGTATTATCATGATTTAGCCTAGATAAATCTGCCACCTGGATGAAAACATAACATAATCTTTAACACGGGTTTTCTGTACTCACAATCTCAACTCAAGTTTTCTAGTTTTGAAGCTGAAGTTTCATATAGGGATGAGGAACCAATTACCTCTCTTTGGAAGTAGAGTTCTAGATAACCTGTCCAATGCTCTTCTTTGATGCAAAGCGATATTACAGCAATCTCAGGACCGCCTTTAATGGTGCCCTTGTAAACCAAACTATCTGGCGATGAACCAATAATATTGCTGAAGTCTTCACAAGCTACTTCTAGCTCTTGTCTGCTAAATCTCATTACATCCTTCAACGCATCAGAATCTGCGGCAAAACCAACATAAATTTTAAGTAGGTACAATTTTGAAATACCAGGGAAATGCATCGAACATAGTAAAGGCTGACTTCTGACCTACGTATACAGAAATATGGTCCTTCTCACTAGCCGATTTCTTCCAGGGTATGATGATGGACGGCTTGCTATTGCATCTCTGAAGAGCAGTCAGAAGAGCAATCAGAAACAAAGTCCCCACCATAGTCCCCGTCACAATCTCTAAAGCCAATAACCAGCTGGGTCTTGATGTTCCCGGATGTTTGGCATCATCTTTGGCAGACTGATGTTTTGGGCTGCCACCCGAATGGCTTTTGCCGGGTGGAGAAGCACCTAAGCAGCAGATACTGTTAATAATGAAACAAGAACCAGTAACAAAAGGTTGATTTTTTTCTTTCCCTTAAGTAAAGATCAATCTACCAATAGAATAGGATATAACACTTCAAAATAAACCACAAAAAATCAGCGATAGCATACTTGTCTTATATAAATCACAATTGCACATCAAACCAAAATTTAGCATAACCTACATATGACCACATTACAGAAATTACAGACGACTTAATTTTCATTGACACCACAGGGGAAAAAGAAGAATGAACATCAAACATACCACACTGTGCACTGGAACGCTGCTTGGGATCTTTATTTTGAAGGCAATTTCCTTGAAAGCTCACACTGCAAGACTGAGTGAGTGAAAAAAGAGGTAAAAAGAAAAAAGAAAGCAGACAAGAGAAAGCAAATATAAGGCACCTTGGAAGATACTCCAGGCATTTTGGTATGCCCCCAACCAAAAAATTAAATGAAAAATCCGCCACCTTCAACTGGGATAAGCGACATAAACCGCTTGAATTTGCATTCAAGGCATACCTGACAAAAGCAGCAGCACAAAGGCATCAATATAGAGGATAAAGCCCCCAAATCACCATAACCCCATTAAAAGAACTTAGTTAACAACATATTGGGCTTTCATTAGCATGGTCGTCCCTGAGCTGTAACTTTACTGGTAAAGGGTCATTAAGGACATCAGTTCATTTCCCATAAGCTTGAAAATCGCAATTACTGTTCTATCGCTCCAGCATTTTTAAAGTTTCAAACCAGGGCATAAAAATATTCTGAGGACAATTTCCTTGATCTCCACCTTCAGCTAACAAATTGCCTACGTACAGTTCATCTGACACGGGCTATGATTGGAAAGTCTTATAATTTAGTTCAAAAGGCAGGTTGAATATTGAGAAATTATATTGTGCAAAGGCACAAAAGGTGGGGGCATGAATCCTTATCCAGATGTGCTAAACTACTGAAATCAGAGAAAGCATCTCGGGCAAGGATCATCTACTTACATGCTCTGTACATTTGATGTGAAATTGATGCTGCTTTCAGCAGGAACATTTCCTTGAAACTTATTCCTGTCAAGCAGAAGTTCCTCGAGATACTTTAAATTTCCAAGTTCTTGAGGCATCGTGCCAGTCAGGCCGTTGGACTCTAGATTTCTGCACATACAGAGCAAACAATGAACAGAAAATGAGAATGTATCATCTATATTCTATAACTGTTCTACACAGACAATTAAAGAACCCCTCATACATTCTAATAAGATTTGTCAGATTCCCCATCTCAGGAGGTATTGTGCCTGATAATTGATTCATCCCCAAATCCAAGACTTTAAGGTTCTTCAACGTTCCGACTTCTTTTGGAATTGTCCCGATCAGGTTGTTATTGTGCAAAATTCTGCAAGCCACAAGCGCACAGAGAGTAAGCTTCACTTATGTGAAACAGGTTTCGTAGAATTGACAACAACATAAGCGTATTGCATGATGTCTTGAAAGCAACAACATACAATTCCTGTAAGTAGGTGAGGTGACCGAGATCTGGCGTAAGAAACCCCTTCAAACCTGAATTCGAAATGTTTCTGCAAAAAACAGAGATTGCACATAAAAATGAGCAACAAGAACATTCCTTCTGCCGGCAGTGTAAGCAATCTAGGGGCAAAAGGTGTGATACATTCTTGATTACTAGACAATCAAGAAAAGTCTAGACCAAAACTTACATTTTGAGTACATGGTCCCGAGCGGCCGAACAAGAGACGCCGGACCAGTCACAAGGATCTGCATCTAGGGCATTCCAGTTGGACAAAGCCATATTGGGGTCCTCATAGATGGCCTCCTTGAAAGTAATTAGTGCCCAACCTACGCAAAAACCAGAAAGCAACACACGATTTAGCACAGAAAATTGAAAATACACTAACTACAACATCGGAGCTAGACAAAAGGTCCAAGATAATGACTATTTCCTATGCCCCGTACTAATTTTGCATTCTTTAATTAAGATCCCAGTAGGATAGCAGTGCTATCTTGGTGACTGAGAAGTAAAGCTCACAGAGAGAGCAATCAAGTTGTTGATCTCAAATTTCTCTTCTCATCCATTGCATCAGAATATCAATTACAATATTTGATTTTTCTTGATAAAAATAAATCAACACAACACAGAATCAGAGTACCCAAAATTCCACACAGTCCAGATTCCTTTTTACATTTGAACACTGTTCAAGAGCCTTTGACTAAACAAGATCTGTGGATCGGATACGAGAGTGATCTACATTAAACAGCACGTACCTTCGTATGGTGGAAAAGAATCGCAAGTCACCAGCAGAACTCCGAAAACAACAAACAGAGTCCCAACTGCACCGACTGCTCTCATTTCTTCACAAATCTCTACACTAAAACAACCCGCTGTCGCTCAAGAAACCCCAAACAAGATCACACCAACCCAACAAAGAAAACAAGAAACCCAGGTGGAAAAAGCCCCCCAGATTCGCTCAAGATGGGGTTACAAAGAAAAAGCTCAAAAGACAAAAAAACAAAAGATGAAGCTACTATCTGTTCGGTCCTAAAGCTGCAATCCCCCAGCAGAGAAGAAGAAAGAAGGAGAGCCTCGGCGCAGCAAGCGAAGAAGACCCGGAGAGAGAGTTCGAATCCAAGATTTGGTAACTACCCACCAAACCGAAGTAACCAAGAATGTGCACTGACAAATGCAGGAGATGGACTGGGAGTTAAAGGGCAGAGGAGGAGTACACCTACACACCCAGATGTGGGGTAGAGAGAGAAGAAACACACAGAGAGAGAAACAGAGACTTGGATTCAAAGAGAGGTTTTTGTTGCTCGATCGCAGGCAGTACAGAGATTTGAAGCATGGGGAAAAGAGAAAAGTTGGGGAGATGATGCTGAAGGGACCCCCTCCCCCCTCACATCCGGAACACAAAAAAACAAAATGAGTGAAAGCGAGAGAGAGCGTGTTGCCTACTTGCTACACATACGAGCTTCGCTTTCGGATGGGGGGGGAGATGGAAGAAGGATGTATCGGAAGAAGAAGAAGAAGAAAAAAGACGGGGTCTTTTTTCCAGACGAGTGTTGCGTTGGCATGTGCACGGAAAGCTGGGAGCTTTGATTTTTATTTTGCACTCTCTCCCTCGACTAATAAAAATGATTGCTTTCAACAAGGATTTGTTTGACCCCCAAAAAAAAAAATAATATGAGGATTTGAAATTTTTGATTTATTTTGGGAGGTTGAATTTCGATATTGGTAGGCGAGAGAGATTTGTTATCTACCGCGAGAATTTGAGTGTACGATCGGGAAGGGCACCAGTTTTGAATATTTTCTCCTAGGAGCCTACAAAGCGAATTATCTGAACTAATGATCGGACCGATAGACCAACTTATTGCAATTCCCAAAAGTGTTGGTTCAATTCCCAATTCGTAAAAATAGAACCAGTGTTCAGGTGATCCGATTCCTGATTTTAAGGAAGAATCGAACTAACCCACTAAATATACTATTTTATTTTATTATTTCTTCTAAAAAATTAGTAAAATGTGAAGTAAACTCAATCTGATTCCAAGTAGCGGAAAAAAAGTAATGGGAAAAAATAAGTGATCGGTTCCATTGGACCGAATTGATGGTTCAGTCCGATTTCCGATCATTGGACCAATTGATCCGGTCCTCGGTTTTCTGATTTTTTTGGAACCGGTTCGATTCCCGGTTTTCACCTTGGAATCGGACCGGACCGAAAACCGATCATCCCTATTTTTTCCCCACTAATTTTATTTATTTTATGTATGCTTTGGAAGGGATTAATTATGGTGAAAAATATACCGATCGTCTTCCCAACCATGATCAATTGAGTGAAAATACTTCTCGATCTTCTGGTCAGCATGCAGCATGATAACTTGAATTCCGGGTGCGCGCGCGATATTGGGTCGTCACGCATGAAAAATGAAGTTACCAATCAAATGCGATAGGAGTTTTTTTTATTTGGTGTGGAATGCGATAGGAGATCGAAGTAAGGCCAGGACGCCCGGAGTTGGTAGTAACTCGATGGAAGTGGGTGGTAAGTTGATAGAGATATAAGAGAAGAAAAGTCAAATTACAATCACGACCTTTTTATTCACCTTGATTTTATTAGGATGAGTGCATTAAAAATTCTAAGATTTGTCGTGAAAGTGTAATTAAGTTCTAAAATTTCAAGAAGTAATAGAAGAGATTTGTATTGAATGGTAATGTAAGAAGTGGGTAGTTACTCGATGAAATTAATGATGGTAGACGTAGCAATTTACATCAAGATAATGACACAAATAATCAATGAATTTTGGCTTAATATGTAATTTGATTCCTCATTTTTTGATTTATTCAATGTGATCCATGAACTTTAACCCAATATGCAATGTGGTTCATAAACTTTTAATTTGTGTAATGTAGTCCTTGAACTTTTTGTATATGTTCAACATAGTCCATAAACTATAAGAAAATGTTCAATGTAGTCATTCAATTAATTTAAAACCAGATATTATATTGAACATTTTCATACAGTTCAGAAACTATATTGAATATATACCAAAAGTACATGGATTATATTGAACAAATTAAAAATTCAAGAATTGCATTACACATTGAGTTAAAGTTTATGGATCACAATGAACAAACTAAAATTTTAGGGATCAAATTACACATTGAGTTAAAATTCATGTCATTTTTCCATCTACATCCATAGCCTTCTTGTTAACATGCCATTAGTTCTATACCGAGTAAATGAGTGAGACAAAGATGTTTTGCCGTTATATATTAACCTGGATACATCATATACATGTTCTCATCAGGATTTTGAGTATTATGTATATGAACAGTTTTTAACTCACCACCCACCCCCGCATGGCTGCGCTGGTTGAGGCCTGGCCTCCTGACCACCAGGTCAGGGGTTCGACTCCCAAAGTTCGCCACAACTCCCAGAGTAGTTCCGTGATTTAAGCGGGAGCCCCGGCTAGTGGGTTGCTGGGCTAGTCTCCCCCGATGTATAGTCGATGCTGTATTCCCGTAACGTGATCTAGGCCGGATTCTCTACATAAAAAAAAAAATAAATAAAAAAAATAAAAAAGTTTTTAACTCACCTGTATAGGGAAACTCTATGGTTCGCATGCCAAGCGTTTCGATTTTGCATGCTCAATTACCCGTGATGCCCACAATAATGCGCGGCGGTCATTTTCTCGACTAATCTGATCGGATGAAAAGTCCTTCAGAGAGACCCCAGCGGAGCTCCGCCTGTCGGGACTCGAGAGGAGCCATAGAGCAATGTTCATCTGATTTTTGGACCTCTTTTGCTTTGATTGCTGGGTTACTTTTTTGAAAGCTTCTAGCGAGTCAAATTTGTGATGCCAAAGTCACAGGTAAAGTCAAAGTTCATATTCATACTAACTAATTAAAAGCTCATTAGCTGGCAAATTAAAAAATAATAATAATAAAAAAAGAGTCTTCTTATAAGATTTTTCAGTGGCCCCACGGGCAAAGCAGGGGGCGTCGTACCCGTCCCCGACCATGTTAATTTAAACACCGAGCATTAGTCTTATTTAATCGTGGCCATTATGGTGTTTCGTTTCCCTGATTGATGTCGCGAGCACGAGACAACCCAGAATAATCCAAAGAAGAGTTCACAGGGTTTTGTCGACGCTGATGAAGGATCTTGTCTTCATCCTTCGGTCCTTTCCTTCGTAGCTGTAGAGCCATTGTCTTTTCCT
This sequence comes from Eucalyptus sp. ANBG9806169, assembly GCA_014182395.1. Classification (NCBI taxonomy): domain Eukaryota; kingdom Viridiplantae; phylum Streptophyta; class Magnoliopsida; order Myrtales; family Myrtaceae; genus Eucalyptus; species Eucalyptus sp. ANBG9806169. The sequence continues at coordinate 25,848,165 of CM024576.1, forward strand.
TCACTGTAATATAACCCGTAAATTCCTGATTGAGGCCAACGTGGAGAGACTTTCCAAATCCTGCCAGACCTTGTGGGGCAGATGAATCCAAGTCATCATAATTTTTCGGGTCGGCCTTGTTCTTATGGAGGTTCATGCTCCTGCCGACCAGTGTAGGAAAATTTTAATTACAATCGCCCTTTGCAAGGACTGCTTAACTCGGACATATAGTTCCGGGGTTCTTTCATTTCTTTTTTATTTCTAAAGTTGGAGATTTAATCATACATCCCTACGCATGAAAATCTGTATTAGGTGAGTGATGATGATCTAGCCAGTATGGCTATGTCATGGAATGACCATTTTGAGTAGGTAGTAGGTTTAGATATCTTTAATGGTAGTCCCAACAAATCAGTGTGTACATGGGGACAATTCGAATTGCTATCGTATGATTTGTGAGTGTGTTTATCAATGTTGCTAAAGCTCTATGAGGACCATGAAAAATATTTTGTTTTATGCAATATAATTGCCACTAGATGGCTGGCCTAATGGTATGAATATGGAGGGATGTAACATGGTAAGTTTTGAGTTCAAATCTTGAATTTGTAGTCCCCAGGCTCCATTTTCACGTAGCTTAAATGTCCAGTATAGTTTTTCTAAGATACTTTTTATATCTAACTCGGCACATGTAAATTGAATTATTGTAGCAAATCCAATTCGAATGTTGTTAACAAAAATTCAATCCGGATCGTAACTATCTTTGCTAATCCAAATAACCTTATAGACATTTGACTCTCAACTCTTCTCACGCTAGGACAAATGACAAAGAAATCCTCTGGGGTTGGTTGAGCGCTAATCTTGAAGTAAGTGTATTTAGAGCAAGCTGAGACAAATTCATCACCAAATGTAATTCATCTCGGACCTCAATGCGTTGTTTCCGTTCTATATAAAGAGGTTCCTCATTCTTGAAGGGTTTGGATGATAGGGTTGTCTGAGTACATATGTGACATCCCCCGGTTAACGAAGCTTTTGTCAAATTTTGCGATATTATCCTTTGACGTATAAATAGGCATTTTTCCTAAAACTCACTTATCTTGATATTGACTTTGGAGTTTAATGCTCTTATGTCAAAATGCGACTCCCGTGAGTTAATTCTAGTTCCACTCATAATTCAAGACCACTGTCTTCCTATTCGTTTTTTACTTGTTTATTCGGTAAATACTGTTTGTTACCAATGGTAACTTAGTACATTGATAATTTGGTATGCACTATGCAATCCTCCCTCCGGCATTCGCGCCTGCAATCATGTGCCGCATTCCAGCGGGGTGCACCACCTCTATTCATTGATGGCTCACGAGATTTTGGGTCCCCTCCACTTAACCTTTTTCTCGTCAAAATCTCACGAGACAGTATTTTGTCAACTCAGTACAAATACATTCACCCAAAAAGGAAAAAAGAAATCTAAATTACCATAATTACTAATGGGGTGGGCTTGTCTTGCGAGAAATTAATTATTGAACAAATATTTTTAAAATAATTATTGATATCACTTATAAAATTGAATCGATAAAAAATTATTTACCATTTACATAAACATTAGGCTATGAATTGTTATTGATAACAGAAATATTTTTTATCAACTAATTATTTTAAGCGATATAATCTATCATTTTTAAGAATATATTTTTAAATTATGCATTTTGCATATCTGAGATTTTTTTTATAATAACACGTCAGTTTCGTGGAACAAACATCAGAGTCAGTCAAGACATTGATTGGGCATGACACCTATGCTATTATGGATGAGGTTCGCTTTTGCATTAGTGCCTAATCGTATTATATTTTCCGGTGTTGCTGGTTATGCTGTTCTCGTGTCATTACATTTCTAATTTATGCCCATGTTGCCCATGTTGCCCATGTTCAATTTAAAAAAATAATAATAAGGATAAATATGTACGGAGTTCACTCATTGAGAGAGTCTATGGACTACAACCAAAGCTAGCTAGCTAGTGTGGGGAAGAAATTTCAAACGATCTTTTTTTTCTTTTTCTTTTTTAATCCTGAGTTTATGTTAGAATATATATTTTATGAGCCAAATAAGGTGGAAAGTGAAATTCGGAAGACCCGAATATGAGATCACATTTGTTGGGGGTGATAATTTGAACATCTGTTGTGTCTTGTGTGCTAGTCTTTACATGCGTATCGGTTTTCAACGCAAGATCAACCTCAGGGCTTAATGATATTTATAAAAATAAAAATAAAAACTCTGTTTTATGAAAAATTAGAACAACCCCTTTTCTTATTTTTGTGTCAATATTTGAAAAGAATTCTAAAATAATCTCTACCCACCTCAATATAAAATTAAACCGTCCCATCATTAAATCTAGTGTGATGATGTATAAGAAGTACATATCTTTCTAGCTAACACAACTTGTATTTTAAAATAAAGGAGCCTGATGTTGTGTGGGAGGGCAGGTTAATTGAATATGCGGTCCAATTCATGGGGTGCGCAATTATATAAATATATAATCATCCCCACACTATTTTAATGCCCTATGATTGCCTTTTCTGTTTTGTCACAAACTCGATGACTTTTGCATAAGGCAGAGGCGACAGAGGACAATGGGGAAATTTGTTTAGACATGAAGGGTCCATGCCGACTATACTTCTAAGCAAGACATTATAGAGCTTGGAGTATAATTTAAGGAAGAAGGAACTAATGATTCCCCCAACACGCGATGTGATTCAGTGAGGTCGAATGCCGGTGAGCTCAGGCACGCGTCGGGTCCTTGGTGGTCCAGAAGATGAGATTGGGAAATAAGATATTTTGGTCTCTATTTAATGCGTGGGTTAGCTAGGTGTGAGCCATCATATGCTGTAATTATGTCATTAAGAAGTCATAATTTTAACAAGAAGGAAAATATGGGTCATAAATGAGGAAAAAAGCCTATGTGGCTGAGAGTTTCAACGATTTTGATGTTGCGTTCTAGGGGAAGACCATTACATTTACGTGGAACAGGTTCAATTGTCTTCTTGTATCTTGTTGGGAGCAAGCCCCATGTGCTTTCTTTATTGAGATAGGACCCTCCCTTTTGTGCTTTTGGGGACTTTTCTGTTAGGTCTCAACATTTAACTTGCTCCCATTGACCGAGGGGTGTCGTCGGACCGAGTCGGTCGAGTCGACATGCTGCCAAGGCCAAGCACGACATGACTAGCATGTGTAGTGCCTGAAGCTCGACTAAAACTCGATTGGATATCAATTTTCCCACTCAATCTTGACTGACTAGAAAATGGAGAGACTCAAGATCTATTTCTAGATTACAATTAACTCATAAAGAGAATTCGAGCTTGAATCTAATAAGCTTGAATGTAATGCAAATTTAAGTATACCGTGTCTATTTTTATATGCATCAAATGTTTCTAAAATTAATAATGAGAGCTTGAACAAGCTTGCAAGCTTATCAAGATAAATATGAATAAGCTCAAGCTCGACTTGAGATTAGGCAAGTGGATCTCGGGTAGTCATTGAGTTGGACTCAACTCAAGCCACTCGAGTGGCTTCACTTGGTTTCACCCCTACCATTGATCCATCTTCGATATTTCCAATTTTTTCCCACCCTCTTTTACATAATTCTAATCATGTTGTGATTTATAATTGAATGAATGAATGAGGAGGCCGAACTAACAATCATGTTAGAATGCAAGGTCTTCTTGATTTTCAATTGTGAAATTTGATGTGCCACGCTGCATTAACCATATATAGCAGTCAAAATAAAAGAAAAGAGGATTCGCAAGAATCAAATCTGACGCTTCCTAATTGCGGTTAGTTGGACAGATCTCGATAATATAGAGATGATCCTGTCGACTTCGCCTTCCCCGCACTATAAAACTTGTGATAAAAAGTAATTAGCGAGCTATGATGGATCATCCACTGTCCTTGCTCTAATTATGCATCTGTCCTGCTAAAGCTGAGGATTAGGTCAGCTATCTTCTTCAGTAACACAGTTGATTCAAGATCAAGAAACTCCAACGGCTTGTTAATAATTGAACATAGCATAAAAGCGAGAGTACATAATTTGGTGATGAGACACGTAAACCCAAGAGCCTAATTTTTCCCTAGATACATGGGTTTGTGCTTATATCAGATCTTAGCATTTCATTTTCATTGTCAAGAGCCGTGTTTTCTCGAGGAGTCGCTTTTTACTAGGCTGCCTTGTTTTTTTTGAAAGTCGAACATACATGTAACGGCGATTTTTTCGTGACAGTAATTATCAAATCGCCTCATATTTTTCACCACTCCTTAGAAACAGTGGATTAAAATTCCAATTTATATTGAATTTCAGTAAGATCAAAGTTGTAAAAGTTCAAGAATGAAATAAAAAGGAGATTAGAACACGAGATGTTTATCCATATATATAATTTATATTCCTTTTTTTGAGTAAATTGGCCTACATCTGGGAGGGACATCAACATCGTACTAAGAAAATGCTTTAAGTTGGTCTAGGGAAAGCATTCAAAAGCAGTTTGATGTCCACATCGCTCCATCAGGGCAGAATGTTCATCAGTCGGTTGCTCGAAGACAGAGATCGAGGAACAACAACAGTAGCTCAGTTCAGACCAAACACTCTTCGTTTTGTACAAGAAATTGAGCCACATCATTGGGTTTGTTGCTACGTCTTCAGCAACAGGTCAAATCTTTTCTTCTCGCACCATTTTTTTTTTAATTCAATATTTCTATAAAATCAATAATTTTAAAACCAAAATTTTTTAATTAAAGCATAATGAGAAAATGATATTAATGGTCTATGAACTTGGGTTCAATGTGCCATGTGGTCTTTGAACTTTTAATTTGTTCGATATAATCTATAAATTTTGATCCAATAATCCTTAAAATTTGAAATATTTTCATATGGTATGAGGATTACATTGAACATTTACTAATAATTCTGGTCTTCTGGGACCACATTGAATAAACTTATATTGTACATTGGGCCAACCACCACCTTGCACAAATTTAAAATTTTGGGACGATATTGTACATCGATCAAAATTCAACAACCATTTGTACTATTATCCCAAGCATGGACAATGTCCTTGAGATAGTAACTTTTTTAAGTGAATATGGTAATGGTCAAGAAATTATAGAGAAAAACCTTATGAAACATGATAGAGTACCGATATATAGGAATAGTTTTTCGAATAAAAGGTAAATTTAGGGGAAATTATTCATTTAGTCATAAACCTATTGTAATAATCTCGGTTCAATCCTAAATTTTCCATTTTTGCCACTTTAGTGCTAAATATTTTAGCAAAATATTAATGTAGACCTTTGGACCAATTGTCGCTGAAAATTGTTAACATGGCAACGTGTGACATAGGATAGCCGGTGTGAATAGACCACCATGGCAATGATTTCCAGCTATGATTGACCAAGATGATTATATTGAAATTTCATGTAAATTTATAGGGCTATATTAACAAAATCGAAAAGTTTATGACTGAATTGACAATTATACAATATGTTTAGGACTGATTAAGTAATTTTCCTAACCAATTTAGGTATCTTATCTATGTTCCCTTATTCGTGGCTATTTATTCTCAAAGTTTGTTAAATGGAAAAAAAAAAAATTCTAATCAAGATAGACCGCTCTCTAAAAACCTCTATTGAGTTCATAAACCATTTTATAAAATTATGAGCACGACCAAAATTTTGATCGTAGAACTAAATAGGTGCATAATATCTTTATATTTCATGTAATGTTTATAAATAAATCAAAAGGGAAGGGCGCAATTCGTTCTGTTTTATTTTCATCATTTTCTGCCGTTCTCTCTGTTCTGTTCTCTTCTTCTACATGCAAACAGTTAATTCTAATAGTCCAGAGACTAGGCCTCGTAGCTAGACAATCCATGTGCATGGGGAAACTAATTATGTAGTAGGCATTGGACCGATCTAAGAGGGCAAAAATAATTTTGACATGATATGCCTTAGGAAAGAGGAAAGTCACTTCTTAAATGCCAAGAAAGATATGGAGCCTTACTTGACATAAACGACTCTCTCAAACCCTAATACAAATAGATTTGGTTGTGAAACTTCCTTTCGTTCCTAATGACACTACCCATTTCGTGGATTTGGCGCACATACCTTGTAAGCCTCTAAGCTCATCCTAACCTACAATATACTAGTGGCATGGCGGCAACACGCGGTGTAGTAGTTAGATGGGGACGTGATTTGATCTATTAAAGCTCTAATACTCCTTTCACACATAAGACCAAGGCATAGAAGTGAATTGTAGTTAAGAGCTAAATGAGGGAATCATTGTCTAAAAAGTTTTAAACCTAATGTATGATGGTTAACTCAATTCTAAACCTTTTAATTGAGTCGATTTAGTATTGAATCTTTTGATGACTTGTCAATGTAGTTATTCTGGTTAATTTGGCTGGAAATAGCTCATGTGATGGTTTAATAATCACTAACCCTACTACCTGGCACATCTAACACTCATGCGGATCAATTCTTTTCCTTCTTTTTTACCTTCTCTTTTTTCCTTTTTTCTTTCTCTGTTTCCCTCTACTAGTTGCTCGGATCTGGCAAGGCGAGGTTCACCCTCGCAAAAGGTTGGCAAGGGATGCTCTTGCTAGAACGGATGCAACGACCATCACTATCGCCAATGCTTGCACAATTGGCAGAAATAAATAGGAAAAAAAATGAAAAGAGAAAGAAATTTAAAAAAAAGTCAAAAATCAAGACAATTTATTAAATTGCAAAAATAGTCAATGCTAGCGTCTGTTGTGTCAAATAAGATGCCGACATCTATGTTGGCGATTTTTTTTTTTTTAATATTGGCTGAATGATTATATTGACAAATCGTTAAAATGTTTAGGATTAAATAGACACAATTAAAAGATTTAGGATTGCATTAGCCGTCATACAATAAGTTTACGATTTATTGAATAATTTTCCCACTAAACGAAGGATATGACAATGCTCAAATACACCAAATCCCTCGCTTTGATACCATACAAATTTTATTAGACTGTTACCGAGTTTTCTGAAAACTTTAACTGTTGAATGAATGTAGAACTTAATATTTTCTTTTTTGATCGATGAAGAGGATGTTCACGTCAAAAACAACAAAGCCTATGGTTTAATATCTAGATTACAATGTACTTGAACTAAGACTTAGTTTGTTAAATGACATGCAATGTTGCAGCATGGCCGTGTTAATCGAAAGTTTATCTATTTTAGGACACATGAAAACAAAGTAATATGGAGATGAGGTTTTGAGATTGAGAAAAATATGTTTGATTTCGTCATGCCAAGCAACTACCCAATTATGAGAACCGTGATTTTCACTAACACCCGTTGAGATTATGACATGTTCAAGATTGACATTTATTTATTATGCATAGTAAATATCTCATTTTTATATATTTTAAGCACTTTTCTTTAGCGAAAGTAACCTTACAACTGATAATCAAAAGGCAAGGAAACAAAAATGAGTTATCCAAAATATTGATAACGGAAAAAAGGTGTGCAATCATTGGGCAGAGGAAAACACTGCAAAAGTTATTCCACCGGATGTATGTTGACATTTCGTGAAAATGATGATAACATATTTATCGATGCTGAATTCCCGAAAAAAAAAAAGAGTACCACAATCATTGCCATGAACGGTCAAGAGCAAGGCCTACGAAGTTCGGTAGAATTAGGGTGCGTTTGTTTGTGTTTCTGTTTAAAAACTGTTCCAGGGAGCAGAAACAAAAAAAAGTGTTTCATTAGGGGCTCCAGTTTTGAACAAATATGAGCGTTTGGTAAACTTGTTCTTAAAATAAAAAAAAAGAACAGAAATATGTTTGGTAAATTATGTTCTTTTTTTATTTCTTTTAATTTTTTAATGTTTTTTTTATTATTTTTCTTTCTTTTTATTTTTTATTTTTTTTTTGCTTTGGCCGGTCGCCGGCCTCGGCCATGGCCGGCGACCGGCCGACGAGGGCGGCGGCCTCGCCGGTGGGCGGGCGAGCCCGAGCTCGCGAGCCTCGCGGCCGGGCTGGGCGAGCTCGGGCTCGCCCGGATCCGGCGAGGCCGAGCCTCGCCGGTGGCCGGGCGAGCTCCGCCTGCCGGATCGGGCGAGCCCGAGCTCGCCCGCCAAGGCGAGGCTCGGCCTCGCCGGGGGCCGGCGAGCCTCGCCGTGGCTGGGCGAGGCCGCTGGCCCTCGTCGGCCGGTCGCCGGCCATGGCCGAGGCGGTGGACCGGCCAAAGCAAGAAGAAGAAGAAAAGAAGAAAAAAAGAAAAGAAAAGAGAAGAGAGAGAAAACTTGTTTCTTTGTTTTGTTAGAAACAAGAAACAACTTTTTTTTCTTGTTTGTTCTTTTTTTGTTCCCGGGAACAAAAAAAGAATGATTTGGAACAAAAACGCACACAAACGCGTTTTGTTCTTTTTTTGTTAGGAACAAAAAAAGAAAAACTGTTTGAATGAAAAAAAAACACAAACAAACAGGGCCTTAATGAGCATTGTCCTTGCGTTGTTTTCCGATCTTCGAATACAAGGGGAAAAAAACACCTGGAGAGAGCTTCCCATCAGTCAAAATTGAGCTTTTGACATGGTAAAAAAACATGGTACAAATATATGCAAGGCACAGAAACTTATGTTGAAAGGGGCAAAACATTTCATTGAATTGAAGGAAAATTCGTGTTATGAGTAAATAGTTCATTGAAATCAAAGATATTTCTTTATTAAATAAGATTAATAATTCCAGGCATATTCGTTAACAAGATTCATATGAAAATTGGGTGAATTATTTTCAACCCCTTATAACAAAAGGCACTTCCTTTTATTGTGTAATGACCAAAGTACCCTTCTCTCTTCTTCCTCCAATATGCTTCAACTTTGTATTGACATGTCTCTCTCGAGCACCTCCGCTTCATGTGTAAAAATTTGCTACCCAGCTACCATCGCCTCGTCACATTGGCACCACCACCCACCTTCGTCCTATCATCACTTTGCAGTCCTCTCTCTCTCTCTCGTTTGCTTGGTCATCTCCCTCGATCTATTTATCCTACCATGTCTCAGCTTAGTTGTCCTTTTGTTGTTGATGAGTCGTTAATGGCTCAAAGCTTGACATCGTGTCGAGCTCCTTCGTGGCCGACATGGAGCTCGACTCTCACACATCAAGAGTAGGGAGGGAGGAAGCGAGAGGGAGAGATAGACTACGTATAATCGATAAGTGATATGATGGGCAAAATGGTTATAATCAGGAGGTGGGTATAATCAACAAGTGGCTATAATTGAGAGGTAGGTATAATCGGCAAGTGGGTATAACTTACACATGGTTAATATCACTTAGGTCTAGTTTCGTTATTTTCACATTTTTCGTATCCAATATTCTACCACATGTCATGGAAATCAATCAAACACATCTTAAATATGTAAGATTTTATTGAGACAAGTTAAATCATGATAATATCTCAACACGCCATTATTGAGGCTTGCTTACACTTATCATCAAATTCAAACTAAATTAGCAAATATTAACCAACTAAGTCAAGAGTACAAAGTAGATCAACCTAACTTAACCCCTAGAGTTTTCACTTACCTTGAACAAAAGTTGGACAACTCAAAGCTTTAACCACCTACAAAGCAAGATAATTAAGAACAAGGATTAACAACTTTCAATCTTTTAACAAAACTAATTTAAGAAAAGAGAATAAAGTCCACTAAATGACCTTGTAAACTCTTGAAATGTGAAATTTTGAAGCTTCGACATGACAATAATGGAATCCTCGCCTTCTCTTGAAAGATTAGAAAGTGAAAATATAAGAGAAAAGTGACAGAGGATCTCATTTTCTTCACAATAACGAGTCGGAGTAATTTTGAGACTTGAAGAGGTAAGAAGACACAACCATAGGGCCAAAGAGAATGAATTGAGAAGACTACTCAAGAATTACTAAGAAATAAGAACAAGTAACTAAGGTAAAAAGAAATGATGACATGATATTAAAAATGCTACATGGAAAGCGTGAGAGATGTCTTCCGGTTAGAAAGTTGCAAGTAGCATAATCATAGGGTCCATCCAATGGTACGACTAAGGGGATGAACTTAGAAGAAAGTTACAAGAGATAAGAATGAATAATTGAGGTTAAAAGTAATGATGGCTTGATGTAAAAAACACTTTGTTGAAATTGAGTGAGAAAAGTAAAAATTAGGAAGTGACAAATAACCCATTTCAAAGTAGACATTTTGTTAAGTGACCAAGATATCTAGTAATTCGATGTAAAAATAAAAAAAAACTGATATCATTTTTAAATTATGATAAGTCTGAAATATATTTTGAATCTACTAAAATTATTCGTGAACAATATCGGATGTCAGGAAAATCTCAACATATCAAATTCCTTTATATAACAAATATGGTAATACTGTCACTCTACCTTATTAAAGTACATGTCAACATCTATCAATTTAACCATAACGCATTAGACTTCGAGCGATGACCGCTATGGAAATTCATGTTTTGTACCTTTTGCACCTCACCAAATTAATGACCCAACTAGAATGCCTATGTGCCATCCAAAACTCCAAGCTAAATAATACTCGTATTTATAACCCAAATAGTATTACCGATTTGGATGTCACATCGGCGGGGAGGAGTGGCCACAACGGTGGGGAGAGAGGAGGTAGCCCCGTTCACTAGCAAAGACTTCACCTGATGGAGGCAATGAGCGGTTGGGCAGTGGCTGAGGAGGAGGGGAAAGAAATCAGGACTAGAAATGATAATGGACATTACTTTTGATTGCTCCTTTTGGATCGCATCCAGTTCAAAGTGAGATTCATATCGGATAGCGATGTATTTGGATTGTCGTTGATCTCTATCTCACTTTGCATCTTCATCTTTCCAGTGTAAGCTTTGTTTGATCAAAAGGAAGGTATAGTGGAATGCAAGCAAAAGTTGTCGCCTTTAAATTGTTGCGTGACCTTTCTTTCAGGGCAAGTAAAAGATGTGAGCGCTAAGCTGTTTGAGCTGTGCAAGCCAAGAGGCGGTCAACCAAGCGAAAAACAGAAAGAAAAGGGTTGCGAAGACATTAAGATAACGAAGAAACAGCCACTGGAAATGAGTGCGCGTGTTGAAGAGAGGATACAGGATGGATTAGAGGGTGATTTGATCGCTGCCCAATAAAATGAATGTTGTAGCCTTATTGAGATGGAAATAGTCCGCCTCTAAAAACTATACACGTGATCTCGATGATGACAGTAGAAATCAATTAAAAGCTGCACCAGGAATCAAGCTGCTGAACACCTCCTCCCCGCTGCCGCTTGGACTGGCCATTGTTCCCAAGCTATGGGTTTCTAGTGTATGTAGTTATCTAGTCAAATACTCTTCGTAGCTACGACGCGATGCCGAAAAAAAATAGTTTGATTTACAAAGTCATTCTCTTGCTCCGTTTACAAGACAAGAATCCGATTATGCACATGTACCCAACTAAGCTGATCTGTTCTGAGACTTTTGCCAGAACTCATTTTCCCATCTCTCCACCCTCCTGATTGCACTGGCACTTTTCCTCCACATGGCATCGACCAATTTGGGCTCGTATGGTGGAGGCATAGTGCATGGGCCTGTAGCAGATGGGCTCATGGTCAATGACTCCACCATGAACTCCCTCTCCGTCCCACCTGCAGGGCAAGCCATTAGCTCAGAGCAGACCTCCACTGCTCCTTCTGGGACCTCTGGCTCAAACCTGAGAAGCTTGGCGTATTCATTCATCATTTGAAACATGTAGTCGTACACATTGCTCATCTTCACTTGCTCTCGGATGAAGTCACTTGAAGCCTTCCCTATCTCTCGTGCCTATGCAAGTCCATCGAGAATTGCGCCCGTAAGGCCAACACGCTTATCATGGAATTCCATTGTAGCTGCTAGAGAAAACGTTTACCTTTTGCTTGTGGCTATTGCCCCAGTCCACGGCGAATTTGAGGGATCGGCACTTGTCCTCAGTTCTGATGGGCCAGTAGTGCTGCAAGGGGTTGAGGCTCCTGGTGAAGAAATCATAGAACTGAGGCTTCACCAGTAGAGTCGTGGAATCACAGGCCAGGATGTACTTCTCACTGACCGACCACGCATACCCTTCTATGTAGATCTTGAATCTAGCCACAACATGTTCATTCGAAGGTTCAGATCTCTAACAAACCAAGTAAAGTAAAGCTGTTTTTGCTTATGGAAATGATACGGTCGGTGTTGCTGAGAGCTTGATCATCACCTGTGTGTGCATTGGCTTGCTAGGTCTGAGTTCTTGAATCCTTGTTGTGATTCAAGGATCCAATCCTGCAAAATTATCGTGTATTCAAGCATGAAGTTCCTAAGTTCACAAACTCAAAGTAACTGAGCAGTTAGAATTGGTCAGCGAAACAAGCTAACGACATACACGAAAGCTGTTCGTGATCGTAGTCAAATAAGGATAGAGTGGATTCTACAGGCTTGAATGTCGAAACCCTAGAAGTTCCCATATCATTCTTAGTTGAAGGAGTTACATCAACTTCCTACATTTGTAATCTGACTTCACACATGGATAGGAACCGTTATTCAGTAATCCATTGTTCATAGTAAATATATACCTGGATGAACAAACGAGCATTCCAATCTTGGGTCTCAGAAACGTTGCACTTGAGGAGGTCTCTTCTGGAGTCAGCCACAAAGGGGTTTCCTTTCCAATATGCGTGCGGTTCTCTTTCTATCCATTTCTTCCTCTCATTCCCTTGTTTCAGCTCCATCTGCAGCCTCTCCCATGGCTTTATATTAATCTCAGCCCTTCATAAATTCCGACGAAAAAAAAAAAAACTCAGTACAGATATGTATATATATATGTTCATGTATAATATGAATTTGGTAGTAACTAGATGAGAGATATCAATTTCCTCCCAATCCTAATCAAACATTTCTTTTAATAAGAAAAAAGTGAGAAGGAGACAACTAGCACAGCTACCCTTATTACTTGTAACCATATAGATCTCATCATGCTATGGGATCTATCAAGTCTCGGTTAGACAATTTATGCTATTATAGTAACTTTTCCAAAGTCCATCTTCACATTATGAAAAGACACATTTTATGATCCCAACGATTAATGTACGGTCATATTCGATTTTTTCAATCGAAATCTTTAAAGCTATATCTGTCCATTCCTAGTAATATGCTATCTCGAGCCGACAAAGCAAAAGAGGCCATGGAAAAAGAGAAGGCATCAAATGACGTCAACCGGTAGGTGCCCTGTCGCTAGCACGAGGGACCGAAACCCCCACTAAAATTCATTTCGCATCTCAAATAATTCTCTCACGCATTCTTCAAAGATGATTTTTTTTTTTTTTTTTTGCCCAATCGAAGTACTTTCTTTAACTTTTCTACTTGTGGGCTAAATTTAACAACTATTGTCTTCATAACATGAGCCGACTCCGTGCAAGCATTTCTCCGATTTTAGATTCCTGTACTAAAGATTGAATCAAAAGACAGACCAAAAAGGACGAGGAATGTTAATGAATTACATACCAGCCCCAGAAGGACCAATCCGGGAAGACGATGTCCATCGTCCATCGATCCCCGCAATACCGGAACAACGGTGGCGGGCTTGTCGCATTCTTCCCCCGGTAGTGCCGCGACTGAATCACCGGCTGGTCGTCGCAGTCGAACATGAGCTCCAAATCGGGTATTTGACCGGGATACCTCCTCAGCAATTGCAAAATACCCCACACGGTGAACATGTCCCTAGTTTGTATTGACTTCCGATACTTTTCCACATAAACTTTGCCTTTGATGATAACTAGGCGAAAATGGGCGGTCGGTTTCGCCCTCTCCACCATGTCCCTCGTGATTCCCGAGTCCTTCCACGGACGCAGATCTTCGTGGATCCACCGGAAATAATCTGGGCAATCGGGTTCGGTTGATGGGTCTTGCGGCGAAAACGACGTGGGATAGTTTGTTGGGCAGGTTTGGGTCTGGTTTTCGGAGCTGCAATTCAGTGGGAATTCGAGCTTCTTCGGTTGGAGATTAAGCTGGTTCTTGTCCGAGATGACTATACTTTGATTACTTGGATTACCCGCAGAGATTGTAGACTGAAACAAAGGAAAATTTCATTAGACAATTGTCCAGCAAAAATGGACATGTATGGAGTTTGACGTTCCAACATTCACAGTATGTACAATTAATATAGATATACTAATCCGCTTGCTCGCCAAAATTATTTTGAAACTAACCATGACTTCCTCAACAAGCCTAGAATCAGAAATTCGATAAAGAAAGAATGAGAAAAGAAGGTGAAAAATTGTAGCGCAAAAGACACCGAAAAGTTTGAGATCAAATTATATAAAGTAGCTAGAAGCGATACGAGGCAACTAGAAACACCAACAGAAGGAATGAGAAATTACCGTGTCGATCTTCAAAGTGGAGTTGAAAGCAAGAGCAGCAAGGATCAACAAGAACAGCAACAAGGAAGGAACCACAGAGGAGGGTCCTTTCTTAAGTGGAGGACGCCAAGTCGCCGTCCTTCTGGCGAAGCGACTCACAAGGCCCGTGCTCCGCAGGACGGTGCTCGGTAATCTTTGCATGGCGTGCGTTTGATTTCTTGAGGATTTTATGATTCACTGGCTATGGGATGAGAGAGAGAGAGAAAGAGAGAGAGAGGCATGTACAGAGAGCCCAGTTTCTTGCTGAAGCTAGCGTTTCGCCTTGGAATAGGGCTGTGCTTTTGCGTGGCAAGTTGGAGAAAGCGTGAGATTGCATCTGTCCAGTCCTCATTATTTTTCTTCACTTCGATTGATGACTCGCATGTGATACGTTTCCTTCTTTGATTATTAATTACTGGTGGAAGCTAGCCTAGTTTTCAAGGAATGAGAAGTCAATCACATGCCCTACAGTACTAGGTAAACTCTGGACGCATGATTCCCCACTAGACATTAAAGAAATGGACAAAAAAATGGGGGGTTTCTATCTATTCTCGGTCGACTGACAAAAAAATAAATATCTATTCTCGGTCCCACAAAGAAGAATGATTAGCAAAGGAGCGGCCCTTTCCTTGGTTGGATTCATGTCAACCGTACAATCTACAATATTAAGATTGACAAAACGACAAAAATAACTCTTAAATTTTCTTTTAATATGTAGCGTGATTTCTGAACTTTTAATTTATTCAATGTGGTTTTTAAACTTTAGCCCAACGTGCAATATTAGCTATGAATTTTTAATTCGTTCAATGTGGTCCATAAACTTTTGATGCATATTTAACCTAGTTCCTAAATTATACGAAAGTGTTTAATATTGTTCCTGAACTTAAATGAATGGAAAGATAATATTGAATATTTTTATATAGTATATGAGCTAGTTTAAACATTTAACAAAAGTTTAGGGAACATAATGTATAAATTACAAGTTCAGGGGTAATATTGCACATTGGACTAAAGTTAAGAACGACATTAAATAAATGAAAAGTTTATGGAATATATTACACATCAGGTCAAATTTCAAAAATTATTTATGTCATCATCCCTATTAAGACTTGTCCAATGTTGCACATAGTTGATTGGGAGATTATTGAAGAACTCACCTAAATTGACGGAGGACCACACCTCTCTCTCAATGAATTGTCAAGCTCTACCTCTCTTGACAGAGGCATCTCTTGCGGGGTGGGGCTATGATGTCGGAAGAGGAGAATGGCGTCTAATTGAGATGTTTGTTTTTGAAAGGCGGAGCAATTTAGAAAAATTACAGGGATTATTTGGGGAAAAATGGATGATTTTGTGAATAAGTCTAGAATGTTGAATGATGAGAGATGCAATATTTTAGTTTTAAACCCTGTATTTATTAAATAAAGGAAACAATGAAGCATCTGGCTACCCAGTCAGATACTTCATTTTAGTACAAGGGATTGTTACCTTGTATTTTTAGTATAAGTCAGTGGCTAACCCTCCAAGCGTGGGCCATCCACTGGGCCTTGCACCTTTTGGGCCCTTTAGGGTCACACAATATTCACAAGACATAATATACTTAGGAATTGGGCTTGGCTTTGGAATTGGCCCTCAGTAGGACATTGGCCCAATCCATTATTATCATCATCGATATGCTATTGCTTCCAAGTTAATTCCGGTAGGGCAAGAAAAGAACTTTTTTGTTTCCCCACCTGTCTGCAAAGGGCGGTGAAAAATATTTCCTAAGGAAAGAAAAGAATTGTAATTTTGTTTAGATAAGAAATGCATATAAGTTATTTCAAAAAAGAAGAAGAAACATTCAACTAAATGAGATTTTTGTCAACTCCTTCCCATTAATTGTGACTTTTCCTTATCATTCCAATAGCTCTGGTCCCTGTTGAACAAGTGAATTATTTCACCTGGTGCAGCTTATAAAAATTTAAATTGTTTGAAAATTGAGATTATTAGTTGAGCAAGCTTTCGGAAACAACGCAAGGGAAACAAAAATGCATTCTTTCATTGACAAATTGCATTTTATTGCAAGTAGGGTTACCGGCTACTGATTATCACCTTGGTAACTTATTACCTCACTAACTAGCTAATTAGACGTGATACAACTATTTTAGATACACCAAGGAGGGTAAAAAGAACTTTGTCCTAGCAATCTTTGATCGCATAGTAGTAGTACCTTTTTACGCCAAATCCAAAAGAAAGTACTGGCTTATATCTCGGGATAAATAATTTTACTTTTTAAACGACAAAAAAAAAAAAAATTGATAATGCACAAGGTTTTGTTTGAGGGAAGAAAATATCCGTCGACTTGCACCCTTCTAACAAAAATGAGGTCACTTTTCAAATGACCCTAAAAAAGTATGAAGTTTTCTCTGGGGGACAAAAACAACCACTAATGACTTTCTTCCATTCAACTACGTTTATTTGGCACTTTCAAAGCAAATGACAGTGATGTGACATGTCAATTAAGTGAAACAACGCTGTTCCACTTTGATTATGATGGATTATTTGCTAAATTCATTGCAAAATCCATGACTTGTCACCCCAATTTACAAATTCCAAACACTAATTGAACTTCATGATTTGCTCAAACTCCACAAATTAGCAGCGAAACCATGATTTGAAATCCAAATTTGCAAACTCGGCTGGGGGCAAAATTCCTAGCCATTTAATCTGTGAATTCAATTTGGAATTAAACTCTCTTTGGTCTCTTTGTTATTTGAAATTAATGACCCACGACCTCACTCAAATTACACCTTTCTTGTTAAAAAATCCATGGTGCCCTGTTGGCTTAGCTGATTTGTCCATTGTACTCATCACCGCCGTTAGCCATGTCGGATGCTACATAAGATTTTTGTGAGGAAAAGGTAAGGGTCCATATTTTTGTCGCTTGAGTGAAAGTTTGCACTGTTCTCTTAGATTGTATGAAAAGCGAAATTATTTTTGCCCAGCAATTCATGCT
Organism: Eucalyptus sp. ANBG9806169; assembly: GCA_014182395.1. Classification (NCBI taxonomy): domain Eukaryota; kingdom Viridiplantae; phylum Streptophyta; class Magnoliopsida; order Myrtales; family Myrtaceae; genus Eucalyptus; species Eucalyptus sp. ANBG9806169. The sequence goes on from CM024576.1 coordinate 25,865,561, forward strand.
TTTTTCAAACCCCTCATTTGGCCAATCTTAATACGCGTCACACGGCCAGCTACTTATGTAGAAGATCTTTATGTTCACCGAAAATGGAATTAATAAAAATTTCACAGAAACTCGCAGACCAGTTCTTCAAGTCGTGGATCAATTAAACATGCATCATCTCCACATGGGAACGAATCCTAGCATTACATTTTCGTCTGTGGCACGTTCTTGCTGAGTCATTTCACCATCATGCTCGCTGTCCAGCGATTGAACACCCCGCATGTACACATTGACAAATCAAAAAACTACTATCAATCTATTCTAGAGCGCACTACTTTGATTAAATCTCTAATGTAGGAGCCGCCACACATGCTCGCCATGAAAACCAAAACCGACGACCACGCTCTGCGTGCAGAAAAGATTGGGCAACAAACAAATTGAATTAAGCCAAGCAGCAAGCTCCGATATTAAACTGATTGATCTGGGCAGAGCTGACTCGAACCCGTCAATTCCAGGAGGGTAACAAGGCGAAATTGAATCAGTGACAATGGTTTTTTTTTTTTTTTTTGGCTTGGAAGTATGAAAAGAAAAGAGATAATCAATAGAAGAGTTGGAAAAAGGGGCATGAGTTATGCTTCTTCCAACAGCGGTGAGGCCAGCACGTTGACCTCCTCTCCATATTCAGCCCTCAAAGGTTTCCAGGAACAAACGTCTTCTCACATCATGTTCTCCTATAAGCTTATAAACCATGCGATCCTATTCCCCCAGCACAAACCCTCAGTTCGCCTCGTGTCTCTTGTGTGTCAACCTTTGCAGCAACCTCTCCGCGAGCCTTCGATGGCACAAGTACGTGACAGGCTATCATGCTTTCTCTTCTTCTAGCAATTTTCCTTCTCTAGACGAGTCGTTATCGATTCGATGCCAGTAGCATAGTCTTGCGTCCCTCTGGTCATGAAAGCCAGAGAGAATCAATTCTTGATACGAAACCATTTCTGTTTGTAAGCAATGTTACGTATCTAAATTTGTTTTTATTTTTTTTTTATAGAAAGCGGTTGTCAAGCTCTCGACTATGAACGATGAGAAGACGAAGCAGAAAGCCATCGAAGCCGTTGCAGATGTTTATGGTACTAATAAGAGATCCTTCCTCATGTAAATTACCAAAGAAAAATCATCTATGTTGTTCATGCAAGAAGAATGCCTCAATGCATATGAATATTTGGTGCAAAATCAATTTTGAGCTTTTACGTTCAGTTGTAATTGAGCTTCTCTTTGTTCCCTTGAAACCAATCTTTCAGGGGTTGACTCCATAGCAGCGGATTTGAAGGAGCAAAAGCTGACTGTGGTAGGTGACATGGACTCCATGGCTGTAGCAAAGAAGCTGAAGAAAATTGGAAAAGTGGACATACTATCCGTTGGCCCAGCTACAGAAGAAAAGAAGCAAGATAAAAAGGAGGAGAATAAAGATGGCAACAAGAAATAAAATTAAAAACACAGCATCCTCTTCAATTCATTTCAGTATTTCTAATTATTTAGACATAGGGAGAGCTACTGTGACATGCATTTGTCTGTTGTCCTATGTTTACAAAAGATAAAAGAGGAATGTGCAATTACTCATGAATAAAGAATTAGGCAGCATTTTTAGCGGCTCCATCTTTACTCAAGGGAAAATTTCAAATAAGGGTTTGAAGTGATCCTATTTTCTTAAATAATGGTCTGAAATGGACATTATTTAAAATAAGAGTCCGAAATTTTCTCAAATAAGGGTATGGAGTGGATTTTAATTTAATGAGGGTATGAAGTGTCCATACCGGTTTCAAAAAAGGACCTAAACTCACTGACTGTCATGGATAATTTTATCTTTTAAAATTTTTAATTTTTTCCTTTTTTTCTTTCTTTCTTTCTTTTTTCTTTTCAAAAAAACTTTTTAAAAAAGGAATACGCAGGTGAGAGGGATTGCTGTGGCGGTTGCCCCATTGCCGATGGGGCGGTGGCGAAGGTTGATAGGATCGCCAGTGCCTAGACGAGGGCTGGTGACCCTCACCGGCCAAAGGTAAGGGTCGGAAGTGGGAGAGGGCAACCGAACCTCACCAGCTTTGGAGCGGCGGCCACATGCACTTGTGTTTTTTTTTTTTAGATTTTTAATTTAATTTGATTAAATTAAAATTTAACTTGTGTTTGGATGAAAATGTCCCTGATTGCTTGGAATATTTTGCTGACTGGCAAGTCGACGATGCGAGATCCTTATTTGAAACAATCATAATTACTTTAAGCTTTTCTTTGGGACTGATATGGTCATTTTAGACCCTTATTTAATATAAGGTTCACTTTATGTTATTATTTGACAAAATGAGAACATTTCTAACTCTTTTTTGGAATTTTTTCTTTACTCAATAACTTATTTTCTATATTATGTTACAATTAAGGGGTATTTATATCCCAACAATACATATAAAGGAAATGATCTTATTTTACGAACAACAAAGTATTAAATAATACTATCCATATCTAATAATATCTCTAATATCCATAAATATACTGGCATCGTGGGCCAAAGGATACAAGTGCAACCATGTATAATATAGGTCATCAAGTTTAATGAAACGATGTGGACTTTTGGAATAAAGATTGAAAAGGGAACAGGTAACTAGTTACGTCAGAAAAAGTACAAACAAAGGATCCTAACCTTATTGCACTTATGCCAGTTAAGTCATAAATATTTCAATTATGTTAATTTAAGTCATAAATCTTTTTATGTTTTGCTAATTGAGTCTATTTGGGCAATTTAGATTGGGAATTGCTCATGGACGTCGGTGGTCCCACATAGCACAATCGACTTTGATGTTCACATTTTTTTTAAAATAATTTTAAAAACTCTAAAAATTTAAATAATTTGTGGGTTTTTATTTTCTTCTCTTATCTTTATTATTAATATTAGTTTTTAATTTAGGGCTGGCAACCCTCATTGACACTGGGTAAGGATCGCGACGCCCTTGCCAGCCAAAACAAGGGCATCCAACTTCTTGCCTAGATTTGGCAAGGGTTGCTACACTCTCGCCACCCTCGTTAGATCTAGGCTAGGTGAGGGTGCCATGGCCTCACTGACCCTGATGAGGCTATGACACCCACATCTGGCAAGGGCATTGCAACCATCACTTAGAGCTGACAAGGGTTGCCATGAGCTAGCGAGGGTTGGTCGGCGACCCTTGCCGATCCTTAGCCTAAAAAGAAAAGAAAAGAAGAACTAAATAAATTATAAAAAATTCTCAAAAAATGTCCACGTCAACACTGGTTGTATCAACCACCCCATTCGGTGGCTGCGTTGGTATGCGCTCAGAGCCTCTTCACGGTAGGGCGAGAGTTCGAACCTCTAGGTTCGCATACTACGCATTCATTAGTGGACTTAAGTGCGGTATTGTGGTGGTGGGTCCTATGCTAGCGCCGCTTCGGGTTTACGTCGCCAGCCCGCCGGTTGTTCGGCGGTTCCGGGTATCTAAAAAAAAAAAAAAAAAAAAAAACACTAGTTGTATCATGTAAAACGGCTAGTATCTAGGTTGGCGATTCTAGTCTAAATTGATCGGATGGATTCAATTGGCAAAATGTGAAAATATTGAGGACTAAATTGGTACAATTGAAAGTTTAGGACTGAATTGGTATAAGTATAATGAGTTCATGATTTATTGGGTACTATTCCCGGTTAAATTTTTAACAAGTAATTTTCTACATTAGCTACTGGAAAAATTTATCAGCATCGAGAGGTTAAAGTAGTTTTTTTTTTTTTTTTTTTTTAACTTATCTATAGCAGGTAACTTAAAAGATAGATAGAAAAGGCATTATAAATGGTCAGTAATTTATTCATGTGTACTACTAAGTTTCCAGTAAAGCAACAAGTGTTTCTATACCTATGATCAGTAACGTTCATTGGTGTTGAGTAACTATTCTACTTAACATAAAGTAATTTGAACATCTCTCTTTTTTCCTCCGCTAAGTGAGCAAGTCTGCTACTAATATCAACCAGAAGCAGAAGATTACGCCTCGTACAAATCCAGGCTATTTAAAAATCACAAGTAAGATTTAGACTTCGCACCCCGACTGATTTTCATATGAAGTTTTGCGCTGCTCATTCCAAGAAAGCACGCCAATCCTTCCCTCCAATCTGTAACAACAAGCGCCATCTCAGCCTGATAAACTCAAGCTCACGGCGGTCTAGAATTACCCAAAATTATGGTATTGGTCCCCACCGTGACGCGTGGTAGTCAGATGCTAACCTATCAGCGGGGGCTGGACGAATATATCATGTGCTCGATAAGTTTGATCATTATTTTTTTCCTCATTTTTTATACGGACTAGCTCGGCAAAATGTGACCCCAACCTGTACAAAATTCAAGATGTCTATTTGTATGATTTCAAAAATCTCCCACATGCATACTATGTTATTTATTTTTTTGTGATCCCACATTTTAGATCCACATTTTCTCTTAAGGTTGCGACTGTTCAACATGAAGAGTTTCCACGTTTCGTACCCTTTCGTGACAACCACCCATTTGGTAATCGTCTTGATGGAAGACGGTGTATAAATAGGAACGTACGTTCATTTCTGACGGGTGATGACAAAGTCTAACACAAACTCTCTCATTCAGAATACACCATCAGTACGAGAGTGAATTGGGTTAGTAGGGTGTGCCCGATTTTCTTTGATTTCAGGTTTTTCAGACGAACGTGATTACAAACAATGGCTGGAGGTTTGTCTATAATCGATCATGGCTTCCACATCATGAATTTTATGTCTAACATTTGGTATCAGAGCATGTTTATGCCTCTGCCTTGTTTTTCTCGAATTTTTGGTGAATTTTTCGGGCATTTTAGAACATGAACAGTAACTTCGATTTTTGAGGCCAAGGGAGAAACTCGCCGATTCTGGACAAATTCCGGCGACCCACCCCTTGATTTCGGACCAGTATGGTCGCACCGCCATGAGAAACATTAGCCATGAGTTATTTCGGCATATCGTTGTTCGCCGGAGGCTAATCGGGCGGCGGAACTCGCGGTGGTTGAGGATTTGTGTTTTTGGAAAGTTTCTTAAGATTTGGGGCTAATTTCTTCATCATTTTCGCCGAAATTTGAACCCATGTGGTCGTGCCAGCATGCTCTTCAAAACCCATTATTTTATTGTGTCTGGGATGGGCTGCCGGAGAAGAAACGGCGGCGAATCGTGGCTGAAAACGGTAAAAACCGGCAAAAATGACGAAGAAATGGCTTCGGTCGCGCGGGGAAGAAGGCGCGTGGGGTCCACGCGCGCGCCAACCGCTGGCGCGTGGAGCCCACGCGCGCGGAACTGCACGGCAGTTGCAGGCGTTGCACGCGCCTGCGCGTTGGTCCTCGCGCGTGCGGACCACGCGCTTGACGCGGACACGGGCGCGTGCTCGGCACGCGCCCGTTGATTTTCCCCGCGGCTCATTTTTTACGCTTTTGCCCCAAATTTTTCATGTTTTTGCAATTTTGCCCTTGGCCGAGTTATTTATTTACTGTTCTGCCCTTGATGTATTTATTTATTATGCCATTTCATGCATTTTTATGAGTATTTTATGCATGAAAATAAATGTCCAATGATTCATATATTTAATTAATTAGAGAGTAGCCACAGCATCTTTAATTACTTAAATTATATATTAAGAGTTTCCGGATCATATTTAGAAATGGACATTAATTGTAATTAATTATATTAATATGATGAATTTTATCCCACGGGAATTTTCATTGTATTAATATGATTAATTAGGATAAAATATCATATTATTTTTCTTAATTTACCCACAGGGATTAAGAAAATGTATATAATATGGTAGTTTTTTCATGAAGTAATTATGAATCTATTTAAATTAAAAACTTAGCCCACAGTTAGTTTTTATGTTATATGATTCATATTGTGACATATTTACATTGGTAAAACATGATTTATGTATATTTGCCTCAAATTTTGTGACATAAGCATGATTATTTGATATGCAGTTTTGCAACCTGTGAATTTCTCTGAATTTAAGTTTGATGTTCCCATACTGAATGGTGAGAACTATAAAGTTTGGAAGGAGTCAGTTCTTCTTCAATTGGGGTGGATGGACATTGACTATACTATAAGGAAAGACGAACCACCTGCTCCTACTGATTCGAGCACTTCAGCTGAGATAGCTCTTTATAACCAATGGGAGCGGTCCAACCGCATTTGTGCAATGTTTATAAGAGCTAAAATATCTCATAGTATTCGTGGTTCGGTTGCTCAGCATAGCAATGCTAAGGCTTTATTGGAGGCCATAGATGCGCAGTTTGAGAGTTCTGAGAAGGCGCATGCCATGACCCTGATTATGAAGTTTTCATCATTGAAGCTCACTAGTGTTAAAGGTGTGCGTGAGCACATCATGCACATGAGGGACATTGCAGCTCAGCTTAAGAAACTTGAGGTTGAGATATCTGAATCATTTCTTGTGTATTATATTCTGAACACTCTCCCACAACAAGTATGCACCTTTTAAGATCTCTTACAACACACATAAGAATAAATGGTCAATTAATGAACTCATGACCATGTGTGTTCAAGAGGAAGAAAGACTGATTATGGAATTGGGAGAAAGTGTTCATTTGGCAACATAAGTAGGGGTGAGCGGTTCTAGGTTCCGGTTCGGTTCCGTCTGGAACCTGGAACCTACCCCTCGGGTACAGGTTCCTCATTTTTTGGAACCTGGAACCTACCCGTCAGAACCAAGAACCTGGAACCTACCCCCGTCACGGGTTCCGTGGTCGGTTCCAGTTCCAACAGGTTTTTTTTTTTTTTTTTTTTCTTCTTTTTCAGATTTGAACTATAATGTATGCGCCTATTCTACGGTAACTTCCCACATCTTAGCAAACATACCAATGCCAACTTCCAAGAATTTGGACATACATAATCATAAAAAGTTTCCAAAGAGGAAAGGTAGCTGAAAGAGGCACAGCTTGAGTTCAAGGTCCATTAAAAGTATAATGCAGATGCAGAAAAATCAATAGAGGCACAACTCACCATTGAAAGGATACTGATACAAAACAGCGCCCAAGCCATCAACTAAGGTTTTGAAGTTCAGTTCACTGACAGTTGCATTAAGCGCGTCATCAAAAAAGTTCTGAAGAGCCGGCACAATTGGTGCTACATCCACATCAGGTGCGAGAAAATCTAGAGCATAGTAGTCACAAGCCATAGCTTCGTAATCCCAATTAACGAGATGAACCACATGACCGATTATAGCAAGCCTTGTGTCCTCCGGGGTCTCACTCATCATCCCAAAATCAAGAAAGGCAAGTTTACCATCAGGTGTTGCCAAAAGATTACCAGGATGAGGATTTGCATGAAAAATCCATACTCAAGCAGTTGTCTCAAACTGCACTGAATGCCTGCATTCACCAAATCCAGAACTTTTAAACCTTGTCTCTCAATTGCTTCCTGCTCATTTAGTTTGACTCCATCCACCCATTCCATTGTTAACACTTTGCCACTTGTATAATCCCAAAAAATATCAGGGACAAGGACATCCGCCTTTTCAGCGTACAACTTCTTAAACCTCCTTGCATTCTGCCCCTCGTGCAGACACCTGTCAAAATTAACAATCAAGCCCAACAAAATCTTATAGAAGGGCTTACCAAATCACACAATTGCAAAGAGATCTTTTGAACTAACTATACATCTTAAGAAGCAAGTACACCTTCGAGTTAAAGGCCAAATTTGAATGGTAGTGTGAGCATCTATCTATACCCTAGGTTCATAAGGAAGCTAACCTACACGTAGTTGAGCTCCTAAAAAACTCTTCGAGCAAATTCATCAATAAGAGCAACGACATCACTGGTAATTATGTCGACGTATTTATTGATGAGAATTCCAAGACCTCTTATCAGGTAGAAGTCTAGTCCTATAGCTTCTTCGATACCTGGTCTTTGCACTTTTATAGCAACTAATTGATTAGAATATCTCAGCTGTGCTTTGTAAACTTGCCCTAAACTTGCTGCAGCTATTGGAGAAGGGGATATAGACAAGAAAATCGAATCAAGGGTCAGCCCCAACTCTTTCTCAATGCAGGCAAATGCTTCGGTATCTGGGAATGTGGGCAGAGCATCCTGTTGTGGTAAAAATAAAGGCAATAAATCATTAGAAAACTTGCTCTCTCTCCATAGTCTTCCTCTATTATCCTGAATATTATCGTACAAACAAACGAGATGCAGAAACCCCAATTTAATGAGATGTATGAACTCAACAAAATAATATGCTAACAATGTAAACAAAAATGCCCTCTCGATTCTAATGCAATCTTCACATCTGAATTGACATAAATGCATTACTCATGCATGCACTAGAATTCAGGTCGATCGATTCTTATAAGGAATCGAGCAATGCCGTAGTAACATGTCTCTATGAGAGTTAAGTGCAATCTCGGAGCGCACGGATGCACATGTTCAGAGATGAAAAAGTACCTGAAGTTCAGAGAGCTCCTCCAAGTACTCGGGAGGGCAGAGATCGGGCCTTGTTGACAGCCCCTGCCCTATTTTAACGAAAGTCGGCCCCAATCTTGTAAAAATCCTTCTCAACTCGACACCTTGCTTCCTCTTATTCTGATCAATATGTCCATTGCTTTGATCCAGCAACAGCTTAATCGCGAAAGAACCTAGCAAGACCAATATCTCCAACGTTCTCCCCACCGCCTAGCGAAATTTAATTCCACTCAATCAACCAAATGAACCAGGATTCAATCTCCCCAGCGAAATTCAAAATCTACGCACGTAAGCTCACCAAATACGCTCATAAGCACATAACATCCAGCATAAATTACAGCTTAGTCATCGGTAGAGAGAGAGAGAGAGAGACCTTGATAGGGGGAGAGCTGTATCGGCGAGAGAGGAGCTCGGAAGAGTAAACGGTGGCATTGGCGGCGCGGGCCATGGCTTGAGCCTCGACTTGGATGTCCTTAGCTCGGTCAACGCTCAGCACCGGCACGACCTTGCCGCCCCTGCCTCCTCCTCCTCCGCCGGTGCCGGCGCCACCGTCCCTAGCCTTCGGCGGACCTCGAGGCCTCGCCTCGACCAGGGCTGCCCTGGGAGCCACCACTCTCGCTGCCGCTCTGCCTCCATGGATAGACCTCGGGACCGAAATTGGACGCCACGACGGTGAGGACACGGTGAACGCACCGGCGGCTGCGGCCTCGAGGGCGAGCGGCGTGACCGTGTGTATGTGTGTGAGGTCTGAACCGATTTTGCAAAAGATACGAATGAAGAAGTCTTCTTCTTTTGGAGCCCTAACCGGTTCCGAAACCGGTTCCGGTTTCGGTTCCGGTTCCGGTTTTGGTTGGAACCGGAACCGGAACTCCCGGTTCCCAGAAAAAAGGAACCGGGAACCGGAACCGGAACCGGTCCCCTTGGAACCGGGAACCGAACCGGACCCTCCTCTTGTTCGGTTCCGGTTCCCGAGTAACCCGGGAACCGCGCTCACCCCTAAACATAAGGAAAGCATAAGGGCCATGGCAAGTATAAGGGAAAAGGTAAAATACCTCCCCAAGCTGACATTAAGAAAGAATCCAAATGTTTCTTCTGTAAACAGAAGTGGCATATAAAGAAGGATTGTGTCAAATTTAAGGCCTGGCTCGAGAAGAAAGGTAATCCAATCTCTTGTGTTTGTTATGAATCTAATATGACTGATGTAAGTCACAACACCTGGTGGATTGATTCTGGATCTATAATCCACATTTCAAATTCCTTGCAGGGTTTTCAAAACCATAGGAAGCTAGTGGGAAGTGAACAAAGCATCTATTCAGGAAACAAGATGCGTTCGCATGTGGAAGCTATTGGGACATGTAGACTAGTTCTCAATAGTGGCTTTGTTTTGAATTTGGAAAAGACCTTTTATGTTCCTAGTTTTTCTAGAAACTTAATTTCAGTTTCAAGACTTATACCTTTGGGATACTCTTTTAACTTTTCAGATTCAAACTTCTGTTTATCATTTAAATTTGAAATTGTTGGGAGTGGTATTTTGTCTGATAGTCTTTTTCGAATTAATTTACAAGACAATGCCTATTATGATGCGATGCATGTTCATGATAAAGCTGGTATGAAATGATGTGCTGTGAAAGAACATTCCTCTATGTTGTGGCATCGGAGATTGGGACATATCTCCATAGAAAGAATTAAGCGATTAGTAAATGATGGAGTACTCGGTACTTTAGATTTTACTAATTGCGATACTTGTGTGGACTGCATAAAGGGAAAGTAGACCAACAAGTCGAAGAAAGGTGCCAAGAGGAGTACATAAATATTAGAAATTATACATACGGATATTTGTAGTCCGGATATGGACTCATGTGGTCAGAAATACCTCATCTCCTTCATAGATGATTACTCACGTTACATGTATCTCTATTTGATTTATAATAAGTATGAACCATTAGATGCCTTTAAGGTATTTAAGGCAGAAGTAGAGAAACAATGCGGTAAGCAAATTAAGATCGTGAGATCAGATAGAGGTGGAGAATTCTATGGTAGATACACTGAAGATGGACAAGCACCTGGTCCATTTGCAAGGTTTCTTCAAGAGCATGGGATAGTTGCCCAATATACTATGCCTAGTTCTTCGGACCAAAACGGCGTAGCGGAAAGAAGAAACCGGACCTTATTGGACATGGTGCGAAGTATGCTTAGCAGCTCCAAACTTCCTAAATCCTTGTGGACTGAAGCACTTAAGATGACAGTGTACATATTAAACCGAGTTTCGACCAAAGCTGTCCCAAAGACACCTTTTGAGTTATTTAAGGGTTGGAAACCGAGTTTGCATCATGTGCGCGTTTGGGGATGCCCGTCTGAAGTGAGAGTTTACAATCCACAAGGAAAGAAATTGGACCCAAGGACCATAAGTGGGTATTTCATTGGATATGCCGAAAGGTTTAAGGGATACAGGTTTTATTGTCCATCTCACACCACTAGGATTGTGGAATCAAGAAACGCTAAATTTCTTGAAAATGACTTGATTAGTGGGAGTGATCAATTGAAGGACCTTGATCCTAAGAAAGATCATACAGATATTCAACCTTCCACCTCAAGTTTAAGGTTGGTTGTTGCTTATAATGCCCATTCAGTTCAGCCGGCTATTGAACAACCAATCGTTGAAGTTCCACAACCTGCTGATATTGATCTAGTAGATCCAGTTGTTCAGCAATTACCAAAAACTGTTGAACAACCAGTTGAGCAACACGCTCCTCAAGAGAATGTTGATGCAACATTGAGAAGATCTGCTAGAATAAAGAAATCGGCTATTCCTAGTGATTATATTATGTATTTACAAGAGTCTGACTACAATATTGGAGCTGAGAATGATCCTGAAACGTTTTCACAAGGCATGGATAGTGATAAATCCAATTTGTGGTACAATGCCATGAAGGAAGAAATGAGTTCTATGGCATCTAACGAAGTCTGGGAGTTGGTTGAGTTACCTGATGGTGTGAAGGCCATTGGTTGTAAATGGGTCTTCAAAACTAAGAATGATTCATTAGGTAACATTGAAAGATATAAAGCTAGACTCGTTGCCAAAGGATTTACTCAAAAGGAAGGAATCGATTACACAAAGACTTTTTCTCCTGCATCTAAGAAAGATTCTCTTCGTATTGTTTTGGCATTGGTTGCCCATTTTGATATGGAATTACATCAGATGGATGTGAAAACGACGTTCCTCAATGGAGAACTAGAGGAGGAGGTTTACATGAAACAACCTGAAGGATTCCCCTCTAGTAAAGGTGAGCATTTGGTGTGCAAGCTTAAGAAATCTATATATGGCTTGAAACAAGCCTCCTGCCAATGGTACTTAAGGTTCCATGATGTCATTTCTTCATTCGGTTTTATAGAGAATGTCATGGATCAATGTATATACCAAAAGGTCAGTGGGAGCAAAATTTGTTTCCTTGTGCTATATGTGGATGATATTCTACTTGCAACCAATGATAAAAGGGTTGCTACATGAGGTGAAACAATTTCTCTCTAAGAGTTTTGATATGAAGGATATGGGTGAGGCATCTTATGTCATTGGCATTAAGATCCATAGAGATAGACCTCGAGGAATTTTAGGACTATCTCAAGAAACCTATATCAATAAGGTCCTAGAGAGATTTCTGATGAAAGATTGTTCACCAAGTATAGCACCTATTGTGAAGGGTAACAGGTTCAATTTGAACCAATGCCCGAAGAACGATTTAGAAAGGGAACAAATGTACAACATCCCATATGCTTCTGCTATTGGAAGTTTGATGTATGCTCAGGTTTGCACTCAACCCGACATCGCTTTTTTGTGGGAATGTTGGGAAGATATCGAGTAATCCAGGTTTAGACCACTAGAGAGCTGCAAAGAAAGTCATGAGATACCTTCAAGGTACCAAAGACTACATGCTTATGTATAGACGGACTGGCAACTTGGAAGTGATTGGTTATTCAGATGCGGACTTCACGGGCTGCGTTGATTCATGAAAATCAACATCCGGATACATTTTTATGTTAGCTGGCGGAGCCGTGTCATGGTGAAGCGCCAAGCAGACTTTGACTGCTACTTCCACTATGGAGGCTGAGTTCGTTTCTTGTTTTGAGGCTACCTCGCATGGTGTATGGTTGAAGAGTTTCATTGCTGGGCTTAGAATTATTGATTCTATTTCTAGGCCATTAAGAATATATCGTGACAATTCAGCTGCAGTTTTTATGGCTAAAAATGCCAAAAGTGGCAGTCGAAGTAAGCATATCGACATTAAGTATTTAGCCATAAGAGAATGTGTTAAGGAGAATAAAGTGGTCATTGAACACATTAGCACTGAATTGATGATAGCCGATCCTTTAACTAAAGGCATGCCACCAATGAAGTATAAGGATCATGTAACTAGTATGGGAATAGGTCCCATCATGTGATTTGTCGTCGTATGAACGGTTTTTGTTGTATGAAACTCTTATTCAGTTGTAATGTTGATTCTCAATTTTGGTGTACACATTTTGTTGTTTATGAGAATAACATTTATCCTTGGTTCTGGAATAAACATGGGGTTTATTCATTAAGATATGTTGTCACATATAGGCTGACATTAAAGAAATAAGATGCATTGTGATACATGGAAGATATTACTCACTCTTAGAGGACATGTCGCCATGATCCATGTGTTTTGTTTCTTTTCTTTAAGCATAAAGTTTTTGTGGAATTAGTTGGATAATCCGTATGATGAAAATGATGGGATCAAGTGGGAGAATGTTATTATTTTTTTTTTTTGTGATCCCACATTTTAGATCCACATTTTCTTTTAAGGTTGCGACTGTTCAACATGAAGAGTTTCCACGTTTCGTACCCTTTCGTGACAATCGTCCATTTGGTAATTGTCTTGATGGAAGACGGTGTATAAATAGGAACGTACGTTCATTTCTGACGGGTGATGACAAGGTCTAACACAAACTCTCTCATTCAGAATACACCATCAGTACGATAGTGAATTGGGTTAGTAGCGTGTGCCCGATTTTCTTTGATTTCAGGTTTTTCAGACGAACGTGATTACAAACAATGGCCGGAGGTTTGTCTATAATCGATCCTGGCTTCCGCATCATGAATTTTATGTCTAACATACTAAACTTTGATCCAATGTATTATGTAGACTTTGAACTTTTAGTTTGTTCGATATGATACCTAAATCATGGTCCAACGATCTCTAAACTTTGAAAATTTTCATATAGTGTAGGTATTACATTTAACATTCCCCAATAGTTCAAGAATCACATTTTATAAATTAAAATTTTAGTACCTGTATTGCACATTATGTCAAATTTCAGTTATCACATTGTATATTAGAGACAATATTGCACATTGAATCAAGAATCAATGATCATTTGTGCTATTATTCTAAGTATAATCAATGTCTTTGAGATAGTGACTTTTTTAAGTGAATATAGCAATATTGAGGAATTTATAGAGAAAACCCTTATAAAACATGATAGAGTGACGGTAGATATGAATGGATTTTTTTGAATAAAAGAACAATTTAGGGGAAATTTTTTATTTAGTCATAAATCTATTGTAAGAATTTTGGTTTAGTCTTAAACTTTTTCATTTGGCCAATTTAGTGCTAAACATTTTTGAGAGATTTTAATGTTGCCATTCTGATCAATTTTCTCTCAACATAGTCGACATGTTGGTGTGCTAGGTAAGACAGTCGGCAATGATTAGATTGCCGCATCAGCAATTTCTAGCGATATTTGATTGGGTTGTTACTTTTGCACAACTGTTTAGAGCTAAATTGGCAGAATTTTAAAAGTTTATGACTGAATTGACATTCGTGTGATAGATTTATGACTTATTAAGTAATTTTCCCGACCAATTTAGGTATCTTATCTATGTTCGCTTATTAGTCTCTGTTTATTCTCGAAGTTATTAAAATGGAAAAACAAATTCTAATCAAGATAGATCGCTCTCTAAAGAGGTGTAAAATGGAAAAACCTCTATTGAGTTCATGAAACTTTTTATAAAATTATGAACACGACCAAATTTTGATCGCATTACTAAAGAGATGCATAATATCTATATTTCATTTAATGTTTGTAAATAAATCAAAAGGGAAGGGCGCAATATTTCCTCCCTGGAGAGAGCTTCCCCACCAGTCAAAATTGAGCTTTTGACATGATGAACAAACATGGTATAAATATATGCTCGGCACAGAAACTTATGTTGAAAGGGGCAAAACATTCCGTTTGAGTTGAAGGAAAATTCGTGCTATGAGTAATTAGTTTATTTAAATTGAAGATATTTCTTTATTAAATATGATTAATAATTCTCGGCACATTCGTTAACGAGATCCATATGTATATTTGAGTGAATTATTTTCAACCCCTTATAACAAAAGACACTTCCTTTTATTGTGTAATGACCAAAGTACCCTTCTCTCTTCTTCCTCCAACATGCTTCGGCTTTGTATCGACATGTCTCTCTCGAGCACCTGCGCTTCATGTGCAAAAATCCGCTACCCGGCTACCATCGCCTCACCACACCGGCGCCACAACCCACCTTCGTGCTATCATCACTTTGCAGTCCTCTCTCTCTCTCTCTCGCTTTCGTGTTTGCTTGGTCATCTCCCTCGATCTATCTCTCCACTTCACTTATCGCACCATATCTCAGCTCAGTCATCCTTTTGTCATTGATGATTCGTTAATGGCCCAAAGCTTGACATTGTGTCAATCTCCTTCGTGGCCGACGTGGAGCTTGACACTCACACATCAAGAGTAGGGAGGGAGGAGGGGAGAGGGAGAGATAAGAGTATGTACAATTGACAAGTGGTATAATGGGCAAAATGGTTATAATCGAGAGGTGGGTATAATCAACAAGTGGCTATAATTGACAGGCAAGTATAATCGGTAAGTAGGTATAACCTATGCACGGTTAGTATCACTTTTAAGTCCAGTTTCATTATTTTCACATTTTTTGCATCCAATATTCTACTCCACCTTATGGAAATCAACCAAACACATCTTAAATATGTAAGATTTTATTGAGACAAGTCAAATCATCACAATATCTCAACACGCCATTATTGAGGCTTGCTTACACTTACAATCAAATTCAAATTAAATTAACAAACATTAATCAACTAAGTCAAGAGTACTAAGTAGATCAACTTGACTTTTTTTTTTTGGTAAAAGGTAGATCAACTTGACTTAACCTCTAGAGTTTTCACTTACCTTGAACAAAAGTTGGACAACTCAAAGCTTTACCCACCTACAAAGCAAGATAATTAAGAACAAAGATTAACAACTTTCAATCTTGTAACAAAACTTGTTTAAGAAAAGAAAGAAAGTCCACCAAATTACCTAGTAAACTCTTGAAATGTGGAATTTTGAAGCTTAGACATGACAATAATGGAATCCTTGCCTTCTTTTAAAAGATTAGAAAGTGAAAATATAAGAGAAAAGTGACGGAATATCTCATTTTCTTTACAAGAACAAGTTGGAGTTATTTTGAAACTTGAAGAGGTAAGAAGACACATCTATAGGGCCTAGGGGAATGAATCGAGAAGACTACTCAAGAATTACCAAGAGATAAGAACAAGTAACTAAGATAAAAAGAAATATTAACATGATATTAAAAATGCTATGTGGAAAGCGTGAGAGATGTGTTCTGGTTAGAAAGCTACAAGTTGCATAATCATAGGTCCATCCAATGATATGGCCAAGGGGATGAATTTAAAAGAAAGTTACCAACAGACAATAATGAATAATTGAGGTTAAAAGTAATGATGGCTCAATGTAAAACACAATTTGTTGAAATTGAGTGAGAAGTGTAAAAATTAGAAAGTGACAAATAGCCCATTCCAAAGTAAATATTTTGTTAAATGACCAAGATATCTAATAATTCAGTACATAAATAAGGAAACTAATGTCAATTTTAAATTATGATAAGTCCCATATATATTTTGAACCTAGTAAAATTATTAGTGAACAATATCAAATGTCAGGAAAATCTCAACATATCAATTCCTTTATACAACTAATATGGCAATATCATCACTCTACATTATTAAAGTATATGTCAACATCTATCAATTTAAACCTAACCCGTCAGACTTTGGGCGACGACGGCTGTGGAAATTTATGTTTCATACTTTCCACACCTCACAAAATTAACGACCCAATTGAGATTCCCCACGCGCCATTCAAAACTCTGAGCTAAATAAAACTCAACTTGATAAACCCAAATATTATTATCGATCTGGATGTCACATCGGTGAAGAGGAGCTCGGCCACAACAGTGGGGTGAGAGGAGGTAGCCCCCTTCACTAGCAACAACTTTAGCTGACGAAGGCAACGAGGGTGGGCAGTGGCAGGGGAGGAGGGGAAAGAAATTAGGACTAGAAATGATAATTATTTTTCATTGTTCCTTTTGGATTGCATCCATTTCAAAGTGAGATTCATGTTGGATAACGATGTATTTGAATAGTCGTTGATCTCTATCTCACTTTCCATCTTCATCTTTTCGGTGTAGGCTTTGCTTGATCAAAAGGACGGTATAGTGGAATGTGAGCAAAAATTGTCGCCTTTGAATTGTTGTGTAACCTTTCTTTCAGGGTAAGTAAAAGACGCGAGTGCTAAGTTGTTTCAGCTGTGCAAGCCAAGAGGCAGCCAACCAAACACACACACACACACACACACAAAAGGAAAAAAGAAAGAAAGAAAGAAAAGAGTTGCGAAGACATTAAGATAACGAAGAAACAAATAATTGAAAAGAGTGCGCGAGTGTTGAAGAGAGAAGACAGGATGGATTAGAAGGTGACTTGATCGCTGCCCATAAAATGAGTGTTTTTAGCCACATTGAGATGGGAACAGTCCGCCTCTAAAAACTATACACACGATCTCGATAATGATAGTAGAAATCAATTAAAAGCTGCACCAGGAGTCAAGCTGCTGAACACCTCCTTCCAGCTGCCACTTGGACTGGCCATCGCTCCCAAGCTATCGGTTTCTAGTGTATGTAGTTATCTAGTCAAATTCTCTTTGTAGCTACGACACGATTATGCACATGTACCCTACTAAGCTGATCTGTTGGGAGACTTTCGCCCGAACTCATTTTCCCATCTTTCCACCCTCCCGATTGCACTGGCACTTTTCCTCCACATGGCATCGACCAATTCGGGCTCGTATGGTGGGGGCATGGTGCATGGGCCTGTAGCCGATGGGCTCGTGGTCAGTGACTCCACCATGAACTCCCTCTCCGTCCCACCTGCAGGGCAAGCCACGAGCTCGGAGCAGACCTCCACTGCTCCTTCTGGGACCTCTGGTTCGAATCTGAGAAGCTTGGCGTATTCATTCACCAGATGAAGCATGTAATCGTACACATTGCTCATCTTCACTTGCTCTTGGATGAAGTCACTTGAAGCCTTCCCTATCTCTTGTGCCTATCCAAGTCCATCGAGGAGAGTTAGGCCAACACGTTTATCATGGAATTCAATTGTAGCTGCTAGAGAAATTGTTTACCTTTTGCTTGTGACTATTGCCCCAGTCCACGGCGAATTTGAGGGATCGACACTTGTCCTCGGTCCTGATGGGCCAGTAGTGCTGCAAGGGGTTGAGGCTCCTGGTGAAGAAATCGTAGAACTGAGGCTTTACCAGTAGAGTCGTGGAATCACAGGACAGGATGTACTTCTCGCTGACCGACCACGCATGCCCTTCTATGTAGATCTTGAATCTAGCCACAACATGTTCATTCGTTTGTTCAGATCTCTAACATACCAAGTGAAGCTGTTTTTGCTTATGGAAATGATACGGTTGGTGATGCTGAGAGCTTAGTCATCACCTGTGTGTGCATTGGCTTGCTAGGTCTGAGTTCTTGAATCCTTGTTGTGATTCAAAGATCCAATCCTGCAAAATTACCGTGCATTCATGCATGAAGTTCCTAAGTTTACAAACTCAAAGCGACTGAGTAGTTAGAATTGGTTGGTGAAACAAGCTAACAATATATCGCGTTCGTGATTATAGTCAAATAAGGATAGAGTGGAAGTGGATTCTGCAGGCTTGAAAGTCAAAACCTTAGGATCATTCTTAGTTGAAGGAGTTACATCAACTTCCTACATTTGTAATCTGACTTCACACATGGATAGGAACTGTTATTCAGTAATCCATTGTTCATAGTAAATATATACCTGGATGAACAAGCGAGCATTCCAATCTTGGGTCTCAGAAACGTTGCACTTGAGGAGGTCTCTTCTGGTTTCAGCCACAAAGGGGTTCCCTTTCCAATATGCGTGCGGCTCTCTTTCTATCCATTTCTTCCTCTCATTCCCTTGTTTCAGCTCCATCTGCAGCCTCTCCCATGGCTTTATATTGATCTCAGCCCTTCTTAAATTCCAAGGAATATAGAAAAACTCATTACAGATATATATACTCATGTATGTATGATATGTGCGATTATTTGGTAATAATTAGAAGAGGGATATCAATTTCCTCCGGATCCTAAAAAAACAATTTCTTTTAATAGGAAAAAAGTGAGAAGGAGGCAACCGGCACAGCTACATTCATTAGTTGTAACCATATAGATCTTATCATGCTATGGGATCTCTAAAGCCTCAGTTAGACAATTTATGTAATTACAGTAACTTTTCAAAAGTCTGTTTTCGCATTTATGAAAAGACATACTTTATGAGATTAATGTATGGTCATATTTGATTTCGTCAATCGAAATCTTTAAAATGATTTCTTTCCCTACCTAGTAAGGTGCTGCATGAGAATATTTCTCATTCTCACAATTTCTGTTCTTTTGTTCCCCGAAACAAAAAAAGAACAGAAACCCGTTTGGTAATGCCAAGTTGATTTCTATTCCCTGGAATAGAAAAGTTAGCTCGGGAATAGAAACGAGAAAAAAAAAAATTGCTTCTTGTCCCAGGGAATAATTTTTAGAAATAAGCAAATTTTCTTTTTATTTTTGTTTTATTTCTCTCTTGCCGTGGCCACCTCCAACTGTCCGGAGCCACGCGACCGCCGCCGCCGCCGCCGATCGTCGGCCGCCGCCGCCGCCGACCGTGAGCAAGAATAAAAATACAAATAAATACAAAAAAACAAATAAATACAAATAAAAACAAATAAAAAAAATAAAAAACAAATATATACAAAAAAATAAATACAAAAAACAACAAATAAAAAACAAACGCAAGAAAATAAAAAAAAACAAATAAATACAAAAAAAAAAAAAAAAAACAAAAATAAAAAACAAAAAAATACAAAAAAAGAATAAATACAAATAAATAGAAAAAGAATAAAAAACAAATAAACAAATAAAAAGAATAAAAAACAAATAAATACAAAAAAGAATCGTTGCGTTACCAAACGCATTTCTATTTTTTTTTTTTTTTTCTATTCTAAGAAAGAAATTTTGTGTAGTTATCAAACGGGTTCTTTTTTTCGTAAACTGCTCCCCTAGGAATAAAAATAAAAAAGAACTATTTCTAGAAATAAACTCTTTCCCAGCCAAGAAATTTTACCATGCCAGATACAAGATTTCCATCATCTTGAGCCGACAAAGCGAAAGAGGCCATGGAAAATGAAGAGTAATCAAATGACCTCAATCGGTAGGTCACCTCTCGCTAGCATGAGGGACCGAAACCCCCAAAAAGATTCAACTGTTTGCTGAGCAAAGATGACAGCCCACGGAATATCAATGCTTAGGCTGAGGAATGCAAGGCACTGCTGGGCGGGCTTAGGTTTGTTCGGCTACAATGCTGTCCAAGAGAAGAAAATTGTCTTGCTGACCGAATGGCGAAGACGAAGAGGAAAATTGAACTTCCTTCTAATCGGTTGATTTACCCCCGCAATCTATGTTAGATATTTTATGCTTAGATATTGACAAACTTGGTTTTAATTAATGAAGTTTCTTAGATTTCGATCAAAAAAGAAAAAGTACTTTCTTTAATTTTTCTACTTGTGTGCTAAATTTAACAACTACAGCTAGAAAACTACCGTCATTATTGATCCAAATTCCGAAGGTTCTAATGATTGTCTTCATAAGATGAACCAACTCCATGCAAGCATTTCTCCGATTTTAGATTCCCGTACTAAAGATTGATTCAAAAGACAGACCAAAAATGACGAGGAATGATAATCTATTACATACCAACCCCAGAAGGACCAATCCGGGAAGACTATGTCCATCGTCCGTCGATCCCCGCAATACCGGAACAACGGTGGTGGGCTCGTCCCATTCTTCCCCCGGTAGTGCCGTGACTGGATCACCGGCCGGTCGTTGCAGTCGAACATAAGCTCCAAATCGGGTATTCGACCAGGATACCTCCTCAGCAATTGCAAAATACCCCATATGGTGAACTTGTCCCTAGTTTGTATTGACTTCCTATACTTCTCCACATAAGCTTTGCCTTTGATGATCACTAGGCGAAAATGGGCGGTCGGTTTCGCCCTCTCCACCATGTCCCTCGTGATTCCTGAGTCCTTCCACGGACGCAGATCTTCGTGGATCCACCGGAAATAATCTGGGCAATCGGGTTCGGTTGATGGGTCTTGCGGCGAAAACGAGGTCGGATAGTTTGTTCGGCAGGTTTGGGTCTGGTTTTCGGAGCTGCAATTCAGTGGGAATTCGAGCTTCTTCGGTTGGAGATTAAGCTGGTTCTTATCCGAGATGACTATACTTTGATTACTTGGGTTGCCCGCAGAGATTGTAGACTGAAACAAAGGAAAATTTCATTAGACAATTGTCCAGCAAAAATGGACTTGTCCATAGTTTGACGTTCCAACATTCATGGTATGTACAATTAATATAGATATACTAATCTGCTTGCTCGCCAAAATTATTTTGAAATTAACCATGACTTCCTCAACAAGCCTAGAATCAGAAATTCGATAAAGAAAGAATGAGAAAAGAAGGTGAAAAATTGTAGCGCAAAAGACACCGAAAAGTTTGAGATCAAATTATATAAAGTAGCTAGAAGCGATACGAGGCAACTAGAAACACCAACAGAAGGAATGAGAAATTACCGTGTCGATCTTCAAAGTGGAGTTGAAAGCAAGAGCAGCAAGGATCAACAAGAACAGCAACAAGGAAGGAACCACAGAGGAGGGTCCTTTCTTAAGTGGAGGACGCCAAGTCGCCGTCCTTCTGGCGAAGCGACTCACAAGGCCCGTGCTCCGCAGGACGGTGCTCGGTAATCTTTGCATGGCGTGCGTTTGATTTCTTGAGGATTTTATGATTCACTGGCTATGGGATGAGAGAGAGAGAGAAAGAGAGAGAGAGGCATGTACAGAGAGCCCAGTTTCTTGCTGAAGCTAGCGTTTCGCCTTGGAATAGGGCTGTGCTTTTGCGTGGCAAGTTGGAGAAAGCGTGAGATTGCATCTGTCCAGTCCTCATTATTTTTCTTCACTTCGATTGATGACTCGCATGTGATACTTTTCCTTCTTTGATTATTAATTACTAGTGGAAGCTAGCCTAGTTTTCAAGGAATGAGAAGTCAATCACATGCCCTACAGTACTAGGTAAACTCTGGACGCATGATTCCCCCCTAGACATTAAAGAAATGGACAAAGAAATAGGGGGTTTCTATCTATTCTCGGTCCCACAAAGAAGAATAATTAGCAAAGGAGCGGCCCTTTCCTTGGTTGGATTCATGTCAACCGTACAATCTACAATATTAAGATTGACAAAACGACAAAAATAACTCTTAAATTTTCTTTTAATATGTAGCTTGGTTTCTGAACTTTTAATTTATTCAATGTGGTTTTTAAACTTTAGTCCAACGTGCAATATTAGCTATGAATTTTTAATTCGTTCAATGTGGTCCATAAACTTTTGATGCATATTTAACCTAGTTCCTAAATTATATGAAAGTGTTTGATGTTGTTCCTGAACTTAAATTAATGGAAAGATAATATTGAATATTTTTATATAGTATATGAGCTAGTTTAAACATTTAACAAAAGTTTAGGGAACAAATTGTATAAATTAAAAATTTAGGGATAATATTGCACATTGGGCTAAAGTTAGGGACGACATTAAATAAATTAAAAGTTTATGGACTATATTACACATCAAGTCAAATTTCAAAAATTATTTATGTCATCATCCCTATTAAGACTTGTCCAATGTGTCACATAGTTGATTAGTCTTGTAGCTACCTAAAATGAGGGAGGACCACATCTCTCTCTCTCCCCCCGCTTCCTCGAAGGACCTCGATGCATTGTCAAGTTCTACCTCTCTTGACAGAGACGTCTCTTGGGGGGTGGGGCTATGATGTCGGAAGAGGAGAATGGCGTCTAATTGAGATGTTTGTTTTTGGAAGGTGGAGCAATTTAGAAAAAATTACAAGGATAATTTGGGGAAAAAGGGATAATTTGGGGAAAAAGGGATGATTTTGTGAATAAGTCTAGAATGTTGAATGACGAGAGATGCAATATTTTGGTATTAAATCCTGTATTTATTAAATAAAAGAAACAATGAAGCATCTGGCTACCCGGTCAGATACTTCATTTTAGTACAAGGGGTTGTTACCTTGTATTTTTAGTATAAGTCAGTGGCTAACTCTCCAAGTGTGGGCCATCCACCCTGGGCCTTGCACCTTTTGGGCCCTTTAGGGTCACGCAATATTCACAAGACATAACATACTTAGGAATTGGGCTTGGCTTTGGAATTGGCCCTCAGTAGGACATTGGCCCAATCCATTATTATCATCATCGATATGCTATTGCTTCCAAGTTAATTCCGTAGGGCAAGAAAAGAACTTTTTTGTTTCCCCACCTGTCTGCAAAGGGCGGTGAAAAATATTTCCTAAGGAAAGGAAGAATTGTAATTTTGTTTAGATAAGAAATGCATATAAGTTATTTCAAAAAAGAAGAAGAAACATTCAACTAAATGAGATTTTTGTCAACTCCTTCCCATTAATTGTGACTTTTCCTTATCATTCCAATAGCTCTGGTCCCTGTTGAACAAGTGAATTATTTCACCTGGTGCAGCTTATAAAAATTTAAAATGTTTGAAAATTGAGATTATTAGTTGAGCAAGCTTTCGGAAACAACGCAAGGGAAACAAAAATGCATTCATTCATTGACAAATTGCATTTTATTGCAAGTAGGGTTACCGGCTACTGATTATCACCTTGGTAACTTATTACCTCACTAACTAGCTAATCAGACGTGAAACGACTATTTTAGATACACCAAGGAGGGTAAAAAGAACTTTGTCCTAGCAACCTTTGATCTTATAGTAGTAGTACCTTTTTACGTCAAATCCAAAAGAAAGTACTGGCTTATATCTCGGGATAAATAACTTTACTTTTTAAACGACAAAAAAATAAAAAGAAAATGCACAAATTTTTATTTGAGGGAAGAAAATATCCGTCGACTTGCACCCTTCTAACAAAAATGAGGTCACTTTTCAAATGACCCTAAAAAAGTATGAAGTTTTCTCTGAGGGACAAAAACATCCACTAATGACTTTCTTCCATTCAACTACGTTTATTTGGCACTTTCAAAGCTAATGACAGTGATGTGACATGTCAATTAAGTGAAACAGCATTGTTCCACTTTGATTATGATGAATTATTTGCTAAATTCATTGCAAACTCCATGACTTGTCACCCCAGTTTGCAAATTCCAAACACTAATTGAACTTCATGATTTGCTCAAACTCCACAAATTAGCAGCAAAACGATGATTTGAAATCCAAATTTGCAAACTCGGCTGGGGGCAAAATTCCTAGCCATTTAATTTGTGAATTCAATTTGGAATTAAACTCTCTTTGGTCTCTTTGTTATTTGAAATTAATGACCCACGACCTCACTCAAATTACACCTTTCTTGTTAAAAAATCCATGGTGCCCTGTTGGCTTAGCTGATTTGTCCATTGTACTCATCACCGCCGTTAGCCATGTCGGATGCTACATAAGATTTTTGTGAGGAAAAGGTAATGGTTCATATTTTTGTCGCTTGAGTGAAAGTTTGCACTGTTCTCTTAGATTGTATGAAAAGCGAAATTATTTTTGCCCAGCAATTCATGCTTTTTTCAAACCCCTCATTTGGCCAATCTTAATACGCGTCACACGGCCAGCTACTTATGTAGAAGATCTTTATGTTCACCGAAAATGGATTTAATAAAAATTTCACAGAAACTCGCAGACCAGTTCTTCAAGTCGTGGATCAATTAAACATGCATCATCTCCACATGGGAACGAATCCTAGCATTACATTTTCGTCTGTGGCACGTTCTTGCTGAGTCATTTCACCATCATGCTCGCTGTCCAGCGATTGAACACCCCGCATGTACACATTGACAAATCAAAAAACTAATATCAATCTATTCTAGAGCGCACTACTTTGATTAAATCTCTAATGGAGGAGCCGCCGCACATGCTCGCCATGAAAACCAAAACCGACGACCACGCTCCGCGTGCAGAAAAGATTGGGCAACAAAAAAATTGAATTAAGCCAAGCAGCAAGCTCCGATATCAAACTGATTGATCTGGGCAGAGCCGACTCGAACCCGTCAATTCCAGGAGGGTAACAAGGGCGACATTGAATCAATGACAATGGTTTTTTTTTTGGCTTGGAAGTATGAAAAGAAAAGAGATAATCAATAGAAGAGTTGGAAAAAGGGGCATGAGTTATGCTTCTTCCAACAGCGGTGAGGCCAGCACGTTGACCTCCTCTCCATATTCAGCCCTCAAAGGTTTCCAGGAACAAACGTCTTCTCACATCATGTTCTCCTATAAGCTTATAAACCATGCGATCCTATTCCCCCCCAGCACAAACCCTCAGTTCGCCTCGTGTCTCTTGTGTGTCAACCTTTGCAGCAACCTCTCCGCGAGCCTTCGATGGCACAAGTACGTGACAGGCTATCATGCTTTCTCTTCTTCTAGCAATTTTCCTTCTCTAGACGAGTCGTTATCGATTCGATGCCAGTAGCATAGTCTTGCGTCCCTCTGGTCATGAAAGCCAGAGAGAATCAATTCTTGATACGAAACCATTTCTGTTTGTAAGCAATGTTACGTATCTAAATTTGTTTTATTTTTTTTTATAGAAAGCGGTTGTCAAGCTCTCG
This sequence comes from Eucalyptus sp. ANBG9806169, assembly GCA_014182395.1. Lineage (NCBI taxonomy): Eukaryota > Viridiplantae > Streptophyta > Magnoliopsida > Myrtales > Myrtaceae > Eucalyptus > Eucalyptus sp. ANBG9806169. The sequence goes on from CM024576.1 coordinate 25,891,124, forward strand.
ACTATGAACGATGAGAAGACGAAGCAGAAAGCCATCGAAGCCGTTGCAGATGTTTATGGTACTAATAAGAGATCCTTCCTCATGTAAATTACCAAAGAAAAATCATCTATGTTGTTCATGCAAGAAGAATGCCTCAATGCATATGAATATTTGGTGCAAAATCAATTTTGAGCTTTTACGTTCAGTTGTAATTGAGCTTCTCTTTGTTCCCTTGAAACCAATCTTTCAGGGGTTGACTCCATAGCAGCGGATTTGAAGGAGCAAAAGCTGACTGTGGTAGGTGACATGGACTCCATGGCTGTAGCAAAGAAGCTGAAGAAAATTGGAAAAGTGGACATACTATCCGTTGGCCCAGCTACAGAAGAAAAGAAGCAAGATAAAAAGGAGGAGAATAAAGATGGCAACAAGAAATAAAATTAAAAACACAGCATCCTCTTCAATTCATTTCAGTATTTCTAATTATTTAGACATAGGGAGAGCTACTGTGACATGCATTTGTCTGTTGTCCTATGTTTACAAAAGATAAAAGAGGAATGTGCAATTACTCATGAATAAAGAATTATGCAGCATTTTTAGCGGCTCCATCTTTACTCAAGGGAAAATTTCAAATAAGGGTTTGAAGTGATCCTATTTTCTTAAATAATGGTCTGAAATGGACATTATTTAAAATAAGGGTCCAAAATTTTCTCATTTTCTCAAATAAGGGTATAGAGTGGATTTTAATTTAATGAGGGTATGAAGTGTCCATACCGGTTTAAAAAAGGACCTAAACTCACCGACTGTCATGGATAATTTAATCTTTTAAAATTTTTAATTTTTTCCTTTTTTTCTTTCTTTCTTTCTTTTTTCTTTTCAAAAAAACTTTTAAAAAAGGAATACGCAGGTGAGAGGGATTCTTTGTGGCGGTTGCCCCATCGCCGATGGGGCGGTGGCGAAGGTTGATAGGATCGCCGGTGCCTAGACGAGGGCTGGTGACCCTCGCCGGCCAAAGGTAAGGGTCGGAAGTGGGAGAGGGCAACCGACCCTCACCAGCTTTGGAGCGGCGGCCACATGCACTTGTGTTTTTTTTTTTTTTTAGATTTTTGATTTAATTTGATTAAATTGAAATTTAACTTGTGTTTGGATGAAAATGTCCCTGATTGCTTGGAATATTTTGCTGGCCGGCAAGTTGACGATGCGAGATCCTTATTTGAAACAATCATAATTACTTTAAGCTTTTCTTTGGGACTGATATGGTCATTTTAGACCCTTATTTAAAATAAGTTTCACTTTATGTTATTATTTGACAAAATGAGAACATTTCTAACTCTTTTTTGGAATTTTCCCTTTACTCAATAACTTATTTTCTATATTATGTTACAATTAAGGGGTATTTATATCCCAACAATACATATAATGGAAATGATCTTATTTTACGAACAACAAAGTATTAAATAATACTATCCATATCTAATAATATCTCTAATATCCATAAATATACTGGCATCGTGGGCCAAAGGATAGAAGTGCAACCATGTATAATATAGGCCATCAAGTTTAATGAAACGATGTGGACTTTTGGAATAAAGATTGAAAAGGGAACATGTAACTAGTTACGTCAGAAAAAGTACAAACAAAGGATCCTAACCTTATTGCACTTATGTCAGTTAAGTCATAAATATTTCAATTATGTTAATTTAAGTCATAAATCTTTTTATGTTTTGCTAATTGAGTCTATTTGGGCAATTTAGATTGGGAATTGCTCATGGACGTCGGTGGTCCCACATAGCACAATCGACTTTGATGTTCACATTTTTTTTTAAAATAATTTTAAAAACTCTAAAAATTTAAATAATTTTTGGGTTTTTATTTTCTTCTCTTATCTTTATTATTAATATTAGTTTTTTATTTAGGGCTGGCAACCCTCATTGACACTGGGTAAGGATCGCGACGCCCTTGCCAACCAAAACAAGGGCATCCAACTTCTTGCCTAGATTTGGCAAGGGTTGCTACACTCTCGCCACCCTCGCTAGATCTAGGCTAGGTGAGGGTGCCATGGCCTCACTGACCCTGATGAGGCTATGACACCCACATCTGGCAAGGGCATTGCAACCATCACTTAGAGCTGACAAGGGTTGCCATGAGCTAGCGAGGGTTGGTCGGCGACCCTTGCCGGTCCTTAGCCTAAAAAGAAAAGAAAAGAAGAATTAAATAAATTATAAAAAATTCTCAAAAAATGTTCACGTCAACACTGGTTGTATCAACCACCCCATTCGGTGGCTGCGTTGGTATGCGCTCAGAGCCTCTTCACGGTAGGGCGAGAGTTCGAACCTCTAGGTTCGCATACTACGCATTCATTAGTGGACTTAAGTGCGGTATTGTGGTGGTGGGTCCTATGCTAGCGCCGCTTCAGGTTTACGTCGCCAGCTGCCGGTTGTTTGGCGGTTCCTGGGTATCTAAAAAAAAAAAAAAACACTGGTTGTATCATGTAAAACGGCTAGTATCTAGGTTGGCGATTCTAGTCTAAATTGATCGGATGGATTCAATTGGCAAAATGTGAAAATATTGAGGACTAAATTAGTACAATTGAAAGTTTAGGATTGAATTGGTATAAGTATAATGAGTTCATGATTTATTGGGTACTATTCCCGGTTAAATTTTTAACAAGTAATTTTCTACATTAGCTAGTGGAAAAATTTATCAGCATCGAGAGGTTAAAGTAGTTTTTTTTTTTTAACTTATCTATAGCAGGTAACTTAAAAGATAGATAGAAAAGGCATTATAAATGGTCAATAATTTATTCATGTGTACTACTAAGTTTCCAGTAAAGCAACAAGTGTTTCTATACCTATGATCAGTAACGTTCATTGGTGTTGAGTAACTTTTCTACTTAATATAAAGTAATTTGAACATCTCTCTTTTTTCCTCCGCTAAGTGAGCAAGTCTGCTACTAATATCAACCAGAAGCAGAAGATTACGCCTCGTACAAATCTAGGCTATTTAAAAATCACAAGTAAGATTTAGACTTCGCACCCGACTGATTTTCATATGAAGTTTTGCGCTGCTCATTCCAAGAAAGCACGCCAATCCTTCCCTCCAATCTGTAACAACAAGCGCCATCTCAGCCTGATAAACTCAAGCTCACGGCGGTCTAGAATTACCCAAAATTATGGTATTGGTCCCCACCGTGACGCGTGGTAGTCAGATGCTAACCTATCAGCGGGGGCTGGACGAATATATCATGTGCTCGATAAGTTTGATCATTATTTTTTTCCTCATTTTTTATACGGACTAGCTCAGCAAAACGTGACCCCAACCTGTACAAAATTCAAGATGTCTATTTGTATGATTTAAAAAATCTCCCACATGTGTTATTTATTTTTTTGTGATCCCACATTTTAGATCCACATTTTCTCTTAAGGTTGCGACTGCTCAACATGAAGAGTTTCCACGTTTCGTACCCTTTTGTGACAACCGCCCATTTGGTAATCGTCTTGATGGAAGACAGTGTATAAATAGGAACGTTCATTTCTGACGGGTGATGACAAAGTCTAACACAAACTCTCTCATTCAGAATACACCATCAGTACGGGAGTGAATTGGGTTAGTAGCGTGTGCCCGATTTTCTTTGATTTCAGGTTTTTCAGACGAACGTGATTACAAACAATGGCTGGAGGTTTGTCTATAATCGATCCTGGCTTCCACATCATGAATTTTATGTCTAACATTTGGTATCAGAGCATGTTTATGCCTCTGCCTTGTTTTTCTCGAATTTTTGGTGAATTTTTTGGGCATTTTAGAACATGAACAGTAACTTCGGTTTTTGAGGCCAAGGGAGAAACTCGCTGATTCCGGACAAATTCCGGCGACCCACCCCTTGATTTCGGACTAGTATGGTCGCACGCCATGAGAAACATTATTCATGAGTTATTTCGGCATATCGTTGTTCGCCGGAGGCTAATCGGGCGGCGGAACTCGCGGTGGTTGAGGATTTGTGTTCTGGGCAAGTTTCTTAAGATTTGGGGCTAATTTCTTCACCATTTTCGCCAAAATTTGAACCCATGTCGTCGTGTCGGCATGCTCTTCAATACCAATTATTTTATTGTGTCTGGGATGGGCTGTCGGAGAAGAAACGGCGGCGAATCGTGGCTGAAAACGGCGAAAACCGGCGAAAATGACGAAGAAATGGCTTCGGTCGTGCGGGGAAGAAGGCGCGTGGGGTCCACGCGCGCAATTGCTGTGCGCGTGGGATCCATGCCCGCGCCAACCGCTGGCGCGTGGAGCCCACGCGCGTGGAACTGCACGGCAGTTGCAGGCGTTGCACGCGCCTGGGCGTTGGTCCGCGCGCGTGCCACGCGCTTGACGCAGACACGGGCGCGTGCCGAGCACGCGCTTGTCGATTTTCCCCGCGGCTCATTTTTTACGCTTTTGCCCCAAATTTTTCATGTTTTTGCAATTTTGCCCTTGGCCGAGTTATTTATTTACTGTTCTGCCCTTGATGTATTTATTTATTATGTCATTTCATGCATTTTTATGAGTATTTTATGCATGAAAATAAATGTCCAATGATTCATATATTTAATTAATTAGAGAGTAGCCACATCATCTTTAATTAATTAAATTATATATTAAGAGTTTCCGGATCATATTTAGAAAATGGACATTAATTGTAATTAATTATATTAATATGATGAATTTTACCCCACGGGAATTTTCATTGTATTAATATGATTAATTAGGATGAAATATCATATTATTTTTCTTAATTTACCCACAGGGATTAAGAAAATGTATATAATATGGTAGTTTCTTCATGAAGTAATTATCAATCTATTTAAATTAAAAACTTAGCCCACAGTTAGTTTTTATGTTATGTGATTCATATTGTGACATATTTACATTGGTAAAACATGATTTATGTATATTTGCCTCAAATTTTGTGACATAAGCATGATTATTTGATATGCAGTTTCGCAACCTGTGAATTTCTCTGAATTTAAGTTTGATGTTCCCATACTGAATGGTGAGAACTATAAAGTTTGGAAAGAGTAAGTTCTTCTTCAATTGGGGTGGATGGACATTGATTATGCTATAAGGAAAGACGAACCACCTGCTCCTACTGATTCGAGCACTTCAGCTGAGATAGCTCTTTATAACTAATGGGAGCGGTCCAACCGCATTTGTGTAATGTTTATAAGAGCTAAAATATCTCCTAGTATTCGTGGTTCGGTTGCTCAGCATAGCAATGCTAAGGCTTTATTGGAGGCCATAGATGCGCAGTTTGAGAGTTCTAAGAAGGCGCATGCCATGACCCTGATTATGAAGTTTTCATCATTGAAGCTCACTAGTGTTAAAGGTGTGCGTGAGCACATCATGCACATGAGGGACATTGCAGCTCAGCTTAAGAAACTTGAGGTTGAGATATCTGAATCCTTTCTTGTGTATTATATTCTGAACACTCTCCCACAACAGTATGCACCTTTTAAGATCTCTTACAACACACATAAGAATAAATGGTCAATTAATGAACTCATGACCATGTGTGTTCAAGAGGAAGAAAGACTGATTATGGAATTGGGAGAAAGTGTTCATTTGGCAACACAAGGAAAGCATAAGAGCCATGGCAAGCATAAGGGAAAAGGTAAAATACCTCCCCAAGCTGACATTAAGAAAGAATCCAAATGTTTCTTCTGTAAACAGAAGGGGCATATGAAGAAGGATTGTGTCAAATTTAAGGCCTGGCTCGAGACGAAAGGTAATCCAATCTCTTGTGTTTGTTATGAATCTAATATGACTGATGTAAGTCACAACACCTGGTGGATTGATTCTGGATCTACAATCCACATTTCAAATTCCTTGCAGGGTTTTCAAAACCATAGGAAGCCAGTGGGAAGTGAACAAAGTATCTATTCAGGAAACAAGATGCGTTCACATGTGGAAGCTATTGGGACATGTAGACTAGTTCTCAATAGTGGCTTTGTTTTGAATTTGGAAAATACCTTTTATGTTCCTAGTTTTTCTAGAAACTTAATTTCAGTTTCAAGACTTGTACCTTTGGGATACTCTTTTAACTTTTCAGATTCAAACTTCTGTTTATCATTTAAATCTGAAATTGTTGGGAGTGGTATTTTGTCTGGTGGTCTTTTTCGAATTAATTTACAAGACAATGCCTATTATGATGCGATGCATGTTCATGATAAAGCTGGTATGAAACGATGTGTTGTGAAAGAACATTCCTCTATGTTGTGGCATCGGAGATTGGGACATATCTCCATATAAATAATTAAGCGATTAGTAAATGATGGAGTACTCGGTACTTTAGATTTTACTAATTGTGATATTTGTGTAGACTGCATAAAGGGAAAGCAAACCAACAAGTCGAAGAAAGGTGCCAAGAGGAGTACAGAAATATTAGAAATCATACATACAGATATTTGTAGTCCGGATATGGACTCATGTGGTCAGAAATACCTCATCTCCTTCATAGATGATTACTCACGTTACATGTATCTCTATTTGATTCATAATAAGTATGAAGCATTAGATGCCTTTAAGGTATTTAAGGCAGAAGTAGAGAAACAATGCGGTAAGCAAATTAAGTTCGTGAGATTAGATAGAGGTGGAGAATTCTATGGTAGATACACTGAAGATGGACAAGCACCTGGTCCATTTGCAAGGTTTCTTCAAGAGCATGGGATAGTTGCCCAATATACTATGCCTGGTTCTCCGGACCAAAACGGCGTAGCGAAAAGAAGAAACCGGACCTTATTAGACATGGTGCGAAGTATGCTTAGCAGCTCCAAACTTCCTAAATCCTTGTGGACTAAAGCATTTAAGATGGCAGTGTACATATTAAACCGAGTTCCGACCAAGGCTGTCCCAAAGACACCTTTTGAGTTATTTAAGGGTTGGAAACCGAGTTTGCATCATGTATGCGTTTGGGGATGCCCGTCTGAAGTGAGAGTTTACAATCCACAAGAAAATAAGTTGGACCCAAGGACCATAAGTGGGTATTTTATTGGATATGCCGAAAGGTCTAAGGGATACAGGTTTTATTGTCCATCTCACACCACTAGGATTGTGGAATCAAGAAACGCTAAATTTCTTGAAAATGACTTGATTGGTGGGAGTGATCAATTGAAGGACCTTGATCCTACGAAAGATCGTACATATATTCAACATTCCACCTCAAGTTTAAGGTTGGTTGTTGCTCATAATGCCCCTTCAGTTCAGCTGGCTATTGAATAACCAATCGTTGAAGTTCCACAACCTGCTGATATTGATCTAGTAGATCCAGTTGTTCAGCAATTACCAGAAACTGGTGAACAACCAGTTGAGCAACACGCTCCTCAAGAGAATGTTGATGCAACATTGAGAAGATCTGCTATAATAAAGAAATCGGCTATTCCTAATGATTATATTGTGTATTTACAAGAGTCTGACTACAATATTGGAGCTGAGAATGATCCTGAAACGTTTTCACAAGCCATGGACAGTGATAAATCCAATTTGTGGTACAATGCCATGAAGGAAGAAATGAGTTCTATGGCATCTAACGAAGTCTGGGATTTGGTTGAGTTACCCGATGGTGTGAAGGCCATTGGTTGTAAATGGGTCTTCAAAACTAAGAAGGATTCATTAGGTAACATTGAAAGATATAAAGCTAGACTCGTTGCCAAAGGATTCACTCAAAAGGAAGGAATCGATTACACGGAGACTTTTTCTCCTGCATCTAAGAAAGATTCTCTTCGTATTGTTTTGGCATTGGTTGCCCATTTTGATATGGAATTACATCAGATGGATGTGAAAACGACGTTCCTCAATGGAGAACTAGAGGAGGAGGTTTACATGAAACAACCTGAAGGATTCCCCTCTAGTAAAGGTGAGCATTTGGTGTGCAAGCTTAAGAAATCTATATATAGCTTGAAACAAGCCTCCCGCCAATGGTACTTAAGGTTCCATGATGTCATTTCTTCATTCGGTTTTATAGAGAATGTCATGGATCAATGTATATACCAGAAGGTCAGTGGGAGCAAAATTTGTTTCCTTGTGCTATATGTGGATGATATTCTACTTGCAACCAATGATAAAGGGTTGCTACATGAGGTGAAACAAAGTCTCTCTAAGAGTTTTGATATGAAGGATATGGGTGAGGCATCTTATGTCATTGGCATTAAGATCCATAGAGATAGACCTCGAGAAATTTTAGGACTATCTCAAGAAACCTATATCAATAAGGTCCTAGAGAGATTTCGGATGAAAGATTGTTCACCAAGTATAGCACCTATTGTGAAGGGTGACAGGTTCAATTTGAACCAATGCCCGAAGAACGATTTAGAAAGGGAACAAATGTACAACATCCCATATGCTTCTGCTATCGGAAGTTTGATGTATGCTCGGAGGTTTGCACTCGACCCGACATCGCTTTTCTTTGTGGGAATGTTGGGAAGATATCGAGTAATCCAGGTTTAGACCTTTGGAGAGCTGCAAAGAAAGTCATGAGATACCTTCAAGGTACCAAAGACTACATGCTTATGTATAGACGGACTGACAACTTGGAAGTGATTGGTTATTCGGATGCGGACTTCGCGGGCTGCGTTGATTCACGAAAATCAACATATGGATACATTTTTATGTTAGCTGGCGGAGCCGTGTCATGGAGAAGCGCCAAGCAGACTTTGACTGCTACTTCCACTATGGAGGCTGAGTTCGTTTCTTGTTTTGAGGCTACCTCGCATGGTGTATGGTTGGAGAGTTTCATTGCTGGGCTTAGAATTATTGATTCTATTTCTAGGCCATTAAGAATATATTGTGACAATTCAGCTGCGGTTTTTATGGCTAAAAATGCCAAAAGTGGCAGTCGAAGTAAGCATATTGACATTAAGTATTTAGCCATAAGAGAACGTGTTAAGGAGAATAAAGTGGTCATTGAACACGTTAGCACTGAATTGATGATAGCCGATCCTTTAACTAAAGGCATGCCACCAATGAAGTATAAGGATAATGTAACTAGTATGGGAATAGGTCCCATCATGTGATTTGTCGTCGTATGAACGGTTTTGTTGTATGAAACTCTTATTCAGTTGTAATGTTGATTCTCAATTTTGGTGTACACATTTTGTTGTTTATGAGAATAACATTTATCCTTGGTTCTGGAATAAACATGGGGTTTATTCATTAAGATATGTTGTCACATATAGGCTGACATTAAAGAAATAAGATGCATTGTGATACATGGAAGATATTACTCACTCTTAGAGGACATGTCGCCATGATCCATGTGTTTTGTTTCTTTTCTTTAAGCATAAAGTTTTTGTGGAATTAGTTGGATAATCCGTATGATGAAAATGATAGGATCAAGTGGGAGAATGTTATTTATTTTTTTGTGATCCCACATTTTAGATCCACATTTTCTCTAAGGTTGCGACTGTTCAACATGAAGAGTTTCCACGTTTCGTACCCTTTCGTGACAACCGCCCATTTGGTAATTGTCTTGATGGAAGACGGTGTATAAATAGGAACGTACGTTTATTTCTGACGGGTGATGACAAGGTCTAACACAAACTCTCTCATTCAGAATACACCATCAGCACGATAGTGAATTGGGTTAGTAGCGTGTGCCCGATTTTCTTTGATTTCAGGTTTTTCAGACGAACGTGATTACAAACAATGGCTGGAGGTTTGTCTATAATCGATCCTGGCTTCCACATCATGAATTTTATGTCTAACATACTAAACTTTGATCCAATGTATTATGTAGACTTTGAACTTTTAGTTTGTTCGATATGATACCTAAATCATGGTCCAACGATCTCTAAACTTTGAAAATTTTCATATAGTGTAGGTATTACATTGAACATTCCCCAATAGTTCAAGAATCACATTGAATAAATTAAAATTTTAGTACCTGTATTGCACATTATGTCAAATTTCAGTTATCACATTGTATATTGAGACAATATTGCACATTGAATCAAGAATCAATGATCATTTGTGCTATTATTCTAAGTATAATCAATGTCTTTGAGATAGTGACTTTTTTAAGTGAATATAGCAATATTGAGGAATTTATAGAGAAAACCCTTATAAAACATGATAGAGTGACGGTAGATATGAATGGATTTTTTGAATAAAAGAACAATTTAGGGGAAATTATTTATTTAGTCATAAATCTATTGTAAGAATTTTGGTTTAGTCTTAAACTTTTTCATTTGGCCAATTTAGTGCTAAACATTTTTGAGAGATTTTAATGTTGCCATTTTGATCAATTTTCTCTCAACATAGTTGACATGTTGGTGTGCTAGGTAAGACAGTCGGCAATGATTAGACTGCCGCATCAGCAATTTCTAGCGATATTTGATTGGGTTGTTACATTTGAATTTTGCGCAACTGTTTAGAGCTAAATTGGCAGAATTTTAAAAGTTTATGACTGAATTGACATTCGTGTGATAGATTTACGACTTATTAAGTAATTTTCCCGACCAATTTAGGTATCTTATCTATGTTCGCTTATTAGTCTCTGTTTATTCTCGAAGTTAGTAAAATGGAAAAAACAAATTCTAATCAAGATAGATCGCTCTCTAAAGAGGTGTAAAATGGAAAAACCTCTATTGAGTTCATGAAACTTTTTATAAAATTATGAGCACGACCAAATTTTGATCGCATTACTAAAGAGATGCATAATATCTATATTTCATTTAATGTTTGTAAATAAATCAAAAGGGAAGGGCGCAATATTTCCTCCTTGGAGAGAGCTTCCCCACCAGTCAAAATTGAGCTTTTGACATGATGAACAAACATGGTATAAATATATGCTCGGCACAGAAGCTTATGTTGAAAGGGGCAAAACATTCCGTTTGAGTTGAAGGAAAATTCGTGCTATGAGTAATTAGTTTATTTAAATTGAAGATATTTCTTTATTAAATATGATTAATAATTCCCGGCACATTCGTTAACGAGATCCATATGAATATTTGAGTGAATTATTTTCAACCCCTTATAACAAAAGACACTTCCTTTTATTGTGTAATGACCAAAGTACCCTTCTCTCTTCTTCCTCCAACATGCTTCGACTTTGTATCGACATGTCTCTCTCGAGCACTTGCGCTTCATGTGCAAAAATCCGCTACCCGGCTACCATCGCCTCACCACACCGGCGCCACCACCCACCTTCGTGCTATCATCACTTTGCAGTCCTCTCTCTCTCTCTCTCTCTCTCTCTCTCTCTCTCTCTCTCTCTCTCTCTCTCGCTTTCGTGTTTGCTTGGTCATCTCCCTCGATCTATCTCTCCACTTCACTTATCGCACCATATCTCAGCTCAGTCGTCCTTTTGTCGTTGATGATTCGTTAATGGCCCAAAGCTTGACATTGTGTCGATCTCCTTCATGGCCGACGTGGAGCTTGACACTCACACATCAAGGGTAGGGAGGGAGGAGGGGAGAGGGAGAGATAAGAGTATGTACAATTGACAAGTGGTATAATGGGCAAAATGGTTATAATCGAGAGGTGGGTATAATCAACAAGTGGCTATAATTAACAGGCAAGTATAATCGGTAAGTAGGTATAACCTATGCACGGTTAGTATCACTTTTAAGTCCAGTTTCATTATTTTCACATTTTTTGCATCCAATATTCTACTCCACCTTATGGAAATCAACCAAACACATCTTAAATATGTAAGATTTTATTGAGACAAGTCAAATCATCACAATATCTCAACACGCCATTATTGAGGCTTGCTTACACTTACAATCAAATTCAAATTAAATTAACAAACATTAATCAACTAAGTCAAGAGTACTAAGTAGATCAACTTGACTTTTTTTTTTTTTTGGTAAAAGGTAGATCAACTTGACTTAACCTCTAGAGTTTTCACTTACCTTGAACAAAAGTTGGACAACTCAAAGCTTTACCCACCTACAAAGCAAGATAATTAAGAACAAAGATTAACAACTTTCAATCTTGTAACAAAACTTGTTTAAGAAAAGAAAGAAAGTCCACCAAATTACCTAGTAAACTCTTGAAATGTGGAATTTTGAAGCTTAGACATGACAATAATGGAATCCTTGCCTTCTTTTAAAAGATTAGAAAGTGAAAATATAAGAGAAAAGTGACGGAATATCTCATTTTCTTTACAAGAACAAGTTGGAGTTATTTTGAAACTTGAAGAGGTAAGAAGACACATCTATAGGGCCTAGGGAATGAATCGAGAAGACTACTCAAGAATTACCAAGAGATAAGAACAAGTAACTAAGATAAAAAGAAATATTAACATGATATTAAAAATGCTATGTGGAAAGCGTGAGAGACGTGTTCTGGTTAGAAAGCTACAAGTTGCATAATCATAGGTCCATCCAATGATATGGCCAAGGGGATGAATTTAAAAGAAAGTTACCAACAGACAATAATGAATAATTGAGGTTAAAAGTAATGATGGCTCAATGTAAAACACAGTTTGTTGAAATTGAGTGAGAAGTGTAAAAATTAGAAAGTGACAAATAGCCCATTCCAAAGTAAATATTTTGTTAAATGACCAAGATATCTAATAATTCAGTACATAAATAAGGAAACTAATGTCAATTTTAAATTATGATAAGTCCCATATATATTTTGAACCTAGTAAAATTATTAGTAAACAATATCAAATGTCAGGAAAATCTCAACATATCAATTCCTTTATACAACTAATATGGCAATATCATCACTCTACATTATTAAAGTATATGTCAACATCTATCAATTTAAACCTAACCCGTCAGACTTTGGGCGACGACGGCTGTGGAAATTTATGTTTCATACTTTCCACACCTCACAAAATTAACGACCCAATTGAGATTCCCCACGCGCCATTCAAAACTCTGAGCTAAATAAAACTCAACTTGATAAACCCAAATATTATTATCGATCTGGATGTCACATCGGTGAAGAGGAGCTCGGCCACAACAGTGGGGTGAGAGGAGGTAGCCCCCTTCACTAGCAACAACTTTAGCTGACGAAGGCAACGAGGGTGGGCAGTGGCAGGGGAGGAGGGGAAAGAAATTAGGACTAGAAATGATAATTATTTTTCATTGTTCCTTTTGGATTGCATCCATTTCAAAGTGAGATTCATGTTGGATAACGATGTATTTGAATAGTCGTTGATCTCTATCTCACTTTCCATCTTCATCTTTTCGGTGTAGGCTTTGCTTGATCAAAAGGACGGTATAGTGGAATGTGAGCAAAAATTGTCGCCTTTGAATTGTTGTGTAACCTTTCTTTCAGGGTAAGTAAAAGACGCGAGTGCTAAGTTGTTTCAGCTGTGCAAGCCAAGAGGCAGCCAACCAAACACACACACACACACACAAAAGGAAAAAAGAAAGAAAGAAAGAAAAGAGTTGCGAAGACATTAAGATAACGAAGAAACAAATAATTGAAAAGAGTGCGCGAGTGTTGAAGAGAGAAGACAGGATGGATTAGAAGGTGACTTGATCGCTGCCCATTAAATGAGTGTTTTTAGCCACATTGAGATGGGAACAGTCCGCCTCTAAAAACTATACACACGATCTCGATAATGATAGTAGAAATCAATTAAAAGCTGCACCAGGAGTCAAGCTGCTGAACACCTCCTTCCAGCTGCCACTTGGACTGGCCATCGCTCCCAAGCTATCGGTTTCTAGTGTATGTAGTTATCTAGTCAAATTTTCTTTGTAGCTACGACACGATTATGCACATGTACCCTACTAAGCTGATCTGTTGGGAGACTTTCGCCCGAACTCATTTTCCCATCTTTCCACCCTCCCGATTGCACTGGCACTTTTCCTCCACATGGCATCGACCAATTCGGGCTCGTATGGTGGGGGCATGGTGCATGGGTGTTAAAATATGATCCATTTTGTGAAAATTCTAGACTACACCAGACTTAACGGAGAAAGAAAATTTGGCGGCAACAATTTGTCTAAGACAAAGTTGAAGATTCTTGAAAGTTGGAGAAATTTATAGTACACGTGCATGCAAGAAAAATCTCAAATGTTAAAGAAGTTTCTGGTGTGCGTGGGCAGCAAGACCACGTGCAGCAAATAGACAAAAGCTGCTGCAGAATAGAAAAATGTAGAAAAGAGGAGAAGCAACCAAAAGACACGGAAGAAGCCGCACGCACAGAAGCAACGAGGAGAATCGGGAGAAGTCGCGAAAAGCAGAAGACTGGAAGCAAATTGTAATTTTATATTAATTTTCTGTACTCTAAGTCGGTGAAGAAAGGCGGTGCTCACGCCTATAAATAGGAGTTAGATGTCTGTTGTTTTAGGTAGCCAAAAAAAAACCAGCAATACTCCTTCTTTTGTAATACAAACCTTCATAATAAAAGTTCCTTTTTTTTTATACTCCCTTGCCATTGTAGTCCACTTTTATTCACATACACACTTGCGCGCTAGCACACACGCTTCCGCAAAAACCCAACAGTGGTATCAGAGCCACGTCTTTTGGTTAGTATTGGGCGTTTGTCCTACCTACCCATTCCTAAAACTACCATTTCCAAATACCCACTAACTAAACCATGGCCAACTCTACCTCATCCTCATTTCCCATCCCCATTTTTGATGGGAACAACTATGACTTTTGGAGCATAAAAATGACCACATTCTTGATGGCCCAAGATTTATGGGACATCGTGGAAAAGGTTGCGAGGCTCCGCCAGAAGGTGCAAGTGTTTGAAGGATCAACTACAAAAGGATGCAAGGGCGCTATATTTTATCCAGCAAGCACTCTCGGAAACCGTATTACCAAGAATAATTGGAGCAAGGACTGCAAAAGGGGCTTGGGATATACTTCGAGAAGAATTTCAAGGATCGGAAAAGGTACGCACTATTCGTCTTCAAACACTAAGAAGAGATTTTGAGAATTCTAAAATGAAAAATTATGAGACCGTACAAGAATATTGTGGAAAATTAAAGGAACTCGTTAATCAAATGAGAGCCTATGGAGATGGGATAACCGATCAAAGGGTTGTTGAGAAAATATTGGTGTCACTTACCAAAAATACAACTCTATAGTTACAACTATAGAAGGAACTAAAGACTTGACGACCCTATCAATAAGTGAATTAATTGGCTCTCTAGAAGCATATGAGAAAAGACTAATGGCACAAGAGGAAGATTCAGTTGAAAGTGCCTTTCAGTCTAAAGTAAATATACGGTCTCATCAAACTAAAAATGGTGGAAGGAGTTCATGGAAAAACAAAAGAGGAGGAGAAATTATAAAAAGGAAAACTATCCACCTTGTAGTATTTGCAAAAAAACAAATCATTTGGAGAAAGATTGTTGGTTTAAAAATAAAAAACAATGCCGCTTTTGTAAAAGATATGGCCACGTAGAAAAGATTGTCGCTCGAAAACAAATAATCGAGCAAACTATGTAGAACAAAAAGAAAGTGAAGAGAATACATTTTACGTAGGCCAAGCGGCAAATAACAATAAAAGTGAAACATGGTACATCGATAGTGGGTGTAGCAATCACATGACGGGGACGAATCTATATTTACCGAAATTGATAAGTCGGTGAAATCCCAAGTAAAGCTGGGCAATGGTGCATTAGTAGATGTCAAAGGAAAAGGCACCATCACCGTGGAAACGAATAAAGGCCCAAAATATATACATAATGTATATCTAGTCCCTCGTCTTGCACAAAATCTCTTAAGTGTGGGCCAAATGATACAAAGTGGGTATTCTCTATATTTTAATAGAGATGCCTGCATTATCTATGATAAATATAAAAATATCATTGCCTCTGTTAAGATGAAAAATAACAATTTTCCTATTCAATGGAAATATGCCAAAGATATAGCCATGAAAGCTCAACTTGATGATTCATGGCTATGGCATCGAAGATTTGGCCACTTCAATTTTGCTGGGCTAAAAATTCTCCATCAGAAAAATATGATGAGAGATTTTCCAGCCATCACAGAAATTTCAGATGTTTGTGAAGGCTGTCTTCTTGGAAAACAACAGAGACAGTTCTTCTCATCGGAGGTGCATGGAAAGCTAAGAAGCCATTAGAACTTGTCCACACGGACGTGTGCGGTCCGATGAGGACACCTACACCCAGTCAAAATAAATATTTCATCCTATTCATTGACGATTACACAAGAATGACGTGGGTATACTTTCTTCGAGAAAAATCTGAGGTTTTCTCTATCTTTAGAAAATTTAAGAACCACGTCGAGAATCAAAGTGGCCAAAGAATCAAAGTCCTAAGAAGTGACAGAGGCACAGAATACAATTCAAAGGAGTTTAATAAATTTTGTGAAGATGAAGGAGTTCATCATCAACTAACTGTTGGCTACGCCCCAGAGCAAAATGGAGTAGCTGAAAGGAAAAATAGAACCGTCATGGAGATGGCAAGGTCTATGCTAAAGGAGAAAGGCCTTCCCAACACTTTTTGGGCAGAAGCAGTTTATACTTTGCAAAGTATACTGTTAAACAGGTGTCCAACTAAAGCTGTTCAAAATAAAACTCCAGTCGAAGCATGGAGTGGACGGAAGCCTTCAGCAAAGCATCTCAAAGTGTTTGGATGCATTTGCTACGTCCACATCCCTGCTCAGAAAAGGAGTAAGCTAGATGAAAAGACAGAAAAGGGAATATTCCTCGGCTACAGTGACCAATCAAAAGGCTATCGGGTTTACAACCTAAGAACCAAGAAGCTTATGATTAGTCGAGACGTTGAGTTCGACGAGAATGCTGCCTGGAATTGGGAAGACGAGAAGATCGAGAAGAAGTATATCACCTTGCCAGACATACCACTCGCTCAAGAGGAGTCAACGTCACAAGAAGAAGGAGAAGTACCGGATTCCACCACTCACGACATAACTCCACCAAGCTCTCCAAGAGTGACGCAAGAAGAATCTACTCCAGAGTCTCCAATACTAAGGGTAAAAGCCCTTAGAAGAATTTACGACACATGCAACTTTGCTATTTTGGAACCAGAAAACTACGAACAAGCATCCAAAGATGAAGTTTGGATAAAAGCCATGGAGGAAGAAATCAAGATGATCGAGAAAAATGAAACTTGGGAGCTTGTTGATCGACCCGAAGACAAAGAAATCATTGGCGTCAAGTGGATCTACAAGACGAAGCTCAACGCGGATGGATCAATCCGAAGCATAAAGCAAGGCTTGTGGCGAAAGGATACTTGCAACAATCAGGTATTGACTATACTGAAACTTTCGCTCCTGTTGCTCGCCTTGATACTATTCGAGCACTCATAGCTCTAGCAGCACAAAAGGATGGAAGATCCATCAACTAGATGTAAAATCAGCATTCCTAAATGGATATCTTCAAGAAGAAATTTATGTAGCTCAACCAGAAGGCTTTATTGTCAAAGGCAATGAAGAAAAAGTCTTAAAGCTTAAGAAGGCCCTATACGGGTTAAAACAAGCACCACGTGCATGGTATAGTAGAATCGATGAGTACTTCATCAAGCAAGGATTTAGGAGGAGTATGAGTGAGCCGACACTCTACATCAAGACCCAAGGTGAGTCCGACACTCTCATTGTCTCTCTATATGTAGATGATCTCATATATACAGGAAACAATGAGACAATGATCCGAGAATTTAAAGAAGAAATGATGAAGACATTTGAAATGACGGACTTGGGCTTGATGAACTATTTCCTCGGTATTGAAGTCAATCAAGATGAAGGAATTTTCATCTCGCAAAAGAAATATACCGAAAACCTCCTAAAGAAATTCAAGATGAACTATTGCAAAGCAGTTTCAACTCCGCTCATGACAAATGAGAAACTATTGAAAGAAGATGGAGCAGAAAAAGCCGATGCCTCCCTCTATAGAAGTTTGATTGGCGTCCTGCTATATCTCACTGCTACACGACCGGATATTATGTATGCAACAAGTCTACTATCACGATTCATGCAAAGTCCGAGTCAAATTCACTTTGGAGCTGCCAAGAGGATTCTCAGATATTTACGAGGAACTATAGATTACGGCATTTGGTATCGGCCAAGTGCAAATGCCAAGCTCATTGGCTACACCGACAGCGATCGGGCTGGTTCAACGATGATAGGAGAAGTACAACGGCTATGCATTCACTCGGGTTCTGGAATATTCTCATGGGCATCCAAAAAGCAAGACTCAGTAGCACAATCCACTGCTGAAGCAGAATATGTTGCGGCTGCCACAACTACCAGTCAAGCAATATGGCTTCGAAGAATTCTCGAAGACATTGGAGAAACACAGATGGAATCAACTCCGATACTTTGCGACAATAAGTCTGCGATTGCTATATCAAAAAATCCAGTCTTTCATGGAAGAACTAAACATATAGACATCAAATATCACTTCATTCGTGAAGTGCAAAACAAAGGAGAGATCGAGCTAAAATATTGCAAAACTGAGGAACAAATAGCGGACATCTTCACTAAAGCATTATCGCGAGCCAAGTTCGAGACATTGCGGGAAATGCTTGGAGTATCACAAAAATGGATCAAGGAGGAGTGTTAAAATATGATCCATTTTGTGAAAATTCTAGACTACACCAGACTTAACAGAGAAAGAAAAAATGGCGGCAACAATTTGTCTAAGACAAAGTTGAAGATTCTTGAAAGTTGGAGAAATTTATAGTACACGTGCATGCAAGAAAAATCTCAAATGTTAAAGAAGTTTCTGGTGTGCGTGGGCAGCAAGACCACATGCAGCAAATAGACAAAAGCTGCTGCAGAATAGAAAAATGTAGAAAAGAGGAGAAGCAACCAAAAGACACGGAAGAAGCCGCACGCACAGAAGCAACGAGGAGAATCGGGAGAAGTCGCGAAAAGCAGAAGACTGGAAGCAAATTGTAATTTTATATTAATTTTCTGTACTCTAAGTCGGTGAAGAAAGGCGGTGCTCACGCCTATAAATAGGAGTTAGATGTCTGTTGTTTTAGGTAGCCAAAAAAAAACCAGCAATACTCCTTCTTTTGTAATACAAACCTTCATAATAAAAGTTCCTTTTTTTTTATACTCCCTTGCCATTGTAGTCCACTTTTATTCACATACACACTTGCGCGCTAGCACACACGCTTCCGCAAAAACCCAACAATGGGCCTGTAGCCGATGGGCTCATGGTCAGTGACTCCACCATGAACTGCCTCTCCGTCCCACCTGCAGGGCAAGCCACGAGCTCGGAGCAGACCTCCACTGCTCCTTCTGGGACCTCTGGTTCGAATCTGAGAAGCTTGGCGTATTCATTCACCAGATGAAGCATGTAATCGTACGCATTGCTCATCTTCACTTGCTCTTGGATGAAGTCACTTGAAGCCTTCCCTATCTCTTGTGCCTATCCAAGTCCATCGAGGAGAGTTAGGCCAACACGTTTATCATGGAATTCAATTGTAGCTGCTAGAGAAATTGTTTACCTTTTGCTTGTGACTATTGCCCCAGTCCACGGCGAATTTGAGGGATCGACACTTGTCCTCGGTCCTGATGGGCCAGTAGTGCTGCAAGGGGTTGAGGCTCCTGGTGAAGAAATCGTAGAACTGAGGCTTTACCAGTAGAGTCGTGGAATCACAGGACAGGATGTACTTCTCGCTGACCGACCACGCATGCCCTTCTATGTAGATCTTGAATCTAGCCACAACATGTTCATTCGTTTGTTCAGATCTCTAACATACCAAGTGAAGCTGTTTTTGCTTATGGAAATGATACGGTTGGTGATGCTGAGAGCTTAGTCATCACCTGTGTGTGCATTGGCTTGCTAGGTCTGAGTTCTTGAATCCTTGTTGTGATTCAAGGATCCAATCCTGCAAAATTACCGTGCATTCATGCATGAAGTTCCTAAGTTTACAAACTCAAAGCGACTGAGTAGTTAGAATTGGTTGGTGAAACAAGCTAACAATATATCGCGTTCTTGATTATAGTCAAATAAGGATAGAGTGGAAGTGGATTCTGCAGGCTTGAAAGTCAAAACCTTAGGATCATTCTTAGTTGAAGGAGTTACATCAACTTCCTACATTTGTAATCTGACTTCACACATGGAAAGGAACTGTTATTCAGTAATCCATTGTTCATAGTAAATATATACCTGGATGAACAAGCGAGCATTCCAATCTTGGGTCTCAGAAACGTTGCACTTGAGGAGGTCTCTTCTGGTTTCAGCCACAAAGGGGTTCCCTTTCCAATATGCGTGCGGCTCTCTTTCTATCCATTTCTTCCTCTCATTCCCTTGTTTCAGCTCCATCTGCAGCCTCTCCCATGGCTTTATATTGATCTCAGCCCTTCTTAAATTCCAAGGAATATAGAAAAACTCATTACAGATATATATACTCATGTATGTATGATATGTGCGATTATTTGGTAATAATTAGAAGAGGGATATCAATTTCCTCCGGATCCTAAAAAAACAATTTCTTTTAATAGGAAAAAAAGTGAGAAGGAGGCAACCGGCACAGCTACCTTCATTAGTTGTAACCATATAGATCTTATCATGCTATGGGATCTCTAAAGCCTCAGTTAGACAATTTATGTAATTACAGTAACTTTTCAAAAGTCTGTTTTTGCATTTATGAAAAGACATACTTTATGAGATTAATGTATGGTCATATTTGATTTCGTCAATCGAAATCTTTAAAATGATTTCTTTCCCTACCTAGTAAGGTGCTGCATGAGAACATTTCTCATTCTCACAATTTCTGTTCTTTTGTTCCCTGGAACAAAAAAAGAACAGAAACCCGTTTGGTAACGCCAAGTTGATTTCTATTCCCTGGAATAGAAAAGTTAGCTCGGGAATAGAAACGAGAAACAAAAAAAAATTGCTTCTTGTCCCGGGAATAATTTTTAGAAATAAGCAAATTCTTTTTTATTTTTGTTTTATTTCTTACTTGCTGTGGCCACCTCCAACTATCCGGAGCCACTGCCAACTGCCGCCCGCCGCTGCCGCCGGTCGCCGGCTGCCGGCCGCCGCCGCCGACCGTGAGCAAGAATAAAAATACAAATAAATTAAAAAAAAAACAAAAAACAAATAAATACAAAAAAACAAAAAAAAAAAACAAATATATACAAAAAAATAAATACAAAAAACAAATAAATACAAAAAAACAAATAAATACAAATAAAAAACAAACGCAAGAAAATAAAAAAAACAAATAAATAAAAAAACAAATAAAAAACAAAAAAATACAAAAAAAAGAATAAATACAAATAAATACAAATAAATAGAAAAAAGAATAAAAAACAAAAAAACAAATAAAAAGAATAAGAAACAAATAAAAAACAAATAAATACAAAAAGAATCGTTGCATTACCAAACGCATTTCTATTCTTTTTCTATTCTAAGAGTAGAAATCTTGTGTAGTTATCAAACGGGTTCTTTTGCTCAGAAACTGTTCCCCGGAATAAAAATATAAAAGAATTATTTCTGGAAAAAAACTCTTTCCCAGCCAAGAAATTTTACCATGCCAGATACAAGATTTCCATCATCTTGAGCCGACAAAGCGAAAGAGGCCATGGAAAATGAAGAGTAATCAAATGACCTCAATCGGTAGGTCACCTCTCGCTAGCATGAGGGACCGAAACCCCCAAAAAGATTCAACTGTTTGCTGAGCAAAGATGACAGCCCACGGAATATCAATGCTTAGGCTGAGGAATGCAAGGCACTGCTAGGCGGGCTTAGGTTTGTTCGGCTACAATACTGTCCAAGAGAAGAAAATTGTCTTGCTGACCGAATGGCGAAGACGAAGAGGAAAATTGAACTTCCTTCTAATCGGTTGCTTTACCCCCGCAATCTATGTTAGATATTTTATGCTTAGATATTGACAAACTTGGTTTTAATTAATGAAGTTTCTTAGATTTCGATCAAAAAAGAAAAAGTACTTTCTTTAATTTTTCTACTTGTGTGCTAAATTTAACAACTACAGCTAGAAAACTACCGTCATTATTGATCCAAATTCCGAAGGTTCTAATGATTGTCTTCATAAGATGAACCAACTCCATGCAAGCATTTCTCCGATTTTAGATTCCCGTACTAAAGATTGATTCAAAAGACAGACCAAAAATGACGAGGAATGATAATCTATTACATACCAACCCCAGAAGGACCAATCCGGGAAGACTATGTCCATCGTCCGTCGATCCCCGCAATACCGGAACAACGGTGGTGGGCTCGTCCCATTCTTCCCCCGGTAGTGCCGTGACTGGATCACCGGCCGGTCGTTGCAGTCGAACATAAGCTCCAAATCGGGTATTCGACCAGGATACCTCCTCAGCAATTGCAAAATACCCCATATGGTGAACTTGTCCCTAGTTTGTATTGACTTCCTATACTTCTCCACATAAGCTTTGCCTTTGATGATCACTAGGCGAAAATGGGCGGTCGGTTTCGCCCTCTCCACCATGTCCCTCGTGATTCCTGAGTCCTTCCACGGACGCAGATCTTCGTGGATCCACCGGAAATAATCTGGGCAATCGGGTTCGGTTGATGGGTCTTGCGGCGAAAACGAGGTCGGATAGTTTGTTCGGCAGGTTTGGGTCTGGTTTTCGGAGCTGCAATTCAGTGGGAATTCGAGCTTCTTCGGTTGGAGATTAAGCTGGTTCTTATCCGAGATGACTATACTTTGATTACTTGGATTACCCACAGAGATTGTAGACTGAAACTAAGAAAAATTTCATTAGACAATTGTCCAGCAAAAATAGACACGTATGTAGTTTGAAGTTCCAATATTTAAAGTATATACAATTAATATAAATATACTAAATCGCTCGCTTCCTAAAAGTACTTCAAAATTAATTGTGACTTTCTCAATAAGCCTGGAACCAGAAATTCGATAAAGCAAGTATGAGAAAAGAAAGTGAACAATTGGAGTGCAAAGGATACCAAAAAGTTTAAGATTGAGTTTAGATAAAGTAGCTAGGATCGATACAAAGTAACTAGAAACACCAAAAGAAAGAACGAGAAATTACCGTATCAATCTTCAAAGTGAAGTTGAAAGCAAGAGCAACAAGGATCAACAAGAAGAAGAACAACAAAGGAACCACAGAGGAGGGTCCCTTCTTAAGCGGAGGACACCAAAACGCCGTCCTTCCAGCGAAGCGACTGGCGAGGCCCGTGGTCCGCAAGACGGTGCTTGGTAATCTTTGCATGGCGTGCGTCTGATTTCTTGAGGACTTTGTGATTCACTGGCTATGGGATGAGAGAGAGAGAGAGAGAGAGAGAGAGAGAGAGAGAGAGAGAGAGCAGCAGCCCAATTTCTTGCTGAAGCTTGTGTTTCGCTTTGGATGGTTGGCTTAATTCTTCGTTGGGATGGGCAAAATTGTGCTTTTGAATGGCAAGTTGGAGAATGCGTGGGATCGCATCTTCTTAGTCCATCATTATTTTTTTAATCTTCGATTGATGACTCGCTTGTGATATTTTAACTTCTCTGATTTTTAATTACTGGTGGAACCTGGCCTGGTTTTCAAGATATGAGAAGTCAAGCACATGCCCTACAGTACAATTTTCTCCAACCCTGGAGGCATGATTCCCCCCTGGACATTCGGCAAATGTACAAAGAAATGGGGGTTTCATCTATTCTCGATCCCACGGAGAAGCATGATTAGCGAAGGAGCGGTCCTTTCATTGGTTTGGATTCTAAGTCAACCGTACAATTTACAGAATTAATTTTTCAAATTTGATTAAATTTGTAATGTGATCCTTTGATTTCTAATTTATTCGATATGATCCCTAAATTTTAACTAAATATGTAATATCACCATTGAACTTTCAATATGTTCAATGTAATTCCTTAATTTTTTGTACATGTTCAAATTAGTTCCTAAATTACATGAAAGTGCTTAATGTTATCATTGAATTTAAATTAATGGAAAGATAACATTGGACATTTTTATATATCATAGGAAATAGTTTAAACATTTAACAAAAGTTTAGGGATCATATCGAACAAAATAAAAATTCAGGGAACATTGTAAATTGAGCTAAAATTCAAGAATCACATTAAACAAATTAAAATGTTCATATTATATATTAGATCAAAGCTTAAAGATCATTTATGTCATTATCCCTATTAAGACTTGTTCAGTGTGTTGCACAATTGATTGGGAAGTTATAAAAAACTCTCCTTATTTTAGCAACTGCCTTTGTCTCGCTACGTCTAGCCATTGCATTCTGTCGTTACCTTTGACTCTTACCTCTGGGGATGATCGGTTCTAGGGTGGGTAGGTTCTACACCTGAAACTTGAAACATATCCTATTATAATTGGTTATTCTTTTTTGGACTCTGTATTCTATCTTGTTCGCACTGGAACCTGTTTTGGAATCTATTTTGTTTTTCCAGTCCTATTTCAAGGTCTAGCAGTTTGCATTAGACCCTATTTTACAACCACTTGATATTATAAACAACTTTGAATTTTACATAAACATGCAAGAAAACAACAACGTAATCTTCCTAGTTTGTATTGAAATATTAAGCATGAATAATCAATAAGTATATGATTTTTTTTACTAAACAAAAAATTAATGATTCACAAGGCTAATTATCATAAACAAACATCACAAAGCAAATACAAAAATCCTAACATTGCATAAACATTAGCACCAAACATGGATCTATTGTTAGCCTCATTCCAACAATTACTACAGGAAGCTATAATGGTTAACAAATCTTTAGTACAAGCATAACTCCTCTAAAAGTGAAATTAGGTTAGTCACTCCACATGGCACAAAATGTCTAATAAAGACTTGAAATTCATACATAAAGAAAAATCAACAAGACCGAGTGAGTTAAGATCATGCAAAGAGAGAGACTAGGAGGGAGGGAAGGGGGAGAGAGAGAGTTGACTAAGTGAGTTCTATTTATTTTTTTAACCTTAATAAAAACAGGTTCCAAAACCGATCCAAGTGAGCTTTTCCTTGAAATCGGAAACTGGATCAATTCCAGTCGGTTCTCAAAAAATGAAACCAATTCTCAGACCAGTTCAAATAGGAACCTGTTTTCGGAACTACTTTCCGAGCAGTCTAGATTGGTTTTTGAGTAAACCCGGTTCGGGTGCACACCCTACTCACCCCTGCCACATGAGTCTTGTAACTACCTGCAATGATGGTGGAGGACCAGATCTCTCTCTCTCTCTCTCACTGCATTTCCTCAAAGGTTCTCAATGTATTGTTGACCTCTACCTTTCTTGACAAAGACGTCTCTTGGGGGGTACGGCTATGATGGCGGAAGAGGAGAATGGCAATTAGAGCCGGGTTAAGGTGTTAGGATCATTCTAATTAAAATGTTTGTTTTTGAAAGGTAGAGCAATTTAGAAAAATTACAAGGATTATTTGGGGAAAAATGGATGATTTTGTGAATAAGTCTAGAATGTTGAATGATGAGAGATGCAATATTTTAGTATTAAACCCTGTATTTGTTAAATAAAGGAAACAATGAAGCATCTGGCTACCCAGTCAGATACTTCATTTTAGCACAAGCGGTTGTTACCTTGTATTTTTAGTACAAGTGAGTGGCTAACTCTCCAAGTGTGGGCCATTGACCCTGGGCCTTGCCCATTTTGGGCCCTTTAGGGTCACACGATATTCACGAGACATAACATACTTAGGAATTGGGCTTGCCTTTGGAATTGGCCTTCAGTAGAACATTGGCCCGATCAAATTTATCCTCATCAATATGCTATTGCTTGCTTCCAAGTTAATTCCAGTAGGGCGATGAAAGAGCATTTTTTTTTCTTTCATCCGTCTGCAAAAGGCGGTGAAAAATATTTCCTAAGGAATGAAAAGAGTTATAACTTTTTTTAGTTAATGAAATCTCTATAAGTTATTTCAAAAAAGAAGAAGAAACATTAAACTGAATGAGATTTTTGTCAACTCCTTCCCATTAATTCTGACTTTTCCTCATCATTCCAATATCTCTAGTCCCTGTTGAACAAGTGGATTATTTCTCCCGGTGCAGCTTATAAAAATTTGAATTGTTTGAGAATTGAGTAAGCTTTAGGAAATAGTGCAAAGGAAACAAAAATGCATTCGTTCGTTGACAAATTGCATTCATTTGTAAGTAGGTTGACCAGCTATTGATCATCGCCTTGATAAGTTATTACCTCGCCAACTAGCTAATCAGACGCAAGAAAATTATTTTAGATACAACAAGGAGGGTAAAAAGAACTTTGTCCTAGCAACCTTTGATCACATAATAACAATATCTTTATAGACCAAATCCCAAAGGATATACCAACTTATACCTAAGGATAGATAACTCTACTTTTTAAACAAAAAAAAAGAAAAAATGCACAAAGCTTTGCTCAAGGGAAGAAAATATCCATCGACTTGTACCCTTGGAACAAAAAAAACATCACTTTTCATACAACCCCAAAAGAGTACGAGTTTTTCTTTGAGGGGCAAAAACATCCACTATTGACTTTATTCCATTGAACTACATTTATTTGGCATTTTTTGTGGCTAATGACAGTGATGTGACATGTCAATTAAGTGAAAAAGCGCTGTTCCACTTTGATTATAATGGATTATTTACTAAGTTCATTGCAAAATCCGTGACTTGTCACCCTATTTACAAATTCCAAACACTAATCAAACTTCACAATTTACTCGAACTCCACAAACTAGCTCCAAAACAATGATCTGAAATCCAAATTTGCGAACTTGGTTTGGGGGAAAATTCCTAGCCATTTAATCTGTGAATTCAATTTGGAATTAGACTCCGTGGTCTCTTTGTTATTTGAAAGTAATGAACCACCGCCTCACTCAAATTACATCATTTTTTAAAAATATCCATGGTGCCCTGTTGGCTTAGCTCAAATTACATCATTTTTTTAAAACATCCATGGTGCCCTGTTGGCTTAGCTGATTTGTCCATTTTACTCGTCACCATAGTTAGCCACGTTGGATGCTACATAAGATTTTTGCGATGAAAAGGTAATGGTCCATATTTTCGTTGCTCGAGTAAAAGTTTGCACTATTCTCTTAAATTGTATGAAAAGCGAAATTATTGTTGCCCAGCAATCCATGCTTTTTTCACCCCCTCATTTGGCCAATCTTAATACGCGTTACACGGCCAACGCAGAAGATCTTTATGTTCGCCGAAAATGGAATTAGTAAAAAATTCACAGAAACTCGCAGACCAGTTCTTCAAGTCGTGGATCAATTAAACAAGCAACTTCTCCACATGGGAACAAATTCAAGCATCAGATTTTCGTCTGTGGCGCGTTCTTGCTGAGTCCTTTCACCATCACGTTCGCTGTCTAGCGATTGAACGCCCAGCATTTTCACATTGACAGATCACAAAACTAATATCAATCTATTCTAGAGCGCACTACTTTCATTAAGTCTCTAATGGAGGAGCCGCCACACATGCTCGCCATGAAAACCAAAACCGACGACCACGCTCTGCGTGTAGAAAAGATTGAGCAACAAAAAAATTGAATTAAGCCAAGCAGCAAGCTCCGATATTAAACTGATTGATCTGGGCAGAGTCGACTCAAACCCGTCAATTCCAGGAGGGTAACAAGGCGACATTGAATCAGTGACAATGGTTTTTTTTTGGCTTGGAAGTGTGAAAAGAAAAGAGATAATCAATAGAAGAGTTGGAAGAACGGGCATGAGTATGCTTCTTCCAAAATCGGTGAGGCCAGCACGTTGACCTCCTCTCAAGATTCAGCCCTCGAAGGTTTCCATGAACAACCGTCTTCTCACATCATATTCACCTATAAGATTATAAACTATGCGATCCTATTCCCCCCCTCAGCACAAACCCTCGGTTTGCTTCGTGTCCCTCTTGTTTCGACCTTCACAGCACCCTCGCTGTGAGCCTTCGATGGCACAAGTACGTGACAGGTTCTCATGTTTCCTCTTCATCTAGCACTTTTCCTTCCCTAGACGAGTTGTTATCAATTCAATGCCAGTAGTATAGTCTTGCCTCCCTCCGGTCATGAAAACCAGAGAGATTCAATTCTTGATACCAAGTCATTTCTGTTTGTAAGCAATGCTTTCCTGAACGCATCAGAATTTGTTTTATCTTTTTATAGAAAATGGTTGTCAGGCTCTGGACTATGAACGGTGAGAAGATGAAGCAGAAAGCCATCAAAGCCGTCGCAGATGTTTTGGTACCAATAAGAGTTCATCATGTAAATTACCAAAGAAACTCATCTGTGTTGTTCATGCAAGAAGAATGCCTCAAAGGATATGACTATGTGGTGCGACATCAATTTTGAGCTTTGAGTTCAGTTGGAATTGAGCTTTCTTTTGTTCCCTTGAAACCAATCTTTCAGGAGTAGATTCCATAGCAGCGAATTTGAAGGAGCAAACGCTGACTGTGATAGGTGACATGGACTCCATGGCTGTAGCAAAGAAGCTGAAGAAAATTGGAAAAGTGGATATACTATCCGTTGGCCCAGATACAGAAGAAAAAAAGGAAGAAAAAAAGGAGGAGAATAAAGATGGTGAAAAGAAATTTAAAAAAAGAAAAACACATCATCCTCTTCAATTCTTACAAAAAACAAAAAAGGAATGTGCAATTACTCGTAAATAAAGTATTATGCAGCATTTTTAGCAACTACGTCTTTACTCAAGTGAAAATTTTAAATAAGGGCCCGAAGTGTCTCCATTTTTTTAAATAAGAGTCTGAAGTGAACATTGTTTAAAATAAGGGTTTGAAGTGCTCTCATTTTTCTCAAATAAAGACTTGAAGTGGACTATATTTCAAATAAGGACATAAATTGTCCATACCAATCTAAAAAAAGTACGTGGACTCATTGAACATCAAGGGCAATTTTGTCTTTTAAAATTTTTAATTTTTTCCTTTCTTCTTTCTTTTTTTCTTTTCATAAAAAATAAAAAAAACTTTTAGAAAAAGGAAAATGTAGGCGGGAGGGACCGCTATGGCTGCCGCCCCATCGTCGTTGGGGCGGCGGCAAAGGCCGACGGGGTTGCCTATGCTTGGGTGAGGCCGGCGACCCTCATCGACTAGAGGCGAGGGCCATAAGTGGGAGAGGGCGGGCAACCCTCACTAGCTATGAGGTAGCGGTCACAGGCACCTGTGTTTTTCCTTGTTTTTTAAAATTTTGTTTAATTTAGTTTAAATTTGATTTGTGTTTGGATGAAAATGTCCCCAACTGTCGACGAGGTTAGGCCCTTATTTGAAATAATATCTATTTTGGGCCTTTATTTGAGAAAACAAAAGTATTTTGGGCCATAATTTGGAATTTTCCTTTTACTCAATAACTTTTTTTCGATAATACCTTACAGTTAAGGGGTATATATATCCCAACTATACATATATATATATATATATATATATATATATATATATATATATATATATATATATATATCAAAGTATTAAATAATATCAACCATATCTAATAATATCTCTAATATCCATAAATATACTAGCATCATCTTTGTTGTCATGAGGATCGACTTCTTCATCCAAATCCAAACGTTGTTAGATGGAATTCCCCAGCCATAGTCACACGCACTCTGTCATATCTTGCTTCTCCATATCAAGTTGTCAATCTTCAAACTCATCTGAGTAATTGCAACGGTGGAGGGTGGTGGGCAAGGTCACGGGTGCATGCACAGCGGTGGGGAGAGAGAAAAGGGGAGAGTAAAGAGGTGGGGCGTCTATGTTGCTGTTGTAATAATTCGGTATTTCTATCACTGTGACACTCGAGGACATGCCTCAAGCCAATATAGGGGCAATCTCTTTAATACACGATGTTCTTCAATCTCAATTATCTAAAAAATTTTAGCACTTCTCATTTACTCTCAATTGGATCACCTACACTTCCCGGTGATGTTCTTTGCCTCATACATTGAATAGAACTTTCCGTTGCCAAATGTTGTAGATAATACTTCGGCTCTTAGCCTATTGCCATCGGCTCTCCTCCTTTTTATTCTTTAGTTGTCACACCCAAAACCTACAGGGGTAATACGACCGTCCTTCCACCCGAAGGACGCATCCTCAAACCATATCCAAAGTTCACTTCTAAAGATCCCCATCGATAGCACTCTTTGACCTACTAGCTGCTAATCAAAGGACCTGAAAGGTTTGGAAATAGAGGGGTGAGCAACCACAAGTTCAGTGAGTAGTACATATCTTCTAAGCAGATCGAGTAGTCACTATGCATATATATAAGTATAAAGCACTATCGAAAAATCATAATCCAACTCATTAAATATACATATCAAATCAAGAATGAATCGTTCATTTCAACAAAACTTTATACAAATCGGAAATACACATTTAAATCCACCGTCACGATTCAAATATCAATGGTCAAGTCCATTTATTAATCTCTATCAAAAACTACATCAATGGTCTATCTATTGATCCATCTCATATCAAAACACACGTTGATGGTCCATCCATCGACCAATCTTTTGCTCAATACCTAACCATGGTCACAACACAACGCCTTGTGACAAGGTGACCAAGATTCCACCATTGGCATGGTCTCCACCTACAAAGTCGGTGGCTCAGCCCAGAAGGATATCCTAAACTTGGTATGCATACCCCCAAAAACCTCTCACCGGGTTCACAGCCATATTGAGTATAAACAACCATCCATTTCTCAAATCATCATAAACCTTTCCCTAAATCAGTCGCAAAGCAATTTCATATATATTTCTCCCCAAACTTTGTATAACACGCTTTTCAAACATCCACAATCAACCAAAGAGTAGCAATTGCTCGATCTGGCTTTTATGCAATAAAAATGCTCTTCTCCATTCAATATATATACTTCAAGACATGATTTTACAAAACCAAAGAAGATATAGTACTACTCACCTTGTTGTCTACGACCAAACAACAAACGATACTCGTATTGTCGAACTCACGACCCTATCAAATAACTGAGGAATAATGTTAAAATCAAAATAAAATTCTATCTCAATTACGAAACGACTAAACTACGCCTTAACTCTCACAAAAGGACTCCTACGAGCGATTGTTCAAGCCATTCACAACACGGAGTTTAAGCGCAAAACTTAATCACGCATTAACTTTCTCCTCTGAACTCCAATCCAAACGTACTTATAGTCAATAGAATGTCTTTCAAACATACTACAAGAATCCCAACTTGGCCATCCCAAAATCAAGCTGAAAAATGACAAAATATGGGTCCAAAGCTGTTGGACACATACTGTTTACTGCACACGAGAAACTTCGAAATTTTGTTTCGGACAAACCATAAACTCAAATCACGATCCATAAAATTCCACAGCTCCACAACACCTTAAACTATCATTCCTACAAAAATACGCGGCTCAACAACTCCAAAATCGGACTTTGCCGCTCGATTTTCCCAAAATTCCGAATTTCAAACCCTAACTCTGAAACTACTCTGATTGGAAGAACGAAGGGTGCGATCACTTACCGGGCATTGTAAATAAGCTCGGTGAGTTGCCCGTAGCGTGAACACACAAAGCCCTCTCTTCTTATTCTTCCTTCTCTTTCTTCTTCTTCTTCTTTCTTCTTCTTTCCTCTTTTCTTCTACTGCTCGAGCGTGGGCTTCCTTTTCATTTTTATCTCTTCTCCTTTTTGTTTTCTTTTTGTTTTCTTTATTTAAAGTGGGTCCCACTACATTTTCTTTGACCTAATAAAAAAATCTTAAATATTACATTCTACCCTCCTTATAAAAATTTCGTCCTCGAAATTTAGAAATACGTCAATCGACAAACTTATGAGAATATCCGTGTCTTTCATTTTTAAACTCCCAAATAGCTTCCTGCTATTAGATCTTCATATATATTCTCGGTATCTTTTCGTTGAGGATGCGTCTCATCACCAACCAGAAATTCATGAATTACTCCATGCTTCAATCCTGCTACAACTTGGGCTTTTTTTTTCTTCTAGCTTCTAAAGGCTTACCGCTTCTACCAAGCTCACTTAACAAGGCTATGCAAGGTAGAGTGTTCGGTTTGCAGCCATACCTTTCCATCTACTTAAGCAGCTTTCTAGCTTGATCTACTTTTACTTACTCAACAAAACCCGACGATAATAATGGTATATGTCACACATTTGGGATACAACCCTTCAAGGACATCTCGTTCACTATTTCCTTTGCCTTGCAAGATTCCCCTCCTTACAAAATGAATGAACCATGGCACTATGTATCACTTTGCCAATTGGAAACCTCTCTGTTTTGCCTCCCTCAAAATTCAAGAGCCTCATCTCCATGACCATGCTTGGCAAGCACATTGACCAGATGATCATAAGTAATCTTGGTTTGGTAATAAATTACCCACTTACCATTTGTTTTTTTTTTTTTTTTTGCAGCATATCCCTCACTTCTTCATCCCTTCTCCTTACATAGAAAATCCATGACAGGGTAGCAAATGACCTTATTTGAAGGCATTTTCACTTGGGCTTTTTTTTTGCAGCATATCCCTCACTTCTTCATCCCTTCTCCTTACATAGAAAATCCATGACAGGGTAGCAACTGACCTTATTTGAAGCCACATAAAGTGGCTGATCTGATGGACATTGAAGCTACAAAATGGAATATATCATTAATTAAAACTATGTTTGACGAACCGACGGTGACAGAGATCCTAGCCTTTCCTATCGGACTACTGACTTCAGAGGATAAATTAGTCTGGACCAACAACAAATTATGGACATACACGATCAAGAGTGGATACATTAGCAATAGAGTTTCAACAACCAGTGCCCTCACAACAATAGCATCATCTTCTTACTAGGCCAAAACAAAATTGTGGAAATATATATATGGAAAGCACGAATACCCACCAAAATCAAAATCTTCCTAGGGAACACATGTCATAACGCCTTACCTACTCTGGACAACCTATATAGAAGAATGATCATACCTGAACTAGTATGCCTAATTTGCAAATAGGAACCAAAAACGGTAGAGCACACACTGTTGCTATACCCGTGGACATCCCAATTGCGGCGAGAGAATTCCCTGCATATTAACATCAAAATAACGGGTTTAACTCGATTTGATGAGTGGTTAATTAAGCTGAAAGAAGACTCTTGACTCTCACCTCAGTTTGAATTGGTAGCGACGACCCTATGGTGCATCTAGATGGACCGGAGCAACGCCATCTTTAGAAAGACGCCCCTCAAGTAGTAGCAAGCAAAAGACAGAGCAACAGCTCTATTTGAGAACTTCAAGATCTGGAACCAGAAAGCAAAAGCAGGGAAAGAAGATGTAGATCTAACCCAAAGATGGCGGAAACCAAACTTAGGAGTCTTAAAGGTAAACATAGATGCAGCGTTCGCGCGCGCTCCCGAAGAACCAGCTTCAACCTTGACGAACAGAGGAGGGAACAGAGGAGAAAACTTAGCTGCCATAGCTTGCATTGTCCAACATTCTTGTGGCCGGCTTCTGGATGGTTTCTCCATATCGGTGGTTGCTGGTTCGCCTGAGCAAGTTGAGACGTGGGCATTGGTTGAAACCTTACATTTTCTCCTCCCCAAATCTGACTTCTGTTTGCAACTTGAGTCAGATTGTCTTGTACTTGAGAGAGAGAGAGAGAGAGAGAGAGAGAGAGAGATTGAAAAGGGAACAAGCAACTGGTTAAGCTAGGAAAATGTACAAAGAAAGTCTTAAACTTATTGTACTTGTGTCAATTCAATTATAAACCTTTTTAGTTATGCCAATTTAAGTTATAAACCTTTTTACGTTTTGCCAATTGATTCTATCTGACCAATTTAGGTGGAGAATTGCTAATATGAATATCGGTGGTCCTACATGACACGATTGAAGTTGGCGTGGACATTTCTTTAATAATTTTAATAACTCTAAAAATTTAAATAATTTTTTGGTTTTTTTCATTTCTTCTCTTATCTTTAATTTTTTTTTAAATAAAATAAAATTGAGGGCTGACAACCCCCACTAACACTAGTTGAGGACTATGATGCTTTTGCCAACCAAAGCGAGGGCACCTAGCCCCTTGCCCAGATTTGGCGAGGGTTGCTACACCATTGCTAGATCTAGGCCAGGTGAGTGGTCTTGTCAGTCCCAAGCAAGGTTGTGACACCCACATCTAATGAGGGCATTGCAGCCATCACCCAGAGCCGATAAGAGTTGCCGTGAGTTAGCAAGGGATGGTCAGCCACCCTTGCCAGTCCTTAGTCTAAAAAGAAAAGAAAAGAAAAACTAAAAGAATTATAAAAAAAATACTTAAAAGATGTTCACGTCAACGCCGGTTATATCATGTAAAACGGTTAGTGTCCATATCAGCGATTCTAGTCTTAATTGATCGCGTGGATTCAACTGACAAAACATGAAAATGTTTAAAATTAAATTGGTACAATTAAAAGTTTATGACTAAATTAATATAAGTGGAATCATTTTTTGATTTTTTGGGTACTTTTTCCAGTTAAATCATTAACAAGTTTTTTTTTTTTTTTTTTTGGTAAGGGTAAATGATATTATAGCTTTGAACAAATATACAAGAATAAGAACCGGCTCCTAATTACGCTATCAGAGCAAAGCAGAGAGAGTGGAAGGGAGCCGAAGCAAGAGGAAAACAGAAGATACAAACAACAAAAGGGACCAAAAGGTCAGCGAAAGCACAAGGTGCCAAACAAAAAGAAGACCCTCAAACGCCAAGAAGACGGCCAAATTTGACAGAATACGCCAGACTGGAGCAAAGCAGGATCTGGATAGGGAGATTAAGTAGTTTCCTCTCGATCACCGAAGATGGTTGGATTGAAGACCCAATTTCTCTGCAGTCTTCTATTCCTTGGGATATCCGGGATAAAGGAGAATGTTGCAGCATTAACAAGTATTTTCTACATTAGCTAGCGGAAAAATTTATCAGCATCGAGAGGTTCAAGTAGTTTTTTTAATTTATCCATAGCGGGTAACTTAAAAGACTGACAGAAAAGGCATTCTATATGGTCAGTACTTTATTCATGTGTACTACTAAGTTTCCAGTAAAGCAAGTATTTCTATACCTATGATCGGTAACGTTCAATGGCGTTGAGTAACTTTTCTACTTAACATAAAGTAATTTTGAACATCTCTCTTTTTTCCTCCGCTAAGTGAGAAAGTCTTCTACTAAGATCAAGCAGAAGCAGGAGATAAAGCCTCCTACAAATCCAGGCTATTTAAATCACAAGTAAGGTTTAGACTTGGCACCCCGACTGATTTTCATATGAAGTTTTGCACTGCTCATTCCAAGAAAGCATGTCAATCCTCCCCTCCAATTTGAACAACAAGGGCCACCTCAACCTGATAAACTTAAGCTCGCGGCGGTCTAGAATTACCCAAAATTATAGTATTGGTCCCTATCGTGACGCGTGGTAGGTCAGATGCTACCCTATCATCGGAGGCTGGACGAATGTATCATGTGCTGGATAAGTTTGATCATTATTTTTTCTCATTTTTTATAGGGACGAGTTCGGCAAAACGTGACTCCAACCTGTACAAAATTCAAGATGTCTATCTGTATGAAATCAAAAATCTCCCGCTTGCATATATAGATTATAAGCACATCGTGAGATATATCACCTATATGATTAAAAACACCCCGGGAGCCACATTAATGATAAGAAATATACAGGAGAAAAATCTTCTGGTCAACCAAGATCTCAATTTCTTTATTTATGTATATAGTTTTTCTGAGTATTCTCATATCATGAGGTTGAGAAAGAAATAGATGCACGAGGTGTGCTATTCCTTGACGAAATCGCTAGAAGTATAATAATGTGGCAAAGAGATCATCTGAGTCATTTGGCTTTGATACAACGAATGAAACTGCAAACCCTCTTTATTATTTTTTTAGTTCTCTATTTTATATTTAGTTGCTTGATCTATTTACTTATTTTTGTTGCTCAATAAGGTATTGGACCGTGCCCGATTGATATATGTTGGCTATTTAAAGAGAACAATAAAATACTGGCCTGTGATGTCTCTCGGGAATAATTCAGTTAATATAATGAGGAAGAAGAGTATGATGTGTTGTTGTGGGGTATAAGGAGAAAAGATAAGCATGGACCGAAGACGAAGGCGTGCGCATTGGGTTATTCGCAGACAAAGCATGTTTTTTTATTTGAAAAGTATATATTATATAAAATAGGAATTGCATAAACCTCATTCGTTTTTTTTTTCCTGATTCTATATATGTGACAACTATGTTAGTCATCATATTATTAATCATTAGATTGATATGATGGTTTGCTTGCACGACGTCATTTCCGCAATTGACATATTAATATCAACGTAACGGTTCTTATCTAGTCGTGGAATCTATATTATTAATTTGAAACCAGTAACAAGACAAAGTTATTGAGCACTGATTTCATTGTGTTTTTTATAGTTTGGCTTGGAATTGAGTTGGGTTGAGAGTTTTCCTAACCGATAAATTTGCTGCTCGAATAAAGTAAGTGTTAATTGAGAACCCCGAAAATCCCTACTAGCTCCTTGTAAAAAGCAACACATGCTTTACGGGCCAAATTATAGTTGCGCCAATGGAAAATCATGAAGAGGAACACAGATCCGGGCATGTTAGCATACTGATCTAGAGCCACTCAATCTTAGTGAAAAAACTTAGTAAGCCGTACAGATGAGACCCCTATGAGTACATTAACTCCCGTTACGCTTTGCATCTCGCACACGTTACTCTTGCATTCTAACAATCATTCTTATAATCATATGGATAGGCTTGTCCATGAATTGACGTCACTGCAGATTAACTATGTATTTGGTGTTGGAGTTTTGTTTGTTAAAACAAAAATGAGTGTCTTTTACCTTGTCCCACATGGGAAAGGTGGGAAAAAGTAAACCAGTTTAAAAGCGTGGGATTTACTTTATACATTTAAAGTAATGATTGGGTGGGGCTAGACCCCACCATACCCGCGTGCGGGTGCGCGATTAGCACTTTGCACGCTTGCGCGTTCGCGGTTTAATTAGCACTAATCCCTCTATTATTTATTTTATTTTTGTTTTGAGAATTTCCGGAAATAAAATATAAAATGAAAATTCGAAATTTTATTTATTAAATAAATAAATAAATAATTATTAATTATTATTCCGAATTTAATCGTGTCTTTTCATTTGCATATGATACCCGTTCGATTGCAACCTTTCACGAAGGGTTGCATTGGTTCGGTTTTAATTTCTTACGAATAGACACCTTTGTTCAATTGAACAAATTTCGAAAGGATGTGTTTTTCATTTCGCAACTTTTCACGAAGAGTTGTCTTCGTTTTCTAAGACTAGTTTATATATATACTTGTCGGATTGAGAAAGAAGTCTGGTGATTTTTTCTTCTTTTCGAGTTTTTCTTTCGAAAATACGACAGCCATTCTTTCAATTGTTTCCTAGAGAGATCCCGGAGAAATACTAGAATTGCTATCTAGTATTCTCAAATTGAGACTTTGTTGTATCCTGGAGGATATTTTGCCGGTGACCATTAGCAACTTTGTGGGGCAAATAAATCCTTAAAGAAAGTGATATCACGCCTCAAAGTCCGACTCGAGTACTCAAAAGATCCGTCTTCATTGTTCTACCCAATTCGAAGCAGTATTTTCCCAACATTTGGTTTATTACCTTGAATTTTTGGTGTTTTAGTCAGGTGGACAAATTCAATGTTAAACATCTTAAATATGAAAAGACGCGAAACGTGTTTCTTATCTCGATTGCCAGTGATTTATTATATTTTAGGTTTGATCGAGTCACGACTTGAGCAGCACATATCCGACAGTACATTCTAAAAACAGTGCTGACGTATAGAACAGTGAACCACATGTAGAAAAAGACCAATGAGGTTCAAACGCTATTGGCCTCTTGATTCCAATAGCGATGAGATCGAAGTCAAGCTTCCCCTTATGGTAGTGGTCGGGACTTCATTAATCATTATGTATCGAATCGGAGAGAGAAGAAAGAGAGAAAGAGAGAAGGTTATGGAGGGTGGCGTGAGCGGTGGAAAATACATGAACTGTGAGATTAAGGTCAAGCTACTTCCCTCTCTTTAACTCAACTTTAGTAAAGTATTCAACTCGTGCGATCGATTTTTTTCTTTTTTCCTAATGCACATCCTTATATTATATATATATATATAAGGAAAGGTTTTGAAAAAAAAAATTAATTGAAATACCAAGTTGAGCAATGATAATAACTACTTTGTCATGTGTTAAGCCAAAATGATCTACAGACGTTTTGAATATATATAAGCACTAGACGTTTAATCCACAATGTTACACTGATAGATAGGTCTCCTCAGATCTCAAACTGACACGAAACATTGAAGTTGTGTTGGTGCAAATAAGCCACAACATAATAGCCCCAGTGAGGCTGCCACATTTCACCTTTCAAGAAAGAGCTTTACGGTGGACCTATAATTAGAAAATACATAAGATTTAACAGCCCTAGAGAATACCGGGAGTCACGAACATAATAGACATAAAAGAAAATGCCAAGAATAAAACTCATGTATGAAATTATTAGACAAATGGTTTCCTTTAAAAGGTTAAATTTTTAGGAAACGGTCGATTGTGTTACTATCTAATGAGTTTGTATCTTGAAGATCAGTTTCAATCCGCTGACCTAAATCACTATAATGAGACTGACAACGGACCATTTTCCGAAGGATAGAAGAATTTTACTACTTGCTTCATTATTGGTGGCTTAACAAATCAATGGTTCTAAAATAACCGGACAGTAGTGTTCTTAATGCTGAATAGATAATGCACGGCAGTCATCGACTTAGGAGGCTTATCAGTAAAGTCGATTAGCATCACATTCGGCCCCTGCTCGCACACTTGAGCGTGGCCAGATTCTCTATCTGGATAAGCCCCCTACTAATTAAACAAGAAAAAGGTCAGATCTGAAAGCAGCCAATGCTATAAGACCCAAAGTAAAAAGCACAAAAGCGCTAAAGTAATGTTTTGTTATGTTTGTTATATTGTTCTCCGTCACCAATGTCATCAACAGCCTCTGCATAGTGACAAGTCCAGCTTCATTTTCCGCTGAACTTTTAGACTCCACAGATCCAGAAGGTCAACAATTGGGTAACCATTAGAATACTATCATGATTGAATAAACAAAAGCGTTGAGCTCCATAATTTATGCATACATACCATAAACGTGAGGCCTCAAGCACGTTCATCGCTTTCATACCGTCTTCTCCGGAGTATTTAAACCCAAAAAAGTGCCTCCTCCTCCTATCATTTCTGGAACACTTGAAAGGGTCGTAAGAGTTCTCAAAGAAAAACAAAGTTCAGTGGATGAGATGGCCAAGATTCATTCTGTAGTGCTGATTGCTACACCTGATGCTTCTTGTTCTCCATATATGACTCCAGAGAGAGAAGTCTTTACGGTGTGGATGAAGTCACTCATCATGCAAGGAAATGGATGCACCGTCTTCAATCAGAATGGCGAGATCGTTTACCATATAGATAACTACGAAAAGAAGGGTAACAGAAAAGTTCTTCTCATGGATTTACGTGGAAAAGTTCTCTTCACTATAATTCAAAAGGTATAGGCTATGTTTCTTCTCACTTACAAGT
This sequence comes from Eucalyptus sp. ANBG9806169, assembly GCA_014182395.1. Lineage (NCBI taxonomy): Eukaryota > Viridiplantae > Streptophyta > Magnoliopsida > Myrtales > Myrtaceae > Eucalyptus > Eucalyptus sp. ANBG9806169. The sequence continues at coordinate 25,930,558 of CM024576.1, forward strand.
CGACTAGATAACTTCAATTACTATGTGAACTATAGGACTGTGGGCTAATGACGAATGTCAATGCAGAAACTTCGAGTTTTTGGGCGCTGGGAGGGCTACAAATGTGACGAACAAGATGTGAACGATGGAAAACTTTGGTTTCGCGTAAAAAAAGGTTGTTCCATCTTTAAAAGTAGATTGTCCTGCCAGGTTTCTGTGCACTGCGGTAAGGCTCAGACATTCTTTAACATAGAGAGTGTGGCTGGTAAATCAGAGTTCAGAATAGTCGACAGAACAGGAGGTCTGATTGCAGAGGTTAGCTTCTTCAAACATATGAACATCTTAATCTAAGTCCAGCTGCTTCTTATTCTTTTAAACTTACTCTGTGCCTTTCTTTGGTGATTTTCAGGGAAAGAGGAAGCAGTCATCTTCTGGAGTATACCTAGGAAATGATGTTTTGATTTTGGCTGTGGAGCCTGAAGTTGATCATTCCCTTGTCATGGCTCTTGTCGCCGTTTACGGATCAATGCATCGGAGAATGTGATCTAGTTTTGACATAGCAAGATTGGTGAGTCCACCGGACTATGCCTTCCTTTCTTTTTTTCTTTTGGTCCTTTGAGCAGTCTTGTTGCCCAAAAATACACAAGCAAGGCAGAGTTTTCTCGTAGAATACTGTACATTTTGTTATAGACAAGAAGTAGAAAATATGAAGATGAGTCACGCTTCTGATCTCTCAGCAGATACAGTCTCTATTACTTTTAACTTTGGCAACCTCGTAATAAGATCATCTAATTCATACATCATTGCAGAAAACTCCTGAAGACAAGATATTCTCTTCGTTCGGCAACATTCCCTGCTTAAAAATTGTCTTTCAACTCAAAATGTGCGCATTTTGTGCTGTCTTTTGAAATTTCAAATAGAAACAGGAGAGCATTCCCTACTTAATTGGCCTGTCTGATTTGAACGACAAGAAATTTCAAACTAGTGCTTAACACGACTGTTGTCTTTAAGGCGACGACTCTGCAGACTGAAAAAACAATTGTTACACCGTAGAGCAGAAAAAATAAACAAAAAATCTCACTAATTAGATCATTATTATTAATTTTTTGATACCGACAAATTCAGCGAAACGTGACCCAACCTGTACAAATTCCACTTGTCTATCTTTATGAATACAAATATTCCGCCTGCAGATATAAATATAAGCACATTACATAATATTATCATGAATATAATTGAGCAACACGAGAGTCATCAATGATAAGAAATATACAGGGGAAATATCAGCTCGTCAACCATGATCTCCATTCATTCATTCATTCATTTATTTATTTTTTCTGAGTATTCTCATTTTATAGAGAGAAGCAGATCCACGAGTGCTATTCCTTTGTGACGAGTGCAATTACGTTGCAAAGAGATTATCCGAGTCATCTGGCTTTGATATAACAAATGAAACCGAAAACTCATTTGTTTTAGTTTAGTTGCTTGATCGATTTATATATTTTGTTGCTCAATAAGATAGCGGAGCGTGCACGATTGATAAATGTTGCTTTAATAAGAGAAACTAAGAAGCTGGCTTTTGATGTCTCTTGGGAATAATTAATTTATATAATGAGGAAGAGGGTATTATGTATTCTTATGGGGCATGAGAAGAAAAAAATTGGCATATTTTGTGATTTTTTGGATGTGAAAAGCATATATGTTATCGTATTAGGAATGATAAGAAAGATCTGATGGTACTTGTATTGCATGTTATTACCATTTGATGATTTAGTATCAAAATCACGCTTCTTATTTGTACGCGGAATTTACATCAATGATTTGAAACCAATAAGAAGATGAAGATAATGGCATTGGTTTCATTGTGATCTTTATAGTTTGGTTTGGATTTCGATCGAGAGTTTTCCTAATTGATAAGTTTATTATTGGGATCAAGTATTGTCTTAATCGAGAACCTTGAGAGTCCCTACTAGCTACTTGTAAAATGCAATACCTCCCTTCACTTTTTGTTGCCTCTCTCGGATCACACCAACGGAAGACTAGAGAGCCAAATCCGAATTTATTAACATACTCATCTAGAGTGCCCAATTTCACTATAGAACTTATTTAGCTGGTAAGACAAGACACTTATGAGTACATTAACTACTCCTCTTTAAGCACTAATTATCATATCTAAACTGGGGAAATTATCAAAAAAGTCTTAAACTTATTATAATTATGTCAGTTTGGTCCTCAACTTTTTTTTTTTGTCTACTAAATCCTAAACATTTTACATTTGTGCCGATTCAGTCCATTCAACTAATTTTAATAGGTCGACACTGACATGTCATCCTATATGACGCCACTGGCACTGACGTAGACAATTTTTAATAATATTCTAATATTTTTTAATTAATTTATTTATTTTATTTTTCTTTTCTTTTCTTTTTTTTCCCATCCCTTCCCTTTCTTCTTCCTCTAGCCAGCCGCCAGCTCTATTACACTTCACATCTCGCACATCATTTGTGCACCCCACAAGCATACTTATAATCATAGAGATAGGATTCTCCATCAATTATCAGCTATAAACATGTGAGTAATGTCAACTGTATATTTGGTTTCTACCTCGAATTTTTGGTGTTTCTTAATCAGGTGGATATATCTAGTGTTAACATCTAAAAAATTAGGATGATATGAAACGTGACTCTTATCTTATCAGGCCAGTTCTTTAATTTGGGTTGATCAAGTCCCAAACTTGAGCAGCACATATCGGACCATCAAGGAATGATACTAAAAACATTGCTGACCTAGACAACAGTGAACCAAATATAGAAAAAAAACCAACGAGATTCAAACGCTTTTGGCCTTTGCGCTTTGAGATTCCCAAGTGATGAGATCGAACTCAAGCCTCCCATTTGTTTAAGTTCTACGAGAGAGATAAGAATATTTCTGAATATGCACGTAGTATTGGATATCGTAAATATTCACATGGAAGTTCAAGATGAAAACAAAATGATTTACTTCTGAGGCTTATCGGCAAAGTGGATTCGCGGTCACATTTGGCCCCCGCATGCATACTCAAGCACGAAAAAGATCAGATCTGAAAGCAGACAAATGCATATAAAACTTTGTATATTAGTTAGTTGTTCTCTGTCACCAATGTCATCAACATCCTGTGCCTAATTTAATGACAAGTCCAACCTCATTTTCCTGCTGAACTATTAGACTTCCCAGATCCAGAAGGTCAACAATGGAATAACCATTATAATACTCTCATATATTGTATAAACAAAGCGTTGAGCTCCATAATTTATGCATACATGCCATAAAAAAGAAAGCCTCAACCGCGTTTGTTGCTTGAGAACCGTCTTCTCAAAGAGTATTTAAACCCGAAAAAGTGCCTCTTCCTCCTATCATTTCCGGAACACTCAAAAGGGTGTATAAGTTCTGATAGAAAAACAAAGTTCAGCGGATGAGATGACCGAGGTTAATTCTTTAGTGCCAAGTGCCACAGCTGATGCTTCTTGTTCTCCATTTATGACTCCAAAGAGAGAAACCTTCACGGCGTGGATGAAGTCCCTCGTCATGCGAGGAAATGGATGCATTGTTTTCAATCAGAATGGCATGATCGTTTATCGTATAGATAGGAATAATGGCACAACTAATCTTTGAACTTTGATCAATGTGCATTATGGTCCCTGAATTTTTAATATGTCTAATGTGGTTACTAAACTTATCCAAACGTGCAATGTGGTCTGTGAACATTTCATTGATTCGATATGATTTATAATTTTTTTGTACGTGTTCAATTTAGTCCATAAATATAAAATGTATAATACCGTTCTTTCACCAATTCAAGTTTAGGAATAATAATGAAAATTTCCATATAACTCAGAGACTAAATTTAACATGTATCAAAAGTCTAGGGATATCATCAAACAATCTAAAAATTCAGGGATCACATTGTACATTAAGTCAAAATTTAAAAACCACACTAACAAATTAAAATTTTAGAGACTACATTGCTATAGGGTAAAAAATTATGGATTATTTGTGTCATTTTTCCTTATGGGTAAATACAAAAAGAAATGTAGCAGAAAAGTTTTTTCTCATTGATATACGCTGGAAAGCTCTCTCCGCTATAATTCAAAGGGTATAGGCTATGTTTCCTTTCACTTACAAGTCGACTAGATAACTTCACTTACTATATGAACTACAGGACCGAGGCTAATGGCTAATGATAATGCAGAAACTTCGTGTTGTCGGGCATTGGGAGGACTACAAATGCAGCGAACGGGGTGCAAATGATGGAAAACTTTGGTTTTGCGTCAAAAAAGGTCGTTCCATCTTTAAACGGAGATTGTCCTGCCAAGTTTCTGTGCACTGCAGTAAGGCTCAGACATTCTTTAACACAGAATGTGGCTGGTAAATCAGAGTTCAGAATAGTCGACAGAACAGGAGGTCTGACTGCAGAGGTTAGCCTCTTCATAGTCCAGGTACTTCATTTTCTCTTAAACTAGTACTGTGCCTCTCTTTGGTGATTTTCCAGGGAAAGAGGAAGCAGTCATCTTCTGGAGTATACTTATGAGATGATGTTTTAACTTTGGCTGTGGAGCCTTGAGTTGATCTTCCCTAGTCGTGGCTCTTGTCACTGTTTACAGATCCATCAGAGAATGCGATCTAATCTTGGCATGGCGAGAGCGGCGAGTCCCCCACGCTATTTGTTCCATTTTTTTGTTTTTTTTTTTTGTTTTTGGAGGGACCAATGAGCAGTCTTTTTCCCTAGTAAAACACCAGCAAGGCAGAGTGTTCTTGTAGAATACTGTACATTTCATGACAACATAAGAAGTGGAAAATATGAAAATGAGTCACGCGTGTGATCTCTCAGCATATACACTATCTCTTACACTTTTAACTCAAGCCAACTGGTAATATCATCTAATTTCATACAACATTGCTGATACTCCTGAAGACAAGATATTTTCTTCATTCAGACATTTCAAGCTGTCTTTTTAAAATGCAAATAGGAAAATGAGAGGCATTCCCTAATTCCTTGACTTGTCTCTGATCTGAACGACAACAAAATTTCAAATTAGTGCTTAACATGACTGTTTTCATTAGGGTGATGACTGCACACCGAAAAATAACAGATGAACTGTAGAGCAGAAACAAACAGGAAAAGCCTCACATAGTTTGTGAGTAGATGGGGCATGAAAAGATTCCTACTTCAGTTTTTGCAGCAATCTACTAGCTTAGAATTTAGATATGTCCTCCGTGTTGTGCCATTAGCTTCAACCATAACAATTTATTGTAAAAGATGATAGTCTCAAATTTGCGGTTTAAAAAACCTCTGATACTAATACCCATACAAGACTCCAATTAATATGAACTCTGATTAGTAATTACCACTTTTTCTCGCTTCCTGGCAAAGCTTAGAAGTGTTTTACTATAGGGGCTTGTGCAGTTTTTGAGATCAGAACAACAGGAGTGAAGCAGAAATGATACGTGATAGAGTAAAAACCAAAAAAACATAGATTGATCATTACTTCTCATGAAAAATACAAACAGTACCCCTATAATAAGTTTGCATGGATAGACAAGCCCGACAAATTATGTATGAACAAATGAGTTAACCCTGCAAGAAAAATTAACAAATGAAAAACCTATCTAATGATGTATAATGCCAATCAGAGAAGCCAGCACTAAGAATAGGTATCATAGGTCTACTCTTATTGACCCTGATGGCTCATTTCTGGATTCTCAATGTTCATCCCCGTGCTTCTACTGTACAATGTGCCTATCCATCTTTCTGTGAAATGAGAAAAAAAATAAATCAATTCTTCTTGGAGTTTTTTAGGTTGCGCAGAGTCATGACGAGCTGTTGCCTTTCGCCTTCGACCTCCGCGAACATGAGACTCATCTCGGAATATTTCTCCTGCAGTTCCTTTAGTTCACTTTCCATTAATTGATTCCTCTCCTTCATTGATTCCAGTTCTTTTGACAGATAACTAACATCGTCCTCTGTAGTATTCACCGCATTTTGCTTCACTTCTTTGTCCAGCAAGGCTTCATTATTTCTGGGGCATAGAAAAGTAAAGAATGTAAAAAAATTATTTGTAATAATTTTCCGCTTTTTCGCCTTTTTTCCAACTGCTGAATAACAAAAAAAGAGTTGGCTGGGATATGGAGTTTGCTGCATGAATTCAGACCTGTTATGCAAGTTTCCATTTTCTGTGGTTAAGCATGATTCTTTGGGTGAAACATTATCTGAAGTGATTCCTCCAGTAGGCTCGGACACCTGGATTTGTAATATAAACACTATAAGAATAGAGTACAGCATGATCTTATCTCATGGAGCTAAACCAATCTATAAAGCAGTTCTGTAATCAAACCCAATCATATCATGGTTCAAGTTCTAAGCAGGACGAGAAAGAAGCTATATTTATTTTAGTGTCATGAGCATTGGCATCTTTTTCTCCTTTTGAATTTGGTGGTATCCTTTCATTAGAAAACTTAACTTTGTATGACATGAGGTGTGGAAACCTAATAAAATGTCTCCTTCATCATATTTCTAGACAAGTGAAAAAAATCAAATTCTGAGCCAACAAATATGAACAACAGATGGTTAAGTCATACATATAATGGCTACCTTGTTACATGGGTAAAAGTGGTTGAGTTCGTCCAATCTACTTTCCAACTCTTCAATTTTGCTTTTGAAACTTTTTTCCTTCTCCAGAAAAGAATTCGCCGATTCTTCTAAAGCAGCTTCTTTCATCTTTATTTGACCCTGTCAGAAGCTACCGTAAGTAAAAGATACACTGCATCGCCTCATTCTGAGTAATTATTGTCATCAGAAGTAAACAATCATTCAATCAAACTCTTGATGTTATAAAAGGTGGTGAAAATGTTTGAAGCTCTAGAGAATGACAGTGACTACAGCGAAGAAACATCAATCAAATGCGAAGGATACAGAATTTACCTCTAGCAACTTCAGTTTTTCCCTGAGATTTGAGACCTCTTTATTGCTGCTAGTAAGTGGAACTACTTTATTGTTTCTTGTAGCATTCTTTGTTCCCTCGGAAATAGCTGCACGGCCATTGCTTTCCTTGACTCTTTTCTCAATGACCATCAAGGCATTGTCCTTATTTTCCAGGTCTCCCTTTAGCTGGAATATTTGATTTCTCAGATTCTCCTTCTCTGACTTGTCCTCTATGAGCAAATTTTTTAAATCCTTACACTGAACTCTCAGTGTTTTGAGCTCTGTTTCTAATTGGCAGATCGTAATATCCTTTTCATCCTTCAAATGCCTCAAGCGTTTCAATTCCACAAGTGAATTCTCTAACTCTTTTTTCACCAAAGCTATTGCACTCACCAGTTCATTTCTTTCCACATTTCCTCTCTGAACCGCCAGCTCTGCCTCTGTGATTGATTTCTTCAGCTGTCTCAGCTCTTCCTTCAAATCGTCTGCCTGTCCTGCTTGGTTAGAGAGGAGATTATTCTCTGCATCGAGCCTTGTGATCTCAGCTTTGAGTGTCATTATCTCGTGGAGTAGATCCTCCATAACTTCTTTCTCGTGCTTCTTACAATCTTTGAGTTGCTTGGACTTTTCATCAATCTCCAAAGCCATGTTGTTGATCTGATTTTTTTTCTCCCCTATTTGATCAGAAAGTTCAGCAAGTTTTATTTCATATGAATTCTTGACTAACTGTAACTCCGCATTGGCTTTCCGGAGCATCTCATCAAGTTGAATTTTCTGCATCCTCAGCTCCCCAGCTTCCGTGAGGGCTCTCATGGCCACTTTCTCATTCGCGGTAAAAGTTGAAGCCATTTGCTCAGATAACCTTCTGAACTCCCCCTGAAGCCTCTCTGCAGTATTAACATTCTTCTTTTTCATCGTTTGCAAGGCTCTCTCTGCTTGGATGGCTCTTTGCTCTTGTTCCACCTTGGCACGAGTTATGACCCCCAGATTGGCTTCAAACTCTCTTGCTTGTTTCTCCAGCTCTTCTTCCAAGCTCTTCATGTGAGCACGAAGTTCATCAATGGTGGTTACAGATTCAGTCAAGTCTTCAGACTGCTTTTTGAGTTCATTTTCCAAGCTCTGAATCTTGTTTTCTAATTCGTGCGTATTTCGAAGAGGCCAGCCCTCACACTGCATCTTTAGCTGTTCCTGCAATCGGCTTTGCTCCAACTTGTAGGATATTTCGTGATTTTTCTGCTTCACTATCTCGTAATCAAGTGCGATCTGCTCCATCTGCATTTCTAATTCGTCTCTATCTCTCCTGTAGATCTCTATTTCACTATTGAGGTCTATGACCTTCTGCTCCAGCAGATACGTTTCTTTGGCATCTCTGTGCTCTTTAACAATCTCTTCTAATGCCTTTTGATCTTCATCTTCATCTGTTTCACATCTCGAAGCACCTTCGCTTGGAAATTCCTTATTTTCATATAATCCTGATTTGCTGGAATGATTGCCCATTTCCTGATTCTTCTGCTCCAGCATTTCATCCAAATCTTTTATGACAAGAATCAATTCTTCATTCGATTCCTGGGTTTTCTGCAATTGCCACCGGAGGTTTGCATTAAGGTTTTTCTCATGATCCAGTTCTTCTCTAACTTCTTCTAGGAGAGCTCGCAGATCCCCATCCTCACACTCCAATTTCTTCTTCACTGTTGACCTGTGTAAGGACTTAAATTTCTCACATTCCAATTTTAGCGCATCTCTCTCCTCCTTCAAGCAAACTACTTCTCGAGAGAGATCTTGGCTCCTTTTACTCTCCTTCACAATTTGCTTCCTGAGAGTCTGCAACTCTAACTCCGACATGTCCACCTGGCGAGCCATCACTGTTAGCTCGTTTCTGAGTTTCTCTATCTCAGAGTCTGAAGCCTTCTCTAACTTTCCCTCCAGATTGGCGTCTGACATATCAGCAACCACCTCGTGACCCAAACTAGTGGACCAACCCCATTTCTGTCCATGAGGCAGTAACACATTGCTCATGGAGGATTGGAAGCCATTGGAGTCATATGGAACGATAGCATTGCTAACACTATGTTCCCGAGGCGTGTTCAGTCCTGAGCTGCTCTCAGAGCTAGAAATAGTTAAGTCCGATCCGCTCGAGGCTCTGAAGCTACCATTCAATTCGGCATTTTGAGTGATGATGGTCTTATTAACTGTCACATCCTACGATTAAGAAAAAGTTGAGGTTAACATCATTCATTTGCCTTGCTTCATGAAAAGGTTCAAACTTAATGTCGTTCTCACTCTATAATTCATGAAATATAGAAATTGAATCTGAAAATTGCTTTATATAGGTAGGATGAGAAAGATACATACTTCTGCAGAACTATCCTTGGTGTTCTCATTGCTCTCGTCTTTGTCACCGTTGCTTAAATGGGATCTCAAGCTATTGTCGTGCAATTTAGCTTTTGTATCTTCATTTTCTTCCACCTCTCTGCAAAGGCACTTGCAAACGTCATGAATATAAAAATCGAAGTCAAGCTCCACTAACATAGGCAGTCATAATGAAAATCAGCAATGATGCTGGTATTCACCTGTTGTCAACATTTTCCTGCAGCCTCTGAATTGAAACCTATTAAAAATCAGAAGACGTTTTCTCAGTAAGCGAAGTTCTGCCAACAAACAAAAGGGAGAGAGAGAGAGAGAGAGAGAGAGAGAGAGGCTAACATGCAATACAGCGCCAATGCTCGAATTCTTTAAAGGGAGGGAAACAGAGGAAGCCTTGGTCGCCTCAGCATAATCTGCAAAATCTACCGAAGCTTCACCGATGAAACCAGATTTTGCAGCTCCCTGCAACAACCCTCCACATATAATTGATTCTAACATACAATTCGCCTAACAAAAGCCCCAACATCGACAGAAATATATCAACTGAAATTCACAGCAATTCATTACCGTGGATACGATAAATTGGTAGATCTTTTCATTTATTTTCCCAGTTTTGGGATCTCGAGCGAATTTAACCGTCTCATAAACTGGACTGGCCCATTGGCATCTCCCCTCTCTGATTGTGGCTTTCTCCAATTTCACTGTCGGTTTCCCCACATCACCGGGAACCACAGACACCATTAATGCATCCGCATTTAGTTGTGCCACCTGAAATGAAATTCGAAATTTAAACACATCGATCTCAAACAGCATACATCACTTTCCTATTCACAACTTGCAATCCGTCTGCCGACAGATTCAATAAAACACCAAAAAAAGGATAAAATCAGAGAGACTTCTAATTGTTGAATTGCTGCGGTTTCAGTAGGCCAGACAGCTCCTGCTTTCTCAAAATCCCAAGAATTGACTCCTTCGAGATTCGAAAATAATAAAAACTACTGCTGTCATCGCACTTTCTGGGGAACTACAGATTTACGACCGACCCAACTCAGCTCATACTATAATAACGGAGAAAACGGGACCAACGATCACAATGCCGAAGAAGAAAGCTAAGCTGGTTCTTTAAACTCCTTTCATACAAAGACAGAGAAAAAAAAACTGAACTCTTTCGAGTACCTGGGTCGCATGAAACTGCAGCTTGAACACGGCCTTGACCCTGTTCTTCTCGCTCCTCCATCTCACCGGCTTGAACATCCTTCCTTACTCCCTCCGGCGCTGCCCCCAGACGTTCACCGGAGCTCCGGCGAGAGCCACCGGAGATCCACCATTTTGCTCTGTTTCGCCGATTTCTCGTTCTCGGCGCTTGAGAATTGACCGTTATCCGAGTACTAGCTCATTGGGCAGATGGAGACGCAGAGCACAGTGTCCCTGGATTTGCACAGAGAGAGAGAGAGAGAGAGAGAGTGAAATGTGAATGGATGAATCGAAGGAGCAGATCTGATGTGCTCTGCTCTGGCGTCCGGAGAGAGTAAGAGAGCTCGTGCTCTGCTGCAATGTGGCTAGCTCCCCTGCTAACAGCAAGCTCCTTTGGAAAGATGACACTTTCTTATTCTGCTTTTTACTCTTTTAATTATTCGGTTTAATTGACTCTCTTTTTTTTTTTTTTTTCAATAATTGTTAGATCGAGGGAAATAAAAAAGAAAAAGGGAATTATGGGAAAAATGGCTGGCGGAGAAGCTTCTCTGGGATTTAATGCAATAAAATAATAAAATTAGAAATAATAATATATAAAAAGAAAGAGGAAAAAACAACTACTAGAGAAGTGATGAATTATTTTAGTGGGGCAACTAATCTTGGTCAGCACGGACGGTATCTTCATCGTGGATCACAATACGATTTTGCCCCCTACGGTACACCGATGAATTACCTGTTTTTTTTTTTTTTTTTTTTTAATGAATTACCTGGATTTTTCTTTTTTCTTTTTTTGTTCAGTGAATTACCTGGATTGACATGCACGTTTTTGTTAAATTTTACATCTTGTCCCTATAGCCACCATGCTGTCAGTTCACTGATTTTCTTTTGGATCTGAGTTCACTCCATTTAAAGAGACAAGAAATTGCACTTGGAGTGCAGTATGCATGTCATGTTTTTCTAAAGATTGGCCCCACTTCAAAGATTTCTCACTAATTTATGTTACCCAATTAGGACTTTCGGTTTTCCTCTCTTTTATTTTATTGTTTTTGTTTTTATTTTTTTATTTTATTTTGGGTGTTTTGGTAGCTAGACTAGAGTGCAGTAGAGGGATTCGATCGTGTTGAAAAGAAGGAAGAGTTTACTTAATTATTTAAGGAGAGTTTGATGTAATAAGATAATGATTTTTTGTCAATAAATTAGATGTTTCTTCACAGATGACAGAGGGGATCGTGAGAGGCCGGGGTTAGGTAAGCTGCTTGATTCTGGTAGTTAAGGTACCAACTTGGTGAATTTCGATATTGCTTCTGAAGGACTAGCTATCAACCTTAATGAAATATTTTGTTCCATTATTTGGCTGCAAAAAAAAAATAATAATAATGGTTTTTAGAGGGTGAGCCCCCATGTACAAGAGAATACATGATGTTATCAATTTAGTCATTCTGAATTTTCGGAATATGATATTATAATAAATTAAGAGAAAAAATAATAATTATCTCCATTCGGAAGCATTCTCTATGTGCTACCATCTACCTATAGAGCGAGCTGCATTTATTGGATTCTCTTCTAATTGGTTTTTTAGAGTGCTGTCTTTTTGGAAAGTGGTCTTTCGTAACCATGCCCCACAACTCCTTTATGTACATAATTCATCATGTACTTCCTTTTATTGGGTTGAGCAATTGACATAATTTCTTCTCTTTTTCTGGGGTTATTTTTTTGTTTTTGTTTTTTTATCTTGTCACCCTTGCTGTGCGATTGCAGGTAAATAAATGTTCCTTCCCTAGCAACCAGGTTACAAATACGCAATTATAAGACAACTTCTAAAGCCGTAATTATCTTTTTAGAGATTGGCTTACTAATCCTCCTAGTACTTTATGGGACCTTATTGTTTCTGAGGCCCGTGTTTTTTGCGTGAAGTAATGAAACTTGGCTATATTTTCTGACCAAAAAAAAAAATTGTCCTCGTGGTAGATAAGAAAAATATTCAACCCCCCTGATAGCAAAAATTCATGAGATGAAAAGGACAATCCACAACAGAATATGCAAACCGAACAATCTTCAATGAGAATTTTCCAACATATTGATAATTTCAATGTAATTAAAACTGCAAAAGGGATTGTCATTTCATATTGGGATGGGAACTGAGGATCTAACGTCAATCTTACATAAAATTATGGTCGGTTTGTTCTTTTAATTTTAAGATTTTTAAGTTCCTACGCTTGCCTGCCGACAGAAATCTTTTGAGATGATGAAGAAGGAAAGATAAGCGCACAAGAAAAACCACCAATTAGTTTGACCAAAAAATTTTAGGTTTAATGATTGATGACTTTTGATTAGAATATCATGTCATGAGAATGACATTCTAACAAATGGAATTCCACTCCAGCCTACGATTTTAGCCAATTACGTAGGACAAGATATAATCATCACTAACCCACGGTCTCCAAGCACTATTCATCTTGTATTTATTTATTTATTTTTTAGACTATACTTTCTATTTTATTTTGGGTAGGCCATGGAGGGCTGTATCCCAGTACCTTTCAAGTCCACACAATTTTCAGATAGGGACATTACGAATTCGTCCTCGAAGTTTTTTTTTTTTTTTTCCCCTCTCGTCCTCGAAATTCATAGCCTGGCATTTTCATGATGGACCAACCGACAGCATATACCAATTGAACACATTCTCTTTATCACTGTACTAAGGAGTATCTGGATGCACTCTCAGTATAAATGGCGAAGACATCATATTCAATGGCGGACTAGATAAGGAAGCATCATTGGTACATATGTGCGGGTCTGAAATACTGATATGACTATAAGAATTAGGACGTGCTAATGACTTGATTGATAATGAAAGTATCTTTGACATATCATTTAGCAAGGGAATCCAAGGATAATAACGCTGGGATCTTGTTAAAGAATATCTTCGAGACACTTATCAAGCATAACTAATGAGGACTCATTCAATTTTTAAAATATTGATTATGCACATGATGATCAGTGCATTGAAAATTGCAATACTTCCTTATTTAGCCGTTTATTTCCTAACATTATTTGTTTACATAATTTGAATCTCTATCATCAATTTATGATCTTTTATGTGACATATATGTCACCGGTGTATTAATGACTTAATTTGTTGATTCAAACTGGAACGCATTTGGCTGACGCTCTCACGTATGCACCTAAATAGTGACCGTTTGGCTTAGAACAGATTTCTAAGTTTATAATCACAGTAAAAAAAAAAATAATAACCATGATAAGCAAGGGAGAACCTTTGATATGAACGACCGTTGTGAAATTTTGTGATCTTTTGAGTGAACTTATTGTAAACGAATAATCCCTGTGCAATCCCCAATGGCGTCGGACAAAAGCAATAAAACAAAAACCAACCATTTCTCAAATAATTAAGTTTCGCCCCCACCCATCTTTCTTTTTATCATTTAATCGTATTTAAGATTCTAGGTAATACACACCAGACAAGACAAGAAAATCATTAAAAATCTCTTGGTGCAACAAACTCCTGCGTCTTCACGTACTGGGCCTATACGTTTTTGTCTTTCTGCAACAAATCTGCAGAGTTTTAATCGTCAAGCATATGCTCTTGGATATAAAATACAAGCGTGCATGCCGCAGGCCTGTATCTGCTCTTGCTTCACCTGCCGTTTGGTACGAAACCGTATGGTATGGGAGAAGAATAAGGGCTTTAGGGTGAGCTGCAGGAAAGAACTGTGGTCCTGCTCAATGGTGGATGCAGAAACTTCAATTAAAGAGACGAGATTGAAGAAAATAATTGCGATGCCCTAGGTCGAGATTGAGAGATTTTGTAAGAAATTTTGTAGGTCATATTAGATGTTTAGTTGGAAAAAATCACATCGAGCAGCAAGCGTAACCAATGACGCACGGCGAGTCGGTGGCCACCGCCTGCTAGCCCCTCGATCCGTCCATGATCTTTGACGTTTCTAAGGAAAGAATCAAAGGGGTCAAACCATGAGCTGCGTGTTGATGTGGTATTGTAATTTAAGCGGCCGAGGAAGACTTACGGATAAAATAATTTGGCAAAGTGACTTTTTTTTTTCCTTTCCAATTCTACGGTGAAATTTAAGAATTGCCAAGTTAAAAAATGCAAGACGGTGCTTCGCTTTTGCCATATTTTTACTCCTTACACGAGCACATATGTCGGCAATCAAACGATACATGAATTGTTTTGTGATCATCCATCCTCTTATCTTACTAAATCTTTTCTAACTTGGGTCCTACAGTATTTTTCTTTTCAAATTCTTCCTTATCACACCCGTTCATAGTCACCATGTACATTCATAAAATACCAGATACAACGTGTTCCTCCATCTAGATCTAACACCAAAGATCTGCTAAAATTCATTTATAATCAGCAAATTCTAGCTTGGAAAGTGGGATTCCTTCTCTCCACGCGAGAATAACCAAACTCAGGGGGCGGTGTGATCTTCTCCTTCCTTCCTCCTTCCTTCCTTCTCCCTCCCTTCTTGCGAAGCTGTATTACTTGGCTTTAAAGAGGATCATGGGTTGGGCGTGAGAGAGAGAGAGAGAGAGAGAGAGCGCGAGGACGAGTCGTGAAGAGTCCACGTGAGCCGAGGCGTGCGCGTGGGGCAGCGAGTCGGGTCACCAACCACGTCCACTTTTGTGTCCAAGAAGCATTAAACTCGGTGTGCATAGAGTGGATAAAGCACTGTGCTCTTCGGTAACAGGAGAGTCCCTGTCGATGAGGGGCGTGTCACTTTATCTGTTTGTCTATTTTCATGAGGAGGCCATTGGGTTGTCGCTTTATTTATTTTTTTCAGTTCGCAAGCTTTATTCAACTGCCAACCTAACCGAACTTTCCGACGAGGGTCCATTCTCGATCTGCTTTATAGCGTGGAGAGGGCGCAGGTCTTGTCCTTTTGAACAGCTTCCTCCACAAAATAAGTGGCAAGGCATGGCCGATCTGTGTGACTTCATGGCGTACTGTTGCATTCATCGTAGCTTAGGAATTTTGTGCAGTCCGAAATTTCCTTTTCCGACGGCCTCTCGAGATGCCTCCTCCTATTTCTTTCGCTCGTCTTCGACCTCACTTATTAAATCGCTTTGATGTGTGCCACGTGACGTATCTGTTTTTCAAGTAATTAAAAACCTCTCTCTCTCTCTCTCTCTCTCTCTCTCTCTCTCTCTCTCCGCGCTGGCGTGGTCACCATTGCTTAACACCACCACCCTCTAGCAAAGCCATCACTAGCCACGGAGACAAGCTATCCCCACCATCTTCGCTATTGTTTCTCTCTTGCTCCCTTCGATTCTCACTCATCTCCCTTTTCTCGCGCTCTTACTATTAGCTTGTGTTTCATTCTCTATCCCAAAAAGATGTCCAATCGGGTTCATTTTGAGCTTTAGAAAATGCTAATGATCCTTAGTTGACCTGATTGAAAAACCCTAAAAAGGGCGAGTAGATATGGAAAAGTGATGTGCATTCAACAATGTGTGTGAGAGGCTAGCAAAATCGTGCACCACCGATCAAGGGATAATTACCAAAAAAGTTATAAATTTATCATACTTGTACCAATTCAGTCTCATACATTTTAATTTGCCAATTTAATTATTTTTTTTTTTAATATTTTGCCAATTGAGTCTATCTATCTATTTTTTATTGGAAATTGATAACAACTGTGCCACGTGATACTGCTGATGCTAACATTAACATTTTTAATAATATCTTAGTAATTTATGGTCTTATTTTATAATATTTATTTCTTTTCTTTAAAAAGAGCAACGATTATAAATATAATTGAAAGCCGAGTTTCTAGATGATCTCAATGAGTTTCACTTTTTTGAAGTGGAATTTGTTAGGGATGGTTCAGGCAAATCACATGTCACATATACATTCAGCTCACAAGATTTTCATTCATATATATATATATATATATGTGTGTGTGTGTGAATATTATTTTATTCTTAAATCTCTTTCTCATTTCAGTTGATTTGTTTGTCAAAGTTTAAAAAATAAGTTTTACTTCGAATATATATATATATATAAGATTCTAAGATTTCAAATGATGACATAATTGTTTCATCTAAAGAGCCTTTAAAATTTTAAAGACGCTCACTCAATATCAAGAAGGGATCACGCAAGCCTATAATCTACTTCCGAAACACTCGATATGATGCATTCTAATCAGATCCCTATAGAGGCAATGATGATTCCTCTTCCTACCCCACAGCGCCTCGTTCCATCTTTGCCGGGAGACCCACTTTGTTTGGAACATTACACATGCTTCCTTGGACCCATAAAGGCATGCGTTTCTGACAGAACAAAGATCGATATCGCATCGATGTGTGTTGGGGAAGTGTGCAAATCGGCAATTTGGTAATTACCAGAGATCGCTGTGTCTGCGTTGAAGGTCCAGAAGCCTGCCAAAATGGTGGGAAATGATGAAGTGGCTTCACGTGTACACTTCATCATCGCGCATAGAATTCCTCATAAAGAGAGAAAAAAGGTTATTCCTTATATCTTTAGCCAAGGTGAGCACGGGCAACTGTTTTTCCCAAATCATTAAGACATTAGGATCACAAGTCAATTAGGAATTGATCGATATCTCTTTTCCGAGGGCCTACAATGTTTCCTGATTAGACATGCAATGATATACTTAGCTCATAATGCATGTGACTGCAATATACTCACGGACTGCAACTTCCAACACCTTGAATTTTTGAGCCGGTGCCTGAGCTAGCCTAGTTGTTTGGTGAAACAGAGGTCTGCTGTTTTCTTTTTTACTTGCCACTCAAGAGTTAAGTGGGTGGTTGACGGCTCGATTTGAATGTGGAAAATCCTTTATTCTTTTGTTTTTACAATGCACCAAATTTTATGTTCGATCATAACATGTTCCATGTACAGTAATCTTGGAATTAACGCCCATAGAGTATTTAGTACTTTGATCACAACACCCTATCGATGCAGTTGGAAGTGCATTAATGCAATCGAACCCCACATACCTAATTGCCATGTAAAGACACCCAATACTTCAACATTTATGATAGGACACACACATACCAGGTCATATAATTGGGTCTCTTCATGCTGAGTGCATAAAGATAACATGACTTCAGAACAGTACATATTTGTTCTCTTCTATTTTTTTGGGCTAATCCAATGGTTGGCAACTTTGGTTTACCCTGGAGAATAAAATAAGAGGAAAAATTTCTCACGATAAGATTGTTCTGATGTGATTAATTAGGAGTGACAAGATTGGAGGTAAGAAGATAGTCATCATCATTAGGAAACCTTTCCTACTCTCTCATGAGATGGACACCTAATCAACTTTCTTTGTCCATCGTTTTGATTATCCCCTCTCAACTAAGAGCTCACCGGTCCATTTGATACCTCAAAGATGATTTCCCCATCATATTTCTTAAAAGACATAAACCTTTCTAAGGTCTTGTTAATAATGATGCAATCATATATATGTTGCAAGTGAAAATAAAAGGGGACATTACAAAGAATAAGAACATGTTGAGAAATCATATTCTATTTCATCAAGCACTAATGATTTTTTCGAAAACACTTGTTAAATATATGCTTAGAAATCTTTGATTATCCTTGACCCAGATCTAATAGAGAGTCATGAAAGGCCAAAGGCCTCTCAATACATCTCAAAGTCACACTTGTCAAATTGGCCTAAAGTAACATCTTCATGCACCATCATAGGCTTTAGTCACGTGAGCAATGGTTCTTATTCCCCTAGGCTACTCTCTCTTCGTCTTTCTACAAAACATGATATCGCCTCGTGTATAAAGTCGCAAAAGCATCATTAAATTAAGCCATTAGCTAAATAATTATATTTATATAAAGGGGAAAGAAAAGGGAGAAAGATGGCATCTACAATGATGAGGCTGCAAGAACGTCCCCACACACACAACATGAGAGACAACAGAAAGTGCACATGTGATGCGAAAGTGGGTCGACCCCATCGCATCGCCTATTGTAGATAACAGCTTTTTAGGGAGACAACCAAAGAAAAACAAACATCACTTCTCGAGATTTGTCTTTCGCCTCTTATTTCCTAAAGTGAGAGCAATAAGGAAGAGATCTGCTTCTAGCTGCCTATGGGAAAAGATGGGAGAGGAGTCACGTGCTAGGACAGCCAAAAAATGAACAGGACTCGCGTGATCAAAGTTATGGTAGCACATTGCTGGGATCGTTAAGTCTCTAAGAAAAGGATTGTTTCTTGGGGCAAGAGCTATGAGGTTTGCTTTGCTCCAATAAGAGGCAAATTAACCATTATTTCTTAAATCGATTTTATTTATCGTGTCCTTGTGTCAACTTTCAAGCGTTCTGTGTATATAAGCAGAGTCTCAATCGCAAATTATGTACGATAAGATTACTCTTTACCTCTTAAAATGTATACCTAAGAAAGTGAAGCTTGGGGGATTATGAGTCTTGCTTGTGAACAGCTCGGTTCAGGTATAGTGTAATGTTATGGCTCCAATTTGGACGTGAGCAAGTTGTGAACTTACTAAGGACGCATTTGGTAACGATTTTGTTTCCGGGAATAATTTTTTATTATAAATAATTTTTTCTGATTTTATTCTCGGAAACGATTTCTAAGCAAAAGAACGTATTTAGTAACAAGTACAAAATTTCTATTCTTGGGATAAAAATGTGTTTGGTAGGATTCATAATCTTTTTTTTAAAATTTCTTTTAATACTTTTATTATATTTTTTTCTCATTTTTTTTTTTCTTTTTCCCTTTCTCTTCTTATTCCTTCTTCTAAGGGAGGTTTGGTGAGCTTGTTCGAGGCTTGCCTGGCCACTGTGAGGTTTGCCAGGCCACCGACAAGGCTCGACCTCGCCCAGGTTGCACAGGGTCGGCCTCGCCCTAGCCTAGCGAGGCTAAACCTCGTGCCAATTAATGAGGCTCAGCCTCGCCTTGGCTAGGCGAGCTCGAGAGGCCGAGCCTTAGCTCACCCAGCCACCGGTGAGGATCGGGCTTATCAGGCCACCGTTGGGCGACGCCGACCTAGCGGTGGCCCAACCTGCTCGCTTAGATCTGGTGAGGTTGAGCTCGTTAGCCACAGCGAGGCTTGGGTTGATGAGTCTCACTGTGGCTCGGCGTTGCCGGGGGTTGGCAACGCTCCGGTGAGGTTGCCAGCCATGGTCGAGGTTGGCGACTAGCCAAAATGAATAAGAAGAAAAGGAAAGAGAAGAAGAAAAAAGAGAAGGAAAAAGAAAAAAAATAGACTTGATTCTAGAAATTATTCCGAGGAATAAAAAAATAGATTTTTTTACTTCTTGATTCTGTTCCGAATCTATTCCTGGGAACAAAAAAATAGACTTTTATTTCCGGAAACAAAAATTTTATCAAACCGGTTTTTATTCTTTTTTTATTTCTCAAAACAAAAGAGTAGAATCGATCATTCCATGGATGGTTACCAAATAGGACTTAAGAGTAACCAGTTTGAGAAGAGGGGTGTCAGAACTTGAATAATTGATTTGTGCTCTGATACCATCGTTTCCTTGGTAAGGGAAATTCCTTGGAATTTGTTTTCCTGTTCACATTAATCAGTTCTTGGGGTTCATGACATGAAGTGAAGCCGGTGGTTTTAGGATCCAGTTAATCGACTCGAGTTTTGGGCCCATTGGGTTTTCAAGTCCGAAATGCAAATCACTTCAGCTGAGCGAGCCTTAATGGGGCATAAAAGATTAATCTTCTTTGGGCCTTAGTTCGGGTTGATGCAACCTGAGAAAGTCGTCAAGACAAGGATTCATAAGGATTTCAGGCAGTCTCTGTACTGGAAAATACAAGAATCAAGCTTCTAGCTCCTATAACTTGCTTAAGAGAATTTCAGTGCATTTTCCTTGGTAGCAATAGTTTATTGCATATTACTCCTTCGTCCTGAAAAATGTCATGCTTATCGTACCGACCATATTCAAAGTGATAATAACAATTACGTTACATTTTTATTTGGATGTAATTGAATTGGTTTTTATTAAGTCCACTGACGGTCTAAGAAATAACTTGCACCCACCGTTGGAATATTTGACATGTGGAAGAATTCGGTTATAAATTAACTCCAAATACACACGTCACAGATAGTAATATTCCTAATATGCCTTTCGTGACCATAGTTGACTATTGCCTAGGAGCACCTCCAACATCAATGACCCACAATCCGCACCGACCGTCATTGACTACCACCTACGGCCTCTTACCTCCACTGCCGGCGACGCCAATTGAACCAAACTCGCGTTACATTGGTTTCACATTTTTCCAAAAATTGAAGCCAAAGATAGATTGTTCTTAGAAGAGTGGTTTTACTTAGGGGTGTGCATGGTCCGGGCGGGCGGTTCCCGTCCTAGAACCGGGAACCGCCCGCTAAGGACCGGTTCCGAAAAATTGGAACCGGGATCCACCCGAGAACCGGACCGCCGGTCCGGTCCGGTTCCCGGGTGGATCCATGGAACCGATCTTGACGCGAAACAATTTTGGTCTTCAACATAGAACGGTCGGGTCAATGAGTTGTGAGTTGGGAAGGAGGGGAGGAGGTCTATGGTCGGGTTTTCAACATAGAATGGTTGCGAAACAATTTTCCATGGTCGTGGCGGTGGCGGCCGACGCGAGGGGGTGAACGGCGGCGGCGGAGCGACGGCGGCGGCGGCGTCGACGCTCGGGAGGAATCGAAATGGCGATAGGATTAGGAGGAATCGAGGAAGAGACAAAGAGAGAGAATCGAAGACGAAGGGAGCGAGGAGATGAGATCTAATCTAGGGTTTCTTTTAGTATTTTTTTTTTTTAATATTAAAAGGTTCCGGTCCGGTCCGGGTGGGCGGATCAGCCCATGGAACCGGGAACCGGACCGGTTCCCTCAAGAACCGCCGGTTCCGAGCGGTTCCGGGCTGTCCGGGCGGTTCCCGGGTATTTTGCACACCCCTAGTTTTACTAACGCTTGCGTACCTGTATTGTCCACCAAGATAAGGGAAAAGTAATTTTCATGAAAGCTCTCGATATTTAGTGAAATTCCAAGTATACTTCTTGCTTTTAAAATCAAAGTAATTTTCATGAAAATTCCCTATATTTAGTGAAATTCGAAGTATACTTCTTACTTTTAAATCTTTTCTGGACCCCTTTGTCAGAGATTTGTGGTCGGGTTGGTCGAATTATGCCTCAGAGGGTGGACCCTTTCAGGTCAATGTTCAGATCTTCTTCTTCTTTTTCCAATTTAATTCAGGGGTTGACCCCTTTTCCACCGTAAAAAAGAATCCACCCTCCGGGGGTCGACCCATTATTGAAGTATAAAGATGCCCATGCATTTTGGCCTTAAGACAAAAATATTGCTGGAGGGAATAGAAGTTTCCAGGTATCACTGTGAGAGAAAAAGGGCTCAGGCACCTCCAAAGTTTGCCGCTTTTGTCGCCTTCGGGAGAAGGAGTAAGGATTTTGTGACATGGATACTTCGTTGCGTTTGCTCCGTCGCCTCTACTTACGATGATAAAATAGGTGTGTCGTCTTCAAAGGTGACAATACTAATTATTTGTTGCCGTGAACCAGTCAAAGGTACTAAAATTTTTGCGTGTTTATCTGTTCCATGGCAAAAAATACGTAAAACCTTGCGTCAACATTCACACAAAAGGCGACAAATGTAGCTTTGGTACATTTTTCATCATGTTAGGTTTATTTTTCAAGCTATGCATGGAAAAAAACATTTTTATTTTCTTCACCTTCCACGTCATTCATTTGTTTTTACTTGGAATTGAGTATAGTTATTTTTTTTTATTATATCAATATATGACGATTGTGTTATGAAATTCATATCACAACATCAGTTATTGATAAGCTCGACAAAAAAATTTCATTACATTAAATATAATAATGTCCTAACAACATAATTAAAAGGTGAATCAAATCGAACATTACAAGTATGTAATTCCAGCAATAGTCCTCTTGACGTATGACAACATAATGACAAGGTAAATAATCAGACATATCAAGTAATTAAATCCTTCTTGGTGCCAATCCACTTCGATCTAGACCCTTGACTACGATAGAATATATAAATTAATCCTACGGCTTTTGATCATGCTTAAATAATAAACCAAGCACATATAATTACAAGTTTCGACCAATTTACAACCGTGAACCAACATCTAGGTTGTGGTGGTGTCGGCCCCATATGAGGTCGCATACAATAGCTTGCAAGGGTCGACTGGTTCATGACCATGACCCCAGATATCGGTTGCGGTTGCAAGGGCCCTGTATTAGGTCACAGACGGCAGCTTGTGTGAGATTTTGTGGGACCATTACCAACTGTTCTAAAAGTTTAAGCCGTTAGATGAATGCGTGACTTATTATTTAAATGTTCTAATACCCCCCTCACGCTTAATCTGGTCTTTTGCCTAGTACTAAGCGTGGAAATTTAATTGGAGAGGCAAATAAGGGCCTGGAAGATTCGAACTCAAGATCTCCTAGCTCTGATATCATATAAGATTTTGTGGGACCACTGCTAATTGTTCTAAAAACTACCATGTGAGATTTTGTGGGATCACTGCCAACTGTTCTAAAAGTTTAAGCTGTTAGATGAATGCGTGGCTTATTATTTAAATATTATAACAGCTTGTAAGGGTCGGCTAGTTCACAACCATGACTTTAAATTAGGGTTATGGCCGTGACGGCCCCAAATCAGGTCGTGGTCACGGCCAAAGCCGAGACCGCAACCATATTTGAGGGCTTCCATTGATTGACGACCTAAACATGGGGTCGCAGCGATGGCCATCAACAATTTATAAAAAAAAAAAAACAAAGGATATGAAAACTCACAAAGGGGCCGTGGCGATGACGGGCCGCATGACGAAACCATGATCTTGCCACGTTTGATCCAACCTAAGGTAATGAAATTCCGTGCTCGTTGCCATAAGCGCAAAAGTATCTAAAATTTGATTGATCAACAGCAACGAAGTACGAATTTTGTCTCTAAATTTGACTCAAGACGATGAAACTTTGAATTTGTCGCCTTAGGGTATGACATAAGGCGAGAAACTTAAAAATTTGCCGCCTTTGGTCAAGCCTAAGGGGATAAACTTAATAATTTGTTGCCTTTGGTCGATACGAAGGAAACAAAAAACTCTACTTTTGTTGCCTTTTTATGATCTTTATCATCTTACAGTGTTTTTCTCTGTTGGAAAATGAATTATTCACTTTCATTTTTTAATAATTCAGGAGCATGAGTGCAGAGTCTCAACTATCCGAAATTATTCATCTTTGCAAATGTAAATTCCAATATTCAACGGGGCTAAATTGCCGTGAATGAGCAAGCCCTTCATTTGAGAAGATTTACTACACCGAAAGGGAGGATTTCATCCCACTCTTACCAAACACATATTACATGAACCACGACAGACCCATAAATAAGAACAATCAAAGAGGCCAAGCACAAAGAACAACAAACCTTATTTGAGCTAGGTGCTGCCTTCGGAAAATCGTAGAAAATTCGAATTATAAAAGGCGAAGGCATGCGAATAGCGGTTAACCAATCGTGATTAAGGATTGTTTATGTCGTATATTCTAATAATAATTTATTTGGTGAAAGCTACCTTAAGCCATAAAGAAATACCTACTTCTCGTATGGAATTCCTTTAGCCAATACTAAAATTGTAAACGCTGAAAACTTAGGCCAGATCTCAACCAATCCCATACGCAGAAAGCTTTCGATATTACCTTTTAGATGACCGCGTTTTAAGTTGACACCTTTCGCCTTGACGCATTAGGGATACATAAATCAATGATCAACATGAAATAATGGAGAGCTTTGTCTTTCCCGTTCGACTATCTCCTATTTAATCATTCTTGTACTTTCCAAGTGAAAGCGCTGTGCGCGGAAGCATACGCTCGTCTTTAGCGACTATTCTTCGTGAGGACTTTTCAAGTGGATGAAGTCTTAGGTGAAGTCACGCATGAGCAAATCATGCTGGTCCACCATGTGGAAGATGGTTACGTGTTTGATGTAAAAATATGAAATCTATTGTGAAGTTCTTCTTTCGATATTAATCCGAACGCCATCGCAAATAGTGAGTTTCTCTTGATATTCATGGAATTAATTATCGATTAGGGCTCTTTTCCACCTGTATTATGGATAATATTTTATATATATAATAAAATTCGATTGTATCTCTAGTAATGCATGATTTTCTGCTTAGCTTCAGACAGAATTTTCTTCCTTTAGTTAAGAATCAAAGGCAAATCAAGTTATTGTAACCCTGAGTCTCCATTATACGAATATTGTCCACTCTAGAAACTAAGTTCTCATGGTTTTGTTCTTCTCAAGACAACTCATATTATCCTAAGAAAACACGTGAATATAGTTAAAGGGTTCATTGCCTTATAAGGTAGCCCAAAACTCTCTTCTTAGGCGATGTGGGATAAGAAACGTGCCCATTTTTCGTGCACGTTCGGGGACTGAGGCACGGACACACCGCCGCCTAACGCGCCGTCATCCCTCCTCCCTGCGCATCGCCACTTGGGAGCGCATCCACTTGGGAGCACATCGTCCTCACTATGGTCCCATAGGCGACGCACCGCCGCTTGGGAGCACAACGTCCTCACTATGGCCCCACATGCGGTCGGGAATCGGGTAAGGCTCTAATACCACTTGTAACGCCATAGGTCTTCACTATACACATGTTGTTCGTTATGGATACTAAGTTATCATGGTTTTGTTCTTTTTTGGCAGCCCATACTATCCCAACAAAACATGTATATACAGTTAAAGGGCTCATTGCCTTATAAGGCAACCCAAAACTTCCTCTTTAGGTGATGTGGGACAAGAGATGCGCCCCCTCCTTGTGCACATCTGGGGACTGAGGTGCGGACGCACCGCCATCCCTCCTCCCTGCACACCCCCGTCTCGGCCGTTACAAGTATCATCAACAAGAAGTATTAGTTGTCATTAATGGTACAATTTACAAACAATGGAAAGATTTACGAGAGAAAGGGACGTTGCTACAGGGAGCTCTTGGCATGTTATTAACCTGTGAATAGCCGGAAGAATATAATAGGAGGTCGTTTGTAATTTGATACCGAACAGAAATGCTTAGGTGCTTTCGAGAAGCAGTGTTGTCGCCAAAAGTTTCCATCGCAGTCGAAATTCAAAAGTGAATCAATGGAAACTAAGAACCTCAAATTGGCAAATCGAAAAATGCGAGTTTTGAGAAACATCTTCCCTAATTGATTATTTCATTATGATGTACGTTGTTCTCTGTGAAAAACGCCATGGTAAAGAGCATTCTTTTGGCCTTTTGCTATCTGGTCTAGAGCCAACAAAATAATGCCATGTGTTGTCTTGGTTTTAATAGATTTAAGCATTAATCAAGACTAGAGATTGTTACTTGTATGATTATTCTTTTTTTGGTTACAAAGCAAGACGAGCACGCTTCGAGTAGGTTAATTACTTGCTCGCGAAATATTACGCTCACCTTTTAGACGATAAAGGAAGTGAACCGAGTTCAAGCAAATGGTTAGTTTTTAGATGGATTGTGCTTTAGTAGGCTTAGTAAACGAAATTGTATTGGGAACTTAATTCCTAGGAAATCATCTTCGTGATGTTTAAGAAAAAGTTGACTGATAAGTTTGAAGGGATTAGTTCAAGTGATATTGTAATGGAAAAGGAAAGCACTTTGATTTTCTTTCTTGAGAAGCATGAAAACATCTCATTATCCTCGTGCATAATCTCTTGGATTCAAGTCTTGATGAGGTAATTCCTTATATTTTTACCTCTAATTTGACTATTACTCTCTCTGTTTTGGACTTTATGATCGTATCTACACGGTCCATGTGAAGCAGGCTCAATTTGGATAATTAACGTTTTGGAAGGTCGCCGTTGTACATGGAGCATCTACTTAATTGGCACTAGTGTGTAAACGGAGCGAGGCTATACTTGGGGGCGTGATGGACTCAAGGGATGCTTATTATATATGGTAATGAAGGGTCGGAAGTTTAGTATTTTTTTTTTGTTGTCGACGAGTGAAACAATAAATAAATTGATTTAAGACTTTTATTTGCTGAAGAATATCACGGTAAGGAAATTCAGGATTTGTTCAAAATAGCTTACGTGCATCAGCATCTCTCTTCGGAAAACAATAGAAAAAGAAATCGAATTGGACAGAACTAAGAGAGGAATTCAAAGAAGTTTTTCCTTTGAAGGCAAATAGAGGGTTCTCTCCTTGAAAAAAAAGAGGAAGAAGAGGCTTTTCCTATGATTGGCTGCCTTTTTCTCGTTCCAAAATGAATTTCTCAAAGTAATACTTTCATGTAAAGAGGATAGCTGCTGGGATAAATAATATGTTGTACTCCATGTTTTTGTCGAAACTTTCCTCTTTTGACCACTTTAACATTGTTAGAAATTTACCTCTCTTGTTGAAAAGAGCCCAACGTTTTATACACATACCCATCTAGACAAACATGTAGATACAATCAGTGCCGAAACACCCTTTGCATGATCATAGTCGATTATATTAAATAAATGACATGTAGACTTCATTTGAGAATAGATTAGGCTTAAGTAAATGGAGAGAAATGGCTTGCGCTTGTAGAAATATAGAAACGAGCTAATGATCGGACTCTGACAAGCGAGCTACTTTCATTTGATATTCAAGGGTACCTAAGTAAAATCGTTTTTATCCAAAAAAGGGAAAAGATAAGAGATGGAAAATGACCCATCATCAAAAAAATTTCCAAACACGTATGTGAAACTTGTTCAAATCAGATTTTCAGCCGGCCTTGGCTGGCTAGCCGGCCATAGTGATATCTCCAGTTTTTCTCACGCATGACCACTTCTCCTTATAAAAGCCTCCATTGTTCTCTCCATTTTCACTCACCAATCGCTTCTCTTCGTCTCCCTTCGCGTCATTCTTTCAAAGTGGCTTCAAAGCAGTCATCTCTCCGTTCTCTTTGAACCTACAAACGATTATTCGCGGTTCGTCTCTCCAATCCTAAAAACCTTCCGCGCCATACAACATCACGCGTGCATATCGCGATCAATCCGAGCGACGAGAGCAGTCGTCATGAGGCAACCCGGCGTGTATTCAGGGATGCTGTCTGGAATCTCTGGCAAAACCGGGCCTCACTCTCTGCCCCTCGCGAGGATCAAGAAGATCATGAAGAAGTCCGGTGATGACGTCAAGATGATCTCCGGCGAGGCACCGATCGTGTTCTCCAAGGCCTGCGAGCTGTTCATCGAGGAACTCACCAGGCGGTCTTGGATGATGACCATGCAAGGCAAGAAGAGGACGATTCACAAGGACGACGTGGCTTCGGCGGTCGCGGCGACCGACATCTTCGATTTCCTTGTCAACTTGGTTTCGGAGCCTCCGAACACCGACGAGGACGCTGCGGGAGGAACTAACATTATCGAGCATTAATCTCAGAGTAACTTTAGCTTCCCACCATTGACATGGTAATGGGGATTCTTACATAGCTCGGACGTATATGGAAACTGTGTTTTATTGGATATATAATTATGTATCAAGTAGAACAAGCCGAAACAGCTTTATTTAACCTATAAGAGGCTTCTTGCTTGGAGAGAGAGATTCCTGTCTGAATCTTTTGTTCTATTCATGCGCTCATTATGGTGTACTTACTACATAAATTATATCATGCTAAGCTTGCTCTTAAATTAGCATTGGATAAGGCCAAACTAACTCGTTTTTCCTCATTTTTTTTATGTTTAACTTTTATCATCCTCACTCCACGAAATAAATTATGCATTTGTTGGCATGTTAGTTTTCGACCACTTTGTATCCCACGTCACAAAATTTGTGGGGCTTATCATAATCCTATCCAAATTTGTAGCCTCGAGTGGTATTCTCTAGTCACAAAAAATGTCGTATGTAGTCACAAAAAATGTCGTATGTAGTTCTCCCTTTTGCCCAACTTATTATATATGATTAGAAATTGAATACGTAGCACCAAAGTCTCTTTCTTTTCTTTCTAGCCTCAAACTTCTACTACCTTTGAATCCTTCATCTTTTAGTGATTATCTGCCACCGGTCGAAGAATACTTTAAGGAAAAAACTTAATGGGGAACGTGCCTTTATCCCCCCTAATGTCACTACATACATATCGATCTTCCTCGTCTTTCGTATGATAAAAACATGTATTGTATACGTATATGGATATTCCAGTAATTTCACCTTCTTTAAATCATGACACACTGCCAAAGCGTAAGTAGGATTACCGTGTCATGATCGTAGGAGCGCATGTGGTCAATCGAATAAACAACACGGCACATACAGTAGTCCCTGGGAGGTAAGATGCTTTGAACATATGGGCAAAAAAGGCCAAAAGTTAGGGATCTCGGTCGGCTGCTTCTAGCCCTTTCCTTATTCCATTCACCAGAGTCTTGAATTGCTGCCCACAACACCAAGAACGAAAGGGAACAGATCCTATGATTCGTATTAGAGTCTTGAATTGCTGCCCCCAACACCAAGAACGAAAGGGAACAGATCCTATGATTCGTATTAGACAGGGACTTCAGACTTCCATTCTAGGATCAACCTTTTTTTTTCCTTGAGGATGGAAATGAAAGCGAAGCTAAAAGATTCACCAGGACAATTTATGCATCCTAATGTCACCTACGACATGCAACAGGGGAAAAAAAAAACCAAAAGACTATAATAAGAGAAAGGGCTTTGCTAGCATAACAGTCCTTGGGGTGAAAAATAACAATCATGAGCCACAAATTCTTGAAAAAGTGGGTGCCACAACATTTATAATTATTTGTGATTTGATTTTTTTGGGGTCCAGGGTAGACTATTATTCTTATAGTAATTAAAGACTGTCACACAACCATTTTTTTAAAGAGAAACTCTCGCCCTAAAAGAAGATTTGCTGACTCGATAACACATTAAATAACATACGGGAAAAGTGTCAAAAAGTCATAAATATTTTGTTTTTGTGCCAATTTAGTCCTAAACTTTTTTACTTTGTGTTAATTTAGTCATTTCCAGCTAATTTTGGCCGGATTTTGCTGACTAGGCGTCGATCGGCTGACATGGGACAATTGGCAAAGATGATGTAGATAATTTTTAATAATGTTTTAATATTTTTGAATTTTGAATTTTATTATATTTTTCCTTTTCTTTTTTCTTTTTTCTTTCTCCTCCTCCTTCTTCCAACTGGTTGTTGGACCTTAGCGACCGGCCAAAGGTGACGGTCGGTGAGGTCAAGGTTGACCTTACCAGCCTCTGGCGAGCCTTGCCGGCCATTGCCAAGGCTCGAGCCCTCGCTAGAGGCCACGAGGGCCACCTCATGCTTTGGGCAATGAGGCTCGCCCTCGCTGGATTTGGTGAGGCTAGCTCGAGGTTGCCCTCACGGCTTCTAGCGAGGGCTCGAACCTCACCAGTGGCCGACAAGATCGACCTCAACCTTGTTGTCCATTGCCTCTTGCCGATCACCGAGGTCTGGCGATTGGCCGGAGGAAGGAGGAGGAGAAAGAAAAAAGAAAGAAAGAAAAAAGAAAAATAAAATAAAATAAAATAAAAAATTCAAAAATATGAAAATATTATTAAAAGTTGTCCACCTCAGTGCTGATCGTGCCACGTCAGCCGACTGGTGCACAATTAGTAAAATCCGGCCAAAATTAGCTGAAAATGACTGAATTGGCACAAAGCGAAAATGTTTAAGACTAAATTGATACCGATAAAAGGTTTAGGACTGAATTGGCATAAATGCAAAAAGTTTATGACTTCTTTGACACTTTTTCGAATAAACATTGACACAGCAATCCACACAGCAAAGTGCATGCGACGTGGAGATACACAAAACCAAAGGACTATAGTCAACAGATTTTTGAAAGTTCAAAAATTAGATTGGACAACAACAAAATTTCAAGGACCACATTAAACATAGGAAAAAAGTTTAGATTACTCGTGTCACTGTTTCAAAGAAAAAATGAAATGTACATTCAAGTCACCACGTTGAATGGATTTCCATTCTTGGAAAAACTTATTGTTATATTTTCAGTAACACTATCGATGAGAAATTATTCAATGAACCTACATAGCACATATACCATCAGATCTACTGGATCTCTCGTGCACCCATAAGGATCCATCATTTTCGATGGTCCATACACTAATTTCTCGTGCATCGCAATAGTTAATTAGCATCACACCGAGGGAGATGGATACAGTAAATAATCCACGCAAATTAAAATGTTAGGTATTTGTTTAGTAATACAAGAATCAAGCTCTCATTGTCAAATTAAGAAGCGGACGAATTTCAGATCTAATCATTAATAATGCCAAAACTGCCAATGCCAAATGGGATACATGATCAGTGCCTCAGTGGTACGTTAGCGGGTTGTCACTACTCTGAGAAAGCTCTCACTCACCACTCTATTTTCTAAATTACTGTACTAGTATTACAATGGTATATACACCGTACATAGGTAGTTTGTACCAAAAAAACCAAGCAATACACCGTCTTTAGCTTCAGGCTGGAACACCTTCATTAAGCAGAGAAGCAGCTAAAAACAATGCTCTCGCCGGGAACAGCCGAGGCTAGGAACTGGTCGCTATCGAACCTAGGAACCCTGGTTGGCCTCGCCGTCGTCTGACCTCTCGTCTGGTCAGCTCCGCCGGATGCTCCGGCTCCCGTGTCAGGCTTCTTTCCGGTGGCCGACGCCCTCCTCTCCATCCTCCGCCTCGCCACGTACTCCTCGGGAATGAACACGTCCATTACGGTCACTTGCTTCTGTCGACTCGGCAGTAGATGTTGATGGGGTATGAGTACTTAGTTTTTGCGACGAGGGTTTGAGTCGAGTGAAATGCAAGTGAAGAGGAGAGTGGTATCTATAGGAAGGGGGGGGAGAGAGAGAGAGAGAGGGAGAGTTACAATGGGCGAGGAGGACCCATGTTTTGGGGGCTAAACAATTAGCGACAGGGATATCAAGGTAGCGCCTGCAAATGGTTTTTCTTTCTGCCTTCCTCGGAGTGCGTTTTTTCCCTCGCTTTTGTGTCGCGAAAGAAAGCTTTGAGGAGGTTTGACGGAAAGAGAGAGAGGACATGTGTAAAGGTCGGTATAAACTAGTCTATTGCTGGACAAGTGTTGGGATGAACAGGAGAAGTTCCTGGTTTTTTCAGTCCGCCTGTCTCCTATTTGAATAAGTCAGATCTGATATTCTTTATTGCCAGCTCACCCCGAGAAGGATCCGCTTTTTTCTTCAGCTAGAAATGGTTTTGCCATTTGTGTAAATGTGATTTTCTACCAGCCTAATTGATTTATTTTCTTAGAAAAGGTAAGCCGTTCAAATTGGTATCATGACATAAGTAGTGATTATTGCATCATTATTGGTATTTCGAAACTATTGACAAGCGCAATTTAATTTACAGGGATAGGATAATAGGAAAAACATACATTATATAGTTCTAAGAAGTAAGATATATGAAATTTACTAGTGATTTCATATATCTCTCCAATACTACACCAAGAACCAAATGACTAGGGAAATCAACGGTCCTCGCCAATCCCGACCTCGTTCCGTCATGACATCGGGCATTAGATTCTATGGTTAAGAGGTTGGGGGGTAGCAAAAGCCATTATAACTTGAGTAAATGCCTGACCACGATCCAATCTCTTCTAGTTCTTACCTTCTGAATGACTGAGATTTGACAAAGTCACGTGAGACGGGCTGACGAGAAAGTGAAAAAGCGTGTATGGCTTTAGAGTGGGAGATACTGCCCCCAGCACCATTTTCCCCCTCTAAAGAGCGTCGGTGGATAACTCAGTACATAGAATCTCGAAAAACGAAGTTTGTCCTTTACCTTTGTCGGCAGGAATATTAAGTTGCATAACTCGAGAAGAAGATTAACAAATTCCTAATCGATTGGTGGGTTAATTGTCAGCGCATATGGGGGGCAAATCTACAAGTCTTGGTGGCATGTGATGTCTTGGCGTGGCACAGCCCGGCGATAAGAGTAAGTCACTTTTGTGTTGGTAAAGTACGAGGCATTTCACTGTTTGGTCGGTTCGCACATCATTGACCAGACAACAGAAGATAAGTTTTCGATTGATGGCTAATTTGCACTTCCGAACTTCTTACAATATGACAAATAACAGGAAATGCTTTTCAGATAGCTTGGTTCTTCCTGTGTTTTTAGTGATTTGGTGTTTATTAGGGAGACTACTCTTGAAAAATTTATGCGGAATTAAAAAAAGATTGCCCGAAGAAGATATTTGGGCGATGAGATATTATCTTCCGAAGAGCTCCATGTGTCCACTTATTCATGCATCTTTTGTTGCGGGAGCAGACGGGTGGGCATTCACCAGCAAATTGACCGGAAAATGACTGATGTGCATCAGTCGGGACCAAGGAATGAAACTAAAAGTCAAGACCGCAATTGAAGTATCAAAGTTTAATAATTATCGGTGAAAATTACACTCTTCAATCGATTGATTCGTGTTACAGATTCTATATGAAATACTTATATCAATGTCATTCAGTCGGTGTTGCTAACAAAAAAGTCACGATCCATCAGCAAGGAAACCTGACAAAAGTGCTTGTCTAACTAATCAAGATTAGGGATTGCTTAGCAAACAATTAAGCTAGGCTTAAGTGACGCATCTCCTTCCTCAGATCCACATCCTAGCTATAAGAATTTGATGAAACTTCATTTCATTCTACACTGAAGCGCTATGTGTGGAGCCTGTCGTCAGGAGAAGCTTCCCTTTCATGCATGCACCAACTTAAGATCTAAATGAACTCCTCTCTCTCTCGTCACATCAATGTTTGGTGAAACCCTGGAGTTAGCAAATAAATCAATTCAATTCCCAGACTCTTCATCTTTTCATTTTTAAATGACCCAAATTCAACAAATTCCAACCAACATGCCTCATTGTTCCCCAGATTAAAGATACTGTTTGTATTTAATTACATCCAGGCCTTGCTCAAATTTTTAGTCTATTATATCTTCTTTCGCGTGTACCGGTGGCTAAGTTGAAGGATTACGTGATGGAAGAGGAGGTGGAGAAGAAAGCTGGTCGATCTGAAGCACCGAAAGCTCCTCCAGAACCAGAGAACGGAGCTGAGGAGAAGATCGTTATATCTGCTCCCAGCAAGAGGGTCGCTTTTGCGGCTGATAGGGGTGATCTGCTCTCTAATTTTCTCTGCAGAAATTCTAACTATTTTGCGTACATTCATCTGCATCTTTTTTTTATTTTCCTTTGTGGGTTCGTTTTGGATTGAAAACAAAAGAAATCGAGGTCGAGTCTGGCAAAATTGGCACCGTCAAAACTTTAGAAATTTTTAACTCGTGAGAAAAAGATTTTAATGTCAAGTATCTATCAGATATAGCATCTCATTAGTAATAACTGAACCACGTCTCTCGAGGCCAGGAACCATTAGTTTTAGATTTTCATCATTTTAGGTTCAGGCTTATCATGATCTGCACATTTATCCATCTAACTATACTTGTCAGTTGTCAGATAATCAATTTAACATGGTATTAGAATAGAAAATCCCATATTCAAAATCAACGTTGATGATACATTTTTGGGCCAGCGTGCAATAACGCCTCTATTTTACTAACTTAACCTGATAATTACAATGGAGAGACCATTGATCTGTTGATTAAATGGACTGGTAGGGGTTCCCTGCAATTTTGTAAATCCTATCATCTGGTTCTCGGTGTTTTCCTCACCCAATCGAGTTTCTTGTGGCAGAGATTATAAATACTGTTGAGAATGGTTCAGGAGAACAAACAGAGAGAGGTATGACCAAGCAGACTGGTGGTGATCTGTAGTTATTCATTATTATCTGATCAAGCATTGTCTTTTGGGCTCAGTCATTGTAAGATCATCAGACTAGGAATTTGACTTTGTTACTATGGTTCTTTAGATGCTGTGCTTGCCCAAGTGGAAGCAGAGAAGAGGCTGGCTTTGATCAGAGCTTGGGAAGAGAGTGAAAAATCCCAAGCTGAGAGCAAGTAAGAGACTCTTCACTTGTGATTGTCCCCTCTATATGCATTTGAGTCCTGGTTGATTTGAATGAGATCTTGAAACAGGGCATACAAGAAGCTAGCCATCACTGGGTCCTGGGAAAACACCCAGATAGCTTCTGTTGAGGCTCAGATAAAGCAAATCGAGGTAAGCGGAATTCCAACTGTGTTTGAAAATGTACTCAAGACATCTGTCCGATTCTCACTGTTTCGTAATTTGATTTGTTGAGGAGGGTCTAGATTAATGCTGATGTGATTTGTTCTTCACAAATGATAGGAGGAGATAGAAAAGAAGAAGGCCGAGCAGGCGGAGAAAATGAAGATCAAACTAGTTGAAATTCACAAGGAAGCGGAAGTAAAGAAGGCAACAATTGAAGCGAAACGACGCGAAGACATCATCAAGGTACAAGAGGCAGCTGTGAAGTTCCGCACCACGGGTAATATACCGAGGAAGCTCCTCAGATGCTTCAGCAGCTGAGTTTCCTCGACCAAATCCGATTCAAGAAAAATGTATTTTTGAAAGTACAAGCATGCTCACGTTCTCCTTTCGCGATCTGAGGCTTTGTGAGGACTTTCTGCTTGTACAGTTGAAAATGTGTGAACAATTTTGCTTGAACAGGTTTGAAGATTTGTAATACAGGCTTGTGAAATCTTGTATCATATGATACATAAGAGCTCGAGACTCGAGAGTTATCAAACATCAACCAGGATAGGCTCATAGGAACGACATTTTTTTCCTTAAATGACAACACTTCGCATGGCTTGTGGTGTTGCTGCTGTGGAATATGCTCCATTTCTTGCTGGGGCATGTTTCTTTTCTGAGCTCGAATCGAATTTCACATGGTTGGACGACAAAAGAAGCAATTGAATTTAAAAAAAAGGGAAAAAGCAAAACGAAATGAACCACAAGGAAAACAAATGGCCCTCGACAGCACAGAAATGGAAGGAAGTGAATAGACCATCTCCTCTAAATTTATGCAGGTCAGACCAGGTCAGCGTATTTGATTTAGATCATCATGGGCAACGGCAGGTTCCAAAATAGAAGGACCCTCAAACAAGTGTCCGTATTTCGCGGTTAGAAATTCATGACTCCTCCCAAAACCATTAACCTATCTTCCGAGCTGTATGACTTCGGAGGTGAAAACGATTGAGTTCTTTTGTCTCAAAAACCTCCGAAATTTGAAGGCGATGTTCTCGTGCTCGATAGAGTAACGCCGCATTATTTTGACGGAAACTCCCGGCACAGGTTAGGATCGAACGATGGGGTTCAGCGGGACGCAGGATAAATGCAAGGCTTGTGATAAGACCGTGCATCTCATTGAGTTGGTATCCGCCGATGGAGTCCCTTATCACAAGACCTGCTTCAAATGCAGTCACTGCAATGGCAAATTAGTGGTATAAATCCCCATCTTTTTAGATGTTCTTCTCCGCTGTTTGCATGCGAAATCAATCCCATCCCTTTGTGACCATTGCGGAAACCCTGCGTGTGTGGAAGTTATAGGTGCTTCGTGTTGTTTATTTGTCTTATCACAATGGTTAAAGGACCGTGATCCAGCCGGAAATGTATTGATTTATTGTGCACGATTCATTTCTCAGATAAGCAGTTTCTCTTCAATGGATGGAGCCTTGTACTGCAAGCCTCATTTCGAGCAGCTCTTCAAGGAGACAGGAAGCTACAGCAAGAAATTCCATCAATGTGAGATCTCTTCGTTTCGACAAAACTCAAAACATCAATCGTCGCTGCGTTTCTTCACTTATCTAACAATCTCTTTTGCTGGGTATGTCTGTTATATCGACGGCAACCAGCGGGAAAGTCTTCTAATCAGAAACAGAATCCGCTGGTAATCAACTCTCGAATCTCTCTAACATCCCATCAATCTAATCATGCATCGTCATATTGGGTATTCATGTGCTGTTGTCCTGTCACCTTCAGTCTAGGACTCCTAGCAAGCTTTCGCACAGGTTCTCCGGCACCCAAGACAAATGCGCATTGTGCCTGAAGATCGCTTATCCGCTCGAAAAGGTTAGCATCGATTGCACCACATTCGCTTTTGATAATCGATTCATTAAGATAACATCCGAGGTCACACGTCGCCGGAGTGTTTCTGCAGCTGACGGTGGAGGGAGAGTCATACCACAAGTCCTGCTTCAGGTGCTCTCATGGAGGCTGCTTCTTGACCGCATCCACCTATGCTGCTCTGGATGGCATCTTGTACTGCAAGCACCACTTTTCTCAGCTCTTCAAGGAGAAAGGCAGCTACAACCACCTCAACAAGATTGCCTCCATGAAGAGGGACGCGGCATTGCCGCTCCCCCAGCCGAAGGAGCAAGCCGGAGCGCCCAATCAAGAGCCGCCGAAGGCGCCAGAGTCGGGACCCGAGGACTAGCCTAAGTCGGAACAGAAACAGTAGCCTTCGCCTTGAAAATGATGAAGTCATAGCGATGGCTAAATTCAGAGCTTTCTATGATGCATTTGAATTTGAGCTTAACCTTGTTTTCATGTTCTTGTAATCAAATTTGAGATCTTTCTACAACACTTCTCTGACCTCTCCTATGTCTGCATTTTTTTGCTGTTGTATAAAAGAAAGAAATTTTGTGTTGTTATGAAATGAAATTTTATTTCGATGACATAAATTTTATGTTATTATCAAATGGGCATTTTTCTAAAAACCTTGTCTAATAAATAAAAATAAAAAAAATAGTTTTTATTAGAAATTGATTTCTGCAATAAAATGATTATCATGACTACGAAAATTTGTGAATTGGTGTTGCTCCTCCAGACAAATTCAAACCATGCAAAGCAATGTCATTGCCTCCAAGCTGAATAAACATGAAAAAGAAAATGGAAAAAAAATGTTAATATCATGAAAAATCCCAAATTGATACACTTGTGACAAATTTACCTCAAACTATTTTTTTTATCACTAAAAATCCTAAACTTGTATACCTTTGACAAATTTACCCCAAACTGGTATACTTGTGACAAATTTACCCTATATTAGTTTTTATTAAATTTTATTGTCAAATTATTAAGTTAAATGACACGTAACAGTTGATTAATTTACTGATTTGGGATTTTACGCTCTGTTTGTCACAGTTTACAATTTTTGTGATTTTTTTTTTTTGTATTAATCAAATTTAGTATAGGGTATATTTGTCACAAATTTATCAGTTTGGAGTTTTTTGTGGTCGAATAAATTAATTTGAGGTAAATTTGTCATAAATGTATCAATTTAGGGTTTTTTATGGTTAGTTGGGGTAAATTTGTCATGGATGTACCAGGTTTGAGGTTTTCATAGTCGAAAAATAATTTGGGATAAATTTATCATAGATGTTCGATTTGGGCTTTGAGGTTATTAATCCAAAAAAAAAAAAAAATACAAGGCACGTGACGTGGCATTGTTCCATTCCGGAGAAGATAAAACCCATCTCCAGAATCTTCATCCCATCTTCACGTCCTTCCACTTCTCCCTCCAGTTCGAATCGGAACGCCCGTTTTCCTTGCTTCGAATCGCTGCGGCGGCGGCGGCGGCGGCGATGAGTTTGCCTTGACCTTCGATTCGTCGCAGTAATGGAGGCCTCTGCTCTGACCACCGTCGCCAGCATCGCCACCTCGGCGCGCAACGGCGGTAAGTCATTCGCTGCTGGCTCCGGCCCGTTTCCGCACCGGAGGAAGAGCTTCCGGTTGCGGAGGAGATTCGAGAGGCTCACGGTTCTTGCCTCCAATGAAGAGCCGAAGCTCAATCAGTGGGACCAGATGGAGCTTAAGTTCGGCCGCATGCTCGGCGAAGATCCGAAATTGACTATGGCCAAGGTCACTCCTCTCTCGTGTCGTGCATGTGGAATTTAATTAAATTTTGAGACTTCCAATTTTTTGGACGATAGCAAATGAGGGAGAGGTAGCCTGAATTGTACTGTTTTGTATTGTTTTGACGTGCTAGCAAGGAAAGTGGAAACATTTTAATTACATGGTTGACGATAGGATTGAAAAGACTGTGTTGTGGAAATTGGTACTGTCTGAACTAATTGAAAGAATTAGCTTACTATCCTTAAGACTGCATAGGGCGGTTATGCAATTGAGTTATTAAACTAATGATTGGCAATAGATGTGTGGTGAGTTCATTGGAGAGAACTGGCTTTTGGTTTTTCAGATATTGGGGAGGAAAGCAAATCCAGATGCTTCTTATGTTGAAATTGAGAAATCATTCTACAAGAAAAAGGGCGATATCAAGGAAGTGCCATTTGAAGGGACGGACGTGGGAAAGTTGTCCGGCTCTTTAGATGGTTTGAATTTGGTTCGGCCTGTCCCCAAAAAAGGCGTGAAATTCCAGAGCGATAAGCCAACGGCATCAGAACTGAGGAGGCCGACACCATTGGTTGAGAAGTCTAAAGATAGTCAGAAGAGTAGCGTTCCTGATGTCATATTGAGAAAGCCGACTGTGTTTAATGAGGATGACGTTGAAGATAAGCCATCGAAGTTGAGAATTAAGCGGAACTTGTCACTACGAATGAGCAACCAGCAGGCGATGAAGGAGAGATTCAGTGACATGACATTGTTGAGAAAGCCTGAACCAACTAATGTCAATAGTGATCTTTCCAGAGAAGTAGTACCTACCAATGACTCCGGATCTTTACATGGTGAAAATAGTGAACTGCATATGGGAAATGAGGAGATAAACATTGAACTAAATGATTTTACACAGATAAAGAAGCCCGAGGCTGTGACTGATAGGCATGGACAAGTTGACTATGCTGAAGCTCTTTCCACAGAGGAGAAAGATTTGCAATCTGTATCTGGGGAGACAAGTGCAACTAGAGGAGAATTTGAAGCAGCTACAACAAGTGCTGATGTACCTCTCTCTAGAATTGAACCAAAGGATAATTTTGTCTTAGGTGAAGATCTAGATTCTTTTTTTTTTTTTACTTTTCTATGCTGCAATAAGTGAATTAA
This sequence comes from Eucalyptus sp. ANBG9806169, assembly GCA_014182395.1. NCBI lineage: Eukaryota > Viridiplantae > Streptophyta > Magnoliopsida > Myrtales > Myrtaceae > Eucalyptus > Eucalyptus sp. ANBG9806169. Next base: position 25,969,990 of record CM024576.1, read on the forward strand.
TATGATAATTGTTCTTTCAAGGATCACAGCTGCATGAGCAGAACCATGCTGATTCTGATGTCAATTTTGGTCCGACAGCCGAACTACAGGGGAAACCAAAGAGGTGTCTTAAATTCGTTCCAAATACTTCACTTGAGTGAGTTTACTGCTTTGAAATCAGAATTGTTTTGAATGATTACATTTTGAGTGTAGAATGGTTGAACATGTTGGAGGAATCTCAAACAGTGACAGAATGGAGACACCAACCCCAACGTTTGACAGCCACACTGATGATTTTAAACTTGGGAGTGTCTCTACCCCTGAAGTTGAGGTAATATGTCATAAATAATTGACACTTTCTTTTGGCTAGTGAGAGTTCCCTGCAAAAAATTGGCTATTCTGTTTGGCTGTAGGACCGTGAAGATGCTGATTGGACCCGAGCTGAACATTTGGTTAGGACGGGAGAAAGAGAAGAAGTGGAGTTACTAAGTTCTAGCACCAGAGGTTTTGTTGTGAGTACATTAGCAGACACCTTTGTGCTCCTTGTGCTGATTTGCTGCTTTGCTGAGTCAAATTGCTGACCAGCATGTAGCTACTATTTCATATTATTTGTTTGTGTTGATCATCCTGAAATTGGTTTAATAACTGCAGGTGTCCTTTGGTTCATTGATAGGATTTTTGCCATGCCGCAGTCTTGCCACCAGGTGGAAGTTCTTAGCATTTGAATCATGGCTAAGTCAGAAAGGATTAGACCCATCAAAGTACAGGCAAAACCTTGGTGTTATAGGACGTTATGATGTTATGGACAAAAGTAGTTCTACCGGCAGACATCTAGATCCAGAAGACGTTCCACCAATAAGCAAAGGAATCTCACCAGATATGAAATTGAAAGATCTTCTTAGGATTTACGACCAAGAGAAACTCAAGTTCTTATCTTCATTTGTTGGACAGGTATGAAGGAGTCTGATTTAGTATCAATGCTTTGGGAATTTCCAGTGTTGCTGTTGTTACTTTACATGTCAAATAACTGTTCTCCTATAACCTTAAAATGCAGAAAATCAAGGTTAATGTGGTAGCGGCTGACAGAAAGTTTAGAAAGCTACTCTTTTCTGTGAAGCCCAAAGAAAAGGAGGCAATCATCGAGAAGAAAAGAAGTCTCATGGTAAGGCAAAGATATGAAAGATCAAATTCGTTATCTGTTGGCCATATATCTTCCCTGAATTGAATATGAGACTTAACACATGTCATGTGATATGCTGCACAAATAAATGTTATACCTGTCATGTATGCTTCAAAGGTCTTTCTTGGTTGTCACACAAGTTTGGTTTTCTAACCATTTTGCTTTGAACAATGGTAAAAGTAATTGATTTCTGGCATACGAGAATTATCTAGATGGACAATGTGGACAATTTTATTTTTTATTTTTTTGTTTTATATTTTTTTTATAATAATATCTGGGATAAGACCCTTGAGTGTTACCAGGGGATGGACAATTTTTTTAATGCGCGGTTCGTGTGATTTGGTGTTCGGTATTTCAGTGTTGTGGCCAGTGCTAATTGTGTTGTGTGGACAGTGCTAGTGTCCCAAATATGACATCCATGAGTTCAGAATATTCATGTGGGTAGTCTAGTAAAGATTGTTGGTTTCAGTCTTCAGTTCCAGAGTGACTGTTGCTACTGGTTGTGTATATGTTGAAAGGGGATTGCTCCTCTTTCATTTACTCCAGTAGTTTGCTATCCTTGGTTATAATTGATTGATCAAAGTATATCTTGATGAAATGTCCCAAATATGACAATCATGAGTTCAGAATTATATTGCGGTTATTCTAGTAAAGATTGTTGGTTTCAGTCTTCAGTTCCTGAGTGACCAATGTGACTGGTGGTGTATAATTGCTCCAGTAGTTTGCTATCCTTGGTTATAATTGAGTGATCAAAGTAAATCTTGAAGAAATGTTGGTTCATTCCTTGACGTGGGAGAATTGGTCAATAAAGCCTTGGTACTGTTTTCTGTTGCAGGCCAAACTTCGCATTGGGGATGTTGTCAAATGTTGTATTAAGAAGATCACATACTTTGGTATTTTCGTGGAGGTAGGCCAATCTGATTATTCTACCTCGAAAGAGAGCTCTCTCAACTTTCTATGTTTGGTGATATTTGTACTGAATCCAAGTGACTTTACGGTACAAAAGCAGATCTCTTTGCCATTGGGAGTATTGGGTGCTCTTTTCATACTATATGAGGCTGCCATAGCAAAATAGGCATTTGAACGTAACTCCTTGAATTTGTCTATGTAGGTTGAAGGCGTGCCTGCACTAATTCACCAGACAGAAGTGTCATGGGATGCAACATTGGATCCTATGTCCCATTTTAAAATTGGTCAGGTACTTTACAATTTATTTAGGGATGAAACCTTTTTTTCTTCATGGTCATATTCTGCAGAAATCTAGACTGTGACTCTAATATATGCATTGTCTTGAAAAACTCGTATATTTGATATGTAGAGTGTTTGAGTTTGCCAATTTTCCATCGCTTGCTGCCTGAGCTGTTCTGTGAATATAGTTATGCATATTCTCTTATTCATCTAATATTTTTGACAAGTACTCTTTCATTGTGGGTCCTTTTGGCTTTCTGACTTCTCAAGAAGATCAATTTGAAATCAGGTTGTGGAGGCCAAAGTTCATCAACTGGATTTCACACTTGAACGTATTTTCTTGTCACTGAAGGAAATTATGGTAATTTAGTTCAAGATTTAGGTGTAAAATGCGAAATTTTTTGAATTGGTTCATCATGACAATTGTGTTTCCTATGGCAGCCTGATCCACTGATTGAGGCCTTGGAGTCAGTGGTAGGTGATGGCAAATCCTTCGATGGCAACCTGGAAGCTACGCAAGCAGAATCCGAGGTTTCTGCAATCATCCTTTAATTGGAATCTATTTTTGCATATTGAACTATGTGGCTCTCATGAGCACTGGTTGGTGTGGCTTACGAATGTTTATAGAGTAGTGATTCTAAACAACTCAGAAATAGGACAATGACGGCAAAGTAGTTCTTCTATCTGTGAACTGTGTTAAATTAGGTGGTTTACTTGATTCCTTCTTAAAATGTTGAGGAAATCAATGTGTCACATGATACTTAACCTAGTTGATTGCCTTTTCCAATTTTGCATTACTCTGGATAGATGGTGTTTGTTTTGTTCTCGTGTACATGCAATTAGACAAATTGAAAATTGTGTCTACATGATAATACTAGAACATATGGACTTGAACTATTCATTGCTTGCTTTATATTTAAACAGTGGGTTGAAGTGGAGTCGCTTATCAAGGAGCTGCAACGGATTGAAGGAGTGCAGACCGTGTCAAAAGGTCGTTTTTTCTTGAGCCCGGGTTTGGCTCCAACATTCCAGGTGTGTCTACATGAATGTTTAGTTCCTATTTGATGCAAGGTTGTAGTTCCTATTCCGGAAATACCATGGCTCTCCATCTTCATGGAGATACTCAAACTCATAGCATAATGGTCATTGTTTGTTGCGCGGCAATTATGGTATATGATGATGCACAACAAATTCATGAGTCCATATGATTTTCATGTTTTTTGTATTCGAGCAAACCCTAAGACTCTAGCTTTCGTAGGACTAACTAGATTTTAGATGCTTGAAATTTTCCTTGCATTTGCTTTAGAATATATCCGGGATCTTTTTTCTGATTTCCAATGACAGAGTTCTTTTTCTTGTGTTTTCACTCTATTCGTATATGCTGTAAAGTAACGGCAGCGGCAGCAGATCTATGCATGAATACACACATAATTTTTTTTTTTTTTTAATGTTCTATTTACATATGTGAAAGGAGGTTTATACTATAGACGCTTTTGATGAAAGCACACTTTAATGCGTTGTACTCTCATTTTTTTTTTTTTTTTTGGCCGACTACATATTAAACACTTCTTATTGTTTGCATGCTGGCTGTTCTCATGCCTTTCTTTCGATGAAACTCCTACTTTAAGACAATAAAAGAATGTCATTCGTGGTTATGACTCGTGCGTGGTATCTTTGCGATATGTCCCATGATGCAGGTTTATATGGCGTCCATGTTTGAAAATCAATACAAATTACTGGCTCGATCTGGAAACAAAGTACAGGAGGTATGACTTGAATTATGTTCCCCCGTTCTTTGACTAATGTCAGCTCTTTGGGTGAAGCGTCACTCACATGAACTCTAAATATTATGTAGGTAATAGTTGAAGCATCGTTGGACAAAGAAGAAATGAAATCCGTGATTTCGATGTGCACCAACCGAGTTGAGTAGCTTGCTCATCCTTTCTCCTAAGTACATTGCAATCACTCTGATGGTAAATATCATTCATCTGGTAAGTGTATCCACCAAAATACTAGCAGAGACGGGCATATGAACTCAGAAATGCACTTTCAGTCGGATGCAGCTTTTCAAGAATCCCCTTTTCAAATCCGTTTGATGGCGTATAGAATCTTCAAATTCTTCAAATTTCAAAGAATCCATATCAGGTTCACACTGGAAGATCAAATTTGTAATGTATTCCCCTTGAGAGCGATGTCTAATTGAAAAGATTGGCAAAATGGTCTCATTTGGATCCATAGAAGGAGCCGGGTTCATTTGTCGTTCCCATACATCTACACAGAATTAAGGGCTTAATGCTTCCCATTCAAGTTTCAGCCTCCTCATCAGCTCCAGCTTGACTTATTCTGCGAAATAGTCATCCTTGTATCTAATCCAGCGATCCCCGAGCTGCACTTGCCTCTGTAGACTATAAGGGCAATAGTTCGCCACCTCCTCGTGAGCCATTCCAGATGCCCGCGTGGCAGTCTTATTCCGCGTTCCCTGAGAAACATGTTACACGCGCCGTGGCCGTCGTAGTCGCCGTCAGCAAGTTTAGAACGCTATGGACATGTTGATGCTCACTTGCAGCTGATAGCATGACCTAGGAAATGGTATTTCACATGGAAGGCTCGGGTTGATATGAGACTGATAGCTTATGTCTTTTTCTGTTTTCATCTCGATTGTGGCTTGGAACTCCAGATCAGTAATTAAATTGGTGTGCGGACGTACAATTCCACTTCACAAAACAAATTGTCATTGTGGTCAAAATGACTGTAAACCCAAATTGAATAATTTTTATCTTGTGTAGTGCTAAATCATTTCATAACTCGTACCAAAGTAGCTCGACAATTATTCTCCTTCTCGCTCTCCTCCCACTCTGACATATTCACTCTTTCCAATCTCAATGAAATAGAGAAATTTGTTGAAAAGACCTATAGCACTTTTATTAATTCAATAATAAATCATTCAATTTTACCAATTTAGTTTTAAGCCTTTTTCATTTCTTGCTAATTGAGTTCATTTAATCAATTTTGGTTGGAATTCGCTGACGTGACACAGTTAGTGTTGACGTGGACAAAATTTATTAATTTTTATCAATTTTTTTTCGAATTTTTAAATTAATTTTTATTTTTTGCCTTTTCTTCCTCTGGTCGATTGCCTAGCATCCGATGACCGGCCAGAGGCTACAACTGGTGAGAGTCGCCTCGTTGAGATCTTGCAAGGGGTGACCTTGCCATCCTTGGGCAAGGCTTGCCCTTGCCAAATTCAATGAGGTCAAGCTTCGTTAGAAGTTGGCAAGGTTCACCCACATTGAAGGCTAGGGAGGGTGACCTTGCCGATTGTGAGTGGGGATTGCCCTCGCTAGATCTAATAAGAGCGAGCCTCGCCCAAGGCCAGGGAGGTCGTCCCTCACTTGAGGCCAGTGAGGTCGACCCTCGTTGGCCTTTTTGCCGAGGGTCGGCCTCGCCCAAGGCTGGCGGGCTAGGCTAACCCTCGCCAGTCATAGCCTCTGGCCGGTCATCACCTGGACAATTGGCCAAAGAAAGAAGAGGACAAAAAATAAAAATAAATAAATAAATAATAAAAAACATAAAAACATAATAAATAAATAAAAAAATTAGAGAAAACATTAAAAATTTAATAAATTTTATCCACATTAGCATTGATTATGATATATAGGATAGCCAGCGTTCATATCAATAAATTCCGGCCAAAATTGACTGAATAGACTCAATTGGCAAAATGTGAAAATGTTTAGAATTGAATTGATAAAATTGAAATGTTTAGAACTGAATTAGTAAAAGTGCAGTAGGTTTGAAACTTTTTGGATAATTTTTTCCAGTAATATAACTATAATGCAGTTTAGAAGCTCCTACCAATAAATAGAACGAAAAAAATAAAAATAAAATAAAGCTTTAGGGTTTAAACGGGCATAGCCTCTCACTACTCGTTCAAATCCTGATCAAAAGGTCAATACCACTGTCCGATTAAAGAGCACGCCGGAAGGTCCTTCTTTCGGCATTAAAAGCCACTATAACAGGACCTCCCGCGCCTTCCTCGACAGGCAAAAACCCCGTTTTGTGGTTTGGGTCGGTCTTGACGAAACTGGGGGTCACGGCATTGATGGCGATACCGGGGTATATCTTCGCCAAAACTCATGTAAGCATTGAGAGCTGCCTTGGAGACGATGGAATCGGATGCAATGGGCCAGCCTCCAGTTTCCACCATGCCCTCCTTCGTATCCTACACAAGTCTCACTACCAAACCATCGACCTTCTGTTATGTGAGGCTATCAACGTCATTGAGCTCGTCATATGAAATTCTCGCCAGGAATGAACTAATTTCAAGAAGGATAAGATGAACAAATGTTTCATGAGAGAATACCAGAACATATGTTGTAAATTAAATATATTTTTACATATACATGATAAATTATCATTTTTTTGACTAATTCAGTCAAATTAATTCGAGTCAAATACACAAATAAATAAATAAATAAATAAATAAACATTGAAAAGAACTTAGAATGAATTTACATTAAGATCATTAATTCACTATTTGTTAATATCATTCATCATTTCAATTTAACCGTTTCAAAAAGCTTAGAGGAAAATAAACTAACAATTCAGATTATAGACTTAAGTGCCAAAGTACGTTGGAAGAGAAGAGAAAAAACAAACATGGGAGGATGAATTGCATGTCATGAGAAGTGAGAGTCAGAAGAGAATACTAGATTTTTTATTTTTATTTTCCCCTTTATCCATTTTATTATTATTTTTTGTTTTTTTACATATTTACATTTTGCTCCATTACTTATTGAAAATTTCTAAAAAATTAACTCCATGCATATTGGAATCATATGTCAGAATCCCAGACTCGAGTATTGGGAGAGTTGACTAGGTATTAGATTTTTTGACATGTGTTAATTTAATATTGAAGAGTGTCGAAGAATGTTAGACACATGTTAAAGTGTTTGACATAACACAAAGGCTCCCAAAGAGTATTGATACTTCCTAGACCCAAGCCAGGACAACGCTCGGCAAGCCTTATCTTCCTTCTTCTTCCAAGCTTGCATACATTGTTTTCCATACAGAGAAACTAGCAATGACGACAATGAAGTTCAAGGCGTTTCTCACAAAGAAGGGTGTGGCTCTCCTCAAGAAGCAATTCTTGCCCACGGCACAAGCATAGCCTAGCAAGGCTGACCCTTGCCTTGGCCGATGGTCAGTGATTGGGCATTGGTAAAATTAAAAAGAAAAGAAAATGGAAATAATTAAAATAAATAAATAAATTCAAAAAATTATTAAAAAAATTTTCATGTCAACATTAGTCGTATCACGTAGGATGGCTAGTGTCTAGTGAGTGGTTTTAGCCCTAAATTAGTGGGATAGACTAAATTGGTATCCATGTAAAAATGTTTAGTGTTAAATTGATTCAATTGAAAAGTTTATAATTGAATTAATACTAATGCAATAGGTTTAGAACAATTTTTTTTTTTTTTTTTTGGTATTTTTTCTTGGTTTTGAGATTGAAGAGGAAAGGAAAGGAGAAATCTCAAACGGAGAGGCGTCAATTGATTGAAAGTTTTGTGAATTCTAATATAACTCATTCACCTCTCTCTAGTGTATTGATATAATGTATCTTACGTTTGTACGTAGCTTAGATAGGTCATGTTAATATGCATTCATCCTGTGTACTATCGAATATGATTACAAGATCGAATGACATCACGTGAACATGGACTGATATCTGCGCACGATGGGATGTCAGTGCTATGTGGGATAACATGTTTCGCTATGGAGTCACCTCTTGAACTTCGTTAGACAGTGCTAGGTGAGAGCCATCTTGGAAACTCTATGGGGCCATCATCGAATAGTATCTATACGATACATCATTATTTGCAGACTTTTGATACCTAGAAGAGACGGTGAATTACTTGCTTAATCGGTGATGTGCTTACTCGACATTGAGGCTGGTTCATCAACAATGTTGGTAGCTGAGTCGATTTCAAGTTGTTGCACAAAGTATAAAGTCAAACCATGGAACGCGTTCAAGATGTGAATATGAATTTTGTAGAGTAGAATATTAGTCATTCAAAATTCATCGGATTGAAATTTTTTTAGCAAAAACTACAATCGCTTTTTCACTGACCATAATAAACACAAATGAAGTGAAAAAGGAAGAATTACCTAAAAAGACCTAAACCTATTATACTTATGTCAATTTAGTCCTAAACTTTTCAATTTGACCAATTATTCCTAAGCTTTTTGACAATTTGCCAATATGATCCATCCAGTCGGAAATCACCAACATGGACACTGTCATTTTGACTGAAAATTATTAACGTGAACGTCATCATCCTACTTGGCATGACCGGTGCTAACGTAGATATTTTTTTTTTCAATTTTTGAATATTGTTCATAAAATTCTAAACGCAAGTGAACGTGTCGAACAAGTAATATAATGATAAGAAAGAATATCGTCCCACATAGATCGATGATTAATAAACTAATTAAGTACTAAAATAGATTAACTCTAAAATTTATCTAACAGATCAAAATATAATTGAAAATAAATTAAAAACAAAATTTGGAGACTAAATGTAGTAAATCAATTAGATAAATATGTTAGAGCATCCAATTTCACCATAACCACTAGATATGAATTTCAAATTGTTGTGAATACAATAACGATATAAACATGTGATAGCGGAATTTTCTTAACCTATTTACTATCCTATCTCTAGGTATAGTAAACCTATTCAGTTTATTAATCCACTATATCTCTATGTGAATTAAAATAAACATAAGTGCATTAAAAATTATGAATATTTCTGGCTTACAATAAGTCTTTTGGATCACATTATCACCGAAAGCTACACAAATAACGCGATATATTTCTATCCACGTTTAATTCATGATTATATATTATAATGAGCAATTGCATATTATCACTTTTCAATCTCAAACATGCACATCAGATCATTCAAGTGGTAGCCAGTCATTCAAAAACATTATACACAATAATATATAACTCACATGAATGAAATCAATTGCAAAACATAAAAATCATAAAATTCATATCATCATGGTTAGGCTACATCGTAGCCCTAACAAAAGAAAATTATAACATAGTAGATGAAGAAATAAAAATATAAATTAAATTCAGCATCTTGAATTAAAGAACAAGAATTCTGTCACCACTTTTGTCTTCTCTTCAAAATACTTGAATAACTCTTAGAATAATGAAAAACGATCTAACAAAAACCTAGTTGTTCTCCCCCTCTCAATATTCTCCTCTTCCTAGGATATATCGAAGTTTTCTAATCTCCCCACACTTGCAGATAACATTAAGGAACAAAATCAAGGATTCCCTGATTTGATATCTATCTTCCACTGCTATTTGATTTGAATTCCTGATTTTTGCCATTATTTTCCTTATCTTTTCCATATCTCATTATTCTGCGTAAACAATGAAAATTCAAATAATCAGAAGGAAATCCAAATATTTTTTCATAGATATTGCATTAATTGTTGCCTAAAATAGGTTAAATAACTTTATTTTTATAGAGTTATTAAACTCCCAAACTTAACCTTTTGCTAGCCCTCGAGTAAAATCAAGACATAACACATACCCAAGCTAACAACCTCTTCCATGACATCTTTCCATAATTGCTCAAATTCACAATTCAAAGAAAAACATAAATTTCATCCAAACATTGAAATTGATTTATAAGTTAAGATCAATTCTAACTATGTGATCCAAGTGTGTGTGCGAAAGTCCTCATCTTTTTCAAATTATATGCAATCCAGATAAATTCACATTGATATGCAACCTCTAAAAAATTCTCGATAATTATGACAAAATCTCATAGGTTTGCTTTTCATTCATTCCTCTACTAATGTAAGCTAATTATCCAACCAAAAATCAATAGGATTTTTCTCAGTTTGTAATGTAAGGCTAGGCTAAAGGTGAGATAACGATAATATTAAGCTCAAATCAACCATCAACACGTTGATTTTTAGGATCTAATTAAAGCCAATGTCACTGTCTAATTTCACTCATTCTTTCTTTTTTCCTTTTTCTTTCTTTTTTTTTTTTTTTTTTTTTGAATTGCTTTATGGTGGAGTTTCTCCCAAAGTCCCTCCTAATATAACATGAAAATTTCCAACCTATTGAGTATCCAAAAGGCTCACTCAATTGAAAGTTGGATAGGGAACCATAAAAGCAATATTTTTTTTTTTCATAATACACCCCAAACAACCATAGCAATCACTTCTTTTTTTTCATACTCCATCCTTCCTCCCAAATTTTTATCAAGCTCAAATAATTTTTTATCCCAAAAGAAAATCAACGTGTTCATAGGGCATGGGACAATGATACATTTGATAACAGCTAGGCTAAACATATATAGATGCCAATGAAAAAATGAGTAATAATTAAGGCTCAAAGGAGTGACTAAGGATAAATAAATAGGATTAGCTTGAAAGGCTCAATCGATCCAAAAATTGTCTAAATCATTTTCTCAGTTAGATTTAGCTTAGGATTTTCGCCTCAAGAGAAAATCAAACAAATTCTAAGATTTGGGAGAAATCTAAGAAAATCACATATTTCGCATGAATGTTCTTTAGATTTACACACAATTAAAAAATTAAGGACTTTTAGTACTTATTAAATGGATCAACATAATCAGAATTAAAATTAATCCACACATCAATTATAAGTTTAAATAAAATTTAAATTTTCCTAAGAATCGTAAAAATTCACAATCAAGAATGTAATCATGATAAAAAAAAAATTTAACCAAAAATTTTGTCCCCCCCCCAAAACTTGAATAAAGCAGTGTCCTCAATGCGAAAAATAGAAATATGAATAAGAAAACTCCTCTGATTTTAGGATAAAGAAAAGTTAATTTTTTTTTTTTTGCAAAACATAAAATTAACAATAAGTAAATAAATAAATAAAAACATAATTAAAATGCTTGCTTCCCAAGAAGTGATTGTTTTATAGTTTTCAGCCAAACTATCTCGAGATGTCACTAGTCTGAAGGATGGAGTTCAATGGCAGTCTTCTGCTTGTTGTAACCACCTTCAAAGTAGGGCTTCCAACGTTGACCATTCACTACTTCTTGCATTTTCGGGTTCAAACACCTTTGAGGTTGGATAGTGGGTTTATATTGTTCCTCCATCAAAATTTTGTACATGCAAATTGAATGACTAATTCCCTTGATATCAGTTATTTTCCATCCAATTGCACTCTTATGCTCTCTCAATACTCTGAGTAGTTTCTCTTCCATCAAATCTGTCAAAGAAGAAGATATAATTACCGGTAAAGAAGAAACTCCATCTAAATAAATATATTCCAAATGAGAATGTAAGGATTTGAGTTCAAGAATTGGAGGCTCTTCAATTGATGGTTTAGGCTTTGTAATGTGTTGTCCCAACTCCTCAAATTTAATTGCATTTTGCCTTGAATATGGTGGAATTGCCTCCATGAAATTTGCATACTCTTTTATCTCCTCATTCGGAATATCTTTGTCTATTGGTCAAATTAGACATGCTTCAAGTGAATCTTTAAAAATAATTTTTTTGAAAAACCTTATTCACCAACTTGTCAACTGTCTCAATACTAAAACAAGAATCATCATTAGATGGATATTTCATTACTTTAAAAACATTAAATGAAACAAGATCATCTTGAACTCTAAGTATCAATTTCCCTTGTTGTACATTAATAAGAGCTATTCTTGTTGCTAGAAAATGTCGACCTAAGATAAGTGGTACCTCATAATCTTTCTCCATGTCAAGAACTATGAAATCTGCAGGAAAGATAAATTTGTCAACTTTTACCAAAACATCTTCTACAATACCTCCCGGATATTTAATTGATCGATCAGCCATTGAAGTGACACTATAGTTGCTTTTACCTCGCCTAATCCTAATTTTTTGAAAACTGAATAAGGCATCAAATTAATAGTTGCACCTAAATCACATAATGTTTTTTCAAAGTAAGAATCCCTAATATTGCAAGGAATAGTAAAACTCCATGGATTTTTTAATTTTGGAGGCAATTTGTTTTGTAGGATGGCTGAACACTCCTCATTTAACTTCACAGTTTCATAATCCTCCAGTTTCTTTTTATTTGCCAAAATCTCCTTAAAATTTTTTGCATAACTAGGCATTTGTGCTAAAGCATTTGTAAAAGGAATGTTAATATGTAATTTTTTAAATACATCAAAAAATTTAGAAAATTGCTTATCTATTTTGTGCTGCTGGAGTCACTAAGGGAATGGAATTGGCGACACATATGGCTTGGGATTATCTGGAAAAAGTTTACTCTTGCTTGTCTTCTTTGATTGTTTATTGGTCACCTCTTCATTGTCTCTGAAAATCTCTTCTTTTCCCACTTGTTTACCACTTCTCAGGGTAATAGCCTTTATGTTTTCAATTGGATTTTTCTTTATGTTGCTCGGCAAAGAACCCTGTTGTCTCTTTGATATCATGCTTGCTAACTAACCAACTTGCATTTCCAGATTTCTGATTGAAGCTTCTTGGTTTTGAAATCTCACATTTGTGCTTTTGATGAAGTCATGAGTCGTATTAGCAAGTTGGGTGACTATATCTTCCAAATTGGACTTTGGCTTTTTTGATTGTTTGAATCCTTGCGGTCTCGTCACATTCTAATTATTTCATGAAAAATTTGGATGATTGCACCATCCCGGATTGTACGTGTTAGAGTAGGGATTATTCTGTGACCTGTTAAAATTCCCAACAAAGTTAGAATTTTCATTGGATTGTTTAAAAATATTACCTACTTGACACGCTGTGCTAACATATCCTCCACCGCAAAAATCACATGTCAAATTCTGAATTTTCATGGCTGAAACATTCATATTATCTAGCTTTTTGTTGAGTGTTTCAAATTGTGCAGCAATTGCAGCAAAAGCATCCACTTTGTAAACTCCACTAACTTTTCGCATTGGTAGTCTCTTAGTAGGCCACTGATAACTATTTGATACCATCTCCTCTAATAAATTGTAGGTTTCTTCTGGTGTTTTATTATTTAGAGTTCCTCCTGCAGCTGCATCAATCATAGAACGAATATTTGTACTAGAGCCATTATAAAAAAGTTTGTACTTAAATTCATACAGGTAATCCGTGATGTGGGCATCTTCTAAGAAATTCTTTGATTCTTTCCCATGCTTCATATAATGATTCATTATCCATCTGCATAAATTGGTAATATCGTTACGTATTTTTACAGACTTTGCAAGTGAAAAGAACTTACCAAGAAATTTTTTAGCCATATCATTCCATGTAGTGATTGATCCTGAAGGAAGAGAAAAAAGCCAATTCTTAGCTTGATCTCTAAGAGAGAATGGAAATAATCTCAATCTAATAGCATTATTTGTAACTCCATTATATTTAATGGTATCACAGATTTCAAGAAAAGTATCGATGTGAGCATTTGGATCATCGCTTGGTAGCCCATTGAATTGCATTGATTGTTGAAGTATTTGAATGAGTGATGGCTTGATCTCAAAGTTGTTTACTTGAATTGCAGGTCTTCTGATACTTGATGTGGTGTCTTAAACTATTGGTGTGGCATAATTTCTTAAGAGTCTACGTGGATTTTCATTATCACCATCTGCCATCTTCTTAGCGTGATTTCTCTGTTCTCTCAGTCGTCTTTAGAATGTACGCTCGATTTCTGGATCAAGCTCAGCAAGTTTCCCTTGTTGGCTACGTGTCATAAATTGATGTATACCCTGAAAAATAAAACAATACAAAAGCTAGATTAAATTTAGAATTATCTGGTATCAATATTAATTAGTATTAAACAAACAATCCCCGGCAACGGCGCCAAAAACTTGTTCATAAAATCGTAAATGCAAGTGAACGTGTCGAACAAGTAATATAATGATAAGAAAGAATATCGTCCCACAGAGATCGATGATTAATAAACTAATTAAATACTAAAATAGATTAACTCTAAAATTTATCTAATAGATCAAAATATAATCGAGAATGAATTAAAAACAAAATTTGGAGACTAAATGCAGTAAATCAATCAGATAAATATGTTAGAGCATCCGATTTCACCATAACCACTAGATATGAATTTCAGATTATTGTGAATATAAGAACAATATAAACATGTGATAGCAGAATTTCCTAACCTATTTACTATCCTATCTCTAGGTATAGTAAACCTACTCAGTTTATTAATTCACTATATTTCTATGTGAATTAAAATAAACATAAGTGCATTAAAAATTATGAATATTCCCGGTTTACAATAAGTCTTCTGGATTACCTTATCACCGAAAGCTACACAAATAACGTGATATATTTCTATCCATGTTTAATTCATGGTTATATATTATAATGAGCAATTGCATATTATCACTTCTCAGTCTTAAATATGCACATCAGATCATTCAAGTGATGGCTAGTCACTTAAAAGCATTATGCATAATAATATATAACTCACATGAATGAAATCAATTGCAAAACATAAAAATCATAAAATTCACATCATCATGGTTAGGCTACATCGTAGCCCTAACAAAAGAAAATTAGACCATAGTATATGAAAAAATAAAAATATAAATTAAACTAAGCATCTTGAATCAAAGAACAAGAATTTTGTCACCACTTTTGTCTTCTCTTCAAAATACTTAAAAAACTCTCAGAATAATGAAAAACGATTTAACAAAAACTTAGCTGTTCTCCCACTCTCAATGTTCTCCTCTTCCTAGGATATATCGAAGTTTTCTAATCTCCCCACGCTTGCAGATAACATTAGGGAACAAAATCAAGAATTTCCTGATTTGATATCTATCTTCCACTACTGCTTGATTTGAATTCTTGATTTTTGCCATTCTTTTCCTTATCTTTTCCATATCTCATTATTCTGCATAAACAATGAAAATTCAAATAATCAGAAAGAAATCCAAATATTTTCTCATAGATTTTGTATTAATTGTTGCCTAAAATAGGTTAAATAACTCTATTTTTATAGAGTTATCAAATATGTTTCCAAATTTGTAATAATTTTTCTTTTTTTCTTTTTAATTTCCACTATGGCCGATGAGGATTGCTTGAGTTCGCGGGCTACCAAGGAGGGTGATAGCCCTTATTTCCAATCGATTACTGCCAATTATTCTACAAACTTAAATTATTAGATGAATGCGTGATTTATTTTTTAACTATTATAATATTCCCTCTCATACTTAGTCAGGTCATTTTGGAAATTTAATTGAGGGGCAAATAGGGGCCCTAGAAGATTCAAACTCAAGACCTCCTAACTCTGATACCATATGATATTATGTGGGACCATAACCAACTATTCTAAAAGTTTAAATTGTTAAATGAAGACATGATTTATTATTTAAATATTCTAACACATATTTCGCCACCTCCTTACGAGCCATTCCAAATTCCTGTGTAGCAGCCCTATTCCCCAAGAAACACGTCACACATGCCGTGGCCATCGCAATTGGCACCAGCAAGTTTAAGAACACCACAGGCTTGTTGATGCTCACTCGCAGCTGATGGCATGAACTAGGAAATGGTATGTACATGGAAAGCTCGGGTTGATATGAATCGTTGTATTTGGACGGATAGCTTTATCTTTTTCTGTTTTCGTCATGATCGCGGCTTGAGACCCCAGATTAGTAATTAAATTAGTTTACGGACGTACAATTCCATTTCTTGAACAAATTGTCATCCCATTCGTAGTCCAAATGACTGTAAAAGATTAGACCCAAATTGAACGATTTTATCTTGTAGTATGGCACATTTTATTCTCCTTCTCGTTGTGCCCCCACTCTTTGACATATTCATTCTCTCCAATCTTAGTGAAATAATTGTATTGCGCTTTAGAAGCTCCTACAAATAAGCAGAACAAAAAATACAGTAGAACACAGCTATAGGGTTTAAATGGACATAGCCTTTCTGCACCACTCATCCAAATCTTGATCAAAAGGTCGATACCACCGTCCGATTAAAAAACACGCCGGAAGGTCCTCCTTTTGGCATTAAAGCCACCGTAATAAGACTTCTCGTGCCTTCCTCAACTGGCAAAAGCCCAGTGTCATGGTTTAGGTCGGTCTTGACGAAACCAGCGGTCACGGCATTGATGGCGATACCGGGGTATTTCTTCGCCAAAACTCGTGTAAACATTGAGAGCTGCCTTAGAGACGATCTAAGCGGATAAAATGATGGGCCAACCTCCAGTTTCCACTGTACCTTCCTTCATATCCTTCAAGAATCTCACTACTGAACCATCCACTTTCTCTTCTGTGAGGCTATTGACGTCATTGAGCTCCTCTTTGATATTTTCGCCAGGAATGAACTAATTTCAAACAAAATAAGATGAACAATTATTCATAAGAGACTATGCAAGTAGTAAGAAGGTATGACAAAAGACGATAGTGTCAATCCCCATCGAAGGTATGACAAAAGACGATAGTGTCAATCCCCATCGTGGTTCCATTAAATAGCCAGAAGATATAATATATCCATTACGTGTGGCTATCTAGATCAAAAATACGAAAAGCTTCATTTAAGGATTACATTAATTAAGTATGTGTGAGATTTTGTAGGACAATTGTCAAATAGTTGTTCAATCAACAATATGAAAGCTTCATTTGCGAATTACACTAATTAAGTATAAGTGAGATTTTGTAGAACTATTACCAACTATTTTAAAAGTTTATGCTATTAGATGAAAGTATGGTTTATTGTTTAAATATTTTACACTTCCCCTTACACATAGGTTGGATTTTGCCTTTAGCTTAAAGTGTGGAAATATTTGATTAGAGAGACAAATGGGGGCATGGAAGATTTAAACTTAGAACTTCATAGCTTCGATATTATATGAGATTTTGTGAGACTATTGAAACTGTTAAATAAAGATGTGATTTATTATTTAAATATTCTAATAGTAGATACCTGAAGCTGGCCAAGGGCAGTGGACACATTAACTACTTTCGCCGATTCCTAAGAAGAGGTAGAAGAGCAAAAGTTACTTGTTTGTTTCCATAGTAGTTAGTTCTCAGACATTTTTATGCTGATTTATACGTCTCCTCAATGAACTCTTTCATTGATTTGGCTTGTGGACCTTTAATTTGCAATAAGGTTATGTGACAAAGACGATAGTCTTTACTAGTTTAAGCCTTTTCCTTTCCATGTCAAGTAACGAATTAGTTAACGTCCAAACTAACATTTTTGAGTTTACACATTTGTGACTTCTGATCAAAAGATAGGGGGATAAGTTCACTATAAGTCCTAAGACTTGTTACAAAAGTGCAATTAAGTCCTAAAACTTATAAAAAAGTACAATCAAGTCTTAAAACTTATCAAACATATACAATCGAGTCCTAAAATTAACACCATCAATTTTAAATTAATTTCACTCTCATAGGTGGCATTTTTTTAAAATATTTTTTTATTGTTTTCTTTTTTAAATCTTATTTAAATCAAATGAAAAAACTAAAAGAAAAAACTAATATTTTACTTTAAAAAGCCAAAATTGAAGAGAGAGAGAGAGAGAGAGAGAGAGAGAGAGAGAGAGAGAGAGAGAGAGAGAGAGAGAGAGAGAGAGAGAGAGAGAGAGAGAGAGAGAAAGGAGAAGGGTAGGGAAGGATGTCGGTGGGCACTGTCACCATTGCGCTAGTTGAGGGTGGCTAGCCCTCGCCAGCTTCAGGCCTGGCCTCACTGGTCCTAGGCATGGGTAAGCGACCCTTGTTGGCCTGTGCAAGGGCACCTAGCTCTGGGTACCCACCCAAATCTAGGCAACATTGACTGTTGCTTGGAGTTGACGAGCCTCACCAACCCCTGGCGATGCCTCGTCGGCTCCAAGTGAGGGCCAACAACCCTCGCTAGGCCTAGGTGAGCGCCAATGTCACCTAGATCTAGGCATCCAAGCATGAGCTCGAGTCTAACAAGGGTCATTAGGGCCAACGAGGCCTCACCTGAGATTGGCAAGGGCTAGGCACCTTTGCCCATGGTTAGTGGAGGTTGCTGGCCCCTCCGACGATAGGTGGCCACAGCAACAACGCCTACCAGCATGGCCCCGCCTTGTCCTTCACCTCTCTCTCAGTTTTTTTTAAAAATAAAATTTTAGCTTTTTTTTTTTAGTTTTTTAATATGGATTAAATAAGATATTAACAAGAAAACAATAAAATATGCCAACTAGGAGAGAAAATTAATCTAAAATTGCCATGTCAACATTTCCGTTAGATAAATTAATGGTGTTAATTTTAGGACTTGATTGCATCTATTTGACAAGTTTTATGACTCAATTACACTTTCATAATAAGTTTTAGGATCTCTAATAAATTTATCCCAAAGTTAAGCTATTGAATGGGCAAATGTGTATTGAGGCCAGTATTTAGGAAAGTAAAAAGGGGTGTGCAAAAAGCATGAACATTGTATATGTTCTATAAATCACATCACAAAAATAATGTGAAAAATGCATATCATAGTAGTATTGCTAATTTGAGAAAACTCACTATTTCTGCTAACAAAACCAAGTCCTTTTTCATATATGTAGCTCCGAATATGCGCGCATTATTCACTTGGAAGGCCACTGTTCTTTTACGGCTCTTTTCTCAATCTATTTGTAACATGATATAATAAGTGATGTATGAATGGATCGTACTAAAATATCGAGGTTTACAAACTGAGTCTCAACGAAATTTGCCAGAGAACGGACACTAGTCTTGTCAACCACATCAAGCGGATTAAAGACCATGTAGGAGATCCCGATACTCGCAAGCTTCTTGATAGCCTCATTCCCTTTATTCACATCTCTTGCGGTCAATATAATGAAGACTCCATTTGAAGCAAGTTGCTTGCATATCTTGAATCCAATCCCTTTATTCACACCTGTGACGATTGCAACCCTATGGAAATGAACAAAAAAGGAGAACAAGACAATAGCTTTTTTCCTTGAAATACATCATATTGAACAGGTTTTGGTAATTTATCAAGATGTAGTGGAAACAAGTAGTACCTGTCCACTTGATGAAGAGCTTGAAATGTAGGATCTGCCCTTTCTTTTCTTTTTACAAAGATTTTCAAGGTGATGGCTCTTCTACCGTGGCTTGTTGAGTGCATTTTAGGCATGTTTATTAGTGTCTAATTCTATTATTTTATTGAAAAAAATAGAAATATATTTGGTAAATTTTTATTCCTAAAAATAGATTTGGAACGTAATTAAGAAATAGAAAAAATTTGTTTTTTGTTTCCGGGAAAAAAATAAGAATAAAAAAAAAAATTGTTCCTATTTTCAAGCAGTTCTCTCTCTGTCTTGAGTCCCTCTCTGTCTCATTTCTTTCCTCTCTGGTCATTCTCTCTGGCGCCTCTCAACTGCAATCCTCTCTGCCATTTTCTCCGTCATCCGACGCCTCTCAACTGGTCATTCTCTCCGGCGCTGACAACTGCTGCTCCTTCACCGACTCAAGCTTCTCGTTCGAGGTAAGTTATACCCATCTTGCTAACTTGCACACTATGGGAGGGATGCTTTTGGCGAGGGCTTGGTCGAGTGAGCGTAGCCGTCGTCGATCTAGACGAGTACTCGCTCGAGCGAGCACGGCGAGGCAAGGGCTCGCTTCGGCGAGCATGGCCCTCGTCGATCTAGGTGATGGCTCGCACGAGCAAGCGTGACTGGGCGCGAGCTATGAGGGCCGAACTCACTCGAGCGAGCTGTCGCCCAGATCTGCAAGGGCCGCGCTCGCCGAAGCCCTTGTCGATGTGGGCGAGGGCTCGAGCGAGCCCTCGCGCTCGAGCCCCGTCCCAGCGCTGCTCGCTCGAGCGCGCGCGGTGAGGTGAGGGCCCGTTCAAGCGAGCATGGCGAGGCGACGATTCGCTTCGGCTAGCGCGGCCCTCGTCAATCGCCGTGCTTGCTCGAGCGACCCGTTGTGGAAATGATTGAAATAGCAAGTTGATGTAAGAGTTTTCCTAATGTGAACTACATTAATTGATATTGTAATTTACCGTTTAACATTTATCGTTTTACGGTGATTGGTCTAAAGTGAGATAGAAGGTTTCTTAATTAGTCTAATATGGGCTGGCTAGTGTGGGCCGAATTGAGCCTGGCCCGTAATGAGGGGGCCTAGCTGGAAACTCTATAAATAGCGCTAAGTCTCTCCTCTAACCCTAATTCTCACATGTATCCTCACCTAAGGGGCGTTTACCTAATGCTAAACGTGAGGGGGGCCGCCTCATTGAGCCAGTGATACGGAGGGCAATAGAGGAGAAGGATTTGCGCGTGGAACATTGTGTTTCTGCTTCCGCTTCAAGATCGATGGATTCCAATACATGTGCGTTAATCTTTCTACTCAATTATGCATATTCTTGTTCTGGTTATGGAGATCTTGGGGTTGCGCAATTTGCGTCCAACACGTGGTATCAGAGCCTCCATAACCCTAGAACTTGAACGCATTGAATTTTTCCCTAATTTGTGATTTTCGAGATTTTTTGTTCAATAAAAATAAAATTAAATCACAAATTCGGATTGGGCTCGACGAGACGAGCAAGACGGTCGGCGGCGCGTCGCCAGGGGAGGCCTCACGCGCTCCCACGCGTGGCCACACGCCGCTAGGGCGTCGGAGACGCGCCCACGCGCCCACACGCGCGGGACGCGGCTCGCGCGTGTACTCCACGCGCCGCGCACTCAGGCGGCGCGTGCGGGCGCGTGGAGCGTTGGATTGGCGCGTGGTTGACGGCGTTGGATTCGTATGGCCGTCCTCTATCTCGTGGTGTATTTATTTTATTTATTTTGATGATTTTATGGATGTGAAAATACATACGAAACCCTAAATACCTGTATTTTTAGTGTATTTTTGCGTATTTTTCTTATATTTTCTCTGATTTTGGAAATATAAGTGTTGGGTTACAAGTATGTTATCACATAAACATTATAATTGTGTGATTCATTAATAAAAAAAAATAAAAAAATTGGCTAATATATTAGCTGTTGGCCTTGGAGTCATGTTTTGCCTTATGAAATTCATGAGCAATAGTGGATTAGTTATCAAGTTTATCGATTTGGTGTATCATGTATTACTATTGATGTTAATTTGTGAGAGATATTCTAGATTAGCATTCTTTAATATTGTTCTAGTAATCAATAATCGGGGTGCACAAGAGATGCTTGTTTCTATGTTATGAGAAGTTTATTGTGTTGCTGTGAATGGGTGATCTCCTTGGAATCTGTTTTTCAAGTTCGCTATATATATATATATTTATTGATATATATATATATTTATTGATATATATATATATATATATGTATGATTAATTTTTTATTAATGAATAAAGCAGTGCAATTAGCATGATATGTGATTTTGGTGATTTACTACCCCTATCACTAAAGTTAAAATCACATGTATATGGTTTATGTGAGATGTGAATTTTATATCCCTGGTATGAGAGAATTTCAATAATTCAATTGAGTTGTGACCGCCAAAGTGGCACACTTAATTGGGTTTGAGAAATTTCGATCTCGTATAATGATTGGGATGTCTCCTGCTCTAATGTGTAGTCATACTCCAAAATGGGGTGATTATATATTAGTTCATGGAGGGATACATGATTATATGGTGGAAGAGTGACTAATCCTAGTGGTTCGTCTGCCCAAAGGTGATGAATTCACGAAGATTGGAATATATTCTCATAACCGCTATCATGTGGGGAGTGTACCACTGCATGTCATGTATTTTGCCCAAAGGTGATTATATGATTTTGTATGTAACTCTCTAGATGTGTACTTGTGTGTCAAGTTACACATTGCTCACATAATGCTAATTATATATACATTGCTTGATTTTTCAATCACATTTTCTGTAATTAATAACTCTACTATTATTGAGGTGTTTTACTGCTTCAAATTTTAAGTTGTGGACATATGATTTATTACTTGAGAATGCAATAAAATTTGCTTACTGTCCATGAAGCGTTCCATTCTGGAACACTTGAAAAGAGGTTTGCCTGCGGACTACACTGCTATAATATGATGGAAGCCTTAGTTGCTTGAAATTATGTTTTGTATGATATTGAAATTAGGACATAGCTGTAAAGATTGTGTTTAAGTCCTAATGATATATACATCTCATATAAGGATGAAAAGGTTGTTTCCAAATTTTTTTTCTATTTACTCTTAACGGTTATCTAAAGACTTCTATAGATTATTGTGGAAGTAAAATTGACCGAGATAAAGAATGTCCTTATCAAAGTTGTTTTATAAACTTCTTTTAAGTTATAGATTGGGCATAGATTACCTGAATCATATTAAATTTAGGGGTGTCATGCATGAGTGAGGTTATCTAATCCAATATTAAGTACGTTGGAATTTAGATTCACTCGTTATTATTTTGTATCTTATCTAGATTGTTAAAAAGGATAATAATATTTTTACTCTGAAAGAGGGGTGGATAGTTTAGTGAAGAAATAATTATTTCTTTATAGATTCTTTCAGAGTGGTGGCATTGATAGTTTTATATGGAGTTACATCAAAGAGATACAAAATCTATATAAGTGCAACTGGAGAATTTTGCAGCAGATTTAAGTAAACTTGTGTATAGACTTAAAAGTCTTAATTCATGGTCTTAAGCAAGTTTCCAGACAATATTATTAAAGTTTCATAGTGTTGTTATTTTGTTCAATTGGGAACAAAGTAATTCAATATACTGCAAGGTCAGTGGGAGGAAATTTATTTTTCTCATACACTATGTTCACTATGTACATTATATTTTGCTTACAAGTAATGACCTTGAGGCATTTTTATCATTTGTACTAAGGTTTGTAAGAATTGTTTTTGCTATATTATATTAGATTTTCTCGGAGGACATTTGCTGATTGTATATTGGAAAAATTCGATATACATTATTGCAAGCCAGGAATTGCTCCTGTTGTTAAGGGTGATGTGTTGAATCTATCACATTGTCCTTATTTTGATATTGAGAAAATCTAATTAAATGGTGTACCTTGTGTCAGTGCATTTAAAAGTAGATTATATTCTAACAGATGATATGGTTGCAGATCCACTAACTAAAGGCCTACGTCCATGTATATTTGAGCAATATGTCATTAGCATGGGCTTAGGAGCATCTTAGGATGCTGTTATTTAGTGGGAGCTGTTTTATTTTTCTTTGAATAATGTTTACATATGTTTTTTGTTACAATTTAGTAACATTTTGATATATATATATATATATATCAACTTTTGCATTCAATAAAATGTTTTTGAATGGTTTGTTATTATGTTGAAAATATATATATTGTTAAAGTCTCAAGGTATTGCTTAAACCTTGAGTGAAGGCTAGGGGCATACGGTTATTAGCCTTGTCCATATGTCTTGTTGTATATAAAGAAAGGTTAGCCATAAGGACAAGACATATGTGGGTTCATGGAACCATAAATGCATTCTCTAGTGGCACAAGTTTTTTGTGACGCTTAAGGTAAGAGAATGGACATTCTCTAGTGGCACAAGTTTTTTGTGACGCTTAAGGTAAGAGAATGGTGACTGACAAATGAAATCTCTCTATGAGAGATGTTATCCATTTGACACACTACCATATTGGATCCATATCAATAGAGTTGAGAATACTCGTGACCATGGAAGGCTTTGTGTGTATACATGCAGTTACCGCCATGATTCGGTGTTTGAAACTTTATGGGATATGATTGACTATTAAGAATTATCTCTAGACCAATGTGCGCACATACAGTACGATTTCAATTAATATAGTCCAAGTGGGAGAATGTAAGAGTTTTTCTAATGTGAACTACATTAATTGATATTGTAATTTACCGTTTAACGTTTATCGTTTTACGGGGATTGGTCTAAAGTGAGATAGAAGGTTTCTTAATTAGTCTAATATGGGCTGGCTAGTGTGGGCCGAGTTGAGCCTGGCCCGTAATGAGGGGGCCTAGCTGGAAACTCTATAAATAGCGCTAAGTCTCTCATCTAACCCTAATTCTCACATGTATCCTCACCTAAGGGGCGTTTACCTAACGCTCAACGTGAGGGGGGCCGCCTCATTGAACCAGTGATACGGAGGGCAATAGAGGAGAAGGATTTGCGCGTGGAACATTGTGTTTCCGCTTCCGCTTCAAGATCGATGGATTCCAATACAGGTGCGTTAATCTTTCTACTCAATTATGCATATTCTTGTTCTGGTTATGGAGATCTTGGGGTTGCGCAATTTGCGTCCAACAGTTGACTCTGTGAGATAGTTTGTCTCTGCCTTAGTGCCTTTAGTTAAATGCTTTTAGTTAGATAATTTGGCTTGCAACCCAAAAACTAAAGAAAACTCACGTCACTCCATCAGGCGTCGGTGAAATGGTGAGTTTCGCTAATCTTCTGGTTTTACTGCAAATGATAGTTCAGGGGGAACAAAAGATCAGAAAGTCCCTTCTTCTCTCTCTGTCTTGTTCGTTAAATAAATCTATGCAGTGTAGTCTGAAGATTAGTCTAGATCTATTTTGGAATGAACATTAACTTTGTAGGCAATGCAAAGTAGATCCACAAGGGCTGTGCTCGCTGATCTAGGTGACGGCTTGCTTGAGCCCTCACGCTTGAGCCTGAGCCAGCGGTGCTCGCTTGAGCCCTCGCGCACAACTTCCTGCATTAACAAATACACATGCCCTTAACTGGTGATTGATTGCCAAATGCACAAAGTTGAGCTTAGGTAATTGGTTTTTATGCTATCCAGATCAGTAGACCTAACCGTTCCTTCGAGCAATGTTGACATGTTGACATCAATGAGGTTCACACTTAATTTTCTCTTTTGTTGGTTTGCTGGTGTGAGAGCATGATCATTAGTTTTCTCTTTTGTTTTGTTGACTAGGCCCAAGTCGTAGTATGACATGCTGGGTTGAGCTTGTGCATGTCCAAGATAGGCCTTAGACTAGTGAAAACTTATTGAAAATGAGAGTTTATTAAGACTGCACTCCACTTGAACTAACCCTTATCAAGCACTAGCGCTTGACACATCAGTAACCCCCATAGAGAGGCCTAATTCGGTAGATGCTATCGGAATCAAAATCCATCATCAGGCAACTCCTCCATTGCTATTTTTTCTTGTTTCGAATAATTCTCAATCTCCAGCTAAGCTTAACTATAAGGGCTAGGGGGCTTAGGGCTAAAGCTGTCACAAATTCAATTTTTTCCTATTTGTGTAGTTGAACTCGGTTTGGTTTTTGCTTACTTCTTGTCATTGCGATCATTTTTCATTCTCACTCGACCGGTTTCTACTTGCTCACTTGACCTATTCATTTTGCTAATTGCGCAAATCCATTGACGTTGGTGCTTTCAAAATCTTGCTCATCTCCAAAATCTAGTAGGTTTCTCATAGTGTTCTTTGTTTCATTTTGGGTCTTCTATTTCATTGATCATCGATAGTCATAGTACCGTGTAGCCCCTATAACTCAAAATGCAATCTTTGTCATGTTTTGCACAAGCTAGTTCAAGAATTGTCAATGATTTCCCATTAGAGTCTTCTTTGCTTGTTTCCACTAGCCAGGATCTTAGTATGCAAGTGTCACAAGCTTATCAATCTAGCACTCCCTAACCTGTGCAGCCTTAGGATTTTCCCTAAGCAGTCTTACCCACACTCAATTCACTAGGATTTTAGAGAGAAAAACTCTAGAGAGAGATGTTTTGGATTTATATTATACTTGTGAATGAGTTGATACAATAAGGGGAAAGAGACCTCTATATATATAGGTACAAGACAAACTGTATCAGTAAATCTCTCATCAATCATATAATAGAGATCGTATTTCCCCAACTATAAATAACCTACATTTATTATGTTCTTGTACATTTACCATATTGTTCACCCCCAAGAGTATTCTAGAACATTCGAAAAAATTTAGGGATACAAGTTGAGGGTCGGTTGTTCCAAGGATCGATCATTGCTGTCATACAAAATCCTGTTGGATCGTTCCTTTCTTCGGATTGTAACATTCTCCCCCACCTAATCGGGCAATATCCTCATCATGCCTTCGGCATGGAAGGCACTGATCTACTTCTTGAACTACTGAAGAGCATTTGCGTGTTCTCAACTAGCTTCACTCTTCGGAAGACCCTTCCTTCAGACCAAATACTCTCATTTCGAAGCACAATACCGCTTTTGTATGACTCGATCCGCCATTATGCATTCGACTTCTTGATCATCTGAGGTTTTCACTCTAAGTGGTGCCTGTTGTGATTCACATTGATCTAAATCTTTCTCATTTACATGAAAAGGCTTAAGCATACTCACATGAAAAATTGAATGTATGTTTAGTTTTGATGGTAGCTTCAGCTTGTATGCAATCTTCTCGACTTCTTGTAGCGATAGATCAATCACTTGTGCACGTCCTTGTACCAAAGGACTGCATGTAAGTTGGCTAATAGTAAATCTCCAACCTGGAACTCCACATGTCATCGCTTTTTGTCAGCCCACTTCTTTATGTGCTTTGAGGCCTTGTGTAGACACGCTTGCACTAAGTCCGCTTGCTTTTGCCAATTTTTTGCGAACCTGTACACGAGTGGGCTATTCTCTTGATAGCTCAACGCAACTGTGCTCAGACTTTGCGGTTGTTGCCCGATTGCGATCTTGAACGAACTCTCGCTAGTGGACTCCATTGCAAGTTGTATGAGAATTGAGCTACATCCATTAGCTTCATCCAATTTGCTTACGTTGTGCTCACATAGTGTTGGAGAGCGCATTTACCCTCTCTGTTTGATCATCGATTTGGGAATGCGGGCTCATAAAGAAGTTCAGCTTTAACCCTAGCAACTTGAAGAGCTTGGACCAAAAATGCCTCATTAATCGAGGATCATAACTGTTTACAATCATTTGTAGGACTCCCTAGTACTTGACAACATGCTTCAAGAATAATTTGACCACCTTCTCGATCAGACAATCCTTTGTCGCAAGCACGAACATTGCATACTTAAAGAATTGGTCCACCCTAATCATGAGACCTTCAAATATCGACAAATCTACAATAAAATCTATGGAAACACTCTCCGATAGACGCATTGGGATGAGAAATGGCTCTAGAAGCCTTGACGACAAGCAGGCTTGTCTTGTTGGCACACGAGATAGGTTTTCACGTCATCCTACATCTAAAACCAATAGTATTGGTCTTTGATGATGGTCATGGTACGGTGGATCCCTAGATGATCTGCTCATGGAATCGTGGTACTTGTGCAACACTTCTTTCCTCAACTTCTCATGAGTGACATATACAGTTGCCGCCCTTTAGTGTAAAAAAGATCATCTTCACACTAGAACTATCAAGTCTTGCCCTTCTACACGTACCCAATGAGGTCTTGAGCCGTTTGATTGTGCTTAAGCCCTCCATGATGTTGTCGATCCATGGGCAATTCGATTGACTCATAGTACTTGCCAGTTGCATCTTCTAACTAAGTGCATTGGCCACAGAGTTGGCCTTTCTTGGCTTGTACTCAACACATAGTCGAATTTCATCAGAAAATCTTGCCATCGAGCTTACTTTAGACTATGCTTCTTTTGGGTCTAAAAATAGCTCATGGTCACATTGTCTGTCCTCAGATGGACTTGGATATTAGGAAATAATGCCTCCATGTCCGAAAGCAATGGACCATCGCAATCATCTCCTTTTTTTGAACCGTATACCGTCACTTGGTATCATTTAGCTTCCAAGACTCGAACATCACTGGGTGTCCATCCTGCATAAAAACACCGCCAATAGCATAATCTAATGCGTCAATTTCTACCTCATAAGGTTTGGTATGATCGGACAACACCAACACTAGCTCCTTGATCATGACTTGCTTCAACCGATCAAACGCCTTTTGGAATTGGTCTATTCACTCTCACGACTTATCCTTTCTATAGCATGTCCGTGAGTGGACGATAATGCTCAAATAGTTTCGAGCAAAGTACTAGTAGTATAGTTGGTGAGGTCAAAGAACAACCTCAACTATGTCACTTTCGTCGGCGACCGTCACTCGACAATGGCTCGAATCTTTGCCTTGTCCATCCGTACTCACTCACCCTTGACAATATTTCCTAAAAATGAAATTTCCTTTTGGGTAAAGGCACATTTCTCACATTTGACGTACAAGTTATTCTCGTGCAAGACTTAGAAAACTGTCTCAAGTGCTTGACTTGCTCATTGAGCGTCTGGCTATATATAACAATATCATCAAAATAAACCACGAAAAAATTGATCAAGGAATGGGTGAAGTACCTTAATCATAAGAGTGCAAAATATAGCTGGAACATTGGTCAAGCCAAATGGCATGACGAATAACTTGTATAATCTATATCTCCTCACTCATGCGATCTTTGGGTCATCCCCTTTGACAATTCAAACTTGACAATACCCCAATCGAAAATCAAGATTGGTGAACCATTAAGCTCCTCCAAGTTAATCGAGAAGATTTGTAATGAGTAGGATCAAGTACGTATTTTTGATTGTGAACTTGTTCGGTGCCCAGTAGTCTATGCACATTCAGACTGAACCATTGTGCTTCTTTTGGAATAGGATTAACACAACGAACGGAGCCTTAAATGGCTGAATATACCCTAGATCGAGCGGCTCCTTCAATTGCTTCCTCACCTCTTCTAATTCGAGAGGCGCCATGTATGGACTTGATTGTGCTAAGGAACCGCAACGAACCTAATCGAGACTTCTCTTTTGGCTCATCCTCCTTGTAAAGAGCCACCAATTTGGCCTTATTCGGGCAATCCCACACCATATGTGGACCATCACAAAAGAAGCATTTATAAGTGTGTACCTTCCTTAGTCCTCCGCCGCTCGACTCCACGTGAACTTTAGGAGGGCCCACTGATGGTTTGCCGCTGTTCAGGCGATTGAATTTTCTCCAATCTGCCCCACCATTGCCTTTGTCCTTCAGATAAGAGTTCGACTTGCATGTAGAATGTGCCTTCTACTCCACGAGGGATTGAACCATGGTAATGGCCATTGTGAGGTCTTCCATGTTAAACCCTTAAGCTCTTGTTTGATTCACAGTTTGAAGCCATTCATGAATTGGTGGTACACCTTCATCTCATCCATCGAAAGGATTTGGAGTAACAACTCTGAAAACTGCTTTATGTAGTCATGCATCGCGCCTTTGTGCTCGAGATGCTTTAGCTCATCGTAAGCTTTCTTCTCTGCATAAGCGGGATAATAGGTCAATCGAAACTCTTCGATGAAACTATGCCATGTTGTGATAGGATTCTCACACATATTATCCGACCGACAACATCACCATAACAATACATTATCACCCAAGTACGTGGATGCAGTATTTACATGTGATAGGTCATCGTTGATCCTCATGACTTGGAAGTACTGTTCCATATACCTTAGGAAGTTGTCTATGTCTTTAGCCACCCACGAGCCCTTGAACTCTTTTGGCTTGAGTGTGTTCATCCATGGACCGGCTTGCATGATAATCACTTCGTTCACGTGTGCTACTTCCGATTCAGCGAGCTTCCTCTTGAGCTCTGCTATTTTCACACACATCATCGCCGTTGTGACCTCCAATGACTCATCCCGCTATTAAAGTTCTTCCCTTAGGGTTCCCAACAACTCGCCCCAAAGCTTATCCATGCTGGCCTTTAGCTATTGCACCTCAATCACGAGCTCTTTTTTTTAGCTTCCACTTCATCAACAGTCTTAGTCAAGTCATCGATCGATCCTTAGACTTCGGTGACGAACAACTCTATCTTCGTGATCCAATGCTCCAAGTCCCCCATAGGATCCCTTAAACTCGAAACATCATGGCTCTTCCTTTGGTAGTACCTTTCTTGGTGTTACTCCCACAATTATCACCGTCGTCGCACACAACAAGTGCTTCATCAGAATATGGATCAACTATTGTACTTGGAACAAACTTGCTTTGATACCACTTGTCATAAGTTGATCAATCCAACGCTCCTTAACCCGTGCGACCTTAAGATTTCTCCCAAGCAGTCTTATTCACACTTGATTCACAAGGATCTTAAAAAGAGAAACTCTAGAGAAAGAAGCTTTGAATTTGCATTTGACTTGTGAATGAGTTGATATAATGAAAGAGAGGATATATATATATATATGTGGACCATCACATATGCGGGCATTTGACTTGTGAATGAGTACATGACAAACTGTATCCGTAGATCTTTCCTCGACCATATGGTGAAGATCGTATTTTCCCAATT
Organism: Eucalyptus sp. ANBG9806169; assembly: GCA_014182395.1. NCBI lineage: Eukaryota > Viridiplantae > Streptophyta > Magnoliopsida > Myrtales > Myrtaceae > Eucalyptus > Eucalyptus sp. ANBG9806169. The sequence continues at coordinate 26,000,518 of CM024576.1, forward strand.
ATTAACAACCCACATTTATTACATGTTCATACATTTATTGTATCGCCTACACCCAAGAGTATTCTAGAATATTTGAGAACTTAGGGATACTAATTGAGGGTCACTTGTTCTAAGGATTAGTCACGGCCATGGTACAAAACCCTCTTGGATCGTTTCTTCGGTCCGTGACTCAAGCATGGTAGGTGTCCTATGCATTTCCATGCACTAAGCTGTTGTGTCAATCTTTTCCTATTTATTCAGGACCTCTTCTCATTCTAGAAAAAAAAAAAAAAAAATAGCCTACAAACTACAATCAACATATTTAGTCTTGTCCTTTAATCATGAGGTAGTAATTATCTTCAGTTTTTGAAAATCGCTAGTCGTCGACAATGGATTTACGTGACATACCCTTATGTCCATAACTTCTAGTAAAAACTGATTAGCATTATATTGATAAATTTGAAAAGTCTAGAATTGAATTATTATTCGTATAATAAATTTAGAATTGATCAAAGGTGGGTGTTTATGAAGGGACAAAGTAGGGCACTGGCCCAAGAAGGATAGGAAATAAATAGCCACTTGTCAAATACAGACATGGAAAGCTATGTAGGATGGGAAAGTCATATCTTGGCCAGATAATTTATGATAGAATTTTGTTAGTATAATAGTATTTAGGTTGTTAGAATAACCAAATTCTTGAAGGAGTGAATTCTATGATAATTTATAATTATTTTTTATTTGCTTTTTTATAAGCCAAAGCAAACTGTTATTTTCACAGTAAGGTAAATATTATTACCTAATCATTTTTCTTTATAATATTCAAGAGGTACTAATGAGAGAAGACTGACTTGCTTTACTATACTCTTACACTCCAAAGGCCGATATTTTTTTTTTTGCCATTTGCTCCTTTAAATAAAAGGCATCGGCACATTGGACAAGAAAGACGAGGATACGTCATGGTATACGTTAAATTGCGTGATCAATGACGGAAGATTAAACTACGTCGCAAGGGCTGATGTTTGATCGGTTTCCTCTTTGTTCTTTTTTTCTGGCTAGATAGAGAAACACGATGTTTTCCCCCTATAAATAACTAAGATGCACTCAACAAGCCACAGCAGAAGAGCCACCACCTTGACGATCTTTGTAAAAGGAAAAGAAAGGGTAGATTCTGACATTTCAAGCTCTTCATCAAATGGACAGGTACTACTCGCTTCCACTATATCTCGATAAATTACCGAAACTGATTCAATATGATATATTTCAAGGAAAAAAGCTATTATGTCTTGTTCTCATTTTTGTGTTCATTTCTGTAGAGTTGCAGTCGTTACGGGTGCGAATAAAGGGGTTGGATTCGAGATATGCAAGCAACTAGCTTCAAATGGAGTCTTCGTCATATTGACTGCAAGAGATGTGAACAGAGGAAATGAGGCTATCGAGAAGCTTGCAAGTATCGGGATTTCCAACGTGGCCTTTCATCCACTTGATGTGGTTGACGGGACCAGTGTCCATTCTCTGGCGAATTTTGTCAAGGCTCGGTTTGGAAAACTCGATATTTTGGTATGATCTATTCATATATCACTTGTTATATTATGTTACAAATAGATTGAGAAAAGAACCGCAAAAGAACAGCGGCCTTGCAGGTGAATAATGCGGGCATAATGGGAGCTACATATAAGGAAAAGGACGTGGTTTTGTCAGCAGATATAGTGAGTTTTCTCAAATCGGCAATACTACTATGAATTACATTTTTCATTTTATTTTTGTGATGTAATTTATAGAACATATACAATGTTCATGTTCTTTTCACGCCTTTTTTTTTTACTTTCCTAAATACTTGTCTCGATACACATTTGCCCGCCATTTGGTAATAGCCTAGCTTTAGATCAGAAGTCATTAACGTGCAAACTCGAAAATGTTTGTTTGGACATTAATTAATTCGTTTCTTGACATGAATGTATTTCTTCTAGCATAGGTGTTTGGGGCATCTGATATTTATTCCTTCTTTCCTCTTATTTATTGAAATTGAGAAGCTTAAACTGGTAAACACTATTGTCTTTGTCATGTAACCTTATTGCAGATTAAAAGTCCGCAGGCCAAATCGATGAAACAGTTCTTTGAGGAGACGTATGAATCAGCAGAAAAATGTCTAAGGACTAACTACTATGGAATCAAACAAGTAACTGCTACTCTTCTACCTCTTCTTCAACAATCGAATTCGGCAAAAGTAGTCAATGTCTCCTCTGCCCTTGGCCAGCTTCAGGTATGTACTGTTAGAATGTTTAAATAATAAATCACGCTTTCATTTAGTAGTTATAATAGTTCCGTGAAATTTCTTATTTGCCTTTTCAATTGAATATTTCCTCGCTTTAGGCTAAAGGCCAAGTCTAGTCTATGTGGAAGGGGAAGTGTTAAAATATTTAAATAAGAAATCACGAATTTATCTAATAGCTTAAACTTTTAAAATAGTTAGTAGTGTTTCCATAAAATCTTACATACATTTAATTAATGGGAAAAATGTCAAAGAAGTTCTAAACCTTTTACATTTATGCCAATTTAATTTTAAATTTTTTTATTGGTGCGAATTTAGTTTTAAACATTCACTTTATGCTAATTTAGTTGTTTCGGCTAATTTTGGCATAATTTTGCTGATTGGGCACCGGTCGACTAACGTGGCACGATCGACGTGCGTTGACAACTTTTTAATAATATTTCAATATTTTTGAATTTTCCATTTTATTTTATTTTTCTTTTTTCTTCCTTCTCCTCCTCCTCCCTCTAGTTGAGCCCTCACTAGAGGCTGCGAGGGCGGCCTTGTGTTGGGTGGTGAGGCTCACCCTTATCGGATTTGGTGAGGGTCAAGCCTCACCAGCCATAGGCGAGGGCGACCTCATGTTGGGCTGGTGAGGCTCGCCCTCGCTGGATCTAGCGAGGGTCAAGCCTCACCCAGCCTTTGGCGAGGCCGCGAGGCAGCCCTTGTGGCCTTTAACGGGGCTCGAGCCTAGCTAGTGGCCAACGAGGTCGAGGTTGACCTCGCTGGCCGTTGCATTTGGCCAATTGCCGAGATTCGGCGATCAACTGGAAGAAGGAGGAGGAGAAAGAAAAAAGAATAAGAATAAGAAAAAGAAAATAAAAAATTTAAAAATATTAAAATATTATTAAAAATTATCCACGCAAGATCGATCGTGTTACGTCAGCCGATTGGCGCCTAATAAATAAAAGCCAGCCAAAATTAGCCGACAATGATTGAATTAACACAAAATAAAAATGCTTAGGACTAAATTAGCACAAATGTAAAAGGTTTACAACTTCTTTGACACTTTTCCCTTAATTAGTGTAATTTGCAAATGAAGCTTTTCATATTGTTGATCGAATAACTATTGATAATGATCCTATAAAATCTCACACATACTTAATTATTGTAATATGCAAATGATGCTTTTCATATTGGTGATTGGGAAAGCCACATGTGATGAACATATTTTATCTTCTGGCTATTTAATGGAACAACGAAGGGGATTGACGTTATTGTCTTTGTCATGTAATTCTCTAATGAAAGATTTGTTCATCTTATCCTTCTTGAAATTAGTTCATTCCTGGCGAGAATATCAAAGAGGAGCTCAATGACATCGATAGCCTCACGGAAGAGAAAGTGGACGGTTTGGTAGTGAGATTCTTGAAGGATATGAAGGAAGGTACGGTAGAAACTGGAGGCTGGCCGATGATTTTATCCGCTTACATCGTTTCCAAAGCAGCTCTCAATGCTTACACAAGAGTTTTGGCAAAGAAATACCCCGGTATCGCCATCAATGCCGTAACTCCTGGTTTCGTCAAGACCGACCTAAACAACAACACTGGGATTTTGCCAGTAGAGGAAGGTGCGAGAGGTCCTGTTGCGGTGGCTTTAATGCCGAAAGGAGGACCTTCCGGTGTGTTCTTTGATCGGACGGTGGTATCGACCTTTTGATCAAGATTTTGGATGTGTGGTGCAGAGAGGCTATGTCCATATAAACTCTAAAGCTATGTTCTATTGTATTTTTCGTTTTGTTTCTTGGTAGGACCTTTTAAAGCGTATTACAATTATTTTACTGAGATTGGAGAGTGAATATGTCAAAGAGTGGGGGGACAGCGAGAAGGAGAATAAAAAGTGAGATGTTGGTACTGGGATGATTTAGCACTGTACCAAAAGGTCAAATTGTTCAATTTGGATCTAATCTTTTACAGTCATTTTGACCACGAATGGATGACAATTTGTTCTTGAAATGGAATTGTACGTCCGCAAACCAATTGAATTACTAATCTGGGGTCTCAAGCTGCGATCGGGATGAAAACAGAAAAAGCTATCTATCCAAATACAACAATTTATATCAACCTGAGCTTTCCATGTACATACTGTTTCCTAGGCCATGCCATCAGCTGCAAGTGAGCATCAACAAGCCTATGGTGTTCTCAAACTCCATGACGCCGATTGCGAGGGGACGCGTTTCTCGATGAATGGCTCGCGAGGGGGCGACGAAATATGGGGCTCAGCTGAAATCCTACTAATAAAACACAATGTTTTCCCCTATATATAACTAAGGGCGCATTTGGTAATCATTTTATTCCTGATTTTTTTTTTTATTAGAAATAATTTTTTCTAATTCTATTCTCGGGAATAATTTCTAACAATAGAATATGTTTGATAACTGTACAAAATTTATATTCCTGAAATAGAAAAAGAACAAAAATTCGTTTGATAACTGTAGAAAATTTTTGTCAAAATTTTTTTTGGAGTGCTTTTTTTAGAGGAGTGTAAACTTGGTATTTAATTATCATTCTCATGGAGCACTCATCAATTTAATTTTGTTCATGATGAGTGAAGGAAACATGGTGAACATGATGATATGTATATTTTTGGAAGAAAATTTTGTAAAGCATAATATTATAAGTAAAGTTCGTACAATAAGAGCTAGCAAAAAGAAAAGTATCTTATAGATCTTTATATGGATCCTTCATACATGACATCACAATAATAAAGTACTGTAGTCCATTGTTCAACTTTATTAGATTGACTTTGATAAGTTAGTACTTAAAAACAATATTACAAAATTCGGAAATACAAAGTTATGAAATTTCAGACATATTGTAATCTCTTGCCATTTTATTTGCAATACATTTTTCTAAGCATGTTTATCCTAATTGCCTGCTCATGCAATGTATCATCTGCAACCTCTACCTCTCTAGGTTCAAATGGGTACTTCGGATCTTCATATAAGGAAATTTTTTTTTCCATCTTGTCTTGGTCATAAATATAATTATGAAGAGCACAACATGCAATTACAATAAGTGATTGCTTTCGAATTGTAAATGAAGGCATATATTTCAAAATGGTGAAGCGATTCTTTAATACTCAAAATGACTTCTCAATGACATTTCTTAGTGAAGAGTGCTTATGGTTGAACAATTCTCTTACTGTTCTTGGCCATCTTCCATTCCCTCTATAATAGTTTAGATGATACTATACCTTTAAAGAAAGTTAAAAATCTCGGGAGTGCTGCATAACCAGCATTTACCATATAGTATTTTCCTATAACATTGTATATATAACTTTGTTATGATATGCAATCATAAATAAAGTTTTTTTCTTTATAGATAAAGTAAATACCGATTGGTGGTCAAGGAAATTGTAGTCAAGGAGTCTCGAGTGCTGCCGAAAGCACTCAACAATCATTGACAGATCTTTCTCACCCAACATACACAATAATAAATTTTATATCAAACAAACAAACACACAGCACATTCTGGGTGGTAATCCCTTTCCTGCCTCTAAATGGGATTTGCTGAGACACAAGGACGATAACATTTATATGGGTGTCATCCATAGTACCTACGCAGTCTTGTGAATTTATTACCAATCTAATGTTTTACAAGATTATCAACCACGTGTATTTGATGGTGCAAAATTAATGTGAAAATCATGCCTTGAAGTAATGTTTATAACTAGGATCCATAAGAATATTGTATGGATCGACATCAAAGGACAGTGGTCTGATAATCTCTTTGAAGAGTTTGAGAATTGCTTTCAATACTATATTGATATACTTGCTAATCGTTTCTCCTGAATGTTGGAGTCTCTTACATAAATCTCTATTAGAATTATTGTGACTAACCAAAGATAAGAAGATTTCAACTTTTTCATCTATCATAACATACAAACTATCTTTCAACCAACCTCTTATCATCATTAAATCACATAGGTTCAAAAAAACATATCTCTCTATTTTGAAGACTTCATATATTCTATCTGAATGTCCATAAACAATCTCTCTTATCCATTCGAGTCTTGATAGTTTACCATCTCTAATAGGTTCTTTTGTATGCACGGACATGTCTATTGTAACGATGCACAACTATGCTATCAATATGTCAAGATTATCATCATCCAAGAATTGTTCAACTGGTTCTACCTGCTCATTAGACACACCATTTGATCCCCCTTCCATAGTACCATACCATCACACAAATATAAAAATATCAATATAGATTTTGAAAAAATATCAAATAAAAATCAATAACATAAGTCTTAGATTGAAAGCAAACCCAATATAAAAATTTCAAGCAATCCATCTTACACATGCCATTACATAAATACAATAGTTTCAACACCAATATCTTTAAAAACCAAGTATTAACTGATAATATAAGTCATACAATCAAATGAAACCCCACGCAATCTATGGTACATTTCCCAACATCTACTAAAGACATTGAAGAAGTCCATATCTCCTTTCAGGTGGGGATTTGATGAAAGCCTCCCTCCATGTGGTACTAATGCATGCTCGTTCCACTACTTTGTTGTAAAAAATCTTGCTCTAACTCATGCACACTAACTATGACATCAATCACAGCAGATACCAAAAAAGGGTCTACAGGTGGTGGTGTGACTTCTAAGGTCATAGAACCACTCACAAATTGACTTGTCCTAACTTTTATCAGATCTTGTATGGCTTTGCAAATGTCAGCCACACCGAATGAGTTACTCTTTCTTCTCCTCTTAGTATTTGGAGTCTTATCCAACTTGTGTTTGTCATAAATCAGAGTTACAACATTGTCATTTGTAAAGACTCTCTCATTAGTGTGATGTTCACTAAAGTCCTCTGCATTGCCACCATCATTGTCACCTTGCTCGGACACTATCAAATCTTTGGCATTTCCTGTGGAGTGATCCCTACTAGTATATGTATCACCAAATATAATACATAACTCGAGATATTGAGGAAATCTATCATTCTTGAATTTTGCCCAATTAATATTATCTTGCAATTTTCATAATAATAACATGTCACAACATATTCATACATTTCAAAACTTACATTTACAATGATATCAAAATAACCAAAAGTTAAAAGATACATTGATGTGAGATTCTCATATACTTGAATCGTCAACAACAACTATTTTAGTCACACTATCCCAACCAAATTCGGACTGTGAAAGGTGCTTCTTAAAACTCCCATATTGTTTTCTTAGTTTATTCACCTTGTTCTTGAGCTATGGTATGCTATATTGGAATCCTGTCTGTTGAATAAATTTAGCCCGTATATTATTCTACCCTTCTTTGTTGTAAGTAGAAGATGTGCGATTTTCCTTTTTGACCTCCTCTAACAACAAACTTACAAACAAGTTGTTTAAAGATTCGGTCCACTTTGCACTGAATGTCTGTTTCTCAGATGCCATTTAACCTTGACCGGTATGAGATAACATGCTTCATCATAAAAGTCACCTCTTGAGCCTTGTTAGGTCAAAGTGCTATGTGGGAGACATCTTTGAAACTTGTGGGGGCGGCATCTATAATTTTTAATTGTCGACATCTAAATTTTAGCTAAATACTTAAGGTTAAATTGCATAAAAAATTTAAGGACTGATTCAGTTCTAACAAAAAAGGATTTTCACCTTGCATAGGGATTAATATTATTTGCATCTACTAAGCCTTATTTTTATTTTATTTGCCCTTAGTTTACCTTATTTCACATAGATAATATATATATATATATATTTTTCCTTTCACCTGACTGATCTCATTCCCTTTTAATTCTTCCCCAGCCCAACCCAACCCTAGGCCCCTTTTCCCCTTCCTTATTCCTCCTTCCTTTGCAACTCGTGCGCAAGGGGTCACCTACCATAGCAGAGCAAAGCAAGGTAGGTCGACAGAGAGGACGTCTTGCATGCAACTTCAATACGTTGAAGAGCTCGAGGCGGTATCTAAGAAAGAAATCGAGACGAGAGGGGGAAAGGTCAAGAGAGAGCAACCTGAAAGAGAGAGAGAGTAGCGAGCGACTGAGAACACAACCAAGATCCGCCGTTGGCCATTACTTTCGAAACATGATTGACAATCTGCTGCCACTTCTTGTTCACTTTGAAATAGTGATACGTCCCATTCGATCTTGTCCTAGGCTTTTCCAACTTGGGGCTGGTCTCCCGAGGATCCTGGCTTGGAGACGAGTGAGGCGGACAGATAGAGTCCAATCTACTGAGCTCGTCCATTGTGCGACTCCATTGAGCCAGGTAGGGAACACAACCAATGGTCCTATTTCGCCAGTTTTAGTTCTCACAAAAATTCTCTCACCAAACACTACGTTTTGGTTTTATTATAGGAGATTCAGGTTCTATGTTCAGTTTGGATAGAGAATGTCAAAGGCAAGGATAGTTTTATTTTCAACTTGTATATACAACCCTGATAATTAATACTTGAATGACCAAAAAATTAACCGCTCTTGAGTACAAATTACATCATAATCTAATCAATGATGCAATCTAGACACAAATAGCTAGATAGCCTATACTTTAAACTCAAATTGCATCAGAATTTAATTTATGACATACCTTATTTTAGGTGCAAAGATGGAATTTAATCAATAGCAATACTCCTGGATGGGAAATGTAATGCCGAAATTTAATCAACGGGGCTAAGCTTGTGGAATAACACCGGAATGTAATCAATGATGTTGAACCAGATAAAGATGCATCTCGGAATTTAATCTATGGTGAGTATCTTGAAAACTACAGCTAAATGTGATAAAGTAAAAATAGTTGTTGTGTTGTGCAGGGGACTCTTCATTGGACTAATTGAGGTATTTATAGAGTGGATAGGTAGTCGTCAGTCAGTTACTTCTCCTTGAGAACTACTCTTAGCATTTTTCACGTTTTCTATTTTCTCTTAACACTCTTATCCATAAGCAACTACTTCCTAATTTGTCAATGATGCTCGCTTGGTTTGTTCATCAAGTAAATAACGGCTCCCTATCTTTATGTGCATTTCACATAGAAATTGTTCTTGCTTGAGCTCCGATGCTAATTTCACTTAAACTTCAAATCTGATATATCATTCACATACCCTGACACGTGGTAATTAACTTCTCAGCCATCAACTCTAGAATTTGTGTCTAGAACTCTGTTGACACTCAGCTTAAGTAGCCTTCACAAACGTTGGTTGTCCTTAATTTTCATGAGCAAATGAGACGTTCTACTCGTCTTTTCCCTTCGTGGCTAGCATGAGACATCGGGGGTAATTTTGGGTGTCAACAGGTCCCCTTTTCCCTCTCCCTGTGCTCTGTTTCGAGCTCACCAAACTAGGCTGCCATTGCCCGTTTCTTGCGAGTTTCCAGTCTTTTATGTGCGTACTGCAGTCTTGGGGCCTAGTGTGTTGATTGCTGTGAATCCCGGCTCGAGCTCGGAGTTGGTGATCTCCGTTTCTCGCTCCTCAGTTTGAGTATATTAACTGTTTGATAAAATGCCCAAGTTAGTCGCACGTTCATGTTCTTTGCTTATGGTCGAAACTTGTCGTGCGTTGTTCATGCCATACTGAAGTTGGTCCCTGCTTGTGCATTATTGGTCGGTTTTGGTCTGAGTTCCAGTCTCGGAAAATATATAACCTCCTCCCGGTTGACGTCTTGTGTGTGTTCGATGAAATGCCCAAGTGAAAAAGCGTACGGTTGCTCTTAGTTTTCTGTCCATCATTGGTGCTCGTAACTTGTTAAATGCGTTTCGACAGATCCCCACCGCTACCCTTCGCTTTGTATGTTCTTTGCTTCAACGTTTCTCTTACGCATCGTGTATCCACAAGTGACCGGTTCTTCGTCGGCGAGAAGGAAAGATGGTGGTGATTGCGGCCACGCACGGCGGCCGCGGGATGTTTAGACCCGGCTAAGTGGGATTGGGATAGCAAAATGCGGGCTGGGCGTTTGTTGGACTTGAAAGTGGGTTCGTTTTTTTTAACGGGTTTGGAATGGGCTGTCGGCTACAAGAGAGGAGAACTGAGCTGGGGTTGGCTTTGCTTCGGGCCTTCTCTTTTTTTCTTTTCTTCTTGGTTGGGCTGGAATTTCGGGACGGGACTGGGCTTTGCTCATCAGGCTCAGTCTGGCCGCGGTTTTAACGAAACCGGTCGGTTCCGACCCGGGTCCTTGTTATAATATAATATAATGCTATTATTTTGATATTAAAAAAATATTTCTTTTAAAGAATAAATAGTAAACTCCAAAACAAATTAATTTTTTCAAAAAATCAGAAAAGCATAAAAAAAAAAGTCGTGGCTTTTCCTTAAAATATGTGATATCCTTAAAAGAAATCAAAAAGGAAATTGTGTTTAAATTCTTGGAAGCAAACACTCATATTGTTGTTTGTACATTTCCTATATCATGCATGTATTGCTACTTCCTAAGCCTAGTTAGGAATTGAATTCTAGGACTTGTGATTGGTATAAAAATGTTGCATAATTGCTTTACTTGATATTTAAACATGATTAAGTATTGAAATGATATTAGTTGATTAACTGGTGTAATCGAGATTCCAAGCGTATCTCTGATTGCGTAAGAATAAAATATTTCTCTCAATATTTTATTTGGATTTCTAATAGATCCATCACAAATCGATTAGTGATGATCCATAAATAAAAATGACTTGCAAGTTAAAAATTCATATCACAAATCAAGAATTGGTGGTTTTGGAAAAGTCCATACTAAGCCTAGATTTAGTAAGTCATTAGCCTCTATGTCCCCACGGGAGGGCTTTGTCAAGATCGCGACACTAGTGCAACCATTAGGGTATATCAGAGGAGTCAGGCAAAGGGTATGCTTCATCGAGTAATATCTATAGGACGCATTATTATTTGTAAATTACTTGCTTACTCGACGATTTGCTTACGCAGCGTTGAGGCTGATTCACCAACAATGTTGGTAGCTGAGTCGATTTCAAGGCGCTGCACAAGAATATAGTCAAAGTGCGGAACGCGTTCGAGATATGAAGATAAATTTTGTAGAGTAGAATACTAATCATTCAAAATTCATCGGATTGAAAATTTTTAGCAAATGAATTGAAAAAGGGAAAATTATCAATTACACTTGTACTAATTCAATCCCAAATTTGACAATTTGCCAATATAATCAATTTGACTAATTTTGATTTAAAATCACTAATGTGGATATCAGCCGTGATATGTGACACGACTGACATTAAAATGAACAATTTTTTCTATTCAATTTTTAATATATTTTTAATTTTTTTTTTCCTTTTTTTCTTTACTTTTTTTCCCTTCTTTTTTTTCTTCCATTATGGCCCGCTAGAACCCGCTGGCCACCAAGGAGGATTGCGGCCCTTAGTTCCAGTCGACCACCATATATCGCCACTTCCTCTCGAAGCATTCCAGATGCACGTGTGGCAATCCTATTCCATGAGAAAACACGTCACATATGCCGTGGCTATCGCAGTCAACGTCGGCATGGCCAAGGCAAGCTTGAGAACACCGTAGGCTTGTTGATGCTCACTCACAGCTGATGGCATGACATAGGAAATGGTATGTACACAGAAAGCTCGGGTTGATATGAATTATCGTGTTAGGATGGATAGCTTATACCTTTTCTTTTTTTCTCTATTTTCATCCCGATTATGGCTTGAGACCCAAGATTAGTAATTAAAATGGTTTGCGGATGTACAATTTCATTTCAAGAACAAATTATCATTCCATACATGGTAAAAATGACTGTAAAAGATTAGACCCAATTTGAACAATTTTATCTTGTATGGTGCTAAATCATTTGAAAACTCGTACCAACATAACTGACATTTATTCGCCTTCTCGCCCTCCCCCCCTCTTTAACATATTCACTCTCTCCAATATCAGTGAAATAACTGAAATGCGGTTTAGAAGCTACTACTGTGACGGCCTAGGTGGTGGTGCGTGGGGAGGAGGGATGGCAGTGTGTCCACGCCTCAGTCCCCGAACAATCGTAGGGAGGGGGGCACGTCTCTTGTCCTACATCACCTAGGGAGGGAGTTTTGAGCTGCCTTATAAGGCAATGGGCTGTCTAACTGTATACACGTGTTTTCTTGGAGTAGTGTGGGTTGCCCTGAGAAGAACAAAACCGTGAGGACTTAGGAGGTGCATGACAACCTTCTGTTCCAAAAATAATTTTTCTATTCCAAACTTGTTTTTGGAATAGAAATCCGTTTGATAAAATTATTCAATTTTTTTATTTCTGAAATAGATTTTTGTTCCAGAAATAGGTTTGGAATATATATCAGAAGTAAAAAATTTATACTTTTCTATTTTTGGAATAGAAATCAGAAATACAAATTCCTCTCATCGTTTGTCCTGCTATGAATTGGTCTTCCATCTGTCACCGCCGACCGCCGACCACCGTCGGCTAGTCGCCGGCCGTTGCCATCGCCGTCCACCGGTCACCGGCCGCCGCCGCCATCCGTCGTTCGCCGGTCGTTCGCGATTGTTGGCCGCCACCAATCGCCAGTCTGCCGCCGTTTGAAATGAAGAAATTTTGTGTCGTTATCAAACGAATTTCTATTTTTAAAGTAGAAATTTTAAGTCGTTATCAAACAGGTATTTTTGTTTAGAAACACATCTAGAAATAGAAATAGAAAAAAAATATATATTTCAATCAATTTGTAGCCAGAATGGTTATCATTCGCGCCCTTAGTGTCCAAAGTAGACAATATGTGTGCAGTGGAGACTCAAGGTGTTACAAGTGGTATTAGAGCCGACTCTTGACCGCATGTGGGGCCACAACGAGGATGTTGTGCTCCTAAAGAGTGGAGAGTGTGACAGCCCAAGTGGCGATGCGCAAGGAGGAGGGATGGCGGTGCCTCCACTCGTCGATCCCCGGATGTGCGCAAGGAGGGGGGAGGGGAGGCGTCTCTTGTCCTACATTGCCTAGGCGGTGCGTAGGGAGGAGGGATGGCGGTGCGTCCGTGTCTTAATCCCTGGACGTGCGTAGGGAAAGGGGGGCGCGTCTTTTGTCTCACATCGCCTAGGGATAGAGTTCTAAGCTCTTGTCTCACATTGCCTAATGAGAGAGTTCTAAGCTGCCTTATAAGGCAATAGGTCCTCTAATTGTATACACGAGTTTTTTTTTTTTTTTGGTAGTATGAGCTAACCTGGAAGGAACAAAATCGTGAAGACTTAGTGTCTAAAGTAGACAATATGTGTACAGTGGAGACCTAGGGTATTACAAGTAATATCAGAGTCGACTCCCGACCATGTGTGGGGCCACATTGAGGATCTGTGCTCCTAAGGAGTGGAGAGTGTGATGGCCCAGGTAGCGGTGCGTGGGGAGAAGGGATGGCAGTGCGTTTGTGCCTCGGTCTCTAGATATGCGCAGGGAGGGGAGGTGTGTCTCTTGTCCCACATTGCCTAGGCAATGCGTATGGAGGAGGGATAGTGGTGCATCCACGCCTCGATCCCCAGACATGTGCAGGGAGTGGGGTGCATCTCTTGTGCCACATCGCCTAAGGAAGGGATTCTAAGTTGTCTTATAAGGCAATGGGCCCTCTAACTGTATACATGTGTTTTTTTTTTGGGTAGTATGGACTGCCTTAAGAGAAACAAAACCATGAACACTTAATGTCCAAAGCGGATAATATGTGTATAGTGGAGACCTAGGGCATTACAAGTGGTATTAGAGCCGACTCTCGATCGCATGTGGGGGCCACAACGAGGATGTTATTCTCTTAAGGAGTGGAGAGTGTGATGGCCCAGGTGACAGTACGCGGGGAGGAGGGATGGTGATGTGTCCGCGCCTCGCTCCCTAGACGAACGCAGGGAAGGGGGGCGTGTCTCTTGTCCCACATCGTCTAGAGAGGGAATTTTGAGCTGCCTTATAAGGCAATGGGTCCTCTAGCTGTATATACTCATTTTTTTTTTTGGGTAGTATGAGCTCCTCTAAGAAGAACAAAATCGTGAAGACTTGGCGCGAATGATAACCATTCTAGCCAGAAATAGATTTCTGGAAGAGAAATAGATTTTTCTATTTTTATATCTAGAAGAGTTTCTAAGAAAAAAATAATCATTTGATAAGGACACACAATTTCTATTCTAAAAATAGAAATATGTTTGATAACGATACAAAATTTCTTCATTTCGAACGGCGGTGGGCGACCGATGAAAGGTGGTTGGCGGTGACCGATGAAGGACCCGTTGACGAACGATGAGAAGAATTTTTATTTCTCATTTCTATTTAAGAAATAAAGAAGTAGTGTTGACACCTAAATTTTTGCGACCCAGTTGTTTATTTATTGCATTAAAAAATTAGGGATTAATTTTTAACCCCTAAAAAAAAAAAGAATTAAGTTGCATAGCATATAGTTTTAGGAGCATTTTCCTATTTTATTTGCATTGGACTGGTGATGGATGGGTTTGATATGGTGGTTCTGAATTTTAATTTAACAAGTTGGACTGAGCCCACGAAGCAAGTAAATTGGCCCGAGCCCGTTTTCTTTTAATGACAAAGATTACCTAAATGGAGATTTGAAATGATATTACAGTGGATTTTTGGAATTTAAGAAAATCGGATTGCAATCTTATCTTTAGGCGATAAAATAAGGAGATGTGGAAAATAAAAAAAAGTGATATTGCACGCGAAAAAGAAATCTTCGTGGATGTTGATTTGAAAAGGAAATTAAAATCCTAATCTTCAGCATATAAAAAGGTTTTTTGGGTAGGATTTAGATGGGGGGCCACACAATTCCATACACAGCCACCATTGAGAGAGGGCACGTTTGAGAGAGAGAATCACGGTTGAGCTTCCACACCCACGGCCGAGACTTTGTTTGCTTGCTACCATCTACCGTAGCATCTTCCTCTTGTTGGCCCAAAAGCAGCTATTGTTTTGGTGAACCGGTGGACTCCATCGCCTTCTGGCGATTTCTTGCTCTAAGCTGTAAATTTTTCCAATTTCAAAAAGAGTCTACGATGCCCTTTTTCTAGTGCTGGTTTCATCGTTCCACCAATATCCACCCCCACAAAGAAGACCTTGCTGGATTACTTTGGAAGAAAAGTTCACCATAGCCAGATCTCGGGAGGTTCTCATAATAATCCACTTGGTGACACTTGAAAATCGAGGCACAGCGAAAAAATATTGCTGAACTAGAGTAGAGTCTTGCTCATCTACTCCTTTTGCCCGTTTGCCCTTGCGTGCTTCGACACGTGTCTTGCGAACCAACGAGATGCGCACCATCCTAGTTGTGAATTGCTGCCCGAGGCCCGTGAGAAGATGCCAGGTTATTCAGCGAAGTGCAACAATCCTCACCGCCGTGATCATGGGCTCGTGGCTTCATCAATGCGAGCACTTGCCTAGAGGCCATGCTACTAGATTTGCCGGTCACTGCAAGTCCCTCACCGTGAAATCAAGGCTTGAAGAGAGGAGGAATAATCGATGGGCCTGCAATTCAATTCACGAAGACGCGTGGTGACTAGAGATCCGGAGAGGAAAAGAAAGCAACCAAAAGCATGGAAAAAAGGGAAGCCTTTGAAGCGGTGCTCTTTGTCTGGAGTGGTCCAACGCGAGAGAGACAAAGGAAGCTTTCGCAAAAAGACAAAAAAAGGGGAAGCCGATCTTTCATCAATATCACATATTTGCATTCCACTGTTATTCTTTTCTTAATTTTTTTTTTCAGGTTCTGCCCACATCCTCGTCATTATAGAAAACGCCAAGGAGAGACCCCACATTTGAGTATTAACAATCCCAAGAGGCTTCACGGCAAGTGATCAAGGAACAAATATCAAATCTCATTGTTTCCGGTGGTTCAAATTTATTGCCAAGCTTCCAGTGACGTCCTCATTAGTTGCCGTGCTGGTCCTTCGCCATGTTGTCGCACCAAGCGAGTTCCCCCAAGCTGATTCCGTCAAGCTCAAATGTGGCATTAATTCTTGCAACATTAGGTAATTAATTTATCCAAATTTGATTTCGGTATTTTATTCCCTAATATATGTCTATTAATATCTAGTGTTCATATCCATTGGTGATAGACATAACTTTCAATTAGAATTTATTTCCCAATTTGCAACCGCATATAATCTTTGATTCTACCTATAAGGCTTTAGATGTAATTATTTTTTTCACGGGAATCTTTAAAATTGATATTTTGATCTTTAAGGCTTAAGATCAATTTATCGATTTTATTCCCGAGATTACAAGTTGATGGATATTATTTCCTTACTCGCACTAATTGGATGATATATGATCATGAGTGATTTGGTGCTTATCTCTTAATTGTTTTATTTATCCTGAAAATACAAAAACATTGCATTTGCATATCATGTAGATTAGAATTGATTTCCTAGATAAGGTTGCATGATAGAATATTTTTTTTTTTTAAAAATGCATATAGTATCTAGGTTAAATAATATTTCTTGATTTGACTGCATGACGAGATAATTTTCTAGATTAAGACGGGATTCAGATTGATCTATTCCTAACTTAAAATAGATAATGTTTCTTTGTAGTTAGATTTTGATTTCTACCAATTTTAATTATGAATTTTCATAAAATAAAAGAAAAGGAAAATAGAATTAGAGCATTTTTTGTACGTCATTGGTAAAATTGCACTTAGTTTAATTCTAGATAATATTTTTCTTAATTTATTATAGGTTAAGGTATTTCCTTAGATAGATTGCATTTTTAGGATTATTTGGATTAAGACAATATTTTAGTTTAAATTAGAATTTAGTTTAACCTAATTCCTAATATAAATTGAATAGGATCTTAATCTAACTAGATAATTTTCACATTTTGTTTTAATTCCGAATTTCATAAAAAATACAAAAATGCCTTAGGTTAAATTAGTTTCATTATTTAAAATAAAATGCATTCTTTTAAGAAAAAGAAAAATGTCATATGCACGTCATTAGGGTTAGATTCATTGAGAGGCATGTCATTTAGTATTTTTTTTTGCTAGGCCCATTTAATTAGAAATTACATGTCATTAGAATTAGGTCATTTAGTTAATATTGCATTGCATATTTGCATGATTTTCATTAATTAAGTGAAAACAAAACAAAAATTGAGTGTTAATTAGAAACCATATCTAGGGTTGTTGATGTGGATTTTAATTAATATTGCAGATGCTTTTGTTGCTTTGAGATAAGTTTAGCAATTTATTCATTATTTTATCTGGGTGTTAAATTGGTGGATTGCGCACCCGTATGATTACTTCACATGTTCGAGAAATAGATTTAAAATCAATTTAAGCTGCCTGCAAAAACATTTTTGAAAATAAAAGAATGGTACTAAAAGGGCATTAGAGAAATCTAGTGTAACCAAGTTCCCGTACCTATAATCTTTGGTTCGTAAGAGTAAAGTAAAACTCCTGTTACTTTACTTGGGTTTCTAATCGATCCACAAAAAAATAAATTAGTGGTGACTTCTAGATAAAAATCATTTGCATCTTAAGAACTTGAACTTAAGTCGCGAATTGGTATAGGCTTGGGAGAGCCGAGTTAAGTCTAGGCTTAGTAATCCATTATCCAAATCATAGGTGGTTCACACCCGAAAAATTGGTTGCGACAAGTATAAAATTTTAGCTTCTGATTTCTATTCCAAACCTATTTCTAGAACAATAATCTATTTCAGAAATAGAAAAATGAAATAATGTTACCAAACAGATTTTTATTCCAGAAACAAATCTGAAATAGAAAAATTATTTATGGAATAGAAATTCTGATTTGTTATGCACCCCCTTAGTGTCCAAAGCGGACAATATGTGTACAGTGAAAACCCAAAGCATTACACCTACAATAAACAAAACGAAAAATACAATAGAACATAGCTTCAGGGTTAAACGGACATAGCCTCTCTGCACTAATCGTTCAAATCCTGATCAAAAGGTTGATAGCACTGTCCGATTAAAGAACATGCCAGAAGGTCCTTCTTTCGGCATTAAAGCCACCATAACAGGACCTCTTGCACCTTCCTCGACTGGAAAAAACCCCGTGTAGTGGTTTAGGTCGGTTTTAACAAAACCAGGATTCACAGCATTAATGGCGATACCGGGGCATTTCTTCGCCAAAATTCTTGTGTATGCATTGAGAGCTGCCTTGGAGACGATGTAAGCTGATAAAATGATAGGCCAGCCTCCAGTTTCCACCGTACCTTTCTTCATATCCTTCAAGAATCTCACTACCAAACCGTCCACTTTCTCTTCCGTGAGGCTATCGACGTCATTGAACTCCTCTTTGATATTCTCGCCAGGAATATACTAATTTCAAGCAAAATAAGATGAACAAATCTTTGATGAGAGAATATGCAAGTAGTAATAAGGTTACATGACAAAGACAATAGTGTCAATCACCTTCGTCGTTCCATTAAATAGCTAGAAGATATAATAAGTTGATTGTGTGTTGTTTTCTCGGTTGACAATATGAAAAGCTTCATTTGTGAATTACACTAATTAGCACATGAGAGATTTTGTGAGATCACTGTTGACTTTTCTAAAATTTTAAGCTATTAGATGAATACGTGATTTATTATTTATAGATTCTAACATTCCCCCTCACGCGTATGCTAAACTTTGGCTTTAGCCTAAATCATGGAAATATTCGACTGTGGAGACAAATAGGAGCTTGGAAGATTCGAACTCAAACCTCTTAATTCCGATACAACGTAAGATTTTAGATGAAAACGTAGTACATACCTGAAGTTGGCCAAGGGACGAGGAGACATTGACTACTTTTGCCGAATTCGAATGCTGAAGAAGAGGTAGAAGAGCAGCAGTTACTTGTTTGATTCCATAGTAGTTTGTCCTTAGACAATGTTCTGCTGATTCATACGTCTCCTCAACGAACTCTTTCATCGATTTGGCCTCCGGACCTTTAATCTGCGATAAGGTTACATAAAAAAGACGATAGTGATTACCTGTTAAAACCTCTTACTTTCCGTGATTAAAAGGGAAAAATGAAAAATAATGGATGCCCCAAACGTCTATGCTAGAAGAAATATATTCATGTCAGAAAAGAATTGGTTAGCATCCAAACTAACATTTTTGAGTTTGCATGTTAGTGACTTCCGATCAAAAGCTAGCTATTTCAAATGGTGGGCAAATGTGTATAGAGGCTAGTAATCGGGAAAGTGAAAAAAGGGGCGTGAGATACACATAAACGTTGTATATGTTCTATAAATTACATCACAAAAATAACATGAAAAATGTATATCATAGTAGTATTTGCCGATTTGAGAAAACTCACTTTATCTGCTGTCAAAACCAAGTCCTTTTTCAAATATGTAGCTCCGGTTATGCCTGCATTATTCACCTGCAAGGCCAATGTTCTTTTATGGCTCTTTTCTCAATCTATTTGTAACATAATATAACATATGAATAGATCTTACCAAAATATCAAGTTTTCCGAACCGAGCAAACAGAGAATACGTCAGCCTGTGCGTCGTGGGTTAATGTTTCGCGCAATTTGACGTATGCCGTGACGTATCCTCGTATTTCTTAATTAAGGTGCTGATGACTTTCTTCGAATGAGCAAATAGCAAAGAAATATTGGCCTTGGAAGTGTAAATCATAGAACAATCAACCTTCACTCATTATTACCTCTTGAATATTACAAATTATCTGGTCAATAACATACGTGAACGAGGTATGACTTATCCCGTCAAACATAGCTTTCCACGTCAAGTAGTTGGCTAGTGGTTATTTATTTCCTGTCCTTCTTGAGCCGGTGCCCTACTTTGTCCCATCATCGACACCCATCTCCAATTGATCTTAAATATATTATACAAATATCATTTTAATCCTATTTTTTTTTAATTTTATCAATGTAATCCTAAACCTTTATGTAAAAATCCAATATAGTACTTTTGCTCAATTTTTGCTAAAAACTATTGACATGATAGTGTGTGACATAAGACGACTGGCAATGACCAATCGTCATGCCAGCAATTTTCAAACACTAGATATAGTTACCGTGTCACAATTAACGGACAAAGACTAATTTTATGATTTTAGTTTGTTCCGTAGATTTTTTCTTGGATGATAAGAGGTCATGAATAAATAGGAAAACACTAGCCCATCCTACATCGGAAAAAGCATGAAAGGAATCCTAAGATCCTTTGGTGAAGAGAATTTCATGACTAAGAGTGCTAGAGACGAAGCGTAAAGTACGTTTGACATATTGCCAATAGGCTTCTGTAGGGGCATGCATGAACTGACAAGCAGTATTCACAGCATAAGCAAGGTTTGATTGAGTAATGGTGAGATTTTGTAGTGCGCCCATTGTGCTAAAATATAGCGTGGGATTACCTTGATGAAGAGAAGGAGGATCTGAGCTGGTCAGGCATAGTGAAACTACACCTCGTGCTCTGTCCATGTTGGCCTTCTTAAGAATTTCAACGACATATTTCCCTTGATGCAAAAGAAGGCTAGAGGCAGTGTATTGTAATTTGATCCCAAAAAATAGTGGAGATCACCAAGATCTTTGATAGTGTACTCCCATTGTAGAGATGCAATTAAAGTGGATAGTGGTGCCTAGGGAAAGCCTATAAGGATGATATCATCCATATATACAAGGAGAAATACACTGTATGCTGATGTATGTAGGACAAATAATCAAGAATCAGCACAAGAAACATGAAAACCAATAGATAAGAGGAAAAAACTTAGCCTTTGATGCCAAGCTTGTGGTACTTGCTTTAATCCATAGAATAACTGTTGAAGTTTGCAAACATGGTTGGGATGATTAGCATCAACAAAACCTAGTGATTGTTGCATACAAATCTCCTCACTAAGGTGGCCATGAAGGAATGCGTTCTTATCATCAAGTTGTTGAAGTGTCCAACCCTGACTGTAGGTGAGTGAAATCACCATATAGACCATTACGTGCTTCACAACGGGACCGAAAGTCCTATGGAAATCAACTCCTTCCCGTTGATTATATCCCTTGGCCACCAATCTTGCTTTGTACCATTCAAGTGAGCCATATGCATGATATTTGATGCGAAACACCAATTTGCATCCAATTGCTTTAAATTGTAACGGACAAGGGACTAGAACCCAGGTTTTTTCATAAGGGTCGTATATTCTTCGGCCATGACAGCCCTCCATGCATGGATTTATAGCTACTTCACTGAAGCAAGTGGAGTGGGTATTGGCTGTATCGTAGAATGAAAGGCATATGTGTGGTCCTTAGTGAGATGACGTCAGGCTAAAATATCGTCTTTGTCACGTCCTGATCCTCGAACGTGCGCCTGTCCCTCACTTGGTCAATTAATAGCGACGTCCCATGACGCATCGCCGACCCTTTCATTTTAATACGCATGCGGAAGCAAATATAAAATCCCCATATAATAAAATAATGGGATAGAAAAGTAGAACTATATTTTTCACAACTGAAAAACCACAACCACACTTTTATATGATACAATACTATTCACAGAAGTCCGATCTATCATACATCAATCCACAACTTCAGGGTTTGCAAAATAGGGTAGGGGTCTCAATCCTCATTCGGGTCATACTCCGGATCATCCTCATCCTCTTCTGACTCCTTCTCATGTTTTTCTTTAGGGTCTTCCTCTTTAGACTCCTCATCAGGGTCTTCCAACTCTTGATCCTCCTCCAGTTCCTCCTCCTCAGGCTCTTCTTCCCATGGCTCATCCTATTCAACGATTTCCCCTTCCTCTTTGCTGCAATTAGCGCCCCCGACTGAGTACGCGAGAGTACTAGCATCATTCTCAAGCTTCGGGTCTTTTGCATCCACCACCGATCCACCCTTAGGATCTGCCATCCTTAGCCCGAATGTTGCATCCAGAACATACAGAGGCACATCACCTTCCGGGATGGGACATTCTCTTCGCCCGTCATGGTACTAACGATACCATGATTGATACTTGTGGGGTACCAGGTCGTCTCTATTCACATCAACCCAGACCTTAGACTCTACC
Organism: Eucalyptus sp. ANBG9806169; assembly: GCA_014182395.1. NCBI lineage: Eukaryota > Viridiplantae > Streptophyta > Magnoliopsida > Myrtales > Myrtaceae > Eucalyptus > Eucalyptus sp. ANBG9806169. The sequence goes on from CM024576.1 coordinate 26,022,699, forward strand.
AACACATACTCTAGCCCTTCTGGGTGGTGGTGTATCGGGAAGTGGTATCCTTCCTCGGTGATCTCCTCTAGAATACCAAAATGCATAGGAGGACGAGGAGGTGGAGGTGCTACAATCTACAGGCCTGAAATGTTGTCCCATGATGAGGTGAGACTACGTCTCAGCGAGTTTTACCCCCTAAGATTTGATTATGAAACCAATACACTTTAAAGGATGTCTAAGCATAACACGAGTCGGAGGGCTTATCTTGGCCTCTATTTACTTCCTACAAGTCAGTAAATTCATAAATACTGATAATCACATCATCTCATCAGACAGATCGACTCATCGATCAATCGACTCAGTCGATTATATGTCATCAAGACGTCATTTGAGTCATTCATACTAATTTTGATTAAAAATTGCTGATATTGACACTAACCGTCCTACTTAACACGGTCGGTAATGACATTGACCATTTTTAATCATATTTTAATATTTATTGGAAATGTTTATTAATTTTTTTCTTCTATTTTCTTTATTTACTTTTTTTCCTCTTCTTTTTTTTTTTTTTCTTTTCTCCCCCTTTTACCCTTTGTTGACATCGGGCAATGAACACCCTCACCTAGGTTGGCCTTGAGGTTGATGGGTCACAGGCCATCGATAAGGCCCAAAGATTAGGGGTGAGCGCGGTTCCCGAGTACAACCGGGAACCGGAGAACCGAACCGGAGGGTCCGGTTCGGTTCCCGGTTCCTTTTTTTTGGGAACCGGAACCGGTCACGGAACCTATCCACCCCAGATCTAGTCCACCTCTCTCTTACCCATGTACTCTCTCTATCTGTTCTCTTTTTTTTTTTTTTTTTTTTTCATCTGGGTGTTTTTCCTTTTGTTGAATTTTTGATCTTTTTGATTGGCTCTACTTGGGAACTCAAGCTCGACAGTTGATCTGAGGGATCTTGCCAAGTGATGGGTGTGGCCTGAGTTTGGCTAGAACGTCGTGGGCCGTTGCTCTGTTTTAGCTGGAACGTCGTGGGTCGGGCGAGCCACGGCGGTTCATGGGGTCGAGGGTGTTTTTGAGGGATCGCTCTCGTGGGGGATCGATGGAATGGGGTTGCGTCGAAACGCGAAATTCGAGCTGAGGGAGCGAGGGATCTAGCGATTCGTGGCGAAATTCTGATTTGACTTATATCGACTAGGTTTTCATCGATTGTTGATTCGAGGTCCGGGGAGCAGTTTTTCGGTTAGTGCTGAGTGTGAGTTGGAGACGGAGGGCGCGAGTGGCGCTATGACGAGGTTGATGAGAGTTGAGTTGTTGTTCGCTGGATTGGTTGTTTATGTCTACCTCCTGGATCATTTTTGGCATTCAGTGATTATTTTTTGTTTCGTCAATCTTAGTATTGCTTTCGGTCTGGCTACTGCATTGGGTAATTCCTCGAGTGTTCTTGTTGTGGTTTTCTCTGGAGTTGGTGCTGGCGATGTGTTCCGGTCCTTGATTTTGTTTGTTTGGTGGCATTTGCATGTGTTCTATTGATTGATCATCTTTGTGGTCATGCTTATTCACAACTTCAGGCATCAGTCAACTGGTGCTTTATGGAGAGCAACAAAAAAAAAATAAAAAATAGTGCTTTATGTATTTGTAATCAAGTCTGATATTGTCTTTTCCATTTTGGGTTTTAAAGAGTTTGATATGCCCATCATATTCAGTATGCACGTATGTTATAGTTCAAATTTGAGAAAAAAAAAAAAAAAAAACCTGTTGGAACCTAGAACCGACCTTGGAACCTGTGACATGGTAGATTTTAGGTTCTTGGTTCTGACGGGTAGGTTCCAGGTTCCAAAAAATGAGAAATCTGTATCCGAGAGTAGGTTTCAGGTTCCAGACGGAACCGAACCGGAACCTGGAATTTCTCACCCCTATCAAAGATGACTGTTGAAAAGAAAAAAAGGAAATAAGAGAAAAAAAAAACAAAGAAAAGAAGAACAAATAAAAAAATAAAAAAGGGAAAGAGAGAAAAAAAATAGCGTACAAACTAAAATCACCAAATTTAATCTTGTTCGTTAATCGAGAATAGCAACATCGCTAACTCTACATTTTGAATTGTCGCACGTGGGGTGTGTACTTCCGGCTTATGATGGGACAAAGTAGGGCAAATGACAAGAAATAGATAGCCACTCCTCCATTATGTAGACATCGAATGCCATGTACGACAAGATAAGTCAAATCCCGCCCACATATGTTTTTTTTTTTTGGAGACAGGAGGAACCAGCTTACAGCCGACAACTGCGCCGTAAACCCCTTGGTGACGCTAGCGCAGGACCCACCACCACGGCGTCATGCTTAATACCACTAGCGACCATGCTGGGATTTGAACCCGTCCCCTTCGTGAGGGGGTGAAAACCCAAGCCAACGCGGCCACCACATGGGGTGGTAAAAGGTCACTGTTGATCACATATGTTTTTCTTTTTTTCTTTTTTTTTTGAAGACGGGAGGAATCGGCTTGCAGTCAACAGCCGTGCTGTAAACCCCCTGGTGACGCTAGTGCAGGACCCACTACCATGGTGTCACGCTTAATACCACTAGCGACTAGTCTGGGATTTAAACCCGTCCCCTTCGTGAGAGGAATGAAAGTCCAAGCCAATGCGGCCACCACATGGGGTGGTGTTGATCACATATGTTGTTATTAGATAATTCAAAATATTTACGAGATAGCATTGACTTGTTCTATAATCCTCTTTCCACTTCAAAGGCTGAATTTTAGCCATTTACTCCTTCAGAGGATGCCATCACCGCTTAGATCAGAATGACGAGGATACTTACGTTGTAATCTTCGGCGGCCAACGACCACGTATGAACCTACGACGTAATGGCTGATGTTTTCTCTATTTCCTGTTTTCTGTTTAGCTAGACAAAAAATGACGTTTCTTACCACCTACAAATACGGAATCAACAAGCCACAGCAGAAGTGCCAACGCCCCCCAAAACCACTGGAAAAGAAAAACAGAGGGAGATCTTAACATTTCAAGCTCTTCATCAAATGGACAGGTACTACTTGCTTCCGCTACTCTCGACGAATCTTCAAGACTAGTTCGATATGATAAATTTCGATTTAAATGCTAACCCTTTTGTTCTTTTCCTCCCTTTTGTATTAATTTTTTAAGGATTGCAGTCGTGACTGGTGCAAATAAAGGGATTGGATTCGAGATATGTAAGCAACTAGCATCAAATGGAGTTTTTGTTGTATTAACCGCCAGAGATGTGAATAGAGGAGATGAGGCTATTGAGAAGCTCGCAAGTATTGGGATCTCCAACGTGGTCTTTCATCCTCTTGATGTGGTCGATGGGACGAGTGTCCATTTTCTTGCGGATTTCATCAAGGCCCGGTTCGGAAAACTCGATATTTTGGTAAAATCTATTTGTATGTCACTTTGTATATCGTCTTTCAAATAGATTGAGAAAGGAGCCATAAAAGAACAATGGTGTTGCAGGTGAATAATGCAGGCGTAACCGGAGCTACAGTCATCAAAGAAGGCTTGGTTTTGACGGTAGATAAAGTGAGTTTTCTCAACTTGGCAATATTACTACGAATTAGAATTTCCATGTTACTTTTGTGAGGTGATTTGCAGATTATGTCCGACGTTTATGCGTATCTTATACCACCTTTTTGCTTTCCTCGATACTAGCACAGATGTATGGGGCAAACAATATTTATTCCTTTTTTTCCTTTTTATTCATCGGAATTGAGAAGCTTAAAGTGGTAAACTCTGTTGCCCTTGTCATGTAACCTTATTGCAGATTAAAGGTCCAAACGCCAGATCAACGAAAGAGTTCATTGAGGAGACGTATGAATTAGCAGAAAAATGTCTGAGGACTAACTACTATGGAGTCAAACAAGTAACTGCTGCTCTTCTACCTCTTCTTCAGCAATCGAATTCAGCAAGAGTGGTCAATGTCTCCTCTAACGTTGGCCAGCTTCAGGTATGTACTTTATTAGTGTAATTACGCAAATGAAGTGTTTCATATTGTTGATCGAGAAAACCACATATAATCAACTTATTTTATCTTCTAGCCATTTAACATAATGACGAAAGAGATTGACACTATTGTCTTTCTTATGTAACCTTGTTACTTATTTGCATATTTTCTCATGAAAGATTTGTTCATCTTATTTTGCTTGAAATTAGTTCATTCCTGGCGAGAATATCAAAGAGGAGCTCAATGACGTTGATAGCCTCACGGAAGAGAAAGTGGACAGTTTGGTAATGAGATTTCTAAAGGATATGAAAGAGGGAACAGTGGAAACTGGAGGCTGGCCGATCATTGCATCCGCTTACATCGTGTCCAAGGCAACTCTCAATGCTTACACAAGAGTTTTGGCAAAGAAATACCCTGGTATCGCCATCAATGCCGTGGGCCCTGGTTTCGTCAAGACTGACTTTAATCACAACACAGGGTTTTTGCCGGTTGAGGAAGGCGCGAGAGGTCCCGTTACGGTGGCTTTAATGCCAAAAGAAGGACCTTCTGGCGTGTTCTTTGATCGGACGGTGGTATCGATCTTTTGATCAAGATTTGGATGACTATGCATAGAGGCTATGTCCGTTTAAACTCTAAAGCTATGTTCTACTGAATTTTTAATTCTGTTTCTTGGTAGGAGCTTCTAAACCGCATTACAGTTATATCACTGAGATTGAATAGAGTGACTATGCCAAAGGAGAATAAATGGGAGTTATGTTGGCATGAGTTTTGAAATGATTTAGCACTATAAAAGATAAAATTGCTCATTTGGGTCGAATCTTTTACACTCTTTTTGACCACGTATGGAATGACAATTTGTTCTTGAAATAGAATTGTACATCCACAAACCAATTTAATTACTGATATGGGGTCTCAAGCAAGAATCGGAATGAAAACAGAAAAAAAAGATATAAGCTATCCGTCTGAACACGATGATTCATATCAACCCGAGCTTTCCGCGTACATACCATTTCCTAGGTCATGCTTCAGCTGTAAGTGAGCATCGACAAGCCTATAGTGTTCTCAAACTTGCCTTGGCCATGGCGACGCGGACTGCGACAGCCACGGCACGTGTAAGGTGTTGCTTATGGAATAGGACTGCCACACTTGCATCCTAGAGTGGCTTGCGAGGAGGTGGTGAGATATGGTGGTTGAGTGGAAATAAGGGCTGTGATCCTCCCCGGCAGCCAGCAAGGTCCGGAGACTCTCGTCAGCCATACTGGAAAAATAAAGAAGAAAAACAAAAACAAAAAAAAGGAAAAAATTAATAAAAAATTAGAAATATATTAAAAAATTATTCGCGTTAGCATTAGCCATACATCATGTAAGATGACCAACGTCCACTTTAGTGATTTCTTGTCAAAATTAGTTGAATGGATTATATTGACAAATTGTTAAAAGGCTTTGGACTAAATTAGTCAAATTGAAAAGCTTAAGACTAAATTGGCATAAATACAAAAGATTTAGGTCTTCTTTTGACAATTTTCCCTTTTTCATTTCATTTGTGTTTATCATGGCCAGCAAGAAAGCGATTGTACTTTTTGCTCAAAATTTTCAACCGATGAATTCGGAATGATTAATATTCTACTCTACGAAATTCATCTTTATATCTTGAACACGTTTCACAATTTGACTTAATACTTTGTGCAATGCCTCGAAATCGACTCAGAGCCAACATTGCTGGTGAATCAACCTCAACCCAAATTACCAACTAAGCATCACCATCTCTTCTTCTGAGGATTGGAAGTTTGCAAATAACAATATATCATATAGATACTATCCGATGATGTATACCCTTCGGTTAACTCCTCCGATATACCGTAATGGTCGCACCTGTTAAAATGATAAAAGCGGGCTGAATAGAAGAAGAAGATTCAGGCACAATGTTGCCTTGTATTTTCTGTATATCTTAAGAGAATATCTTCTGTACACTTATTGCTACATAACACAATGAATATATAGATCGGCTAAGCACTAGGTTCATAAAAAATGTGATTTTGTTGGATACAATATTTAGAGAACGGTATGTCTTGAGGAGCAAGTTGTGGGGGGGTGTACTCTTGGAAGAAAATGATTTGACTTGATGACCAAATCAGGAATCATAGCAGTTCCATGATCAATGCTGTAGGGATTTCTTTCCTTTGACAAACCCCGCCCCCCACACCCCCCGAGCAAGCTGATGGGGGTTAAGCTTGGCCTGAAGAAGATGGAATCGGGATCCTGAAAGGGCTTTGGTGAATATGTCCGCTGGTTGGTCCATTGAAGAGATATATTGAACATGCAATTGGCCCTGATAAATTCGCTCGCGAACAAAATGATAGTCAATCTCCACATGTTTCGTCCTAACATGAAAAACAGGATTGCCACTGAGGTAGATAATTGAATTATTATCACACCATTGTACCGGGACCCCTGCAGGATGATCCTTGAATTAGAAAGTAAAGCTTGAATCCATATGATCTCAATAGTCATGTCAGCAAGACATTTGAATTCTGCCTCGATACTTGAACAAGCAATCGTTCTCTGCTTGCAAGAACTCCAAGAGATCAAATTAGAACCAAGAAAAATAGTATGACCACCCACAAAGCGTCTAGTATCATGATCACTAGCCCATCCTACATCGGAAAAAGCATGAAAGGAATCCTAAGATCCTTTGGTGAAGAGAATTTCATGACTAAGAGTGCTAGAGACGAAGCGTAAAATACGTTTGACATATTGTCAATAGTCTTCTGTAGGGGCATGAATGAACTGACAAGCAGTATTCACAGCATAAGCAAGGTTTGATTGAGTAAAGGTGAGATTTTGTGGTGCGCCCATTGTGCTACGATATAGTGTGGGATTACCTTGATGAAGAGAAGGAAGATCTGAATTGGTCAGGCATAATGTAACTACAGCTCGTGCTTTGTCCATGTTGGCCTTCTTAAGAATTTCAACAACATATTTCCCTTGATGCAAAAGAAGGCTAGAGGCAGTGTATTGTAATTTGATCCCCAAATAATAGTGGAGATCACCAAGATCTTTGATAGTGTACTTGGTCAATTAATAGCGACATCCCAAGACGCATCGCTGACCCTTTCATTTTAATACGCACGCGGAAGCAAATATAAAATCCCTAGACAATAAAATAATGGGATAAAAAAGTAAGGCTATATTTTTCACAACTGAAAAACCACAACCACACTTTTATATAATACAATACTATTCATAGAAGTCTGATCTATCATACATCAGTCCACAACTTCAGGGTTTGCAAACCAGGGTAGGGGTCTCAATCCTCATTCGGGTCATACTCCGGATCATCCTCATCCTCTTCCGACTCCTTCTCAGGTTTTTCTTTAGGGTCTTCCTCTTCAGACTCCTCATCAGGGTCTTCCAACTCCTGATCCTCCTCCAGTTCCTCCTCCTCAGGCTCTTCTTCCCATGGCTTATCCTGTTCAACGATTTACCCTTCCTCTTCGCTCCAATTAGCGCCCCCGGCTGAGTACACAGGAGTACTAGCATCATTCTCAAGCTTCGAGTCTTTTGCATCCACCACCGATCCACCCTTAGGATCTGCCGTCCCCAGCCCGAATACTGCATCCAGAACGTACAGAGGCACATTGTTAGAACTAGTATTAGCACCTAGAGGGGGGTGAATAGGTGTTTATCGCAATTTTAACAATTCAAATCAAATACGATGTGAATAATTTAAAGTCAACGATTGCAGCAAATGAAAGCAAATAACAATATAAAGGATTAAGGATAGAGAATCAAGACTCCAGATTTATAGTGGTTCGGCTTAGATCAAGCCTACGTCCACTCTCCCGCACGGACAGCCCTTCAGCTGGATTTCACTAAGAATCAATAAGAGTGATTACAATCTCACGCTCTTGAGTCCACAAAGTGTAGATTACTCTACTACACTTCCTCAAGATCTACAATATGATCTCTCTTTTGATTACATGTAATGCTCAAAGAATGATATCGCAAAGTAATAGAGGAGATTTCAGACTTTGGAATTTTTCTATCCGCACCCTTCAACAACTAGAGCATCTCTCTTATATACTTCTTCATGCCTTGATACCGTTGGCACCTTCCAAAGAAGTTCTTCCAATCAACCCGTTGGACGGAATCAATTAGAGAGATCTCGAGCTCTTTAAGGTAAGTGTTGATAGCCCATCAATCTGCTCGCCCATACAATCGGGATCTCGGTTTCCATAAGTAGATCCTTCCAAATATAAGTTGCGAAGTCGTCAAAGAATCTAAACATATTCCATATAAAACTTAGATCGTTTAGTGCTGAATCCAAAGTAGAAAGATATCCATCGGACGTTAGAAGAAAGATCGTATAAGATCGGAATAAACGTCGTCCCGGAAACCTGTCCTTGTGAGTAGACTTTAAAATATAAGTCTTGAGTCTTGCTAGCTTCAGACTTTAATCTTCAGACTTTGATCTTCAGACTTTGATCTTCAGACTTTGATCTTGAGACTTTGTCAATAGATTACGTAAGTCTTCGGACTTTGATCTTCGAGACTTTGATCTTCGAGACTTTGTCAATAGAATCTGTAAGTCTTCAGACTAGACTGATAAACTTGTTTTGTCAACTTCAAAATACTTTAAGGGATTTCATCCAACAATCTCCCCCTTTTTGATGGTGACAAAACTTTCCTGCAGATTTGAATATTATCGTCCTGCAATACAACTTTTAAGCAAGCATCATAAAAGATTTAAATAAGATAGTAGAAGTTATCCGTACTCGGACTTTCCCTGTACATAGATGCGCATTCACTTTGAAACCTCATTAGTCATAAAAGACAGTACTATCAAATTTACGAAGCTTAAAGTATTGCCATAGAGAACATACTTTCCAAAAACTGCAAGCAAACGTTAAGTTAAAGTCAAGATAGCAAGCAATAAAAGAAAAAGATTGGGTTTGGGTTTTGAGAAAATCAAAAAATCTGCAAGTCTTCTCCCCCTTTTTGTCAGCATTAAAAAAATCAAGGAGCTCGAGGAATGCGAACAAGTTGAAAGTCTTCCATAGACTTTACAGTGTCTTCCAGCTTCCTCAAATCTGCCTGTACTTGGGTGAGAGTGGTGCCCTTTGTAGTTTCTTGAATCTGACGCTGAACATCTTTAATCTGATCATGCAAAGTGATGAACATTGCATGATTTTCATTCTGCAAGGTCTGAAATTCATATCCCATGGCATAAATTTGACCTTTTAGATCCAAGATGATCTCAAGTAGCCTTCGAAAATCTCCGAGTTGTCGGCCCGAGTGCTTGTTTCAGCTCGGTCGACGGTGGAGTCAAGCCGTAGGAATGTCGGAAGGAGGTTCATTGTGTGGAGAAGATGCCTCTCCTTCGGGAAACTTTGCAGCATGAATATCCTCAGCATCGGGAGGTGATCGACTAACACTGTTTGATCATCCTCTTCTCCGAAAGTCAGCCGAAGAGGTGTGTGTTCGCTTTCTTTATCTCCCCCTGTCTCCATGTCTTACGGTGGAGAAAAGAATTCTTCTTTTGAGGCGATTCCTCGTTACGGGATGTTGTAAATCCTCCTTTTCGCTGGAGAATTTGTTCTTTCGGGTTCATCTCGCTTTCTCTTCTTTTCTTTCTTCCTTTTCCTCTCGCTCTTCCTTTCTTTCTTCCTCTGTCTTCTCTTCCTCTTTCTTCTCTTTCTCTTTCTCTTCCTCTTTCTCTTCCTCTTTCTTCTCTTCCTTCTCTTCATCTTTCTTCTCTTCCTCTGCAACTTTATGTTCTGGAACAGTTGGAATAGATGCAGCAAATTGAGAAATTAGAGTAGAGATAGGAATCGTATCCTCATCATCTTCATCTTCCAGGATGATTGCCCTTCGCTTCTTGGTGGAACTAGCCACAGCTTCTTTCCCTTTCCTTTTAGCTGCCGATGAGTGCGGTCCGAGCTTGGCAGGAGTCTTTTCCTTGAATTTTTCCAGCTTCTTGCTAAGCTCCTTCAAACGCATCTTGGTAATCATCCCCAACCCGATGACCATTTTATCAATGGTCTTCACTGTGAAAATGTGAGGAGGTTGAATGTGTAGATGTTTGAAGAGACGAGTAATGAGAGCAGCATAAGGAAGCTTTCCTTTGTCCTTAACCATGCATCTATACATGTGAAAGATGATGGTATGTGGTAAAGAGAAGTTCACACCTATCTTAATGGCAAACATCAACTTCGCTTCGAGAAATTGAAACATCTGTCTTAGACGTCGATTTGGGTCTTAGACAGGTTGATTACAATTTTATGCAGCAAAGTGTTTGTTGCATTCATTCGGAATAAGACAGTCTTCCTTCGCAATTCTGTCCTTTGCTAGCTCAAGAGTAGCGAGAACTTACAGACACACCGATTGGTTGGAAAGCTCTTCTTTCCACACCAAGCACATCAGCCAAAATATCACAATCAATGACATACTCCTTATCTCTCACACTGAAGGTAAAACTGTTTGCATCAATGAAGCTGATATTGGAGTAGAAATAGGCAGTCAATTCAGAATGTCTTTGTGTCACGATCTGTGCGAACCGATAAAGTTGGAGCTTTTCGAATTTCTCTCGCAGATTTATACTTAACAAGTCAAGAAAATCGAAATCAGGTTCTTGGGTTCATCACCCCACGCTTCAGCAATTTTTCATATTTCTTCCCGTGTCCGTCCGAGCGGAACAATTCATTCTTCTTCCCTCTTAGGCTCGCAGCCACACCCATCCATGGTTTAAAATGCATGAACATCTTTTCATCATCATCCTTGCCCTCGGGCTGATTCATGCTACTAAACCTAGGGTCACTCGGGAAATTTGCAAACGCTCTTGCAGCCGTTCCCTCAGGCACAACTCCAGACCTTTCCATCACAGTAAGAAAGTGCGTCTCGTTTCTATAACCCTTCTCTTTCAGAAACTCATCCACAAAAGTCATAGCAGACCCTTCCTTTAATGCAGAGTAAAGTTTATAAACAAAGGCAGGCTTTAGAGTTCTTACTGGTTCGATGTCTTCATAAACCATTTCATCTTGAGGTCTAGTTGGAGATGACTGCTTTTGAGACTGCTCAGAAGGAATGTCGCTTTCCTCGAGTGAGATCAAAATGCGTAGGCCCCTCACGAGCCTTGTGGTCCCTTGTTTGCTATTCGGAAGATTTCCTCTCGATACGACATTGTGCTTTTCTTTGGAAAGACTTTCTCACTTGTTTCGCAAGAAAGTTGAGAACTTTGAAACAATGAAGTTTGGGAGGAAAAATTGCAGAGCGAGTGAAAAGCTTTTGATCTAGGGTTTCGAGTAAAGTGAAAACGAAGGAGAAGAGATGTATAAAAGATAACGAGGCACGGGAATAACCAAGCGTCGTATATTTTGGAAATTTTGAATTTTCCTTTTTGAAAAATAACTGCCTTAATAAAACGATAACCACTTCTTTTGAAAATAATAACCAACTTAAAATTAGACAGATTGTCTTACCTTATCAATAAGACAGTTTAAGTAAGGAAACTTACAGACGTGTCGATTCATATTCTCGACCCTTTGAGTCTGATGCTCTCGTCGGACTTTAGTTCGAGTCCGAACTCTAATATTCTTCAAGAGATAATATATTGAGTCTTGAGCGAATAGACTCAAACAAGCTTTTCTCAAGAGGCTTTGTAAAGATGTACGCAATTGATTCTTTGAGTCTATGAATTGTATCAAGACTTCTTTGTTCGAACATGATCTCTTATAAAGTGATGTCGAATCTCAATATGTTTTGCTCTTGAATGTAGAATGGGATTCTTTGTAAGATTGATTGCACTTTGGTGTTGTCACACCTAATTTCTGTGCAAGAGTCTTCAATGCCAAAGTCTTGCGGTTGTTGTTTTATCCACAAGATTTGAGAACAGCAACTTCCAAGAGCAACGAATTCTGCTTCAGCTGTTGAAAGAGCCACAGTACTGTTTCCTCGAAAACCAGGAGGACTTGTCATGTTTCCTAGTAGTTGACAAGTACCGAAGTGCTTTTTCTTTCAACTCTACAACCTGCAAGATCTGCGTCGAATAGCCAAGAAGTGTAAAGTCTCCTTCTTTGGGATACCAAAGACCGATCTTAAAGTAGTAGCAACATATTTAATAATACGTTTAACAGCGCTTAAGTGAGATTCTCTCGGGATCGATTGAAATCTAGCACATATGCAAACACTAAATAATATGTCGTCCGGATGCGGTAAGATAAAGGAGTGAGCCAATGATACTCCTGTATAATTTTTGATCAATTTTCTTCCCTGCTTCATCTTTGTCTATCTTCAAGGAACTTGACATTGGTATGTCGTCTTCTTGCAATTTTCCAGACCGAACTTTTTAACAAGTTCTTTTGCATATTTCTCTTGATGAATGAATATTCCCTCCTTTAGTTGTTTGACTTGTAGACCAAGGAAAAAGGATAGTTCACCCATCATGCTCATTTCGAATTCATCCTGCATAGACTTAGAAAATTTCTTACACAAAGTCTCATTAGATGATCCAAATATGATGTCATCTACATAAATCTGAACAAGTAGAAAACTTTTACCTTCCTTTTTAATGAACGAGTAGTGTCTACATTACCTTTAGAAAAGCCACTATGAATTAAGAAATTGCTTAGCCTTTCATACCAAGCTCGAGGAGCTTGTTTTAGTCCATATAAAGCTTTCTTCGAGTCGAATACGAGTCTGGTTTCTTTGAATCTTCAAAACCGGGGAGGTTGTTCTACGTAGACCTCTTCTTGAATAACTCCATTCGGGAATGCACTTTTGACATCCATTTGAAACAACCTGAAATTCTTATAGCAAGCAAAAGCAAGTAATAATCGATTGCTTCTAACCTTGCTCTTTGGAGCGTAAGTCTCATCGTAGTCAATCCCTTCTTCTTGCGTGTATCCTTTAGCTACGAGTCTTGCTTTGTTTCTCGTTACTTTGCCTTTTCATCAACTTTGTTCCCGAAAACCCATTTAGCTCCAATAAGCGATTTACCTTTTGGTTTGGGAGTTAATTCCCATACGTCATTAATACTGAATTGTCTGAGTTCTTCTTGCATTGCTTCAATCCAGCTTTCATTAGCTAAGGCTTCTTCGATATTTTTGGGTTCTATTTCAGAAATAAGAGCAACAGCACTAGACTCCTCTCGCCTTTTGGATCTTGTTCGAATTCCCTCATTAATATTTCCAATAATGAGTTCTTCGGGATGACTAGACTTGTGCTTCCGATTCTTGTTCAGTCGATAGATTGTTGATCTTCTTCTTGAGTAGATTCTTCATTAGTAGCTTGTTGTGCGATCTTGAATTAGCAAGCGCTTCGGTGGAGTCGGCTTTAACGGTTTACGGAGCGGTTTCGAGTCTTTAGTCGATATCGCTGAACTTGTGGAGAGTCTTGAAATTTTACATTCATTGATTCTTCCACGGTCACGAGTCTTTTTGTTGAACACTCTAAAGGCTTTGCTTGTTGTAGAGTATCCAAGAAAGAATCCTTCATCTGATTTTTCTTCAAACTTACCAACACGATCATTAGCATTTTTTAGAATAAAACATTTGCAACCAAATATTTGAAAATAAGAAATTATTGGTTTCTTCCCTTTAAAAATTTCATAAGGAGTTTTCTCAAGAATTGGTCTTAAAAACACTCGGTTTATAATATAGCAAGCGGTTGAAACAGCTTCGCCCAAAACCTTGAAGAAACTTGATTTCCAATTAAAAGAGTTCTTGCCATTTCTTGTAAAGATCTATTCTTCCTTTCCACAACCCCATTCTTTCGGTGTATATGGAGAAGAGAATTTATGTTGAAAACCAAATTCATCACACAAGTTAGCAAATTGTTGATTTTCAAACTCACCTCCATGGTCTGTACGAATGCTTGTAATAGTATGACCTTTCTCATTCTGCACCTTTTTAGCAAATTTTGAAAAAAAAGAGAAAGTCTCTGACTTACTTGAAAGAAAGTAGACCCAAGTAAATCGTGAATAATCATCCACTATTACCAGACAGAACCTTTTACCACCAATGCTTTTCGTTCTGGTAGGTCCAAACAAATCCATATGCAAAAGCTGCAATACATGATTAGTGGAAACTTTATTTATAGATTTGTAAGAATTTCTAACTGTTTACCCAGTACACATGGTGTACATAGATCAGATTTTGAATAATTCAAAGTAGGCAATCCTCGAACAAGTTTCTTTGTAGAGATCTTGTTGATTTGCTTCATGTTGATATGGCCTAGCTTTTTGTGCAGAGATTTGCTTCATCTTGTACGATATTAAGCATTGTGATCTTTCTTGATTCACATCCGAAGATAGATATTTCCATGTCTTCGACCGGTAAAAGATTGAGTAAGGTCTTTACCGATTCCGAGCACGTTTCTTCCCGAAAGTTGATCTTGAAACCAGAATCACACAACCGACTTATGCTAAGCAAGTTGTAATTTAATCCTTCAACTAATGAAACATTATTGATTGACAAACTCCCAATCTTCACTTTGTTCCTCGACCAGTAATCTTCCCTCTATTGTTACCACCAAAGGAAACTTTTCCTCCGTCTATCTGGATAAGTTTTATGAAGCAGTTTGAGTCTCCTGTCATATGTCTTGAGCATCCACTATCAAGATACCATTTTATCTTCTTTTTGATAGTAACCTGCAATTAACAAGAATTCAAGCTCTTTTTGGTACCCATACCATCTTGGGTCCGAAGTGTTAGTACAATAGACAGTCTTAGCCCAACTCCTTTTAACGGGTCTCCAAACTAAAGGACATTCTTTCTCGAAGTGTTCTGAACTTTTACACTTGGAACATCTTAGAGCACTTCTACCAACAGATTTTACAAAGACTTTCTGAAAATGATTTTTGTAAACAGTTCTAGCTGGTCTTTGTTTAATTCTTTCTTTTACCTTTGGAAAATCAATTAGTGGAATAGTTTCGAAGTCATACCAAGACCCAACTTGTCAAAATATGGTCTTTGTATCGAAAGAATCTTGTCCAGTTTTTCAGAACCATTTGAAAATCTCTTTGATATGTTAGTCATATCATTTTTCAAAAGATTATTTTCATTTAAGATATTGTCTGAGTTTTCTTTTACTATAACAACATCTTTTTCAAGTTTTTCAACCTTTTCTTTCATAAGTTTATCCTTATGTTTCAAAGTAGAATTTTCCCTTTTTAATTCGGAGATCCTCTTAAGAGAGGTTTTCAGACTAAGACAAAGTTCATCAATGTATTTAGAAACTTTAACAGGAATTTTCAAGTTACTTACCTCGAGTTCACTGTCTGAGTCTGAATCAAGGTCTGAGTCTGAGTCTGATCGTGCCATTAAACAAATATTGGCATAATCATTGTCACTATCTTCACATTCAGTATCACTCCAAGTCTCGCCTTGAGTGCCTTCTGTTTTTCTCGGACTTCCCTTTTCTCTTCTTTAACGAGAGGACAGTTAGGTCGATGTGTCCCTTTTCTTGCATTCAAAGCAAGTCACTTCTTTATTCGTATCATCTTCCTCTCGTTGACTGTTTTGAAACCTTTGAGAATTTTGTTTCTTCCAATTGAATTTCCTTCCTTTTTTGTTCAGCTTTCTGAATCTCTTTATCATCAATGCCGAGTTCTTCATCATCTAGATCTTCTTGAGAATCGTAACATCAGAATAGTCATTAGACTTTAAGGCAATAGATTTCTTACCTTTTGAATCTTCCTCTTCGTTGTTCTCGTTCTACTTCATAGGATTGAAGAGTTCCAACTAATTCATCTACGAAAGTGGAGCAATCCTCTCGTGTCTCTCTTATTGAGGTTTTTATGTGATTCCAGTCTTTTGAGAGTCCACGAAGAAGTTTGTTGACCTTCATATGTCCCGAGATTGGATGTCCCCGATATTCAAGACCATTCACAATTTCAGTAAAGCGACTAAACATGTCGGTAATTGATTCTCCCGATCTCATCTTAAAAACTTCATATTGTCCCAAGAGAATGTTGATCCTTGTTTCTTTCACACGATCGGTTCCTTCATAGGTAATGTGAAGCTCTGTCCCATACTTCTTTTGCTGTATCACAAGAAGATATTCTATTATATTCAGTAGGGGATAAAGCACAATATAAAGAGTAAATAGCTTTGGCGTCGAGAGTCCGTCTTTTGGTAATTTCTTCTTGAGTCAAAAGAATAGGAACAGCGAGGTTCTTTTCCTCTCTCGAGTCGATTCAGCAACAGGAATAATTCCTTTATCAACAACTTCCCATTCCAAAGGATCTTTCGATCTTAGGAATGCCTTCATCTTATTTTTCCATATGCTGTAATCTTTTCCATCAAAGTATGGAGGTCCGGTATTGCTTTGTCCTTCAACCAACCCCGTAGGCAGCATACTAGCCATAGATCTTTTACTTAGAAGTAAAGACACTTCTTATAAACAAGTACATGAGGCTCGATACCAATTGTTAGAACTAGTATTAGCACCTAGAGGGGGTGAATAGGTGTTTATCGCAATTTTAACAATTCAAATCAAATACGATGTGAATAATTTAAAGTCAACGATTGCAGCAAATGAAAGCAAATAACAATATAAAGGATTAAGGATAGAGAATCAAGACTCAGATTTATAGTGGTTCGGCTTAGATCAAGCCTACGTCCACTCTCTCCGCACGGACAGCCCCTTCAGTGGATTTCACTAAGAATCAATAAGAGTGATTACAATCTCACGCTCTTGAGTCCACACGGTGTAGATTACTCTACTACACTTCCTCAAGATCTACAATATGATCTCTCTTTTGATTACATGTAATGCTCAAAGAATGATATCGCAAAGTAATAGAGGAGATTTCAGACTTTGGAATTTTTCTATCCGCACCCTTCAACAACTAGAGCATCTCTCTTATATACTTCTTCATGCCTTGTACCGTTGGCACCTTCCAAAGAAGTTCTTCCAATCAACCCGTTGGACAGAATCAATTAGAGAGATCTCGAGCTCTTTAAGGTAAGTGTTGATAGCCCATCAATCCTGCTCGCCCATACAATCGGGATCTCGGTTTCCATAAGTAGATCCTTCCAAATATAAGTTGCGAAGTCGTCAAAGAATCTAAACATATTCCATATAAAACTTAGATCGTTTAGTGCTGAATCCAGTAGAAAGATATCCATCAGATGTTAGAAGAAAGATCGTATAAGATCAGAATAAACGTCGTCCTGGAAACTGTCCTTGTGAGTAGACTTTAAAATATAAGTCTTGAGTCTTGCTAGCTTCAGACTTTAATCTTCAGACTTTGATCTTCAGACTTTGATCTTCAGACTTTGATCTTCAGACTTTGTCAATAGATTCGTAAGTCTTCGGACTTTGATCTTGAGACTTTGATCTTCGAGACTTTGTCAATAGAATCTGTAAGTCTTCAGACTAGACTGATAAACTTGTTTTGTCAACTTCAAAATACTTTAAGGGATTTCATCCAACACACATCACCTTCCAGGATGGGACATTCTCTTCGCCCGTCATGGTAGTAACGATACCATGATCGATACTTGTGGGGTACCAGGTTGTCTTTATTCACATCAACCGACCTTGGACTCTACCAATACATACTCTAGCCCTTCTGGGTGGTGGTGTATCGGGAAGTGGTATCCTTCCTCGATGATCTCCTCTACAGTACCAAAATGCATAGGAGGACGAGAAGGTGGAGGTGCTGCCATCTACGGGCCTGAAATGTTGTCCCACAATGAGGTGAGACTACGTCTCATCAAGTTCTACCTCGTAAGATCCGATTATGAAACCAATACACTTTAAAGGCTGTCTAAGCACAACACGAGTCGGAGGGCTTACCTTGGCCTTTGTTTCATTCTTGCAAGTCAGTAAATTCATAAATACTAACAATCACATCATCTCATCAGACGGATCGACTCATTGATCAATCAACTCAGTCGATTACATGTCATCAAGACCATCACACGGTCATTTCGATTAATCAATTTCAACTCCTGACTTCGGCCCGACGGGCACAACCTAGATTAAGTGGTAACTACGGCCCCACTGGCATCTTTTCTATATTTGGTAGTCATCACGGCTCCACTTGGCAATTTTCTAGGTGTAGTGGTAATCCCGGCCCCACTGGCATCTTTTTTATATTTGGTGGTTATCACGGCCCCACTTAGCAATTTTCTTGGTGTGGTGGCAATCACGGCCCCACCAAGCAATTTTCTATATTTAGTGGCATCACAACCTCACTCGGCAATTTTTGATATTTAGTGGTATTACGGCCCCACTCGGAAATTTTTGATATTTAGTGGCATCACGGCCCCACTTGGCAATTCTTAAATTTGGTGAGATTTAGTGGTATCATGGCCCCACTCAGCAATTCTTAGAGTTGGTGAGATTTAGTGGTATCACGGCCTCACTCGGCAATTCTTAGATTTATACCCACATTATCAAATTTTTGGGATAAATCCTCATCATCACCAATTTCACTCAATTATCACAATACAATGCTTAATTAAATAAACAGAAAGCACCACTGAACTCATCATAAAATTCCAATCATCGGCCATCTCGGTTGAATTTTCAAAAAATAAATAAATTATTAAATAATTACAAAAAATATTAAATAAATGCAATAAATCCAATTTAGGCCCGTAATGCCTAATTGCAAGCCTAGATGGACTTGGAAAATTTCCGAGACCCGGAAAATAAATAATAACACGAGTCTACTTGCTAATATCACTAACCATTTGCCTAACATGCATAGGTAAATCCCTAATTTAATTATTTTAATCTAATCTATTCACCTAATTGCACTTAATTAAATCTAATCAACCCCTAAGCATCATTAGTCCACTAAGTAGAGATTACTGAGTTAAACTCACTTGTTTTGTGGGCCAAGCGGTTCAAAACATCAGGAACATAACGGGGCCCGACTTTCTCTAAAGCGGGCCTAGGTTTCGAGGTTTGAAACCACCTCAAAGCGGGCCTAGAGCTTGCTGGAAAAACCACTAAACTTTTGTTCTATTCTTACTGAAACTGAGAGGAAACAAGCTCAGTTTAAGTGGGAATTGATCGACAAAGGTAGAAAGGGTCAAACCGAGCCATGGCGAGCACTCACGGTGGCTCTGGCGATTCACATGACCACACATGATGTCGGGGATGAGCTGAGCAATCCACGAACAACCAGGGACAACGGCTGCAGCAGCGTGAGGGCGAGATGGGCAGAGGGCACGCTCGCATAGGTGAAGCGGTAGACGGCGGTGTGCAAGCGACTCTAGCGATGGTGGCGTGCGGCGTGGATGGCAGCTTCTCCTTGGCTGCTGGTATGCAAAAATGAAGAGGATGGAGAGAGGATGGCTGGCCGGTTTGCTTGAGGAGCAAGGAGAGGGCAAGAGGGGGTCACCATGGCCAATTTCTTCCAAGTCTTTGTCCCCTTTGACTATCCATGGCCAAGTATAGTTCATTGGCTGTCCTTAGGCCACCAATGCTCACCCACAACTCTTGAGATGGTCCAATTTGGCTAGGCATGGGGGGCATACGAATTTCATAGGCTTTGGCTTCAATTGGCCTCAAATTCTTCCTTGAATCAACACAAACCGGCTTCCATAAATTCAATTGACATCTCAATTATCAAATTGGTATTTTTCCTCACCAATTGATCAATCTTGCATCCCCATTGCACAATCAAAAACGATCCCGGCCTTTTTCTAGACAAAAACGGCCCTAAAACGACTTTTTCCCAAAAAGTCTCGGGTTGCAGAAAAATCTTTTGAGACGGAGTTGACGCTCCTAGAATTTATTGTGATATGACATAATCTTCAATTTCTAAATTTGGACTTGAATTTGCGATTAATTTTCATTTGGCGCGTTTTTAGTGTAACCTAGGCTACTGGGTAACTTCAGAAATTTTTAGTGCAAATGACCCGTGGTCGATTTTCTTTGAACCACAATGAACCCACTCGACTCATTAGCGACTCTCGGTTGTCGTGAAAATCTCGAGGATTCAAATATGAACACAAGGTACCAAAACAATAAGAAAATCAGTTTAGTGCCGGTCGACGAGAATTTTCCAATTTAGTGGTGTCATCCACGATTAGCCACACATCTCAATTGAACCAACATATCTCTGATCTCAAATTGATTTTTAATTGTGCTTTACTGGCCTCTAAAGATGAGTACGGTCGAGAAGCCGATTCCTGGTCGAATTCTCAAGTTTATTGCCTTGCAATTTCTTAATGGCTTCCCCAGATAGTCTAGTTATCTCGAGAGTGATCAGCTCTGAGAACAGCCCTATAGGCGCGTCAATGAAATGCTCGATTTATTCAGTAGAAAACATGATCGAAAATCTAGGATGTCACAGTCTTGAAGTTTGTGACCATGGGGTGTGTAGGAGCCACGAGCAAAGCCGTGGGCGGACCGGAAGTGGGCTCTCACTGAGTTGAAGAGCTTATGGGTTGGTTAGTAGAGGGACTGGATTGATCAGTGGAGCATGCGATGGAGAATGCGAAATTAGGTAAAGCATTTTGTATTGATGGTGCCATAACACGCAATGTTGCTGATTCAGTAAAGGATTTCTACAAAATTAAGGTAGAATGATTTTGATTTGGAGAGGCCATGAGTGGATTGACAGAGACGGAAATACCACCTGGTTAGGGGTAAAATTCCGAATCTATTGATAAATTAGGAGATGGGCTAGTATGAACTGATAATGCAGCATAAATAAAAGTAAATAAGTCTTCATAAAAAAATGAAAAATCTCAAATGAAGAGGCACCCATCGATTGACACTCTTAGTATAACTCGTTCACACTATCTAGTAAATTGATATATCGTATCTTATCTTTGTACGTATTCATGTAAATATGTATTCATCCTTTGTATTTTCAAATATGATAACATGCTTAAATGACATCTCTTGAACATAGACCGGTATTCGTGCACGATAGGATGTAAGTGTTAGATGAGATAACATGCTTCATTATAAAAGTCACCTCTTGAACCTTGTTAGGTCAAAGTGCTAGGTGGGAGCCATCTTTGGAACTTGTGGGGGCAACATCTAGAATCTTTAATTGTCGACATCTAAATTTTGGCTAAATACTTAAGGTTAAATTGTATAGAAAATTAACGATTGATTCGGTTCTAACAAAAAAGGATTTTCACATCGCATAGGGACTAATATTATTTGCATCTATTAAGCCTTATTTTTTTTATTTGCCCTTATTTTACCTTATTTCGGATAAAAAAAATATATTTCTTCTTTTCTTTCCTTTCGCCTGGGCGGAGCTCATTCTCCTTTAATTCTTCCCTAGCCCCCCCTCTTTCCCTTCCTTGTTCCTCCTTCCTCTGCAACTCGTGCACAAGTGGACACCTACCGTAGCAGAGCAAAGCATGGTAGGTCAACGGAGAGGACATCTTGCACGCAACTTCAATACGTTGAGGAGCTCGAGGCGGTATCTAAGAAAGAAATCGGGATGAGAGGGGGAAAGGTCAAGAGAGAGCAACCTAAAAGAGAGAGAGAGTAGTGAGCAACTGAGAACACAACCAAGATCCGCTGTTGGCCATTACTTTCGAAACACGATCGACAATCTACTACCACTTCTTGTTCACATTGAAATAGCGATAGGTCTCGTTCGATCTTGTCCTAGGCTTTTCCAACTTAGGGCCAGTTTCCCGAGGATCTTGGCTTGGAGACAAGTGAGGCGGACAGACAGAGTCCAATCTACCGACCTCGTCCATCATTCGACTCCATCAAGCCAGGTAGGGAACACCACCAACGGTCCTATTTCGCTAGTTTTAGTTCTCACAAAAAATCTCTTACCAAACACTGTGTTTTGGTTTTATTATAGGAGATTCACGTTCTGTGTTAAGTTTGGATAGAGAATGTCAAAGACAAGGATAATTTTATTTTCAACTTTTATATACAACCCTGATAATTAATACTTGAATGACTAAAAAATTAACAGCTCTTGAGTACAAATTACATCATAATCTAATCAATGATGCAATCTAGACACAAATAGCTAGATAGCCGGTTCTTTAAACTCAAATTGCGTTGGAATTTAATTTATGACATAGCTTCGGAATTTAAACAATAGCAATACTCCTGGATGGGAAACGCAATGCCAAAATTTAATCAACGAGTCTAAGCTTGTGGAACAACACTGGAATGTAATCAACGATGTTGAACCAGATAAAGATGCACTTTGGAATTTAATCTACGGCGAGAATCTTGAAAACTACAGCTAAATGCGATGAAGTAAAAATAGTTGTTGTGCTGTGCGGGGGACTCTTCATTGGACTGATTGAGGTATTTATAGAGTGGACATGTAGTCATCATTCGGTTACTTCTCCTTGAGAGCTACTCTTAGCATTTTTCATGTTTTCTATTTTCTCTAAACACTCTTATCCATAAGCAACTACTTCCTAATTTGTCGATGACGCTCGCTCGGCTTGTCCATCAAGTAAATAACAGCTCCCTATCTTTATGCGCATTTCACACAAAAATTATTCTTGCTTGAGCTCCGATGCTACTTTCACTTAAATTTCAAATCTGATATATCATTCCCATAACCTGACATGTGGAAATTAACTTCTCAGCCATTGACTCTAGAATTTGTGTTTAGAACTTTGTCAACACTCAGCTTAAGTAGCCTTCACAAAAGTTGGTTGTCCTTAATTTTCATGAGCGAAATGAGACATTCCGCTTGTCTTTTCCCTTCGTGGCAAGCATGTGACATCAAGGGTAATTTTGGATGTCAACAGGTCCCCTTTCCTCTCTTTTCGTGCTCTGTTTCGAGCTCACCAAACCAGGTTGCCATTGCTCGTTTCATGCGAGTTTCTGGTCTTTTATGTGCGTACTGCAGTCTCGGGGCCTAGTGTATTGATTGCTATGTGTTAGAACTAGTACGAGCACCTAAAGGGAGGTGAATATGTGATTAAGACGATTTTTATAAAACGTAACAGAATGTATAGACAATTTATTTGATGATGGACTAAGGAATTAAAAACAGTAATCGATGTAAGTGAAAGCAATGTAAAGTAAAAGGATTAGAGATAGAGAATCAAGACTCCAGATTTATAGTGGTTCAGTTTAGACCAAGCCTACGTCCACTCTCCCGCACGGACAACCCACTGGCTGGATTTCACTAAGAATCAAAAAGAGAATTTACAGTCTCACACCATTGATTCCATGGTGTAGAGACTCTACTACACTTCCTCAAGGTCTCACCACAATTCAGTCTCTCTTTTGATTACAAGTATAGCTCGAAGAATAAGATCACAAAATAACAAGGAGCTTCAGACTTTGGAATTCTTCTATCACGCACTCTTGAACAACTTGAGCGTTTCCTTTAAATACTTCTTCATGCCTTCATTACCGTTGGCACCTTCCAAAGAAGTTCTTCCAATCAACCCATTGGACAGAATCAATTTAAAGAGATCTCGAGCTCCTTAAGGAAAATGCCGATAGCCCATCAATCCTGCTCGTCCATACAATCAGGATCTTGGTTTCCATAAGTAGAACATTCCAAGTATAAATTGCGAATCTAGAGAATCTAGATTATTCGAATACAAATAGAAGATCTTGAAGTGTTAATTCCAGTCGTGAGATATTCATTAACCGTTGGAGTCAAAAACCATACTAGATAGAATCAGAATAGAAGTTTTAACTTTGTCGATCTGGAATCTGTCCATGAGAGTTAGATTTTGAAACTTGAGTCTGGAGGTCTTCAGACTTTGCCAGTAGAGTCTGCAAGTCTTTAGACTAGACAGATGTAAATGTTTTGTCGACTTCAAAATACCTTAAGAAGATTTTTCTAACACTATGAATCCCAGCTTGAGCTCAGGGTCGGTGGTCTCCATTTATTGCTTCTTAGTTTGAGTATATTAACTGGTCGATAAAATGCCCAAGTTAGTCGCACGTTGGTGTTCTTTGCTTATGGTTGAAACTTGCCGTGTGTTGTTCATGCCATACTGAAGTTGGTCCACACTTGTGCGTTATTGGTCGGTTTTGGTCTGAGTTCGAGTCTCGGTGAATATATAATCTCCTCCTGGTTGATGTCTCGTGTGTGTTCGATGAAATGCTCAAGTGAAAAAGCGTACGGTTGCTCTTAGTTTTCTGTCCATCATGGGTGCTCATAACTTGTTAAATGCGTTTCGACATATCCCCGCCGTTACCCTTCGCTTTGTATGTTCTTTGCTTCAACGTTTCTCTTACGCCTCGTGTATCCACAAGTGACCGGTTCTTAGTGGGTTTTCTAGCAAGCTCTAGGCCCGTTTCAAACCTGGAAACCTAGGCCCGTTTTGAGGTGGTTTCAAACCTCGAAACCTAGGCCCACTTTGGAGAAAGTCAGGCCTCGTATGTTCCTAATGTTTTGAATCGCTTGGCCCGCAAAACAAGTGAGTTTAACTCACTAATGTCTACTTAGTGGACTAATGATGCTTAGGGGTTGATTATATTTAATTAAGTGCAATTAGGTGGATAGATTAGATTAGAATAATTAAATTAGGGATTTACCTATGCATGTTAGGCAAATGGTTAGTGATATTAGCAAGTAGACTCGTGTTATTATTTATTTTCCGAGTCTCGAAAATTTTCCGGGTCCATCTAAGCTTCCAATTAGGCATTACGGCCTAAATTGGATTTATTGCATTTATTTAATATTTTCCGTAATTATTTAATTATCTATTTATTTTTCAAAAATTCAATCGAGATGGTTGGTGATCGGAATTTTATGCTGAGTTCAGTGGTGCTTTCTGTTTATTTAATGAAGCACTATATTGTGATAATTGAGTGAAATTGGTGATGATGAGGATTTATCCCAAAAATTGGATAATGTGGGTATAAATCTAAGAATTGTTGAGTGGGGCCGTGATACCACTAAATCTCACCAAATCTAATAATTGCCTAGTGGAGCTGTGATGCCACTAAATATCGAAAATTGTTAAGTGGGGCTGTGATGCCACTAAATATCGAAAATTTCCAAGTGGGGCCGTGATACCACTAAATATCGAAAATTGCCGAGTGAGGTCGTGATGCCACTAAATATAGAAAATTGCTCAGTGGGGCCGTGATTGCCACTACACCTAGCAAATTGCTAAGTGGGGCCGTGATAACTACCAAATATAGAAAAGATGCCAGTGGGGCCGTGATTACCTTTACACCTAGAAAATTGCCAGGTGGAGCCGTGATGACTACCAAATATAGAAAAGATGCCAGTGGGGCCGTGGTTACCACTTAATCTAGGTTGTGCTCGTTGGGCCGAAGTTAGGAGTTGAAATTGATTTAATCGAAATGACCGTGTGATGGTCTTAATGACATGTAATCGACTGAGTCGATTGATCGATAAGTTGATCTGTTTGATGAGATGATGTGATTGTCAGTATTTATGAATTTACTGACTTGCAGGAAGGAAACAGAGGCCAAGGTAAGCCCTCCGACTCGTGTTGTGCTTAGACAGCCTTTAAAGTGTATTGGTTTCATAATCGAATCTTAGGGGGTAGAACTTGCTGAGACATAGTCTCACCTCATTGTGGGACAACATTTCAGGCCCGTAGATGGCAGCACCTCCACCTCCTCGTCCTCCTATGCATTTTGGTATTCCAGAGGAGATCATCGAGGAAGGATACCACTTCTCGATACACCACCACCCAGAAGGGCTAGAGTATGTGTTGGTAGAGTCCAAGGTTTGGGTTGATGTGAATAGAGACGATCTGGTACCCCACAAGTATCGATCATGGTATCGTTACTACCATGATGGGTGAAGAGAATGTCCCATCCCAGAAGGTGATGTGCCTCTGTACGTTCTGGATGCAGCATTCGGGCTGGGGACGGCAGATCCTAAGGGTGGATCGGTGGTGGATGCAAAATACTCGAAGCTTGAGAATGATGCTAGTACTCCTGTGTACTCAGCCGGGAGCACTAATTGGAGCGAAGAGGAAGGGGAAATCATTGAACAGGATGAGCCATGGGAAGAAGAGCCTAAGGAGGATCGGGAGTTGGAAGACCCTAATGAGGAGTCTGAAGAGGAAGACCCTAAAGAAAAACCTGAGAAGGAGTTAGAAGAGGATGAGGATGATTCGGAGTATGACCCGAATGAGGATTGAGATCCCTACCCTGTTTTGCAAACCCTGAAGTTGTGGACTGATGTATGATAGATCAGATTTCTGTGAATAGTATTGTATTATATAAAAGTGTGGTTGTGGTTTTTCAGTTGTGAAAAATATAACCCTACTTATCTATCCCATTGTTTTATTATTTGAGGATTTTATATTTGCTTCTGCATGCGTATTAAAATGAAAGGGTCGGCGATACGTCTTGGGACGTCGCTATTAATTGACTAAGTGAGGGATGGGCATGCGTTCGAGGATCGGAACGTGACAAAGATGATACTTTAGCCCGACGTCATCTCACTAAGGACCACACATACGCCCTTCATTCTGCGATACAGCCAATACCCACTCCACTTGCTTCAGTGAAGTAGCTATAAATCCATGCATGGAGGGCTGTCATGGCCGAAGAATATACGACCCTTATGAAAAAAACCTGAGTTCTAGTCCCTTGTCTGTTACAATTTAAAGCAATTGGATGCAAATTGGTGTTTCGCATCAAATATCATGCATATGGCTCACTTGAATGGTACAAAGCAAGATTGGTGGCCAAGGGATATAATCAACGGGAAGGAGTTGATTTCCATAGGACTTTCGGTCCCGTTGTGATATGGTGATTTCACTCGCCTACAGTCAGGGTTGGACACTTCAACAACTTGATGATAAGAACGCATTCCTTCATGGCCACCTTAGTGAGGAGATTTGTATGCAACAATCACTAGGTTTTGGTGATGCTAATCATCCCAACCATGTTTGCAAACTTCAACAGTTATTCTATGGATTAAAGCAAGTACCACAAGCTTGGCATCAAAGGCTAAGTTTTTTCCTCTTATCTATTGGTTTTTATGTTTCTTATGCTGATTCTTGATTATTTGTCCTACATACATCAGCATATAGTGTATTTCTCCTTGTATATATGGATGAAATCATCCTTATAGGCTTTCCCTAGGCACCACTATCCACTTTAATTGCATCTCTACAATGGGAGTACACTATCAAAGATCTTGGTGATCTCCACTATTTTTTGGGGATCAAATTACAATACACTGCCTCTAGCCTTCTTTTGCATCAAGGGAAATATGTTGTTGGAATTCTTAAGAAGGCCAACATGGAAAAAGCACGAGCTGTAGTTACACTATGCCTGACCAGTTCAGATCCTCCTTCTCTTCATCAAGGTAATCCCACACTATATCGTAGCACAATGGGCGCAATACAAAATCTCACCATTACTCAATCAAACCTTGCTTATGCTGTGAATACTGCTTGTCAGTTCATGCATGCCCCTACAGAAGCCTATTGGCAATATGTCAAACGAATTTTACGCTTCGTCTCTAGCACTCTTAGTCATGAAATTCTCTTCACCAAAGGATCTTAGGATTCCTTTCATGCTTTTTCCGATGTAGGATGGGCTAGGGACCATGATACTAGACGCTTTGTGGGTGGTCATACTATTTTTCTTGGTTCTAATTTGATCTCTTGGAGTTCTTGCAAGCAGAGAACGATTGCTTGTTCAAGTATCGAGGCAGAATTCAAATGTCTTGCTGACATGACTATCGAGATCATATGGATTCAAGCTTTACTTTCTAATTCAAGGATCATCCTGCAGGGGTCCCCGGTACAATGGTGTGATAATAATTCAATTATCTACCTCAGTGGCAATCCTGTTTTTCATGCTAGGATGAAACATGTGGAGATTGACTATCATTTTGTTCGCGAGCGAATTTATCAGGGCCAATTGCATGTTCAATATATCTCTTTAATGGACCAACCAGCGGCCATATTCACCAAAGCCCTTTCAGGATCCCGATTCCATCTTCTTCAGGCCAAGCTTAACCCCATCAGCTTGCTCGGGGGTGTGTTTTGTCAAAGGAAAGAAATCCCTACAGCATTGATCATGGAACTGCTATGATTCCTGATTTGGTCATCAAGTCAAATCATTTTCTTCCAAGAGTACACCCCCCCACAACTTGCTCCTCAAGACATACCGTTCTCTAAATATTGTATCCAACAAAATCACGTTTTTTATGAACCTAGTGCTTAGCCTATCTATATATTCATTGTGTTATGTAGCAATAAGTGTACAGAGGATATTCTCTTAAAATATACAGAAAATACAAGGCAACGTTGTGCCTGAATCTTCTTCTTCTATTCAGCCCTCTTTTATCATTTTAACAGGTGCGACCATTACGGTATATCGGAGGAGTTAACCGAAGGGTATACATCATCGGATAGTATCTATATGATATATTGTTATTTGCAAACTTCCAATCCTCAGAAGAAGAGATGGTGATGCTTAGTTGGTAATTTGCGTTGAGGCTGATTCACCAGCAATGTTGGCTCTGAGTCGATTTCGAGGCATTGCACAAAGTATTAAGTCAAATTGTGAAACGTGTTCAAGATATGAAGACGAATTTCGTAGAGTAGAATATTAGTCATTCCGAATTCATTGGTTGAAAATTTTGAGCAAAAAGTACAATCGCTTTCTTGCTGGCCATGATAAACACAAATGAAATGAAAAAGGGAAAATTGTCAAAAGAAGACCTAAATCTATTGTATTTATGCCAGTTTAGTCTTAAGCTTTTCAATTTGACTAATTTAGTCTAAAGCCTTTTAACAATTTGTCAATATAATCCATTCAACCAAATTTGACAGGAAATCACTAAAGTGGACGTTGGTCATCTTACATGATGTATGGCTAATGCTAACGTGAATAATTTTTTAGTATATTTCTAATTTTTTATTAATTTTTTTCCTTTTTTCTTTGTTTTTCTTTTTCTTCTTTATTTTTCCAGTATGGCTGACGAGAGTCTCCGGACCTTGCTGGCTGCCGGGGAGGATCACAGCCCTTATTTCCACTCAACCACCATATCTCACCACCTCCTCGCAAGCCACTCTAGGATGCAAGTGTGGCAGTCCTATTCCATAAGCAACACGTTACACGTGCCGTGGCTGTCGCAGTCCGCGTCGCCATGGCCAAGGCAAGTTTGAGAACACTATAGGCTTGTCGATGCTCACTTACAGCTGAAGCATGACCTAGGAAATGGTATGTACGCGGAAAGCTCGGGTTGATATGAATCATCGTGTTCAGACGGATAGCTTATATCTTTTTTTTTCTGTTTTCATTCCGATTCTTGCTTGAGACCCCATATCAGTAATTAAATTGGTTTGCGGATGTACAATTCTATTTCGAGAACAAATTGTCATTCCATACGTGGTCAAAAAGAGTGTAAAAGATTCGACCCAAATGAGCAATTTTATCTTTTATAGTGCTAAATCATTCCAAAACTCGTGCCAACATAACTCCCATTTATTCTCCTTTGGCATAGTCACTCTATCCAATCTAACTGTAATGCGGTTTAGAAGCTCCTACCAAGAAACAGAATTAAAAATACAGTAGAACATAGCTTTAGAGCTTAAACGGACAGAGCCTCTATGCATAGTCATCCAAATCTTGATCAAAAGGTCGATACCACCGTCCGATCAAAGAACACGCCAGAAGGTCCTTCTTTTGGCATTAAAGCCACCGTAACGGGACTTCTCGCGCCTTCCTCAACCGGCAAAAACCCTGTGTTGCCATTTAGGTCGGTCTTGACGAAACCAGGGCCCACGGCATTGATGGCGATACCAGAGTATTTCTTTGCCAAAACTCTTGTGTAAGCATTGAGAGTTGCCTTGGACACGATGTAAGCAGATAAGACAATAGGCCAGCCTCCGGTTTCCAACTTGTCCTCCTTCATATCCTTCAGAAATCTCTCCACCAAACCGTCCACTTTCTCTTCTGTGAGGCTATCGATGTCATTGAGCTCCTTTTTTATATTCTCCCCGGGGATGTACTAATTTCAAGAAGGATAAAATGAACAAATCTTGTCATGACAAACTATGCAATTGACTAATAACTTAGAGGAATTGACGAGCATTCCTGGACTATTCAATTTGTTATGCCTATAATTGGGAAGTCGTTAAACATCAGCCAACCTTATAAACTGTTAGTTATTTTATATTCCTCGTGTTTGATACTTCAAATCTGCCTCACTTATCAGATCTTTTCTTTCACGTCATGAGTTTCAATCAATCTCCTTATTTTCAGAATTTCATCATTGGATGAAACAAGATGATACAATAAATTGATTATGTATGGTTTCTCGATCAACAACATGAAGATTCATTTGCTTATGACTCCAATTAAGTACATACCTGAATCTGGCCAAGGTCAGAGGAGACATTAACTACTTTTGCCGAATTCGATTGTTGAAGAAGAGGTAGAAGAGCAGCAGTTACTTGTTTGATTCCATAGTAGTTAGTCCTCAAACACTTATCTGCTGATTCATACGTCTCCTCAATGAACTCTTTCATCGATTTGGCCTGCGGACCTTTCAGCTGCAATAAGATTACATGAAACAAGACGATCATGTTTAAGCTTCTTAATATCGATAATTAAAAGGGAGCAAAGGGGAAAAAAAAGGATGCCCCAAATAATATGCCACAAGGAATGGTGGGCAAATGTGTATAAAGCTAGTAGCTAGGAAAAATGAAAAAGCTACGTGAGATACCCTTTAATGCTCTGGGTGTTCTATAAATCGCCTCAATAAAAAATTGTGTGAGAAATGTATTGCACAGTAGTATTGCCGATTTGAGAAAACTCACATCATTTGCATTCATAACCATGTCTTTTTTCATGGTTGTAGCCCCGATCATGCCTGCATTATTCACCTGCAACGTCACTGTTCTTTTATAGTTCTTTTCTCAATATATTTGAAGCATAACATTAACAAGTGACCTATGAATAGATTTTACCAAAATATCGAGTTTCCCGAATCGAGCCTTGACGAATTCCGCCAGCGAATTGACGCTGGTCCCGTCGACCACGTCAAGCGGATGAAAGACCACATTGGAGATCCCAATGCTCGTGAGCTTCTCAATAGCCTCATTTCCTCTATTCACATCTCTAGCTGTTAATACAACAAAGACTCCATTTGAAGCAAGTTGCTTGCATATCTCAAATCCGATCCCTTTATTCGCACCAGTAACGAGTGCGATCCTATGAAAATTAAAGAAGAACGAGAACAAAACAGAAGGGTTAGCATTTATACTGAAGGATATCATATTGAACCGGTCACGATGATTCATCGAGAAGTAGCGGAAGCGAGTAGTACCTGTCCATTTGATGAAGAGCCTGAAATGTTCAGATCTCCCTCTGTTTTTCTTTTCCAAAAGTTTTGGAGGGTGGTGGCGCTTCTGCTGTGGCTTGCTGATTCCGAATTTATAGCTGGTAAGAGACATCATTTTTGGTCCATCTAGCCAGAAAACAAAAAAAAAAGAAAACATCAGCCAGTACGTCGCAGGTTTATGCGTGGTCGTTGGTTGGCGGTCGTTGAAGATTATGACGTAACTATCCTCGTCATTCTTATCTAAGCAGTGATGACATCCTTCGAAGGAGTAAATGGCAAAAATCAGCCTTTGGAGTGATAAGAGTATTATAGAGCAAGTCAATGCTATCTCTTTACCGACCACAAAAAAAAATGTTATCTCTTTAATATTATCTGGTAATAAGATATGCTATCTCTTTACCGAACAACAAAAAAAAAATACTATCTCTTTAATATTATGAATTATTTGGTAATAAGATATGGGGGCGAGGTTTTAATTTATATTGTGTCTACCTAGCGGACGAGTGGATATTTCTTGTCATTTGCCCTTCTTTGTCCAATCATAAGTACACAACCAAAGCACGACAATTTAAAATCTGGATTAGTGATGTTGCTGGGTCTCGATTAACGGACAAGAATAAATTTGGTGATTTTAGTTTGTAAGCTAGTTTTTTTTTTTTCTCTCTCTCTCTCCCTTCCTTACTTTTTCTTTTCTTTTCTCTTCTTTTTTTTTTTCTATTTTTTTTCCTTTTTTTCCCTTTTCCCTCTGCTAGCCATCGCTAGGCCTTGTCAATAACCGACGACCCACTAGCCTCGAGCTAGGTACACTAGGCCTTGGCTGGCCATGCAGCCCTTCGTCAAATTGGGCGAGGATTTGCCCTCGCCAACCCAGGTGAGGGATAGAATTTCTATAATTAACAGAATTTTAGAATGGAATATGATTCCAAATTCTAATTCTTTTGAAATCTATTTCATTTCCATTTTACTTTCTTTCAAAAATAAAAATAGAAAGAAAATAGGTTGGCAAGAGAAAAAGGGAAAAAAGAAAAAAATTAATAAAAATTTCAAATAAATATTAAAATAAAAATTATCCATGTTAATGTCTGTCATGCCACATAAAGCGGCCAGCGTTCAACCTAGCAATTTTATACCAAAATTGGTGTAATAGACTCAATTAGCAAAACGTGAAAATATTTAAAACTTAATTGACACAATCAAAAAATTTAAGAGTAATAGATTTAGGACTTTTTAAATAATTTTCTCCTTGTTACTGCATAATTTCCACGATAGCCACAACAATACAAAAAAGCCATATAAGCAATCATATCAACTTGTTATCGCTTTGGCAATCTTGTGAGAGGCTCTTTTGTTTCTGTTCTCCAAACTCCAATTGACTTCAAAGTCAAGTCAACTTGAGTTTGAGAAGACGTTAAAGATCATAAAGATATTTCCTTTAATTTTGCATATCTCTTAAAGATTATGCATATATCTCTCTAATTATGTATATCCCTGATTAGCTATAATTAATATTATAATATCTTGTTAACATCTCAAAATCAAGGTGACTTAGGAGAAATCAACTAGAGTTTGATGAAAATATTTGAAAATGATTGGTGGATTAGTGAGGCATTTTGGTGTTTGAAGAGAGAACCGGCTGGCATGTGCAAGCGACAACAAGCTGATGTGGGTGCTTACATGGTTGTTATGTGTTACCATATTAGTTGTGCAATCTGTGCAGAATTAGGCCGTCGTGGCTACGACACAGACTGCGTGACAACAAAATAGGCTGACATGGCTGCGGACACAACGAACAATGTTAAGGATCAACCTTGAGAGAGGGATACTAGCAAAAAGAGAGTGACATGAGATTTGAGAAGTGCGTTGTCTGGGTATGCACTCGAATGTCCATCAGATGCACTCAAAACATCAAGATAAGAATTATGAGAAAGAAAGAATTATGTAATTTAAGTCTGTTTCTGTAGTATGATGAATAGTACATGAGCTTATTCTAGGTTTGATGTTCACTCACAGCCGATGGCATGACCTAGAAAATAGCATGTACATGGAAAGCTCGGATTTATACAAAACATTACGTTCGATATGGAAGTTGACCTGAGTTGCATCACTTGGAACAAACTAATTACGTAATTCAGACGGACAACTCAAATCTTGTTCTGTTTTCATCAGAATTTCCTTTCTAGACCACCAGATCAGTGATTAAATTGGTTTCCAGACTGTAGAATTCCATTTCGAGAAAAAATTATCATTTCATAGCTTAGTAAGAATGACTGCTTAAATAGATTTAATAGAATCATGTCGTATTTTATAGTGCTAAATCATTCCAGTCTTCGACAACTTCACTCTCTCCAATCTTAGTAAGACAACTATAATGTGGTTTAGAAACTCCTACCAATGAACAGAAGGAAAAATACAGAAGAACATAGTTTTAGGGTTTAAACGGACATGGCCTCTCCGCACCACCAAGCCAAATCTAGATCGAAAGGTCGATACTACCGTACGATCGAAGAATGCGCCGGAAGGCCCATCTTTTGGCAATAGAGCCACTCTAACGGGACCTCTCCTGCCTTCCTTGACAGGCCAAAACCCCATGTTGCGGTTTAGGTCGGTCTTGACGAAGCCAGGGTTCACGGCATTGATGGCGATTCTGCGATATTTCTTTGCCAAAACTCTTGTGTAAGCATTGAGACATGCCTTCGAGACGAGCTAAGCAGATAAGACAATAGGCCAGCCTCTGGTTTCCAACTTGTCCTTCTTCATATCCTTCAGAAATCTCTGCACCAAACCATCCACTCTCTCCCGTGAGGCTATCGATGTCATTGAGCTCCCTTTTGATATTCTGGCCGGGGATGTACTAATTTCAAGAAGGATAAAATGAACAAATCTTGTCATGAGAGACTATGCAATTGACTAATAACTTAGAGGAATCTACGAGCATTCCTGGATTATTCGATTTGTTATGCCTATAATTGGGAAGTCGTTAAACATCAACCAATCTTATAAACTGCTGATTATTTTACAGTCCTCGTGTCTGGTATTTCAAACCTGCCTCACTCATCAGATCTTTTCTTTCACATCATGAGTTTCAGTCAATCTCCTTATTTTTAGAATTTCGTCATTGGATGAAACAAGATGATACAATAAGTTGAGTATGAATGGTTTTCTCGATCAATAACATGAAAATTAATTTGCATATGACACCAATTAAGTACATACCTGAATCTGGCCAAGGTTAGGGGAGACATTGACTACTTTTGCCGAATTCGATTGTTGAAGAAGAGGTAGAAGAGCAGCAGTTACTTGTTTAATTCCATGGTAGTTAGTCCTCAAACACTTTTCTGCTGATTCATACGTCTCCTCAAGGAACTCTTTCATCGATTTGGCTTGCGGACCTTTCACCTGCAATAAGATTACATGAAAAAAGCGATCATATTAACCAGTTTAAGCTTCTTAATATTCATAATTAAAAGGGAGCAAAGGGGGCAAAAAAAAAAATGGACGCCCCAAATAATATGCCACAAGGAATGGTGGGCAAATGTGCATAAAGCTAGTAGCAAGGAAAAATGAAAAAGCTGCATGAGATACGCTTTAACGCTCTGTGTGTTCTATAAATCGCCTCAATAAAAAATGGTGTGAGAAATGTATTGCACAGTAGTATTGTCGATTTGAGAAAACTCGCATCGTCTGCATTCATAACCATGTTTTTTTTTTCATGACTGTAGCTCCAGTCATGCCTACATTATTCACTTGCAACGTCATTGTTCTTTTATGGCTCTTTTTCTCAATCTATTTGAAGCATTACATTAACAAATGACCTATGAATAGATTTTGCCAAAATATCGAGTTTCCTGAATCGAGCCTTGACGAATTCCACCATCGAATTGACACTGGTCCCATCGACCACGTTAAGTAGATGAAAGACCACATTGAAAATCCCAATGCTCGCGAGCTTCTCAATAGCCTCATTTCCTTTATTCGCATCCCTAGCAGTTAATACAACAAAGATTGGGGAAAATACATTAGAAATGACAAAAGTTGTGTACAGTGCTCACTTTGATGTCAAAAGTTTCCGCCAAATCATTTAAGTGCCAAATTGGAGAAAAAATGATCACTTTGATGTCACTAGCAAGAGATTTTGGCCAAATTGGTTACATTACTTTTATATTAAAAAAAAATAAAGTTGACATGGGAAAGGAATGTTGTAAATGACGTCGTTTTCCTTTGTCCTTAAAAAACGACATCGTCTTGCCATCATACGTGAACTGAAATTAGGGTTCTTCATATGCAATCTTCATTCAACATTGATTGTAGTTCGCTTGTCCACCGCCACTTGATTGCCGCCGCTCGGCCACTGTCGTAGTTGCTCGACCATGTGAGTGACGACAAGGTTGTTCATGGCACGCGTGCCCCTCCGTACAGGGTGCCCATCTCGTGTAGCGCAAACCGATGCTTGGAGCTGTCATTTTTGGGCTTGGCCCACCAAAAGAAGATGTGTAACCACCAGAGCAATGGAGGCGTGTAGTTGTTTCGAGTGAGGATAGGCTAAGGTTGTTGCTCGGGCAAGAAGTAGCAAGAAGAATAGGAGATGAGGGCGGAAGAGGAAGAGGAAGAAGGGGGGTTGAAAATGGAGAGAGCGAAGATGAGGAGGGTGATTGAGAGGAGGAGAATGCAGATGGAGATGGTGGATTGGGCTCTACTCAAGAAGCGGCTAGAGTGGGTCCTTCTAAAGGGGGAAGGAGAAGGATGAGGAGGACAAGAGCTTAGGCTTGTTAACAATGTCAGACGAACTGGAGGTGGAGCAGTACTGGTGTTGTTCTTTGAGGAAGAAGATGAGGAGGAAGCCCATGCCCAATGAGTTTTGGTCACTGCTCCTACCATTACTCATTGCTAGTATGCTCACTTGCTCACCTTCTACCCACTCTCTCTCAATTGATCTTTCAATTTGGAGATTTAGCATTTTTACTTAGGAGAAAGATCC
Organism: Eucalyptus sp. ANBG9806169; assembly: GCA_014182395.1. Classification (NCBI taxonomy): domain Eukaryota; kingdom Viridiplantae; phylum Streptophyta; class Magnoliopsida; order Myrtales; family Myrtaceae; genus Eucalyptus; species Eucalyptus sp. ANBG9806169. The sequence goes on from CM024576.1 coordinate 26,058,855, forward strand.
AAACGATGTTATTTTGTTATTTGAATGCTGATTGTACTCTCTGACAAGCCACATCAGCTTTAAAAATTAATAAAAAAAAAAATGCAACATTGGATTTCCGACTAATTAGATCGGTGTTGACACTAAAATAATTATTTTTCAATTTTTTTAGTATTTAAGTGATCTAAAATAAACTTTTGATACCAAAATGAGCATCGTATACAACTTTTTGCACATCCAGTGTACTTATCCCATAAAGACTCAATTTGAAGCTAGTTGTTTGCATATCTCAAATCCGATCCCCTTATTCACACTAATAACAACTGCAATCCTATGAAAATTAACACAAGAAGGGGAACAAAACAGAAGGGTTAGCATTTATGTCGAAATATATCGTATCGAACCGATCGCAATGATTCATCAAGAGTAGTGGAAGCGACTAGTACGTGTCCATTTGATGAAGAGCTTGAAATGTTCACATGTCCCTCTATTTTTATTTTCCAGAGGTTTTGGAGGTTGGTGGCTCTTCTACGGAGGCTTGTTGATTGCATTTTTATAGGTGAGAAAAACATCATTTTTGTCTATCTAGCCAGAAAAAAGAACAGAAAACAGGAAACAGAGAAAACATCAGCAAGTATGTCATGAATTTATACTTGGTCGTTGGTCGTTGTCGTTGAAATTTATAATAAATGACTTACCTGCCATGGTTGACTGTTCTTGTGGTTATGGAGCCAGTTACCTACTTTTCCCTGTTAGAAATATCCTAAATATCTTATGATATCTCTAATATGTCCAATCATGAGTGCTCACCACTCACCTACCGTGCTTGCATGCTAAAATATTGGCTGGTAGACACCTGTTATATCATTTGGACTTGGATAAGTCCTTAAAAAACTCAAAAGAAAAATGATAGGAAAAAGAACTCCTGAAGGGCGGGGCGGGACTCCCTACTACACATTCCTTTACTCTCTTCTGCCCTTGAAGAAAAATATATGGGTGGGAATTTGAGAGATATCGGGGATGCAAGTATCGACATGTTAAATAAGAAACGTAATCTTGTTAGTCCATCAAGATTACCTAACAGATAGAGCAGCCCTAACGTGGAAGTTCAAACTTTCTATCACTTGATGAGGTTATCCTGTAATCAAAACATCAAGGTAAAAAGTGATAAGAGTATTATAAAACAAGTCAATGCTATCTCTTTAATATTATGAACTTTCTGGTAATAAGATATGTGGGTGAGGTTTTAACTCATCTTGTGTCTACCTAGCGGTCGACTGGCTATCTATTTCTTGTCATTTGCCCTTCTTTGTCCAATCATAGGTACCCACCCAAACCGCAACAAGTTAAAATCTAGGCTAGTGACGTCACTACGTCTTGATTATCAGACAGGACTTTAGAAGACTTCTTTCCTTTCATGGAAAACATGTTCCTCAATGAATTCATTTTCCGCGAAACGAACTCCGAAAAATCCAGAAAACGTTTTTCCGGAAATTATTTTCTGCGAAACGAACAGAGCCTAAATTTGGTAATTTTAGTTTTTAAGCTAGTTTTATTTTCTTCTCTCTCTCACTCTCTTTTCCTTCTTTACTTTTTTTCTTTCTATTTTATTTTATTCTCTTCTATTTCCTTTTTTCCATTTTCTTTTTCCTTTTCCCTTTTTTCCCCTTTGTTGGCCATCACTAGGCCTTGTTGGTAACTAGCAACTTGTCGGCCTTAGGCGAGGTACACCCAGGCCTTGGCTGGCGAGGGCAAGCCTTCGCCAAATTGGGCGAGGGTTTGCCCTCGCCAACCCAAGTGAGGAATATAATTTCCATAATTAATAGAATTTTAGAATGGAATATGATTCCAAATTCAATTTTTTTTTTAAATTCTATTTTATTTCTATTTCACTTTCTTTCAAAAATAAAAATAGAAAGAAAATAGGTTGGCAAGAGAAAAAGGTAAAAAGAAAAAAAATTAATAATTATTTCAAATAAACATTAAAATATTATTAAAAATTGTCCATATTAATATCAATCATGCCACATAGGACGGTCAGCGTTTATGTTAGCAATTTTTTACCAAAATTAGCATAATTGACTTAATTGGCAAAATGTGAAAATTTATAAAACTCAATTAACACAATTAAAAGATTAAAAACTAATAGATTTATGACTTTTTAGACAATTTATCCCTTGTTGTTGCATAATTTGCACGATAGCCATGACAATACAAAAAAGCCATATAAGCAGTCATGTCAGCTTGTTATCGCTTTGGCAATCCTGTGAGAGGTTCTTTTTGTGTCTATTCTCCAATCTCTAGTTGACTTCGAAGTAAGTAAAGACATTGAAGACCATTAAGATATTTCTCTTAATTTTGCATCTCTTAAAGATTATGTATATATATCTCTCTTGGTCATGCATATCCCTTATTGACTACAATTAATATCATAATATCTTGTTAACATCTCCTCAAAATCAAGGCGACCTAAAACAAGTCAACTGAAGTTTGATGAAAAGATCTGAAAACAATTAGTAAATTAGTGAGGTGTTTTAGTGTTAGAAGTGAGAATCGGCTGGCATGTGCAAGCGACAACAAGCTGATGTGGGTGATTACATGGCTGTTATGTGTTGGTAATTTGTTTATAAAACAAATGAAGAGGTGCCTTGTCCCACATCGAAAAGATGTGAGTGCGCACGTGAACGAGATTTGGCACTAACCAACGATCATTATTTTATTTATTGAAAATTCGGCGTCGTGTTGAAACAGTGCAACTATTCACGAAAAGTTACGATTATTTATTAATTTTTTTTTGTATTCCGAATTTTGTTTGTGTCTTTTTTAAGACAACCTTTGAATAAAGATATCCGTTCGGTTTGCAACCTTTCCCGAAGGGTTGCAATTGTTCGGTTTTAACTTCTTACGAAATAGACACCTTTGTTCATTTGAGCAATTTTCGAAAGAATGTGTTTGTTCATTTTGCAACCTTTCACGAAGAGTTGTCTTCGTATTTTAAGACTATTTTATATATACTTGTCAGAGAGAAGAAGAATTGGTGTGATCATCTTCTTCAATCTCTTCGTTTTTCTTTGGAGAGAAACTACGGCCATTGTTTCCAATTGTTTCCTAGAGAGACCCTGGAGAACTATTAGAATTGCTATCTAGTATTCTCATTTGAGACTTTGTTGTATCCTGGAGGAAATTTGCCAGTGACCATTAGCAACTTTGTGGGGCAAATAAATCTTTAAAGAAAGTGATATCACGCCTCAAAGTCCAACTTGAGTACTTTAAAGATCTGACTTCATTGTTCTACCCAATTTGAAGCCATATTTTCCTACAATTTTAAGGATTTATTTTTGCAACAATGGAGTTAGAGTCAAGTAAAGTCATGGTGGACCAACAACTACAACATGGCTACGCTTCCAACATCGCAAAGTGCAAGAGCGAAGTGCAGTTCCAGAATCAACCTTCGTGGTCAGAAATTCAGGACCCAGGATTGTCGTTTCATTTGGAACCCCCACAGTTGGATCACGTAAATTGACGAAGTTGGAGGATAGCAGATTCTTGCTAAAATTGAAGGATACACACAAGTTTCTTCCCCATTAATCTCTGAAAATCAGTTTGGGTTTGAGAAGGAAGTCAGGCCGTGGGACCTACTTCCCTCCAGCAATGATCAAGGTCGACGTGTCGCTCGTAACAAGCGATTTCTGCCGAGATGATAAGGATCTTTCCCCCGTCGATCACGTTCTCGTCGAAATTGGCTCTCGCGCCGCGTTCACGAATTGCGTAAATGAAAAGATGGACCGGATGAGGCCTCTATATGTCAGGCAGCAAAGCAGCCCCCGGGACGCCGGGAGGGTCGGCGATCACCGCTTCACAGGCACACGCGGTCGGGCTCCACGTGGTATATAAAGAAGGCGCAGACGAAAGACGCCACCCAGAGGCTGGCCCGGATGATGGCGCATCAGCTTGGCGACGAGGACAACGAGGATGATGACCTCTCGTATGAATACACTCCGGCTAGCAGCGCTGGAAGCATCAGGCTGGCTGGGGACGCGCTTCATGGGCTCGCTCACCCATGATGGTACTTAAATCATGAAATTGAATCAGGCGTGAAGGAGGCAAGGCAAAGCGGAGGCTATTTGACAGAGAGGGACAGAAGAAATTCCTCTTTTCCCGTTATGGGAGAGTATCAAGGTAGTGGGCATTGGTGGCTTAGATTGATGGAACTTAGGAGTGGCTTTCTCGGTGATCTCGTCCTAAACCCCAACCATAGTCTGGAGGATGATCTGTTGCTCCTCGAACCGCAATTCATTGTGAAGTCCAACGACAACACTCCTTGGTCTGACAATGGGATTCGGAACCCGAACCCATTTGATGATCCCGCCGTTTGGCACATGTTTAAGGGACAAACATGGTAACGGGAACAAAGGTGCCGGTTCATCCCATGCGGGTTCCTCCTGGGTGAGCAATGACGGCGCAGAAGATTGCTTCTATCCATGACCAGAGGATTGGAACTATTTCTTGCCAAGGCTACTCGCAAATTGGTCAGCGCCTCCACTTCCATACAATTGCAATTGTTCTCTTGTGATTATAGAAATCATTCATACTCATGGTGCGTTCGATCATTCTTCCAATAGAAAAGAAACTTTTCTCGATGATTATTCTGTGTGAGTAGTTCAAGTGTGGTCGAACACTATCGCCAAGTTCTGTGTTTGATCAAGCGCTGATGATGTTTGCCATTTGCTAATACTTTTTGTCACGATATCTCTAATGCTAGTTGGTTTTGTTTTTGACTTGAATTAAGTCATGTTAGTTATTTTCTCAGTCATTTCAATGATCAAATGCGTTTTCTAATTCATCATTTTCTTTGTCTTATGTTTTATGCCCGTGGTTACTAATGGTGGTTATGGGTGAGATGATGCTGCTGAATCCAAGTCCTAAATGATGATTAGTACGCGCATCGGCATAGGCCGATGAAGTAGACACGGAAATTTGTCGGTGGTGCATGTCCAGCGAAATTGCCATGTGACGTGTACACTTACCGGGGGAAAGATACTGTTTAGTAGATGGACCAGAGGCACCCTTTGAGTCTTTGGCTTGATTAAGCGAAGGGGACTTTGATTCTTTTTGCTCAAATTTCATTGAATTGAGGGAATCTATTTTTGATTTGTTTGGCAAAACGAGGAGAGAGATGATAACGCCAAATATGGGTTCGGAGGAACAATGACTAGAGGGTCATTGGGAATACGTTTTGGTAGCTATGGATCTCTACAACAACAAAAGCTGCTCCTCCAAAATGGTGGGTTGCAAATCCAATCGACCCCACTTCCTCCGTTGCCACTCCAAAAGCCGAGCAAGATGCCAAATTACTTGGGGAGGCTCGTTCACTGGATTGTCAAATTCACTGGCAGGAAGAAAGTGGGCATGCTCTTCCTTTGTTTGATATCCACGGTGGCTTTTACTTGGGAATAAGACTGATCTTGTTGATAAGAGCCTTGCCGAGGATGGAGACACTAAACTCTACAAAACCAAACCCCGATAGCAAGGTTGCTTGCGAAACATGCACCAAGACCAACATGGTCATGGTGTTCAGAGAAATTACCACCAAGGCCAATGAAGACTATGAGAAAATTGTCCGTGACACATGCAAGTCTATTGGATTTGTGTTTGATGACGTTGGTCTTGATGCTGATCAGTGCCAAGGTTCTGTTCAACATTATGTAGCATAGCCCTGATATTGTCCAAGCAGTCTATGACCTTCGTGCCCGACGTTGAGGAAGTTGAGATTCCGATCCACATGATCAAGCGCAAGGTATGGATCTTATTGTATATTTCGGAAGGCTTAAGCTTATATGATGTTGTTGATTCCGTTCCAAGAATTGTTTTTTTCCCTTTCAATCCTAGTTTATGTGCTTTTGATACCTCCATACTCGATTTGCTCGCATTTATTGGATTGTTAGAGAATGTCATTACATGCATGGGCTAATATGTAGTGCTATATTTATGGAGGAGATATAGAGATACTAAATGGGATTTCAAGTGTCCCTTGTTTGGTTCTAATGTGTTTTATTTGCTGTTCTTGCCCCTCATAGATTTGATTCTATGGAATAGCATAAATGAGCCAAGAGAGTAGAATTGCATGGATTTACTATTTTGATGTATGTATTTCATCGATGATGAAAATTTGATGATGCATAATTTTGATTAATTACCTCTTGGAATATTCTTGAAGTGGGGTCCGAAGGGACTTTGGAGCTGATATGACTGAAATTATTGAGATTAAGAAGTATTTGACTTTCATTTTCAAAATGAAAGATTTGGGTGAAACAGATACTATCTTAAGTATTAAAATTAAAAAAAAAATAGTGGGGGTAATTCTTTGAGCTAAAGTAATTACATGGAGAAGATGTTGTATAGATTTAAACATCTTGTTTTCAAATATATGAGTACTCCATTTGATTCCTGGTGGAGAGTTTTTAATGTGAGTGATATTGGTCTTCGATGTATGCGATATATTTTATACTAGACCTGATATTACTTTTTGTATATGTAAGTTGAGTAAATACTAGTAATCCAATATAGAACATTGGAGAGTTATCTTATTGTTCTATAATAGTTATTCGGTTGTATTGGAACTATATACCGATGTTAGTCGGATTACAAGTGTGGGAGATGAAACTTCCGGATGGATTTTCACATTATGTGAATGTGTTGTTTCTTGGACGAGCAAGAAACAAATGTACATAATTTACTCAATGATAGAACCTGAATTTATTACTTTAGCGGCAATTGGGAAAGAGGTCGAATGGATTAGGAATTTGTTGTTGGATATCAAATTATGGCCTAATCCTATGCCTCTTATTTATATCCACTGTGATAGTTATGCTACTTTGGTAAGAGCTTATAGTAGCACTTATAATGGTAAGTCTAGACATATTAGTCTAAGACATGAATATGTGAGACAATTGATTAAAGATGGTACCATAACAATTGTCTACGTGAGGTCAAGTAATAATCTAGTCGATCCCTTGACAAAGGCTTTACTAAGAGACATGATAATAATGACCTCATAAGAAACGGGGCTGAAAACATTTAATTAAAATCACCAATAATAGTAACCCGACCTTTTTCTAGAACATCACTAGTTACAAGGTTTAATGGGTAAGAACAAGTTATTGAATGTGATTGTTTGATACTAACGTAGCCCTGATATGAGAAGTCAGTATCGTCTGTTACGTTTAGTAGGTTGAATTGAATTCTTAATGAAGTATAGTACAAACTTGTAATGTGTTGATAGTAACAGAAACACATGGTAGATACTTCACCTATATGAGCTTAGAAGTGGTGCCGCTTCTTACGAAAGTTAGGGTTGCTTTCTAGAGAGCTCATGAAACAGGATCAAGTACAAGGCCATAATAGTGCGGAGTAATATAGAACTTCTTGCTGAGACAAGAGGTTAGTGTATGTGCGGTATGTCCGGTTCTATTATATAAAAGTACAAGTTTAAAGCCGAGCTACTTGTCACTTTGATAGAGCTTTGAGATACTTGCACTAAGTAAAGGTTTAACTCGAAAGAGACCTTTATGTATGTATATTAATCTCACGGAAATTTTGGCTGTATATTTCTAACGTTTTATTTCTTGTTTTTGTTTTATAAACAAAAGTGGGGGATTGTTGGTAATTTGTTTATAAAACAAATGAAGAGGTGCCTTGTCCCACATCGAAAAGATGTGAGTGCGCACGTGGACGAGATTTGGCACTAACCAACGATCATTATTTTATTTATTGAAAATTCGGCGTCATGTTGAAACAGTGCAACTGTTCACGAAAAGTTACGATTATTTATTAATTATTATTTTTATTCCGAATTTTGTTTTTGTCTTTTTAAGACAACCTTTGAATAAAGATATCCGTTCGGTTTGCAACCTTTCCCGAAGGGTTGCAATTGTTCGGTTTTAACTTCTTACGAATAGACACCTTTGTTCATTTGAGCAATTTTTGAAAGAATGTGTTTGTTCATTTCGCAACCTTTCACGAAGAGTTGTCTTCGTATTTTAAGACTATTTTATATATACTTGTCAGAGAGAAGAAGAATTGGTGTGATCATCTTCTTCCATCTCTTAGTTTTTCTTTGCAAAGAAACTACATCCATTGTTTCCAATTGTTTCCTAGAGAGACCCTGGAGAACTATTAGAATTGCTATCTAGTATTCTCATTTGAGACTTTGTTGTATCCTGGAGGAAATTTGCCGGTGACCATTAGCAACTTTATGGGGCAAATAAATCTTTAAAGAAAGTGATATCACGCCTCAAAGTCCGACTTGAGTACTTTAAAGATCTGACTTCATTATTCTACCCAATTTGAAGCCATATTTTCCTACATTATGTGTTACTGTGCACGTTGTGCAGTATTAAGCTATCGTGGCTATGATGCAGACTACGCGACAACAAAATAGGATGACGTGGCTACGGACACGGCGGTTAAGGATCAACCTTGAGAGAGGGATACCAGTAAAAAAGAGAGTGACATGAGATTTGAAGAGTGCGTTCTATGGGTATGCGCTCAAATGTGCATCAGATGCACTCAAAATATCAAGATAAAGAATTATGCGAAAGAAAGAATTTTGTAATTTAAGTATGTTTCTGTATTATGATGAAAAGTGAAAGGGCTAGTATGAACACCTAGAGGGGGGTGAATAGGTGTAAAAATAGATTCTGCAAAATACAGTGAAAACCTTTACTTTTAACCTGAGTCTGAATAACAACAGACTTTCGAAACTAAGTCTAAAGAGAAGCAGACTTTGAGCGAGATCAGACTTTAGCAGTTAAATAGAATTACGAACAAAATAAAGAGATTCAGGGAAGAGAATAAGAACACAAAGTTTATAGTGGTTCGGCTTAATCCAAGCTTATGTCCACTCGCCCACGCTAATAGCCTTCTTGGCTGATTCTACTATGCAATCAACAAGAGATTACAACTTTGAGTGCAAACACTTAGTAGTAGATCACACTATCTCACTAAGTCACTCTTTTGGTATTTCTTTTAAGATCATAAACGTTTAAGCTCACAAGAGACAAGTGTATGATCGAAGGTCGCTCATACTTTGGAATTATAAATTCTACGCTTCATCTCTTACTTGCTCATCGGTCCTTCATCTCCTTAAATACTCCTCCACTTCCAAACTAGCCGTTGGACAGCATCTCGAGGATCGTCTTCCAATATACCCATTGGACAGCTCCGTATCTAGAAGATTTGGTAGCTGTTGAGTGACAAAGATAGAATCCCAAATTGATTCCGATCGCCCATACAAATGGAATCTTGGTTTCCATAAGTAAAGCTTCTTCTTATAGAAAGTTCTTGTCTTCAAGATCTAATTGTCAATCAATTGGATCGAGTCAATCAAATCAATCTTGATGTGGAATCCAAACCAGATCACTAGCCGTTATATCTTCGGGGCTTGTGTTACGTTTTGTCGAATCTGGATGTAAAGTCTGAGAGTAATAGACTTTACAATCTGAGTCTGAACAAATTTTGTTTCTGAACAGATTTAGCTTTAAGGTCTGAACACAGTCTGAATAAGTTCAGCTTCAGCATAGAGTTTGTCTTCTAGTTCTTCATTCACATTCATTCTGGAATTTGTCAAAGTGTGCAAACTTCTAATGTAGAACAGACTTTGACACTAATAGAAGTTTGAAAATCTTCAAAATATACTTTGGACATGTGTTACGTTCAGTCTTCTAGCCGTCTTCAGACTTTGACAATATCCTTTACATGTTCAATCATTTGTATGGTCTATTACTTAACCATTAAACACGTTAGTAATCTTTCGTTTATTTTGTCATCTTCAAAACATCATAAGGGATTTCCCTAACAAAAAGTACATGAGCTTATTTGTAAGTTTGATGCTCATTCATAGCCGATGGCATGTCCTGGGAAATAATATGTAGATGGAAAGCTCGGATTTGTATGAAACATTGTATTCGACATGGAAGTTGACCTGAGTTGCACCACCTGGAACAAAATAATTACGTAATTCAGACGGACAACTCAAATCTTGTTCTGTTTTCATCGGAATTGCCTTTCCAGACCACTAGATCAGTGATTAAATTGGTTTCCGGACTGTAGAATTCCATTTCGAGAACAAATGATCATTCCATACCTTAGTAAGAATGATGGATTAAATAGATTAAATAGAATCATGTCGTATTTTATAGTGCCAAATCATTCCACTCTTTGACAACTTCACTCTCTCCAATCTTAGTAAGACAACTATAATGTGGTTTAGAAACTCCTACCAGTGAATAGAAGGAAAAATACAGAAAAACATAGTTTTAGGGTTTAAATGGACACGGCCTCTCCGCACCACTAAGCCAAATCTGGATCAAAATATCGATACTACCGTACGATCGAAGAATGCGCCGGAAGGTCCATCTTTTGGCAATAGAGCCACTGTGACGGGACCCCTGGCGCCTTCCTCGACAGGCAAAAACCCTGTGTTGCGGTTTAGGTCGGTCTTGACAAAGCCGGGGTTCACGGCGTTGATAGCGATTCCGCGATATTTCTTTGCCAAAACTCTTGTGTAAGCATTGAGAGTTGCCTTCGAGACGAGGTAAGCAGATAAGACAATAGGCCAGCCTCCGGTTTCCAACTTGTCCTCCTTCATATCCTTCAGAAATCTCTCCACCAAACCGTCCACTTTCTCTTCCGTGAGGCTATCGATGTCATTGAGCTCCTTTTTTATATTCTCCCCGGGGATGTACTAATTTCAAGAAGGATAAAATGAACAAATCTTGTCATGACAAACTATGCAATTGACTAATAACTTAGAGGAATTGACGAGCATTCCTGGATTATTCGATTCGTTATGCCTATAATTGGGAAGTCGTTAAACCTCAGCCAACCTTATAAACTGTTAGTTATTTTATATTCCTCGTGTTTGATACTTCAAATCTGCCTCACTTATCAGATCTTTTCTTTCACGTCATGAGTTTCAATCAATCTCCTTATTTTCAGAATTTTATCATTGGATGAAACAAGATGATACAATAAATTGATTATGTATGGTTTCTCGATCAACAACATGAAGATTCATTTGCTTGTGACACCAATTAAGTACATACCTGAATCTGGCCAAGGTTAGAGGAGACATTAACTACTTTTGCCGAATTCGATTGTCGAAGAAGAGGTAGAAGAGCAGCAGTTACTTGTTTGATTCCATAGTAGTTAGTCCTCAAACACTTTTCTGCTGATTCATACGTCTCCTCAATGAACTCTTTCATCGATTTGGCCTGCGGACCTTTCAGCTGCAATAAGATTACATGAAACATGACGATCATGTTTAAGCTTCTTAATATCGATAATTAAAAGGGAGCAAAGGGGAAAAAAAAGGATGCCCCAAATAATATGCCACAAGGAATGGTGGGCAAATGTGTATAAAGCTAGTAGCTAGGAAAAATGAAAAAGCTACGTGAGATACGCTTTGATGCTCTGGGTGTTCTATAAATCGCATCAATAAAAAATTGTGTGAGAAATGTATTGCACAGTAGTATTGCCGATTTGAGAAAACTCACATCATTTGCATTCATAACCATGTCTTTTTTCACGATTGTAGCCCCGGTCATGCCTGCATTATTCACCTGCAACGTCATTGTTCTTTTATGGCTCTTTTCTCAATATATTTGAAGCATAACATTAGCAAGCGACCTATGAATAGATTTTACCAAAATATCGAGTTTCCCGAATCGAGCCTTGACGAATTCCGCCAGCGAATTGACGCTGGTCCCGTCGACCACGTCAAGCGGATGAAAGACCACATTGGAGATCCCAATGCTCGTGAGCTTCTCAATAGCCTCATTTCCTCTATTCACATCTCTAGCCGTTAATACAACAAAGACTCCATTTGAAGCAAGTTGCTTGCATATCTCAAATCCGATCCCTTTATTCGCACCAGTAACGATCGCAATCCTACGAAAATTAAAGAAGAACGAGAACAAAACAGAAGGGTTAGCATTTATACTGAAGGATATCATATTGAACCGGTCACGATGATTCATCGAGAAGTAGCGGAAGCGAGTAGTACCTGTCCATTTGATGAAGAGCCTGAAATGTTCAGATCTCCCTCTGTTTTTCTTTTCCAAAAGTTTTGGAGGGTGGTGGCTCTTCTGCTGTAGCTTGCAGATTCCGAATTTATAGGTGGTAAGAGACATCATTTTTGGTCCATCTAGCCAGAAAACAAAAAAAGAAAACATCAGCCAGTACGTCGCAGGTTTATGCGTGGTCGTTGGTTGGCGGTCGTTGAAGATTATGACGTAACTATCCTCGTCATTCTTATCTAAGCAGTGATGACATCCTTCGAAGGAGTAAATGGCAAAAGTCAGCCTTTGGAGCAAGTCAATGCTATCTCTTTAATATTATGAATTATCTGGTAATAAGATATGGGGGCGAGGTTTTAATTTATATTGTGTCTACCTAGCGGACGAGTGGCTATTTCTTGTCATTTGCCCTTCTTTGTCCAATCATAAGTACACAACCAAAGCGCGACAATTTAAAATCTGGATTAGTGATGTTGCTGGGTCTCGATTAACGGACAAGAATAAATTTGGTGATTTTAGTTTGTAAGCTAGTTTTTTTTTTCTCTCTCCTCTTCCTTCTTTACTTTTTCTTTTCTTTTCTCTTCTTTTATTTTTTTTCTATTTTCTTTTCCTTTTTTTCCCTTTTCCCTCTGCTGGCCATGCAGCCCTTCATCAAATTGGGCGAGGGTTTGCCCTTGCCAACCCAGGTGAGGGATAGAATTTCTATAATTAATAGAATTTAAGAATGGAATATGATTCCAAATTCTAATTCTTTTGAAATCTATTTCATTTCCATTTTACTTTCTTTCAAAAATAAAAATAGAAAGAAAATAGGTTGGCAAGAGAAAAAGGGAAAAAGAAAAAAATTAATAAAAATTTCAAATAAATATTAAAATAAAAATTATCCATGTTAATGTCGGTCATGCCACATAGAGCGGCCATCGTTCACCTTGGCAATTTTATACCAAAATTGGTGTAATAGACTCAATTAGCAAAACGTGAAAATATTTAAAACTCAATTGACACAATAAAAAATTTTAAGATTAATAGATTTATGACTTTTTAAATAATTTTCTCCTTGTTACTGCATAATTTCCACTGTAGCCACAACAATACAAAAAAGCCATATAAGCAGTCATATCAACTTGTTATCGCTTTGGCAATCTTGTGAGAGGCTCTTTTGTGTCTGTTCTCCAAACTCCAATTGACTTTGAAGTCAAGTCAACTTGAGTTTGAGAAGACGTTAAAGATCATAAAGATATTTCCTTTAATTTTGCATATCTCTTAAAGATTATGCATATATCTCTCTAATTATGTATATCCCTGATTAGCTATAATTAATATTATAATATCTTGTTAACATCTCAAAATCAAGGTGACTTAGGAGAAATCAACTAGAGTTTGATGAAAATATTTGAAAATGATTGGTGGATTAGTGAGGCATTTTGGTGTTTGAAGAGAGAACCGGCTGGCATGTGCAAGCGACAACAAGCTGATGTGGGTGCTTACATGGTTGTTATGTGTTACCATATTAGTTGTGCAATCTGTGCAGAATTAGGCCGTCGTGGCTACGACACAGACTGCGTGACAACAAAATAGGCTGACATGGCTGCGGACACAACTAACAATGTTAAGGATCAACCTTGAGAGAGGGATACTAGCAAAAAAGAGAGTGACATGAGATTTGAGAAGTGCGTTGTCTGGGTATGCACTCGAATGTCCATCAGATGCACTCAAAACATCAAGATAAGAATTATGAGAAAGAAAGAATTGTGTAATTTAAGTATGTTTCTGTAGTATGATGAAAAGTACATGAGCTTATTCGTAGGTTTGATGCTCACTCACAGCCGATGGCATGACCTAGAAAATAGCATGTACATGGAAAGCTCGGATTTATATGAAACATTGCATTCGATATGGAAGTTGACCTGAGTTGCATCACTTGGAACAAACTAATTACGTAATTCAGACGGACAACTCGAATCTTGTTCTGTTTTCATCAGAATTTCCTTTCTAGACCACCGGATCAGTGATTAAATTGGTTTCCAGATTGTAGAATTCCATTTCGAGAAAAAAATATCATTTCATAGTGAAGGAATTCTAGTCGGTGGAAGACGACTTACTTGATTCCAATGCGCAAACAGCAAATAGTCCCGGATCGAACGTTGAATTGCGAACCGATCACGAACAACAATGCCTCACGTTGGTCTGGATGCAATCACAAGGAAAACACCCGATTTCCACGGCGTAAATGCAAACCGTTCTTCAAATTGATGATTGAATCCTGCCTATCTTGAAGATGGAATTTTGAGAGAGATTTTGGTGCGAATGAATTGACAACTCGTCCAACGGTTGTGTTCGGGAGATTTTATACGTCTCCCTTCGTACCCCTCCATTGGTGACCTTCCATCGTAACGTTTCAACTTGAAACGGTGCGTCCAATCGCACCCCATCATGGTCGTACCACCTGGAAGAACTACATCTCCCACTCGGACATGATGGGCCTGATAGCGTTCTATCAAGAATATAAGGCAAGGCATTCAACATTCATCAACTTTACAGAACAATTCATACCGGCAAGTAAGCCGTGCGACCAAAGTGAGTACACCCGCACTTGGGAGCTCAAATTATGCACCTGTTAGGGATGACATAATGGCTACAACCCGAAAAGAAAAATAAACAACGATGTCTCACAAAGGCCCCCTGACATATCTTGTTACATCAATTCAAGTATACCTATCCCTTAAAGGCTATACTTGATTATCCTCAAAACATCATGTATTTATAATTATATCCGCAACCACATAAGGCGATATAATTGGTCGACCAATAAATACATGTGACAGATGTAAAACAACAATAGTCTTTCTTCGCACTCATGTCTCTCTTAATTTTAGAACAACTGCTTTCCTTGACACGTCCCATAGGCCATATCTATACATGACCGCCCGTAACATGCTAAAGTAGCAACACTGATCTTTCATTTCGAGAACATAGTCAGAAGTAACATAGGGCACGGATTGAGGTAAATTATAAATTACCTCAAGGGCTCACACAATGAGTAAATAGGGATAATTTTACTCACCTTCCATTTTCGGTCGAACAATGCACATGTAGTATGAATTACATGCTATAGTGGATTTCTGTTTCTATAAGAGCGTATGTCATTTCTTAAATATATCCACTATACGGATCTTAGCCTAGACATAGTCACGTGCTTCTCACGTACTCATGTTTAACTCGAGTGCTATATTAGCTCGCTCTCTATAGCGCCAAATTAAGTACTCGCATCCGGCATCTTACAGGCATACATGATTGTGGGACTATCATGTTCGGTCTTAAATAAATCACAGACCTCATCTTGACTCCAATCAAGGCGACATATTTTATGTACTAGACTTGCTCTTCAGCATTTATTTGTACATAACGTCTCATCTCAACGTGCTAACTATAGCACTTGAGGCGATTGCTCGTGTGAGTAAGCCAATCATTACCTGCTGACACATTTTCCAATAATATATGTGTGCTTGTGCTAGTCTCATAATGGATTTGTATTTTTTGATAAAACATCAAGTCATTAATAAACAAACAAGTACAATACATATGTCCATAAATACATAAAACAATGATCCTCTACAATAACACATATCACATCCTACGCAAACCTAGTGACATCCCTGTGGGTCAAAAATATGTCTCTAGGAATAGCCTTCGTAAATGGATTAGCAACCATTCTATTGGTTGAAATGTATTGTAGAATCACTTCTTTCGCGCTATAATATCTCGATGAAGTTATTCTTTATGTCAATGTGCTTCGTCCTTCCATGATACTTGGGATCTGTCACATAGGCAATGGCTGCTTGACTATCGCAATAAACTGTCACCGGTCTTGGAATCTCAGTGACAGTGGCTAAATTTTCAAAGAAACGTTTTAGCCATACTGCTTCTTGCACTGTAGCAGAACACGCAATAAATTCAGCCTCCATAGTTGACAAGGTTGTGCATGTTTGTTTCTTGCTATTCCAAGAAATTGCACATCCATTGAGCAAGAACGCATATCCGTAAGTCGATTTACGCTCATCCGGTCTCCACCCCAATCAGCATCTCGAATAACCTAATAGGCGTAAATCATTCCCTTGGTAACAAAGTCGATAGTCCATAGTGCCCTTCAAGTATCTCGGGATCCTCTTTACTGCTTTCCAAAGTGTGCTTTGGACCGGGACTTGATTGAAATCGGCTCACCAATCCCACGGCATAACATATGTCGGGTCGAGTACACATCATAGCATACATCAAACTTCCGATCGCACTAGCGTAAGGAACAATTTCCATTATTTTAATTTCTTCGGAGTCTTAGGACACATCTCGGTACTTAGGCCTTCGCCTTGCATGACAGGGGTATCAATGGGATTACAATGCTGCATATTGAAACGTTCAAGAATCTTCATAATATAAGATTCTTGTGATAAAGTAAGGAGTTTCCTTGATCGATCTCTTTTGATCTTAACTCCTAATATATAAGCAGCTTCTCCCATGTCCTTCATTTCAAAATTGGAGGACAACCATTCTTTTATGGTGATTACCATAACCTTGTCATTTCCAGCCAACAGAATATCGTCCACATAAAGTGATAAAATCACAAATTTATCTTTAGACCGTTTGACATATACACAGTGATCTTCTTCGATCATCGTAAAACCATAAGTTGTTATGGCTCGATGAAAACGAAGATACCACTGTCTAGATGATTGCTTAAGGCCATATATTGAGCGATGAAGTTTGCAAACTTTATGCTCTTGACCTTTAGCTATGAAACCTAATGGTTGTTTCATATAAATTTCCTCATCTAGTTCTCCATTGAGAAATGCCGTCTTTACATCCATTTGATGTAATTCAAGGTCCAAATGTGCAACGATGGCTAGAATAAGACGTATTGAGGCAAACCTTACGATTGGTGAAAAAGTTTCCTCGTAGTCTATACCCTCTTGTTGAGTATAACCTTTCGCCACAAGACGAGCCTTATACTTTTCAATGGATCCATCCGCCATTTGCTTAATCTTAAAAACCCATTTGTTTCCAATGGCCTTACGATTGGGTGGTAGATCAACCAAGTCCCAGACATGATTTGTCCTCATTGACTCCATCTCGTCTTCCAAAGCTTTTCTCCATTCTTCCTTATCAGAGGATGAGAGAGCCTCTTGAACAGTCTTAGGCTCGGCATCATCTTTATGAGCAATCATAAATGCTTCCCCTTCAATCTCAAAACGACGACGATGAATACTTTTACGATCACTTTTACGCAACTGAATTTCTCTTGAATTCAATTCGCGACGATGCTACACTCCCACTAGGTCTTTCATGTTGAGGTAAATCTTCATTCCCCTCCATAACATTAGTGGGTGTATTATTAGGATCTTCCATCTCATATAATTGGAAATCCTTATCAATCTCACCTCTACTAGGAAAATCGTTCTCCAAGAACGTGACATCTCGTGACTCCTTTTCGGTCACACTTCCATCAGCTTGTTCACCTATGAACACATACCCTTTGGAGTGTTCAGAATATCTTATAAAGATACATTTCTTCCCTCTAGGGCCTAATTTGCCATATTTATGGGAAGATTCATGAACATAAGCTGCACATCCCCATGGACGTAGACTACTTAAGTCTGGATTTCTTCCAGTCCATAATTCATAAGGGGTGGAAGTGACCGATTTTGAGGGCACTCGGTTAAGTACATAGGCAGCAGTCAATAATGCATCTCCCCAAAAGGAGATAGGTAAATTTGCTTGCGCCATCATAGACCTAACCATTTCCAATAGGATTCTATTCCTTCTCTCAGCTACCCCATTTTGTTGTGGAGTATAAGGAATAGTCAATTGTCTTACAATTCCCTTTTCATCACAAAGAGCTTTGAATTGCTCCGATAGATACTCACGTCCACGATCGGTTCTCAATGCCTTTATTGTTTTGTTCAACTAATTCTCTACCATTGTTATATATCGTCTAAAGCATTCTAATGCTTCGGACTTATGGGAGATCAGAAAGACATAACCGAAACGCGTGAAGTCATCTATGAAAGTAATGAAATATGAGGCTCCATGCCTCACCCTCACATTCAAAGGACCACAAATGTCAGAATGTATGAGTTGCAATGGAAATTCAGCTCTAGTCCCTTTACCGAATGGTTTTCTAGTTGCTTTTCCCGCTAGACAATGTTCACATACGGGTAGATCAACATTAGTGAGTGACCCTAAAAGGCATTCTCTAGCTAATCTTTGCATTCTTTGCAACCCAATGTGACCTAATCTAGCATGCCAAGTATTTGCATCAGTCCCAATGTTATCAGAAGACGCGATTAAAGAAAAACAACAATCAACATTAACATTGTACTGATCATAGTCAATGTTTAACACCATAAAACCATTCAATACATGACATGAACCATAATAAATTGTTCCATACAAAATATCAACACAATCACCATGGAAATTCAATACATAACCTAAGCTAAGAAGAACAACTACGAGACCAAGTTTCGTCGAAATATCGGAGCATAAAGGACATCATGCAGGAATAGGTTTCGACCACCACGCAAGATTAATTTGCATGTGCCGATACCCTTCACTTCAACTCTTGAGTTATTCCCAACATATATCCATCTTCTTCCAGGCGGTATCCGACGATACTCCACAAATGCTTCTCGGTCTCTAGCTACATGGTCCGTTGCTCCCGAGTCTACTGGTCCACATTGGATGAGATTCAGCAAGCATTACAAGTACTAGAAACAAAAGCATTACTCATAGTAATGGAGTAATAGGGTACCTTTTCGGCTCAGTGCATTCACGAGCAAAATGACCCAGCTTGCCACAATTGTGGCACTCCATCTTGGTCTTGTCCTTCTTCCCACCACGCTTCTTGCGTCGGAAGGTCTTAGCCCTCTTGGGTCCCTGATCAGTCATCTTCCATTTGTTGTTGAACTGAAGGTTCCTCTTGCACTTGAAGCCCGAAGCTTTGCGCGAACTCGTTTCAGCAACATAAGCATGGGTAAAGGATCTTGCAGCCTCTAGGCGCTCATCCTCTAATTCCAAATTACGCGCAATATCATCAAAAGTGACGATGTTCTCACTATGCGTCATATTGATCTTCATATGTTCCCAATTATCAGGAAGAGACCTAATAACAGCTTGAACTTGATGTTCATCAGTAAGGGAGTGACTTGCCGACTTCAGCTCACGGATCATGTTTGACATCTCCCGAAGATGTTGCCTCATTGTTACATTTGGGCGCTTTCGGAAAGTGTCAAACTTGATGGTGAGTCTCCTCAGCTTAGTGGCAGATGTACCCCCAAACTTATCCTTCAAGGCAACCCACATAGCTTGAGCTTTATCATAACTTTCAAACCCACACATGAGATCATCTTGCATACAACTCAGCAACGTGATGCGAGCAATGATATTCTTCTTTTTCCAAGCTTGATAAGCTTCTAGATCTCTCCTGTGTTGAGCTGAAGTTCCATGCTCAGGTTCATCCATGGTGTGGTTGAGGGTTTCCAAAACCTCTTGTTCCTCAAGGATGTACCTTGAACCTTTCGGTGCCAAATATCATAATTGTCACCGTTCAGCTTCTCACCCTTATTGAGGTCAGCCACAATGGTCTTGGATGCCGATGCCATAATCAATTTCTATAACACATTAACATAATAGACGTAGAATCAATACTAGCACATTTTTTAGAGTAACACACATATTTAATTTTCAGCAAAAACAAAAATAAAATAATAATAATTCAACAAAAGACATAGAAACAAAAGTTCACTATGTTCCCAATCAATTTCTATGTACGATTGTTCAATTATCATTAATTATTTTAATTTGCACAAATTTTGAGTTCTAGGTGAGGATTCCTTCGAATTCTACCAACCTACGAACTCCCACTAGGAAAAATAATTACATGACTTCATGTAATTTCTACATCTTTCCTTAACACAAAACCATAGCATGATAATAACCAACGTATAAATAACAATCATGCTTCAACTATAATTAAAAAAAGCAATTCAACATGTAATGGATTTCCTACCATTGTTCTAATTTTCTAGCAACTAGAAAATTGCAAGTATATTAAAACTATATACTTCATATCATTGAACTAATCTTTACACAACATATATAACATCACTTGCACATAAGCTAGCTACTGTATTTCCTAAACTACAAGAAAATACAAGCTACAAATGAATAAACTATGCATTAAACCCAAAAAAAATACGCGTACATAGGGTTCCCTACACATTTTCATACATTTATAAAATCCAAAAATGAAAAATGATTATTCCACAGTGTAGAGGACATCCATACGAACCCAACGCCACCAACCACGCTCCAATCGGAGCCCGCACGCGCCCCCACGCGCCGCCTGAGTGTGCGGCGCGTGTGGCGCACGCGCCAGCAAGCCAAAAGGCTCCTGGCCGGTTCGACCGGTCCGACCGGTCACCGGTCCGACCGTTGACGGTCAACGGGTCGGGTCAACGGGTCTTGGACAATGGTCCGGGTTGGGTCAACGGGTCGCGGGTCGGGTCGGGTCGGGTCGCCGGTCGGTGACCGGCCGGCCAACAACCGCCGGCGGTGACGTCATCGATGACGTCATCCCGACGGTTAATGACCGTTGGATGACGTCATCGGTGACGTCAGCTCGCGTCGGTTCACCGACGTGTGCGTGACATCACACGCCGGTTCGGCAAACCAGTGCGTGACATCATGCACCGGTTCGCCCACCCGCGCGTGACGTCACGCGCCGGTTCGTTGGCGTGCCCAGCACGTGCAGCGCGTGGCGCCCACGCGCCGTGGCTTCTGGCCGCGCGTGTGGGCGCGTCCGGCATCGTCTGTCGGCATTTGACCCACTGTTGGACTCGTCTCGACGAGTACTTTCATCCCATATATTCGAAAAAAAATTTTGGCCCAAAAATTATATCGAAAAAAGGCCAAAACTGTACGGGTGTTCACGACGCCAAGTCCGTTCTTCACTTCGATTGAAAATTCGAGTTTTTCAGATGGTAATTCCGACCATTAGACACCCAAACAGTGTAGAATATATACTCTTGATCTCAATATCAAAAGGTAAACGGGAAAATTCAATGAAAAACAAGGCAGAAATCACGATCGGGCTATGATACCAATGATGGAATTCTAGTCGGCGGAAGACGACTTACTTGATTCCATTGCGCAAACAGCAAATAGTCCCAGATCGAACGTTGAATTGCGAACCGATCACGAGCAACAATGCCTCACGTTGGTCTGGATGCAATCACAAGGAAAACACCCGATTTCCACGGCGTAAATGCAAACCGTTCTTCAAATTGATGATTGAATCCTGCCTATCTTGAAGATGGAATTTTGAGAGAGATTTTGGTGCGAATGAATTGACAACTCGTCCAACGGTTGTGTTCGGGAGATTTTATACGTCTCCCTTCGTACCCCTCCATTGGTGACCTTCCATCGTAACGTTTCAACTTGAAACGGTGCGTCCAATCGCACCCCATCATGGTCGTACCACCTGGAAGAACTACACATAGCTTAGTAAGAATGACTGCTTAAATAGATTAAATAGAATCATGTCGTATTTTATAGTGCTAAATCATTCCACTCTTCGACAACTTCACTCTCTCCAATCTTAGTAAGACAACTATAATGTGGTTTAGAAACTCCTACCAATGAACAGAAGGAAAAATACAGAAGAACATAGTTTTAGGGTTTAAACGGACATGGCCTCTCCGCACCACCGAGCCAAATCTAGATCAAAAAGTCGATACTACCGTGCGATCGAAGAATGCGCCGGAAGTCCCATCTTTTGGCAATAGAGCCACTCTAACGGGACCTCTCCTGCATTCCTTGACAGGCAAAAACCCCATGTTGCGGTTTAGGTCGGTCTTGACGAAGCCAGGGTTCACGGCATTGATGGCGATTCCGCGATATTTCTTTGCCAAAACTCTTGTGTAAGCATTGAGACATGCCTTGGACACGATGTAAGCAGATAAGACAATAGGCCAGCCTCCGGTTTCCAACTTGTCCTCCTTCATATCCTTCAGAAATCTCTCCACCAAACCGTCCACTTTCTCTTCCGTGAGGCTATCGATGTCATTGAGCTCCTTTTTTATATTCTCCCCGGGGATGTACTAATTTCAAGAAGGATAAAATGAACAAATCTTGTCATGACAAACTATGCAATTGACTAATAACTTAGAGGAATTGACGAGCATTCCTGGATTATTCGATTTGTTATGCCTATAATTGGGAAGTCGTTAAACATCAGCCAACCTTATTGTTGACACCTAAATTTTGACAATCCAGTTGTTTATTCATTCCATAAAAACTAGGGATTAATTTTACCCCTAAAAAAATAGAATTAAAATTGCAGCATATAGCTTTAGGAGCATCCATTTTATATTATTCAATTTTCGCATTGGACCGACGGCGAGCGTTGATTTTTTTTAAAAAGGGGAATTTTTCACATATTCAGGCAATATATATATTGGTGGAAAGAAAGTTTCAAGTGGAATATTAGGAAAAGATAAAGAGAATATTGCACGTGGGGGCATATATTGAGTAATATATTCTTTGATTCGAAATAAGAAATATTACATAATAAAAGGGAATCGTGCATAATTCAGTAAAGGAAAGTGGAAGTTTAATTTTTGTCTTGGAGCTTAATCTTCTCATGAATATAAAAGAAAGACAATGAGACGTCTTGAAAAAAGGGGCCACACAATATATTGAACACACGGCCGTTCATGCAAAAAAAAAGGGGAGAATACAAGAACGAAAGATCAAATAGAGAAATGCCATCAGAGAGGAGAACCGTGAATTCTTTTGGCTGAGCCGTGCCGAGATTCCTGACGCACTGCCCCCTGTCCCAACGCACTATTGCTTGATCCACCTCTAGATCTGCTTCTTGAGCTTGCTGCTCTACGCCATCTGGAGCCCAACGACTAGCCGCGAGCGTTGACGACGAAGCTGCTAGCCACTTTACGACAATATGGTTGACGCCAATCATATGCTTGCTGTGGTTGTCCACAAGCCGTGGAGACCCGATCCTTGCTGCACGGTACCCTCACCGTGATGAAATTTTGGGTCGTTTCCAAGAATTTTAAGGCGGCATCCGAGTTCTTCAAGGAGTCGTAGGCTTCCACTCATTCACGTGATTCCACGCTTGACCAACGTCCAACGCATGATGGGTGGAATCGAGAATAGAGATCCACTCACATTGACCATGTACAGAACGTGCCTAAAGAAGGGACAATGCAAAAGAGATTTTGAAGTCCCCACGCTTGGTGACTTTTGCTCTTACATGCTGATTGTTTGATTTTCCATCATCACGAGCACCATCACATCCAGTCGCGTGTAGCCGCACCGTGGAGTCCCGAACATTGTGTCCGTGGGAGAGTTGTTGCTAAAATAGAAAAAGAAAGAGCTTATTTTATGCGGGTTTCTGAGCGACCCAAGCACCGTGGAGCCGTGCTTCGTGTCAACCTGTATCGTCGCCGTGCACATAACGCTTGCTGCCGTTCGCCGTCGAGAAACTGATCGCGATCCCAGTCCGATTGCACTTGGTCCCAATTTGGAAAAGTTATCTACACGATATCGAGAGCTAGGTAAGATTCTTGATTGATTCAAGTTTTTCATATTTTATTGCTAGATCCTTGGGATCGCGATTTATTTTGAATATTTGTTCGTTATTGCCATATCCAAAAATATTTTGAATTCTCATGAATTTGGGGATTAATCCTTAATTTCATAATGTGCATACGATTGACAGTCCGATTTTCGCGTCCGAAATCTGACTCGCAATCGCACGGAAAAATCACCAATTCGATCTCACGCCCGAGATTCGATTCGCAATTTTGTTTAAAATTGGCCAATTCGATCTCACGTGCGAGATATGGTTTGTCAATTTGGATATCTTGCTACGATTTGTTATCGTGCCGTTTAAGTTAATTTTTTTTTCATAAAAAAAGAAAATAAAAAAATGTAGGTTAGAATTAGGTTTATTTCCTGTTTTAGGGTTTCCATATTTAGAATAGGAATTTTATTTCGAAAAAAAAAAAAATCAAAAAATCAAAAAATCAAATCAATCAATTTAAGTTGCTAGCTTTTTTTTTTTTTTTAACTTAGGTTGCATGTTTAATTATTTGTCAATTTTAATTTAGAAATTAATAAAACAAAAACACAAAAAAAAAAAAATCATCATGCATATATCATGTAGAGTTAGGTCATTGCATATTAGGGTAAAATTGCACTTAGTTTAATTTTAGATAATATTTTTCTTAATTTATTACGTGTTTACGTATTTTCTTAAATAGATTGCATTTTCGGATTATTTTGGTTAAGACAATATTTTAGTTTAAATTAGGATTTAGTTCCTTAATCTAGCTAGATAATTTTCACATTTTGTTTAATTCCGAATTTCATAAAAAATACCAAAATGCCTTAGGTTAAATTAGTTTCATTATTTAGGATAGAATGCATTCTTTTAAGAAAAAGAAAAAAATATCATATGCACGTCATTAGGGTTAGATTCATTGAGATGCATGCCATTTAGTATTTTTGCTAGGCCTATTTAACTAGAAATTACGTGTCATTAGAATTAGGTCATTTAGTTAATATTGCATTGCATATTGCATGATTTTCACATGTTAGGGAAATAGATTTAAAATCAACCTAAGTTGCCTGCAAAAAAAAAAAAAACATTTTTGAAAATAAAAGAATGGTACGAAAGGGCATTAGAAAAATCTAGTGTAACCAAGTTCCCGTACCCATAGTCTCTGGTTCGTAGGAGTAAAGTAAAACTCTCGTTACTTTACTTGGGTTTCTAATCGACCCACCAAAAATATATTAGTGACGACTCCTAGTTAAAAATCAATTGCACGTTAAAAATTTGAACCTAAGTCGCGAATTGGTATGGGCTTGGGAGAGCCCGAGTTAAGTCTAGGCTTAACAATCCATTAGCCAAACCATAGGTGGTCCACACTCGAAAAATTGGTCGCGACACTTATAAACTGTTAGTTATTTTATATTCCTCGTGTTTGATACTTCAAATCCGCCTCACTTATCAGATCTTTTCTTTCACGTCATGAGTTTCAATCGATCTCCTTATTTTCAGAATTTCATCATTGGATGAAACAAGATGATACAATAAATTGATTATGTATGGTTTCTCGATCAACAACATGAAGATTCATTTGCTTATGACACCAATTAAGTGCATACCTGAATCTGGCCAAGGTTAGAGGAGACATTAACTACTTTTGCCAAATTCGATTGTTGAAGAAGAGGTAGAAGAGCAGCAGTTACTTGTTTGATTCCATAGTAGTTAGTCCTAAAACACTTTTCTGCTGATCCATACGTCTCCTCAATGAACTCTTTCATCGATTTGGCCTGCGGACCCTTCAGCTGCAATAAGATTACATGAAACAAGACGATCGTATTAACCAGTTTAAGCTTCTTAATATCGATAATTAAAAGGGAGCAAAGGGGAAAAAAAAAGGATGCCCCAAATAATATGCCACAAGGAATGGTGGGCAAATGTGTATAAAGCTAGTAGCTAGGAAAAATGAAAAAGCTACGTGAGATACGCTTTAATGCACTGGGTGTTCTATAAATCGCCTCAATAAAAAAATTGTGTGAGAAATGTATTGCACAGTAGTATTGCCGATTTGAGAAAACTCACATCATTTGCATTCATAACCATGTCTTTTTTCATGATTGTAGCCCCGGTCATGCCTGCATTATTCACCTGCAACGTCATTGTTCTTTTATGGCTCTTTTCTCAATCTATCTGAAGCATTACATTAACAAATGACCTATGAATAGATTTTACCAAAATATCGAGTTTCCTGAATCGAGCCTTGATGAATTCCGCCAGCGAATTGACACTGGTCCCATCGACCACGTCAAGCGGATGAAAGACCACATTGGAAATACCAATGCTCGCAAGCTTCTCGATAGCCTCATTTCCTCTATTCACATCCCTAGCAGTTAATACAACAAAGACGGGGGAAAATACATTAAAAATGCCCAAAATTGTGTACGGTGCTCACTTTAATGTCAAAAGTTTCCACCGAATAACTTAAGTATCTATTCATAGAAAAAATGATGACTTTCATGCCACCGATTACAGCCAAATTGGTTACATGACTTTTATATTTAAAAAAAAAAAAAAGTTGACATGGGAAAGGAATGTTATAAATGACATCGTTTTCCTTTCTCCTTAAAAAACGATGTCATTTTGCCATCATACGTGAACTGAAATTAGGGTTCTTCATCCGCAACCTTCTCTCAACATTGATTGTAGTTTGTTTAGCCACCGCCACTCGGCTGCCGCCGCTCAGCCACCGCCGTAGTTGCTCGACCATGTGAGTGACGACAAGGTTGTTCATGGCATGCGTGCCCCTCCATACAAGGTGCCCATCCCGTGTAGCGCAAACCAGTGTTTGGAGCCCCCATTTTTGGGCTTGGCCCGCCAAAAGAAGATGGGTAACGAATAGAACAATGGAGGCGTGCAGTTGTTTCGGCCGAGGAGAGGCTAAGGTTGTTGTTCGGGTAAGAAGTAGCAAGAAGAATAAGAGGTAAGGGCAGAGGAGGAGGGGGGAGAAGGGGGGTTGAAGATGGAGAGAGCAAAGACGAGGAGGGTGAGGGAGAGGAGGAGAGTGCAAATAGAGATGGTGGATTGGGCTCTACTCAAGACGTGGCCAGAGTGGGTCCTTCTAAAGGGGGAAGGAGAAGGATGAGGAGGACAAGAGCTTAGGCTTGTTGACAATGTCAGACGAACTGAAAGTGGAGTGGTGCTGGTGTTGTTCTTTGAGGAAGAAGATGAGGAGGAAGCCCATGCCCAAAGAGTTCTAGTCACCGTTCCTACCATTGCTCATTGCTAGTATGCTCACTTGCTCGCCTTCTACCCCCTCTCTCTCAATTGTCCTTTCAATTTGGAGATTTAGGGTTTTTACTTAGGAGAAAGATCCAAACGATGTTATTTTGTTATTTGAATGCTGATTGTACTCTCTGGCAAGTCACGTTAGCTTTAAAAATTAATAAAAAATGCAACATTGAATTTTCAGCTAATTAGATCAATGTTGACATTGAAATATTTATTTTTCAATTTTTTTAGTATTTAAGTGATTTAAAATAAACTTTTGAATTGAGCATCATATACAACTTTTTGCACTTCCAATGTATTTATCCCATAAAGACTCAATTTGAAGCTAGTTGTTTGTACATCTCGAATCCGATCCCCTTATTCACACTAATAACAACTGCAATCTTACAAAAATTAACACAAGAAGGGGAACACAACAGAAGGGTTAGCATTTATGATGGAATTCTAGTCGGCGGAAGACGACTTACTTGATTCCAATGCGCAAACAGCAAATAGTCCCGGATCGAACGTTGAATTGCGAACCAATCACGAACAACAATGCCTCACGTTGGTCTGGATGCAATCACAAGGAAAACACCCGATTTCCACGGCGTAAATGCAAACCGTTCTTCAAATTGATGATTGAATCCCGCCTATCTTGAAGATGGAATTTTGAGAGAGATTTTGGTGCGAATGAATTGACAACCCGTCCAACGGTTGTCTTCGGGAGATTTTATACGTCTCCCTTCGTACCCCTACATTGGTGACCTTCCATCGTAACGTTTCAACTTGAAACGGTGCGTCCAATCGCACCCCATCATGGTCGTACCACCTGGAAGAACTACAATTTATATCGAAATATATCGTATCGAACCGGTCGCGATGATTCATCAAGAGTAGTGGAAGCGACTAGTACGTGTCCATTTGATGAAGAGCTTGAAATGTTCACATGTCCCTCTGTTTTTCTTTTCCAGAGGTTTTGGAGGTTGGTGGCTCTTCTGCGGAGGCTTGTTGATGGCATTTTTATAGGTGAGAAAAACATCATTTTTGTCTATCTAGCCAGAAAAAAGAACAGGAAACAGGAAACAGAGAAAACATCAGCAAGTACGTCACAAATTTATACTTGGTCGTTGGTCGTTGGTCATTGGTCGTTGTCGTTGAAATTTATAATAAATTACTTACCTGCCATGGTTGATTGTTCTTGTGGTTCTGGAGCCACTTACCTACTTTTCCCCGTTAGAAATATCCTAAATATCTTATGATATCTCTACTATGTCCAATCATGAGTGCTCACCACTCACCCAAAGTGTGATAATCCAATATCTAGAGTTAGCCTGTGGAATTGACAGTCTGCTAGCTACCATGTCTCGATTAATGGACAAGACTAAATTTGGTATTTTCAGTTTGTAGGCGACTCTTTATCTTGGATGAGAAGGGGTCATGGATAAATAAGAAACGATTGACATGATGGTGGTTAGCGCAAGGAAATGCATGAAGTAGGACACCTACCGTGCTTGCATGCTAAAATATTGGCTGGTAGACACCTGTTATATCATTTGGACTTGGATAAGTCCTTAAAAAACTCAAAAGAAAAATGATAGGAAAAAGAACTCCTGAAGGGCGGGGCGGGACTCACTACTACACATTCCTTTACTCTCTTCCGCGTGGGAATTTGAGAGATATCAAACGTGTGAGTATCAACACGTTAAATAAGAAACGTAATCTTGTCAGTCCATCAAGATTACCTAACAGATAGGGTAGCCCTAACGTGGAAGTTCAAACTTTCTATTGCTTGATGAGGTTATCCTGTAATCAAAACATCAAGGATTCAAGCAATATCCCCCGTTATAAGGTAAAAGGGAGGTTGCTACATATTATATGATACGACTAAGTGTTTCTTCATTGACTAAGCATTCTAATATGTTTATTGACAGCTTATGAACTTATGAAGTATTTATCTCAAATCAGCGTCACTAACACGAGAAGATGGACGATTAGAGAATGAATTTGAGAGAGAGGACCGAGACAAATTCTGAGATTGAAGGGAAAATGAATGAAGAATCTCACCGGAGAGATGTTGATTCATTGAGTTGATGAATTTTAGGCCCCATTGATTTCGAAAAAAACTAAATGATTTGAGAAATATTTCTCTAAAAATAATCGCTTGTATCGCTTGAAATAATTAGTTAATAAAAAATATTTTTATTATTGACCACAATTTATGTTTAAGCATTTTTGTGTATGATTAATATATTTTTCATTCATTCATTTTTTTAAGTGATATAAAGGATCATTTTTAGGAAAATAATTTTCAAACCATTCGTGTTGCGACCTCCCGATGGAGAAGACAAGTTTAGAGATAAATTAGGAGAATGACATTAGAAAATTAGGAAAATTCCAAAAATATCAATTTCGGCCTAATTTAAGACTTTTTTAATTTTCTTTTTGAAAAATATTTTTAATTCATTAATCAAAATGTGGTTAATTTGTATGAACATGGACCGACTCAGAACATGAATTGAATATCACATTAACCAAGCTCGATCGATTGGTGCGCATTAGACTGCTTAGACCAATTTCCTCGAAACATATTTCATGGGTTTTAATCTCGACCTCAAAGATAAAGCATCAATTCCCTAGAACTACACACCAAGAGTGCAAAAAAATAAAAAATTAATAACATATCACAAAACTCACCAAATCGTGGGTGAAAAAATAGCTCAAATGTCAAAACTTGGAACAAAATGACACTTAAGTGTCAAAAGTTAGGAAAGTGACATTTAAGTGTTACTTTTTTTTTAAAAAAATGAGACTTTAGTGTCACCTTCGATGAACCCTGTTGGAAATTTTATATGGCAATTTTTTTATTAATTTTGCTTGCCTACATAATTCGCCGAACAGCTGACTCAACAAAAGAATGCAAAAACAACGTTATTTTGGCATGGATTTGAATTTTATATAAAACTTAATTAAATTAAATGTAAAACGAAATTTAAAAAAACAAAAAAGAAAATGAAAATGAAGGAAGAAGATGAACAGTTGGAGGTGATTGAGGGCTCAACCCTTGCCGCCCTCGCCTCTCGCCATTGCCGGGAAGGACTAGCAACAGTGGGGAGAGGGTCGGCTAGGGTCGCCAGGCCTTGGAGCCCTTAGCCGCCTCCAACTGTTCATATTCTTCCTCGGTTTTTTTTTTAAATTTTTTTTTAAATTTAATTTAATCAAGTTTTATATTAATTATTTATCAACGTTAGTAGCAAAACAACGTCGTTTTTGCATTTATCTAGCCACGTTAACGTGCAAAACAAAATCGTTTTGCACTTATCTCGTCAGAAAATCATCACGTTAGTATTTTGGGCTATTTTTCTTGCGGTTGGTACTTAACTAATCTATTTTGCTCTGATTTTGACACTTAAGTATAATTTTCCTAATTTTTAACACTTAAATGTTCCACATGTCAAGTTTTCGTACTTGTTGACACCTAATATTAAAAAAATTAAATTAAATTAAATTTGGCTTTTAAAATTTTCATTTCAAAATTCGAAAATAAAAAAATTCAGTTTTTATTTTTTATTTCCACTTATTAACACCTAATTTAAATTTAGGAATTAGAAATAGAGGATAATCTTTAATTAGAGGGAAATTTTGAAATAAAAAATTTGAATTCGAAAATTAAACGGTCGTGTATTTTGGAGCCTTTTATTGTTGGATGGTTGAGCGAATATCGCTCGATCTTCAACAATTCCGAGTCTTTCCTCTATAAAAAAGAGGGCAGGCTTCGGAATTAAGGGGGCTCTGGATCTTTACTTTCGGAGGGGGCAGCTTCTCTTCGTTTGAAAGTCCAAAAAAGTGAAAGAAAGTAAGAGAGAGGAAGTCCTTGAGGTTTTGACTGCGGGCTTCGAAAGTGAAAAAGGGAAAAAAAGAAAGGAAAGTCAGAGAAAGGACGTGTGGGAAGAAAGCAAAGAAAGCAAGGATCCGTACGTGGAAGAAAGGAAAAAGCAGAAAGTCAAAAGTCAAAAAGCAGCAGAGAGAGAAGGAGGGGAGAGGCGACACTGTTCATCGTCTCTCCCAAAGGGTCCCTCGCCCGAGCGCCTCGCACCGACGACGATCTCCTCCACCCGCCGGTCACCTCTGCGCCGTCTCTCGCCTACTCCGCCTTAGCCTCCAACCGCCTCCAGACTTGAAGATCCAAAGCTGTTGCGACCGCGCGTTGCTGCCCCGCACCAGACGATCGCTCCACAGCGCCGAGCTCCATCCCCGACGTGCAGCCTAGTCTTCCGTCGAGCCGTCCGGCACACCACCGCCGACCGCTCGCCTCCATCAGTAGCCGCGAACGCCGCGCCGAGTCTGAGTTATCACCGATCGCTCGCCCACCGCCCAGATCGCGCCCCTGCTTGCTCCGGCCGTGAGCCCTTCCGCCGGAAATCTCGCCGTGCGCCTGCAACTCTTGGCTCCGAGAGACCGGCCCGACGCCTCAACCGCGAAGCCGCTCGCTGCACGAACCCGAAGACCGCCGATCCGTCCCCGACGCGACGCCCGCAGCACCACCGCCTCAGCCCGCCGCACCGCGCCCGCATCACCCCGAGCGTCACTCGACGCTGTCGCTCCAGCCTGCGCTCCACCTCCCGAGTGACGCCCGAGCCGCCGATTCTCCGCCTCCGACGTCCTCCGAATAGCCTCCGCACCCGCGCGCGACGACCCCGACTCCCTGTTGCCGCACCACACCGCAATCCAGCCGTGAAGCCCGACGCCGGAGTATTGTCCCTGCACCGGAGTTTGACGCGAACCGCTCTTCTCCGACGACCCACTCCCGCAGCCTCAACCCGCGAAGCCGCTGCCTCACTGCACGGCGCCTCCAGCTGCGCTCCACCTCCCGAGCGACGCCCCAGCCGCCAGAGTTCTCTCGGCGCGTCCTCGATTGACCCACAGAGGCCCGCACCGCGAGCCCGGCGCCGCTTGAAGTCGAAGCCCACTGTGGTTTGTTCGCCGGTCACTAACGCAGCGCCTCCCCCACCGCCGCCGTCCAGCTCTCGCCGGAGATCCCACGTTGGCTGCCACCCTCTCTTTGGTTATCCCATCCACGTTACTGTGCTCTCTCCTTAGGTAGTTTGTTTTTCATTTTTACTTTTTTTGAGTTTAGTTTATTTCATTATTTTCTTTATCTTTTATGTTATTTTTGCTGTTTATTTGATAACATATTTAGTTTAGTTATTTAAATATTAGATGTTAATTTCTATATGCATTATCCATAGATTTTACCTCAAATTACTATAGTTATCAATTTGATCCGAGAGACATTGGGTCACTTTTTTAATTATACTAATTTTGAGCTTGTTTTGGTTGTTAAATCACAATAATTATTTAATTTGGTCCGTAAGATTTCGGACCAAATTTGTAATTATTTTGATTCCCTCGTTGTGATTTGTAGAGTTAAAATAATTGTTAACTTAATCCGTGAGACAATGGATTATCTTTTCAATTATTTTAATTCTTATCTTAGCTTATATGTAAAAATAATTGCTTGCTTTAAAAAATGAAAAATTAAAAAAAAAAAAGAGAATAATGAAAAGTTAAAAAATTTGCATGAGCATATAGGTCATATAGGTTTATTAAATTAAGACACGTAGGTTTAAATTAACCTTTAGGATTATTTTTAGGAAAAGTTTGCGTGTTTTCATAATATAAAAGATAATAAAAAAATTTAAAAAGAATAATGATTTTCTAAAACAAATGGGATTTAAATCAAATTAATCCCGAAATTGAATTAGGAAATCATTCCATTTTGAATAGCTTAATTAGTTTTTTATTTAGATAAAAAAATTAGCATTGCATCACTATGTTTTTTTTTCTAATAGAAATTATTTAGTCATTAAAAAAACAAAAAAAAACAAAAAAAATCATTTGCTTGATTAATTAATAAATTAGTTCATAATTAATCCCATTTCATATCATCTTTATTTAGTGTAGGTTGCCTACATAAAAAAAAAAAAGAATCATAAAAAAATCACAAAAAGAACATGCATATAAAATTGTTATATCATGCATCTCATGTCATGTAGTATATGCACATTTAGGATTGCATAAATCAGATTACATACATATAGTTCAAATTAGGCCATATAAATTGCATTTCACATATCATTAAAGTAAAATTCATGCATATTAATTTTAGATTAAGATTGCATAATAATAAAAGTTAGGTGTCATGTCATTTAGAAATCATGTTTAGGGCATGCATTTTAATTAGCTTTTTTTTAAATGTTTTCTTAGAGAGTGGACTTTAATAAAGTTGTGGTTTATAATTTCTTAGCATTTTGATTTATTGAATGTTATTTAATTGATTGTGCACCCGCATGACCACCATTTGCATGTTAGTATCTTAGGTTAAAATTAATCAAGACTGCCTGCAAAAATGTTTTTCTTAAGGTACCGAAAGGGCGTTAGATTAATCTAGCGTAACCATGTCCCCGAATCCATTAAATCTTTGGTTAATAAAAGGTAAAGTATTCTCCCATACTTTACTTGGGTTTCTAATCAACCATAATTGGTTAGTGGCGGCTCCAATTTGAAATATAATTGCATGTTTTAGTGGGTCTTTTTCTTAGTATCAAGTCGCGATTGGTAGGGCTTGGGAGAGTCCGCGCCAAGTTTTCGGACTTAGTAATCCATTAACCTAGTTTTAGGTGATTCCTCACTTCATCGGAAAAAAAAAAAAACCAAGTCGCGACAGCTTGGCGACTCCGCTGGGGACTTAGAGTTAAAACTCATAGTGGACATAGGCCTGTTTCTTTTTTTTTTTTAAAAATATATTTTTGTTTGGCAGCAAGGACGCCAGGTATGTCACTAACATTTCTAAGGTGTTAAATGTTCTTGCAGATGGGAGGTATAAGGGGAGTAGTCTTTGCTAATCCTTGTCTTGCAGGAGGGTGTAAAGATGAATGATTTATTTTCCCTATATTGAAGTGTTGTTTGTATTATAAATTGTTGTGCATGATTTTCAAATTGTTTTTGTACTACACATTGCACACACGACCTGTAGCCGGACCTGGGATGCGATAGGATTTCTAGGATGGTGTTGAGAAGGATACTTCCTCTAAAGTGAGACTGCTATATAGAGGTTGACCTTCTCTTCCCCAAAATTTCTTTCATGATGTCAAATGTGTTTGTCTATATCCGCGAGATTGCGTGATTATTAGACATTTCATTCGACTAAGCCGGAGTTAGGGGGACCTGACACGTTAATGCGAGACCGCAACGGTCGATCATCCCCTTAGCTCCACTTTGTTAAGCCATCTAGATAGAAATCGAGCCGCACATTTCATGCGTGTGTCTATGTGATTGTCATCTTTTTTCTGGTAAAAGTAAGTTGTCTAAACTCCTCATTTGCAATTTACTTACTTTATTGTAATTCTGTCGGTCCATGACAATAGGTTTCGTCGTCAGTTTTGTCTTATATGCAATGGGGAAAGCCGACGTACAATTCATTTCCTCTCCAAAAAGAGCTCAAAATATGGCTGGACCAGTTAGATCAAGGCGACCGGGCCTTATGTCCAGTGGTGCCTGATGTGACCGAGAAGCCCACCCAACGAGCACAAATTGAGCATCTTAAGCAGAAAGTGGAAATGATTGAAGCTGAAAATAAGAAGCTTTGCAAGGCGTTGGGTTCCCGAAAGCATATAAAATGAGATGTTTTAATTTTAGTTCAATGTTTAGGGATTTGAATTCTTAGTTCATTGTTAGGAAGTTTGGTTCATTGTTAGAGAGTTTGGTTCAAACATTTAAAATGAGATGATTAGACCATTGTCATGGGCCATTTTCCTATCTTGTCATTGTTTCTTATATTATCTTTTTTCTTCTTAGGTAACAACACGGCTCACCCAAGATCGCCAATCCGTACTCGTTCTAGAGTAACAATGGCTGATGACGCCGAACAAATACGTGTTGCTGAACAAGCTCGTATCGTTGCCCTCGAAACAGAAATGAAGCAAGTCTTGAATGTCCTTGAGCGACTTTCTAAACAAATAGATTCTCTCCAAGCAAATATTGTCCCATCAGCTCCGCAAGTCGAAGTGGTGTTACCACAACATGCTACTATGGCTGATCCGAAAGATAAAGGCAAGAATGTATCCACAAGTGGCCCATCAAGCTCTAATGATGTCTCTAGGGAGAAAACTACTAACACGCCTCAAATCATTGTGGACGAGGAGATACAAGTGATACAGACGGCTGTACCGAAGACTGAGCAAGAAAAACGCTTGGCGAAAATCGAGGAGAAACTCAAGCAGCTGCAAGGTGCATTTAATCAAGACCCAACTGATCTGTCCCATTATGCAAAGATCAAGATACCAAAGAAGTTCAAAATGCCAGACTTTGAAAAGTATAATGGCACTTCTTGCCCAAAGATCCATTTGCAGACTTATGTGGTTAGGATGACCCCATATGTTGATAACATACCCCTGATGATTCAGCAATTTCAAGCAAGCCCGACTCCAAAGTGGTATATTATGAAGAAGACCGGCACTCCGTACAAGTGGTATATTATGAAGAAGATTAATCTCCACGGAGACATGGGAGGATTTGACTGATGCCTTCTTCAAGCAGTACAAGTATAATATTGATGTCACTCCATCTCGAGAGGATTTACTTGGGAGGATTTGAGAAGAAAGAAGACAGAATCTTTCAAGGCATATGTCACGAGATGGAGGACTGTAGCTGCTCAAATTACTCCCGAGCCGACTGAAAAGGAGCTGATGGATTTGTTCATGAAAACACTCCCGCCCGAATATCGAAATCGGATGTTAGGATCGACTGCCGAGTCGTTCAATCAGCTAGTCCCTGTTGGTGAGCGAATTGAAATAGCCCTGCGTGATGGATGGGCGTCTGATCAAACCAGCTCATATAAGAAATTTTCGGCCAAGAAGAACAAAGAGCCCGTAGCGGAAGTCAATACAGCCTATGTTCAACCCCCTCGCCCTGTCTCGAACACTCAACAGGGAGGAGCACGTCATTTCTTTGGCCAGCAGAAGAACTCTTCCAGGCGTCAATTTACGCCTCTTCCTAAGCCATTGTCCAAGATCTTGCCGACTCTTCAGAAAAACGGATTACTCGCTAAGGAGCCTAAGCGACCTAATCCCGAGCGTTTCCCCAACTATGATCCGTCCAAGACATGTGCTTATCATATGGGGGAGGTAGGGCATTCTGTTGACGATTGCTATACACGCAACACAAAATCCAAAATCTTTTGGATGCCAAGGTGGTCTCATTCCGCGATGGACAGCCAAACATCCAGAATAACCCACTCCCTGACCACCCAGAAGCTGTGAATGTCATTTTCAATTTTGATGCTGAGCCCACCGTGCTTCAAATGATGCATGAGGAAACAGAAGTGATGGATACCCGGGGCAACCAAGTGGCAAGTTCGATTACTATGTAAAGTATTCGGCTCCTCCTAGCTCTTACATCGACCCACGGGATATCATCCCAGATGGATGGGGTGGCATAGATGATCCCGCACCTCCAAAGATTAAGAGCTCTGATGATGCACTCAAAGGAATGACCGAAGTGTCCAGTGACGAAGCTCGAGAGTAGGAGAATTTTAATTATTTGCACACTCCTCTGCGCAGGAGTCTTTATCGCTTTCCGTATTTGCATATTTGCATTTTCAATTCTAGGACTTCCCTGATTTTAATAATGTAATTTGCTTTTCATCCAATAAAATACATTGAGATTTTCATGTTTTAAGGGCATGTTGAAGTACACCAAACTAGCCCTGTGATGAAATCCTACCAAAAGAAAATGGCAAGGAGCTAATTCTGAAGGCTGGGCTTCTTCATGTTCCCTTTGAAAAAAATTTCAAAATAAAAATAATTTTCCAGCATGCATCTAATTTACCCTGTTTGTTTCTTTTAATTATTTGCTTTATGTTTCAGGTGCAGCCTTGTACACATGAGCTCCCTTACAAAGAAGGGGCAAGACATGGACACATAATAATTTTCACTTTATGAGCATGCCCTTTTTATCATTATAGAATGCTTTCACATGATATTGTGTAATTCGTCAATTCCACTTGAAATTTATCAAAATGGATAATTCAGTGAAAGATGTCGAGTTACTTGAGCATGCTAAATGACGTGTGAAAGGCAAGCCTAATCCTATACACCATCCCCTGTCTATATATTATTAGGTGAGTGTGGAAACATTTTGTATTTCAAGGTGAAGAATTTTCTTGCGAAAAGTACGACAGCTGAAATGACAAGAGGCAGTTCATTTCTCTATCCCAAACACTACAGGTGTTCCATTGCTTAACCATTTTTGAGCCCATACACTTATGGATGTTCTTTTCAAATTACCCCCTGTCAAGAACCACCCCACATCGGGGGCAACGGGAGATAAAAATGACATCATGAAATGAGGAAAATGAATTGAAATTTTCTTGCTCTCACTTGCATCAATCTTCAAGTTGTGCTATTACATTGAATTCATGTGCTAATTTAAGTGCCTTAGGATGACGAAGAGCATTTCTTTCACTATCCTACACACTTATATCCTTTGAATAGCCCACTTGAGCCTGCTATTTCATTTCTTTTAAAACCCAAGTTGATGATCATCGCCCACACTGGGGCAAGGCAAGAGACAGATGAAGACCCTTGAAAGTTAGAGTGTCATTTAAAGTATACTTGACACATGCATTGTGTGCAAGAACTGAAATCAAAATAGAACTAAGGGGCATGAAAAAGCAGTGTGCCTGGTAAAAGCAAGGTCAATGCCCGTGGAAAAAAAGAGAAATGACTGATGAATTGGAGGCATAAAAAAAGCAGTGTGCTTGACCAATGTCCATCATCAAAGAAAATGACTTTGAAAAAAAAGTGTTGAGAAAAGATCTCCAGTTGAATAATCATTGGCATCGGGTGATAAACTTTTGAGCCAATAAAGAAATCTGTCAAGAAGACAATCCGTGGCGAAGAAAACGGTGGCAATGTCAAGATAATCACCAACTTTGACCCATATACACATCTTTGAGCCTAACGATCCTTTCGTTTCTCAACCCATGAACCCAGCCTATGTTACGTCCCTTACAAAGTCTCTTTGATTAGGGCACTTGAGTTGACATAGGAATTCACATGTTTTAAGCATTGCTCGAAGAAGTGCGAGCAAGATTATTTCTTTATCATTTTGCGGGGTTCTTGACTTGTAAACCCGGAGATGATTAGTAATCATTTGTTCAATTGCTTTGACTCAAAGAGTCCCTTTGTTAAGCCATTGACCAAGCCTGCATTACAATCCTTGTCAAAGACCTCTCAGATTGGTAAGGTCGTACTGATTGCAAGAAAATTCGAATTCTTGTCGACAAGATGATGATGAGATTGAGTGATATATTCCCGCATCAATGGTCGGGACAAATAACCCTTCTTAAATGAGAGCGAGTGAAAAGGCCTTTTCACACCAAAAGTGTCTCATTTAGCATGTTCAAGAGATTCACGCTATAACTGAAAATTGTCCTGGTGATAATTTTTCCGGTAGAAGCTTGATAAAGCCATCATGCATGGACTTTCATTGAATTTTTCCTCAAAGACCAAAAATATTGTCTTTGAAACCCTGAGTTTATCCAGTCATCTTTGTACTTGATGAAAATTCCAAGTATCTATAAAATGTTTTCAAATGTCTGGTGTGAATTCCAAATATTTGAACCTTTAAATGCTTGATGTGATTTCCAAGTGTTTGTCTTTTCAAACATCTGATGTGATTTCCAGATGTTTAGTAAATGTTTCCAAATGTCTGATATAAGAATCAGATTTTTGAAGTTTCAAGTACTTGATGCAATTTCCAGGTGCTTAGAATCTGATGAGAATTCCAGATCCCTAAAGACTTTGAGCCTTTCAATTATCAAAGGGAGTTCCAGATGATTGACAAGTCTCATCGGAATAATTTCACACCTAAATCCCCAAACAGGTATGACAGGTACGTGCTCTTCTTTGCATTTGCATTTCATTGGTCATAGACACATAGATATCTATGTTCTTGACCGAATCATTGCATTTACATTGCATCATTTATTCTTTAAAAAAAAAAAAAGAAGAAAAAAAAAGTCAAGTCATTAACATTTGCATATGCATTTCATATTTCATTTTGCAGGGTTTAAATTTAGGTGTCATACATCTTTGAAGGAAACCTCTACGAGCTTCCCTTCAAAGAGGGGCAGCTGTTGACACCTAATATTAAAAAAATAAAAATAAATCAAATTTGGCTTTTAAAATTTTCATTTCAAAATTCGAAAATAAAAAAATTCAGTTTTTATTTTTTATTTCCACTTATTAACACCTAATTTAAATTTAGGAATTAGAAATAGAGGATAATCTTTAATTAGAGGGAAATTTTGAAATAAAAAATTTGAATTCGAAAATTAAACGGTCGTGTATTTTGGAGCCTTTTATTGTTGGATGGTTGAGCGAATATCGCTCGATCTTCAACAATTCCGAGTCTTTCCTCTATAAAAAAGAGGGCAGGCTTCGGAATTAAGGGGGCTCTGGATCTTTACTTTCGAAGGGGGCAGCTTCTCTTCGTTTGAAAGTCCAAAAAAGTGAAAGAAAGTAAGAGAGAGGAAGTCCTTGAGGTTTTGACTCGGGCTTCGAAAGTGAAAAAGGGAAAAAAAGAAAGGAAAGTCAGAGAAAGGACGTGTGGGAAGAAAGCAAAGAAAGCAAGGATCCGTACGTGGAAGAAAGGAAAAAGCAGAAAGTCAAAAGTCAAAAAGCAGGGAGAGAGAAGGAGGGGAGAGGCGACACTGTTCATCGTCTCTCCCGAAGGGTCCCTCGCCCGAGCGCCTCGCACCGACGACGATCTCCTCCACCCGCCGGTCACCCGCGCCGTCTCTCGCCTACTCCGCCTTAGCCTCCAACCGCCTCCGAGACTTGAAGATCCAAAGCTGTTGCGACCGCGCGTTGCTGCCCCGCACCTGCACGATCGCTCCACGGCGCCGAGCTCCATCCCCGACGTGCAGCCTAGTCTTCCGTCGAGCCGTCCGGCACACCACCGCCGACCGCTCGCCTCCATCCAGCCGCGAACGCCGCGCCGAGTCCGAGTTATCACCGATCGCTCGCCCACCGAAGATCGCGCCCCGCTTGCTCCGCCGTGAGCCCTTCCGCGGAAATCTCGCCGTGCGCCCGCAACTCTTGGCTCGAGAGACCGGCCCGACGCCTCAACCGCGAAGCCGCTCGCGCACGAACCCGAAGACCGCCGATCCGTCCCCGACGCGACGCCCGCACCACCACCGCCTCGGCCCGCCGCGCGCGCCCGCATCACCCCCGAGCGTCACTCGCGCCGTCGCTCAGTGCGCTCCACCTCCCGTGTGACGCCCGAGCCGCCGATTCTCCGCCTCCGACGTCCTCCGAATCGCCTCCGCACCCGCGCGCGACGACCCCGACTCCCTGTTGCCGCACCACACCGCAATCCAGCCGTGAAGCCCGACGCCGGAGTATTGTCCCTGCACCGGAGTTTGACGCGAACCGCTCTTCTCCGACGACCCACTCCCGCAGCCTCAACCCGCGGGCCGCCCTCACCGCACGGCGCCTCCGCTGCGCTCCACCTCCCGAGCGACGCCCCCGCCCGCCGGAGTTCTCTCGGCGCGTCCTCGATTGACCCACGAGAGGCCCGCACCGCGAGCCCGGCGCCGCTTGAAGTCGAAGCCCACCTTGTGGTTTGTTCGCCGGTCACTAACGCAGCGCCTCCCCCACCGCCGCCGTCCGGCTCATCGGAGATCCCACGTTGGCTGCCACCCTCTCTTTGGTTATCCCATCCACGTTACGTTGCCTTGTGCTCTCTCCTTAGGTAGTTTGTTTTTCATTTTTACTTTTTTTGAGTTTAGTTTATTTCATTATTTTCTTTATCTTTTATGTTATTTTTGCTGTTTATTTGATAACATATTTAGTTTAGTTATTTAAATATTAGATGTTAATTTCTATATGCATTATCCATAGATTTTACCTCAAATTACTATAGTTATTAATTTGATCCGAGAGACATTGGGTCACTTTTTTAATTATACTAATTTTGAGCTTGTTTTGGTTGTTAAATCACAATAATTATTTAATTTGGTCCGTAAGATTTCGGACCAAATTTGTAATTATTTTGATTCCTCGTTGTGATTTGTAGAGTTAAAATAATTGTTAACTTAATCCGTGAGACAATGGATTATCTTTTCAATTATTTTAATTCTTATCTTAGCTTATATGTAAAAATAATTGCTTGCTTTAAAAAATGAAAAATTAAAAAAAAAAAAGAGAATAATGAAAAGTTAAAAAATTTGCATGAGCATATAGGTCATATAGGTTTATTAAATTAAGACACGTAGGTTTAAATTAACCTTTAGGATTATTTTTAGGAAAAGTTTGCGTGTTTTCATAATATAAAATATAATAAAAAAATTTAAAAAGAATAATGATTTTCTAAAACAAATGGGATTTAAATCAAATTAATCCCGAAATTGAATTAGGAAATCATTCCATTTTGAATAGCTTAATTAGTTTTTATTTAGATAAAAAAATTAGCATTGCATCACTATGTTTTTTTCTAATAGAAATTATTTAGTCATTAAAAAAAAAAAAAAAAAACAAAAAAAATCATTTTCTTGATTAATTAATAAATTAGTTCATAATTAATCCCATTTCATATCATCTTTATTTAGTGTAGGTTGCCTACATAAAAAAAAAAAAAAGAATCATAAAAAAAATCACAAAAAGAACATGCATATAAAATTGTTATATCATGCATCTCATGTCATGTAGTATATGCACATTTAGGATTGCATAAATCAGATTACATACATATAGTTCAAATTAGGCCATATAAATTGCATTTCACATATCATTAAAGTAAAATTCATGCATATTAATTTTAGATTAAGATTGCATAATAATAAAAGTTAGGTGTCATGTCATTTAGAAATCATGTTTAGGGCATGCATTTTAATTAGCTTTTTTTTTAAATGTTTTCTTAGAGAGTGGACTTTAATAAAGTTGTGGTTTATAATTTCTTAGCATTTTGATTTATTGAATGTTATTTAATTGATTGTGCACCCGCATGACCACCATTTGCATGTTAGTATCTTAGGTTAAAATTAATCAAGACTTTGCCTGCAAAAATGTTTTTCTTAAGGTACCGAAAGGGCGTTAGATTAATCTAGCGTAACCATGTCCCCGAATCCATTAAATCTCTGGTTAATAAAAGGTAAAGTATTCTCCCATACTTTACTTGGGTTTCTAATCAGCCCTAATTGGTTAGTGGCGGCTCCAATTTGAAATATAATTGCATGTTTTAGTGGGTCTTTTTCTTAGTATCAAGTCGCGATTGGTAGGGCTTGGGAGAGTCCGCGCCAAGTTTTCGGACTTAGTAATCCATTAACCTAGTTTTAGGTGATTCCTCACTTCATCGAAAAAAAAAAACCAGGTCGCGACAGTACTCTAAGTATTCGGTACTCCCAAATCGTGCTTAAAATCCCCGTCAAAATCACGGGTCGGCTATTCTAGCAAGCCTAGGTTTGAACTCAGATCAACCAGGCCCATGAACTACCCAAATTCACGCCCTTAAAACTAATACATTAAAGACTTTAAGCAAAATACACTCGACCCAAATGAAAGTACACAACATGTATCTTCAAACGAGTTATTGACCCCAAAAAAAAAAATGCAACAAACGTCTTGGAGACTGATCAACCACACACTCGAGCCAACCTCTCCAAGTAGGCTGTACGAATAGTCCATGCTGGCCAGTCGTGTACCAGTCATGGCCCTACGTGGACGTGCTCAGGACGCACGAACTTTGAAGACTTACATTTCAACAAACCCTTTATGTGCATTGAGAACATTGACTCTAGTCACGATTTCAAAGTAAATTTTTCGACTTAAAATGACACTGAAACAACGATATGATCATGAATCATCGAGCAAAAACTTCGTATTTTC
This sequence comes from Eucalyptus sp. ANBG9806169, assembly GCA_014182395.1. Taxonomy (NCBI): domain Eukaryota; kingdom Viridiplantae; phylum Streptophyta; class Magnoliopsida; order Myrtales; family Myrtaceae; genus Eucalyptus; species Eucalyptus sp. ANBG9806169. The sequence goes on from CM024576.1 coordinate 26,101,751, forward strand.
AGTGTTTTACTCATGATTAATATGAGCGCATCTTGGCCTTGTATCTCGACGAGGTAGGGCAGAACAGGGGAGGATGAAATTACCTGGTTTATCTGCTATGCCAGGACCAGTATGAGAACACAAATCAGTGACTGGACCCTTCATAATTTTCTACGACCAGGTCGATTCCGCAGGATAAGTTTCCGACAAATTTTACTCTCTTCGGATTTCCTCGGCCAAAGAACAGAACCGAACAGGGTACAACGGACGATTCGAACTTGCCTTGCTGGAGAGGGACTTTTTTTCCCTGCAATTGTGGGTCAATCCAACTCATGAGGTTCCATACATGCCGTCTGTGCTGATGGGTGTCGGCGACGGAGCTTCAAGCGAAAGCAAATCACTTCAACCGCACCCGGCCGAGAAACAGAACAAAACAGAGCAACGACGACTGCGACGGAAATCGACGGCGACCGCTGTTTGCGGCGACGACGAGGGGGACCGGCGGACTGAGAATGGCAAACCTCCATAATAGTTACTGGAAATTTCAAGGAAACCAGGGCATCGGCGGTAGAGACTGGACTGGGTGCTTGTCGAGGCTGCAGGTGTGTTAACCAGGGATGGTGAATGGCAGCAAGTGGTGGAACGTGGCTGTGCGGTGGTTGATGGTGGTTGTGTGGTGGCCGTGTGTAGTGGACTTGGTGATGAACGTGAGTGGTCGAGGGTCTGCCCCGTCCGAAGCGAATGCCCCCCCTTTTATACTGAACGGGTTCGGTGTGCCGAGGGCCTTTGAGCGCTCTCTTCACTCCCTGCTCTTTTGTCCTGCCCATGCCTCTTATCCTCTGTTTTTCCTCTTCTATACGCCAAGCAACGCTCCCATCCGCTGCTATTCCTCTGCTCCTCTCAACGTTTGGTCTCAGCTCATGCCCAGGTCTCTTCTTATCCCTTGACTTTTGCTATGTTTTGTTGGTTGCCCAATGCTTGTTAATTTCCAAACCTGTCTGTTTTCTTTCCTTGTGTTTCCTCTCTTCTTTTCTGATCTTTTTTTTATGTGCTTTCCAGCTTCCTTCACACTCCGACGAATGTTCTGTTCTCTGTGCCATTCACGCTCGGTCAGACCATTTCTTCCTCGATTTTCTAGTGAGCCCTGTCCTATTTTTCGCTTTACTTCTACTTATTATTATTATTATTTATTTATTTATTTTTAAATAGATTACGTAGGAACAATGCCATTTTAGAAATTGTACTAAATGCCTAGACAATTCAAAATGCATGAACTCGGCTTGAAATATTTTTGGCAGGAAAACAAGTTCCAAATTGTTTTAAAAGTATGTAGAATGATCTTGGAGCCTTAGTATTAGTCGTTCACCTTCTTTAATGTTTTGCTACATTGTATTTTGTGTCTATATGTAAATCAGATCGGTTGTGCTGTATTCATCTTGTGTTATATCAAATATGACACGTGACTAAGTAAGACTCGTGCACAGAATATGGATTGATACTTATGCCCAACGAGAACTAAGTGTATGTGTGGAGAAATTACTTTATTGTGGAAGCCACCTCTTGAATCTTGTCAAGACATAGTGTTGCATAATGGGATCCGCCTCTAGAATCCTACCAGGATGACCACTTGGGTATATCGGCAGGGTCAACTATGTGGTGCGCATTATCGAATAGCATCTCTTTGATAAATTATCATTTTAGTATTTCTGATCCTTAGAAGAGGTGGTGAATCTCTTGCTCAGTTGGTGATTTGCTTACTCAGAAGAGGTGTTGACAAGCTAGCCTAGATTGGGAATGGGACATCGAGGTTATGAGATAGGAGTGCGGAACAAAAATTGAGTGGATTTCAAGGGGTTCCACGAAGTATAAAGTCAAGGGGGCTACCCATTATAAAGGGTAACCCGCGAGAAAGTGTTGGAGAGATGATTTTGTGGACCGGATATTAATCATTTAAGGGAAATTACACAAATAGACTTTGAACTTTAACCCTGTCATCCTCGCATTTTTAATTTGTTTAATGTGATCCTTAAACATGATCCAATATATAATATGACTTTTGAATTTTTAAATATTTTCATATAATTTAGAGTTTACATTGAACATTTACTGATAGTTTAAGAACCACATTAAATAAATTCAAAACTCATAGACGACATCGTGCCGCAAACAAGCACTCCTGGCAATTGGATTCAAAGAGTATTTACTCGCACCCCTTTTTGCCATAGCAATCGGAGTCGGCAAGTTCGAAATTACTGATTGGATTTAGATATTCATACCGATAAAGAGAAGGGAAAATATGAAAGAACATAGGTTTAGGGTTTAAACTGACATAGCCTCTCTGCACTACTCATCCAAATCTTAATCAAAAGCTCCATTCTACTGTACGATTGAAGAACACGCCGGAAGGTCCATCTTTTGGCATTAGAGCCACTGTAACGGGACCTCTTGCGCCTTCCTCGATCGGCAGCCCAATGTTGTGGCTTAGGTCAGTCTTGATGTAACCGGGATGCACGGCATTGATGGCTATCCGAGGGTATTTCTTCGCCATAACTCTTGTGTAAGCATTGAGAGCTACCTTCGAGACGATGTAAGCGGATAAAAGGATCGGCCAGCCTCCGGTTTCCACCGCACCCTCCTTCATATCCTTCAGAAACTGTGCGACCAAACTGTCCACTTTCTCTTCCGTGAGGCTATCGATGTCATTGAGCTCCTCTTTGATATTCTCGTCGGGGATGTACTGATTTCAAGCAGGAGAAGATGAACAGATCTTGTCATGATAGAATACGCAAGTAACAAATCTCGTCGTGAGCTTCGATAATCTCCTTATGTTCAGGCTTTCGTCATTGCATTGAACGACAACATGATATAATCGAGTGCACACCTTAAGCTGGCCAACGGAAGAGGAGACGTTGACTACTTTTGGCAAGTTCGATTGTTGAAGAAGAGGTAGAAGAGCAGCAGTTACTTGTTTGATTCCATAGTAGTTAGTCCTCAGACATTTTTCTGCTGATTCATACGTTTCCTTAAAGAACTCCTTCATCGATTTGGCCTTTGGACCTCTAAACTGCAATAAAGTTACATGAAAAAGACCAACGATGTTGACTAATTTAAGCTTTCCTAATTTCGATAAATGAAAGGGAAGAAAGGAAGAATAAAGGATGCTCCAAACATTTCGCGAGGAGGAATATTTTCATGTCAAGAAAAGAACAAAATAACGTTCAAACTAACATTTTCGAACTTGCATGTCGATATACGCTTTGCTGGTATACTTTACCAAATATATATATAAAATATATATATATATATATATATATATATATATATATATATATATATGTTCTATGAATCACGTCATTAAAATTTATATGAAAAATGTATCCCGTAGTTGTAGTTTGAGAAGACTCACCATATCTTCCGTGAAAACTATGTCCTCTTTCATGAATGTAGCTCCGGTTATGCCCGCGTTATTCACCTGCAAGGCGAAATTGTGCTTTTATGACTTTTCATCAATCTAGTTGAAACATAATACAACAAGTGATCTATGCATAGATGTTACCAAAATATCGAGTTTTCCGAACCGAGCCTTGACGAAATCTGCCAGCGAACTGGCGCTGGCCTCGTCCACCACATCAAGCGGATGAAAGGCCACATTGGAGATCCCAATGCTTGCGAGCCTCTCAATGGCCTCATTCCCTCTGTTAACGTCTCTCGCGGTCAATACAATGAAGACTCCATTTGAAGCTAGCTGCTTGCATATCTCTAATCCAATCCCTTTATTGGCACCCGTCACAACCGCAACCCTATGGAAATTAACGGAAGAACGAGAACAGAACAAAAGGGATTAGCACTTGTTTAGAGATATATCATGTCGAACCGATTTCGACAATCCATCAAGAAGTAGTGGAAGGGAGGAATACCTGTCCATTTGATGAAGAGATTGAAATGTTTAACCTCTATCGTTTTTCCTTTCCCAAAAGGGTTTTGGAGGGTGGTGGTTCTTCAGCTGGGGCTTATCGAGTGCATGTATACAGGGAAAAGAAGGAGGAAAAAAAATTCATTTCGGTCTGACTAGCCAAATGAAAAGAAAATGGAAGCAGAGAAAGCATCAGCCAGTGCGTCGATATTTGGTCATTGATCGCGCAATTTCTAACGTATGCGTGATGTATACTAGTCATTCTTATCTGAAGTGGTGATGGCTTCCTTTGAAGGGGTATGTGAGCAAAAAGACATTAGTCAAACCACGAGAAAGGGGTTCGAGAGATACAAGGACCGATTTTGTGGAATAGGGGTATTGATCATTCAAAATTCACCCGATTGATAATTTTCAGAAAAAGGCGTACAATCGCTGTCTCACTAACTAATCATGAAAAACTAATGAAATTGAAAGAACATCAACATGGGGCGAAAAATACGTGGAAGGACGTCCTTTGCTCCAATTCATGTATGAATATATGTTTTATATATTTGTGATCTATCATTATCAATTAGTCAGATTTTTTTTTTTTTTGGTCGAAAGTACGTTGGATTGCATTTACTTAGGAAAGTTCGGAGTGATTACATCAAGAACATCAACACTTAGTAAATCAAACAAGGCAGTCGGAGGATAAATTACCCAATTACTCGGAAGAATATTCGCGCGTTGGGCTTTTGCAATCTAGTCCGCAGGCTTGTTGGCCTCTCTACTGCAATGGGCCAAGGAAAGGCCCTGAAAGTCCTTTAATTTCTCCTTAATTCGGTCCAAAGTTGGCAGTAGCTTCCAACTGAAGTCTTCTTCGTAAAGTACCCCCCGCACGAGCGTCGAGCAATCTGAGTGGACTTCCAGATTTTCCTTTGTGCGTTCAGATAGAAAAGCTAGGGTTTCCAGTAGAGAGATGGCTTCTGCTTGTTCTGCCGAATTGGCCTCCACCTGCTTTGAGAATCCATCAATTAGGCGTCCCCTCGAGTCTCTGCAAATACACGCGATGGCTGCTTTGTGTTATGTTTGTCCTTTGTTTTCTTTTGGACTCGCTGCCGCTTCTTCCAAACTCGATGCCCCAGTTTCATGTTGGATAAAAGAGGCGTCGATATTGATTCGGAGTGAGCCAGCAGGCGGGGGTTGCCACCGAATCGTGTAAGCTTCTCGCTGATTCTTCTTTTCTGCCCTTTTGTTCCAGGTTTCGAAATTGGCTTGTAATGCAGCTGCTCTGTGTAGGGTCTATTTCGGATGAAGGGGTTTGTTTTCAAAGATGTACTGATTTCGATCTTGCCAGATGCACCACAAGGTAGTAGCAATATGATTAAATTTTGTTGCGCTTTGAGGGTCTTCTTTCTAGATATACAGCCATTCATCGAACCTAGTTAACCCAATCCTGTTTATCTATGTTTGCAACAAGTTATCTTTCCATATGTGCGTTGTCCAGGGGCATAGCAGTAAGGTGTGTTCTATTGTCTCCGCTTCATGATGACACACGGGGCAAATTGGATTAGGTACTATTTTCCTTCGGTATAAATTGTCCATTGTTGGTAGTGCATTGTGGCATGCGTTCCATAAAATTTGTCTGACTTTAGGTAGAATTCCAGAGTGCCGGATATGTTTCCATAAATCTGGCTTTGTTTGGTAGGAGGAAGTTGTTGTTCTTTGGTGTGATTTTGCTACTCGATCTCTTGTGGTGAAATAGCCACTCTTTACTGAGTATACCCCTATTTTATCTTGCATCCATACAATTTTATCTTCTGTTGTGGGTAAGCCAATAGGAATAGCAAGGATTTCCTTCACCCTTTGTTTATCAAATAGCATTTGAATCAGTGGTTCATTCCATGCTTCATTCTCCTGCTCCATCAGTCCATCCACCTTCTCAGGTTCATCTCTCGTAGCCGGGCCTCCAATTAGTCCACTGCTCAACCATCTATCTTCCCGTATCGAGATTTTATGACCATTCCCAACAGACCACATAACATTTGGACATATAGAATCCCTTCCCTTTATAATACTTCACCATCCCCATGAGAGTCTTGAGCCATTTCCAGCTTTCCAAAATTCACAATTTGGGTAATATAAACCCTTCATTAGTCTGCTCAAAATTGAATTAGGTTGCTGTGCAATATGCCATGCTTGCTTTCCTAGCATAGCCTCATTAAAAGCCAGTAAGTCTTTAAAGCCAAGGCTTCCTTCATCTTTTCTGAGTTTCAAATCCTCCCATTTCTTCCAATGAATCCCAGCAGATTTCTTCCCATTCTTTTACCAAAATTTTGCAATCTTTTTCTCAATTGCTTTGCATATAGACACCGGGATCTTGAAAATAGACATGGCATATTAAGGGATAGCCTACGCCACTAATTTAATTAATATCTCTTTCCCTGCTCTGGACAGTAAATATTCCTTCCAACTTTCTAACTTCTTATTCACTCGAGCCAAAATCCTAGCGAAAACGTCTTTCTTAGAGCCGCCCCAATCCGAAGGAATACCTAGGTACTTCCCTGTTTTGTCTATTTCGGGGGTCCTCAACGCTGCTGCCATATTATTCCTTAGACTCATCGGGCAACACTTGCTGAAGAAGATGCTTGATTTATTTAGATTAATGGCCTGTCCTGAGGCATAGTAGTATTGGTATAGTATTTCCGCCAAATTTTGACATTCCAATGTAGTACCATGAAGGAAGAAAATGGAATCGCCCGCAAATAGCAAATGTGATAGAATAGGGCAGCCACTATTAAGTTTATTCCCCGAATTGTACCATCCTCAACTGTTTTTTTCATCAAATGTGAGAGGACATTAGCTACTAGGATGAAGATGTAGGGGGATAGAAGATCACCTTGGCGAATCCCTCGTGTAGGCTTGAACAAAGGCTGAGGCTCTCCATTAAAATTAATGCTGAATGAGACCGTTGACACGCATTGCATCACCCATTGCACCCACTTCTCACAAAAACCCGTTTTAAGCAAACATTCTCGAAGGAAATCACATTCAATGCGGTCATAGGCCTTTTGCATATCTAGCTTTAACACCGCTTGAAATTTTCGTTTTCTCTCCCGAGTTCGCAGCTTATGTAGGACTTCTTGCACAATTAGGATATTGTCTTGAATCTATCTTTCCCCCACAAAAGCACTCTGTTGTTCTGTAATGATACTTGGTAGCATGGGTTTCAGTCTGTTTGTCATCACCTTAGAAATTATTTTATACACGAAGTTGCAAAGGCTAATTGGCCGGAATTGTTCAAGCTTTTCGGGGTTGGGGATTTTGGGGATAAGGGTGATCTGGGTTTTGTTTATGTCAGGGTTCAGGTAACCTGTCTCAAAGAAGTTCTGCACTTCACTGAATATATCATTTCTTATATATGTCCAATGACTGCGGTAAAATAATCCATTCAGCCCATCTGGACCAAGAGCCTTAGATGCCCCTAGATGTTGCATGGCTGCTGTGATTTCCTCCATTGTGAATAGTTCTACTAACCTTTGATTCATGTTCTCATCAACTGAAGTTGAAATTTGTTATATGATAGGTTGTAGGTTGCGCTGCCCCACTGATTTATATAAGTTACTGAAGTAGGATGCTGTTATTTCCTTCAAGGGTTGATCCTCTTTCACCCATTCATCGTCAGCATTTTTGAGCAAGGTAATTATGTTTCTAGATCTCCTTTGAATCGTGTTCGCATGAAAAAATTTTGTGTTTCTGTCTCCCCATTTTAGCCATGTAATTCTAGAACGATACACCAGTACATCTCCTCCTATCGCCATAGTTTTTCAATTTCCTGGTTTATCTATTTTGCTGTCTCGCTTTCTTGAACCGAATAAGGATCATTTGTCAACCTTTGTAGCTCATTCCTCAGCTTATTAATTCTAACGTTTGCATTACAGAGGCTTTTCTTGTTCCAACTTTTCAATTTTTGTGCCACTTTCTGCAGCTTCTCCACCATATTCAAATTTTGGGATTCCAATTCAGTCCATGTAGTTTTAACGAGCTGTCCACACTCCTCATTGTCTGACCAGAATGCTTCATATTTGAAAGCCCTATTTTTCCTCTTCATTTGCAAGTTAAATGAGAGTAGGAGCGGACTGTGATCCAACCCAATGGCTGGTAAAGCTTTACAATCAGCATCAGGGTGTGCTATCCTCCATTCTATATCACAAAGCGCTCTATCCAATTGTTTCTTGACTAATTGCTCCCTTATTCTTTAATTTTTCCAGGTGAAGGCACAACCCTTGCTCTCCAAGTCCATTAAGGAGCATTGGAGAAGAAAGTCCCTAAATGCAGTAAGCCTGTAAGTTTCGGCCCTCTTTTTGCCCACTTTCTCCCAATGGTACAGTATTTCATTGAAATCCCCCAAGCATAGCCAAGGTAGATGGTGTCTAATACTAGTTCTGTATAGAGCCTCCCATAATAGCACTCTTTCTTGAAATTCATTAGGAGCATGTACAAAAGTGATATGCATCCGCTGCTGTGTTTCCTTGAGTAAACACTGGACATTAATATGATTTTTTGTCCAAGAATTTATATGTAACTCTACCTTATCATCCCAAAAAAGGGTTAAACCCCCTGCACTTCCTTCTGGATTCACCATGAAATTGTTTTGGTATCTCAGCCTTCTTTGTATGCGTTGCACTTTTTGTTCTTGATTTTTAGTCTCCATTAAAAAGATAACACTAGGCCTTTCCTAAGTCACTAGGACCCTCAAAGCTTGAATTGTCAAGGGTGTGCCCAACCCCTGACAATTCCAGCTTAGTAGTTTCATGGATAAACCGGTGGCTTATTAGGGCTAGCCACCAAAGTCCACTGATTTGCCTCCTCCGCCACATGAATGGGAGTTTCAACCAACTGTGTACTGTCAAAATTCAGAGTTTTTGAAGATTGAGCACCATACGGGCAAAAATGCTTGCCTTTTTTCCCCTGATAGTGTCTCTTCCATATCCATCGCCGCCTCCTTAAGTTGTTCCTCATATAGGACCATGGCAGATTCAGCGTCAATACAGCTACTTCCCCACTTCTGTGGTCCTCTTTCCTCCCTGAGAAACAGTTCTATATGCTGATGTGGTTGTTTGTTTTCCTGTTCTGCACCTTGGTCTGAATTCTAATCTTGCTGTTGTAGTTCTGAGTCAGGACCTGCATGGATGGGTGTCTCGGGCACGTTCTCTACTTCATCCGGAATTATCTCTTGTTTGCCATAGAATATCTTCCCATACGGATTGAATTCGTGAGCTTCCATTCTTAGCCAATGTCCAAACCTTCCCGGTAAGTTCTCTGCCAACCCCAATTTCTCATAGGGTATTTCGCAGTGGCATAATGCCCAATCTTTCCATAGGAATAGCAGTAGTGCGGAAGTCGTTCGTATTTACATTCTATCCACAGTCTCTTTCTTGAGTAGAACTCTTGTCTTCAAAGGCATCGCCAGGTTTAGTTTTACTCTTGCCTTACCGAACTTGTAGTTACTGTTGCCTTTTGTTTCTAGTTTTACCTCAATCACTTCTCCTAGTTTTACTGCGAAATTTCTAATGACAACATAAGTCACTCTTGCTTATGGAAGTCCATAGAAATGCACCCAAAAATCACAGTATGTGAAATCATAACATAATTCAGGAGTATCGAGATCACATGGCTGTAATACTAGTAAATTGCTAGAGAAAGACCATGGCCCCATATCTAACACTCTTTGTTTCTCAGCTTCAGACTAAAAGTTGAAGGAGTAGTAGCCCGGTTCGAGTACCGTATAGGTAACATTGTCTACCCTCCAAACTCTCTTCATTGTATTAAGAAAAGCGGTAAAGTTCACATTCAGTTTAGTATAAAATTCCCAAACAAAGTTTTCCGGCATTCAAATAGTTTTTCTTTAGGGATATCACCTGTAATCTCGACAACATCCTCTTCCGACCACAGATTTCCAAGACTTTTACAGAGAGCTGGGACCCGCCTCTCTTCTTCATGTTGATCTGCCATTTTTTGTCTCCAAATTTGAGGGGCTTCTCACCTACTGTCTTGACACTTTTGGAATCAGCAAGGAGATCGATTGAAGGGAGCTCAGAATGTAGATACAACATAAGGTGACTCCAAATGGGGTTTGATCGAAATATGATGTATGGGAGAATTCAGGTGAGAGATGAAGGGTTAGGGTTAGGGATTGGGGATGGATGGGTATTAGGGTTTTGATATTGGGGGAGATTGTTTCGGAATGATTTTGATATTGGGGGGATTGATTTGGGAAAACAGTGGGTGATTATGTATGATGGTCCATGGGTTTCATTGTATTCGGATCGAAAGATTACCTTGAATGAAGATGAAGCAGGAAACTACCCATTCGGTAGAGGGGTACTCGCCATTTGGGAGCGCGAGAGAGAACTAAAATAGATATCAATTAGTCATATAGTAGATTGAAAATTGAAGTCGACTGGAATTGTGAATTTCGCCACACCATTAGCAGAACAAACCATCTAATAATTTACAAAGCAAGGGGCCAAAAAAGGATTTTCGTCTGATCATTTATGGCTCAAGACCGCCAGATTAGTCGGTTGGCTTTGTACCTCTATAATGCCAGTTAAGAACGAGATTATGTCGTTCCATTTCCATGCCTAATTGAAACTAAATAAACGAACCAGAAAAAGGGGAAAAAGGGGCTCCGGTCTTAATCAAAGCGTTGATGTAGAAGTATGATTAAATAACATGCTAGACAAAACGTCTTTTGGTAGTAGAGACTATAACGGGGCGTCAAGAACTTTCTTTGATAGTCGAAAGCCCTTTACCGCAGTGTTTGGATTGATCGTGTTAAGGGCGGTTCCAGGACATTTTTCAGCCAGGAACCTTTATTAAGCATTTAGACCTACCTTTGGGAGAATGTAGGCTAATGGAGTTATTGGCCGGCCGGCCTATGGTTTTCCATCGCATCCTCCTTCACGTCCTTTAAAAATCCCTCCACCAAATTTCAATTTTGTTTTCCGTTCGGTCATTATTGTCGCTGAGCTCCTTCGTGATACTCTCACTGGGAATATATTGATTGCAGAAGGAAGGAAGGAAAAAAAAAAAACTCATTGGCATATCCTAGATTCTACACCTTTAAAATTAAAAGAGAACTAGTGTGGAGCAAAATATTCATTTTGTCAATAAAAAGGATCAAGTGTTACAACATTGTGCTATCACTCATATTGAAGATCCAATGACAAAAACCAGGCTGAGAGAAAGTCCACTTAAGAGTAGATAAAGCGTAGATATCGTTATTGAGGAAAGTTTAATTTTCCAGAGAAAATTTATTTTTAAGGAGGAATAACAAATGGGCCAATAAAGAAAAAGGCTTCTGTCAGATTCTCCAAACCCTATTTAAAGCCCATGAAGCTACCTCTCAGCCCACTTTCCTCAGCCCATTCTCCTATTTCCTTCTGCAAACTGGTTCAAAGGAAATATAAAGAGCAGGAGAGAGAGAGAGAGAGAGAGAGAGAGAGAGAGAGAGAAGTCGGCAACCAACAAGGAAAAAAAAGAGAGAAATAGAAGAGAGTGGAAATTCAAGAGAGACGAAGAAGGGGGTTTCGGTTCATGCACGCTTCCGAGATCTTGACAGGCCGGATTATTTGCCTTTCAAAGCGTTTGGTAAGATTTCAAAGCTTTGATTCATCCAATTAAAAAGATTTCCTTGGTTAAGCTGAGCTATAGTTTCGGACAGCATGGATTTTAGGGTGCTGGGTCAACATTCAAGAGGTTATTGAACTGTGAAATCATGTGAGAAAAAAACTTCAGTGTGTCGTGAAACCGTAGAATTTCACGGATGGCAATATGGACTTCCCGTTTGAGAGATATTGAATTTTCAAGTTCTCGGAAATTGCTGGACATTAACCTTGACCGGCAGTGTTTGGGTGAGAGGAGATACAGGTCTTCTGATACCTTGAAAGAGCATTATTTTACTTGTGAACTCATTTGAAACGGAACTTGTGGAAAGCAAGTATGATCTAAGAAGCACGGACACGCGACATGGACACGTGACACGACACGACACGTCGACACGTCATTTCTCAAAAATAGAGAATTCCAACACGTTGTGACACGTTGTATATTAAATGAATATTTTTATTTTTAATTAATTTAATTCAAATTCATAAATAATTAATTAATTAAAAAAGAGCCTACAATGAATTTACACTAATAATATTAATAAGTCAATTCATTGAAAATTCGAAAAACATATTCATAATTAATGTGTATCCATGTTTGGAAACGTGTTTTTAACTTTAACAAAAGTTATTGATGAAATTAATGATTAATAAAAAATTATAATCAATTTATTTAAATAAATTCTACAAATGACCAAAATTTATCATTATTCAAAATTCAATACTTTTATTTTTCAAAATTATTTTTTAATGTCATTTATTTATTTTTCCATTTAAAAAAAAAAAAAAAAAAAGTCCCCACACCCCCACTCCCTCGTCCCTACTTTCCCTCGTCCATTTCGGCATTTCCCCCACCCCCAAATTTATTACACTTTTATTTCCCTCCCCCACCACTAACAATGACAGGTAAGCTGTCACTTCTCTTTCCCCCAAAATTAAAACTCCTCAGATCTCCTTATTTTATTTTTTTTTTGAGTTTTCTTATCAGAAACCCTAGCCAGCCCACCTTTTCCTCCTCCTCCTCGCCGCTCGCTGCACGACTCCTTTCCCTCTCCTCTTCCTCTCGATCCTTCTCCTCCTCCTCCTCGCCACACAATCCCCTTCCTCTCCACATGACCCCCTTCCTCTCCCCTTTCGTCTCTCGCCGTCTCTCGCCGTTGCTCGCAACCTCATCGCAGGCTCGCCGTCGTTCACAGCTCATCTTTGCTCCCTCACCCTCGCCTCTCGCCATCACTCGCAGCCTTGTCGCGGGCTCGCCATCGCTCGCAGCCTCGTCGCTCACAGCTCGTCTCTGCTCCCTCGCCCTTGCCTCCACCCTGCATCTTCCGGACATGCATGTCAAAACGTGTTTGACCACGTGTCAGAAAATCCGACACGCGTTGATCACATGTCCGATCATGTTCAAACGTGTCAACGTGTCCGTGCTTCATTGAAATTCATCGCGCGAGATAAGCTTGCTGCCCTGTTTGGTGGGCAAGTTTATTACTTGTGGCCCTCCTTAGAAAATAAAAAGTCAGCTTATTAAAAAGGGCTGAGCATTTCTCAAACTGATTTTTGCATTTTGAAAGACGAACGGCATAATTCACCAGCTTTATTTACATAACCCTTTTAAAAGGGGCATTTTCTCAAGGATCCTGTCAATATTTTATCTTGAAACAAACTAACCTTCGAATATTTTATGGGAGTTTACCGATGATCGTAGTTAATTGAACCCGCAGAAATCAGACCAAACAAAATTTCAATTGATCTAAAATAAGCCCAAATGATTGCGAAGCAGGCTGATGAAGTTGGGACCATTTACTTATGTGGCAATGTCGTGGGATCATGATTTTACACTATTTAAGATACTAAGTCCTTTTACTTCATGGTAAATTAAAATCTTAAGCAGTGGTTTTTCACCAGAATTGCAGAATTGCGCTGAACTTTTCCACCCTTTTTTCCCTTAAGGACATGCCTGCTATTGTAAGCATTCAATCCAAACTAGACAATCCATCATGAAGTTCCCTGCTTTACTCACTTTATACGGTGAGTAAAAGTGTGCTCTCACGCATAAAAGCACTGGCATTTCTCTAGGTGATCCCCAGTGTACTGTATCTATAGGACTGAAAGCTAACCCAATAATCATTGGTTTTCAGTAAATGCACAATCTTCATATCAATCCCTACAACCCTTAAGTTGGACCTCAGCCACAGCGCAAGTCGAATGTACATTATAAGTTGCCCGACAAGCCAAGGACATGCACCGCCGTTAGTCAAATTGCGATAGCTCCCCATAACAAGTTCCATGTCCATAAATAGTGACCACATTGCCGGCTTTATGTTGTAATAGTTACAACCTGAGCGAGTTGTTTTGTAAATTAGATCTCCCAAGATGGTATCAACCTGTCGTGCTGGCATATTTCACAACGTTTGAGACTTGATCTGGCTTGTGATTCATCTACTTGATTCATCACTCAATATATCAACAAAGTGTGATTTGATAACGCACCACCAATAGAGACAGCGCGGTATAGAATGTCTCAATCCCGAAATTTGATGGTTCAATCTTCATCGGTATCAATTTGTTGATCCTCATTATTCACTTTGGTGGCCTACAATAGTTCTCTCATCAACATGTAAAGAGTGAGCACGCTTGCAAGTTCCAGCTTCAATGTGGCGGGCATCCCTCAAACATAAAGTGCAATCCAAACAAAACTTAAACTTTTTAGGACATCCAGCGCGACCATTTTAACAAATTCTTCTACCAATTGTTTCAACTGAGTGATATCTCAGACCACGAAGGATCTGTTTGGTAACATTTCAATTTTTCAATTTTTATATTCTTTTGCTCCTCGAGCCTTGGCATTGGCCGATGACCGGCCAAAGACGATGACTGGCGAGAGGAGGAAGAAGAAGGGAAGGAAAAAAAACAGAAAAAAAATAAAAATAATTAGAAAAATCTCTGAAAATTATTAAAAAGCTAAAAAAAATCAATGCCACAAAAAAATTTAAGGGCCATACCAAACGTTTTTATATTCTTCTTTTATTCCAAGAATAAAAATTTTAGGATTGTATCAAACGCATTCTTCTACTCAAAAATTTGTCCAAGAAATAGAGATGAAAAAAGTTATCTCTAAACAAAAATTGTTTCCGAAATTAGAGATGTTACTAAGCACACCCTAATTCATCCTCGTAGCCCAAATAAAAAGACCAATCTTTAGATAGTTCGATGTCGACTCAAATCATTGATGTACAAACACATCTTTTATCAGTAGCGCACTCCGGTAATCATTGGTCAACTTTCGTGCACCCTGCTAATTCAAACTCCTTCGGTCCGGTCAATGAAGTGAATTGAAACGAAAGACTTTGTTGCAGCCGACCTCTCCAATAATGTCACAAAATCAGGGTTTAGTCCAAAAGTCCTCTTGTTTAACAGTGGACTTCGAAGTACCATCCGAGATATAAGCCAAAAGGGTAGTTGTGGCAGCTTCCTTCACCACATCTTCCAAGGCTTGCAACATTTATATAGTTGCGGTCAATTAATGCCGGGACCATTGCCTCTCACGCAGGCAATCCAAGAATTCCAATAGAATGAGAATATAATCATAAACTAATGCTTTATAATATTGACTAATGACCCCTACGCCTAAAATTCCACCACTGATATGTTATTTTATCTATATTTCTACACCTAAACCTCCCTGCATAAGAATAAGAATGTTCATATCGAGTTTAATATGCCCCCGTTGCAATCAACTGTCATTCTATGCCCTCTAAAGGGGTTAAAATGTAGCTATCGCTTAATACTTTATATGCGCAAATTGCCATACGGTCGGTCCCAGTAAAGATAAAAAAAGAGTACCTTCCGTCACATGCATACATGACGACCTCGACAGAGCAATTCTCTGTCGATTTAGCTACAGTATTAGCACATCTGAAGCTTGATCATACGCAGAGACTAGTGACGGACTAGTGACGGACTAGAGTGGACTAGAGTAGGCATCTTTCGGCGACGGACATGCTACAAGTCCCCGGTACATCGGCGTTGCGAAACTAGCAAGTGAATTAGCCTGTCTAAGCGAGTGACTACTCATCTGTAAACAAGCAGATGGCTCCAAGGTAAAGTAGACCGATTAGGAGTCCATTTTATTGGTTTCGGTTCACATTTCCGAGAGAGAGAGAGAGAGAGAGAGTCGAGTTTTACTTTCGATTACATGGAGATGACTAAGAACGAAGACTAATGAAAGCTCCAAGTTGAATAACGGTGGCGTGCTGAAGGCTCCCTAGACTTGATGTCCATGACATCGACGCATGGGAGCTTAGTCCACACGTTCATTCTCAGAATACCACGCAATTAATATAGAGTATACATGAATTGCCGAGTACATGTGCACGTATATAAGACCCAAAAACCGTATAAATGATGTGCTTGAGACTAGGTAATTATACATGCGTGAGATTAACAAATGACCAGTCAGGTTCCTCGAAAAAATTATTCATACGCACATAGAAACCTATCTTTTTGTCTAAGGATTGTCATCTATCATTTTTTAATTCCCGCTTGATCTAATTCTTACGGTCTAAGGGATTGTTTATGTGAAAGAATCGGAAGACCGTCTATTTCCACTTTTGACTTGGGTTTATTGAAATAAAGAATTTCTTTTCCTTTGAAATTTTGTAAAGCTAATTTTCTATCAAGTTTTTTGGATACAAATGACTTAGAGACACTCCCGATTCAATAACTCCAACCCTTTTCACAACCACTAATTCGATTTTCTGTCGGGCTATTCAATCTACTTCCTTGCACGGCACAACCTGATCAAAGAATAGTGCGACACGCGTCTGCAAGGAACTTAATTGGTCCTCTAATCAACATCGTAACAGCATATCAATTTTCAATCAAATCCGAAACTGGCTCCATTTGGATCCAACAATAAAAAGTCCACGACCCAGTAACCCTAATTGGAACTCAGGTGATTGTACAAGGACCAAATTAGCCTCAAGATCAACACTCATGTTCAACAAAGTAATGATCTAGTTAATCTCTACTCTAGACACTCCTTCAACACCTTTGAATCGCCATAAGCAAGAGAGAGTGCATAAAAAAATTTGGAGCTCAAGGCTAATTTTGAATGTTAAGATTGGCCAATCAAGGAATCTTTCACAAAAACTCAGATTAAAACCAAAGAATGAGGTTATTTATGTCATTTTAGAAAGGGATAATTTCAAATTATTAGTT
Organism: Eucalyptus sp. ANBG9806169; assembly: GCA_014182395.1. Lineage (NCBI taxonomy): Eukaryota > Viridiplantae > Streptophyta > Magnoliopsida > Myrtales > Myrtaceae > Eucalyptus > Eucalyptus sp. ANBG9806169. Next base: position 26,118,509 of record CM024576.1, read on the forward strand.
TTGGCTTCTTCTGCACCACAGGTCGCTGCACCTTATATTTAAGAGCTCAGAAACTGCCTGCGTTAGGGAAACAGACTCAGATAGACCACCTTCTCAGCAAAACCATTCCATTCTCTCTATTCTCACCAATATTCTTTGTATTCATGAAAACACCAGGCTCTAGGTTGGCGTTTCTGTTGTTAACGACCATGTTAATCATCGCTCAGCTCTCCAGTTGCCGCACTATCCAGAGAACAGGTGATGAATCACATAGATCCCTGACAGCTAAGTTCTTTCCGAAGTATGCAAAGCAAGTCTCAACAAAAGCCTTCAAAGACAACAGCAGCAAAGATGAGATCGACCCAGTTTATGGAGTTTCCATGAGAGAAGTTCCCGGTGGACCAAATCCGCTTCACAATTAATCTCTCTCTAAGACATGTTGGTCATATAAAGTTTTGCAGATAATAGCTATCTTTTCTCTTCATTTGTAAACTTCTTCAGGGTGTGATGTATATTGTTTGATAGATACACTTTCAAAAAGGAATGTAAGTGTGTGTATTTCACTAGAAACTTGCAACTGTATCGAACAGAGATTGCAAAGCAATATATGCAGTTTAAACCGATTATAACTTAGCCGCCTGAGCCCTTACTTCGGAAGGGCAGCATATGATCCAGCAAAAACAGTGGCTGACATTCATGTTGTGCTAATACCTACAAAAATAAATTGTCTTCCGAAAACATATAGGCATCGAAAAATGATGAAGGTCAAGCATTGGAGTTTGTGACAGTTAAAAAAGAAAAAAATAAAGAAAGAGAAGAGGCGGACTAAAATTAGAATACATGACTAACCAACTTGAGTCATAGACATACATGCGTTAGCCATTAAAGTATACTACCAGCTAATAAAGTTAAAACTAAGCACTTTAAAAAAATAGCAAATAATTTACTGCACTATCTCATATTGCTAGTAGTAGCCAGAAGGTGGGGTGCCGCCTTCTTATCTAGTTCCAAATTTCATCTAAGACCAGAAGACACTATATTTTAGTAAAGAGCTCATTGTGCTCATTTTAGCGGTGAAAGAAAAAATTTGGATGCATCTAAGGGTGTTAAATTCCATGGTCAACAGGATAGTCGGAATAGGAAGATTGAACAGATGCAACTTCCATCTGACAATTTTTTCCTCATCAGCACGTGGAGAAGAATTAATAGAATAAGAAGAGAGGCATCGCATCAGGCAGCCAAGGACTGCGAATGTCCATGAGTCTCTAGTGCAGCACATCCGTGCAAAAGGATGAGAAAGATATTCATTGGCTCTTCAAATCAAATTCGGGTCCAATGAGTGATGAGGATTTGGAGACAAATGCATAAAAGACAAAAAAGGAAAAAAATACATCCGTGTACGCAACACCATTTTCTCCATCAAGATCTTTTAGAATGAGATAGGTTGACTTTTCAATTACCAAGAACTCATATGACAAATTAGCTAAGAGAAGGAGACAAAAAACCCCACGGTGAGAGCAGTTCTTCATAAAAAAGAACATCAAATCCACTCATTGCAGGTTGAGGCAACAGAAAAGGACGAACATATAAGAAATATAATGGTGAGAAACATTGAGAAAAGTACCGGTATCAAGTATCAAAGTTATTCAAGATTGTCATGCAGAGGTACATGCACATGGAGACACGTAGATATGCCTAACTAATAGCAAGTGAATTTGCACAAATACGCCACAGAGAAGCCAGTGAAGGGAAGAAAATACTGGGCTGAAAGGAAAAAAAGGTAGAGGCAGTGCACTCACCTGGATGCTTTCTTTTAGAGAAGTGGAATAGCTCCAACCCAAAAGTAATTTGGAAGCTGGCACGGGAGCATTTTGCCTTCAAAGTTCACCGTTTAAACGATAAGGAATGAATCTGCAAATTTTTTTTAAATGACTCCAAGCTACATAAGTTCCGTGCCCACAGGATCAATTGAAAAATGAATGGAAAGCGTTTTCCGAGTGATTGGCTGGAATTTGGAGCTCCAGATCTGTATGAAAATATAAAGTCAAGATCTTGCAATCCTTGCCACTTGAAAATAGCAAAGTCTCAAAATCAAAAATTTTACTTTTCAGCAAATGAGGATTGGGAAAACAGGTGCAGAAAGACGAGAATGAGAAGGACGGCTGCTGGTCAAGATGGGAATAATTGAACATCATTTGCTTCTCGTGAGGGAAAAGGGTCAGGCAGTACTTGCGTGTAACTCTAAACTCATGGGGAAAACTGATGACCAAATGTCTAGAGATACCATTGAGACATGTCAGAAAACCATTATTCTAAGTCGAGTTCCTCACATGTTTGTACTCTGTGCTCCCAACAAATATTTTGAAGGCTTCAACTGCAAAAGAATAAAGTGAAAACACAATTAGCACAATTCTGAAAGGCAGTTTCATGCCATCTGACAAGAAAGAAAGCCAAATGAGAGCTCACTTGAACGGAATCTTATTACAATGCCATGTGTGTACTTCATATTACTGGTGGAATTGAAATTCAACCCTGAAAGTTAAAATCAATGAAAACAATGGTTACCGAGACCAGGGTGCAATAATTTTCTGCTAAAAGGGAAAAGAGTACTGAGAGCATGAATGACGTATTTCAGTTGACAGCTATTTAGGCTCCATTTTAGAGACTGAAAAGACCAATAAAACCGTATGAAGCTATATTATGCACAAGGTTCAGTTCAAAGACCGCACCTTGAGAAACTTGGACTATCAAGGATGGTGACTCCATGGCTATTCTATGCAGAGAACACATTGCATCTTCTGCAAGTTCACCAAGCGCATCATCCTTCAACTCAACCAACAAAACAAATTCCTCGCCATAATTGAACTCCTGTTTCAAAAAGTTATTTGGACTCCTTCACGAATTAAAAATTTGGATAGTAAAGACAACAATATTTGTCTACCCAAAAGAGAATTAAAGAGAATTGCCAAAACGTTAAATGATCAAACTCTGTGCTAGGGATCTTTCTACCTCTCCTTTCCTAAATATAGAAAGGATATCGTCTTCTACTTCAGACTCGTAATCAACATTAAGTAGTTCCTGTAGATAAAAAAGAAAAAAGATAAGTTGAATAGTGCAAAATTTACTATCACCAGATATAATGACCGAAAGCAGTATAGGCACCAAGTATTGGTGGTCAGTCATATGCAGGGTCATACATGGCAGTAAGGCATCACATGCTTCTGAAGAACTCCCAAATAGAAAGGGTTCTCGTAGAACTTTAATAGGTCCCCCTTCCTCTGGAAACGCATAAAAACAGCATGCGTGTATCTTTCCGGATTATCATCATCGATACGTCCTACAGGAGTTACCATGATGCATATGTCAGCATAGGAAGTATGTGAAATGTCAATAGGCAACCACGCATGAAACAGTCTACGCAACTTAGAGCAAAAACTTTTTAAGACTACCAGTAGTCACAAAATGACTTAAGTAGCTAACCAGAAGCTTCAAGCAAACATTAGGTGAATGCAGCACAGTGCCCAGGGCACTTCTGCATCAGCAAGATCGTGGAAGAGGAACCGACCTAATGATATTGCAACAATGCCACCCATTCGATATTGGGATGTATACAGATAATCCAGCATATCCTTCTCTTCCTCATCAGTTAGGTTATCCTTAGCTTTTAGCAAACATATGTGCTCCACAACATCTCTGGGAAGAATGAAACATGACCAGTAAATAAAATGCCACAACCAATTCATACATTTATAGTGATATTACTGAAAGTGTAGGTAAGAGTCTCAACTAAATCATTGAAGGTACACACAAGTAATTATGCCCTTCGTTTCAAAAAGTGGGGTGTCTAACCACAACGGTGGGTGTCTAATTGTCAATAGATCCTTCATATGGTATACTGATTGAAACGTATCACTTACCAGTAATCAATATAGAATTTTCAAACACTTTTCTGATATTTAAGTGATGTGCAAAATATTTGATGATGTTGATATGGTCAAGTAAAAAACAAGAAGCAGAGCTTACAATCATATACCACCCAATGTTTTTCAGTTGAACACGTCATTTAACCAGTTAAGACGTGAGATTACATCTTCAAAAACTTTTCAACAAAGTGACTACTCCAAGTGAGAAGGGGAAAAACCAGTATTGACCTGCGATCTAGTTGAAATTTTAAATGGTGAGTAAGGAGCACCAACCCTAAATAGGTAACTATTGGCCAAACTATATCACAGAGAAGAAGAGGGCTACCGACTATACGGTACTGCTAATTTTTTTATAGCCCAAGAACAAGACCTGATGGAAGAGAAACCACATGGACCTCCCGCTTACTTTCAAGCAAATTTCTTTCTTCTCTTAAGAGACATGTTCCGGCATATGGACGAAAGCAGTTTCTATCGAATATTGTTAACCATTTTACAGACAAAGGTACTACAGAAGGGGAAGGTACAGCCATTTCCGCATCAAACACGCCTAACTCACTCTACCAAACTCGTTGCTCCAAAACAGAGCAGCGTGATAATGTTTAGAAGAAGTGGCGGGACACGGGCTGCCCGTTGCCCTTCCGCTGCTTACACCTCTGTGCAAACTTCAGCAATTATGCATTATAGTTCATATATTGCAAATGAACCATTTCCATATCTCCACCCCATTCTCTGTCCATGCCCTCCATCCACTTAATTTTCACGTTGCAACTAGATAACCTAGAAAAAGCAACTAGGAGCTAAACATGAACATGAGTTGCAAAAGAATATGAAGAGTAACTGCACATCGCCAACAGACAACTAACGGTAATGTACCTCTTCCTCTGCCCGTCCGCATTAGACTGACTCTCCCCGCATGCCGAAATCCTCGCCCGAGCGTCCTTTCTCCGCACAAAATAGGCGCCCGCTACTCCAATCGCTCCCCTAACTAGAATTACGCAACACAACACACGAAGTCAGAGTCAATCAAAAGAACCCGGACGTTGTCCGGAACCGCGCGAAAGCACCGACGCAGTCCCTCAACTCAGTTTTCTGAATAAACCCCCGAAAACAGCCCCGTCCAAGCAGCGACACTCCACGTCAGGAGATCAGGCTCACCGTTGGACGATCCGAATCGCGATAACGCGGGGCCCCGGCGGCGGCGGTTGGGGAGGAACGATAGGCGAGCCAGAACAGAGCTCCAGCCGGGAGCTTGGATGAGCATGGCTGCTATTGGCTCGACGGAGAGAGAAGCGCAAACGAGTGGACGAGGAAATAAACGGCCGATTTTAAAGAGCGGTTGGAGGATTGGCGCCTTGTTTTATAATTATTCACATGTTGACATTGCGTGAAACCGTGCACAAGGATGATTAGGCGATGGTCACGCTCCATTTTCTCGTGATGTCGATTTACACCATTTTCTTCCTATCTTTTCTCCCCGACTTACTTCTCTTTATATTACTATTATAAGGAACCCGCATTAGCGTCCACAAGCGTCTCAACCTTTACTAACATCCAAATTAACCTGAAAGGCTAAATCCGGATTAGTGTTCTCGAGCACGTACCGATGAACATGAACGGGCTCACCACGTGTTGTTTTTCTTACCGAGAATCGATATTTTCCAGTTCAGATATAAATGGCGGCGAGCATCTAGAAAACCATCCGAAAGCTTAAGTTGGCCAAATTTTTTTCTTTTGACTTCTTCAAATGGCTGTGTTTTCAGGCCTTGGACCAAATACTGAGAGATGGGAATGTCCCTCACGTCACACAATTTGTAAGACGAAGTCGCAGTGGCTCGTGAACCGAACCTTAGTCAAACGAGGACGTCGGATAACTTACTGTACATGCTAGTGACGCAGAGATATAGGACCATCATTACAAGCTACGAGTGCTTTGAGTGTATACCGCCAATCACTTATTCATCAGGAATCCTTAGAAGGAAAGAGCGCTTCGTAGACAGATGTGGCTGATGTTTTGCCATTGGTCTTCTGTTGATCTGATCGGGTTCTAATACTCGGTTCTTTTTGCCTCCTTCAAACTTGGGCGAATCTTACTTTAAGAACTCTGCGACTGTATAATTCGGATTATGGTCGAGATCAATGATCCAAAACAAGCACGCGGTGAGTACAACAATCAAAGATACACGGGGAAAAAGATCGTCGTCCATGCAATCCTCTGGTTTTTTTTTTTTTTTTTTTTGAGGACAGCTTCTGCGTCTCCATCCTTCAGGAACCTCTGAGCTTCTCAAAGAGTTCTGGAAGATGAACGTTGGTGAGCTTCGTCCTCTTGCTGATCTCATGCTTCTTCTTCTTGACCTTGGGCTTCTGCGAAATCCCGTGGATTTGGGCCGCAAGCCTTCTCTGCGTCGTGTTTGTTGATGGTTTCATCCCATTCTTCTGGAGATCCTTCTCGATGTCGATCATGTCCCGGGGTAATTCAATACTCCGAAAGAGTTGCTTCAGATCGTCATCTACTTTTATGGGCACTTTGGGATCGTTTGGGTAGGCAATATCCTCCTGAGAGTCAAAGTTCGATAGGAGCCATACTTGACCAGCAGCTTTCAAGGCCTGTATACATATACACCATGGAAATCAAGACGCACAACAAAGAACTCCATTTGTCATTTCCGGCCCAACACAAAAACGAAAATCATATACTTTTTAAGCCTCATTGTATACTGAACGCTTAACCAGGTGGATGTCCCCACAACGATTAATGTAGAAACTAAAATTAAAAGACAATAGAGACTGAACACATTAATTCAGATTATGATAAGAAGCTCCTCATGATACCAGTATTGCTGACAACCGAAAACATTAAGTATTCCAATGACAACGGGAAATTTAGGTAAAACATGAAACATTGTCTCACTAGTTGCTGGTTGTGTTCTGATGTGGTAAGTGCATGTGTGTTATTGGGTCCAATAGTCAACTACAACAACTATCAAATCAATTTCAAACAGCAAGAATGACATGGCAGGAACTCCAACATTCATGCAGCAGTCATTTCAGTTTATTACCCTGTAAATATAGAACATTACATGAAATGCACAAAATGAATCATAAACCCCAGCAACAATCAAGTGGCAAGCTACAAAGACTACACAGTACTCTTAAAAACATATTTTTAAGCCCACTTTCAGATAAAGCCATTGCGTGCTAGCCTAGCAAACTAACTTCAGCTGCCTTTTATCCTAGTTGTTTAATTAGAAAAAGGAAAACCAGACTTGAGGCACAGTAAGGAAAGGAGAACACGATCAACAAGTAGATGTACCAGTAAGTCATCCATCACTGTTGGGTATGCATCCTTAAGGTCAATGACAGCAATGCCCTCCGTGTAGCTTCTTATCAACTTCAGTAGCTGATTCTTGTCCTTCACATCATGCTTTGACTGAGGCGATTCAAAAACCAAAACCAAACTATCACCTCAAGAAAGCACGGTATATATTTAAACAAAAGAGGAGCTTCCCAGGAAAATGTACCTTGTAAGAAAACCGCTGGCCATCGTAGTGTACCTTCGGGTTATTTGCCAAACTGTCAAAGACAGCTTTATTGGATAGCATATCAACATAACATGCTTCATTTATCTGCTCTGGTGTAAGCCCCATCCTTGTCTGGAAACATTCATTTCTATTAGGGAAGAGCGTTCAGATAGTATGTACTCTAGGTCTCAGATCTAAGCATCATTTGGTAATGTTTTACCCAACTTGAAGAGTCATTATGGAGGGAGATGAGATACGACGAGGAAAGACATGAAAGGGGCAGCCAAAAAAAAAAAAATTGACAAGAAACATAACAGCAAAAAGAGAATTAGAGGAGAGAGATTGTTGCCATTGAAGGGTGCGAGGGACTTCTGGTGCCATAAATGCAATCTAATTTGGGAGGTCAAGACTCAAAACATCTGGAAGTATGCACAGCAGGTGGGCAAATTTGCTTGTCAATTATTCCATTATCAAAACCAAGACAACTTTGGAAGACCGCCTCCATTCAATGAGATAGCACTCAAGAAAGGTGCTCAATTTGCCCATGGCTATTGTTTGACACCCAAACTACTAAGACTTTGCCGAAGTCCTCTGTCGAACTGATAAAATTCACTGCTCCAGGAAAATCACGCACCTTATTGTAAAGCCACATTCATCATTCAATCAGTACATACCATCACACAACATTTAAGAAATATTTCACCAATACTCCAATCAATGATTAATGGATCTCTAAGTCCAACTAATGACAAATACATCATGCATCCTACCCTACGTCAAGTAAATCAATTGCAGAGCCAAGCCAACCGTTCCAAAACTTATTCAATTTGTTGTACGCGTCAATAAATCATTAGTAGCCAATAGAAGAGTGATAAAAGACGACTATCACTAGAATGCGACCACAATGGAGTACGCATATAAATGCATGCTCCTGCACACACGCACGCACACAGAGAGAGAAGTTTAGATTACCTCAAACAACACGTCGATGACGCGCTTCATCTGAGCTCCTACAGGCGCTTTGCGTATACCATTGATATATTTAAGTCTTTCCGTATCATCTGAGAACTTGACGGCGGGCACCGGAGCTCGCGCAGGGGCTGCAGGCATGGGCTTCACCGGAGTCCTCGTGCTTCCTGCTCTGGAAGACGCGATGCTGCTGAGAGTGGACTGACACTTCTCCTGCTGCTTCTTGAATTTATTCAGCTGTTCTTGCAGCGCCATGGTTATCTAACGAGTCGTCGATCCCGAGTCCAATATGTGCAAACCTCCCCCAAATTCAATGCCCGGCACAAATGAATCTGTGCCGAAATGGGTAGGTAAGTCAGCAATCAACGTCTCATAGCGAGAACAGCTCAAGCTACAAGCATGACGAGCAACATCACGCAAGCTCAGCCCAAATACTTTCGACTCAAGAAACTAAACCAATCAAAGCACCTAGGGAAGCGACGACAACAACAACAGTGAAATCGGCAAAGTTCACATCTTTCCACCTCAGCACGATCGGTCGACTAATCGAGCGAAGCAACTCCGACAACAACCGCGGGCGATTGCCGGAAAATCACTCGACGACCGCATCGCGAGGACCGATCAAAGCCGCAACAATCAGATCGAAACAAAAGCGGACGCACGACAGACGACGACGATTGAAGACGATTGAGGACGGATCGGAGCTGCGATCGAGATGGAGAAACCGGATTACGCACCTGCAATCCTTCTCGATCGAGAAGAGGGGAGGGGAGGGACGGACGAGGTTTTCCTCCTTTCGGCTCCGAATCGGTTCTCGCGCGGACGGGGTGTGTTTCTCCGTTCTGCGCCCTGCTTTCTTCTGGACCTGGATTTTATCAAAGGAGCAGGCGGTAGATGGGCCGACTAGGGAGGCCGAATCTTTTAAGCCGACTCTGATTAGGAGTTACTTGTTATATAAGCCTTATATAATAAATTTTACCTTATATTATAAGGTTCTTTTTTTTTTTTTTTTCGTTGTTGTCATATAATAAGATTAATATCACGAAAAATCTCAAATTCATATATCTTTAAATAAATTTTATTCCCGAATTTATTTTTTGACTACCAAAAAACCTAAATTGATAAATCTGTAACAAATTTAACCTCTATTAATTCCTGTTAAATTTTACCGTCAAATTGCTTAATTAAATTATATATGAAAGTTTATGAATAAATATATCAGTTTGTAGTATTAATTTAATTTAATGGAAATTAAAAAATATAAATTTATCGTAAATGTACTAGTGTTGTATTTTTTGTGGTCAAAAAATTAATTTGGACAAATTTTATCCTGAATTCATTTTTTTGACCACAAAAAATCCAAAATTGATTAATCTGTGACAAATTTACCATTTATTAATATCAGTTAAATTTTACAATTAAATTATTAAATTAAATTATACATGAAAATTGACGAGTGGACTAGTTTAGGAGTAAATATATCAATATCAATTCATAATATTAATTTAATTTAATGAAAATTAGCAAAGGGTAAATTTATCACATATATACCAGTTTTGGATTTTTTGTAGTCAAAAAATTAATTTAAGGTAAATTGATCATAAATATGCCAATTTTAAGTTTTTTTGTGGTATTAACCATATATTATATAAGCAGTGCATCATGGATAATTTTTGATTATTTTAATACTTTTTTATCGCCCCACTACAAAATATAATATTCTCAAATAATATTGAAATTGTCTTCTATCTTGGGCAATGTATTGGGTTGTAGTAATTAATGACAAAACGCATAATAATTCTTCTTTTTCCACATCTTTTACTTACAACAATTATTCCCTCATACATATCAATAATGCAAATCAGGAAAAGCTAGCTCCATAACCCCCGCAACCCCGTGCACCAACCCCCCCCCGCAAAAAAAAGAAAAAAAGAAAGGGTATCCTATGTAACTACTAACTAGGAATAGCTTTGACTGTGTTTTCTCAATGTCAAAAATGATCATATAATTGTGAATATGTAAATCATATTTTACTGATATTTACATTCAAGTCGAATTGTAATTGTTAAAGTATTAATCTTAATTTTTTAAATCATTATAATGGATAAATAATAAAAACCATTGAATTTTGGGTTAATACCCTGAAAAACCCTAAACTGGTACATCCATGTAAAATTTACCACATACTATTTTTCTGACCACCAAAAACCTCAAACTGGTATACTATTGACAAATTTACCCCAAACTAATACACTTATGATAAATTTACCCTCTGTTAGTTTTCGTTAAATTTTATTGTCAAATTATTAAGTTAAATGACACGTGACGATTGATTGGTATATCAATTTGGGATTTTACGCTCCATTTGTCACAGTTTACAATTTTTGTGATTTTTTTATAGTATTAATCTAATTTAGCGGAGGGTATATTTGTCACAAATTTACCCGTTTGAGATTTTTTGAGGTCGAATAAATTAGTTTGGGGTAAACTTATCATAAATGTACCAATTTATGATTTTTTATGGTCACTCGGGGTAAATTTGTCACAGATATACCAGTTTGAGGTTTTTTATGGTAAAAAAATAGTTTTGAATAAATTTGTCACATGTGTATCAGTTTAGGATTTTTAAGGGTATTAACCGTTGAATTTTCAATCATTCTAATTGAGTATCGAGTAAACTTAATTAATAAACAATTATTTTTTATGCATTAGCAGCTATAAAAAATTTATTTTAAGACATCAACCATACATTAGAACTTATAATCATAAGGGAAATAAATTGTACGAAACTATAATAAATATTTTCAAACGATTATATTGTAATATGAGAGAATGATTAAAATCGATAAAGGGTTATTTTACATATTTGTTTAAAACAAAACAAAGATATAATTCTAGGTTCGCGTTCACCCTATATTTTTTGGAATAGAGTTTTCAGCTTCACTCAATTAGTAACTCCGATGATTTTGTTGTTATATTTGTAAGGTAATTAATCGTAAAAGAAAATATGATCGTAACTCTCTGTTTATTCTTTTGTTTTTGTTTTTGTTTTTGTTTTTCCCTCAACAATATGATCCTAACTCAAAATCTCTTCCTCAAATTTAGATCTCTATAAGCTGAATCCATGTTAGCGCTAAACTTCTTCTTTTTTGACTCGGTTTCTACTAACCGCACCTGTGTCGATTCATCGAAACCGAAGTCAAAATCTCAATTAAAAAAGCAAGTATACATTAAAAAAAGTCCCACCTCCATATAAGAGTTAGGAAGAAAAGTCGCCTTGAAATATCAAGAAAAGAACACTATAAATTTCATAAATTTCGTACAGTGTTCACTTGAGTACTATAACTTTTCTTTTTCTCGATTACTTAAATGCGATAACTTATATACGGCATTCACTTGAGTGTCATAATTTCTTTTTTCCACTCACTTGAGTATTGTATAACTTTTCAATTGATTACTCGAGTGTCATAACTTTTTAAAGACATTCACCACAAGTGCTATATCACGTCGGATTTCGTAAATATTTTTAAAAAATTTTGGTATTTATATAATTGATTGAAAGTTATGACACTCAAGTGAACTTTTTTTAAAAGTTATGGCACTTGAGTAATCTAAAACAAAAGTTATGGCACTCAAGTGAGTGTTATACAAAAGTTATGATATTTACGATATTCTTATCTTCTAAAATGTCTGAGTAACTGCTTCAACCATGCATCAACACATTGCCTTTGTTTTTGTCTTTTGAGAAGGGATGTAGGTATACTTTTGATCGATCTTATCCATGCAAATAAAAAAACTGGTTAATCTTATTTGAAAAGTTAGGTACATAAGAGCAAGTTCTCACGGAAGTCACCCCCAGCAATACTGATCGTTTCGTTGCTCTTCTCAACTCTCTCTCCACTCTCCTATCCGTTCAGCATCATCATCCATGCAAGTTATATCTTCTCCTTTCAGCGACACGGCTTCGCCGAAAACCCTTCCGCCGGAGCTCTCGCTTCCAAACATCTTCCAAGGGAAAACAAGACTACCTCCTCGGGCAAAACACGACCACATAATGGGTCAAGTCACCGGGACAAGTTGCGCTTCTGGTGCCGTCTGCAGGGTATGTCCTAGCATCGGGGCACATGTTCTTCAAATATTCAGAATAATTCGTCGGGCTGCACTTGCCCGTGGGGCAACAACACTCGTCGGTCTTGAACACCACGCACGGGTTATTGCACCCGCCGGGGGCCTTCAAATCGTTCGGGCACCGGCCCTCGACGTCACCCGTGCACTCGAGCGTAAAACACCCTGACCGCACTGACAACTCGGTGGGGATAATTTGGATGGGGATGTTGAACCCGTCGTTTAGGGAGATATGGAAGAGGTCCGCTTGGAGGTGCTCTTGGTCCAAATTGTACCAAACCTGGGTGTTGGGGGGCGCACCCAATCCTTTGCACTGGAGGACGCCCCCGCAATCGCCAGTCTGGCAGTGGCCCCGGCCCTTAGCATCGAAGCTGCAGTTCGTGCGGCCCCAGATGTGGGCCTCGAAGGTGTCCCGGGGAAGGTCAAGGGTCCATACCTGGCCACGGTTGCCTCCACCTGGGACGGCGGTGGCCCAGATGGTGTAGGGGCAGTTGCTGCCGATGAAGATGGTGGTGGAGTGGGAGGGAGCGACGAAGAGGCCTAGGAGGATGGAGAGGAGGGTGAGGGACATATCTTCCGGTGGAGAGGAGTTAACTCTAATTTGGTGTCGTAAATGAAGATGAATGGGTGGATTCTCAAGGGGGATTTATTTATAGGAAACATCACAAACCATGCTTCAATTATATAAATCCTTCAAGGGCGAAACTAAGTTGTTTCTTTTCTTCATGTAAATGAAGACAGGTGGCGTCCAGTACTTCATATAAGTTAGATTCTGCTAAATAAAGGTGGGTTCATTTATAGATAATTTTTTTCGCGTGTTCTATCGGTGAATATTTTTAGTATGATTTCTCTCATGCTTTGCGTGCGTGTAATCGAGGCATATAGTAATATATCTGTTGGATAAGGACAGTGTCCAAATAAAATTCTTACACGACATCAAAAGTCAAAGTTCCATGATGACAAAGGGGACAATATTTTGATGCTCCTGGGAGATTCTAGATAAATTCACACTTTAAACTTTTGTATGTTCCGGAAGGTACTTTTGTTGAGAAACCCTTAAGAATGTCGAGATCGATTTCAAAGAAAGTAGATAATGAATTAAGTGATGCGACTCATCATTATGATGTGTTGCACATGATTTCATTTATTTAACGTCCCTTTATAATATGCCGAATATACCAATTAATGCAACGTATAACAAGACTTGAATACAATATTGGTATACTTTAAAATTAGATTTTTCACACGCGTGGTCAATGCTTAATAAGAAATAGATGCATATTGATTTAGCAAGAGAAGGGAAAAATAATTTTAAAGATAAGGCATGCATTGTATGTATGTATGTACGTAGGAGAGTTTACAGGTAATTACTTAAATATATCGAATTTTCATTTGCATAATTTCAAGTTTTATTTTTTGGGTGGGACTATAATATCTTGTTTTTTCTTTACTTTTTATATATGGAAGATAAGGGTATTTTAATCGGTTAAGGGTGGACGCAAAATTCAAAAGTTGGGTATATATAGTGTATCTGTAGAAGTATAGATGCAAAAGATTGTGATGGATCATTAAAATAAGTGTGTCAAATTGAACACCTGATAACCCGTTTGTAACGTCACTTCATGCAAATCTAGAAAAGCTGTTTCTTAACCCCTACAGAGAATGGATTAATTATTACATGATACTGAAGTATAATATTATCAAATAGTACTGAGATTGTCTTACTTTTTTAGCTATTCCACGCAATGTGTGGCAATTGTCTAACGACTAAGCCACATTTGGTTCGCAATAATAACTCTTCAATTCCCAGATTATTCTTCATGGAACGATAGCTCCTTCATTCGGTTCAAAAATGCGAGTCAAGAAAAGTTGTTCCTTAAACCCCTAGAAGAATGGCTATCCCGAGTAACCACTCAAGGACGAGGTCGTCGGGGTGCTTCAGCTCGTCAGGGCGCTCCCTTTGACGTCGCTCGCGCACTTAAAGTTGTTCCTTAAACTTTAAGTGTGTATCGATTTTGGTAGGAGAATGGAGATATGAATTTCAAAGGTGAGGCACTTACTGCATGAAAGTAGAAGATTCTTTTGGCAAAAACACTTAAAGTTTTCATTGCATAATATCTAATTCACTCTTTATTTTTTATATATGGAAGATAGAAGTATTTCAATCAATTGATAGATGGCTATCAAATTTGAAAGTTAGCTTTACATATAATTAAATATGATGACTTTGATAGAGCATATAAATAAGTGGATCAATTTCAACGCCCAATAATGGTTTATACTGTCACGACCTCTTTTTTCCGTTCGGGGGAAAAGAAAGAATGGTTTAGGGGTATTTGCCTAAAGAGGCGGACTAACGGCCCTAAATTAGGCGCAGGCTCTCCCAAGCCCATACCTCGCGCGACATTGGATTTTGAATTTTAATTCTTAACAACCTATGTACTTCTAGGAGTCGCCACTAGCCTATTGGGGTCGGCTAGAAACCAATCGAGGCACGGGAGTGTTGTCTCGATTCCTACGCAACCAGAGATTTCTAGGAACGGGGACTTGTTTACCCCAATGTTTCTATTAGCGCCCTTGCGGTACCACTAACTTGGAAGGTTTTAATCTAAATGGCCACACAATCTTGATTACCAATTATAATCTTTAAGAAACCGCTAAGTGTCCATGCAAATGTTTTTGTAGTTTTTTTTTTTTTTTTTAATGTCTAGACTAATCCTAACATAATTTAGGAGAGAAATTTACACTCAAATTAATGAAAAGCGGTGCGTAAGTAAACATCCAAGAAATTGAAATAACTTGAGAATAAATGCGAAAAATGAAAACCCGATACAAGTCGGGCAAATAATATTACATGGCCTTGTTATCACGCCCGGGACAGGACCCCGTGAGCAAAATGGGAATTTAAATATGCATGAAATTACTCTAGATGCATGCAATTACTCTAATTAATTCTAATCTATGCATAATAGATTATTTACAAAAATGGTTCTAAAAATACCAAAATATCATTTAAATTAAGAAAATGAACTTTTAAAATTAGGAAAATTTCATAGATGTCATTTCTATCATAACTTGACACCATCCATCATTTTTACGATTTTTTTGAAATTTTCATTTTTTTTTTCATTTTTTTTAATTTTTATTAAAAAAATAATTCCTTAAACCGATATATGTCAATTTACACTAATATGGGACTGCCCAGTACATGAATAATAAGAACCGAGCTCAAATCGATCGTTTGAAGATCGAAACTTGGTTTGCGCATTTCTTCGAACACTTGGCGTGCATCAATCTACCAAAATCAGCTTTGTCGGGCCATGTTTGTGGCCTTCAATCTCAACTCACAAGCAATCTCATGCGGAAATAAAGTATCAAGATTATACTACCACATGCAAGGAGCAAGATTAGACAGAAATCATAGCTTAAAACACAAAATAACTAAGCTAAAATCATCCTCAAATATGCGGGTTTGATCTGATTTCACAAATCTGGGTTTGAACCCAAGTCAAACAAACAGGTTGCATGCCCATGTTCAAGCCCCGACACTTATCACATGCAAGATCTACGAGAAACACTACTTAATCCGAGTGAAAGTAAGTAATATGAGCTTTCAAATGCAACAAAAATCGTAGAGAATGGCCCACCGAAAGACATCAAAACGACCTCTCCAAGAAGCACACTTGCAAAATTCTTGAAGAAATTCCCAACACTTAGAAAAATTTCAGCCTCAGAAATCAGTTTTCCGGGCTAGTTTTCCTCTTGATTTTCATGATCAAAACGTACTCAAACTCGAAAGAAAATACATCTAGGATGCTTACCTTGCTTCTTAGTTTCCCTTTCAAGTGGTTCTTCGCTCAAGAAACCAAGAAATTATCCTCGGGGGCCCGTGGAAGTTGGCTTCTTCAACTGGAAAACAAGATCTGCAAAGAAAGAACTGATAACGAAGGTTTTCATTAACCTCCAAAATCAAGCTTCAGAACCTCTTTTATTGGCAAAATAAACACCAAACAAAGCTATATGTATTCTTCTTTGGTTTTGAACTCATGGGTTTCCTCATTTGTCTCTCAACTTTCTCAAAACACTCGCTTTCTCTCACTCGTGACCAACCGGGCTCAACACTTAGAAAAATTCAGACTTTCTTTGGCCCGCCAGGAGGGTAGTTTTTCGGGGGGCTTTAGGAGGCCTTCCCGATCTCCATTTGGGACGTGCGACCTATGGTTGGAAAGATATTTGAGTGAAGTTTCACTCTCTAGTTGAAGGTTTTGGCTAATTTTGGCTGCAAGTTTGTGAAAATTGCACTTTTCTCTCTCAAGGTCGGTCTGAAATTTCTGGGTTTGCTTTTCTGGAGTTGCTTCTGAAGGTGTCTTTGGGGGACGACCGTGTGCTCTCTCCTCTCCCTCTCGTCTTCTCTCTCTCTTTCCTCGAAAGAGCTTGCTTCCGTGATCTTATCCCCTGAATTAGAGGAGTTTTGGTCGGTCTTTTGTCCACCTACCAAGCCTGTCAACAGGGTTACTTCAACAACTTTCTGACTTAGCCAGATTTTCAATTTCTGCAGATGTTGAGTGTCCGGGTTTGGTGCGATTTTCCCGTGCCTTCAGAAGCTTATCTCTGACCAATGTTCGTCCACTTGCAGTACCAATAATGGCCTTCCATCACGTGCAGAGATCGGGCTGGTTGGGCAGCTGAGGAGGATATGGTGGGGCCACCAAGTTGCTTACTCAGCAACTCCGAAAATAGACCAACTTGTGGACTGAGGTTTGTCAGCTGGTTTAGGTGCTTTAATCCATCAATTTGGCTGCGATTTTTTATCAATTAGCAAGCTCATGCATAGTAGTTTAAGATATTGGTCATTTTTCACAATTATACTCACTCAATTTTGCAAGAAAGTCCCTCAAAGTTGGCCATTTTCTTATCCAAAAATACCCATTTCAATACAAACTTGGTCTTTTTGGCCCGATTTAATTGATTCGAGTTGGCCCAAGTTCAATTTCAACTTAATTGGTGACCAAGATGATGATTTAAGGGTTCGGGCAAAATTTTGCAAAATTTGCGAATTGGTCCCTCAACTTTTGGAAATTGCATTTTGGCCCCAATTTGCCATTTTAATTCCAATCTGACCTCCCGGGCTTGGCTAGTCACATTTAGATCATTGGCCCCAACTTTTTTTTTTATCTTTTTTTTTTATCCTTTTTTATCTATTTAATTTAATTTTTTTTTTTTTTGAAGAAAAACCATATTCCATTTAAAACACTATATTAAATGCCTAGATAATCTATATGCAAGAAAGAATTTAATTTGAAATATTTTTGTGGAAAAACAAGTTCCCATTTTTTTGGAAATGATTTTTGTGCAAAAATTTAAGTGTCAACATATACAATTATACAAATTTTATAAATCAATCCAAGTAAAAATAGTATATCTTTTCGATATACCTAGTATTACATGGTGGATGCATGAACATGAATGCTAGCAATATTCACAATTATCATATATGTAGTGAAGAACTCATTGTTTAGGCTAAGTTAAGAATTGAACACCGACCCAGGGAACTGTTTAATTCGGTTCCCACAAGAAATGATCTAGTCCTCAGTCCCAAAAATTGACAACCAACACTATGCAGTTCGATTCCAAGCTCATAATGCTAAATGGATTGGCGAATCGACCTTGGATTATACTCATTTTATCATTCTTTTTTTTTTTTTTTCAAGTGGTTAGAATTTGGAGCAACCTTTTATGGATGAATAAGAATTGGAATTTTATAATTCATATTATGTGTTGCATGTTTTGAAATTTTTATTATTTATTTTATTTTACAAATTCATCTTTTGTGGGTTGTTACTTTTGGCAAGTGAAAATTTTGTTATTAATTTAGTTTAGTTGTTCTTAATTAAGGGATAAGTTGGATAATTCCCTCTTCCTCTAGATTTCTATTGGTTTTTACTGATGTTTTACTTCTCATCGTTTTGTTACATATATATTGTAATTCTAAATATTATGCATTGATAAATATGTAATTTGAAAGAGTAAGGTTGCGCATGATAATGTTTCTATTTCTTAGAATTTCTGTTCTTTTGTTCCCCGGAACAAAAAAAGAACAGAAACCCGTTTAGTAACGCAAGTTGTTTTTCTATTCTCTGGAAAAGAAAGTTAGCCCGGGAATAGATTTGGAGCAGAAACGAGAAACAAAAAGAAAATTGCTTCTTGTTCCGGGAACAATTTCTAAAAATAAGTCAATTTTTTTTTCTTTTATTCTTCTCTCTTGCCGCGGCCACCTTCAACTGCCTGGAGCGACTGCCAACCGCCGGCCGTCGCCGCCAGTCGTCGACTGACAGTTGATGGTCAGCGATCCGTGAGCAAGAATAAAAAGCGAATAAATACAAAAAAGAAACTGTTGCATTACTAAACGCATTTCTATTCTTTTTCTATTTCAAGAGTAGAAATTTTGTGTAGTTACCAAACGCGTTCTTTTACTCAGAAATTGTTCAATGTGTAAACATAGCATGGGCGTGTTTGACGTACCTATAAAATGAACTTGCACCATCGAATTTTTCATTAGGTGATGACTGAGTTCAAACTATGATCTGCTATAGGGAAGAAGTCGTCTACTAAATTATTTGGCAAAAAACATTAAAATGCATGGGGAAAAAAAGTGATTTAATTAAAACCAGGGTTAAAAATTGAAAGGAAAAAAAAAACACATATATTCTTTCGTAAGTTGAGCTATGTGGATCTTCAAGTTATGACAATTCATATGTCGTCCACCTGAAACCGGATGATAATCAAGACACGAGCTCGCAGAGAAGGTTGAAGAAAAATTATTTTCGCTTCAATTTGAATTCATCGTGTTTATGTTATGAAACGCTACCTGATATTTAGTCTTAATCAACTCATCGGATCCCCTAACTTGAAAAAGCAAGTTTTTTTTTTTTTTTAATTTAGTTGATCTATTGACAGTATTAGATAGAATTGATAATAATATGGAGCAGAAACAAGAGGAAGACTTACTTGCGTTATTATTATCATCATCGTCGCATACAAATCATCGACAATATTATTATTTAAGTAGTGAAGCGTACAACGATCCATAAATTGTGCTCATGAGCTACTCTATTAATCCCCCCCTCATTATTCTTATTCTGCGTAAAGTCTTTCTCCTCTAGGGGCAGAAGGTGACCTTATAGTTGGTACCACTTGGGCAAGTGAATGTGCTGGTTGGATCATCTTGAGGATAGCTATAAGCATCCGGGCAATTAGTCTTGAAGAATTTTGAGTAAGTAGTCGGGCCACAGCTCCCTTGACCATTGGGGCAACAATACTCGTTGGTCTTGAACACCGTGCACGGGTTGTTGCAGCCACCGGACGCCTTCAACTCCGCCGGGCACCGGCCGTTGATGTCAGCCCGCGCACATGATCCCGCGGCATGCACCGTGGTGGGGCTGAAGTCCATCGGGATGTTGAATCCGTCGACGAGCGATATGTCCAAGAAGTCCGCGTTGTTGTACTGGTTCGGGCGAACTCGGCCGGGGTGTTGGGCGGGCTTCCCAGCCCTGGCAGTCCAGGAGCGGTTGCGCCACCGGTCTCGCATCGGGCCTTGGCCGTTGGCGTCAAAGTTGCAGTTGGTCCGGCCCCATATGCGGGCCATGGCTGTGCCCGGGGCTACGATCCAAGGACCATGCGGCTAGGGTCAAGCCGGCGCCCACCCCCAAGTGACGCGGCGGCCCGGACGGTGTACGTGCATTGGTTGACAATGTCAAAAGTAGCAGCATGGGTGGAAGTGAGGAAGAGGGCCAACAAAAGGGACAAGGTTAGGGACACTGGCGTGAGGATGGAACTCATCTTGTTTCTTGAAGAAGAGACCTTTTCTGATTGAGCTCTACTTGGTGATTATTTTGATCCGCAAGGAGGGGTTTATATAGATTTTGGACATGTTGAACAGCTATAGATTGGACACATACACAAGATCCACTAGTCGATGTTGACAAGTTTAGATCTAATAACAGAAAAGAGCGTCGATAAGTTTTTAATGCACATAATCACGGATGAGTAGATTAGCTTGAAATATAGATGATTGACCGTCAGGCACATGTTTTATTACTAACATGTGCCTGACGGTCAATCATCTATTAGCCTGAAATATAGATGATTGACCGTCAGGCACATGTTCTATTACTAACATGTGCCTGGCGGTCAATCATCTATATTTCAGGCTAATCTACTCATCCGTGATTATGTGCATTAAAAACTTATCGACGCTCTTGTCGGTTATTAGAGTTAGTGAAGAAATAATTATTTCTTTACTAATTCTTTCAGAGTGAACGTGGCATTGATAGTTTTATATGGAGTTACATCAAAGAGATATAAAATCTATATAAGTGCAACTAGAGAATTTTGCAGCAGATTCAAGTAACTTTGTGTGTAGACTGAAAAGTCTTAATTCATGGTCTTAAGCAAGTTTCCAGACAATATTATTAAAGTTTCATAGTGTTGTTATTTTGTTCAATTAAGAACAAAGTAATTCAATATATTGCAAGGTCAGTGGGAGGAAATTTATTTTTTCTCATACTCTATGTACATGATATTTTGTTTACAAGTAATGACCTTGAGGCATCTTATATATTTCGTACTAAGATTTGTAAGAATTGTTTTTGCCATATTATATTAGATTTTCTCGGAGGACATTTGCTGATTGTATATTGGAAATCAAGTTTCCAGACAATATTATTAAAGTTTCATAGTGTTGTTATTTTGTTCAATTAAGAACAAAGTAATTCAATATATTGCAAGGTCAGTGGGAGGAAATTTATTTTTTCTCATACTCTATGTACATGATATTTTGTTTACAAGTAATGACCTTGAGGCATCTTATATATTTCGTACTAAGATTTGTAAGAATTGTTTTTGCCATATTATATTAGATTTTCTCGGAGGACATTTGCTGATTGTATATTGGAAATATTCAATTTACATTATTGCAAGCCAGGAATTGCTCCTGTTGTTAAGAGTGATGGGTTGAATCTATCACATTGTCCTTATTTAGATATTGAGAAAATCTAATTAAAAGGTGTACCTTGTGTCAGTGCACTTAAAAATATTTTTGAATGTGTTGTTTATTAATAACAACAGAAGTCTCAAGGGGTCTAAACACATGGAGGTCAAGTTTTTGACTATAAAGGAATCGGTACAAAATGGTGACGTTGCAGTAGATTATATTCCAATTTTTCATGAATTCATCACCTTTGGGCATATGAATCACTAGAATCAGTCACTCCTTCACCACATAATCATGTATCCCTCCATGAACTAATATATAATCACCCCCTTTGGGAGTATGACTACACATTAGAGCGGAGACATCCCAATCAATATACGAGACCGAAATTTCTCAAACCCAATCAAGCGTGCCACTTTGGCGGTCACTACTCAATTGAATCCTTGAAACTCTCTCATACCAGGGATATAAATTTTACTCCTCACATACACCATATACATGTGATTTTAGCTTTAGTGATAGGGGCACCAAATCACCAAAATCACATATCATGCTAATTACACTGCTTTATTCATTAATAAAAATTAATCATACATATATATATAAATAAATATATATATAGCGAAGTTGAAAAACAGATTCCAATGAGATCACCATTATAATGTTTATGTGATAACATACTTGTAACCCAACACTTATATTTCCAAAATCACAGAAAATATAAGAAAAATACGCAAAAATACACTAAAAATACACATATTTAGGGTTCCATATGTATTTTCACATCCATAAAATTATCAAACATGTAATATAAATACACCTCGATGTAGAGGATGAAGATACGAGTCCAACACTACCGACCACGCGCGAAAAATATATATAAATACAAATCTCCACAAACCCCATCATCCTAGTCGCGAACAAATTCGACATTGACTAGCAACTGTGGGCAAACTTACCACGGTAATAGAACAAAACCGCCAAGAGGAGAAAGTCAATTCCGAAATCAGAGACGGACGAGCAAAAGAGTGCGCGCGATGATCGACAGTTCATAATTCAAACGACACGACGTGATGCAAAGAGTGGAGAAGAAAAACGAAGGTAACGCTAGAATGTAACTTAAAATTCTAGAACTTTTTCTATGTATAAACCCTAGAATTTCAAATTTAAAATTCCCACTCAATTCTCAACAAAATTATACAAATTATATATGGTTGGAAAGATCTCGACATGTAGAACAAAAACCCCATGGTTTCAGGATCATCCTAATTTGTGATTTTATTTTATTTTTATTGAACAAAAAATCTCGAAAATCACAAATTAGGGCAAAAAACTTATGCGTTCGAGTTCTAGGGTTATGGAGGCTCTGATACCACGTGTTGGACGCAAATTGCGCAACCCCAAGATCTCCATAACCAGAACAAGAATATGCATAATTAAGCAGAAGAATTAACGCACCTATTTTGGAATCCATTGATCTTGAAGCGGAAGCGGAAACACAATGTTCCACGCGCAAGTCCTTCTCCTCTATTGCCCTCCATATCACTGGCTCAATGAGGCGGCCCCCTCACGTTTAGCGTTAGGTAAACTCCCCTTAGGTGAGGATACATATGAGAATTAGGGTTAGAGGAGAGACTTAGCGCTATTTATAGAGTTTCCAGCAAGCCCCCTCATTACGGGCCGGGCTCAACTCGGCCCACACTAGCCAGCCCATATTAGACTAATTAAGAAACCTTCTATCTCACCTTAGACCAATCCTCGTAAAACGGTAAACGTTAAACGGTAAATTATAATATCAATTAATGTAGTCCACATTAGGAAAACTCTTACAATTAGATCTAAACTTGTCAACATTGACTAGTGGATCTTGTGCACGTGTCCAATCTACAGCTGTTCAACATCATCCATCGGATTTGAGCACAACAAGATTGTTTTGGTCTTGCTCACGGCACTATAGACATGCCCCTTCCTTTTTTTCTAATGAATTTTAAGGATTTGAATGCACGAAAGAATAAGTTTTATGACTATAGTTGCGGCGTACCGACTTCCACATTACATGTGAAACTTAGACTGATGTACAACACCAAATGGTCACTTTCGTAAGTCTACGGCCCTTCCTTTTTCTAATGAGGTTTAAGGATTTAAATGCATGAAAGAGTAAGTTTTACAACTAAAGTTGTGACTTATCAAGTTCCACGATAAATGTGAAACTTAGACAAAAGTACAACATCAAATGGTCACTTTCGCAAGTGATAACTTAATCTTTTAGGGAGTTGGTGTTGGATCTATGCCCTAAAATTACTATGTAATAGTTACATATTAGGGATTTCAGTTGTACTATCATTATTATTATTTAATTAATGGCAATGGCGTATTCATTCATTTGTCCAATTATTTTATATTTATGAATGATTCCATAAAATCAGTTGCAACTAGACCTATTCTTGAGACGTCAAGAATATATGTAACGGGTTCATAGTTAGACTGAATCTTTAAATCGTTCTCGATCGATGGATTATTGAGTGGATATTAATAATCATGTTGAGACCGGTGTGTTCTTAACTTCACCATTAAGTATTCGATACTTAAGGGAATGATGAGTCACAAGTCATTAGATATTGTGATGCCCGAGTTAAGAACACGAGTGTTTGTATTAGACAAGTTCATTGAATGTGACGCATATGGAACGATTAGTAACATGGAAGCTTTTAGCGTGGTCAATGTCTAATTGTTCATGCTTTGGTCTTGTGTAAATAATCCTTAGACCTGAGGCACAGTGTTAACTTGTGTGTCGAACAACTATGATTCACGGGTGCACGTAATGCCGGGTCATTGATCCATATTTATACCTGATGGTCATAGTTTGTTCATATACGAAGTTGCACGTGTGCGCAATATGGAATCTGTCTCCTTGTTAAATGCAAGGTATAATAATGATGTCCTATGCGATCTAATTATGACACTGCATTGAAATCCTCAGCCCGAGGTTGTAACCAAGAATAAATTGTTTATGTCTCGAATAAAATGCATGTCAATTAGATTTGTACATAGGATCTGGTGACTTGACAAATATTCCACGGTCTTTATTTGATCGGGACATAGTAAGATAGAGGGATTGAATTACGTTGTAGCCAAAATTGATGGATTCATTATGTTCTTAAAGCATTCACACTATCTGGATAATCATAACATATTGCTAGATGTCAATCATGGCTTGTAGGACCCAAAGATTAATCGGGACAATTAATTCTTTTTGGAGTACTAATATTTTAGTACAAATCTTACTACCAGCTTAGTGATGAACCTAAGAATGTCACACACCATAAACAATTAAGATAACGTGGAACAAGAGAAAAATATTATTGCAAATGTGTTTGCAATTACTGCAATCGAATTGAGTCGATTTGAAATTAAATTAAATTAAATTAAATTAAATTAAATTTGTATTATAGTCATGAGCCTACTTGCATATGACACACATGCATGCCCAAAGTGGATACATGTTTATATACCCCAATTGCACACACAAAGATTATGTTACTTTATTTTTGTTTTAGGAATTGATCAATTAACTATTTAATTTATTAATCATGCACACGATTAGCAAGCACATCATGTGCGTTGCTTTTATAATAACAACTAAATAAAATAAAATAAAAATTAAAGCTTAAAACTTCGTGCATATGATCGTGCACATGGTCAGCAGTTGCTAACCATCATGCACGATCGTGCATGATCGTGATTCTTTAAATCGTGCACATGCACGATCGTGCATGATCGTGATCAGCAACGGTTGCTGATCCCACGATCAGCAACCGTTGCTGATTTGTGAAAGCTTTTTAAAAAAAAAAATGCCGCAAAAGGTTGCGAAGGATAAGTGCTCGTTGCTGAAAATAGAGAGAAAGTATGTGTGTTCTTGTGTTTTTGAGATGCGAGAAAAAGAGGGATTCCCTCTTGTTCGGGCCGTGACTAAAACATCAAGGATACAGCGGATTGTCTCCATGAGATTGCTAGCACGATCATAGTGGTGATTATCCGAAAGTTCTCTCTTTCGTTCGACGTTCATTATTGGTGTGTCTGAACTAGAGGTCTGACGTTTGTGGGGCTCGAATTGTAGAACATCCAAACCAATTCGTATAAAGCGCGCTTCGAGAGGTAATTCATTTAACTCCATTTTATATTTAGATTTTTGATTAAAACGCACAAACAACGCCTTTGGAGAATCATGTATAAAATATATCATTTTTATTTCTACTACGTTCTTTTTGTTAATTTTACCTATACATGATTCATGAAACCCCAACAGTTTGCCCCAATGAATAGGTCAAATCATGATAGATGGTATCCGAGCATGCCCTCTGGCAAGTGTGTGGTTCATGAATGAACTTGGCCAATACTTGATTTGACTAGGGTGGGGAGAGATCATTGACATGAGAGAGCTCATGTAAAGTAAAATTTTTGTGAGGCTCATAACAAAAGGGACGGGAATGGATCGGACCACCAAGGTCATGGCAGAGGGGGAATAAATCGACTAAATCTGTAACACACTGGGTCTTCACTATACACATATTGTCTGCAGAGTCTCCACTATACACATATTGTCCGCTTTGGACACTAAGTCCTCACGGTTTTGTTCTTCTCGGGGCAAACCATACTACCCCAATAAAACGTGTATATATAGTTAGAGGGCCCATTGCCCTATAAGGTAGCCCAGAACTCCCTCCTTAGGCGATGTGGGATAGAGACCCCTTCCTTGCGCACGTTCGGGGACCGAGACGCGAACGCACTGCCAACCCTTCTCCCCACGCACCGCCTTTCGAGCCGTCACAAAATCAGACATCAAATAGGAGGGAATCTGCAACATCCCAAATTTCACGTCGAATAGTCATTATGGTTATTGAGAATATTCATTTAAGACACAAACAAATCATTTATAAAAATAAACTCCCGGTCTCATTGCCCTTTTTTGGCACCTTCTAGAGAACACACACATAAGGAACGACCCAAAACGATTAAATACTAAAGAGTGAGGAGTTTCTATCATGGGATCGAAAAATTCAAAAGCAGACACCGCATTGAGGCCTTCGTTTAGTCAAGTCAAGACCAAGTTAAACGCATAGATGTCATAAAAACTCCTTTGAAAAGTACTTGATCGAATTCAAGTCGGGCACGTAAAATTTGGTGGCCCCGTTAATCGTAGCGTCTCCATCGGGTTTCAACATGTTTGTAGTCTTCACCCTTTGTCCCCAGCAATTTTTTTTTAGGTCGAGATTGAATTCATTTCACCAAATAGATCTAATTTCTTTTGGGCTTTTTCAGAAGCCCTTCCGGAGGTTCCTTTTTTTTTTTTTTTTTAATTTGAAAAAGATTGATAGTTTCCGAAATAATCTTCGGGGCCAAATCACAATAGAGTAATTCATCATATATCTCCCTAAATCCTAATCTTTTTGAGGTGAACTGTGCCTTGTCTTTGGTGCACAGATGATTGATTTGGAATCTGTTGGGATCGACGGATCCCCGAAAACGGATTCAGCATTTAAAACCGAACCCCTAAATCAATGCGAGAGATAAGCCCGAGAATAGTCACGTATCACCGATCGTAAAGCACACCACGGATTCGAGCGTACCTTGTTAGCCACAGATTAGACACCGATGCCGTAAAGAGGAAGAGAATTCGATCCTTTTCAATCCGATGACGACAAATCGCCGTGAAGGGAAGACGGAGTCACTTCTTGACTTTGTTCTTCGTCTTGGAGAGAGAGAGCACTTTGGAAGAGAATGAGAACGTACGTTGTAAATGCCAAAAATGTATGTTCTCTCTCTCTCTCTCATCCCTTTTATAGGTCCCTCTTTCCACGGGCCTTATTCCCGTGGGCCTGGCCTTTAGGCCCATTGTGGCCGGGCCAACTTAGGCCCATATAATTAAATCCATCATCTCCCACTCGCACATGGTGGACCAAAACCAACATGGGCGGATAGGCCCAACTTAGGCCCATCAACTCCCACTTGCATGGTGGGCCGAACATAATCCTCTTTTCCTCTTTCAACATTCATACCGGTGAATAATCCGTGCGACCAGCATACTTTGAGAGCTCGTTGCTATACATCGTTAGGAATATATAGCAGCTCATAATGGGCATCACTTTCCGAGTAAATTTAGTATGCAGTACCCTAGATCGATTGATCACATTTATATCTCTCTTAATCTCATTTAAACAATGATATATATATATATATATATATATATATATACATACATATATGTATTGTATTCACAATTATGATTATCCCAAAGACAGTCATAATTGGTCGACCTGTGAATACAAAACCACAATGTGATTCTACAAATCCGATCTTCCTCTTTTCTTCAAACTCTCAATTTCAGTTCAACTTGCTTTTCTAGAAATGTCCCATTAGATCGAATCAACTCATGACCATTGGCAACATTCTAAGATAGCAAACACTAAATAGAAATCTTGAGAATAAGTAAGAGTCATGAGGGCACTAAAATTGAGGAACTCTTTTCCTCAAGAGTCTCACACGTCATAAAAGTTGAGATCAAACTTTTGCCACTCTTATAGGTCATCTCATGCATACGTAGTATGAAATACGTATTACGGTATTAACTCATTTCCCATGGAGCATATGTCTACACAATCAATACCGTACATATGATAGTTCAGACATACCCAATGTCTAACTTGAGTTCACGTATTTATTCATTCACAAAATTCATCAGAACTCACATTTGGCATTTTAGACAGATAAAGTAAAATGTGTGGGTTATTTTACTTTCGGACATCGTAAGTACTACGTCCTCATCTTAACACTCAGTTAAGACGACATATTTATTTTAAGCTTGAGCTCTCGATTATCACCTAGATAATAAGCTTAAAAACAGTCTCATCTCTATCTATCACATAGTAAATAGAGGCGATTACCCGTGTGAGTGGGCTAATCTCTTATCTATTCGACATACTTTCTCAACATTATATAATACACTAAGCATTAAGATGCATAAAGATCAAACAAAGACTCATAGGCATTAATGATGAAAATACAAATTCATTAAATGTGAACAGCTCAGGGAAATAACAATATCCAGTACATCAGACTCTACGCAATCCTAGAGATTTTACATGACCACAAAACACATCTCTAGGTATTGGCTTTGTCATAGGATCTGCTACCATTCTATGCGTAGATATGTACTGCAAGTTCACATCCTTTCGTGCAACCATATCTTTGACAAAGTTATACTTGGTATCTATATGTTTGGTCTTGCCATGATATTTTGGATCTTTAGTGTACGCTATAGCTGCTTGGCTATCACAGTTAACCAATAACGGATGTGCAGCTTTCTCAATAACACCTAAATGATCCAAAAATCTCTTAAGCCAAACTACTTTTTATATTACTGCTGATAATGCCACGAACTCAGCTTCCATCGTGGACAAGGCTATACACTTTTGTTTCTTACTACTCCAGCATATGGTGCCATTATTCAATAAGGAAACAAACCTAGAGGTAGATTTCCTTTCGTCTAAACCTCCTCCCTAATCAATTTCATAATGGCCTTTGAGTCGCAGATCCTTTCCTTGATAACTCATCGTATAATCAGCAGTTCCCTTTAGATACCTCAATATTCTCTTAACGGCTTTCCAATGTGCTGGACTGGATTGGATTGGTATCTACTCACCATTCCAACTGCAAAACATATGTCGGGTCTTGTACACATCATAGCGTACATCAAACTCCCAACTGCACTAGCATAAGGAACATGTTTCATTTGTTCCTTCTCTTGTAGAGTCCTCGGACACAGTCTATGGCTCAATCCTTCACCTTTTGCAATAGGAGTGTCTATGGGTTTACAATCTTGCATACGAAATCGTTCAAGAACTTTATTTATATATGTTTCTTGCGAAAGAGACAAAGATCTCTTCGAACGATCTCTTGAAATCTTAACTCCAAGAATGTATGCAGCCTCACCCATATCATTCATCTCAAAGTTGGAAGACAACCAACTCTTGACGGTATGAACAAACTCCATATTGCTTCCGACAATCGTATATCATCAACATATAATGATATGATCACAAATTGATCCTTGGATCTTTTGATATATACGCAATGATCCTCATCAATCATTGTAAAATCATATGCCATTATGGCATTATGAAAACGTATATACCATTGTCTCGATGACTGCTTAAGGCCGTATATCAATCTCAAAACTCGACATACCTTTTCTTCTTGGCCTTTCACTATGAAACCAGTAGGTTGTTCCATGTATATTTCTTCCTCTAATTCTCCATTGAGGAAAGCAGTGTTTACATCCATCTGATGTAACTCAAGATCCATACAAGATACTATTGCCAGAATAATGCGAATCGAGGTAAATCTCACTACAGGAGAAAAAGTATCTTCATAATCAATTCCTTCTTGTTGATTATACCCCTTCGCAACAAGGCGAGCCTTATGCCTTTCTATCGAGCCATCAGCCTTTCGCTTTATTTTGAGAACCCATTTGTTCCCAATAGCTCTGCGTCCTTTTGGAAGATCAACCAGTTCCCAGACTTGGTTTGATTTCATTGACTCTATTTCCTCTTCCATTGCATGAATCCATTTCTCCTTACTAGGGCAATTCAGAGTCTCATTAATATTTCTAGGCTCATCCTCATCTTGTGGAGCAGCCATAAAAGTTTCCCCTTCAATGTCAAAACGTCGACGGGGAATACTTTGGCGACTTGTTCGCCGTATGGGAGTTTGTACACTTTGCACATCATTCCTCATTATGCTCCCACTAGGATTAGATAATGATGATGTCGTCTCATAATGTGGTTGCAATTGAGAATGAGTTGAATTCAATTCATCACTTCTCATATTACTCCCACTTGGACGAACTCCACTAAGATCATTATCTTGATCCGAGGTTTCAAATAGGGAGTTGACTTCCCCTATTTCGCCCTTCTTAGGAAATTCATCCTCTAAGAATGTGACATCCCGTTATTCAAATTCAGTTATACTCCCACTTTCCTGCTCACCTATGAACACATACCATTTTGAGTGTTCCGAGTATCTTATGAAAATACTCTTCTTTCCTCTGGGACCCAATTTCCCAAACTTGTGAGAGGACTCATGAGTATAGGCAGCACAACCCCATGGCTTAAG
This sequence comes from Eucalyptus sp. ANBG9806169, assembly GCA_014182395.1. Classification (NCBI taxonomy): domain Eukaryota; kingdom Viridiplantae; phylum Streptophyta; class Magnoliopsida; order Myrtales; family Myrtaceae; genus Eucalyptus; species Eucalyptus sp. ANBG9806169. The sequence goes on from CM024576.1 coordinate 26,149,186, forward strand.
AAAACTTGAGTCCGGTTTTCTACCTGTCCATAACTCATATGGAGTGGAAATAACTGATTTGAAAGGCACACGGTTAAGTATATAGGCAGCAGTTAACAACGCATCACTCCAAAAAGTGATAGGTAAGTTAGCTTGCACCATCATGGACCTAACCATTTCCAGTAGGGTTCTATTTCTTCTCTCCGCAACACCATTTTGTTGAGGAGTATATGGAATAGACAACTGTCTTTCTATTCCTTTTTCATCACATAATTTTCTGAACTCATCAGATAAATATTCTCGACCTCGATCGGATCTCAATGCTTTTATTTTCTTGTCTAATTGATTCTCTACCAGGTTCATAAACCTTTTGAAACAACTTATTGCTTCAGATTTGTAAGAAATCAAATAGACATATCCGAGTCGAGTATAATCATCTATAAAAGTGATGAAATAAACAGCCCATGCCTTCTTCTCACATTCATTGGACCACAGACATCAGAATGGATTAAATGCAGAGGAAATTCAGCTCTTTTACATTTTTCAAATGGTTTCCTTGTCGTTTTCCCTTCTAGGCAATGCTTACATATGGGCAAATCGGCTTTTTCAATGTTGCCCAACAAGCCTTCTTTGGCTAGTCTATTCATACGCTGTTGGCCAATATGACCAAGTCTAGCATGCCACACATTCACATCATTATCATATGAATTATGAGATGTGAGAAAGGAATAACAAACATTTGCATTAACATAGTCAATATCTAATACAATGAAACCATCCAGAAAATAACCATGACCATAGTAGTTTGTATCCAAATACAAATCTACACCTCTATTATGGAAGTTCACATTAAAACCTAATTTAACCAACACTAAAACAGACACTAAATTTCGACGAATCTCCAGGGTATACAACACATCATGTAGGAATAAAGTGCGTCCACCACGCATATTCAGTTGGCATGTGCCAATTCCTTTCACTTCAGTTCTGGAGTTGTTTCCCACATAGATCCACTTAGTTCCAGTTGGTACTCGTCGGAATCCCACGAAGGATCCTCTATCCTTCGCTACATGGTCTGTCGCTCCTGAATCCACAGTCCACAAAGGATTAGATTCAGTCAAGAATACAAAACTTGACACATATGCAAAGTTCCCAATTGTACCAAGGGTGTGTACCTTCTTTCGCTCGCAACAATCGCGGGCATAATGACCCTTCTGGTCACAGTTGTAACACTTCACCCTTGAGATATTCTTCACATGAGGACGTTTTCCTCTCTTTTGTTGGTTAATTCTTGGTTTCTTGCAAGAAGGACTTGATCCCTTGCTTTCCCACATATTGAACGAATCAATGCGCTTGCGCTTAGAGCTTGAAGCCCCTTCTGAGCTTAAAGCAACACAACAAATATCTGTATCCTGCTCAAATGCCTTGAGGCGTAGATTAGCTAGCTCAAGGTAGCGCACAATATCCTCTAGATCTTCCATAACATGGTCAAGAGCTTTTAGTGCTTCTTGCTTTTCCAGCACATATTGAATTCTCATATTCAATATTTCACAATTCTCGCCGTTCAATTTGTCCTCTTTATTCAAATAAGCAATGATGTTCTTATTTGCTGAATCCATTGATCTGAACATATCAGACACATATGCACGAAATATTAATGCCTATCACTTATGCATCTATTTTGCACAAACTCATCATATTAATTAATAATTTTAAGTAAGGTTTCAGAATCAAAAGGTCACTATGTTTCCAATCATCCTCCAAAAATCCTAACTTAAAAACTATCATTAATATGATTGTCATATGCAAAATCAATTTTATGAAGTTACAAAAACTTCTATAACTACCCACAGCTAACTACCCACAGCAACCAGCAATCACAGAAAGCAACAGATAATTGACATACAATATAATAATAATGCTTTCATACAATATTGCTAACATATAGGTTATTATATCAACAACAATCAAGTAGTTAACATTACATAAGATGTCCACTAAGCACACTTAATAAAAAACAGCCATAACATTTAAAAACAAGGCATCATACAACTAATAGGGAAAGCTGCTACATGGTCCAATTTCTTTTTCTTTTTCTCTATAAAATTTTCAGGTATTCTTGACAGCCACGGAAAAACAGACGGATATCCCTTAGGATTTCTCCTACGCACATTCAGTCCTGGCCCAATCGAAGTCATTCCTTGGGTCGCAGTCTTTGTGGCTCCAACCCGATGATATTCATCTACGAATTCCATTACTAGCTCCTTATAGCTAGTAAATCCTTTGACCTCCCGTAGGCGATTCAACACTCCTTGCCAGTCTAGTGGAAGAGTATTCATAAAGAATCGCACCATCTGAATATCTTGCATGGGATAACCGTTCCAAATGACTTCCTGAATTTTGTTGTTGACCTCTATGACATGATCAATTATGTCGTCACTCTCCCATCGATAACCATTCAAATCGGCTATCAACCTTGTAAGCCTTTCCTTCTGTTCATCTAACATTGTGTGCACAGATGCGCGCGGCTTACGGGGAGGCATTGTTCCTGCAACAAATGCAGAACAAAAAATGGATTACATATAATCCACATAGACATAATTGAAAAAAAAACAAATTCTTTTTTTTTTTGGGTCAACGGTCAACGGTCAAGGTCAACGGTCGCTGTCAACGGAAGTCAACGGTCAACGGTCAACCGTCGCGGTCAACGGTCAAGGTCGTTGGATCGGTCGGGGCGGTCGGACGGACCGACCGCATGTGCCGCGCGCGTGCGTGGGCTGACGTCACGCAGACGTCAACCTGCACGTGCCGCGTGCGTGTCGCCTCCGCGGTCGGGTCGGGTTGGGTCGCCGGCCGGTGACCGCCCGGCCAAACGACGCGTCGATGCGCGTCATCGATGACGTCACCCCGGTTATTTACCGGTGGGTGACGTCATGCACGCCAGCACGCGTCGGTCCGTGGACTGGCGCGTGCTGGTTTGCTCGCCGGCGGCACGCATGCGCCGGTTCGCCAACCGGCGCGTGTGTCGCACGCGCTGGATGAACCAGCGCATCTGGGCGCGTCGCGCCCACGCGCAGCGCCTTTTGGCCGCGCGTCTGGGCACGTGCGGCGTCCCCCGACGGCGTGCGACATGTCGCTGCACTCGTCTCGACGTCGCCTTCCTCCCTATGCCATCAGATTTTGATTTCGACTTACGAAAAGTCGGAAGAAATGGCGAACAACGCTCGGGTGTCGGGATTTCTCGCCCTGATCCGTACGGCCGAAATGCTTTTGCGAAAAATCAATCATAAACATGAAATTGGTCGGGAAAAACGTGAACTAAGGCTCTGATACCAATGTTGGGATCGACGGATCCCCGAAAACGGATTCGGCACTTAAAACCGAACTCCTAAATCAATGCGGAAGATAAGCCCGGGAATAGTCACGTATCACCGATCGTAAAGCACACCACGGATTCGAGCGTACCTTGTTAGCCACAGATTAGACACCGATGCCGTAAAGAGGAAGAGAATTCGATCATTTTCAATCCAATGACGACAAATCGCCGTGAAGGGAAGACGTAGTCACTTCTTGACTTTGTTCTTCGTCTTGGAGAGAGAGAGCACTTTGGAAGAGAATGAGAACGTACGTTGTAAATGCCAAAAATGTATGTTCTCTCTCTCTCTCATCCCTTTTATAGGTCCCTCTTTCCACAGGCCTTATTCCCGTGGGCCGGGCCTTTAGGCCCATTGTGGCCGGGCCAACTTAGGCCCATATAATTAAATCCATCAGAATCGTTACCCGAATACTTAGCAAGGAAAGACGGACCAAAAAATATGACAGACATAATGGAATTATAGAACTTTACTTCCAAACTTTTTTCAGAAAAATGATAAAGCGTTGTTTTAGAAGATTTTATTATTCTCTAAGATTGACACGCATTACTCTAGAATTAAATACTTATCAACGGCAAGGGCAGATCGGGTGAGGGCATCCTAGCCCTCGCCTATGGCCGGCATGGCCAGCTCTAAGGGGAGGGGAAGGGGAATGGGGGAAATTTTAAAAAAGATTTTTTTTTTTTAAATTTAAAAAATTATTAAAATATATTTTTAAAATGGCACATCAGCGCCAGCAGTATTGCGTTAACGCACATCAGCGCCGGCAGTGTTGTGTCAATGCTCATTAGCCAAAATTGGCTGGATGGACGTAATTGGCATAAATGCAAAAAATTTAAAATTAGATTGGCCAAAAAAATGAATTTATAACTCAATTGACATAATTGTAATAGATTTAAGAATTGTTTTTTTTTTTTTTTTTATAATTCTCCTTATTTTTAAGAAAAAATAATATAAACTAAATTTTGCCCTCAGTTTGTCCTATTGACAAATAATTTATGGTCAAGTTACATATTTAAATTTTACACAGCTAAAAAAATTAGGCTCGTGCAATGCATGGGGATGCTATTGATAAAACTTAAAAATACGCTTAGCTCAATCTATGTATCAATAATGGTTGTAGTTTAGGGAAGAATCTCCCCTAGATAGAAATGCCATTTAAGTATATGCAGAAATGATGTACGAATAGCAAGATTATATATTTGTGAAATGCAATTTTATATACTCGATCTGCCACATTAATTATGTGCGCAATTTACGGGAGAATCTTCCCCAAATAGACTACCATCTCAGTATAAGCAGTGACACTATACGTATACTCATAAGCCAAATTCTTTTGGGCTGCTTTTTAGGTCCTGCAAATGCCAAATTGTGCTCCCCACATCGAATACATTCTTTACATTCGAAATATATGTTTTGCACTTGGGTTCCGGTTTGATTGGTTAACTAGTCCTTTGACAATTCTTGTAAAGACTAATTATCATGGCTGAGTAAAAACCAGTTCGCCTAAGTATAATAGCTGCCCGTAATTGCAAAGGCCGTGTACGCCTCGAGTTCACGAGGGTCGTACTTGGACTTGAGCTTCGGAGCGAAGCTCGGCTATGGTGGCCAGATTAAAGTCACCTAGCCTCAATGTGGCATTGAGTCTACGACGAGAGAGGCGGTGTGCAGTGGAGAGGCATGCTATTGTCCCTTTTTTTTTTTTTGGAGGTCTATTGATAGTCTGCTAAGTATAACAATTAATGGTGTCCATAGTAACACTTGTGTACGAAGTTTTTATCCAAGGAAGTAGATATTTTGCTCGCACTCCATGATAGTGCTAGTATGAACACCTAGAGGGGGGTGAATAGGTGTAAAAATAGATTCTGCAAAATACAGTGAAAACCTCTACTTTTAACCTGAGTCTGAATAACAACAGACTTTCGGCGAGTCGAAGAGAAGCAGACTTTGAGCGAGATCAGACTTTAGCAGTTAAATAGAACTACGAACAAAATAAAGAGATTCGGGGAAGAGAATAAGAACACAAGGTTTATAGTGGTTCGGCTTAATCCAAGCCTACGTCCACTCTCCCACGCTAACAGCCTTCTTGGCGATTGGATTCCACTATGCAATCAACAAGAGATTACAACTTTGAGTGCAAATACTTAGTAGTAGATCACACTATCTCACTAAGTCACTCTTTTGGTATTTCTCTCAAGATCACAAACGTTTAAGCTCACGAGAGACGAGTGTATGATAGAAGATCGCTCAGACTTTGGAATTATAACTTCTACACTCTATCTCTTACTTGCTCATCGGTCCTTCATCTCCTTAAATACTCCTCCACTTCCAAACTAGCCGTTGGACAGCATCTTGAGGATCGTCTTTCAATATACCCATTGGATAGCCCTATATCTAGAAGATTTGATAGCCGTTGAGTGACAAAAGTAGAATCTCAAATTGATTCCGATCGCCCATACAAACGAAATCTTGGTTTCCATAAGTAAAGCTTCTTCATATAGAAAGTTCTTGTCTTCAAGATCTAATTGTCAATCAATTAGATTGAGTCAATCAAATCAATCTTGATGTAGAATCCAAACCAGATCACTAGCCGTTATATCTTCGGGCTTGTGTTACGTTCTGTCGAATCTGGATGTAAAGTCTGAGAGCAATAGACTTTACAATCTGAGTCTGATTGCGATAGACTTGGCAATCTGGGTCTGAACAGATTTAGCTTTAAGGTCTGAACACAATCTGTTATGTTCTACTTCAGCATAGAGTCTGTCTTCTGGTTCAGCTTCAGCATAGAGTCTATCTTCTGATTTAGCATTCACGTTCATTCTGGAATTTGTCAGAGTTGATAGACTTCTGATGTAGAACAGACTTTGACACTAAAGTCTAGCAGTCTTCAGATTTTGACACAGAAAACTGAAAATCTTCAAAATATACTTTGGACATGTGTTCCGTTTAGTCTTCTAGATGTCTTCAGACTTTGACAATATCCTTTACATGTTCAATTATTTGCATAGTCTATTACTCAACCATCAAACATGTTAGTAGCCTTTGATTTATTTTGTAATCTTCAAAACATCATAAGGGATTTCCCTAACAATCTCCCCCTTTTTGATGATGACAAAACAATCTCTAAATATGCAGATTTGTAAACACGCTTTTAAAAATATTAATTTAAATCAAAGGATATCAGAAGATAGCAAATAGATTGAGCATAACAATATATAGAAAAATAATCGCAGCTCAATATTATGCAATAAATAAAATCAAACAATCAACACATATGCATATTCATATTCTCTCCCCCTTTTTGTCATAATCAAAAAGCGATAACAATAGAAATAGTATGACGTAGAGAATATAAAACGATAACAAATGTGTTTTGCATAATTTCCAAAAATCATATTTTATAAAGTAAATGCAACATAGCTCACTTCGATCATGTATATCAGCAAATAAAAATCACGGATGCATTATAAAATTCACTTATCCTTTTTGTCATAATAAAAAGATAATACCAATAAAAGATTTGTTATGACAAAAGGTAAAAAAAATGCACTAACGGATTTTGTAGAACTTGGTAAGTTCCAACACATTTACCTTTTCCGATATTCCATAATAAACAAGATCACGATCAATTCAAAAAGATTTTTCCATAATTGATCAAAGCTCCCCCTCAATTTGTTGCCTTTTTGAGATGATCACGATTCTTTCCTTTTTCTTTTGGATTCGCTTTCTCCCCCTGTCATCATGACAATATTTGCGAATAGAAACAATTGTTGCTTGTGCAAGTTGAGCAGAATATTTTTTTTTTTCGATTATTCCCTTTGTAGCAACAACATCCGCAACGATCACTTGCATTTTAAAATTCGAGGCAAAAATCTTCAATCAAGCTCGTCTCAAATTTAACCTGCATCAACTTAACGAACTTTTTGTACAAATAAACTTTCATATGACACATAAGGGATTTCCTCAATAAGCAAGAGTTTTGCACAAGGAATATAATTTTTTAGCCTCCAGGAGATAGTATAGAATCTTCATAATTTTCTGATCAAGCTTTCCAAATTCCATATGGAAGATTCTATTGCCACCTGCAAAATCTTGTATAATGGATAACAATCCTTGCAAAAATATCATGTAATACCTTCCTCCGATTTGCGGATCAAAACTTGCTAGATATAAGATATCTTCTAAGAATATAGCAAGTATATCCATGAATATGCAATAATATATTTCGAGATCAAATGGATTTTCTTAAGCATAAATCTCAAAAATGCATTTTGCAAAAGGAAAATAGATATTTCTATCACGTGCCAAAATTGCAATACCTTATAATTATGACAAAAGATATTCGCAATATAATAAACAATCATCCAAAATCATGATAAATGCACGTAGAAATTTGCAAGGCAGGATGATAAAAAAATTTATTTTACCCAAGGTATATGTTTCAAATATACCATTGATTAAAAAAACATTACCAATCTTCGTAGGAGATATTTTTCTGATTGCACCAAAATTTGCGTTGATTCGCAATCATTCTTGCTGTGTTGAATTTCCTGCAATCAACTCATTTCCTTTTTGGTATCCATCAATTTGGATCCTTCCATTTCGTTAGAGCAAAATATAAAATCTCCATAATCAAATATTCTTTTCAAACTCATCATAACATATTATTTAAGGAAAGAACATCTCAATGATATCTTAAAAAAAATTCTCACTTGGTCATAGCACGATAAAATCAGAGAGAATAAAATCAAACCAAATAAATTCATTTGTCTCTTAAGCAAAAATGATCACATGTATTAAATCAATCTCAACGCACAAATCACAAAAATAAATCACATGATTCTTTCTTCAATAAAACAAATCATAGGATATGATGTGGCATCGTAGGAATTAAGGGCAAGCCCTAAGGTGCCCTAAAGCTTTTAAATAGGTAATGAATTTACCTATTGGTTTGTGTTTTAGCTTTAGTTCTTTCTTAAGGCTTTGTGCCTTGTGCCTTGTGTTTTTAATTTAAGTTTTTGAAACTTTGGTTATAAGGTAATTAATGAGGATAATCTATGCTTGGTCATGGATTTTTTTTTTATATAGATTAATTTTCTCATAAAATGTTATAGGATTTTTAATTAGGTGTAATTAATAATTTAGCTTCTTTTAAAATGAAAAAGAAGGTTGGATTGGGCCTTGGGCCCAAGGGTGGACCCTAATGGGCCAAGTGGCCGGCCCATTAAGGCCCACAAGGAGGGGCTGTCGCCGGCCCAAGAGGAGGGGAAGAAGTGGCCGGCCCACTTCTTCCAAGGAGGCCCAAGAGGGCCCAAGCCCAAGCCCAAGCCCATGCATGGGGCTTTGCCAAGTGGCAAAAGATCTTGCCATGCATTGGCCTTGGGAGGGGCAAGGCAATGATTGCCTTTGGGGAAACTTAAGGAAGGAGATGGCCGGATGGGGGGTTGTCGCACGGTGAGAGAGAGAGAGAGAGAGAGAGAGAGAGAGAGAAAGAGAGAGAGGCTTGCGCGAAGAGGGAAGAGAGGAGGAGGAGCCGTCTGCCGCACGCCGCACGCCGTCCGTCCGCCGTTTGCCGCCGTTCCTCCTTGCGTTTAAGGCAAGTTAGGATCCATCACCTCTCTTTGCATGTGTGTTTGCATGTTGGTTGGATTTTTGGTGGTTTAAAGCTACGAAAATGGAGTTAGGATGGGTTGTTCTTGAAGATGTATGCTGTTCTCGCACGAATCATTGGAGTCAGAATCTTGTGGGAGCTTGCATGTATGTTGGGAGTTTAATTTTGGCTTGGATGTCTTCATGAAAGTTGTAGCTAACACCTTGAACTATGACATACTAAAATTTCGTGCAAAACGATGAAGATTTAAGGGGTCAAAACCTCATTTTTCGGAGACCCTAGATCTGGAACTATTTTTCTGACCTTGTGGTAGATTTGTGGTTGCATGTTGATTTTTACTACGAATCTCTCTTCGACTTCTTCATGAAACTTGTAGAGAACATCTTGAAGATCAAAATAATCAAATTTGAAGCAAAATGAACAAGTATAGCTTAGGATATCAACCTGATCTTGAAGATGAAAATTCTGGAGTCGCGGTGTGGGACACCCGAGACTTCGTGGACCCATATGGAGGTTATCCTTTGGTAGTTTGGCCTAAGTTCCTTCATGAAAGTTGTAGGGGACCCTTAGAAGTAAAAAATATCCAAATTTTAGAGAAAACGAAGAAGGATAGATAGGTTAAATCTCAATATTTCGGACATAGGATTCTGGATATTTCGGTAATCTGATCAGTAACTTCGTGGGACTATAGAAATTTATCTAAAACGAATTTAGCCTGGATTCCTGCATGAAAAATATATTTTAGTGTCTTAAATATAACCTGGTAAAATTTCATAATTTTCTGAGGTCGTTTGGGCATTTTAATTGAATTACTTAGAAAACTGTACATTCTGCCTTTGTCCGAGATTCCATGCGGAAATTGTGATAATATTGCTTTTTGTGTAAAATTTGTTTGGCTATGCATTTTCTGTGGAAAATCACCATTCGTATTGCATTAAATTATTATATGCTTTGATTTCATGAATTTGGAATTTTTGTGATTATTTAATTTAATTAATTGCAAAGTAGAATAAATTGGAATTTAAATAAATTCTAAATGCATTTGGTAAGTGCATTGTTATTAGTGGCATATAATTTCATAAGAACTAAATTACTATGGGTGATTGCATTTACTGCATGTATGCAAATGCTTGATGATGCATGTACAAGAACAAAGGTGAGCTTGTTTTGCCATTACATCATGTGCATGGTATATTGAAACCTAAATTGGCAAGCATGAGTAATGGAAAACAAGGAAGTTGTTCGTGGAGGATGATAATGCCCGGAATGTATAGAGATACATGGCCAGATGGCCCTGGGAGTATCAGGATGCCCGGAATGGTTGGGTGCCGGAAGCCTCGGAGGTCTTTGCCCGAGGGGATGCCTCATGATGCTAATTGGGATGCCAGATGCCCGGAGCGGTGGGGGTGCCAGATGCCCGGTGGCCATGATTGGCATAATTCCGGAGGTTCTTCTCGTGATGCCTGGATAGGGCGCGAGTGTAAAGTATGGGATGGATGATCCCGAGAAAGGGTGATGTGAGGATCAATTGAGAACTAAAGTGGAAATTAAATCATGCATATGTGACGTGATGATGATGACATGCATGGGAAATATGACATGATGATATGATGGCATGTACATAAGATATGATGATGACATGCATGGGAAATATGACATGATGATATGATGGCATGTACATAAGATATGATGATGACATGCATGGGTAATATGACATGATGACATGATGGCATGTACATGAGATATGATGATGACATGCATGAGTAATATGGCTTGATGACATGCATATGTGATATGATGTGATGATAATCACTTATGATATAGTGACATGATGACATGATGATATGATGACATGGTGACATGATGACATGTATGGATCATATGGTATGATGATGATGATCATTCGTAGTTTATGCTATATACGTATTATAAATGGTGATGATGATGTATGATGGTATATGCATGGCTTCGAGGTAAGTATCTTTTGCAATGCATGAATGACATGTATTTTGAAATTGTTCGTATTGTTTAAATGCATTGAGTGGTGATTGGATTCTTTTACCTGCTGAGTGGTTGTACTCACCCCTTCGGGGACCAACATTTCAGATTAGCACGATGCCACTCCCTGCCGTCACGCGGGGAGTATTTTACGGCCTTCCATCTGATGTGGAGGTCGAGCTGTCAGAGATCGATTGTCCCACCCTGCCGGGACTGACATTCATCCGTGTGCGCGCGATTATATCTTATGACATGGGTCTATCTGGAGGCCCAGTCATCCAGGAGTACGTCTCCGTCCACATTCGCCGTGACGGAGTGATGATGGGGATGCTGCCACCCCCACCGCCTGACGCACCGGGATGGGTGTGACGGCCCGCGTACGTGGAGTAGGAGTTGTCAACTTTTTGGGATGTGGCCAACACTAGTAGTCCGAAGGGAGGTCTTTACACGCTGTTTTAGTGGGTCGTGGGTTCCTTTTTGAGGTTGAAGGTCGAGCATGGATGAGTCTTGGCCTACCCTTTTGATGTACCGACCCGTGTTACCCTTCGTAAATATATATGTAAATAAAAGTGGTTCGGCCTTGTGCTTTCGTTTAATCAAAATAGTTGGTGTGCATTGTGCTGTCGTGAGGGAAGCGGAGTGATGGTGAGACTCGTCTCTTATTTTCGCTTTGAGCTGCGCAAATCCCTAAAGCCCTTTTCAAAAAGAAAAAAAAAATTACGCCTAAGCTTCGGCCTGAGTTGCAATTCCTTCTTTTATCGCCGTATAAGTTGTTCTAGCCTTAGTTTCTTTTCGCGTAGTATCTGTGGCGACCCTATCGAGTTTTGAGGGTGCCACATATGATCTTTATAAAATCTGAATCAATTAAAGATATATCGAATATCAAGCATAATGAGAAATTTTAAATTGTGTACGCAAACCAAATTGAGAATATATACATTCCTTACCAAACTCTCTTTCTTCTTTTCTTTTAATTCCTGCAAAAACAACTCATCTTTTCTTTGATACCCATTTTTTCTTGGGTCCATGAGAGTTAGTAGAGTATGTTGCTTTTATCCAACCTTTCTTAACAGATCTCCAGACTTTAGGACATTCTTTCTCAAAGTGTTTCGAGTCTCCACAATTTGAACACTTGAGGACATTTCGACCAACAGGTTTTATGAACACTTTTTGAAAATGATTTTTGTAAAATGCCTTTGAAGGTCTTTGTCTAAGTCTCTCCTTGACTTTAGGAAAATCAATTAGAGAATCACTTTCCTTATTGAAACCAAGTCCCGACTTATTATAGTAAGGTACTTGTATAGAAAGGATATGCTCTAATGTTTTTGATCCATTTGAAAATTTTGTCAAAATATTTGAAAGTTCTTTCTTTAAAGAATCATTTTCCTTAACAGGTAAATCTCGACTTTCGTTTGTTTGTAGAAAATCTTTTTGCAAAATTTCAAACTTTTCTTTTTGAGAAAGATCCTGTTGCCTAAGCCAAGAATTTTCCTTTTTAAGTTTGGAGATCCTTTTAAGAGAAGATTTGAGATTTAAGCATAACTCATTTATATACTTAAGAACTTTAGTAGGAATTCTTGAATGGCTTACCTCGATTTCCTCATCGGATTCCGAGTCCGTGTGCGAGTCGGACTCGATTCGAATGTGCCATCAAGCATAGATTTCCTTGCTCATCATCTTCTTTTATTGTTCTTTTCTGGCCATTCTGCTTGTATTGTCTTCCTCTATGGAATTCACTTCCTTTTCTATTCAGCCTTTTGAATTTCTTGATCATAAAAGCAAGTTCTTCGTCGTCCATGTCATTTTTCGAGTCCGTATCAACGAGAATCAACGTTAGATATTAAAGCGATGGACTTCTTACCTTCGGGATCTTCGTCAACAATTTGTTCCACTTCGTAGGATTGAAGAGTGCCAATCAATTCATCAACGGAGAGTGGCATAATCCTTTGAGTCTCCCGAATTGAAGTCTCGACATGTTTCCATTCTTTTGAAAGACCTCGCTGTTAGGACTAGAATTAGCACCTAGAGGGGGGTGAATAGGTGTTTAAAGCAATTTTAATAAATTAATCTGAATGAGAGATTAATAAATTAAAAACAACAATTACAGCAAATGAAAGCAGTTAAAGACAAAATGATTAGGGATAGAGAATCAAGACTCCAGATTTATAGTGGTTCGGCTTAGACCAAGCCTACGTCCACTCTCCGCACGGACAGCCCTTCGGCTGGATTTCACTAAGAATCAAAAGAGCGATTACAGTCTTACACTCTTGAGTCCACGGTGTAGAAAACTCTACTACACTTCCTCAAGGTCTCACTACAATATGATCTCTCTTTTGATTACATATAACGCTCAAAGAATGATATCGCAAAATAGAAAAGGAGATTCAGACTTTGGAATTCTTCTATCCGGCACCCTTCAACAACTAGAGCATCTCTCTTATATACTTCTTCATGCCTTCAATACCGTTGGCACCTTCCAAAGAAGTTCTTCCAATCAACCCATTGGACATAATCAATTAGAGATCTCGAGCTCTTTAAGGTAAGTGTTGATAGCCCATCAATCATGCTCGCCCATACAATCAGGATCTCGGTTTCCATAAGTAGATCCTTCCAAATATAAGTTGCGAAATCTTTAGAGAATCTATACATATTCGAATACGAAAGTAAGATCTTTTAGTGCTGAATCCAGTAGAAAGATATTCTCTAATCGTTAGAATAAAGATCATGTAAGATCATAATAAACGTCGGTCTGGAAACTGTCCATGAGAGTAGACTTTGAAACATAAGTCTTGAGTCTTGCTATCTTCAAACTTTGATCTTCAGACTTTGTCAATAGAGTCTGTAAGTCTTCAGACTAGACTGATGAAAATGTTTTGTCAACTTCAAAATACTTTAAGAGAATTTTATCCAACAATCTCCCCCTTTTTGATGGTGACAAAACTTTCCTGCAGATTTGAATATTATCGCCTTGTAATACAACTTTTAAGAAAGCATTGATATCTCATAAGAGATTAGAATAAAAATAGTAGAAGTTATCCTATACACAGATATCCTGTACACAGACTTACCCTGTACACAGATCTGCATTCACAGAAACCTCATTAGTCATGAACAGACAGTACTATCTTTATCTAAATTAAAAAAGCTTAAAGTAATGCCATAATGAGCACACATTCAAAAACAACACACGTTTAAAAAACTCAAGTCAAAGTCAAAATAACAACTCAAAAATGTAAAAGAAGATAAGATTTGGTTTGGTTTGAGAACAGAGATTGAAATGCTTGAAAATCTGCAAAGTCTTGAAAATCTGCAACAAAGTCTTCTCCCCATTTTTGTCAGCATAAAAAAAATCAAGGAGCACGAGGAATGCGAACAAGTTGAAAGTCCTCCATAGACTTGACAGTTTCTTCTAGCTTCCTCAAATCTTCCTGTACTTGGGTAAGAGTAGTGCTTTTTGCAGTAGCCTGAATCTGACGCTGAACCTTTTAAGCGATCATGCAGAGTGATGAACATTGCATGATTTTCATTCTGCAAAGTCTGAAATTCATACCCCATGGCATAGATTTGGCCTTTGAGTTCCAAGATGATGTCAAGCAGCCTTCCAAAATCTCCGGAATTGTCAGTCTGTGTGCTTGCTTCAGCTCGGTCTGATGGTGGAGTCAAGCCAGTATGAATATCAGCAGGAAGTTCAGTATGTGGAGATGATGCCTCTCCTTCAGGAAACTGAGCAGCATGAACATCTTCAGCATTAGGAGGTGATCGACTAACACATGTTTGTGCATCTTCTTCTCTAAAAGTCAGTAGAAGAGGGGTATGTTCTCTGTGTGTATCTCCCCATGTTTCCATGTCTTATGGAGGAGAAAAGAACTCTTTTTTCTGAGGAGTTTCCTCAGTGACAGGCTGTTGGAGATTCTCTTTTCCGCCTGGAGAATCTGTTTGTTCTCCTTTTTCTTCTTCCTCTTCCTCTCTTTCTTCCTCTTTCTTTCTTCCTTTCTCTTCCTCTTTCTCTTCTTCTTTCTCTTCTTCTTCCTCTTTCTCTTCCTCTTTCTCTTTCTCTTCCTCTTTCTCTTTCTCTTTCTCTGTTTCTGCAAATTGATGTTCTGGAACAACTGGAATAGATGCAGCAAATTGAGAAACAAGAGCGGAGATTGGTAGCGCATCCTCATCATCTTCGTCTTCCAAGATGATTGCCCTTCTTTTCTTGGTAGAACTAGCCACTGGTTCCTTCCCTTTTCTTTTGGCCATAGAAGAGTCTGGTCTGAACTTGATAGGAGTCTTCTCCTTGAATTGCTCCAGCTTCTTGCTGAGCTCTTTCAGATGCATCTTGGTAATCATCCTCAGCCCGATGACCATTTTATCAATAGTCTTCACAGAGAGAATGTGAGGAGGCTAAATGTTCAGATGTCTGAAGAGACAAGTGATGAGAGCAGCATAAGGAAGTTTTCCTTTGTCCTTTGCCATTGATCTGTACATGTGAAACATGATGCTGTGCGGCAAAGAGAAGTTAAGACCAGTCTTGATTGCAAACATCAACTTGGCCTCTGAGATGGATACATCTGTCTTGGATGTTGATTTGGGTCTCAGACAGTTGATCATAATCTTGTGAAGCAAAGTATTTGTTGCATTCATCCTGGAGTAGGAGAGACGACCTTCTGCAATTCTGTCTCTTGCAAGTTCAAAAGTAGCATGGCTTACAGACACACTAATTGATTGGAAAACACCTCTTTCCACACCAAGTACATCTGCCAGAATGTCCTTATCAACAATATACTCTTCATCCCTCACTTATTTGAAAGAAAGGTTTGTTTGCATCAATGAAACCGAGATTGGAATAGAAGTAGGCTGTTAATTCAGAATGTGCCATATCACGGTCGATGCAGGCGATAAAGTTGAAGTTTTTCGAACTTCTCTCTTAGGTTTATGCTCAATAGGTCCAGAAAATCAAAATCCACCGTTCGTGGATTCATCACCCCACGCTTCAGCAACTTTTCATACTTTTTCCTATGTCCGTCTGAGCGAAACAGTTCATCCTTCTTCCCTCGAAGGTTTGCAGCCACACCCATCCATGGTTTAAAGTGTATGAACATCTTTTCATCATCATCATTTCCCTCGGCGATTCATACTACCAAACCTAGGGTCTTTGGGAAAGTTTGCAAAGGCTTTTTGCGGCCGTTCCTTCGGGAACAATCCCTGACCTCTCCATGACAGTGAGAAAATGAGTCTCATTTCTGTAACCTTTCTCTTTCAGAAATTCATCCACGAGGGTCATTGCAGAACCTCCTTCCTTTAATGCAGAGTAAAGCCTATAAACAAAGGTAGGTTTAAGTGTTCTTACTGGTTCAATATCTTCAACCACCGTTTCTGCATCTAGAGGGCGATGACCTTGAGGTCTAGTTGGGGAAGACCGCTGTTGAGATCCTTGAGGAGTTTGCTCAGAAGGAAAGTCGCTTTCTTCAGTGAGATCAAAGTGCGTAGGCCCCTCACTAGATCCCTGTGGTCCCCTGTTCGCTATTCTTGAAGACTTCCTTTGATACGACATTGTTGCTTTCTTTAGAGAAGCTTTCTCACTTGTGTCGCAAGAAAGTTGAAAACTTTGAAACGAAGAACTTTGGAGAGAAAAATACAGAGTAGTGAAAAGCTTTTGATCTAGGGTTTCTGGGTAAAGTGAAAATGAAGGAGAAGAAGTGTATAAAAGATAACAGATACGGGGGGAAATCCAAGCGTAGTATATTTTGGAAATCTTAAAATTTTCTTTTGAAAAATAACTGCCTTAATAAATCGATAACCACTCTTTTTAAATATAACCGCCTTGATAAACTCAATTAGAGATAAACAGATAATCTTACCTTATCGATATGACAGTTTAAGTAAATGAACTTACAGTCATGTCGATTCGTATTCTCATTCTTCAACCTTTGAGTCTGATAATCTGTTAGACTTTAGATTATGAGTCTGAGCTTCAACATTCTTCAAGAGATAAAATATTGAGTCTTGAGCGAATAGACTCAAACAAGCTTTTCTCAAGTGGCTTTGTGAAGATGTCGCCGAGTTGATTCTTTGAGTCTATAAATTGTATCAAGACTTCTTTGTTCTGAACATGATCTCTTATAAAGTGATGTCGAATCTCAATATGTTTTGCTCTTGAATGTAGGATAAGATTCTTTGTAAGATTGATTGCGCTGGTGTTGTCACATCTTATTTCTGTGCAAGAGTCTTCAATGCCAAAGTCTTGCAGTTGTTGTTTTATCCACAGTATTTGAGAACAGCAACTTCCAAGGGCTACGTATTCTGTTTCAGCTGTTGAAAGAGCCACAGTACTTTGTTTCCTTGAAAACCAAGATACGCCCTGTTTCCAAGCAATTGACAAGTACCTGAAGTGTTTTTCTTTCAACTCTACAACCTGCAAGATCTGCGTCTGAATAGCCAAGAAGTGTAAAGTCTCCTTCTTTGGGATACCATAGACCGATCTTAGCAGTAGTAGCAACATATTTAATAATACGTTTAACAGCACTTAGATGAGATTCTCTAGGATCAGATTGAAACCTAGCACATATGCAAACACTAAATAATATGTCGTCCGGATGCGTAAGATAAAGAAGTGAACCAATGATACCCTGTATAACTTTTGGTCGATTTTCTTCCCCACTTCATCTTTGTCTATCTTCAAGGAACTTGACATTGGTATGTCGATCTTTTTGCAATTTTCCAGACCGAACTTTTTAACAAGTTCTTTTGCATATTTCTCTTGATGAATGAATATTCCCTCCTTTAGTTGTTTGACTTGTAGACCAAGGAAAAATGATAGTTCACCCATCATGCTCATCTCGAATTCATCCTGCATAGACTTAGAAAATTTCTTGTACAAAGTCTCATTAGATGATCCGAATATGATGTCATCAACATAAATCTGAACAAGTAGAAAACTTTTACCTTCCTTTTTAATGAACAAAGTAGTGTCTACCTTTCCTTTAGAAAAGCCATTATGAATTAAGAAATTACTTAGCCTTTCATACCAAGCTCGAGGAGCTTGTTTCAATCCATATAAAGCTTTCTTCAGTCTAAACACAGAGTCTGGTTTCTTTGAATCTTCAAATCCAGGAGGTTGTTCCATGTATACTTTTTCTTGAATAAATCCATTCAGGAATGCGCTTTTGATATCCATTTGAAACAACCTGGAATTCTTATAGCAAGCAAAAGCAAGTAGTAATCTGATTGCTTCTAACCTTGCTACTAGAGCGTAAGTCTCATCATAGTCTATCCCTTCTTCTTGCGTGTATCCTTTAGCCACGAGTCTTGCTTTGTTTCTCGTTACTTTGCCTTTTTCATCAACTTTGTTCCTGAAAACCCATTTAGCTCCAACAACTGATTTACCTTTTGGTTTGGGAGTCAATTCCCATACGTCGTTAATATTGAATTGTCTCGAGCTCTTCTTGCATTGCTTCAATCCAGCTTTCATCAGCTAAAGCTTCTTCAATATTTTTGGGTTCTATTTCAGAAATAAGAGCAACATCACTAGACTCTTCTCGCCTTTTGGATCTTGTTCGGATTCCCTCATTAATGTTCCCAATAATGAGTTCTTCGGGATGACTAGACTTGTGCTTCCGATTCTTGGTCGAGTCGATAGATTGTTGATCTTCTTCTTGAGTGGATTCTTCATCGGTAGCTTGTTGTGCGATTCCGAATTAGTAACCGGTGGAGTTAGATCTAGCGATTGTCCGGAGCAGATTCGAATCTTGATCTGAATTTGCTGAACTTGTGGAGAGTCTTGAAATTTGACATTCATTGATTCTTCCACGGTCGAGTCTTTTTGTTGAATACTCTAAAAGCTTTGCTTGTAGTTGAGTAACCAAGAAAGAATCATTCATCTGATTTTTCTTCAAACTTACCAACACGATCATTTGCATTCTTTAGAATAAAACATTTGCAACCAAATATTTGAAAATAAGAAACTATTGGTTTCTTTCCTTTAAAAATTTCATAAGGGGTTTTCTCAAGAATTGGCCTTAAAAACACTCGGTTTATAATATAGCAAGCGGTTGAAACTTGACTTATGCCCAAAACCTTGAAGAAATTTGATTTCCAATTAAAAGTGTTCTTGCCATTTCTTGTAAAGACCTATTCTTCCTTTCCACAACCCCATTTTGTTCTGGTGTATATGGAGAGGAGAATTTGTGCTGAAAACCAAATTCATCACAAAATTTAGTAAAGTCTTGATTTTCAAACTCACCTCCATGGTCTGTACGAATGCTTGAGATAGTGTGACCTTTCTCATTCTGCACTTTTTTAGCAAACTTTGAAAAGAGAGAGAAAGTCTCTGACTTACTTGAAAGAAAGTATACCCAAGTAAATCGTGAGTAATCATCCACGATTACCAGACAAAACCTTTTTCCACCAATGCTTTTCGTTCTGGTAGGTCCAAACAAATCCATATGTAGAAGCTGCAATACATGATTAGTGAAAACTTTATTTATTGATTTATAAGAGTTTCTAACTTGTTTACCCAGTACGCATGGTGTACATAGATCAGACTTTGAATAATTGAGAATAGGCAATCCTCGAACAAGTTTCTTGGTAGAGATCTTGTTTATTTGCTTCATATTGATATGGCCTAGCTTTTTGTGCCATAGATTTGCTTCATCTTGTACTGATATTAAGCACTTTGTGATCTTTCTTGATTCACATCCGGAAGATAGATATTTCCATGTCTTCGACCGGTAAAAGATTGAGTAAAGTCTTTACCGATTCCGAGCACGTTTCTTCCGAAAGTTGATCTTGAAACCGAGTATCACACAACCGACTTATGCTAAGCAGGTTGTAATTTAATCCTTCAACTAAGGAAACATTATTAATTGACAAACTTCCAATCTTTACTGTTCCTTGACCAGTAATTCTTCCTTTGTTGTTACCACCAAAGGAAACTTTTCCTCCGTCTATCTGGACAAGTTTTATGAAGCAGCTTGAGTCTCTGTCATATGTCTTGAGCAGCCACTATCAAGATACCATTTAATCTTCTTTTTGATAGTAACCTGCAATTAACACGAATTCAAGCTCTTTTTGGTACCCATACCATATTGGGTCTAGAAGTGTTAGAACAATAGACAGTCTTAGCCCAGCTCTTTTTAACAGGTCTCCAAACCAAAGGACATTCTTTCTCAAAATGTTCTAAGCTTTTACACTTGGAACATCTCAAAGCAATTCTCGCCAACAGGTTTTACAAAAACTTTTGGAAATGATTCTTATAAGCAATTCTAGCTGGTCTCTGTTTAATTCTTTCTTTTACTTTCGGAAAATCAATTAGTGGAATAGTTTGAAGTCATACCAAGACCTAACTTATCAAAATATGGTCTTTGTATCGAAAGAATCTTATCCAGCTTTTCAGAACCATTTGAAAATCTTTTTGATATGTTAGTGATATCATTTTTCAAAAGATTATTTTCATTTGAAATAATGTCTGAGTTTTCTTTCTTTGCAACAAAATCTTTTTCCAGTTTTCAAACTTTTCTTTCATAAGTTTATCCTGTTGCTTCAATGTATAATTTTCCCTTTTCAATTCGGAGATCCTCTTAAGAGAGGTTTTCAGACTAAGACAAAGTTCATCAATATATTTAGAAACCTTAACAGGAATTTTCAGGTTACCAACCTCGAGTTCACCGTGCGAGTCCGTGTAATCGAATCAAGGTCGAGTCGAGTCGATTTTGCCATTAAACATATATTGGCATAATCATCGTCACTTTCTTCACATTGAGTATCACTCCAAGTCTCGCTTTGAGTGCTTTCCAGTTTTTCTCGGTCTTTCCTTTTCTCTTCTTTAACGAGAGGACGGTTGGGTCTACGATGTGTCCCTTTTTCTTGCATTCAAAGCAAGTCACTTCTTTATTAAAATCATCTTCCTCTGTTGACCTGTTTTGAAACCTTTGAGAATTTTGTTTCTTCCAATTGAATTTCCTTCCTTTTCTGTTCAACTTTCTGAATCTCTTTATCATGAATGCCAGTTCTTCATCATCCAGATCTTCTTTAGAGTCTGTAACATCAAAATAGTCATTAGACTTTAAGGCAATAGATTTCTTACCTTTTGAGTCTTCCTCTTCGTTGGTCTGTTCTACTTCATAGGATTGAAGAGTCCCAACCAATTCGTCTACAGAGAGTGGAGCAATCCTCTGTGTCTCTCTTATTGAGGTTTTTATGTAATTCCGAGTCTTTTGAGAGTCCTCGAAGGAGTTTGTTGACCTTCATATGTCCCGAGATTGGATGTCCCCGATATTCAAGACCATTCACAATTTCAGTAAAGCGACTAAACATGTCGGTTATTGATTCTCTGATCTCATCTTAAAGACTTCATATTGTCCCAGAAGAATGTTGATCCTCGTTTCTTTCACACGATCAGTTCCTTCATAGGTAATGTGAAGCCTATCCCAGACTTCTTTTGCTGTATCACAAGAAGATATTATGTTATACTCAGTAGGGGATAAAGCACAATATAAAGAGTAAATAGCTTTGGCGTCAAGAGTCTGTCTCTTGGTGATTTCTTCTTGAGTCAGAAGAAGAGGATCAGTAGTTTCTTTTCCTCTCTCTGATTCCGATGCAGCAGCATGAATGATTCATTTATCAACCACTTCCCATTCCAAAGGATCTTTCGATCTTAGGAATGCCTTCATCTTATTTTTCCATATCTTTGTAGTCTTTTCCATCAAAGTATAGAGGTGCGGTATTGCTTTGACCTTCAACCAACCCTGTAGGCAACATATTAGCCATAGATCTTTTACTTAGAAGTAAAGACACTTCTTATAAGCAAGTACACAAGCTCTGATACCAATTGTTAGGACTAGAATTAGCACCTAGAGGGGGGGTGAATAGGTGTTTAAAGCAATTTTAATAAATTAATCCGAATGAGAGATTAATAAATTAAAACCAACAATTGCAGCAAATGAAAGCAGTTAAAGATAAAAGGATTAGGGATAGAGAATCAAGACTCCAGATTTATAGTGGTTCGGCTTAGACCAAGCCTACGTCCACTCTCCCGCACGGACAGCCCTTCTGGCTGGATTTCACTAAGAATCAAAAAGAGCGATTATAGTCTCACACTCTTGAGTCCACAGTGTAGAAAACTCTACTACACTTCCTCAAGGTCTCACTACAATATGATATCTCTTTTGATTACATATAATGCTCAAAGAATGATATCGCAAAATAGAAAAGGAGATTCAGACTTTGGAATTCTTCTATCCGGCACCCTTCAACAACTAGAGCATCTCTCTTATATACTTCTTCATGCCTTCAATACCGTTAGCACCTTCCAAAGAAGTTCTTCCAATCAACCCATTGGACGGAATCAATTAGAGAGATCTCGAGCTCTTTAAGGTAAGTGTTGATAGCCCATCAATCATGCTCGCCCAAACAATCAGGATCTCGGTTTCCATAAGTAGATCCTTCCAAATATAAGTTGCGAAATCTTTAGAGAATCTATACATATTCGAATACGAAAGTAAGATCTTTTAGTGCTGAATCCAGTAGAAAAATATTCTCTAATCGTTAGAATAAAGATCATATAAAATCAGAATAAACGTCGGTCTGGAAACTGTCCATGAGAGTAGACTTTGAAACATAAGTCTTGAGTCTTGCTATCTTCAGACTTTGATCTTCAGACTTTGTCAATAGAGTCTGTAAGTCTTCAGACTAGACTGATGAAAATGTTTTGTCAACTTCAAAATACTTTAAGAGAATTTTATCCAACACTCACAAGAGTTTGTTGACCTTCATTAGGGAAGAAATTGGATGACCTTGACATGCTAAACCATTTACAATTTCTGTAAAACGGTTGAACATATCTCCAATCGACTCTCCTTGCTTCATCTTGAAGGATTCATATTTGCCGAGCAAGAAGTTTACTTTTGTCTCTTTTACACGATCGGTTCCTTCATATGTAACATGAAGTCTATCCCAAACTTCTTTTGCTATTTCACATGAAGAGATTATGTTATATTCAGTAGGAGATAAAGCACAATATAAGGAATAAATGGCTTTTGCATCAAGCGCTTCTCTTTTGGACATCTCCGTCCGAGACATAGGAGCAAGGGGTTTGGTTTCTTTGTCTTTGCCATTCTTATTTGATGTAGACACGGCTATGGGATTGATTCCTCTTTCCACAACATCCCATTGCAAGGGATCTCTGGATCTTAGGAATGCTTTCATTTTGTTCTTCCACACGTTGTATTCCTTTCCATCAAAATATGGTGGCCTTGTGTTGCTTTGTCCCTCCATAAGTCCTGGTGCCAAGATACTAGCCATAAAAGATCTTTAGCTCAAAAGTAAAAACACTTTTATAAACCAAGCACTTGGCTCTAATACCAATTGATAGTGCTAGTATGAACACCTAGAGGGGGGTGAATAGGTGTAAAAATAGATTCTGCAAAATACAGTGAAAACATTTACTTTTAACCTGAGTCTGAATAACAACAGACTTTCGAAACTGAGTCTGAAGAGAAGCAGAGTTTGAGCGAGATCAGACT
Organism: Eucalyptus sp. ANBG9806169; assembly: GCA_014182395.1. Lineage (NCBI taxonomy): Eukaryota > Viridiplantae > Streptophyta > Magnoliopsida > Myrtales > Myrtaceae > Eucalyptus > Eucalyptus sp. ANBG9806169. The sequence goes on from CM024576.1 coordinate 26,172,654, forward strand.
TTAGCAGTTAAATAGAACTACGAACAAAATAAAGAGATTCGGGGAAGAGAATAAGAACACAAGGTTTATAGTGGTTCGGCTTAATCCAAGCCTACATCCACTCTCCCACGCTAACAGCCTTCTTGGCTGGATTCCACTATGCAATCAACAAGAGATTACAACTTTGAGTGCAAACACTTAGTAGTAGATCACACTATCTCACTAAGTCACTCTTTTGGTATTTCTCTCAAGATCACAAACGTTTAAGCTCACGAGAGACAAGTGTATGATAGAAGATCGCTCGAGACTTTGGAATTATAAATTCTACACTCTATCTCTTACTTGCTCATCGGTCCTTCATCTCCTTAAATACTCCTCCACTTCCAAACTAGCCGTTGGACAGCATCTTGAGGATCGTCTTCCAATATACCAATTGGACAGCCCTATATCTAGAAGATTTGGTAGCCGTTGAGTGACAAAAGTAGAATCTCAAATTGATTCCGATCGCCCATACAAACGAAATCTTGGTTTCCATAAGTAAAGCTTCTTCATATAGAAAGTTCTTGTCTTCAAGATCTAATTGTCAATCAATTAGATTGAGTCAATCAAATCAATCTTGATGTAGAATCCAAACCAGATCACCAGCCATTATATCTTCGGGCTTGTGTTACGTTCTGTCGAATCTGGATGTAAAGTCTGAGAGCAATAGACTTTACAATTTGAGTCTGATTGCGATAGACTTTGCAATCTGGGTCTGAACAGATTTAGCTTTAAGGTCTGAACACAATTTGTTATGTTCTGCTTCAGCATAGAGTCTGTCTTCTGGTTCAGCTTTAGCATAGAGTCTGTCTTCTAATTCAACATTCACGTTCATTATGGAATTTGTCAGAGTTGACAGACTTCTGATGTAGAACAGACTTTGACACTAAAGTCTTGCAGTCTTCAGACTTTGACACAGAAAACTGGAAATCTTCAAAATATATTTTGGACATGTGTTCCGTTCAGTCTTTTGGCCGTCTTCAGACTTTGACAATATCCTTTACATGTTCAATCATTTGCATAGTCTATTACTCAACCATCAAACATGTTAGTAGCCTTTGATTTATTTTGTCATCTTCAAAACATCATAAGGGATTTCCCTAACACTCCATACGCGCCTGATGAAAGATAGATGCATATTGCTTTTTGTTAGGGAATAGACATATGAATAGCGAGGCATGCGCTCCATGAAAGTAGGAGATTATTTAGGTGATAGTTTAGAGATATTGACTTTTTATTTATATAATAGTCTAATTCGCTCTTTGCTTTTTATGTATGGAAGATAAGGCTATTTTTATTAGTTGATGGGTGGACACCGAATTTAAAAAGTTAGCTTTATATATAGTATAGATGTGATGGACTATGACTGAATATTTAAATAAGTTCGTCAATTTGAATGCCCGATTACAATTTGAAACATCTCTTCATGTAAAATCAGTCTCAGTACCAATAGTATTTCTCTTCGAGTATGCCCAACATTGCTCGGCAAAATGCACGAGCTAAAAGGTAGCAACACTCACAATCATCATATGATAATCAATTGACACTTTCAAAATATCAGCGTTATCGGCGTTATGTTCTCCGTCATTTGTCATTGTTGTAACAAAGAAATAGTTATATAGGCTTAAATCTAACAATCTATTTCGATCACATATTAAAAAATAGTGATACACACATAAGTATAAATTTTTACTAGGTGAATACATGGCGTTTAACTCTGTCTATATATAGAATAAGTATATTTAATACAGTTCAATGTGTAAGCATAACATGTGCATGTCTCGACATAACTATTAAAAAAAAAAACTTGTACCATCAAATTTTTCGCTTGGAGATGGCTTGATTTGAATTATGATATGCTCTAAAAGAGATAGATGATCTATTATATTATTTGGCCAAAACAATTGAAATGCATCAAAAAAGTGTATTAATTAACGTGAGTGTTAAATATTGAAGATGGAAATACCTGGCTTTCGTTAATTGAGGAATTTGAATCTTCAAGTTATGATATTCCATTTGTCATCCACCTATAATCAAATAATAATCAAGAAAAAAGGCTGGCCAGGAAGGTTAAAGGAAAATTTTCTTCATTAGGATTTGGATTCATTGTGATCATTTCATGAAATACGAATAGATATTGAGTCATGACCAACTTACCCAATCTCCTAAATTGCAAAGGCGATCTCCTTCATTTAGAGGATATAATGACAGCATATCATAGAATTGATAATAATATGCAGGTAGAAACAAAAGGAAGCCTCACTTGCATTATGATTATTATTGTCCCATTCGTAAAAATTATTACCAATGCTATTAATAAAGTAGTGAAGAGTAAGACCCTATAAATTGAGCTCATGAGCTAATTTAATTTATTCCCCAATATTATTCTTATTCTACGTAAAATTTTGGGCCTCATGGGCAAAATGTGACCTTATAGTTGGTACCGCTTGGGCAAGTGAAGGTCGCTATTACATCTAGTGGGTAGGTGTAAGCATCTGGACACTTATCCTTGAAGAATTGGGAGTAAGTGGTCGAGCCACAGCTCTCGGACTTATTGTTGCAACAGTACTCAGTGGTCTCAAACACTGTGCACGGACTGTTGCACCCACCGGGGACCTTCAGGTCGTCTGGACACTGGCTATTGATGTCTTCTGAGCACTTGATCCCTCTGCACAAGCCCGTGATGGGCCTCAAGAGCATCGGAAGGTTGAACCCATTGACGAGCGAAATGTCTAGGAAGTCCGACTAGCTGAACAAGGCGAACTCAACAAGGGTGTTGGGTGGGCTGAGCGGGCTCTCAAAGCCCGAGCAATCCAATTGTTGGTCGCAGTCGCCGGTCTGGCACCGGCCCTGGCCGTTGGCATCGAAGTTGCAATTGGTCCGGCCCCATATCCGCCCTGAGGATGTGTTCTGGGTCACGGATAGGACCCACGTCTGGCCAGGGTTGAGCCGGCGCCCACCGCCAGGTGATGCCGCGGCCCAAACGGTGTATGTTCATTGATTGACAACCACAAAAGTAGCTGCATAGTGAGGAGGAGCGTAAGCAAAAGGGACAAGATTAGGGACAGGGGCAGAAGGATTGAGCTCATCTTGGTTCCTTGAACGCTTGACCGGGACACGAGTGGTAGAACCGTTTGAAGAAGAGACATTTTTCCCATTGAGCATCCTCTTGCTGATGATTTTGATTCGCAGAGAGGGGGTCTATGTAGATTGAGGAGGCAGAGGTTTGCCACAAGGAATGAAGAAATCGACGATAAAATGCCAGCGAACTTCCACGGAAATTTCAGAGCAGACTCAAATGGGGGACAAAACACGAGTCAACGAATGGATTTACCGGTCTTTCGGTGGCTGCGTAGGGACTGAGGACTAGAGAGACCAAGAGAGGAACTTCTCTCAGTTTGAATTAGTCAAAGCGCGTGTTAACAATAAAAAACTAGAAACCCGTGCCACAGCATCGCTCTTTCGGGCTCGTCTACCCACCCATGATTATGTGTGCCAAAAATTTACCGGCGCTCTTGTCGACCGTAGGATTAAAGCTCGTCAAAGTCGACCATTGGATCTTGCGTTGGTGTCCGATCTAAAACTTGTCAATGTCGTGTTTCGAATTTGAACACTGTAACTTTGCTTTGCTTTGATTATGTGCATGCAAAATTTATCCGGCATTCTTATTAGTCGTCAAATTTAAGTTTGTCACAGTCGACTATTGGATCTTGTGTAGGTGTCCAATCTAAAACTTATCAACGTCAAATGTGAAGTATGTGAAGATTGATTTTTTTTTAATAAAATTGACATATAAAGTGATGCGGCGCATTATTATTGTGTTTTGCATATAGTCAACTTATAATCTAGCAGTCTACTGTGTGTACCAAACTTGGGCCGGAGAGGCTTGCCCTAGGCCAAAAAGGTCGATCTAACCAGCCCTCGCCTTTGGAGTTGTCGGCCATCATCGAGACCCAACAACTAGCTAGAGGAAAAATAGAATGGGGAAAAAAGCATTAACGAAAAAAAAGGAAAAAGATAAAAATCAAAAAGATTATTAACATATTAGCAAAAATTTATCCACATCAGCGCTGCTTGTACCACATCAATAATTTCAAGTCAAAATTGGCCAAATAAACTTAATTGGCAAAACGCACAAAAAAAAAAAAAGAAAAAAGAACTCAATTGACGCAATTATAAGGTTTAAGATGTTAGAGAAAACTTCCTTATGTGTTTTGAAGTTGACAAAACGTTTCCATTAGTCTAGTCTGAAGATTTGAAGACTCTTCCATCAAAGTTTGAAGACTGTTAGATTCAAAGCTTTAAAGTCTGTCCTCATTGACAATTTCTAGACCGTCGAAGAAGATTTATCCATAATCAATCATTTATTTAAGGAATTGATTCGGGCGACTAAAGAAGCTTCTCACGGCTGGAGATAGCATTTCAAGATCTTTTATTCGTTTTAATTTTGATACGAATAAATTAGATTCGTTGATTGGCAATGTATATTTGAAAGGTTCTAATTATGGAAACCTAGATCCTGATTGTATGTGCGAGCAAGATTGGTGGGCTATCATCACATTCCTTAAGTAACTTGAAAATCTCCTTAATTGATTCCGTCCAATGGTTAGATGGAGGAACTTATTTGGAAAGTGCCAACGGATATGAATGCATGGAGGAGTATAAAAGGAAGAAGCTCTGGTTATTCGAGTGTGTTCGTGATAGAGAAATTCCAAAGTCTAAAGCTCCTCGTTCTTTGTTGATTTAACTGTTGAGCGAAATTTGTACTCAAAAGAGAGATTAGATACTTGTGAGACCTTGAGGAAGTGTAGCAAAGTCTCTACACTGTGGAATCAATGACGTGATATTGTAAGAACTCTTTTGATTCATAGTGAAATCCAGCCGGTGGGCTATCAGTGCGGAAGAGTGGACGTAGGCTTAGAATAAGCCGAACCACTATAAACTCTGTGTTCATTTTCTCTCATCCCTAAACTTCTTATTTATGCTTATGAGTTATTCATTTATTTAATAGTTGAATTCCATTTTACTGTCCATCAAAATATTCTTTTAAGTCCTACGAAAAGTTTCATATACACCTATTCACCCCCTCTAGGTGTATTCACTAGCCCATTTCAATTGGTATCAGAGCCTGTGTGCTTATTTATTGAAGTGTTTTACTTCTTAAGCTAAAGATCTATGGTTAGTATTTTGGCTCCAAGACTGATCGAAGGTCAAAGCAACACCAGACCTTCTTACTTTGATGGAAAATAATACAACATATGAAAGAACAAGATGAAAGCTTTCCTTAGATCGAAAGATCCCCTTTAATGGGATGTGGTAGAAAAATGAGTTATTCCAACAATAACTTCAACTTTAGAAAGAGGGAAGGAAGTGGCAGATGCCAGAGAGTTGACACACCCAGCTCTTCCCACTGGACGACGCCCTCACAATCGCCGGTCCAGCAACTGCCCTGGCTCCTAATATTGGAGTCGCAGTGTGTGCAGCCCGAGATCCGGGCCTCAGAGGTGCTATGGGGGAATGTCGAGGGTCCACACCCTGCCACAGCCGAGGAGGCGGCTGAGGGGCAGTCATTGTGGACGGTGAAGATGGTGAAGTGAGAGGGGTGTGAAGAAGAGAGCTAAGACGGAGGAGAGGGCGAGGGACAATCTTTCGGGGGAGAGGCTATAATTTTGGGTTGTGATGTAAGATGAATGGTGCTTTTTAAATGAATGGATCCTTAAGGCGGGGTCCCTTTATAGAAAATATCGCTAACGTGCTTCAAAAAAGAGTCTTATAAAGGCTAAACTAACGTGGGTTTTTTTGGCTGCACGTGAACGAAGGGATGTATTAGTTTTTTCAAAACGTTAGGGGCAGCTACTTGATGGCTTTGGCAACATGCTCATGCTATGGACCAAGTCGGACATATCGCTTTTTGACAAGGAACAGTGGATTTGAATGACATCCTTAAGCTCGTTTATAATTAGATGATCTATTGACAGTATTAGATAGAATTGATAATAATATGGAGCAGAAACAAGAGGAAGACTTACTTGCGTTATTATTATTATCATCATCGCTTACAAATCATCGACAATACTATTATTTAAGTAGTGAAGAGTACAACGATTTATAAATTGTGCTTATGAGCTACTCTATTAATCCCCCCTCATTATTCTTGTTCTGCGTAAAATCTTTCTCCTCTAGGGGCAGAAGGTGACCTTATAGTTGGTACCACTTGGGCAAGTGAATGTGCTGGTTGGATCATCTTGAGGATAGCTATAAGCATCCGGGCAATTAGTCTTGAAGAATTTGGAGTAAGTAGTCGGGCCACAGCTCCCTTGACCATTGGTGCAACAATACTCGTTGGTCTTGAACACCGTGCACGGGTTGTTGCAGCCACCGGACGCCTTCAACTCCGCCGGGCACTGGCCGTTGATGTCAGCCGCACACTTGATCCCGCGGCATGCACCAGTGGTGGGGCTGAAGTCCATCGGGATGTTGAATCCGTCGACGAGCGATATGTCCACGGTGTCCACGGGCTGGTTCAGGGTGTACTCGGCCAGGGTGTTGGGCGGGCTTCCCCAGCCCTTGCAATCCAGGAGCCGGTTGCAGTCGCCGGTCTCGCACTGGCCCTGGCCGTTGGCGTCAAAGTTGCAGTTGGTCCGGCCCCATATGCGGGCCATGGCTGTGCCGGGGGCCACAGTCAAGGACCATTTCTGGCCAGGGTCAAGCCGGCGCCCACCCCCGGGCGACGCGGCGGCCCAGACGGTGTACGTGCATTGGTTGACTATGTCAAAAGTAGCTGCATGGGTGGAAGTGAGGAAAAGGCTCAACAAAAGGGACAAGGTTAGGGACACTGGCGTGAGGATGGAACTCATCTTGGTTCTTGAAGGAGAGATCTTTTCTGATTGAGCTCTACTTGATGATTTTTTCATCCGCAAGGAGGGGTTTATATAGATTGAGAAGGCAGAGATTTGGCGTAAGGAATGGGGAAATTGACGCTTATTTTCTGGACGAGTTTTCTCCAATTCAAAGAAGACGATCGATTCAAATGGAGGACAAAACGTGAGTCAATATGGATACACGTCTCTCTTGCAGTGATTGCGGAAGGACTGAGGACTCAAGAGATCACGAGGACTTTCTCTCGGATTGATCAATTGGTGATTGACTGTTAGCAATATGTTAGTAATACAAACTAGAAACCAAGCAACCACACAGCATCTATATTTCAGGCTAATCTACTCACTCGTGAAACTTGTCAACACCGACTAGTGGATCTTGCGTACGTGTCCAATCTACAGCTGTTCAACATCGTCCATCGGATTTGAGAACAACAAGATTGTTTTGGTTTTGCTCACGGCACTACATAGGTTGCCCTAACTTTTTCTAATAAATTTTTAGGATTTAAATGCATAAAAGAATAGGTTTTATGACTATAGTCACGGCATACCGACTTCCACATTATATGTGAAACTTAGAGTAATGTACAATACCAAATGGTCACTTTCGTAAGTCTATGGCCCTTCCTTTTTCTAATGAGGTGTAAGGATTTAAACGCATGAAAGACTAAGTTTTACGACTAAAGTTGTGACTTATCAAGTTCCACGATAAATGTGACACTTAGACTAAAGTACAACGCCAAATGGTCACTTTGGCAAGTGATAACCTAGTCTTTTAGGGAGTTGGCCCCAGTGAACAGGTCAAATCATGATAGATGGTATCCAAGCATGCCCTCTGACAGGTGTGTGGTTCATGAATGAACTCGGCCGATACTTGATTTGACTAGGGTGGGGAGAGATAATCGACATGAGAGAGCTCATGTACAGTAAAACTCTTGTTAGGCTCATCACAAAAGGGACGGGAATGGATCAGACCACCAATCTCATAGGGGAGGGGGCATAAATCCACCAAATCAGACATAAAATAGGAGGGAATTTGCAACATCCCAAATTTCACTTCGGATGGAAGATTTCTTATTATGAGATATGAGTTAACACCCACTCCAAAATTGTCATTATGATTATTGAGAATATTCATTTAAGACATAAACAAATCATTTATAAAAATAGACTCCGGGTCTCATTGCCCTTTTTTTGCACCTTCTAGAGAACACACACGTAAGGAACGACCCAAAACGATTAAATTCTATAGAGCGAGTCTATCATGGGATCGAAAAATTCAAAAGCAGACACCGCATTGAGACCTTCGTTTAGTCAAGTCAAGACCAAGTCAAACGCATAGACGTCATAAAAATTCCTTTGAAAAATACTTGATCAAATTCAAGTCGGGCACGTAAAATTTGATGGCCCCGATAATCGTGGCGTCTCCATCGGGTTTCAACATGTTTGTAGTCTTCACCCTTTATCCTCAGCAAGTTTTTTTTAGGTCGAGATTGAATTTCATTTCACCAAATAGATCTAATTTCTTTTGGGCTTTTTCAGAAGCCCTACCGGAGGTTTTTTTCTTTTCTTTTTTTAATTTGAAAAAAAATCAATAGTTACCGAAATAATCTTCGGGGCCTAATCACAATAGAGTAATTCGTCGTATATCTCCCTAAATCCTAATCTTTTGAGGTGAACTGTGCCTTGTCTTTGGTGCACAGATGGTTGATTCGGAATCGTTACCCGAATACATAGCAAGGAAAGACGGACCAAAAAATATGACAGATATAATGGAATTATAGAACTTTACTTCCAAACTTTTTTTCAGAAAAATGATAAAGCATTGTCTTAGAAGATTTTGTTATTCTCTAAGATTGACACGCGTGACCCTAGAATTTTCAAGGAATCAATCTCTCCTTCCAAAAGATTATTTTTCTTTCGCTCCCCCACTCAGTTTGCTTCCAACCAGGATTTGATCCTGTCTTACTCAGTACAATGAGTTTTGTTCTACACGAAAAAACAAAAAAAAAAACAAAACAAACCAGTAGTTTCAATGAGTTTCAATGTAGTAAACTAACAATTATTGAAAGGAAAAATTCTAAATAAGAGTCTAAAGTACCTTCATTTTTTCAAATAATGGCATGAAGTAAACATTATTTCAAATAAGGGTTCGAAGTGCTATTATTTTCTCAAATAAGAGCCTAAAATGGAGATTATTTCAAATAAATGAGTGAAGTGACCATATTAGTCTTAAATAAGAGCTTAAACTCATCATTTGTGAATGATAATTTTGTCTGTTAAAAATTTTTCCTTTTTTTTTTATTTTTTTCTATATTTTTTGTAAAAAAACCTAAATAAAACTAATTTTTTTTTAAAAAAAAGGAAAACACAAATAGGATACTACCTGTGGCCTCTATCCCATTGTCAATGGAGCAGCAACAACGACCAGCAGGGTCGTCAACGCCTAGACAAGGGCCAACAACCTTTGCCGACCAGAGACAAGGGCCTACGGGAGAGGGCGGCGACCCTCTCCCAAATCCGGGCGAGGGTCGCCTGTCCTCACTCCCATTTGGGCGAAGGTTGCCAAGCAGGGTCGCCAGCTTGGCAACCTTCGCCTAAGGCCACCAAACCTCATCACCCAAGTCTAGGGGTGTTGGGCAAGCACCGATGACCTCTGCCCAGATTCAGGAGAGAGTTGTCGCTAGTCCTCGCCTTTGCCTTTTTTTTTTTCTTTGGGGGGTGGGAGTGGCTGACCCTCACCTAGGTGCCAACAACCCCATTGGCCATCGCCATTGCCGTCAATCCACTTGCGATGGGATGGCAAGCCAGTGAGACTACACCCTTATTTGAAATAATTATAACCACTTTAGGTCCTTCTTTAAAAGCGATATAGCCGATTCAGACTCTTATTTGAAATAAGTTCACTTTAGACCCTTATTTGAGAAAATAAGGGTAATTCAGCCCTTATTTGGAATTTTCTTTTATTTAAATATTAGCATTTTCTATTGCATTTCCTTCAAAATATTTTCTTAGAAGATTTTGTTATTTTCTCTCAAATTTATTTGCATAAATATATCTAATGTCATATAACGACAATTAGGAATTTTACAACTACTAAGGAGTTTTTATATTTTGGGAGAATTACCAAAAAAAAAAATCATAAACATATTGCAATCGTGTCAATTCAGTCATGAACTTTTTTTTTTTTTACCAATTCAATCTTAAACATTTTTCATTTGTGCTAGTTGAGTCCATTTGACTGGCGTTGACATGATACTAGCGATACTAACTTGGCATTCTTAAAATAATTTTTTGATAATTTTTTGAATTTCTTTATTTTCTTTTTTTCTCTTTTCTTTTCTTTTCTTTAATTTTCCCCCCTCTTCCCCTTCCCTTGGAGCCAACAAGGGCCACTAGCTGACCCTCGTCAACCATAGGCGAGGGCTAGAACACCCTTGCCCAAACCCAACAAGGGCCGGGACTCCATTGTCTAGTGCCAGTGAGGGCCATGAGAGCCTCGCTAGATCTAGGCAAGCAAGGGTGGATCGGGTGAGGGCATCCGAGCCCTCACGTATGGCCAACATGGCTAGCTCTAAGAGAAGGGGAAGGAGAAGGGGGAAGATTAAAGAAAAAAAAATTATAAAAATTCAAAAAATTATTAAAATATATATTTAAATTGCCACATTAGCACCAGCAGTGTTGCGTCAACAGTGATCAATCAAAATTGGCCCGATGGACTTAACTAGCATAAATGTAGAAAGGTATAAAATTGAATTGGCAAAAAAAAAAAAAAATTAGTTTATAACTAAATTGACACAATTGTAATAGGTTTAAGGCTTTTTTTTTTTTTTTTTTTGTAATTCTCCCTATTTTTTAGAAAAAAAATAATATAAACAAACTAAACTTCTGCCCTTAGTTTGTTCAAATAGGATGCAATCTAACAAATAATTTATGGTCAAGTTACATATTTCAATTTTACACGGCTAAAAAATTTCGGGCTCGTGCAATGCATGGGGATGCTATTGATAAATCTTATACATACGCTTAGCTCAATCTACGTATCAATAATGGGTGCACTTTAGGGAAGAATCTCCCCTAGATAGAAATGCCATCTAAGTATATGTAGAAACGCTGTACGAATAGCAACATTATATATTTGTGAAATGCAATTTTATATACTCAATCTGACAAGATTAGGGACAGAGGCGCGAGAATTGAGCTCATCTTGGTTCTTGAACACTTGACCGGGACAGAGTGCTAGAACCGTTTGAAGAAGAGACATTTTTCCATTGAGCTCCACTTGCTGATTATTTTTTATTCGCAGAGAGGGGTCTATGTATATTGAGGAGCCATAGATGTGGCGTCAGGAATAGGGAAATCGTCGATAAATGCCAGCGAACTTTCCCGGAAATTTCAGAGCAGACGAATCGTTTCAAATGGGGGTCCAACCACGAGTCAACGAATGGATATATACGCGTCTTTCGCTGTGGCCAAAATGATTGATCTAACCAGCCCTCACCCCTAGTCAATCGTCGGCCATTGCCGAGGCCCAACGATTGGCTAGAGGAAAAATGGAAGAGGACAAAAAAAAAAAAAGAAAAAGGAAAAAAAAATATTAACATATTATTAAAAATTTGTCCACAGCAGCGCTATTTGTATTGCATCAGCGATTTCAGGCTAAGATTGACCAAATAGATTCAACTGGCAAAACATGATGTTAGAATATTTAAATAATAAACTATGCATTCATATAACAACTTAAACTTTTAAAATAGTTGGTCGTGATCCATAAATTCTCATATAGTATCAGAACTGGAAATCCTGAATTCAAATTTGACCATGCCCCATTTGCTTCCCTAATTAAATTTCTACACCTAGTACTAGTCTAAAAGACTAGATTAAGTGTGAGGGGTCCCATTTGCCTTCCCAATTAAATTTGCATGCTTAATACTATATAAAAGACCAAACTAAGCATAAAGGGTAGTGTTAAAATATTTAAATAATAAACCATGTATTTATCTAACAATTTAAACTTTTAGGATAGTTGTGTGAGGGGAGTGTTAGAATATTTAAATAATAAACCACACATTCATCTAACTACTTAAGCTTTTAGAACAGTTGGTTGTGATTCATAAATTCTCATTGTGAAAAGATTTAGAACTCAATTGACTCAATTAAAATATTTGAGATTGGATTGGTAAAAGTGCAGTAACTTTAAAATTTTTTAGACAATATTCTCCATTGTCCAATAACAATTTATAACATCACTTCATATAAACTTTATAATTTCAACTCAGTAAAAAAATTATTTCTCTTTGAATATACCCAACAATACTTGATGAATGCACAAACATAAATGCTAGTAACATTCATGATTAACATATAATAATCAATTGATACTTCTAAGATATTGAAATTCTTTTCTCCGTCAATGACATATCTATAGTGGAGACATCATTGTGTAGGCTAAGCTCTAATAGTCTATTTCGATCACACACACACACACACACATATATATATATATATATATATATATATATATGAAATAAAAAGAAGAAGGAAACTTCACTTAAATATAATTTCTACACAATTTTTGCATTGCACATGTTTCGACGTACCTATCAAATCCTTGCATCATCATGCAAATTTTTCGACCGACGATATATAGAAAAGAAAATTTGATCTGCTAAATTATTTGGCCAAAAAATTGAAGTGCATGAAAAAAAAAAAATTAATCAATTAACATCAGGGTTAAAAAGTGAAAAAAAAAAAAGTTTATTTTCTGTAAGTTGAGGTATTTAAAACTTCAAGTTATGATAATCCAATTGTCATCCACCTGAAGCTGAATAATAATCAGGACAAAAGGGTGGCCGGAACGGTCAAAGGAAATTAATTCTACGAATTTTTTACTCCATCGTGACCATTTTATGAAACGCAAACAGATATGATAATAAATTTTAATAAATCTGATAATAATTCAGAGCAAAAACAAGAGGAAGACTTACTTGTATTATGATTATTATTGTCGCAGTCCTATAAATCGTCGCCGATGGTTTTATTTAAGAAGTGAATGGTACAACCCTTTAAATTGTGCTCATGTGCTACGTCATTGATTCCCACACATTATTCTTATTGGATATTAACATATCAAATCTCTCATGGGCAAAATGTGACCTTATCGTTGGTGCCGCTTGGGCAAGTGAATGTGCTTGTTGGATCATCTTGTGGGTAGATGAAAGCATCCGGGTAACTATTTTTAAAGGATTTTGGGAGTAAGTACTCGGGCCCCAGCTGCCAAGCCCATCGGTGCAACAATATTCGTTGGTCTTCAACACCGTGCATAGGTTGTTGCAGCCACCGGGGGCCTTCAGCTCCGCTAGGCACTGGCCATTGATATCAACTGCGCACCTGATCCTAGGGGTGAGCGCAGTTCCCAAGTAGAACCGAGAACTGGAGGTTCCGGTTCGGTTCCCGGTTCTACAGGGGCCGGTTCTGGTTCCTGGTTCCCCTTTTCTAGGAACCGCCGGAATTGGAACCGGTCCAGTTAGGGCTCAAAAAGAGCCCCAAAAATTTCACTTTCACACACGACACTTTCCAATTCGCAATTCTCTCTTCCCCCGTTCTCCACCTTTGCTCGACGCCGCCACTGCTCACCCTCGACACCACTGCTGCTGACCTTTGGCTTGCTTACCTCCACTCGACGCCACTGCCGCTAACCTCTGGCTCGTTGACCTCTGCTTGACGCCCCCTGCCCTCTGCTGAAGGCCACCTCCACTCGCCCTCGACGGCACCGCTGCTGACCTCTGGCTCGCCGCTTGCCCTCGACGCCATCGCTTGCTGACCTTTGCTCAACACCACCGCCGCTCGCCCAAATGAGGTGAGCTGAGATCTGGGAGTGTCGAGACAGCGCGTGAGATTTGGGGGTTTCTAGTTGTTTCTGCTGCTGCTGCATGTTCGAGTGGTGGGGGTGGAGGGCGAGGGTCGTGGTTCGCTTAGTCCAACGCGGGTCACGTGTCACGTGTGAGCGCGGATTGTTTTTTAGATCGGCTTTTGGGATTGGTGTGTGTGTGTTGCTCGGTTGTCTGTGGATTTGAATGGAGGAAGCTGACGGGAGTGTCGATTCTTGTGCTCTACAGATCTGCTGGGAATGTAGAGACAAACTAGGTATATGGAGAGGAACAATTTGATAAATAATCGAGGGAAGAGGAGCTTGGAGGGTGAAGATAGGAAGCGGCCTGCTCTCGCCAGGTGTGGTGGTCCCCACCCCCAATTGGTAGCTCTTGTGTGAAAGTTTGTGTCTTTCGTTTGGCATACCTAGTCTTCTTGTGCAAGATTGTACTTTGAGAAGGTCTCGCGTGGTGGTTATGAAGCAAACTTAGAAATGTTTGTTTTTTTCTTCGCAGCAAGTTAAAATGAACATTCTCGTAATGAGATTTTCGCCGACTGCTGCTTTAGTAGACTGAAGCACTAAGGCTTTTCCCCACTTTAAATGGCATGTCGAGCCTATCCTAACACGTCTTTCTCCCCCTCCTTCTCCTCCTCTGTGAATGAAGTTAATCTTGTAATATTTTGACTAGTGTAATCCTGTGAAATTCGCGAATTTTATTGAAATTCTGGCAACCTTTGGTGAACAAAATGTTTAGCTATGCTTTATATTTGCTAGTTGTGAGCTATAGGTTCTACATTCAACTCTGTCTTTTGTTGAATGAAGCAAAAGACAAGGTTTTTGGACCAAGAACTCTGGATGAAAGTCAAATTGAATTGGATAGCAGGAAGGACCAAATCTCTAGTAACATTGCCGAGAGATATTCATGCAGCTCCACTTGAAAGCTTTGTTACTAAAGTTGCTGAAGTCATTGGAAGTTGTAAAACAATGGGGGATATGGCTTTATTTTGGTGCAGGGTTGTTGCTGAGGTAAGGCTGGACTTTGTGAAGTGAACCGCTAGACTTTGCAAAAGAGAAATACTTCACATTCTAGAATATTAAATGCTTATGAGTATTATAGATTGTGTTCATGTTATATTCTCTTTGATGAATGATAAGTGTGTTTATTATTGCTGCAAAATTTTCCATTTTTTAAACTAAAAATGAAAAAAAAAAAAACCTGTTGAAACCTGGAACCAACCCCGGAACCTGTGATAGGGTAGGTTCTAGGTTCTTGGTTCCGATGGGTAGGTTCCAGGTTCTAAAAAATGAGGAACCTATACTCGAGGGTAGGTTCCAGGTTCCAGGTAGAACCTGTAAGGAACCTAGAACCACTCACCCCTACCTGATCCCGCGGCACGCACCAGTGGTGGGGTTGAAGTCCATTGGGATGTTAAATCCGTCCACGAACGATATGTCCAGGAAGGCCTGATTGTTGGCTTGGTTCAAGGCGAACTCGGCCGAGGTGTTGGGCGGGCTTCCCAACCCTGGCAATCCAGGTGCCGGTTGCAACCGCCAGTCTAGAACTAGCCCTGGCCATTGGCGTGAAATTTGCAATTGGTCCAGCCCCATATGTGCGCCATGTTCTTGCCCGGGGCCACGATCAAGGGCCCCCTCTAGCCAGGGTCAAGCCGGTGCTCGCCACCACGTGATGCGGCGGCCCGAACGGTGTATGTGCATTGGTTGACAATGTCAAAAGTAGCCGCATGTGAGGAAGCGAGGAAGAGGGTCAACAAAAGCGGCAAGTTAGGGACATGGACTTGGGGATTGAGCTCATCTTGGTTCTGGACCACTTGACCACAACACAAGTGTTAAGAATCGTTTGAAGAAGAGACCTTTTTTTATGGAGATCTGCTTGTTGATTATTTCTATTCACGAAGAGGGGTTTGTATAGATTGAGGAGGCTGCGATTTGGCGGAAGGAATGGGGAAATTGATGATTAATTGCTTGTAGAATTTCACATAAATTCAAAAGTGTTGATCGATTCAAAAATAAGACAAAACATGTGTCGATCAATGAATATATACATGTGTCTTTTGAGTGACTAGGTAAGTACTATGGATTAGAGATCAAGAGAAACTTCTCTCAAATTGATTTTTTAGCGATGATTTTTATTTTTTGGGTTTGTTTTTTAGTGATGATTGTCAAAAACGTAATTAATAGAAACTAGAGACCAGCAATCACAATCACAAGGTATCAATCTTTCGGAATAATCTATTTATCGCTGATTATGTGCATGAAAAACTTGTCTGACACTTTTATCAATTGTTAGATTTAAACTGATCAACGTCATTCATTGGATCTTATTTGTCTGATTTGTTGACAAATTTGTTAGATTTTTTTTTTTTGGGTCTCTCTTGTTTTCCCTTTTTTAGAGTTTGGAATTCGAACCTCAAACCTAAAACTAAACATTCCCACTCCACTCAATTCTCTTATCAATGGGCTGCATGCCCAATTTGTACCCCTTCAAATTTGAGCATGATAAATTTGCCTTGGTTTTACTCATGGCACCCTGGACTCAGCCCTTCCTTTTCCTAATAAAATGATTGCTGAGGATCGGTAGTATTCATCACATTCATTTAAAGGATACAGTATTGAGTGTACTTCACATCAACACCGCCATGTTAATTATCTATGTTTGTTAGGTACAATTTGTCAATATATTAGATGGACTTTGTGAACAGCCAAATAACAAATGTTTGCAATTTTCTCTCATGTTATATGTAATTAATTAATTGAAAATAAAAAAAAAAATCATTAATAATATATGATAAATGAATACCTTGTTGTGCACACACTCATTGACATGACCTGTATTAGAATATCCATAGAAACATACACAACGACATAAATCATAGATGTATATGCCTTTAAGCTAATTAAATTGTCTAGGATTTTGTTAAAAAGTGCATTATGAACAATTATTAAGTAATCAAATAAGAAATTTTTGTTATTTCAAATGCGCTAACTGACCTCATGATATGCACAATCACAGTTTTCAAAATTGAATATTTCCTCATACTATTCTTATGATATGCACAACCAATGCTTTGAAAATACTCATTAACAAGAGCAAATCATCTAATATACTTCATTGATTAATTCCATATGCCTCCCAATAAAATTTAGCAATATTGTTTTTTTTAGCCACATCAAAATTATCAATTGAAAATATCACAAATGGTCCTTGAACTTTCATCTAATGTTCAATTTCATTCATGAGCTTTCGATTTGCTTAATCTGGTCCCTGAACTATTAACAAATGTTTCATCTAGTCCTTCCGTTTGTTCAAACCGTTAAGTGATGACGTGGAGCATTAATTAATGACGTGGAACTAAGTTGGATTGCTAGAATTATGAGTTAGTAGATACCTTAAAAAGAAAACAAATTAGGGGTCAGCTAAAGATGAGAGCACTAATCACAAAAGCAGAGAGAATAAGTGGTTTTGTATCTCTTTTTTAGATGGTGGCCACAATTTGACCTATTTTAAAGGTAATTTCCATGTGGATATTCCACATGTCCTTTTTTTTATTTTATATTTATGAGACTAAAAGCCATGTAAGCCAATCCCGTTAGCTTTAACTAACGGAATGACGAAATTGGTCAATTTTCAAATAGTCAGGGACTAAATGGAACATTTGTTAATAGTTCAGGAACCAAATTGAGCAAATCGAAAGCTCAGGGATGTAATTGAATATTAGATGAAAGTTTAGGGACCAAATTGAGCAAATCGAAATTTCAGAGATGGAATTGAACATTAGATGAAAGTTCAGGGACCATTTGTGACATTTTCCCTTAATTAAAGTTGAGCAATCTGTTTGGTTGTAAATTTACAGGGCACTTGACCTAGATGCACTTGGCCTGACCCGGTGGTAGTCGTGGCAGCACTCAACCACCAGGCAAGGGTTGCTTGGCCCTCAAATGGCGATTGCAAGAGCTGCCATGGCCACCAAGCTAGGGCAAGTGGACCCTCCCTCGCGTGAAGTGAGGACTTGCCGCCTTTGTCTTACAATTGGTGACAAGTTTCAAGATATACAAGGAAAAAAAACTGTTTTAGGACTAAAGTTGTGATATCTTAAGTCTTGTATAAAATGTGAGAAACCCTATTGAGTGATATGTAATCTAATAACCACCCCAGAAATATCACCGCATGTGTGATTACTCAAATTTCTTCTTTTGAGAGCTTGGCACATGTGGAAAGGGTGGGATCATTACGAATAGTGAGCTGGTCCTCCTCCTATACGTGTGCAAGTCATGGACGAACCGGGCCATTCCTGATTTAATGAGGGCGGGGAAAGATCATCCAGACAAAAAGATTTGAATAAAGTGTATGATAAAGGGAGTATGAATGAACCGGACCATATATCGAATAAGAGGACCATCACTAGGTAATCAGGTCTAAGTAGTATCGATACCGTCACACGACACAACATAACACAACACGCCAGTACGTCGTTTATAAAAAAATATAGAATTCCGATACATTAGCATACATCGTATATTAAATTATATTTTTATATGTACATGATAAATTATCATTTTTATGATTATTTAATCAAATTAATTTGATTCAAATTCACAAATAAATTAAATAAAAAAGAGCCTATAATGAATTTAAGTTAAAAACATTAATCCACTATTTATTTATATCATTCATTATTTCAATTTGACAAATTCAACTCCACTCCAATAATCCATAAAACTTGAAAGAAAAAAACAAGCAATCCACATTCTGGACTCGTGTCAAAGTGTACCGAAAGAAAGGAGAAAAGAACAAACTTGGGGAGTAAATTGTGTGTCATGGGAACTAAGAGTCGGAAAAGAAGAGAAGACTAAGTTTTTCTTCCTTACCCATTTATTATTTTTATTATTTTTTAATTTCTTACATATTTACATTTTGACCCTTTATTTATTGAAAAATTTTAAAATTGATCTCGTGCATGTCGAATTCCGACATATATCGGAATTATGAACTTGCATGTCGGAGAGTATCAAAAGAGTTGACTGGGTGTCAAATTTTCTAACACTTATTTACCAAATGTTGGGAGAGTTGACTGGGAGTTGGATTTTCAATACCTATTTACCGAGTATCAAAGAGTGCTGGGAGAGTTGATCAGGTGTCGAATTTTCCAATATTTGTTGACTGAGTGTCAGAGAATGTCAGGAAGTGTTGTCCGACATAATATGAAAGCTTCTAGAGAGTGTTGGTACTTCCTAAATCAGGGTCAACACTGACAAAGACATCAATTATTTAAGTGAGAGAGTTTGGGACATCCCAAGTCTCATATCAAATGGGAAATGTAAGTTGAGTGATGATAGCTAATGCTTGCTCTAAAATGCTCACCATTTTATGTGATTACTCAAAGTAAAATCTTTCGAGGCTCTTGTGAAAGTGGCGAATCAAGACGCCCGATCCTTCCTTTGCACCTTCTACAGAGTAAACACATAAGGAAGGACCCAAAACGATTTAAGTATCAAAGAACGAGGAGCTTCCCCATTCCTGTGATCTAAACATTTAAAAGCACGACATCACTTCGAGAACTTGGTTTACTCGAGTCAAGATTAAAGTCAAATTCACAAATCTTATGATTAACTTTCGGGAAGACTCTTTGGAAAAGTATATGAATAACTTTCAGTCGAGCACGTAAATTTGACTATCCCGTTAATCGTGCCGTTTGGATCGGGTTTCGACATGTCTATAGTCTTCACCCCCCAATTCCTTATAAGGAGATTGAATTTAATTTCACTAAATATATTTGAATATTTCTAGCTTTTTCACAAGCCCTTCCAAAAATTTAAAATATCAATAGTTACAGATATAATCTTTTGGTTCAAATCACAATAAAGTAATTCATCATATATCCCCTAAACCCTAATCTTAAAATAAGTATTAAGTGACCCATGCTGATCGGATTTGGAGGTGAACTTTGTATTTGGTACGCAGATGCTCGATTCAAAATGTTATCTAACTAATACAGTAAATAAAACAGGAAAAAGAGGGGGGGGGGGGACATGATAGAATGACAGAAATTTAATTACGAACTTTTTCAGTAAAATAATAGAGAGTATCGTCTATTTCTGCCATACTTATATTTGCTCGTCTTAATTTCATAGTAAAGTGGGTTCCGGTTTGATTGGTTAACTAGTCCTTTGACAATTCTTGTAAAGACTAATTATCATGGCTGAGTAAAAACCAATTCGCCTAAGTATAATAGCTGCCCGTAATTGCAAAGGCCGTGTACGCCTCGAGTTCACGAGGGTCGTACTTGGACTTGAGCTTCGGAGCGAAGCTCGGCTATCGTGGCCAGATTAAAGTCGCCTGGCCTCAATCTGGCATTGAGTCTACGGCGAGAGAGGCGGTGCGCAGTGGAGAGGCATGCTATTGTCCCTTTTTTCTTTTTCTTTTTTGGAGGTCTATTTATAGTCTGCTAAGTATATCAATTAACGGTGTCCATAGTAACACTTGTCTACGAAGTTTTTATCCAAGGAAGTAGATATTTTGCTCGCACTCCATACGCGCCTGATGAGAGATAGATGCATATTGCTTTTTGTTAGGGAATAGACATATGAATAGCGAGGCATGCGCTCCATGAAAGTAGGAGATTATTTAGGTGATAGTTTAGAGATATTGACTTTTTATTTATATAATAGTCTAATTCGCTCTTTACTTTTTAGGTATGGAAGATAAAGCTATTTTTATTAGTTGATGGGTGGACACCGAATTTAAAAAGTTAGCTTTATATATAGTATATATGTGATGGACTATGACTGAATATTTAAATAAGTTCGTCAATTTGAATGCCCGATAACAATTTAAAACATCTCTTCAAGTAAAATCAGTCTCAGTACCAATAGTATTTCTCTTCGAGTATGCCCAACATTGCTCAGCAAAATGCACGAGCTAAAAGGTAGCAACACTCACAATCATCATATGATAATCAATTGACACTTTCAAAATATCAACGTTATCGGCGTTATGTTCTCCGTCATTTGTCATTGTTGTAACAAAGAAATAGTTATATAGGCTTAAATCTAACAATCTATTCCGATCACATATTAAAAAATAGTGATACTTACATAAGTATAAATTTTTACTAGGTGAATGCATGGCGTTTAACTCTGTCTATATATAGAATAAGTATATTTAATACAGTTCAATGTGTAAGCATAACATGTGCATGTCTCGACATAACTATTAAAAAAAAAAAACTTGTACCATCAAATTTTTCGCTTGGAGATGGCTTGATTTGAATTATGATATGCTCTAAAAGAGATAGATGATCTATTAAATTATTTGGCCAAAACAATTGAAATGCATCAAAAAAGTGTATTAATTAACATGAGTGTTAAATATTGAAAATGGAAATACCTGGCTTTCGTTAATTGAGGAATTTGAATCTTCAAGTTATGATATTCCATTTGTCATCCACCTATAATCAAATAATAATCAAGAAAAAAGGCTGGCCAGGAAGGTTAAAGGAAAATTTTCTTCATTAGGATTTGGATTCATTGTGATCATTTCATGAAATACGAATAGATATTGAGTCATGACCAACTTACCCAATCTCCTAAATTGCAAAGGCGATCTCCTTCATTTAGAGGATATAATGACAGCATATCATAGAATTGATAATAATATGCAGGTAGAAACAAAAGGAAGCCTCACTTGCATTATGATTATTATTGTCCCATTCGTAAAAATTATTACCAATGCTATTAATAAAGTAGTGAAGAGTAAGACCCTATAAATTGAGCTCATGAGCTAATTTAATTTATTCCCCAATATTATTCTTATTCTACGTAAAATTTTGGGCCTCATGGGCAAAATGTGACCTTATAGTTGGTACCGCTTGGGCAAGTGAAGGTCGCTGTTACATCTAGTGGGTAGGTTAAGCATCCTGACACTTATCCTTGAAGAATTGGGAGTAAGTGGTCGAGCCACAGCTCTCGGACTTATTGTTGCAACAGTACTCAGTGGTCTCGAACACTGTGCACGGACTGTTGCACCCACGGACCTTTAGGTCGTCTGGACACTGGCCATTGATGTCTTCTGAGCACTTGATCCCTCTGCACAAGCCCGTGATGGGCCTCAAGAGCATCGGAAGGTTGAACCCATTGACGAGCGAAATGTCTAGGAAGTCCGAATAGCTGAACAAGGCGAACTCAACAAGGGTGTTGGGTGGGCTGGGCGGGCTCTCGAAGCCCGAGCAATCCAATTGTTGGTCGCAGTCGCCAGTCTGGCACCGGCCCTGGCCGTTGGCATCGAAGTTGCAATTGGTCCGGCCCCATATCCGCCCTGAGGATGTGTTCTGGGTCACAGATAGGACCCACGTCTGGCCAAGGTCGAGCCGGCCCCCACCGCCAGGTGATGCCGCGGCCCAAACAGTATATGTCCATTGATTGACAACCACAAAAGTAGCTGCATGCGTGGGAGTGAGGAGGAGGGTAAGCAAAAGGGACAAGATTAGGGACAGGGGCAGAAGGATTGAGCTCATCTTGGTTCCTTGAACGCTTGACCGGGACACGAGTGCTAGAACCGTTTGAAGAAGAGACATTTTTCCCATTGAGCATCCCCTTGCTGATGATTTTGATTCGCAGAGAGGGGGTCTACGTAGATTGAGGAGGCAGAGGTTTACCACAAGGAATGAAGAAATCGACGATAAAATGCCAGCGAACTTCCACGGAAATTTCAGAGCAGACTCAAATGGGGGACAAAACACGAGTCAACGAATGGATTTAAGCGTCTTTCGGTGGCTGCGTAGGGACTGAGGACTAGAGAGACCAAGAGAGGAACTTCTCTCAGTTTGAATTAGTCAAAGCGCGTGTTAACAATAAAAAACTAGAAACCCGTGCCACAGCATCTCTCTTTCGGGCTCGTCTACCCACCTATGATTATGTGTGCCAAAAATTTACCGGCGCTCTTGTCGACCGTAGGATTAAAGCTCGTCAAAGTCGACCATTGGATCTTGCGTTGGTGTCCGATCTAAAACTTGTCAATGTCGTGTTTCGAATTTGAACACTGTAACTTTGCTTTGCTTTGATTATGTGCATGCAAAATTTATCCGGCAGTCTTATTAGTCATCAAATTTAAGTTTGTCACAGTCAACTATTGGATCTTGTGTAGGTGTCCAATCTAAACTTATCAACGTCAAATGTGAAGTATGTGAAGATTGATTTTTTTTTTAAAATTGACATATAAGTGATGCGGTGCATTATTTTTTTTTTTTTGCATATAGTCAACTTATAATCTAGCAGTCTACTGTGTGTACCAAACTTGGGCCGGAGAGGCTTGCCCTGGGCCAAAAAGGTCGATCTAACCAGCCCTCGCCTTTGGAGTTGTCGGCCATCGCCGAGACCCAACAACTAGCTAGAGGAAAAATAGAATGGGGAAAAAAGCATTAACGAAAAAAAGGAAAAAGATAAAAATAAAAAAGATTATTAACATATTAGCAAAAATTTATCCACATCAGCGCTGCTTGTACCACATCAATAATTTCAAGTAAAATTGGCCAAATAAACTTAATTGGCAAAACGCAAAAAAAAAAAAAAAAAAAAAAAAAAAAAAGAACTCAATTTACACAATTAGAAGGTTTAAGATGTTGGAGAAAACTTCCTTATGTGTTTTGAAGTTGACAAAATGTTTCCATCAGTCTAGTATGAAGATTTGAAGACTGTTCCGTCAAAGTCTGAAGACCGTCATATTCAAAGCTTTAAAGTCTGTCCTCATTGACAGTTTCTAGACCGTCGAAGAAGATTTATCCAGAATCAAGGATTTATTTAAGGAATTGATTCGAGCGACTAAAGAAGCTTCTCACGGCTGGAGATAGCATTTCGAGATCTTTTATTCGTTTTAATTTTGATTTGAATAAATTAGACTCGTTGATTGGCAAGGTATACTTGAAAGGTTCTAATTATGGAAACCTAGATCCTGATTGTATGTGCGAGCAGGATTGTTGGGCTATCATCACATTTCTTAAGTAACTTGAAGATCTCCTTAATTGATTCCGTCCAACGGTTAGATGGAGGAACTCCTTTGGAAAGTGCCAACGGATATGAATGGATGGAGGAGTATAAAAGGAAGAAGCTCTGGTTATTCGAGTGTGTGCGTGATAGAGAAATTCCAAAGTCTAAAGCTCCTCGTTCTTTGTTGATTCAATTGTTGAGCGAAATTTGTACTCAAAAGAGAGATTACATACTTGTGAGACATTGAGGAAGTGTAGCAAAGTCTCTACACTGTGGAATCAAGGACGTGATATTTTTTTATTCATAGTGAAATCCAGCGGGAGAGTGGACGTAGGCTTGGAATAAGCCGAACCACTATAAACTCTGTGTTCATTTTGTCTCATCCCTAAACTTCTTATTTATGCTTACGAGTTGTTCATTTATTTAATAGTTGAATTCCGTTTTACTGTCCATCAAAATATTCTTTGAAGTCCTACAAAAAGTTTCATATACACATATTCACCCCCCTCTAGGTGTATTCACTAGCCCATTTCAATTGGTATCAGAGCTTGTGTGCTTATTTATTGAAGTGTTTTACTTCTTAAGCCGAACCACTATAAACTCTGTGTTCATTTTGTCTCATCCCTAAACTTCTTATTTATTCTTACGAGTTGTTCATTTATTTAATAGTTGAATTCCGTTTCTTGTCCATCAAAATATTCTTTGAAGTCCTACAAAAAGTTTCATATACACATATTCACCCCCCTCTAGGTGTATTCACTAGCCCATTTCAATTGGTATCAGAGCTTGTGTGCTTATTTATTGAAGTGTTTTACTTCTTAAGCCGAACCACTATAAACTCTGTGTTCATTTTGTCTCATCCCTAAACTTCTTATTTATGCTTACGAGTTGTTCATTTATTTAATAGTTGAATTCCGTTTTACTGTCCATCAAAATATTCTTTGAAGTCCTACAAAAAGTTTCATATACACATATTCACCCCCCTCTAGGTGTATTCACTAGCCCATTTCAATTGGTATCAGAGCTTGTGTGCTTATTTATTGAAGTGTTTTACTTCTTAAGCTAAAGATCTATGGCTAGTATTTTGGCTCCAAGACTGATCGAAGGTCAAAGCAACACAATATCTCCTTACTTTGATGGAAAAGAATACAATGTATGGAAGAACAAGATGAAAGCTTTCCTTAGATCGAAAGATCCCCTTGAATGGGATGTGGTGGAAAAATGAGTTATTCCAACAACAACTTCAACTTCAGAAAGAGGGAAAGAAGTGACAGATGCTAGAGAGTTGACACAAGAAGAGATAACCAAGAGACAAGCTCTTGACGCAAAAGCTATCTATTCTTTATACTATGCTTTATCTCCTAATGAGTATAACATAATTTCATCCTGTGAAACAGCAAAAGAAGTCTGGGACAGGTTACATGTTACTTATGAAGGAACCGATCGAATCAAAGATACAAAGATCAACATTCTTCTTGGGCAATATGAAGCTTTCAAAATGAAGCTAGGAGAAACCATCACTGATGTGTTTAGCCGTTTTACAGAGATTGTAAATGATCTTATATATCATGGGTAACCAATCTCAGGGCAAATGAAAGTCAACAAGTTGTTGCGAGGACTCTCTAAAGATTGGAATCACATAAAAAATTCCATTAAAGAAACACAAAGGATCACACCTTTATTTGTCGATGAATTAGTGGGCACACTTCAATCTTACGAAGTGGAGCAAATTAATGAAGATGAAGGTCCTAAAGGTAAAAAAATCAATTGCTTTAAAGACTAATGATAATTCTAATGTTATAGATACAGAAGACGATCAAGACGATGAAGAATTAGCACTCATGATAAGGAAGTTCAGAAAGTTAAACAGAAAGAGAAGAAAGTACAACTGGAGGAAGCAAAATACTCAAAGATCTTAGAATAAAGCAACTGAAGATAATGAGTTCAACAAAGACGCGATTTGCTTCGAATGCAAAAAAAAAAAGGACACATCAAACCCAAATGTCCTCTACTGAAGAAAAAGAAAGGAAATACAGAGAAACTCAAGAAAGCTCTCAAAGTAGAGACTTGAAGCGACACAAAATGTGAAGAGAGTGATGAAGAATATGCCAACATTTGTCTGATGGCAAACTCAGAATCAGACTCAGACTTTGAGACAAACTCAGACTCAGATTCTGACAAGGAAATTGAGGTAAGTAACTTTAAAATTCCTATTAAAGTTTCAAAGTACATTGAAGAACTCTGTCTTAGCCTTAAGGTATCTCTTAAAAGGATTTTCGAACTTAGAAAGGAAAATTCTATACTAAGGCAACAGGAAATTTCTTGGAATGAAAAATTTGAAAGTCTGAACAACAATTTCAAGACATCAAAAGAAAATGAAGATTTTCTTTCAAATGAGAACATTCTCTTAAAAGAAGACATTTAAGCTATTTTAAAAAGGTTTTCAAATGGATTTGAAAAGCTTGATAAAATTCTTTCAATTCAAAGACCTTATTTTTTTAAATCAGGTTTGGGAATGACACCAGAAACTGTTAATTTAATTGATTTTCCAAAGGTAAAAGAAAGAATCAAACAAAGACCTGCTAAAACTTTTTACAAAAATCATCTTCAAAAAGTCTTTGTAAAACATGTTGGTTGAAGTGCTCTTAAATGTTCAAAGTGTAACAGCTCGGAACATTTTGAGAAGGATTGTCTTAAAGTCTGGAAACCTGTAAAGAGAAACTAGGCGATGACTACTTTTGAAACTAACTCCCCTGGACCCAAGAAAGTATGGGTACCAAAGAAAACTTGAAATTTTTGCATAATTGCAGATCACTATTAAGAAAAAGATTAATGGTATTTGGATAGTGACTGTTCAAGACATATGACGGGAAATTCAAATTGCTTCATAAAGCTTACCCAAATAGATGGTAGAAAAGTTTCATTTGGTGAAAATGGCAAAGGAAGAATCACTGGACATGGAACTGTCAAGATTGGGAGTCTCACAATCAATAATGTTTCTTTGGTGGAAGGCTTAAACTATAATCTTCTCAGTATAAGCCAATTGTGTGACACTGGTTTCAAAATCAACTTTCAAGAATGCATATGTTCAGGAATTAGTAAGGATTTGTCTCAATCCTTTACTGGTCGAAGACATGGAAACATTTATATGCTTGATATCAAATCAGAAAGCTCTCAGTGTCTAATCTCCATTCAAGATGAAGAAAATCTTTGGCATAGAATACTTGGCTATATCAGTATGAAGCAGATAGCCAAGATTTCTTCCAAAAAGCTTGTTCGTGGACTGTCCAACCTAAGATTTCAAAAGACAGAACTATGCACACAATGTGTTTTGGGAAAACATGTAAGAAACTCCTTTAAACCTGTAAATCAAGTTTCAACTTATCATGTTTTACAGCTCCTGCATATGGATCTCTTTGGACCAACCAGAACACAAAGCATTGGTGGGAAGAAATATTGCTTGGTAATCATAGATGACTATTCTCGCTATACTTGGGTGTTCTTTTTATCAAGTAAGTCTGAAACTTTCTATCATTTCTCAAAATTTACTAAGAAAGTTCAAAATGAGAAAGGATATACTATAACAAGAATCCAAACAGACCATTGAGGTGAGTTCGAAAATCAAGACTTTGCAAATTTTTGTGATGAATATGGTTTAAAGTAAGTTTTCTCTTCGCCATATACTCCAGACAAAATGGAGTCGTGGAAAGAAAGAATAGAACTTTGCAAGAAATGGCAAGAACTCTCTTAATTGAAAGTAACATTTCTTCTCATTTTTAGGCTGAAGCAGTTTCTACAGCATGTTATATCATCAACAGAGTTTTCCTAAGGCCTATTCTGGAGAAAACTCCTTATGAGTTGTTCAAAGGAAAAAAAAACCAATTGTTTCATATTTCATGCATTTGGCTGCAAATGTTTTATTTTGAAAAATGCAAATGATTGCATTGGTAAGTTTAAAGAAAAATCCGACGAAGGAATCTTCATTGGATATTCAACAACCAGTAAAGCCTACAGAGTATACAACAATAAGACTCAATTTGTGGAAGAGTCAATGAATGTCAAATTCCAAGACTTTACACAAAATCAATTGATTCAAACTCAACCTGAAGAATCTAAACTTACTCCAGACCCTACAAATTTTAATTCCTTTGAAGTAGCTCAGACTACAGAAGGTCAACAATGAACAAATTCTGAAGAATCAAATGAAGAAAAAGATGAACAAATTGTCAGACCAATCAGCAACTGGAAGAACAAATCAAGTCATCTCGAAGAACTCATCATTGGTAACATCGATGAAGGAATACGAACAAGATCCAAAAGGCATGAAGAGTCTAGCGCTGTGGCTCTTATTTCTGAAATAGAACCCAAAAGCATAGAGAAGCCTTAACAGATGAAAGCTGGATTGAAGTTATGCAAAAAGAACTCAGACAGTTCAGTGTCAACGATGTTTGGGAATTAACTCCTAAACCAAAAGGTAAATCTATTATTGGTGCTAAATGGGTTTTCTGGAACAAGATGGACGAAAAAGGAAAAGTCATAAGAAACAAAGCAAGACTCGTGGCCAAAGGATACACGCAAGAAGAATGGATAAACTATAATGAAACTTACGCACCGGTGGCAAGGTTAGAAGCAATTCGTTTATTACTTGCTTTTACTTGCTATGAAAATTTCATGCTGTTTCAAATGGACGTCAAAATTGCATTCCTGAATGGATTCATTCAAGAGGAAGTTTATGTGGAACAACCGCCTGGTTTTGAAGACCCAAGGAGATCAGATTATGTATTTAGATTGAAAAAAGCTCTATATGGATTAAAGCAAGCACCTCGAGCTTAGTATGAAAGGTTAAGTAAATTCTTAATCCAAAGTGGTTTTGTGAAAGGTAAAGTAGACACCACTCTATTTATTAAAAGAGAAGGTAAAAATTTTCTACTTGTTCAAATTTATGTTGATGACATTTTTTTCGGATCTACTAATGAAAATCTGTACAAGAAATTCTCTAAGTCTATGCAGTAGGAATTTGAGATGAGCATGATGGGTGAACTATCTTTCTTTCTTGGACTACAAGTGAAACAATTGAATGAAGGAATTTTCATTCATCAAGAAAAATATGCTAAAGAACTTGTTAAAAAATTTGGTTTGGAGAATTGCAAAAAGACTGATATACCAATGTCAAGTTCCTCAAAGCTAGATAAAGATGAAGGAGGGAAGAAAGTTTACCAGAAGCTATACAGAAGCATTATTGGTTCACTTCTCTATTTTACTGCTTCTAAACCTGACATTTTGTTTAGTGTTTGTATTTGTGCCAGATTTCAATCACATCCCAAAGAATCTCATCTGAGTGCCGCAAAACGCATCATCAAATACGTTGTAACAACCTCGTCGTTAGGTATATGGTATCCTAAAAGGGGAGACTTTACTCTTCTTGGATACTCAGACGCAGATCTTGCTGGATGCAAAGTTGATAGAAAAAGCACCTCGGGTACATGTCAATTACTTGGAAACAGGACGGTATCTTGGTTCTTAAGAAAGCAAAGTACGGTTTCTCTCTCAACAGCAAAAGCAAAGTATGTAACTCTTGGAAGCTGTTATTCTCAAATCCTATGGATAAAACAACAATTAAGAGAATTTGGAATTGAAGACTCATGTATTGAGATTAAATGTGATAACACAAGTGCAATCAATCTTACCAAGAATCCAATTCTTCAGTCAAGAGCAAAGCATATTGAGATTCGACATCACTTTATAAGAGACCATGTTCAAAATGGAGAAATTCTGATTCAATTCATTGATTCAAATAATCAACTGGCGGACATCTTTACAAAACCTATGGAGAAAAGCCAATTTGAGTCTATTCGGTACAAGCTTAATATTATAAAGTCTGAAGAAGCTCAGACTCAGGATAAAAGCCAAAAGATGTTCAGACTCAGATGATCAAGGATCACAACTGTAAGTTGTTTCAGTTTTAGAAATTTATCTTTTGAGAAAGATACATTTATCTAGTAATCCGTAATTGATTGACATTATCTTTCCAAGTTTTTGTAGCAATCATTCTTTTTTGAAAAATAAGTTATCTTTTTATTATGACAGTTATCTATTTTAAAAAATGCAATTATTTTTTAAAAGGCATTTTTTTTTTGTGACAATTCGTATGCCCCCGATTCGATTGCTTTATATATATTGTTCTTCTTCTCCTTTTTACTCGCAAACCCTAAAAGCGCAGAACTCCACTTTCTTACTTTTTCTCCCTAGTTTAATCCTTAAAGTTTTCATCTTTCTAGCGAATCAAGTTTAGGAAACTCTCAAAGACTGTGAGAATGTATTTCCAAAGAAAATCTTCAAGGATCGCAAGCAGGGGACCATAGCATATGGGCGAGGGTCTTGCGCATTTTGACCTTACTGAGCAAGAAGATTCTCCAAGGCAACAACAGATCCCACAACATTCTCAACCGCGTCATTCTCCTCAGGCTAGACCTCATAATGTTCAGCAAAGAATGGAGGAGGAAGTTATTGAAGATGCTGAACCCGTAAGAACTCAAAAGCCTGCCTTAAATTTCAAACTTTATTCTGCCTTAAAGGATGGAGACTCTCCAATGACTATTATTGACGAATTTCTGAAAGAAAATGGGTATAGAAATGAAACCCACTTTTTGTAAACAATGGAATGTTTGAGAATTGCTCCTGCTAGCTCTGCAGATAGAGCATTTGCAAATTTCCCGAGTGATCCACGTTTTGGAGGAGTTAGTCAGCTCGATGAAAATGATGATGAAAAGTTGTTCACTAATTTCAAGCCTAGAATGGGTATTGCTGCGAATGTACGAGGACCAAAATCAGATCTGTTTCGTTCCGAGGAACACAAGCAGACTTACTCTAAGTTGTTAAAGCGAGGGTGATGAACCCAAGGAGTGTGGATTTTGATTTTCTTGACTCTTTGAATGTGAAGTTACGGGAGAAGTTTACTTTACTTCAGCTTGAACGCTTTTGCTCTTACTCTATTGTAGCCCATCTAGAACTCTCTGCTTATTTCTATTCAAATCTAAGTTTTCTGGATGCGAATAAATTCTCTTTCAGTGTTAAAGATCAGGATTTTATGGTAGACATGGATACTCTGGCTTATGTGATTGGAATATAGAGAGGGTTATTTCAATCAATTAGCGTGTCTATTGGTCGTGCAACAGTGGAGCTTGTTCGAGATGGAATGGTAGAAGGTCGGATTTCCTATTTGAGGATGAATGCTTCGAATATCCTGCTTCACAAAATTGTGATCAACTGTCTTAGACCCAAATTCACGTCAAAGACCGACGTCTCCAATTCAGAAGCAAAGCTGATGTATGCTATCAATGCTGGTAAAAAATTCTCTCTGCTGCATACTATCATGTTTCACATGTATAGATCAATGGTGAAGGACAAGGGTCAACTTCCCTATTCAACACTTGTTACAAAGCAATTTAGACATTTTAACATTTAGCCTCCAAGAATTCTGTGTGTTCGGACATGTGATCAAATGGTGGTAAGGCTGAAGATGGTTTCTAAGATACGTCTGAAAGAGCTAAACAAGGCTCTGGAGAAATTCAAGGAAAAGACTCCTTACCAAACTCATCGAGACCCTGTTGTTGCAAAACGAAAAGGAAATGAGCTGGTGATAGCTCAAACTAAAAGAAGAAGAGCAATCATCTTGCAGGATGAAGAAGATGAAGATGATGGTGTTACCATCTCCGCTCTTGCTTTGAGAAAATTGCAGCGTTCTGTTCTAGAAACAGAGGTTAGAGAAGACCTAGAAGAGACAGAGAAGAGGAGTGAAGAGAGGGAATCAATAAGGAAGGAGATAGAGGAAAAATAAAAAGAAAACAAGGAGCAACAAGGAGAACAAGGTCATCCTGTCACTGAAGAAGAAATAGAACAGGAATAGTACTTTTCTCCACCTGAAGGCACTGAAACAGGGGGAGCTGCTGAGAAAAGAGGTACTCATTCTCTTGCTTTTACTAGTGATGATGTTAGTCGTTCTCCTGCCAATCCAGAAGATGTATATGCCTCTCACTTTCCTGAAGAAGGTCATGAGGTATCTTCTCCGAATCTGGATATTCATGCTAATGTGCCATTATCTCCACAATCTGACCATGCTGAAGCAACCACTCAAATTGATAACTCAGCAGACTTTAGAAGATTGCTTGATACTCTTATGGAGATGAGAGGTCAAATTTATACCTTGGGATGCGAATTTCAGAATATGCAAAATGCTTATCAAGCCTCTTCAGAATCGTTGATCAATCAAGTCCAGGCCCTTAATCTTCAAATTCAGGTAACTACCAAGGGTGAGGAATTAGCACATCTAAAGGAGGATCTAAGAAAGCTGAAGGAGACAGTCAAGTCGATGGGAAATTTCCAGCTTGTTCGCGTTCCAAAACAATTTAAATCAATTCTTATTTTCGTCTCTACCTTTTTAATGCTGACAAAAAGGGGGAGAGATGCAGATTTGCAAATTTGTTTTGTTTAATTTGAACTCAAACTTGTGTTTTTGTTTCTGACTTTAACTTTTATCTGGCGTGACTTTTGGATTGTGTTTTGACTATGTGATTGCATTACAGTATCTTAAGCATTATTGGTACTCATGGCAAAGATAGTTGTTTTTACAGGACTAACCTATTTCATGTGGATGCAGATTCGATACTATCTTAACTCATTTATCTTTTATGAGATATCGTATTCTTGTTTGCTTGAGTATTGTCTTGCAGGTCAAAATTTCCAAATTTGCAGGAAAGTTTTGTCACCATAAAAAAGGGAGAGATTATTGGAGAAAACTTCCTTATGTGTTTTGAAGTTGACAAAACATTTCCATCAGTCTAGTCTGAAGATTTGAAGACTCTTTTGTCAAAGTCTGAAAATCGTCAGATTCAAAGCTTTAAAGTCTGTCCTCATTGATAGTTTCTAGACCGTCGAAGAAGATTTATCCAGAATCAATGATTTATTTAAGGAATTGATTCGAGCGGCTAAAGAAGCTTCTCACGGCTGGAGATAGCATTTCGAGATCTTTTATTCATTTTAATTTTGATACGAATAAATTAGATTCGTTGATTGGCAATGTATACTTGAAAGGTTCTAATTATGGAAACCTAGATCCTGATTGTATGTGCGAGCAGGATTGGTGGGCTATCATCACATTCCTTAAGTAACTTGAAGATCTCCTTAATTGATTCCGTCCAACGGTTAGATGGAGGAACTCCTTTGGAAAGTGCCAACGGATATGAATGCATGGAGGAGTATAAAAGGAAGAAGCTCTGGTTATTCGAGTGTGTGCGTAATAGAGAAATTCCAAAGTCTGAAGCTCCTCGTTCTTTGTTGATTCAACTGTTGAGCGAAATTTGTACTCAAAAGAGAAATTAGATACTTGTGAGACCTTGGGGAAGTATAGCAAAGTCTCTACATTGTGGAATCAATGACGTGATATTATAACAACTCTTTTGATTCATAGTGAAATCCAGCCGATGGGCTGTCAGTGCGGGAGAGTGGACGTAGACTTGGAATAAACCGAACCACTATAAACTCTTTATTCATTTTCTCTCATCCCTGAACTTCTTATTTATGCTTACAAGTTGTTCATTTATTTAATAGTTGAATTCCGTTTTACTGTCCATCAAAATATTCTTTTAAGTTCTACGAAAAGTTTTATATACACCTATTCACCCCCCCTCTAGGTGTATTCACTAACCCCTTTCATAAGACTCAATTGGTAAAAATATAATAGCATTAAAACTTTTTTGGATAGTATTCCCCATTGTCCAATAACAATTTATATCATCACTTCACATAAACTTTATAATTTCAACTCAGTAAAAAAAAAATATCTCTTTGAATATACCCAACAATACTTGGTGAATGCACAAACATAAATGTTAGTAACATTAACGCTTACCATATAATAATCAATTGACACTTTCAAAATATTGAAATTCTTTTCTCCATCATTGACATATCTATAGTGGAGAAATCATTATGTATGCTATGCTATGCTCTAACAATCCATTTCGATCACATATATATAATTAAAAGGAAAAATGAGACTTCACTTAAATATAAATTTCTACACAATTTTTGCATTGCACATATTTCGACATACCTATCAAATGAACCTGCACCATCAAAATTTTCAACCGGCGATATGGCTGAGTTCAAATGATGATCTTCTATATAGAAAAAAGAATCGATCTACTAAATTATTTGGCCTTTGGCCAAAAAATTGAAGTGCATGAAAAAAATTAAATTAATTAACATCAAGGTTAAAAAATGAAAAAAAAAAAGTTTATTTTCTGTAAGTTGAGGTGTTTGAAACTTCAAGTTATGATAATCCAATTGTCGTCCACCTGAAAGTGAATAATAATCAAGACAAAATGATGGCTGGAAAGGTCAAATGAAATTTATTTTACGGATTTTTCATTTCATCATGACCATTTTATGAAATGCGAACAAATATAATAACATTATTTAATAAAAATGATAATAATTCGGAGCTGAAACAAGAGGAAGACTTACTTGCATGATGATTATTATTGTAGTCGTATAAATCATCACCAGTGGTTTTATTTAAGAAGTGAGTGGTATTTAAATTGTGCTCATATGCTACTTCATTTATTCTCACACATTATTCTTATTATGTGGATATTAACATATCAAATCTCTTGTGGGTAAAATGTGACCTTATAGTTGGTACCGCTTGGGCAAGTGAATGTGGCTGTTGGATCACCTTGTGGGTAGCTGCAAGCATCCGGGTAACTATTTTTGAAGAATTGGGAGTCAGTAGTCGGGCCACGGCTGCCAAGCCCATCGGTACAACAATACTCATTGGTCTTGAACACCGTGCATAGGTTGTTGCAGCCACCGTGGGCCTTCAGCTCCGCTAGGCACTGGCCATTGATATCAACTTCGCACCTGATCCCGCGGCACGCACCAGTGGTGGGGTTGAAGTCCATTGGGATGTTAAATCCATCCACGAGCGATATGTCCAAGAAGGCCTGATTGTTGGGCTGGTTCGGGGCGAACTTGGCCAAGGTGTTGTGCGGGCTCCCCCAACCCTGCCAATCCAGGTGCCGGTTGCAGCCGCCAGTCTAGAACTAGCCCTGGCCATTGGCGTGAAAGTTGCAATTGGTCCGGCCCCATATGTGTGCCATGTTCATGCCCGGGCCCACGATCAAGGGCCCCCTCTAGCCAGGGTCAAGCCGGTGCCCGCCACCACGTGATGCGGCGGCCCGAACGGTGTATGTGCATTGGTTGACAATGTTAAAAGTAGCCGCATGTGAGGAAGCGAGGAGGAGGGTCAACAAAAGCGGCAAGGTTAGGGACATGGGCTTGGGGATTGAGCTCATCTTGGTTCTTGACCACTTGACCGCAACGCAAGTGTTAAGAATCGTTTGAAGAAGAGACCTTTTTTTTTATGGAGATCTGCTTGTTGATTATTCCGATCCACGAAGAGGGGTTAATATAGATTGAGGAGGCTGCAATTTGGCGTAAGGAATGGAGAAATTGACGATTAATTTCTAGTCGAATTTCACATAAATTTCAAAAGTGTTGATTGATTCAACTATGGGACAAAACACGTGTCAATTAAAGAATATATACACTTGTCTTTTGAGTGACTATGTAAGTACTATGGATTAAAGAGATCAAGAGAAACTTCTCTAAAATTGATCTTTTAGCTATGATTTTTGTTTTTTGGGTTTATTTTTAGTGATGATTGTCAAAGATGTAATTAATAGAAACTAGAGACCAGCAATCACAATCACAAGGCATCGATCTTTCAGAATAATCTATTTATCCCTTATTATGTGCATGGAAAACTTGCCCAACGCTCTTGTCGGTCGTTAGATTTAAGCTGATCAATATCATTTATTGGATCTTATTCGTCTGATCTATTGACAAATTTGTTAGATTTTTTTTTTTTTTTTTTTTTTTGATCTCTCTCTTATTTTGCCTTTTTTTAGAGCTTGGGAATCGAACCCCAAATCTAAAATTAAACATTCCCACTCTGCTCAATTCTCTTACCAATGGGCTGCATGCCCAATGGTTAACCCTTCGAATTTGGGCATCACAAATTTGCCTTGGTTTTACACATGGCACCCTAGACTTAGCCCTTCCTTTTTCCTAATAAAATGATCGGTGGGGATTGGTAATATTCATCACATTCATCTAAAGGATACAGTATTGAGTATACTTCACATCAACACCACCATGTTAATTATCTATCTTTGTTAGGTACAATTTATCAATATATTAGATGGACTTTGTGAACAGCCATATAACAAATGCTTGCAATTTTCTCTCATGTTATGTGTAATTAATTCACTGAATGTTGAAACATTTCATTAATAATATATGATAAACCAATACCTTGTGCACACTCATTAACATGACCCGTATTAGAATACCCATAAAACATACACAACGACATAAATCATAGATGTATATGATAGCGTTCTTAGTTAGCAATTTTATCTCTTATATCTAATTTAAGATATTGTTGATATTGTTCTCGTAATTTCTCTGCTTGCCTTAAGCATTCTCGATCATCCCTAATTTAGGGCTCTTGTAATATCTTTATATATAGTATGTACAAGAGAGATCAGAAAACAATAAAACAAAAACTATGATTTCTTCATGGTATTAGAGCTGCATTTGGCGTAATCCGCCTTACGATCCTCTCATTCTTCATTGACTTTCTTCTTCCTAAAGAAAATGTCGACAGGCTCTAATTCATCATCTCAGTCATCTTCATCTATCGCATCTCCCTCACTCGTTATCTCAAACATATCCAACTTGATACCCATCAAACTGAACAGCTCGAACTATCTTCTTTGGCGTTCTCTTTTCAAACCAATTCCCATAGGTCACAATCTCACGTCTTACATTGATGGTACCTTCCAAGCGCCTGCTTCAATTGACGAAAATTACAAGACATGGATCGAAAAAGATCATATGCTACTCTCTTGGATCAACGCTACTCTGTTTGAATCTGCACTTCCATATGTAATTGGTGCTACATTTGCAAAAGCTGCGTGGGATGTCCTCGCTCGTCGCTATGCCTCTCTCACTCTTGCTCATGTGATGTCTCTAAAAAAACAATTACATCACCTCAAGAAGGGCAACCTCACCATGCAAGAATATCTCTAATAATTCAAAACTTTAGCTGATAAACTCGCAATTTGCGAATCTCCAGTAAGTGATGATGATCTCCTAATTTGCATTCTCAATGGATTGCCTGCTACTTACCGCTCCTTCGTATCCTCTATTCGTGTTCGTACTCATCAAACTTCCATCACTATTGAAGATTTACACAATCTCCTACTCTCTGAAGAACTAAGCATCACTAATGATTCATTATCCAAAACTACTACTGCCTTCATTGCAAACCAGCAATCTCAAACTCTTTCTCCTGGGCAGCACTCATTCACACCTCGTCTTTATAAGGGTGGCACTGGTTATAAGGGACGCAACAGGGGTCATTCTAATCAAGCCAGACTTCTCCCTACTCCATCATTTCGACCTCAAGGTCGTCAACTGAATACTAGTCGACTGATCTGTCAGATCTACA
Source organism: Eucalyptus sp. ANBG9806169 (assembly GCA_014182395.1). NCBI lineage: Eukaryota > Viridiplantae > Streptophyta > Magnoliopsida > Myrtales > Myrtaceae > Eucalyptus > Eucalyptus sp. ANBG9806169. Next base: position 26,209,996 of record CM024576.1, read on the forward strand.
ACAAATATGGTCATAGTGCCATTGACTGCTATCATCGCATGAACTATGCATACCGTGGTCACAATCCTCTTGAAAAAATTGCTGTCATGGCTATTGCACCACCTATTGACAATGGCACTTGGTATACTAATACTGGCACCAGCCATCATATTACAGCCGATCTGGGTAATCTCTCCATCTCCGCTCCCTATAGTGGTTCTGATGAAGTTCGGGTTGGAAACTGCCAAGGTTTGTCTATTACTCATGTTGGTTCCACTTCTCTCTCACATCCCGTTTCTCCCCTGCATTTAACTAATATACTCCGTTGTCCTCTAGCATCTACCAATTTAATTTCAGTTAGTTGTTTTGCTAAACACAATAATTGCTATTTTCTATTTGATGATTCTCAATTTTTTGCGAAGGACGAGTTAACGAAGCAAATTCTGCACCACGGTTGGACTGAGAATGGGCTTTATCCTATGCGGTTCCCCAAACCTTGCTTCAAACCTCAACTTTCATTTTCTTCCCACATCAACTCCTCCACTTGGCATCATCGTCTTGGCCACCCTTCTGCAACTATTCAACATCTTATTTTTAAACAGCTTTAAATATCAAATAAGCGTGACAACTCTCTCTATTCTGCATGTCAGTTAGGCAAAAGTTGCAAGTTACCCTTTTCGTTGTTTTACACGCGTACTCAATTTCCACTTGAACTGATTCATTGTGATGTATGGGGACCAGCCCCAGTGTCTTCTATTTCAAAATTCTCTTATTATGTACTGTTTGTTGATGACTTCTCTCGTTACAGCTGGATATTTCCTATGCGCCATAAATCTGATTTTTACGAAATTTTTATGGCTTTCAAACCGCAAGTTGAAAATCAATTTAACCATCGAATTAAATTTTTCCGCTCCGATGCTGGTGGAGAATTCATTAGTGATGCACTTGAATCTTATTTTCATACTCATGGCATTCGTCATCAATTTTTGTGGCACCCCCGAACCCAATGGGGTCGCCACAGATACTACGCGCTCTATCCAATTGCAATTACTGGTTAGTTGTTTTTAGTAAAAAGGGGAATTGTAAAGAAGGACCGAGGCTTATAGGCATATATTTTTTTTTTTTTTGAAAATATAGGGATTAGCGCAGCTCATAGCGAAAAGTAGAGACGAGTCTCACCATCCCTCCACTTCTCTTAGCGACGATACAATGCACACTAACTACAAATTGAAGGAAAACATAAGGCCGAACCACTTTTATTTACATTTTCAGGATGAACATCTTGGGTCGGTATAACCAAAAAAGAAATCGAGACTTTTCACTATGCTCGGCTATATCTCAAAAGAGATCATCGACCCCCTATATCGAAACGTGAAAGACCTTCCATCTACAAGTGTCGGCTCCTTCTCCAAAAAGTGTTGTCTCTCTCTCTCTCCTTCTCACGGGCCATCACACCCAGCCAGGTGCATCGGGCAGTGGCGGTGGCAGCATCCCCAGCATTATCACGTCACGTCGGACGTCGACGGACAAGAATTCCTAGATGACGGGGCCCCCAGCCAGGCCCACATCGTACATAACCAGCACCCGAACTCTCAGAAACACTAGCCTCGGGATGGTGACGCAGATATGCTCCATGCATTCCACCTCGACATCCGAGGGAATGCCATAGAACGTGCCACATGAAACTGGAGGGAGAGGCATCTCTCTCTAATCTGACATGTTAGTCCCTTGAGTACAACCACTCAGCAATTTTAAATCCATTACGCTAATCAATGCATTAGACAGAACAATCAAGGCAACATTAAGTACATATAGTGCATACATAATAATCATGTCCCACTTTTCGGTCATGCATATCAAATCAAGGTAGCCATGTGTACTTATAGGTCACCACGTCAAGTGCCAAATCCATCAATGCATTAGTACTCATACTTGTTTCATTATACCATCATACATACATGTTGCTATACCATGTTCATATATCATCACGCATACGTGTCACCTTGCCATGTGTATATATCACCATGCACACACATGTTATCATACCATATACATATGTCACCATGCACACACATGTTATCATGCCATATACATATATCACCATGCACACATGTTACCAAACCATATGCATATATCACCATGCACACAATCATGCTTGCATTTCCATGAGGTTCATTCCATGCCATCATGTATACATCCTCATGAGATCCATTCAAGCCTTCATGATCGCATTCTCAATGTCAAATAGCATCAATTTTCTTTCATAAGCAAATCATGCATCATGCCATATGCATACACCCATGCACATGATTCAATTTCAATTTTTATCTTTCACAAGGATCTCATCATTTTTCTTCTAGGGACCAATGTTTGCATCCCTCATTTATCGCTCGCACCCAACCTGGCATCGCGAGGAGCCTCCGGCACACACCTCCGGGCATCCAGCGCACACCTCCGGGCATCTCGAAACTCCCGAGGACATCCGGCACACACCTCCGGGCATCCCAACACTCCCAGGGCATCGTCGGCTCACACCTCCGACGGTCATCCATATTCTCATACATCTCTTTTCCAATTTCACACTTGAAATTTTTCAATGCAATTGTCTTAAATTACTCCTTTGAAACCATGCAATATGCATTGGGAAAATTGTCCTTTGATGAAATGGTTTAAATGAAGTCTTTCTTTGAGATCATGGAAAATTCATCATTTTCTTTAATGTTATATGAAATGCATGAAAAGCATCAACCATTGCATGAATAATAATCCAAAGTATCATGATTCACACAATATTTCATACAGATCACACATCACAGCATAGAATTGGTCATGCATTCCAATATCATAAATTTCGAAATTGTACAGCTTACACAGTTTTCAAAACACAGTTCATTAAATAGGCAAATGACCTCCAAAAATCACGAAATTTAACTATGTTATAGTCAAGACATAGATAAAGATGTTTCATACGGAACATTTCTCCAAAAGAAATTCTTACAGAAAGATATAGGTCATGCATGTCAAAATTTCCAAGTCCGAAACACACAGTTTGCACAGTTTTCATATCACGGTCGATTTAATATGCAAATGACCTTAAAAAATCACGAAATTTAACTTTGTTATAGTCAAGACATAGATAAAGATGTTTCATGCAGAACATTTCTCCAAAAGAAATTTGTACAGAAAGATATAGGTCATGCATGTCAATATTTCCATGTCCGAAACACACACCTTGCACAGTTTTCATATCACAGTCGATTTAATATGCAAATGACCATCAAAACTCATGAAATTTGAGTATATTGTAGTTAAGACATAGAGGAAGATGTTTCATGCAGAGCATTTCTCCAAAAAGAATTTTTACAGAAAGATATAGGTCATGCATGTCAATATCTCCATGTCCAAAACACACACCTTGCACAGTTTTCATATCATAGTCGATTTAATATGCAAATGACCATCAAAACTCATGAAATTTGAGTATTTGTAGTTAAGACATAGAGGAGGATGTTTCATAAAGACACCGAAGCCAAAATTTGAGTAAAACCTAACATGCAAGTCCCTAGAACATCATAGGTTAAGCCTTTTTCTCAAGAACAGCCCTTTGTATTTGAGTGTTACACTCGAAACTCCCATACTTCACCTTCCCTAGCACAAAAAATCAATTTCAAGCCATCACATGCAACAAATAGAACATGCAAGAGTAGATCATGGATCCTTCTTGCCTCTAGATCGAGAAAAGGGCAAGCACACGGCGGCAAATGGGCTGCAATGCACGGATCTCCTTCTTCTTCATCCTTTTCTTCCTTTCTTCCGTCTCTTCTTCTCCTTTCTTCCTCTTGGTTACACTCTCCTCTCTCTCTCTCTCACCGTGTGACTTTCTCCTCCTCTCTTTTTCCTTAATCCGGTTGCTTTCCCCCTAGATTTTCTTTCCCCTCATGATTACCCATCATTAAGAATGCATGGGTGCCACTTGTCCTCAAAAACAAGACACGGGGGAGGCATGCATCCGGATCCCCCCCCTTTTCACTTTTTCGTATGGCAGCCCCCTTTGGGCTTATGGGCCAGCCTTCTTGGCCCATTTTAGGCCCATCACCCTTGGGCCTAAACACCAAACTTAAATATATTCTGAAAACAACCTTTTTAAAATTAACCAAAAATATCCTATTTGCCACAAAGTATTAAATTACCAAGTTAGGTGGCTAAACTCTTGAAACCATGAATTCATGAGCTCCAAATTATGATGAAAGTGGCCAAAGATAGAACTTTCTTTCTCAAAGATATGTCTATCAAGGCTTGGCCATAAATCTCTTTACGAATCACGGATCAAAAGATTATAAAAAGGGTCATAACAGCACATCCATAACCTATTTATAGCTCATGGCATTCTTAGGGGTCTTATGAAATTCTAGGGTGCCACAATTCTCCCTTCCTTAGGAAATTTCGTCCTCGAAATTAGATATCATTCACGCCCCTTGAAACAAGTAGGGGTATTTCTCTCTCATCCGATCTTCACTCTCCCATGTGGCTTCCTCCATATCGTGATGTCGCCATAATACTTTAACCAAAGGAATCTTCTTAGTCCTGAGAATTTGTTCCTTTCGATCCAGTATTTGCACAGGCTCTTCGATGTACCTCGCTTTCTCATCCACTTTGATGGCTTCATGATTGAGTATGTGACCAGGATCTTGTTGATACTTTCTTAGCATCGAGACATGAAACACATCATGTAAATTTCCCAAATTAGGAGGCAGCGCCAAACGATAAGCTGCATCTCCTATTCTTTCAAGTATCTCAAAAGGTCCAACGAATCTGGGACCCAACTTTCCTTTCATTCCAAATCGAGATACTCCTTTTAACGGGGATACTTTAAGAAATACGCGATCCCCCACACTAAACTCTAAGGGCCTTCTACGCTTGTCCGCATAGCCCTTTTGTCTACTCTGGGCTGTCTTAAGTCTTTTCCTGATAATTTCAACGGCCTCAGTGGTATCTTGTATCAATTCAGGTCCTGTCAATCTTCTTTCACCTACCTCGTCCCAACAGATAGGGGTTCGCATCTTCTCCCATATAATGCTTCATATGGGGCCATGCCTATACTTTTCTGAAAGCTGTTGTTATAAGCAAATTCTATCAAATGCAAGTTCTCATCCCATCTTCCTCTAAAGTCAATAATACAGGCTCTTAGCATATCCTCTAGAGTTTGTATCACTCTCTCTGTTTGTCCATCCGTTTGAGGGTGATAAGCAGTACTGAATTGAAGTTTTGTCCCTAAAGCATTTTGCAGACTTCGCCAAAAATTTGAGGTAAATCTAGAGTCTCGATCCGAGGTGATCGTTACAGGTATACCATGTAAGCGTATTATCTGGCTTACATAAATCTCAGCAAGTCTATTCATTGAATAGTTCATACGGACTGCTAAGAAATGGGCAGCCTTAGTTAAACGGTCCACTATTACCCAAATTGAATCGTGACCACTTGATGTCCTTGGCAATCCTTGCACAAAATCCATCGTTACATGCTCCCACTTCCACTCTGGTATGTCTAGTGGTCTCAAAAGTCCTGTTGGTTTGCGATGTTCCGCCTTCACTTGTTGGCACATTAAACATTGAGAAACATACTTAGCCGTATCCGTTTTCATACCAATCCACCAAAATTGCTGACGCAAATTTCTGTACATTTTTGTACTACCTGGATGAATATTGTATCTACTCTTATGTGCATCCGACAAAATCTCCTTCTTTACTTCTTCGTTGTCGGGTACACAAAGTAGTCTTTGACATCTTACCGCTCCATCTTCGGAAATTTGAAATTCTGGTCTCTTCCCTAAAGACACTGCCTCTTTTACTTTCATAATCTCCGGATCAGACTGTTGCAGGGCCTTAACTTTCTGAATGATTTCCGATTCGATCCTTAGAGCTCTAAGCATACCAGTAAGACCATCCACTTTTAATTTAAATTCCGAGTCTGCTACGGACTTTAATAAACTCCATTATGCCATTCTTAAACTAGCCATCTCCATGGCTGACTTACGGCTAAGAGCATCTGCTACCTTGTTTGCCTTCCCTGGATGGTATCGTATCTCACAATCATAATCTTTTAACAATTCCATCCACCTCCTTTGTCTCATGTTCAACTCTTTTTGTGAGAACAAATATTTCAGGCTCTTATGATCCGTATAAATCTCAAACTTTTCCCCATACAAATAATGCCTCCATATCTTCAAGGCGAACACTATAGCTGCCAATTCTAGATCATGCGTGGGGTAGGGTTTCAGTTGCCTAGATGCATAGGCTATGACTTTGCCATGCTGCATCAAAACACATCCCAATCCTTTGTGAGATGCATCACTATATACCGTAAAACCATCAGGTCCCGATGGTATAGTCAAGATTGGGGCCGAGGTTAACTTCCTTTTAAGTTCTTGAAAGCTCCTTTCACATTCCCCACTCCATTCAAATTTCGCATTCTTCCGAGTTAATTTGGTTAAGGGGCCTGCCAATCGGAAAAACCCTTCCATAAACCTTCGGTAATAACTGGCTAGTCCTAAGAAACTCCGTATTTCAGTGGGTGTGGTCAGTCTCGGCCAATTTATTACCATCTCAACTTTCGGCGGATCTACTGCAATTCCTCCTCCTGACACCACGTGTCCTAAAAATATTATCTGGTCCAACCAAAATTCACACTTGCTGAATTTGGCATATAACTTGTGATCCCTCAGAGTTTGCAGAACTAACCTCAAGTGTTGCTCATGTTCCTTTGGCCCTTTCGAATAAACCAGGATATCGTCGATAAAAACAATCACAAACTGATCTAAATAGGGCTTAAATACCCTATTCATTAGATCCATAAATGCAGCTGGTGCATTTGTCAATCCAAATGGCATGACAAGGAACTCGTAATGTCCATAACGAGTCCTAAATGCAATCTTAGGAATGTCTTCTTTCTTAATTCTTAGCTAATGGTATCCCGACCTTAAATCAATCTTAGAGAAAACCGAACTTCCCTGGAGTTGGTCAAATAGGTCGTCAATTCTAGGCAAGGGATATTTATTTTTAATGGTCACTTGATTCAGTTGCCTATAGTCAATGCACAAGCGCATCGACCCATCTTTCTTTTTCACAAACAGAACCGGTGCACCCCAAGGTGAAGCACTTGGCCTAATGAATCCTTTATCAAGCAACTCCTGTAGTTGCACTTTCAACTCCTTTAGTTCCATTTGGGCCATCCTGTATGGGGCTTTCGATATTGGTCCTATTCCAGGCATTAGCTCAATTTCAAACTCAATTTCTATTTCCGGGGGCAATCCAGGCAACTCTTCAGGAAATACGTCTTGAAATTCACTCACTACCCGAATTTCATCAAGTTTAGGCTCTTCCTTGGTACAATCTTTGATCATTGCTAGGTACCCCTGACATCCTTCGTCAAGTAACACATCAGCCTCTACTACTGAAATAAGTGCTATAGATAGGTTGGTCTGGCCTCCTAGAAATTTACAATCCGACCAATCAGGTAGAACAAACTGGATCACTTTTCTATAACAATCCATTTTGGCCCGATACTTATGAAGCCAATCCATCCCTATGATAACATCAAAATCATACATGGCCATCACGACTAAATCTATTTCCATATCTCTTCCTCCTATGGTTATTTTACATTTTTCACACACCAATGTAGACAACACCGCATCCTTTAAAGGTGTAGAAACGCAAAGAGGGGTCTCAAGAAATTTCGTTTTAATTTTTCTCAACAGTCTATATCTTTCAGACACAAATGAATGCGTGGCACCTGTATCAAACAATGCATAAGCCTTCTTGCCATTTATGAAAATTGTACCTGAGATGACGTTCTTGGAAGCTTTTGCTTCCTCTTGGGTGACCGCATACACTTTTCCTTGAGCTGGTGGCCTCTGCGGGTTCCTCTGAGAATATGGCCCAGTAGCACGCGGAGGTACTTGTCGCAGTGAGTTGATACTAGTGCGGGACCTCTCCTATGGACAGTCCTTCTTAAGATGTCCTATCTTTCCGCAGCCATAACATTAACCGTCCATTACAAGGTCCAAGGCCATGCCGTCCATCACACCTTCGACACTCTTCATTCCGATAAGGTGTTTTTCCTAAATTCAGACCATTCCTAGCCTTCCCAAAACTCCCGAAATTGCCCTTCTTCTTAGACTCCCAAGTCTGACCCTGACCTGTATAGGGTCTCTTTCCTCGCCTGTTATCACCAAAAGACGATTGTCTCTTTTCTCTGACTGCTCCCTTACTAACTCCTGCTCCACCAACTGTGCCATTTCATAGATCTCATTATAATCTCTTATGTTCAAAGGCACCAGTTGTTTCCTTATACTAGTTCTCAATCCCTTCAAAAATCTCTTAGCTTTTTCGTCCTAATCTTCAATCAATCTAGGGGCATATCCAGACAGTTCAGAGAATCTTGCCTCATACTGATCCACTGTCAGATCTTTTTGTTTTAGCTGAACAAATTATGTGATTTTCTTATCCCTAGTACAGTCAGAAAAATGCTTTCTATTGAAAGCCTTGACAAACTCTCCCCAATTAACATCAGTACCTGGTGGAAAGATTATATCCCTTGAAGCTCTCCACCAAAACTTCGCATTTCCCTCCAGCTGGTACTCTACTAAAGTTATTTTCTCAGCATCATTACAGTCCAACAACCGGAAAATTCGCTCCATCCCATCAATCCAATGCTCCGCCTCCTCGGGACTTCCCATTCCACTGAATTTGGGTGGTTTCAACTTCAAAAATTGTTCCACCAGTCCCTGAGTACGGCGTTCTGCTCTGGGTTGTTACTACGCTTGTCTTTCCATCAAATTTCCAATATTGGCCAATGCCTGCAGGATATCTTCCATTCGAGGTTCAGCCCTTGATGTAGAGGCTTCAGCCCTCGGTGGACGATGACTTCCATATTGTATCATGATTTTCTTGCAGTTTCCAAGCATTTGCCTTAGGAAATATCTGGGACTTAGAGTCTCCATCAAAACAATAGCACTAAAAGTAAGTAACATAACCATGTTACTAGCACCGAAGAGTAACTTCAAAATATAAACCAAGGATCTATGGGCGAATACACATCACACGTTGTTCAATGTTAGCCAACCACTTTCAGTCAGTATCATATGATGTGCATTGTCATTACTTTCCTCACTTTCCAAATGAAGCTCCTTATCACTCCAAATATAAACCTTTTGCTCTAATACCAACCGTTGTGGCACACCCGAACCCGATGGGGTCGCCACAGATACTACGCGTTCTATCCAATTGCAATTACTGGTTACTTGTTTTTAGTAAAAATGGGAGTTGTAAAGAAGGACCGAGGCTTATAGGCATATATATATATATATATATATATATATATATATATATATATATATATATATATTGAAAACATAGGGATTAGCGCAGCTCATAGCGAAAAGTAGAAGCGAGTCTCACCATCCCTCCACTTCTCTTAGCGACGATACAATGCACACTAACTACACATTGAAGGAAAACATAAAGCCGAACCACTTTTATTTACATTTTCAGGATGGACATCTTGGGTCGGTATAACCAAAAAGGAAACCGAGACTTTTCACTATGCTCGGCTATATCTCAAAAGAGATCATCGACCCCCTATATCGAAACGTGAAAGACCTTCCATCTACAAGTGTCGGCTCCTTCTCCAAAAAGTGTCGTCTCTCTCTCTCCTTCTCACAGGCCATCACACCCAGCCAGGTGCATCGGGCAATGGCGGTGGCAGCATCCCCAGCATTATCCCGTCACGCCGGACGTGGACGGACAGGAATTCCTGGATGACGAGGCCCTCAGCCAGGCCCACATCGTACATAACCAACACCCGAACTCTCAGAAACACCAGCCCCGGGATGGTGACGCAGATATGCTCCATGCATTCCACCTCGACATCCGAGGGAATGCCATAGAACGTGCCACGTGAAACTGGAGGGAGAGGCATCTCTCTCTAATCTGAAATGTTAGTCCCCTGAGTACAACCACTCAGCAATTTTAAATCCATTACGCTACTCAATGCATTAGACAGAACAATCAAGGCAACATTAAGTACATATAGTGCATACATATTAATCATGTCCCACTTTTCGGTCATGCATATCAAATCAAGGCAGCCATGTGTACTTATAGGTCACCACGTCAAGTGCCAAATCCATCAATGCATTAGTACTCACACTTGTTTCATTATACCTTCATACACACATGTTGCTATACCATGTTCATATATCATCACGCATACGTGTCACCTTGCCATGTGTATATATCACCATGCACACACATGTTATCATACCATATACATATGTCACCATGCACACACATGTTATCATGCCATATACATATATCACCATGCACACATGTTACCAAACCATATGCATATATCACCATGCACACAATCATGCTTGCATTTCCATGAGGTTCATTCCATGCCATCATGTATACATCCTCATGAGATCCATTCAAGCCTTCATGATCGCATTCTCAATGTCAAATAGCATCAATTTTCTTTCATAAGCAAATCATGCATCATGCCATATGCATACACCCATGCACATGATTCAATTTCAATTTTTATCTTTCACAAGGATCTCATCATTTTTCTTCCAGGGACCAATGTTTGCATCCCTCATTTATCGCTCACACCCAACCTGGCATCGCGAGGAGCCTCCGGCACAACCTCCGGGCATCCGGCGCACACCTCCGGGCATCTCGAAACTCCCGAGGACATCTGGCACACACCTTCGGGCATCCCGACACTCCCGGGGCATCGTCGGCTCACACCTCCGACGGTCATCCATATTCTCATACATCTCTTTTCCAATTTCACACTTGAAATTTTTCAATGCAATTGTTTTAAATTACTCCTTTGAAACCATGCAATATGCATTGGGAAAATTGTCCTTTGATGAAATGGTTTAAATGAAGTCTTTCTTTGAGATCATGGAAAATTCATCATTTTCTTTAATGTTATATGAAATGAATGAAAAGCATCAACCATTGCATGAATAATAATCCAAAGTATCATGATTCACACAATATTTCATACAGATCACACATCACAGCATAGAATTGGTCATGCATTCCAATATTATAAATTTCGAAATTGTACAGCTTACACAGTTTTCAAAACACAGTTCATTAAATAGGCAAATGAACTCCAAAAATCACGAAATTTAACTATGCTATATTCAAGACATAGCTAAAGATGTTTTATGAAGAACGTTTCTCCAAAATAAATTCGTACAGAAAGATATAGGTCATGCATGTCAACATTTCCAAGTCCGAAACACACAGTTTGCACAGTTTTCATATCACGGTCGATTTAATATGCAAATGACCTTCAAAAATCACGAAATTTAACTATGGTATAGTCAAGACATAGATAAAGATGTTTCATGAAGAAAATTTCTCCAAAATAAATTTTTACAGAAATATATAGGTCATGCATGTCAATATTTCCATGTCCGAAACACACACCTTGCACAGTTTTCATATCACAGTCGATTTAATATGCAAATGACCATCAAAACTCATGAAATTTGAGTATGTTGTAGTTAAGACATAGAGGAAGATGTTTCATGAAGAGAATTTCTCCAAAAAGAATTTTTACAGAAAGATATAGGTCATGCATGTCAATATCTCCATGTCCGAAACACACACCTTGCACAGTTTTCATATCACAGTCAATTTAATATGCAAATGACCATCAAAACTCATGCAATTTGAGTATGTTGTACTTAATACATAGAGGAAGATGTTTCATGAAGACACCGAAGCCAAAATGTGAGTAAAACCTATTATGCAAGTCCCTAGAACATCATAGGTTAAGTCTTTTTCTCAAGAACAGCCCTTTGTATTTGAGGGTTACACTCGAAACTCCCATACTTCACCTTCCCTAGCACAAAAAATCAATTTCAAGCCATCATGCAACAAATAGAACATGCAAGAGTAGATCATGGATCCTTCTTGCCTCTAGATCGAGAAAAGGGCAAGCACACGACGGCAAATGGGCTGCAACGCACGGATCTCCTTCTTCTTCCTCCTTTTCTTCCTTTCTTCCTTCTCTTCTTCTCCTTTCTTCCTCTCGGTTACACTCTCCTCTCTCTCTCTCACCGTGCGACTTTCTCCTCCTCTCTCTTTCCTTAATCCGGTTGCTTTCCCCCTAGATTTTCTTTCCCCTCATGATTACCCATCATTAAGAATGCATGGGTGCCACTTGTCCTCAAAAACAAGACACATGGGGGAGGCATGCATCCGGATCCCCCTTTTCACTCCTTCGTACGGCAGCCCCCTTTGGGCTTATGGGCCAGCCTTCTTGGCCCATTTTAGGCCCATCACCCTTGGGCCTAAACACCAAACTTAAATATATTCTGAAAACAACCTTTTTAAAATTAACCAAAAATATCCTATTTGCCACAAAGTATTAAACTACCAAGTTAGGTGGCTAAACTCTTGAAACCATGAATTCATGAGCTCCAAATTATGATGAAAGTGGCCAAAGATAGAACTTTCTTTCTCAAAGATATGTCCATTAAGGCTTGGCCATAAATCTCTTTACGAATCACGGATCAAAAGATTATAAAAAGGGTCATAACGGCGCATCCATAACTTATTTATAGCTCATGGCATTCTTAGGGGTCTTATGAAATTCTAGGGTGCCACAATTTTCCTACCCACATACACCTAACCAAAATGGTGTCGTTAAGCAAAAACATCGTCACGTGGTTGAAATAGGCCTCACCCTTCTAGCTCAAGCTGGTATGCCCTCTCGCTTTTGGTTTGAAGCCTTCAATATAGCTGTATATCTCATCAACTACATGCCTATTATTTCTCAAATTTCTGAATATCAACAATTATTTCAACAAATTCCTGATTATTCTCATTTACAAGCCTTTGGATGCCTTTGTTATCCCTGGCTCTGTCCCTATAGTTCTAATAAATTGGAGTTCCGCTCTTCTTTATGTTGTTTTCTAGGCTATAGTACCTCTCATAAAGGGTATCGCTGCTATGACATGCAAAGTCACCGAGTTTACATATCTCATCCCTTGTGCCATTTAATCCAACCATGAACGTCGTCGGCTGCAAATGAGTTTATCAGATAAAACAAAACCCAGACGGCACCATCAGTTGCTACAAAGCTCGTCTCATAGCGAAAGGATTTCACCAACAACATGGCATTGACTTTGTGGACACTTTTAGTCCTATTGTAAAGCATACTACTATTTGGGTCATTCTCGCATTGGTAGTCACTTATGGATGGGCGATTCAACAACTTGATGTCGAATGTGCATTTTTACACGACGATCTCTAGGATACTGTATATATGGCTTAACCACCAAACTATGTTGATCTTGCTGCTTCTCATTCTGTTTGCTTAATGCACAAATCCATCTATGGCCTACGGCAAGCATCTCGCACTTAATATGAAAAATTCATAGCTCGGCTAGAAGACATTGGTTTTTCAACTACTATCTCGGATCCATCCCTCTTCATTTACAGTCATGGCTCTACCATTATCTATATGTTATCATATGCAAACGACATTATTTTAACAAGAAATGATTCCAAAGCTATGTTTACTATCATTGAGGAACTTCGCCACTCATTCAAGATGAAGGACTTAGGCCCTTTGACTTATTTCTTGGGCATTCAGCTTGTTTGACGAAGCCTCCATCATATCTTCCTTAATCAGGCAAAGTATATTCATGACCTCTTATATCGCACCAATATGTTGGTCTGCAAGCCTCCAGCTCGCCTACCTCGAATAAACTCGGTCATTCAAGCAGTGACCCTGTCTTAGATCCTACACTATATAGGAGTGTTGTTGGAGCACTTCAATACATTACTCTCAGTCGTCCTGACGTTAGCTATGACGTTAATCAGGCTTGTCAATTTCTCAAAGCACCCAAAGAACACCATTGGCATGCTGTAAAGCGTATCCTTCGCTATTTGAAAGGCACAATCTCTTATGGCATGCAGATTCAGCTTGGTCATATTTCTTTACATGCCTATTGTGACGTTGACTGGGCTGGCAATCCCGATGATCGTCGCTCTACTAGTGGCTATTGTTTATTTCTTGGGGACAAGCTTGTTTCCTAGAGTACAAAGAAGCAACCTCCTGTTGCACGTTCTTCTACAAAGGCCGAGTATCGTTGTCTTGCTCAAACAGCTGCTGAAATTCAATGGCTCCTCTCTCTTCTCCGAGAATTACGAATCTTGCTCCCATGCGCTCCTGTATTGTGGTGCGACAATATCTCTGCCATTGCTCTAACTCGGAATCCAATTTTTCATAGTCGCACTAAACACATTGAAATAGATTATCATTATGTTCGTGAATTGATGGGTTGCCAGTTACTTGACATCCGTTACATCAACACCTGTGATCAAATTGCGGACATCTTCACCAAAGGACTGTCATCAGCACAGGTTCGTCTTTTACGATCCAAGCTTCACATTGTTGACAATGCTTCACTTGCAGGAGGGTGATAACGTTCCTAGTCAGCAATCTTATCTCTTGTATCTAATTTAAGATATTGTTGATATTGTTCCCGTAATTTCTCTACTTGCCTTAAGCATCCTCAATCATCCCTAATTTAGGGCTCTTGTAATATCTTTATATACAGTCTATACAAGAGAGATCAGAAAACAATAAAACAAAAACTACAATTTCTTCGGTATATACCTTTAAGTTGGTTAAATTGTCTAGGATTTTGTTAAAAGGTGCCTTATGAACAATTATTAAGTAATCAAATAAGAATTTTTTGTAATTTTGAAAGCACTAATTGACCTCATGATATGCATAATCACAGTTTTCAAAATTGAATATTTCCTCATATTACTCTCATGATATGCACAACCAATACTTTGAAAAATAATATTTCCTCATTAAATATACTTAAAAAGTATTTCGGAGCACTCATTAACAAGAGCAAATCGTCTAACATACTTCGTTGATTAATTCATATGCCTCCCAATAATATTTAGCAATATTGTTTTTTTTAGCCACATCAAAATTATCAATTAATTAAAATTGAGTAATCTGTTCAATTGTAAAATTACAGGGCACTTGACCTAGGAGCACTTGGCCTGTCCTGGTGGTAGTCGTGGCAGCCCTCACAACCACTAGGCAAGGGTTGCTTGGCCCTCGGATGGCAATTGCGAGGGCTGTCATGGCCACCAAGCTAGGGCAAGTGGGCCCTCCCTCGTGTGAGGTGAGGACTTGCCGCCTTTGTGTTACAATTGGTGACAAGTTTCAGGGTATACAGGGAAAAAAAAGTGTTAGGACTAAAGTTGTGATATCTTAAGTCTTGCATAAAATGTAAGAAACCCTCTTGAGTGATATGTCTAACAACCATCTCGGAAATATCACCACATGTATGATTACTCAAATTACTTCTTTTGAGGGCTTGGCACATGTGAAAAGGGAAGGGTGGGATCATTACGAATAGTGAGCTGGTCCTTCTCCTATACGTGTGCTGGGCATGGACGAACTAGGCCATTCCTAATTTAGTGAGGGTGGGGAAAGATTGTCCAGACAAAAAGATTCGAATAAAATGTATGATAGAGGGGGTAGAAATGGACTAGACCATATATCGAATAAGAGGACTATCACTAGGTAATCAAGGCCTAAGTAGTACCGACACCATCACGCAACACGACACGATACAACACGCCAACACGTCGTTTTTTAAAAAATAGAGAATTTCGACACATTAGCACACATTGTATATGAAATTTATATTTTTATATATACATGATAAATGATCATTTTTATGATTATTTTAATCAAATTAATTTAATTCAAATTCACAAATAAATTAAATAAAAAAAGAGCCTAAAATGAATTTACGTTAAAAATATTAATCCATTATTTGTTAATATCATTCATTATTTCAATTTGACAAATTCAACTCTACTCCAATAATTCATAAAACTTGGAGGAAAAACACAAGTAATCCACATGTTGGACTCATGTCAAACCACCCCAAAGCCAAGTCACTATGGTATCTCCTACTACAGGTATGGCGCTAGCTAAGCTTGTAATTACTGTAGCTCCCCAAAAGCTCATCTGACCCCAAGGTAGTGTATCGAAAGAAAGGAGAAAAGAACAAACTTAGGGAGTAAATTGTGTGTCGTGAGAACTAAGAATTGGAAGAGAAGATAAGACTAAATTTTTCTTCTTTACCCCTCTATTATTTTTATTATTTTTTAATTTTTTACATTTTTACATTTTGACCATTTATTTATTGAAAATTTTTAAAATTGATCGGGTGGTGGATTTTTCGACACTTATTTACTAAGTGTGGGGAGAGGAGTTGGATTTTTCAATACCTGTTTATCGAGTATCGAAGAGTGTCGGAAGAGTTGACCATGTATTGGATTTTCCGATATTTATTGACTAAGTGTCAGAGAGTGTCAGAAAGTGTTATTCAACATAATATAAAAGCTTCTGGAGAGTATTGGTACTTCCTAAATCAAGGTCAACACCGACAAAGACATCAATTATTTAAGTGAGAGAGTTTAGGACATCCCAAGTCTCATATCAAATGGGAAATGTATGTTGAGTGATATTAGCTAATGGTTGCTCTAAAATGCACCATTTTATGTGATTATTCAAAATAAAATCTTTGAGGCTCCTATGAAAGTGTCGAATCAGGACGTCCGATCCTTCCTTTGCACCTTCTACTGAATAAACACATGAGGAACGACCCTAAACGATTTAAGTATCAAAGAACGAGGAGCTTCCCCATTCCTATGATCTAAACATTCAAAAGCACAACATCACTTCGAGACCTTGGTTTACTCGAGTCAAGACTAAAGTCAAACTCACAAATCTTATGATTAACTTTCGGGAAGACTCTTTGGAAAAATATATGAATAACTTTCAGTCGAGCACGTAAATTTGCCTATCCCGTTAATCGTGCCGTTTGATCGAGTTTCAATACGTCTATAGTCTTCACCCGTATTCCCCCCAATTCCTTATAAGGAGATTGAATTTAATTTCACTAAATATATTTGAATCTTTCTAGCTTTTTCACAAGCCCTTCCAAAAATTTAAAATATCAATAGTTACAGAAATAATCTTTTGGTTCAAATCACAATAAAGTAATCCATCGTATATCCCCTAAACCCTAATCTTAGAATAAGTATTAAGTGACCCATGCTGATCGGATTTGGAGGTGAACTTTGTATTTGGTACGCAGATGCTTGATTCAAAATGTTTTCTGACTAATACAGTAAGTAAAACGGGAAAAAGAAGAGG
This sequence comes from Eucalyptus sp. ANBG9806169, assembly GCA_014182395.1. Lineage (NCBI taxonomy): Eukaryota > Viridiplantae > Streptophyta > Magnoliopsida > Myrtales > Myrtaceae > Eucalyptus > Eucalyptus sp. ANBG9806169. The sequence goes on from CM024576.1 coordinate 26,227,267, forward strand.
GGGAGGAAAGAAGGGGGGAGACATAATAGAATGACAGAAATTTAATTACAAACTTTTTCAGTAAATAATAGAGAGTATCGTCTATTTCATCATACTTATATTTGCTCGTCTTAATTTCATAGTAAAGTGGGTTCCGATTTGATTGGTTAACTAGTCCTTTGACAATGCTTGTAAAGACTAATTATCATAGCTGAATAAAAACCAGTTCGCCTAAGAATAATAGTTGCCCGTAATTGCAAAGGCCGTGCAAGCTTAGCCTCGAGTTCACGAGGGTCGTACTCGGACTTGAGCTCCGGAGCAAAGCTTGGCTATCGTGTCCAGATTAAAGTCGCCCGGCCTCCATCTGGCATTGAGTCTACGACGAGAGGGGCGGTGCCCAGTGGAGAGACATGCTATTGTCCATTTTTTTTTAGAGGTCTACTTATAGTCTGCTAAGTATATCAATTAACGGCGTACTTAGTAACACTTGTCTATGAAATTGTTATCTAAGGAAGTAGATATTTTGCTCGCACTTCATACGCGCCTGATAAGAGATAGATGCATATTGCTTTTTGTAAGAGAATAGAGATATGAACATCAAAGATGAGGCATGCGCTACATGAAAGTAGGAGATTATTTAGGTGATAGTTTAGAGATATTGACTTTTTATTTATATAATAGTCTAATTTGCTCTTTACTCTTTATGTATGGAAGATAAGGCTATTTTAATTAGTTGATGGGTGGACACCAAATTTAAAAATTTAGCTTTATGTGATAGACTGTGATTGAATATTTAAAAAAGTTTGTCAATTTGACCGCCTGAAAAAGAAGAAGAAGAAGAAGAAGAAGAAAGGGTATCCTATGTAACTACTAACTAGGAAAAGCTTTGACTGTGTTTTCTCCATGCCAAAAATGATCATATAATTGAGAATATGTAAATCATATTTTACTGATATTTACATTCAAGTCGAATTGTAATTGTTAAAATATCAATCTTAATTTTTTAATCATTATAATGGATAAATAATAAAAACCATTGAATTTTCAATCATTCTAATTGAGTATCGAGTAAACTTAATTAATAAACAATTATTTTTTATGCATTAAGCAGCTATAAAAAATATTATTTTAAGACATCAAACCATACATCAGAACTTATAATCATAAGGGAAATAAATTGTACGAAACTCTAATAAATATTTTCAAACGATTATATTGTAATATGAGAGAATGATTAAAATCGATAAAGCGTTATTTTACATATTTGTTTAAAACAAAACAAAGATATAATTCTAGGTTCGCGTTCACCCTATATTTTTTGGAATAGAGTTTTCAGCTTCACTCAATTAGTAACTCCGATGATTTTGTTGTTATATTTGTAAGGCAATTAATCGTAAAAGAAAATATGATCGTAACTCTCTGTTTATTCTTTTGTTTTTGTTTTTGTTTTTGTTTTTCCCTCAACAATATGATCCTAACTCGAAATCTCTTCCTCAAATTTAGATCTCTATAAGCTGAATCCATGTTAGCGCTAAACTTCTTCTTTTTTGACTTGGTTTCTACTAACCGCACCTGTGTCGATTCATCGAAACCGAAGTCAAAATCTCAATTAAAGAAGCAAGTATACATTTAAACAAGGTCCCAACTCCATATAAGAGTTAGGAAGAAAAGTTGCCTTGAAATATCAAGAAAAGAACACTACAAATTTCATAACTTTCGCACAGTGTTCACTTGAGTACTATAACTTTTTCTTTTTCTCAATTACTTAAATGTGATAACTTATATACGGCATTCACTTGAGTGTCATAACTTCTTTTTTCCACTCACTTGAATATTGTATAACTTTTCAATTGATTACTCAAGTGTCATAACTTTTAAAGGCATTCACACAAGTGCTATATCACGTCGGATTTCGTAAACATTTTTAAAAATTTCTGGCATTTATATAATTGATTGAAAGTTATGACACTCACGTGAACTTTGCTTAGAAGTTATGGCACTTAAGTGATCTAAAACAAAAGTTATGACATTCAAGTGAGTGTCATACGAAAGTTATGATATTTACGATATTCTTATCTCCTAAAATGTTTAAGTAATTGCTTCAACCATGCATCAACACATTGCCTTTGTTTGTTTTTGTCTTTTGAGAAGGGGTGTAGGTATACTTTTGATCGATCTTATCCATGCAAATAAGAAAACTGGTTAATCTTATTTGAAAAGTTAGGTATATAAGAGCAAGTTCTCACGGAAGTCACCCCCAGCACTACTGATCGTTTCGTTGCTCTTCTCAACTCTCTCTCCACTCTCCTATCCGTTCAGCATCATATCCATGCAAGTTAGATCTTCACCTTTCAGCGACACGGCTTCGCCGAAAACCCTTCCGCCGGAGCTCTCGCTTCCAAACATCTTCCAAGGGAAAACATGACTACCTCCTCGGGCAAAACACGACCACATAATGGGTCAAGTCACCGGGACAAGTTGCGCTTCTGGTGCCGTCTGCAGGGTATGTCCTAGCATCGGGGCACATGTTCTTCATATATTCAGAATAATTCGTCGGGCTGCACTTGCCCGTGGGGCAACAATACTCGTCGGTCTTGAACACCACGCACGGGTTATTGCACCCGCCGGGGGCCTTCAATTCGTTCGGGCACCGGCCCTCGACGTCACCCGTGCACTCGAGCGTAAAACACCCTGACCGCACTGACAACTCGGTGGGGATAATTTGGATGGGGATGTTGAACCCGTCGTTTAGGGAGATATGGAAGAGGTCCGCTTGGAGGTGCTCTTGGTCCAAATTGTACCAAACCTGGGTGTTGGGGGGCGCACCCAATCCTTTGCACTGGAGGACGCCCCCGCAATCGCCGGTCTGGCAGTGGCCCCGGCCCTTAGCATCGAAGCTGCAGTTCGTGCGGCCCCAGATGTGGGCCTCAAAGGTGTCCAGGGGAAGGTCAAGGGTCCATACCTGGCCACGGTCGAGGCGATAGCCTCCACCTGGGACAGCGGCGGCCCAGATGGTGTAGGGGCAGTTGCTGCCGATGAAGATGGTGGTGGAGTGGGAGGGAGCGACGAAGAGGTCTAGGAGGACGGAGAGGAGGGTGAGGGACATATCTTCCGGTGGGGAGGAGTTAGCTCTAATTTGGTGAGGGACATATCTTCCGGTGGGGAGGAGTTAGCTCTAATTTGGTGTTGAAAATGAAGATGAATGGGTGGATTCTCAAGGGGGATTTATTTATAGAAAACATCACAAGCCATGCTTCAATGATGTAAATCCTTCAAGGGCTAAACTAAGTTATGTCTTTTCTTCATGTAAATGAAGACAGGTGGCGTCCAGTACTTCATAAAAGTTAGATTCTGCTAAATAAAGGTGGGTTCATTTATAGAGAATTTTTTTTCACGTGTTCTATCGGTGAATGTTTTTAATGTAGTATGATTTCTCTCACGCTTTGCGTGCGTGTAATCGAGGCATATATTAATATATCTGTTGGATAAGGACAGTGTCCAAATAAAATTCTTACACGACATCAAAAGTCAAAGTTCCATGATGACAAAGGGGACAATATTTTGATGCTCATGGGAGATTCTAGATAAATTCACACTTTAAACTTTTGTATGTTCCGGAAGGTACTTTTGTTGAGAAACCCTTAAGAATGTCGAGATCGATTTCAAAGAAAGTAGATAATGAATTAAGTGATGTGACTCATCATTATGATGTGTTGCACATGATTTCATTTATTTAGCGTCCCTTTATAATATGCCGAATATACCAATTAATGCAACGTATAACAAGACTTGAATACAATATTGGTATACTCTAAAATTAGATTTTTCACACGCGTGGTCAGTGCTTAATAAGAAATAGATGCATATTGATTTTAGCAAGAGAAAGGAAAAATAATTTTAAAGATAAGGCATGCATTGTATGTATGTATGTACGTAGGAGAGTTTACAGGTAATTACTTAAAGATATCGAATTTTCATTTGCATAATTTCAAGTTTTATTTTTGGGTGGGAATATAATATCTTTTTTTTTACTTTTTATATATGGAAGATAAGGGTATTTTAATCAGTTAAGGGTGGACGCAAAATTCAAAAGTTGGGTATATATAGTGTATCTGTAGAAGTATAGATGCAATAGATTGTGATGGATCATTAAAATAAGTGTGTCAAATTGAACTCCTGATAACCCGTTTGTAACGTCACTTCATGCAAATCTTTTTTTTTTTTTTTTTTTGGGTCATAACAGCGGTTTTATATATTAACATACGTTTGAACAACCACTGTTCATAGCTTCGGAAGACAAAAGATCCAACAGATAATGCGGAGGAGATACAACCCAATTAGATGAGAGTAAAGAGAACCCATGGGCTTTGCCCAGCCAATCAGCAAGGAAATTTGCTGTCCTTCGACAGTGGCGGATCTGAATGTTCGTGAAAGAGGGCAATAACGCCAGAGCCTCAGCAAACAGAGCTTCTTCTTTCCATGGAATCAAATTAGGGTTTTGGACGGCATCAATAAGCACCGAGCAGTCGGATTCCAGCAGTATGTTATCATGGTTTTTCCCTTTCTGCATTAGAAACTTAAGGGTAAGAGTGAATGCCTGTACCTCTGTTTCCAGTGCTGAGGAGGCAGTGACAGTGCAAGTAAATCCATTGAGCAGTTGGCCGACGGAATCGCGACACACACAGGCCGCTGCCCCTTCGTGATGAGATGTCGGGTAAGCTCCATCTATATTTATTTTGACAACTCCAGGAGCCGGAGGACGCCAGATGTGAACTCGATCTGTTTGATGCAGATCCGGTGTTCGCTGGTCCTGTGATGACCGTGCCCTGTTGCAGAAGAAGGCGGATCTAGCATTGGCAAGAGCCAACTGTACAACCTGATCAGGATGCGGTCTGCGCTGGCGAAAGATGAAATCGTTGCGACTCTTCCAAATATGCCACAAAACAAAAGCTATAGTCTCCAGATCAGGTATGGCGAACCTGTTGTTGATTAAATTTGCTAGCCAAGCGTCGAGTCTATTAGCAGCAGTGCATTGGGGTGGTAGGCTAATTTGAGGGTGAGACCATATAGCTTGCGTCCAAGTGCATGATAGAAAAATATGCTCTGTAGATTCTGGTACCTGTGCTGTACAGAGTTGGCAAACTGGATTTGGGATAATATGCCTGTGAAATAGATTCTCCTTGGTAGCCAAGGCATTGTGGCAAATGGACCACATGAATATGCAGATTTTGGGGGGGCACTGCAATTTCCATAGTTTATTCCAAAGTTGTCGAGGGGTCTGGTAAGAAGAAAAAGCCGTGTTCTGAATGCTGATTTTGTTATGTGCTCGAATAGAGTTGTAGCCACTCTTCACCGTATACTTGCCGTTAAGTTGGCCCTTTCAAATAAGTCGATCAGTAGTGTAGGAAGGTCGGATTTGTACCGAGAGAATTTCATCTACAATTCGCTCATCGAAACTTTGACGAAGTAGAGATTCATTCCATCTGTTTTGGTCGGGAATCATAAAATCCGCCACTTGTTCCGGTTCACCCCTAGGTGCAGGCCCGCCAATAATGCCGCTGGAGAGCCATTTATCCTCTCGGATGTTAATCCGACGTCCATCACCTACTGACCACTGGAGATTATGTCTTATAGAAAAGCTGTTTCTTAACCCCTACAGAGAATGGATTAATTATTACATGATACTGAAGTATAATATTATCAAATAGTACTGAGATTGTCTTACTTTTTTAGCTATTGCACGCAATGTGTGGCAATTGTCTAACGACTATGCCACATTTGGTTCGCAATAATAACTCTTCTATTCCCAGATTATTCTTCATGGAACGATAGCTCCTTCATTCGGTTCAAAAATGCGAGTCAAGAAAAGTTGTTCCTTAAACCCCTAGAAGAATGGCTATCCCGAGTAACCACTCAAGGACGATGTCGTCGGGGTGCATCAGCTCGTCAGGGCGCTCCCTTTGACGTCGCTCGCGCACTTCGGCGGGGGGGTTGGGTGGGGGCTAAATTCGATGTTCTGTCTGAGCCTGTGTGCTAGGGAGATGCGGAAGAAGTACATGTTCGTCAAGTCGGTTCAGCACATACTCGACCTGGGTTTTGGGGGACGCGCCCAGCTTTTCGCACTGGACGACGCCCTCGCAATCGCCAGTCCAGCAACTGGCCCGGCCACTAATATTGGAGTCGCAGTGTGTGCAGCCCGAGATCCGGGCCTCAGAGGTGCTATCGGGGAATGTGGAGGGTACACACCCGGCCGCAGCCGAGGAGGCGGCTGAGGGGCAGTCATTGCGGACGGTGAAGATGGTGGAGTGAGAGGGGTGTGAAGAAGAGGGTTAAGGCAGAGGAGAGGGCGAGGGACAATCTTTTGGGGGGAGAGGATGTAATTTTGGGTTGTGATGTAAGATGAATGGTGCTTTTTAAATGAATGGATCCTTAAGGCGGGGTCCCTTTATAGAAAATATCGCTAACATGCTTCAAAAAAGAGTCTTATAAAGGCTCAACTGCCGTGGGTTTTTTTGGCTTCACGTGAACGAAGGCACGTGTTAGTTTTTTAAAAACGTTAGAGGCAGCTACTTGATGGCTTTGGCAACATGCTCACGCTACGGACCAAAGTCGGATATGTCGCTTTTTGACAAGGAACAGTGGATTTGAATGACATCCTCAAGCTCGTTTATCGAAGGATAATGACCTTAGTATAATAAGATTAAGATCTTGTCTCCGGTCTGTTTACATTTATTCTTGAGTATTTGTTATTGGTATACATATATAATGACCTTATATAATAGGATCAAGATCGTAGTTATTGTGTGTCATCGTGATAAGCCTTTAATTTGTTTAATTTTCCAAGAAAAAATTTGTAATGTGTTGCCTCAGTGAATATTTTGATTTCTAGGACTAATGTTTCCATTGCAACAAATAAAAATTGGGACTTGGTTTCGATGCACCTTGTACTAGGGGTGAGCATTGGTCTAAGGTCAACCTTGGACCAACCCTAGACCGGCCCAACCCTGCTGGCCCTAGTCCGGTTCCTAGGGGGATTGGTTGGTCTTTGGTCCTAAAATTCCTAGACCAGCATTGTGCGGGTTGGTCTTCGGTCTTGAGAATTCCGAGTCGGTCTAATCCGAACCAATCCTAAATATATATAATATTATTTATAAATTTTTTATATATAGAAAACTTTAAAATAAACGGCGTCAACAACATTAAACAGCTCTTTAGTAATGAGTTCAAGTAATTTTACATTATTCTTTAATAATATATTTTTAATGCATTTTACGACATCAGTAGTCATAATTTACAAATAAGGAAATTGTTTTTGTGAAGAGTCCTTACGGCGTCTAAAAATGTATAAACAACACATTATGGCATCCTCCTCTAGTATTCGTTCTCTTCTGTCTTATTTATCCTCTTAGTCTTCAATTTACCAAAATCGAAATAAACAACTTCTTCGCTCGCCACTCGACACTCACCTCTCTCGCTACTCGATGCTCGCTTGGCTTGTTGTTCTCCGCTCGACATTCGATACTCATTCTATTCGACGCTCACCTCACTTGACTCTCACCGATTGCATTTCTTAGCTGACCTCACTCATCATCGAACCCGTTGGGTCGGTACGGTCCTCAGTTGCCCTTTCAATGAGTATAAAAAATGAAATAAAAAATTATTGATTAGTCATGGGTTGACCTTGAAACCGGACCAAACCCATTGGGTCAGTTTGGTCCTCAATCGTTTTTTTAAGGAATACAAAAAATGAAATAAAAAATGATCGGTTGGTCTCGAGTTGACCTTGGAACCGAACTAAACCCATTGGGTCAATAGGGTCGGTCCTCGGTCTTAAAAATTGAGGACCAGTACTGTGCAGATTAGTCATAGAGTTAGGGGATGGACCGGCCCAACCTAGATTATGCTCACCTCTACCTTGTACATATGTGGACAAGGACAGCCTACAAAAAAAATTCTGACCCGACTCCAAAGTCAAATGTCTGTGTAACTGATTGGATAAAAGTTGGTGCAGACTTGCATATGCTCCAGAACATATTTTTATCGAGATATTCTAAGTCTGTCAAGTTTTTCTATAAAAAGCACTTGATATATTAACTGAGCATACATCATTATCGTGGGTTGCATTAGTCACTTTATTTATATATCTACTTATAGCCTGTTAGTATACTAATTAATGGGATGTCTAGTAAGACCTCCGCAAAATTGGTACTCTAAGGGACTAGATTTGTTGCACGCGCTTACAGGAGATAGTGTGTATCGATTTTGGTAGGAGAATGGAGATATGAATTTCAAAGGTGAGGCATGAAAGTAGAAGATTCTTTTGGCAAAAACACTTAAAGTTTTCATTGCATAATATCTAATTCACTCTTTATTTTTTATATATGGAAGATAGAAGTATTTCAATCAATTGATAGATGGCTATCAAATTTGAAAGTTAGCTTTACATATAATTAGATATGATGACTTTGATAGAGCATATAAATAAGTGGATCAATTTCAACGCCCAATAACGGTTTATACAATTGCTTTATACAAATTTTATAAATCAATCCAAGTAAAAATAGTATATCATTGTCGATATACCTAGTATTACACGGTGGATGCATGAACATGAATGCTAGCAATATTCACAATTATCATATATGTAGTGAAGAACTCATTGTTTAGGCTAAGTTAAGGATTGAACACCGACCCAGGGAACTGTTTAATTCGGTTCCCATGGGAAATGATCTAGTCCTCAGTCCCAAAAATTGACAACCAACACTATGCAGCTCGATTCCAAGCTCAGAATGCTAAATGGATCGGCGAATCGACCTTGGATTATACCCATTTTAACGTTCTCTTTTTTTTTTTAAGTGGTTAGAATTTGGAGTAATCTTTTATGGATGAATAAGAATTGGAATTTTATAATTCATATTATGTGTTGCGTGTTTTGAACTTTTTATTATTTATTTTATTTTACAAATTCATCTTTTGTGGGTTGTTACTTTTGGCAAGTGAAAATTTTGCTATTAATTTAGTTTAGTTGTCCTTAATTAAGGGATAAGTTGGATAATTCCCTGTTCCTCTAGATTTCTGTTGGTTTTTACCGATGTTTTACTTCTCATCGTTTTGTTACTAAGATATTGTAATTCTAAATATTATGCATTGATAAATATGTAATTTGAAAGGGTAAGGCTGCACATGGTAATATTTCTATTTCTTAGAATTTCTGTTATTTTGTTCCCCGGAACAAAAAAAGAACAGACTCCCATTTGGTAATGCCAAGTTGTTTTTCTATTCCCCGGAATAGAAAGTTAGCCCGGGAATAGATTTGGAGTAGAAACGAGAAATAAAAAAAAAAATTGCTTCTTGTTCTCGGGAACAATTTCTAAAAATAAGTCAATTTTTTTTTCTTTTATTCTTCTCTCTTGCCGCGGCCACCTTCAACTGCCCGGAGTGACCGCCAACCACCGGCCGCCGTCGCCGCTGCCACCGCCGGTCGCTGGTTGGTGGCGGCAGCCGGCAGTTGGCGGTCGGCGATCCATGAACAAGAATAAAAAGTGAATAAATACAAAAAAGAAACTGTTGTGTTACCAAACACATTTCTATTCTTTTTTTATTTCAAAAGTATAAATTTTGTATAGTTACCAAACGTGTTCTTTTACTCAGAAATTGTTCAATGTGTAAACATAGCATGGGCGTGTTTGACGTACCTATAAAATGAACTTGCACCATTGAATTTTTCGTTAGGTGATGACTGAGTTCAAACTATGATCTGCTATAGGGAAGAAGTCGTCAACTAAATTATTTGGCAAAAAACATTTAAATGCATGGAAAAAAAAAAGTGATTTAATTAAAACCAGGGTTAAAAATTGAAAGGAAAAAAAAAACACATATATTCTTTCGTAAGTTGAGCTATGTGGATCTTCAAGTTATGACAATTCATATGTCGTCCACCTGAAACCGGATGATAATCAAGACACGAGCTCGCAGAGAAGGTTGAAGAAAAATTATTTTCGCTTCAATTTGAATTCATCGTGTTTATGTTATGAAACGCTACCTGATATTGAGTCTTAATCAACTCATCGGATCCCCTAACTTGAAAAGGCTAAGTTTTTTTTTTTTTTTATTTAGTTGATCTATTGACAGTATTAGATAGAATTGATAATAATATGGAGAAGAAACAAGAGGAAGACTTACTTGCGTTATTATTATTATCATCGTCGCATACAAATCATCGACGATAGTATTATTTAAGTAGTGAAGCGTACAACGATCCATAAATTGTGATCATGAGCTACTCTATTAATCCCCCCTCATTATTCTTATTCTGCGTAAAGTCATTCTCCTCTAGGGGCAGAAGGTGACCTTATAGTTGGTACCACCTGGGCAAGTGAATGTGCTGGTTGGATCATCTTGAGGATAGCTATAAGCATCCGGGCAATTAGTCTTGAAGAATTTTGAGTAAGTAGTCGGGCCACAGCTCCCTTGACCATTGGTGCAACAATACTCGTTGGTCTTGAACACCGTGCACGGGTTGTTGCAGCCACCGGACGCCTTCAACTCCGCCGGGCACTGGCCGTTGATGTCAGCCGCGCACATGATCCCGCGGCATGCACCAGTGGTGGGGCTGAAGTCCATCGGGATGTTGAATCCGTCGACGAGCGATATGTCCAAGAAGTCCGCGTTGTTGTACTGGTTCAGGGCGAACTCGGCCAGGGTGTTGGGCGGGCTTCCCCAGCCCTGGCAGTCCAGGAGCCGGTTGCAGTCACCGGTCTCGCACTGGCCTTGGCCGTTGGCGTCAAAGTTGCAGTTGGTCCGGCCCCATATGCGGGCCATGGCTGTGCCGGGGGCTACAGTCAAGGACCATGTCTGGCTAGGGTCAAGCCGGCGCCCGCCCCCAGGTGACGCGGCGGCCCAGACGGTGTACGTGCATTGGTTGACAATGTCAAAAGTAGCAGCATGGGTGGAAGTGAGGAAGAGGGCCAACAAAAGGGACAAGGTTAGGGACACTGGCGTGAGGATGGAACTCATCTTGTTTCTTGAAGAAGGGACCTTTTCTGATTGAGCTCTACTTGGTGATTATTTTGATCCGCAAGGAGGGGTTTATATAGATTTTGGACGATGTTGAACAGTTGTAGATTGGACACGTACACAAGATCCACTAGTCGATGTTGACAAGTTTAGATCTAATAACAGACAAGAGCGTGGATAAGTTTTTAATGCACATAATCACGGATGAGTAGATTAGCCTGAAATATAGATGATTGACCGTCGGGCACATGTTAGTAATAGAACATGTGCCCGATGGTCAATCATCTATATTTCAGGCTAATCTACTCATCCGTGATTATGTGCATTAAAAACTTATTGACGCTCTTGTCGGTTATTAGATCTAAACTTGTCAACATCGAATAGTGGATCTTGTGTACGTGTCCAATCTACAGCTGTTCAACATCGTCGATCGGATTTGAGCACAACAAGATTGTTTTGGTCTTGCTCACGGCACTATAGACATGCCCCATCCTTTTTCTAATGAATTTTAAGGATTTAAATGCACGAAAGAATAAGTTTTATGACTATAGTTGCGGCGTACCGACTTCCACATTACATGTGAAACTTAGACTGATGCACAACACCAAATGGTCACTTTCGTAAGTCTACGGCCCTTCCTTTTTCATATGATGCACATGCATGCCCAAAGTGGATACATGTTTATATACCCTAATTGCACACACAAAGATTATGTTACTTTATTTTTGTTTTAGAAATTGATTAATTAACTATTTAATTTATTAATCATGCACACGATCAGCAAGCACATCATGTGCGTTGCTTTTATAATAACAACTAAATAAATAAAAAAATTAAAGCTTAAAACTTCGTGCAGATGATCGTGCACATGCACGAAATCGTGCACATGGTCAGCAGTTGCTGACCATCATGCACGATCGTGCATGATCGTGATTCTTTAAATCGTGCACATGCACGATCGTGCATGATCGTGATCAGCAACGGTTGCTGATCCCACGATCAGCAACCGTTGCTGATTTGTGAAAGCTTTTAAATAAAATAAAATAAAAATGCCGCAAAAGGTTGCGAAGGATAAGTGCTCGTTGCTGAAAATAGAGAGAAAGTATGTGTGTTCTTGTGTTTTTGAGACGCGAGAAAAAGAGGGATTCCCTCTCGTTCGGGCTGTGACTAAAACATCAAGGATATAACGGATTGTCTCCACGAGATTGCTAGCACGATTATAGTGGTGATTATCCGAAAGTTCTCTCTTCCGTTCGACGTCCATTGTTGATGTGTTTGAACTAGAGGTCTGACGTTTATGGGGCTCGAATTGTAGAACATCCAAACCAATTCATATAAAACGCGCTTCGAGAGGTAATTCGTTTAATTCCTTTTTATATTTAGATTTTTTATTAAAACGCACGAACAATGCCTTCGGAGAATCATGTATAAAATATATTATTTTTATTTCTATTGCGTTCTTTTTGTTATTTTTACCTATACATGATTCATGAAACCCCAACAGTTTGCCCCAATGAATAATCATGATAGATGGTATCCAAGCATGCCCTCCGGCAAGTGTGTGGTTCATGAATGAACACAGCCAATACTTGATTTGACTAGGGTGGGGAGAGATCATTGACATGAGAGAGCTCATGTAAAGTAAAATTTTGTGAGGCTCATAACAAAAGGGACGGAATGGATCGGACCACCAAGGTCATGGCGGAGGGGAACAAATCGACTAAATCTGTAACGCCCTGGGTCTCCACTATACACATATTATCCGCTTTGGATACTAAGGCTGCGCATGACAATTTCTGAAACAGAAATTGATTTCTGGCCAGAAATCAATTTCTCAATTTCTATTCCCCGGACAAGTTTCTGAGCAAAGAAACCCGTTTGATAACGACTCAAAATTTCTATTTCTGAAACAGAAATCTGTTTGATAACAGAAAAAAGTTTATATTTCTATGAATCATGCTATCCCCATCCTTTTACTTCACTCTTCTTGGTGCTTGTGATGCTAATTTAATTTGATAAAAGTTGGTAAATCACTTTAATTTATATTGGTAATTCGATAGAGTAGTTAGGAACTTCAAAACATTAGCAATTTATGTAAATAAAAGCTAGTAATTAGTATAAAAAATACTAAATAAATCTTGTGGAAATGGTTTTTTAATCAGTGAGGTTAACTGAAGGCAACGAGTTTCCATATTAAGCTTTCTTTGGCTTACCTAATAGTCTTGTTCCCGTTTATCTACACTCATCATCCAACTTATAAACATTAAACACTCATCATCCAACTTATAAACATTCAAGTGGAGCGAGGCATTTGACGTACATTACCGTGACATGGACTTCAATTCAATTATGGCCTGAATGGATCAAATACTAGTCCCGATCAATATAAGAATTGGTATCTTAATGCAGAAAAATTCACAATTATTTACTGGCTATTCATTTTTCCGAGTTCAAGCATGCGCATAATTTCTGCAATCCTTTCACTTTAACATTCAAAACAAAGTGAGCATAACAACTTCCAGTCAAATCTTATTTATATCCCCACAGGTAAATCTTCAATACATGTACATAATCAGTTATCAGACTACCAATTACTACTCATAGTATAACTTCATAACCAACATGCCTTTTCTTGGAGGTGAAATCATGCCTCATATAAAACCAAATGCAGGATCAACACCAAAGTGATTCACTACTGGGAATGATCCCAGCAAAATTTTGAGGGATACTGCCTTCATAACTCAAAAGTTTTGTAGAAAATCTCGGAATCAAGTAGGAAATAAACAAAAAATTTCGAGGACAAAAGGTTCTCAAAAAGTCATTTTCCCACTGCACTGCATATAAATTTTCTAGTATCTTAGCATAGGGTCAACCCACCTGAAATATCTAAAGCATCAGTGCAGATACATTCAGAGATTCAAACATCAGAACATCATCATGTTGCGTGAAGAAAACAATGAAACAACAAAAGAATAGATCGAAAATAGAACCAAATGCTCTGCTTGGCAGTTCAGAATAGTCAGTCATTTCTGCTTCTCTCAATCAAATAACAGATGCAACCACATAAAATGATTTATGAGGATCTCATACATGAATTAAAATGTCGCCCCCAAAAAACTATATATCCCTGATTGCTTGCTGTCAACTCAACTTGATCAAGATCTAACCGAGAGCTCCAGGGCAAAATGGGGCTCTCAAACCATATCATGAATTCAAAAAACCATCTAAACAATCTTGACACTTAGCCCCGCCTTCTCAAATCAAGTTGTGCAACACAAATGAAATTGGCCCTCTTTAAGAATCTAAATGTTCTACAGTAATATGGCCATATCGACTCAATAAAATCCAAATACCACTCCAGCAACCACTCTTGCAATTCTTTGAGTTTCTTTCTAGAAAGCTCCTTGTAGTCCAAGTTCTTTACATCCACCACAGGTTGCCAGACACGAGAACGTACGTCTTCTTTTAGCTTCCCGTTTGCGACATACTGATAAGAGGTGAGGTAGTACACAGGCAAGTTCTTAACTACTTTAACTGTCTGCTTGAAAGTGAACAAATAAAGTGCCCACAATCCTCAGAACAGCTTGACATAGAGGGCAACGAGGAGTGGCCCCAGGATCCACAAAGGGGTCAGCTCCTTTAAAACTTCACTCCCATAGGTCACATTAATAGCCAGGTATAAAGGAGCACTGCCAATACAACATAATTAGAAGTATGAGGATAAATCTCTGTAATGGCTCATCAGACACTATCGAGCATGAGTCCACTTGCCATAAGCAATTTTAAGTCAAAGAATTAATATGGTTTACAGAATTTATATGATTTACAAACAAAATCAAGGGAAAGAACAGTTCTAGTTCTAACAATTCCAAAATCAAGCATGAGTCCCACCAGTTTCTAATTGTTATCATTTCTGTTTTTCTCGGGGGTTGTTTCAAAATTCATCTCAAATTATGATAAATCTTTGCTCAGTATAACATCTCTTTCTATTATATCTACAATATATATCAAATAATTTTAGTTGAAATATTATCCATGACTGCTATGTTTCACAGATTGTCCTATTAAGCAAAAACAAATTTCTGATATCAACAGTCCGTTGACCTTCAGCAGAAAGAAAAAAGGTGCCCATCGTTCCTTTCTCTTTTCCCGTTGTAAAAATTATCTCTATTCCCCACCCCCACTGAGAAACAGAGCAGCCCGGACGAAATCTACTTAAGAACTCGCAGCACAAACACCAACCATTCGCAATCGCTCTCACATTCCCCACCCCACCGAGAAATAGAGCAGCCCAAACGAAATCCATGTAGGAACTCGCCGCGCAAAAATCAACCGTTCGTTTGCAGAGCACAAGCACAAAACAACCAAGAAAGAGGCGAAAAGGGAAGGATCGATCGAACCTCGTGAGGAATCGAAAGCAGAAAAGGGCGACGGCAACTGGATCCGCGGAATCGAGAGCGGAAGGGGATGCGGATGAAGATGGGTGACCGAGATGGGCGATGGCGACGGTGACTGGAGTTCGGCCACTGGATCCGCGGAATCGAGAGTAGAAGGGGACGCGGACGGAGATGGGTGACCACGACGGCGACTGGAGAGGAGGTGGGCGACGGCGACGGCGACTGGAGAGGAGCTGGGCGACGGCGAGGGCGCGAGGGCGACTGGAGAGGAGCTGGGCGACGGCGACTGGAGATGGGGCGACGACGACGGCTACTGGGCGATGGCGACTGGAGCGCGACTGGGGACACGAACGGACGAGGCGGGTCCGATGGGATGACCGGAGCAAATTCACCGGTCGAGATGAGCGGCGATGGCGAGATGAGTGGCGACGGCGAGATGAGCGGATTCGGAGTCGCTAGGGTTTTTTGTGTTGTGGTGAGGAGGGGGAAAGCACGATAGTGAGGAGAGGAGAGGAGTATGTCTGGAAGGAAGAAGTGGAGAAATAATTTCTATTTCTACTTCAGAAATAGAGAAGCTACAATTTCTAGCTTCTCATTTCTCCTCCAAAACAATTTCTAAAACAGAAATCAATTTCAGAAATAGAGAAATCAGTTTGCGTTATCAAACGGGTTTCTCCAATTTCTTTGTTCCGGGGAACAGAGAAATTGAGAAACAGAAATTTTACCATGCAGTACCTAAGCCATCACGGTTTTGTTCTTCTCGGGGTAGCTCATACTATCCCAAGAAAACGCGTATGTATAGTTAGAGAGCTCATTGCCTTATAAGATAGCCCAGAACTCCCTCCCTATGCGATGTGGGACAGGGACCCCTTCCTTGCGCACGTCCGAGGATCGAGGCGCGGACGCACTGCCAACCCTCCTCCCTGCACACCACTGCTCAGCCGTCACAAAATCAGACATCAAATAGGAGGGAATTTGCAACATCCCAAATTTCACATTAGATGGAAGATTTCTTATTATAAGATATGAGTTAACAGCCACTCCAAAATAGTCATTATGGTTATTGAGAATATTCATTTAAGACATAAACAAATCATTTATAAAAATAAACTCCCGGTCTCATTGCCCTTTTTTTGCACCTTCTAGAGAACACACACATAAGGAACGACCCAAAACGATTAAATACTAAAGAGCGAGGAGTTTCTATCATGGGATCGAAAAATTCAAAAGCAGACACCGCATTGAGGCCTTCGTTTAGTCAAGTCAAGACCAAGTCAAACGCATAGATGTCATAAAAACTCCTTTGAAAAATACTCGATCGAATTCAAGTCGGGCACGTAAAATTTGGTGGCCCCGTTAATCGTAGCGTCTCCATCGGGTTTCAACATGTTTGTAGTCTTCACGCTTTGTCCTCAGCAATTTTTTTTAGGTCGAGATTGAATTCATTTCACCAAATATATCTAATTTCTTTTGGGCTTTTTCAGAAGCCCTTCCGGACGTTCCCTTTTTTTTTTTTTAATTTGAAAAAGATCGATATTTTCCAAAATAATCTTCGGGGCCGAATCACAATAGAGTAATTCATCGTATATCTCCTTAAATCCTAATCTTTTTTAGGTGAACTGTGCCTTGTATTTGGTGCACAGATGGTTGATTCGGAATCGTTACCCGAATACATAGCAAGGAAAGACGGACCAAAAAATATGACAGACATAATGGAATTATAGAACTTTACTTCCAAACTTTTTTCAGAAAAATGATAAAGCATTGTTTCAGAAGATTTTGTTATTCTCTAAGATTGACACGCATGACTCTAGAATTAAAAACTTACCGACGGCAAGGGCAGATCAGGTGAGGGCATCCTAGCCCTCGCCTACGGCCGGCATGGCCAGCTCTAAGGGGGAGGGGAGGGGGAGGGGGAAAATAAAAAAAAAGAAAAAAATTAAAATATTTAAAATATTTAAAATATTTTTAAAATGGCACATTAGCGCCAACAGTGTTGCGTCAATGCTCATCAGCCAAAATTAGCCGGATGGACATAACTGGTATAAATGCAAAAAGTTTAAAACTAGATTGGCCAAAAAAATGAATTTATAACTGAATTGACATAATTGTAATAGATTTAAGAATTTTTTTTTATAATTCTCCTTATTTTTAAGAAAAAATAATATAAACTAAAATTTTGCCCTCAATTTGTCCTATTGACAAATAATTTATGGTCAAGTTACATATTTAAATTTTACACAGCTAAAAAAATTTAGGCTCGTGCAATGCATGGGGATGCTATTGATTAAACTTAAAAATACGCTTAGCTCAATCTACGTATCAATAATGGTTGTAGTTTAGGGAAGAATCTCCCCTAGATAGAAATGCCATCTAAGTATATGTAGAAACGCTGTACGAATAGCAAGATTATATATTTGTGAAATGCAATTTTATATACTCGATCTGCCACATTAATTATGTGCGCAATTTACGGGAGAATCTTCCCCAAATAGACTACCATCTCAGTATAAGCAGTGACACTATACGTATACTCATAAGCCAAATTCTTTTGGGCTGCTTTTTAGGTCCTGCAAATGCCAAATTGTGCTCCCCACATCGAATACATTCTTTACATTCGAAATATATGTTTTGCATTACCTCAACCTAAAAAGACTGGCTTGCGCTAGTACACATCCAAAATCTACATACAACCCCCTCTCCCACTCTTCATAAGGGGGTGAAATTACCAAAAAGTTCTAAAATTATTGTGTCTGTGTCAATTTAATCTTAAACATTTTAAATTAACCAATTTAGTCCTAAACTTTATGGCGATTTGTTAATTCGGTTATAAACCTTTCAATTATGTTAATTTAGTCATCACAACCAATTTTGACCGGAAATCACCAATGTGATAGTTTAGTCAACACGAGTCATCCTATTTGGCACAGGCGGCACTTAAGTGAATAATTTTTTTCTATTTTTTTCTTGTTCCTCTTTTTTTTTTTTTTCTTCTTATATCTTTTCTTTCCTTTTTTTTTTTACTTGGGCTGGCAAGGTACCCAATCGACCCTTGCTTGGTCTAGGCCAAGCCATTGTAGCCCTCACCTTAATTTGGCTAAGGGCCACAATGCGCTCGCTAGCCTAGGGTTACCCAAAAAAGAAAATAATAAATTAATTATAATAATTAATAAAAAATAAAAATAAAAAATAAAAAATATCCGCGTCAAGTACAGATCATGTCATGTAAAATGGTTTATGTTGACTAAACCATCGTATCGGTGATTTCCAATCAAAATTAGGTTGAATGACTAAATTGGCAAATCATTATAAGGTTCATAACTAAATCAGGAGAAGTGTTAAAAAAGTCCTAAACATTTTGCATTTGTGTCCATTTAGTCCTAAACCTTTTTATGTTGTGCCAATTCAGTCCTTTTTCGGCCAATTTTGGCCGGATGTTGCTAATCGGACGACGGTCGGGGCGTGGCTCGATCGCGCGGCGTTGACAACTTTTAATAATATTATAATATTTTTGAATTTTTTTCTTTTTCCTTCTCTTCCTCCTTCCTCTAGCCGATCGCCGAACCTCGACCTCAACCTTGACCTCACCGGCCGTCGACTCTGGCCGGTCGTCGAGGTCCGGCGATCGGCTGGAGGAAGGAGGAGGAGAAGGAAAAAATAAAAAAAATTCAAAAATATTAAAATATTATTAAAAGTTGTTTACATCAGCCCCGATCAGGCTATGTTAACCGACCGGCGTCCATTCAGCAAAATCTAGCAAAAATTGGCCGGAAAAGATTGAATTGGCACAACGTAAAAGGTTTAGGATTAAATTGGCACCAAAAAAAGATTTATAACTAAATTGGTACAAATGCAAAAGATTTAGGACTTTTTTAAACACTTTTCCTGAACTAAATCGGCTAAATTAAAAGATTGAAAAATGAATTAGTATAAATGCAATAGGTTTAACATTTTACGTGAGAATTTTCCTCTTCAAAAGGTGCCTAATACATCCTGATCGATCTTATCCATGCTTGTAAGATAACTTGGTAAATCTTATTTGAAAACTGAGGTCACATTTCTTATAGATACATACATCTCGACACACACATAATAAAACGACACAAGAACTACTTCTCGAGGAAATCACGACCAGCAACACCGAATTTGCTCTTCTCGAGAGCATCATCATTTATTTGAATTATATATTCTCTGTTTGGCCACACGATTTAGCCAAACCCTTCATTCTGAGCTCTCGCTTCCGAACATCTCCAAGGGGAAATAAGACGACCCCATCGGGCAAAACACGACCCTATAATCGGTCGACCCGCTCGGACAAGTGAACGTGCTGGTGGGATCATCTTGAGGGTAACTGTAAGCGTCGGGGCACTTGTTCTTAAAAAATTTGGAAAAATTGGTCGGACCACACTTGCCTTGGGTGCAACAATACTCATTGGTCTTGAACACCGTGCACGGGTTGTTGCACCCGCCGGGGGCCTTCAATTGGTTAGGGCACTGGCCATTGACATCACTTGAGCACTTGATTTGCCTACACTTGGCTTGCGACGACGGCCTCGTGGGGCTAAAGTCCATGGGGATGTTGAACCCGTCGACGAGGGAGATGTCGTAGAAGTCCAGGTTGCCGAACTGGTTCAGCGCGTACTCGGCCAGGGTGTTGGGGGGCACGCCCCATCCTGTGCACTGAAGGACGCCCCCGCAGTCACCGGTCTGGCAATGGCCCCGCCCACTGGCATCGAAGTTGCAGTTGGTGCGGCCCCAGATCCGGGCCATGGAGGTGCCCGCGGGAACGTTGAGGGTCCAAGTCTGGCCACGGTCGAGGCGACGGCCGCCGCCAGGGGAGGCGGCTGCCCAGACAGTGTAGGGGCAGTTGTTGCGGACGGTGAAGGTGGTGGAGTGGGAGGGTGCGAAGAAGAGGGCTAGGAGGACGGTGAGGAGGGCGAGGGCCATTTTTGGGGGAGCACAAGCTAGCTCTAATTTGTGTTGTGATTGAAGATGCGCGGTACTTTCTAAGAGAACGGATAACTAAGGGGATTTATATAGAAAATATTGCTAGCATGCTTTTATAATAGATCCTATAAAGGCTAAACTAAAGTGGTTTTTTTTTTTTTTTTTTTTGGCTTCACGTAAATGATGGCTGGTGTCCACTATTTCATAAAGTTAGAGGCGGCTACTTGATGGCTTTGTCATCTTGATCATTGAAGGTGGACCAAGTCGGATAGATCGCTTTTTGACAAGGAACAGTTGATTTGGATGGCTTCCATAAGCTTGTTTGTCGAAGATTAATGAACTTATATAATAGGATTAAGGTCATAGTTATAGGGTCACCCGGATAAGCCCTAAACTTTAAATAGATCTCCGAGAAATTTTTGTCATGTGTTTTATCATTGAATATTTCGGTTTCCACGACTAATGTTTCCATTACAATAAGTGATTTGGGAGTTTATGATTTCTCTCACATATTATCGGATAAACTAACACATGGGGATAAGGACAGTCTACAGGATAACAATTTTGACACGACTCATAAGTCAAATGTCAATGGTAATAGAGGGGATAAAGCTTGGTTCTGAGGGGATATTCTAGGCATCAAAACTGGCATGTGTTCCGGAAGGCATTTTTATTGAGAAATTTCTACGCATGTCAAGATTGATTTTTTTTTTTTTTTAAAAAAAACCTGATATATAAAGTGATGCGGCACATTATTATTGTGTTTTCCATATGGTCCCCTTATATTCTACCAAAGTGTACCAATTAATATCATGAATAATAAGATTTACCTACAAAATTGGTATACTAATTTAGATTTTCGCACTGTGTGTGCCTGATAAGAGATGGATGGATATTGCTTTTGATAGGGGAATAGAGACATGATTCTCAAAGGCAAGGCATACAATATGAAAGGAGATTTTTTAGCTAACTACTTAGAGATATCGAATTTTCACTTATATAATATCTAATTTACTTTTTACATTTTAAATATAGAAGATAAGGGTATTTTAACCGGTTGATAGATGGACATCAAATTTGAAAGTTAACTTTATAAATAGTATAAATGCATCGATATAGATGTGGTGACAGTGATTGAATGTTTAAAAAAGCAATTCAATTCCAATGGGAAAAATTGTCCAAAATGTCACAAATTTCATTTTTGTCAATTCAGTCATAAATTCTTTAATAATGCCAATTTAGTTCTAAGGATTTTTCCGTTTTGCTAATCGAGTCCACCTAGCCAAAAATCGTTGACGTGAACATAGGTCATCGTTTTTACTAATATTCTAATATTTTTTTCATTTTATTTTTTTTTCTTTCCTTCTATCTCTTGTCAGTCACCAAGCCTCGGTGACTATCGCGACTTCCCCCTTAGGGGAGGGAATAGTTGGTTCAAGAGTTATGCCTAAAAGATGGACTTAACAACTCATGATTTAGACATGGGCCCTCCCAAACTTATACCTCGTGTGACATTGAGTTTCCAAAGTGATGCTATGAGAATTTTCTAAAAAAGAGTCGTCACTAGCCTACTAGAGTTAGCTGGAAATCAAGTGTAATATGGGAGTGTGCCTTACTTCCTACACAATCAGAAAATCTATGGTCAAAGATTTGATTACACTAATAAATTAGTTAGTACCCTTTCAATACCTAATATTGTTCATTTTGGTGCATGATAAAGGGATCTTAGCTGTCCCACATCGCTTGGGAGAAACCCTCTGACCTACTTTATAACTGCCGCGGCTTCCCTCACCTCTTGAGACGTCTTTTCAGGCTAAGACCCCCAGATTGGCATCAGAGCCAGATTAAGGTAGATCTGGGTGCATGCTAAAGGGATCTTAGCTGTCCCACATCGCTTGGGAGAAGCCCTTTGACCCGTTTTAAAACTGCTGCAGCTCCCCTCACCTCTCAATACCTCTTTTGGGGGTCTACCTCTTTCGAGGCTAAGACCCCATATCATGCAATTTGGATTGATATTATACATATTCACTAATACATGATATGATAGGTAAATGACAATCAATATATTGAAAGCATGCAATATATTGATAACTCATCTAAAAAAAAGGAAACAATGAAACCCTATGCAAAGCCCTAAGGCTGCATTTGACAGTATGGATAAAATTCAGGATATGATATATTCTATCCTATGTTTGATGCTCGCTCAGGACAAGATAAAATCGAATATAAATAGGATATAGGCAAGATAAAATTATCCCATGGGGAAGGTAGGATAAATGTGGATAGGATTTTAATGTTCATAATAGGAATTCTAATTGAAATTATATTTCAATATTTATAATATTTGAATTCTAATTTAAGAAATTAAATAAAAAAATTTTAATTTTATTTTCAATTAATCTTATTTTAATATATTTATTCAACTTCAATTCTATCTTATAATAAACATTCAATCTATAAATTAAATATTTATTATATATTTTAGGTATTTTTGTATTTTAGGTATGTTAGTACAATTTACTATTTGATAAAATTTTATTAAAGAATGATGAAAGGGGAAAAATAATAAAGAAAATAATATAAAAAAGAGGAAAAATAAAATAAAAATAAAATAATGAATAATGTTACGAAAGATTTTCACCATATTCGTTTATGAACATTTATGTTCATTTATAATGATATGCCGTTTATATTAAAAAAAATTACATGATATGATGTGAATATATCCGACTTTAATATCATAATTCACCAAACATTGGACATGATATAAAAAAATCTCATAATTTCATATCCCATCCTATCTCGATTAGAAATTCGGAATACCAAACGTAGCCTAAGATTATGTTTAGTCATTCAGATTTCTAACCAAGATAGGATTAGATAGGATATGATAAACATCTAGAGGATTTTGTTATATCATGTTTCTTTGTTTAGTAATTGCAATAATAAAGTCGGATATATTCACACAATATTACATATATTGTTTGGTATATAGATGGTAAAAACCTTTCGTGTCATTCTTGTCTACTTTATTTTTATTTTTTTCTCTCTTTTTAATTTCTTTCTTCTGCTTCCATCATTCTCTAATAAAATTTTATTAAATAGAAAATTGTACTAACATACCTAAATTATAAAAACACCTAAAATATGTAGTAAATATACATTTATATATTGAATTTATATTATAAGATAGAATTAAATTCATATATAAAAATAAAAATAAATTTAAATTTAAAAATAAAATTTTATTTTTTTGTTATTTTGAATATCTCATATTAAGATTCAAATAATATTAATTTTGAAATATAAATTTAATTTAATTTTTATTTGAGAAAAAAAAATTATATTTATAAATATTAGAAATCGTATCCACATTTATCTTACCTCTCCTATGGAATAATTTTATCCGATCTATATCCCATTTTATATATATGATATTATCTTATCTTGAGCAGGTAGCGAATGCAGAATATGATAAATTTTATCTTAACCACCAGACGTAGCTTAAGAGTTTGTTCAATTTCGAGTACAATTTTTTATCAAAAAATTTTCACTTTTTTTTTTTTTTTAAGCTAGACTAGTTCTAAACCAAAATTAATATGAAAAATATAATGAAACTAGTCAAAGTCTAATTTCTAAAGATTCTATATTTTTCTTTTTTTAGCTTTTTCCAAATATTTCTGATTTTTTGAATTTTTTTAAACTAAAAAAAAAGGAAGTCATGGGTTGGGTTAAAGGATCCGGCCCGAATTGGCTGTTTCAACAAAGCAAGCCCAAATTTCCTATTTCACTTTTAAATGATCTAAGCCCAAAACTAAAGCCAGCCCCACACGCTTAGTCCAGATTCACAAAACTTCTAACCCGTGTTTTTATTCTTTTATTATTCCATTTTTACTTTTTATTTTCCCTTTCTTATTTCTTTCCTTTTCTTGTTCGTCCCCTCGCCTTCGCCGAACATGGGTCATCTTCCTTGCTGCTCCCCTGCTCACTTCTCATGAACGTCTGCACTCACGTCATGCCCGGAGCCCAGCAGATCAACATATTTCACTCATCCTAAGCAAAAGCCGGCCAAAGTAAAACTAAACCTCCATCGTTCTTACTGAAGATGCAGAACTGAACGCTTCTCATCTGTCCACCATCCATTCGCACCCTCCACAATAATCAAGGTTGGCTACCGTCCATCACCGGAACGATGAACGGAAAACACACCACGCACACGAAAGTAACCGTAACAAAGAACAGAAGTGAGTAATCGCGACAATGACCTATAGAAACCAACAAGATGTGAACAAAGGGATCTACGGTTTCAGCGAGAAGGACATAACTTTCATGGGTATACATTTCATCAAACACTCGATGGGCGTCGACTGGAGGGCAAGCGATAACTCGACCGGGACATCAAAAGGCGACCGAGATAGAAACAGACAACCAAGCAGGGTCTAGAGGCAACAAAACGCAGCACCGCAGGGGTCGGAACTCAATCGAACCGAAGAATCGCGAGCCCCGGTCCGGCGGCCCGAAAATGGAGCGACGCGCAGCGTGCCTATGCGCTCGGGTGGTGGGGCCCTACCCGGCTCGGCAATGTCGGACAGCAGATGGGCCCGGGACGGATCGAGCCTTGGCCTACCGGCTTGTGTCGTCGAGACGGGATCCTTGGGTCAAAAGGGGTTGAACTCAAGAAAAAACAGACCTACTGGAAGAACGAGCGCCGGGAAGCGGGTCTCAAGCGCAACTGAGCTTCTCTCTTGCTCTATACCCTCTCTCAAATCTCGACTTCTCGCTCCACTCTCACTCTCAAACGTTCTTTCAACCTTTCTCTCGGACCTCCCCTCTCTCTCTCTCTCTCTCTCTCTCCGGAGCTCGAATCTCGTCCGCGGTTCTCTCTCCCCCCCTCTCAAAAACCCGTTGCTCTCTTCCTTTTAAGCTCAGCCAGCGACAGGCTCGCATGGCTTCTGCCACCGCAGCCCGTCGTGGCCGGCTTGATCCCTGACCCTAGGATCACCCTGCGACCTACTGCCGTCTCCTCTGTATCTCCATCGCTCTGGCCTTTTTTGCAGAGGGCACGAGCGGCGTGAAGGGAGGAAGACCAGAAGGCATGCGGACCGGGCCGAGAAGGGAAGAGGGTCGAGCCCCAGGGGAGGGGAAGTGAAAAAGGACAAGAAGAAGGGGCCGGGCAGGCCCAGCCCTGGCCCGGCCCCACTATGTTTTTTTTTTAAAAAAAATTAAAAATTAATTTTTTAATTAATTAATTTTTTTGATAAATTTTAATACTAGTAATGCAGATGCCCCTAATGTCCCTATGCTATGCAATTTAATAAAAATATTTTTGTTAGGGGTTTAAAAAAATTAACTCCTCATTTTCCATGTAATTAATTTTTAAATAAAAGAATAAAATTTAGGTATTAACAGCAACTAACTCAAGGCAAAGGCTAGCAAGGTCGACCTTGTCGATCTTTGGCAAAGCTCATCTCCACTAGCTATTGACGAGGGCAAGCCTTGCCCTCTTCCTCGCCCCACCACTTGTGAGGTCAAGCCTCATTGAACTGAGCCTCAAGCCAGTTGTTAACCACAATTGAGGCTTGGCAACCAGTTAAAAGAAGAAGGGAAGGGGAAAAAAAAGAGAAGGAATATAAAAAGGGAAAATTAAAAATTAAAAAATTGGAAAAAATATTATTAAAATTATCCACATTAGCATTAGTAACGCCACGTTAGGGATTTCAAGCCAAAATTTGTCGGGGGAACTTAATTGGCAAAACATGAATTTAGAACTTAATTAGCACAACTAAAATGTTTATGATTGAATTGACAAAAATGTAATAGGTTTAGAACTTTTTGGATTAATTTTTTCCATTGTCCATATAAACTTTATAATTCCGACTCATTAAAAATACTCTTTAGATATACCCAACAATACTTGGCGAATGCACAAACATAGATGCTAGCAACATTCATGATTAACATATAACAATCAATTGACACTTTCAAAATATTGAAATACTTTTCTTCATCATTGACAAATCTATTGTGGAGTGATCTATGGGCTAACTCTAATAGTCTATTTCGGTCACATATAAAAAATAAAAATAAAAAAATAAACTTCACTTAAATATAAATTTATACACAATTTTTTCGTTGCACATGTTTCGACATACCTATAAAATGAACTTGCACCATCAAGGCCATGGCTGAGTTCAAATGATGATATTCTATCTAGAAAAAGAAAAATTGATCCGCTAAATTATTTGGCCAAAAAAATCGACGTGCATGAAAAAAATTAAATTAGTTAGCATCAAGGTTGAAAAGTGAAAAAGAAAGTGATTATATTTCGTAAGTTGAGGTATTTGAAATTTCAAGTTACGATAATCGAATTGCCGCCCACCTGAAACTAAATATATAATCAAGACAAAAGGCCGGCCAGGAAGGCTAAAGGAAATTTATCTTCACTAGGATTTAGATTCATCGTGATCATTTCATGAAACACAAACTGATATTGAGTTATGACCAACTAGTCAAATCCCCTAAATTGCAAAGGCAATCTCTTTCATTTAGAGAATAATCTCACAGCATACCAAAGAATTGAAAATAATACGGGGTATAAAAGAGAGGAATTCTAACTTGTGTTTCTTATCAATCGTCACCAAAGCTATTAAAGTAGTGAAGGGTAAAAACCCTATAACTTGAGCTCATGAACTACTTTCATTAATTCCCCAACATTATTCTTATTCTACGTAAAATTTTGGCCCTCATGGGCAAAATGTGACCGTATAGTTGGTGCCTGTTGGGCAACGGAAGCTTGCTGAATCATCATCATATGAATAGCTATAAGCATCTGGGCACCTATCCTTGAAGAATTGGGAGAACTCGGTCGAGCCACAGACCTCGGGCCCATCGAGGCAACAATACTCGGTGGTCTTGAACACTGTGCACGGATTGTTGCACCCACCAGGGGCCTTCAGCTCCTTTGGGCACTGGCTGTTGATGTCATCTGTGTTATAAATTGTTGAAAGAAGATATGTTCTGGATCCGATTAATATCTGTTTTGATTGTAATTGATAGGAGATGTATCTATTTTAGGACTAGAAAGATAAGAAGATTTTATTTACTTTTTCATTGAACTTTCTTGTACAATATATACATTCATTGTATTACCTCTAGAGATCAATGAAACACATATCGTTTTCCTATCATACGAAATCCCTATTATCCTTTTCTTCTTGACTTCTTTCCGAATTGTGACTTGGTATCAAAGCGGCTGATCCTGACATAGTCTTCCGCACAAATCAGTCTTTGTTTCTTCTCTGTTTCTTGTTACTGTAACCATTGCAGAACAGAACAGTCTCTATTCTTCTCTGCTTCTTGTTACTGCAATTCTCGCAGAACATAACAACATTCGGAAGAAGATCCTTCAATCTTTTCGAAAGATTAATCTGCAAAACAAAATTATTGCAAATTTTTAGAAGGTTGTCCATATGGAGAATTCAACAGCACTTACCTCAGGAATTGGTGATCAGTCTGCAGGAGACACAACACTTCAAGTCTCGCAGATCCAGGGAGCACCACTCATTGCTTTGCCCGAAGGACAGATCCAATCCCAACCTCAACCTCAGTGGATACCTGTTCCGACTCAGGCTAATTTTGGGCAACCCTATTCGGGCCAACCTTACCAATGGGTACCAAATCCTTGGTACTATGGGACGCACCCAAATGCATCATTGCCGGGATTTCGAAATAGTGAACAAACTGATGAAGGCCTACCAGCCAACAATGGGGCAGGCGCAAACATCAGTTCACAACAGACAGGCGGATCACCTGACCTGGGTATGGGATCGAATCCCTATCCGGGTTCTTTTTTTCCTAATGCAGGTTTTTCAACAGGATCTGGGGGATCAAGTTTAGGGGCAAACCCTTATCCGAGTCCGCCACCAGGGTTCCTCCCATACCAGATCTACGCTGCCAGCAACCGACCGGAGCCCGACGACCCTCTCTACACAACCAATGCCGACGGACCAGATCTGAAACTTGTTGCTCAACATTTAACTGGACCCGACAACTACTCAAGATGGTCGCGCGAGTTCCGGCGCGCTCTGGTAACGAAAGACAAGGAGGGTTTCATAGATGGGACAGTTCCGATCCCATCCAACGAACGACTAGCAAGAATTTGGCGAAAATGTAACCAACTAGTCAGAACGTGGATCGGAAACAGCATCGCTCCCGAAGTCGCAGCTGGTCTTCCTCCAACGGAGGATTCAAAACAAATATGGGAAAACATCAAGGAGATGTACGGAAAATTGGATCAAGTAAAAATTTTCTCCTTGACGCAACAGATCTCAGATTTAAAACAAGGCAACATGATTGTCGCTACAGTTTTTAATAAGCTTTCGAGTCTGTGGAACGAGTTGGAGGCGGCCGAAGAAAAATTCGACTGGCCAGAGTCGATTTTACAGCAGTATAAAAGGATGCGAGACAGGGAGAAAGCCATCATATTTCTCTTCATTTTAAATGAATCTTACCTTTCATTTCGATCGCAGATCTTAACCATGGAGCCGATGCCAAGCCTCGGCCAAATCTATCAGCTCACAATCCAGGAGGAAAGCCAACAGAGAGCAATAGATCTCGGTAAGGAAGGCGAAAGGGTGGCTCTGGTGGCGAGGGTTTCCTCTCGCCCTCTACAGAGGTTCCCCGGAGGAAGAGAAGGTCGAAGACCTAATCTAGGGTTCCAAGAAAACCCTAGAACTTATATACGGGCGGCGGATGGTCACGATTTGTTTGATCGATCGGACGGCTCGCGCTCTAGTTTTGGGGTCGCTGGATCTGACGGTCCACAGAGCAGCGCGCCAACTGAATCGCACGGTCTGCGTGCAGGGGGCTTCTACGGCCTCGAAGGCCCACGAGGCCAAATTCCTTCTGGGCCTAATGGCCCACAGGCGCAATTCATTTCAGCATCCGAAGGGCCGTATGGAGGATCAACGGCCCATTCTGTTAGCAGGCCTCCCTCTTTCGCAAAAAATTACAAAGGGAAGGGTAAGCTATATTGCGACTACTGTAAACGCCCACATCATACAGTAGAAAGTTGTTGGAAATTACATGGTAAACCCGGTGAAAAAGAAAAGGGAAAGTTTTCAACTGTCTTTTAGGTGATGGGTAAAACAGCAGACAAGCCAATTACTCATGGTGAATATCAAGAGCTAATGGAAGCTCTAAAGAAATTGGACACTTCTGACAAGGCAGGCAGTTTCACAGGTATTTCTTATTGCCTGATGAACTCAATTTCAAAGGATGCATGGATCATAGATACAGGAGCTAGTGATCATATTATTTGCAACCCGAAATTCTTTTCCAATGTTACAAGGTTGTCTTTTCCAATATCGGTACAACTTCCCAACGAAAATACTACACATGTTGGAATGACTGGCACTGTGAATCTTAGTCCACTCATTACTCTAAAAAATGTCCTTTATGTTCCCACTTTCCAATTTAATCTCATATCAGTCTCTCGAGCTTGTGAAGAAAATTCTTGTCATGTCTCTTTTGATTCTGATAAATGTCTATTTCAGGCCCTTTCGACTGGCAAACTGATGGGCTTGGGTAGAATGTATCAAGGACTTTACTTTTGGAATAATATTCCAGGCAACTTGAAATTGCCTTCTGTTACATTTAATAAATCATTATGTAACATTGTTGCAAATGAAAGAAATTTTATTCTTCATCAAAGATTGGGCCATACTGCTTCTTTCCCTTGTCCTCATTGTCCCATTTGCCCTTTAGCAAAACAAACTCGTGTTCCTTTTCAAAACAGTAAGACTCGAGTAGATGATATCTTTTCCTTGATTCATGCTGATGTATGGGGACCATATCACACAGTAAATCATGATGGTTCAAGATTATTCCTTACAATCGTGGATGATTTTTCACGTGTGACTTGGGTTTTTCTCATACAATCAAAAGGTCAGGTTTTCTCTCATCTTAAAATTTTCCTTTCCTTATCCAAGACCCAGTTTGGAAAATCAATTCGTCGCATTCGCACTGATAATGGTAAGGAATTTTTCAATGGTGATTGCAACTCTTTTCTTACCTCAAATGGTATTTTACATGAGAGTACCTGTACTTATACCCCACAGCAAAACGGGGTAGTTGAGCGAAAACATCGCCATCTCTTAGAAGTGGCACGTGCTCTTAAATTCCAAGCATCTATTCCAGAACAATTTTGGGGAGACTGTGTTATTACTGCAGCTTATCTGATAAATCGTATGCCATCTCGCATTCTGGAAGGAAAAACTCATTTTGAATTATTGTATGGAAAGAAACCAGATCTGAGCCATCTCAAAGTCTTTGGATGCTTATGTTATGTGACTACAGTAGGTCCCCGGGATAAAATGTCTCCTTGTGCTCGACAGTGTATTTTCATGGGGTATCCTAACTTAAAAAAGGGATATCGGGTTTATGAAAAATCTACTGGAGAATTTTTTGTCAGTAGAGATGTGGTTTTTCATGAAGATGTTTTTCCTTTCCGGGACACTACTTCTATGTCTGAAGATACTGAGAGAAGTAACCATCAATTTCTATCAGAAGAAGATTTATCTCCTAGAGAATCTTATCTTATTCAATCTCCTCCAAGACATCCGATGGTGGATACAGACTTGCCTTCACCACCAGCTGTATCTTCTCATGAGACCTTTATTGAGCAGCCACTCATGGAGTCAGAATCTCAAGAGGCAAATCATGGAGAATCTCCAAACACCGAGGAATCATCACTATCCAGAATATTGGATGAGGCACCGCGAAGAACTGGTCGAACCACTCGTCCACCCGTATGGACCAAAGACTATGTCTGCTCCTCATCACTATCAACAGGTACACGATATCCTTTATCCTCCTATGTATCGTTCGACCATTTATCGTCAGATCATTTATGCTGTATTAGTCGAATTTCTGAGGAAAATGAGCCTTCTAGTTAAAATGAGGCTGTACATGATGAGCGGTGGCAAAAGGAAATGGAGGCAGAACTTAAGGCCTTAGTTGATAATCATACTTGGGATATTGTGTTGTTGCCTCCTGATCGAAAACCCATAGGGTGTAAATGGGTCTATAAAATAAAGTATAGAGCAGATGGATCTGTGGAGAGATACAAGGCCCGCTTAGTGGCCAAGGGTTTTACACAGCGAGAAGGTTTTGATTACCATGAGACCTTTTCTCCGGTGCCCAAAGATGTCACGGTTCGTTCCTTTTTATCAATTACCGCTTTTCGTGACTGGTCATTACATCAGATGGATGTCCATAATGCTTTCCTTCATGGTGATCTGGAAGAGGAAATTTACATGGATATTCCACAAGGATTACGGAGACAGGGGGAGTCGAAAGTATGTCGTCTCCGCAAATCTCTTTATGGGTTAAAGCAGGCCTCTCGACAATGGTATGCAAAATTTACTACCGCTCTTATGGGAGCTGGATTTCAGCAATCCAAGCATGATTATGCTTTATTCACTTGGGCAAAAGGTACGTCAGTCATATACTTGATGATTTATGTTGATGACATACTTATTATGGGGAATGATGATTCTGCTGTGAAGAAACTTAAAGACCATCTCCATTTGTCTTTTCATATCAAAGACTTAGGGTCACCTAAGTATTTTCTTGGGATAGAGATAGCTCGTTCTGATCTCGGGATTTCTCTTAGTCAACGAAAGTTTGTGATGGAAATTATATCAGAAGCAGGGTTATCAGGGTGCAAACCATCAATTATTCCCATTGAACATAATGCCAAATTGACCAGCTTTGATTATGACGCTGGGACATCTTCCTCTGATGATCCGTTATTGGAGAACCCGACAAGCTACCAAAGACTTGTTGGGAAACTTATTTATCTCACCATGACAAGGCCCGACATTTGCTATGCAGTACAAACTCTTAGTCAATTCATGCATAGTCCGAAGTAGTAGCATATGAATGCAGCTTTAAAAGTGGTAAAGTACCTAAAGAAGTGTCCAGGATTGGGAATACTTATTTCTAGAAAGTGCAACATGGAGATGACGGCCTACTGTGATGCAGACTATGCTACGTGTCCTATGAGTAGGAGATCTATTACTGGTTTTTGTATCAAGTTTGGGAATTCACTGCTCTCATGGAAGACGAAGAAACAATCCACTGTATCTTTGTCATCAGCAGAAGCTGAATATCGATCTATGGCAAAGACTGTTTGTGAGATAGTATGGCTACGAGGTTTACTCTTGGATCTTGGGGTACAGGTTAAAGGTCCGACATTAATTTTCTGTGATAATGATTCGGCACTCAAGCTTGCGGCAAATCCAGTGCTGCATGAAAGGACAAAACATATAGAAGTTGATTGCCATTTTACTCGAGAGAAGATCAAAGAAGGAATCATAGAAACCAGAGGAATCAGGACCATGGAACAGCCTGCAGATATCTTCACTAAACCTCTTTGTCAAAGACAACACACATATCTTCTAAACAAGCTAGGCGTCTTGGATATATACAAGCCACCAGCTTGAGGGGGAGTGTTGAAAGAAGATATGTTCTGGATCCGATTAATATCTGTTTTGATTGTAATTGATAGGAGATGTATCTATTTTAGGACTAGAAAGATAAGAAGATTTTATTACTTTTTCATTGAACTTTCTTGTACAATATATACATTCATTGTATTACCTCTAGAGATCAATGAAACACATACAGTTTTCCTATCATACGAAATCCCTATTATCCTTTTCTTCTTGACTTCTTTCCGAATTGTGACTTAAATGAAGCCAAATATTTATTTTTAGGAGTTTTTTTTTGTCTTTTTTATTAGATTCGCTTTTAGGTTAAAAGTGATACATTTATATTAGCGATGGCAAGACCCTAGCCGTCAAGACGCTGGAAAAGAAAATAGAGAGACAAGAAAAAGAGAAGAAAAAAGTGAGTTTTTTCTTCATGAGGGTTCTCAATCTCTTTGTGCCCTGATCTTGAGAGAAGATCATCGTTGTATTCCAACTTTTTTTGAAGTTTAGTGGATTCGCAGAGTGCCTCTGCGCGGAGACGTAGCCCAGGTTTGGGTGAACTTCGATAACAAATTTGCTGGTGTGTTCTTCTGATTCTGTTATTTTATTATTATATTCTGCCTAGTGAATTGTTTGCGAGCGTTATTTTTTTGGACTGTGGTGGGCCTCAAGTGCATCGGAAGGTTGAACCCATCGACGAGCGATATGTCCAGAATGTCCAGTTTGTTGAGCAAGTCCAGGGAAAACTCAACCAAGGTATTGGGCGGGCTCCCCACGCCCCGGCAATCCAAGAGTTGGTTGCAATCGCCGGTCTCGCACTGGCCCTGGCCATTGGCATCAAAGCTGCAGTTGGTCCGGCCCCATATGCGCGCCGGTGCTGTGCCTAGCACCGGCGTGTAGCGCAGGGTCCACACCTGGCCAGGATCAAGCCGGCGTCCGCCACCGGGTGATGTTGCGGCCCAAACTGTGTGTGTGCATCGGTTGACAATGTCGATAGCAGCTGCATGTGTGGGAGTGAGGAAGAGGGTCAGCAGAAGGGACAAGATTAGAGACAGCGGCGCGAGGATTGAGCTCATCTTGGTTCTTGAACAGTTGACCGGGACACGAGTGCTGGAACCGTTTGAAGAAGAGACATTTTTTCCATTGAGCTCCATTTGCTGATTATTTTTTATTCGCAGAGAGGGGTCTATGTATATTGAGGAGCCATAGATGTGGCGTAAGGAATAGGGAAATCGTCGATAAATGCCAGCGAACCTTCCCAGCGAACTTTCCCAGAAATTTCAGAGCAGACGAATCGTTTCAAATGGGGGACCAACCACGAGTCAACGAATGAATATATATGCGTCTTTCGCTGTGGCTGCGTAAGGACCGAAGACCGGAGAGATCGAGAGAGGAACTTCTCTCAGTTTGATTTAGTCAAAGCACACGTTATCAATAGAAATTAGAAACCCGTGACCGTACGGCATCGCCCTTTCGGGCTCGTCTACCCGCCCATGACCATGTGCGCCAAAAATTTACCGACACTCTTGTCGGTCGTCGGATTTAAGCTCGTCAACGTCGACCATTGGATCTTGCGTCTGTGCGCGAACAAAAAATTGTCAACGTCGTCTTTCGAATTTGAACGCGGCAAATTTGCTTTGATTTGATTATGTGCATGCAAAATTTACCCAGCGTTCTTATTAGTCGTCAAATTTAAGCTTGTCACGGTCGACTATTGAATCTTGGGTAGGTGTCCAATCTAAAACTTATCAACGTCAAATGTGAATGAGAAATTTCTAAGTATGTGAATGTTGATTTTTTGAAAAAATTGACATATAAAGTGATGCGGCACATCATTATTGTGTTTTGCATATGGTCCACTTATAATCCGTCAATTTACCAAGTGTACCAAGGCCGAAAAGGTTGATCTAACCAGCCCTCGCCCCTAGTCAATCATTAGCCATAACCGAGGCCCAACGATTGGTTATAGGAAAAATGGAAGAGAAAAAAAAAGGAGGAAAAAGAAAAAATCAAAAAAATATTAACATATCATTAAAAATTTGTCAACATCAACGTTGTTTGTACTGCATCAGCGATTTTAGGTCAAGATTGGCCAAATAGATTCAATTGGCAAAATGTGATGTTAAAATATTTAAATAATAAATCATGTCTTCATCTAACAACTTAAACTTTTAGAACATTTAGTCGTGATTCATGAATTCACACATAATATCAGAACTGGAGATTCTAAGTTCAAATCTTACTAGATCTTATTTGCCTTCCTAATTAAATTTCCATGCGTAGTACTATGTAAAAGACTAGATTAAGCATGAGGGAGAATTTTACTAGGTCTAATTTGTCTCCCCAATCAAATTTCCACGCTTGATACTAGGCAAAAGACCAAACTAAGCATAAGGGGGAGTGTTAGAATATTTAAATAATAAACCACGTATTCATCTAATAACTTAAGCTTTTATGACAGTTATGTGAGGGGGAATATTAGAATATTTAAATAAAATACCACATATTCATCTAACTACTTAAGCTTTTAGAACACTTTGTTGTGGTCCATAAATTCTCAAACGCGAAAAAATTTAGAACTCAATTGGCCTAATTAAAAGATTTAGAATTGGATTTGGTAAAAATGCAATAACTTTTAAAAAAATTTGGATAATAGTCCCCATTGTCCTATAACCATTTATAACATCACTTCATATAAAATTTATAATTTCAACTCAATAAAAAAAGTATTTCTCTTCGAATATACCCAACACTGCTTGGCGAATGCACAAACATTAAATGCTAGTAACATTCACGAATAACATATAATAATCAATTGACACTTTCAAAATATTGAAATTCTTTTCTCCGTCATTGACATATCTATAGTGGAGAAATCATTCTGTAGGCTAAGCTCTAATAGTTTATTTCGATCACACACACACACACACACACACACACACATATATATATATATATATATATATATAGATAATAAAAAGAAGAATGAAACTTCACTGAAATATAATTTCTACACAGTTTTTGCATTGCACATGTTTCGACATACCAATCAAATCCTTGCATCATCAAATTTTCCAACAGGCGATATATAGATTTTTTATTTTTTATTTTTTGATCTGCTAAATTATTTGGCCCAAAAATTGAAGTGCATGAAAAAAAATTAAATTAATTAACATCAGGGTTAAAAAGTGAAAAAAATGTTTATTTTCTGTAAGGTAAGGTATTTGAAACTTCAAGTTATGATAATCCAATTGTCGTACCTGAAGCTGAATAATTATCAGGACAAAAGGGTGGCCGGAAAGGTCAAAGGAAATTTATGTTACAAATTTTTTATTCCATCGTGACCATTTTATGAATAGTGAACAGATATGATAATAAATTTTAATAAAACTGATAATAATTCAGAGCAGAACAAGAGAAAGACTTATTTGCATTATGATTATTATTGTCGCAATCATATAAATGGTCGCCGGTGGTTTTATTTAAGAAATGAACCCTTTAAATTGTGCTCATGTGCTACGTCATTGATTCCCACGCATTCTTCTTATTCTGTGGATATTAACATATCAAATCTCTCATGGGCAAAATGTGACCTTATCGCGGGTGGCGCTTGGGCAAGTGAATGTGCTTGTTGGATCATCTTGTGGGTAGATGTAAGCATCCTAGTAACTATTTTAAAAGGATTTTGGGAGTAAGTAGTCGAGCCACAGCTGCCAAGCCCATCGGTGCAACAATACTCGTTGGTCTTGAACATCGAGCATAGGTTGTTGCAGCCACCGGGGGCCTTCAGCTCCGCCAGGCACTGGCCATTGATATCAACTGCGCACCTGATCCTGCGGCACACACCAGTAGTGGGGCTCAAGTTCGTCGGGATGCTAAATCCGTCCACGAGCGATATGTCCAGGAAGTTCTGATTGTTGGGCTGGTTCAGGGCGAACTCGGCCAGAGTGTTGGGCGGGCTCCCCCAACCCAGGCAATCCAGGAGCCGGTTGCAGCCACCAGTCTCGCACTGGCCCTCGCCATTGGAGTGAAAGTTGCACTTGGTCCGGCCCCATATGCATGCCATGTTCATGCTTGGGGCCATTGATCAAGGGTCCCCTCTAGCCGGCGCCTGCCACCACGTGATGCGGCGGCCCAAACGGTGTATGTGCATTGGTTGACAATGTCAAAAGTAGCTGCATGTGAGGAAGCGAGGAAGAGGGTCAACAAAACCGGCAAGGTTAGGGACATGGGCTTGGGGATTGAGCTCATCTTTGTTCTTGACCACTTGACCGCAACAGAAAGTGTTAATAATCGTTTGAAGAAGAGACCTTTTTTTATGGATATCTGCTAGTTGATTATTTCGATTCACGAAGAGGGGTTTATATAGATTGAGGAGGCTGCGATTTGGTGCAAGGAATGGGGAAATTGACGATTAATTGCTAGTCGAATTTCAAATAAATTTCAAAAGTGTTGATTGATTCAAATGTGGGACAAAACATGTGTCGATTAATGAATATATACACGTGTCTTTTCAATGACTACGTAAGCACTATGGATCAAAGAGATCAAGAGAAACTTCTCTCAATTTGATTTTTTAGCAATGATTTTTGTGTTTTGGGTTTGTTTTTTTAGCGATGATTGTCAAAGACATAATTAATAGAAACTAGAGACCAGCAATCACAATCACAAGGCATCAATCTCTCGGAATAATCTATTTATCCTCAATAATGTGCATGGAAAACTTGCCCAACGCTCTTGTAGTCATTAGATTTAAACTGATCAACGTCATTCATTGGATCTTATTCGTTTGATCTGTTGACAAATTTGTTAGTTTTTTTAGTTTTTTTAGTTTTTTTTTTTTGTCTCTCTCTTGTTTTGCCTTTTTTAGAGTTTGGGAGTCCAACCCAAAACTAAAACTAAACATTCCCACACCACTCAATTCTGGCCACATGCCCAATGGGTACCCCTTCGAATTTTTTTTTTTTTTGGTCGAGAAAGCCACTTAACATTAGAAACGTATTAATCGTTAGTACAAGCGGCTGAAACAACATCAAGAGCCAGAATATTCAACAAAACAGGAGGAGGGGAGGAAGCCCAGTCAAGGGCAATAAGCCCAGCATTATGGGTCCGCGCGGCCCAGTCAGCAGCTGCATTCGACGTCCTTTTACAAAACTTAAGTGAGGCGTGCGGGAAGCAGAGAAGAAGTGCCGCAGCTTCAGCGATGAGAGGCTTGACCTGCCATGGAGAGTTCGTCGGATCCCTCACCGCCTGGACCAGAACAAGACAATCAGTCTCGAAAATCAGAGGAGACTCCGCCATAAGAGTGTGCCGCAGGTGTTCCAAAGCGGTGGTCAAGGCTTGGATTTCTGCCTCCAACGCCGAGCGAGCAAGGACCGATCTGGTGAAGCCGGTGATGAGCCGTCCCTTGTAATCGCGACAGAGATAGGCGATGGATCCAGTATTACTGCCAGGTTGAAAGGCCCCATTAAGATTAATTTTCAAGAATCCTTGGGTAGGGGGTGTCCACAGCGTTGCTTGATCAGGACTTCGAAGCCCTGTCCGAAGCTGATGGTGAGAAGACGAAGCAGTGTTTACGTTCCGTCTTTGGTGACTTGATGTTGCTGCTTGGGGGAAATCCGATGCGCGCCCGAAGGAGAATCGGTAGGCCGGGCTGTTGAAAAGAGGAAGTAGAAGTAAGGTCACGGCCAACCGTTCGAGCGACCCGAACCTGATTCGAAATAAATGGGCAGGCTGAAACCGCTGCTATCGCACCAACAGGAGGCACGACCGAGGGAGGCTGTCCAGTAAGAAGATGATCCATGGGGCGCTGTGGATACAATCCCGGTGAGAAAAAGCCCGGATGAGCAACGCCAGAGTGAAAGTCGGTAATAGCCGAACCTTCATCCCTATCTGTGACTGAGACAACAGAGAGCGATACATCACAGCCCAGTCTAGCATTGACATGTTTGTTTCAACTACATGACTCGGGTCCGGATCCGGCGAGAAGATGAAGTGATTACGTGCCTTCCAGATCTGCCACAAGGTGTGCACCAGAAGCTGCAAATCAGGTACATGTTTTCTTGCCAAGTGAGGATAGAGCCAGTCTTAGATTCTGTTAATTTCCATAGGTGAAATGCTTATGCTAAGGTAAGCATGTTCCTAGACCTCTAATGTCCACGGGCATAATAGGAACAGATGTTCCATCGTCTCTGGTAGTCGAGCTTTGCATAGGGTATAAATAGGGTCGGCAGTGATATGGCGGCGGAAGAGATTTTGTTTTGTAGGCAGGGCATTCTGATAGACCGACCATAGAAAGAATTTGAGTTTAGGGGGAACGGGAAGCTTCCAGAGATTTTTCCAGATGGTCGGAGGTGGGTTATATGAGGACGAGGCTCGGTCCAGGCGGTTAGGGCTGCAGCTATGTCTTAAGAAACCATATGCGCTCTTGACAGTATACTGACCAGTAGTTGTGCAGGGCCAAATGAGCCGATCAGTAATGAACTGAGGGCGGATATTGAGTTTGAGGATTTCAGTGACAGTTGTATGGTCGAATAGGTGTGCCAACAATGGCTGGTTCCAGAGATTGCTATTGGGAATGATCAAGTCAGCAACTAGAGTAGGTTCATCAACTGACGCTGTGCCTATCAATTTACCTGTAGGAAGCCAGCAATCGTCTCTAATCTTGATATTTGTGCCATCTCCAACCGACCATCGGAGTTTTGGTAGAATAGTATCCCGTCCGACAAGGAGACTCCGCCAACCCCAAGAAGGTTTAGAGCCTGTCGACGCCTTTAAGAAATCCTGTGAATGGAAATACATACCCTTAAAAAGAGTTGCCCATAAAGATGTAGGTTGTTGCAGGAGACGCCAAGCTTGTTTACCCAACATAGCTCTATTGAAGTCAACCAGTCCCGAAACCCTTGGCCACCCAAGTCCTTCCTTGTCTTGCACTTCCCAAGTTTGCCAATGTATGCCTGACCGTCTACCATCAGTTTGCCACCAAAAACGCGCGATCTTTTTCTCAATACTTCTGCAGAGTGAGATAGGGATTTTGAAAATGGACATATCATACTGGGGGATCGCTTGTACGATGCTTTTGAGCAGAACTTCCTTGCCGCCTTTTGAAATCAGGTGTTCTTTCCATCCATCGAGCTTTGCATTGACTTTCGCTAGGATCCACGCAAACATCTCACGTTTAGAATGTCACCAGTCCGATGGGATACCAAGGTACTTGCCAGTTCGTTCCAGCACCGGTATTCTGAGTTCTTGAGCCAGTCTATCCTTTAGAACAGGAGGGCAGGCCTTGCTAAGGAAGATGCCCGACTTATTGCGGTTGATGGTTTGTCCCGTGGCTAGACAATACTGATTTAGGATGTTGGCTAACTCTTGGCATTCTAGTATAGAACCATCAAGGAAAAATATAGCATCATCAGCAAAGAACAAATGAGTCAGAGTAGGACACCAGGTGTTCAGCTGTATTCCCTTCAAATTTCCCATCTGGACAGCTTGGTGGATGAGCGTAGTCAACACATTTGCAATGAGAATAAATAAATAAGGGGATAGAGGATCTCCCTGACGTAATCCTCGAGTAGGGCGGAAATAAGCCAGCTGTCCCCCGTTGAATTTGACGCTGATGGATGTGGTAGTGACACACTGCATAATCCATTGTACCCAGGTAGAATGAAAGCCTAGCTGAAGAAGATAATCTCTGAGAAAATCCCATTCAATACGATCATAGGCCTTTTTCATGTCCATTTTAACAATTCCCTGAAACTTGCGCTTGCGTTGTCTTGTCTTTAGCTGATGGAGAACCTCCTGGACAATTAGAATATTGTCCTGAATTTGACGGCCGCTAACAAAAGCACTCTGTTCAACCGAAATTAGCGTAGGAAGAAGGGGTTTCAATCGATTGGCAAGTAGTTTAGAAATTATTTTGTACGCGTAATTGCAGAGGCTGATGGGACAGTATTGGTCTAGGCATTCTGGGCAAGGGACTTTAGGTACAAGAGTCAGGATGGTCCGATTGAGCTCCGTAGGTAAGACACCAGATTTAAAGAATTGCAGCACCGTAGAGTATACCTTGTCTTCCAATATGTCCCAGTGATGTTGATAGAAAAGGCCATTAAAGCCATCAGGGCCCGGTGCTTTGGTTTTCCCCAATTGAAAGGCCGCCCTTTTCACTTCCTCTCGAGTAACGTCTGATATTAGTTGGGCATTCATCTCTGCCGTGACCACACTAGCCACTTCCGTAGGACTGGAGCATAAGCACGATCTCCTTCCGTTTGGTAGAGCTGTGAAAAGAAAGCCCCTGTCATGTATTGGAGACGGCGGTCATCGCTAACCCATTGTTGATTTTCATCAAGCAACATCCTGATTCTGTTTCTATTTCTGCGTTGAATAGTTGTCGCGTGAAAAAATTTAGTAATTTTATCACCCCACCGAAGCCAATTTAGCCGAGAACGCATAGCCCAGTACTGCTCCTCCTGCTGCCATGCCTGATGTAGCTTCGCGCGCAACACTTGGAGCTGATGTTTATCATTTGTGGGAGTTGTTCAATTCGTTAAACTTTCTAACTGTTGCTGCAAGTGTGCAATCTGTTTTTGGCCTTGAGAAAAAGTCGCTTTACTCCACCTTAACAGAGCCATTCTAACCTTTGTTAAGTGATGATGCAGGCTCACACTCTTTCCTTGAGCAGAAGACTATGCTGTGGCAATTACTTCTCGGCAGGTATGTTCCTCTAACCAAAAAGCTTCAAATTTGAATGCCCGTTGAGAGAGATGTTGTCGTACCTCTGTTGTTAACACCAAGGGACTATGATCGGACCCAACAGCAGGTAAAGCGACAACTTCAGCTAATGGAAATAATATTCGCCAATTCCAATTGCAAAGTACCCGATCCAAACGTTCCTTGACCAACTCGTCTCCCTCCCGTCTATTCATCCAGGTAAACGCGCAACCCTTGCTTTCAATATCCAGTAATGCACAATCATGAAGGACTTCACGAAACGTTTGCATACGAGAGAAATCAGGGGATCGCTTACCTATTTTCTCCCATGGATAGGTAATTTCGTTGAAATCGCCCGCACATACCCAAGGCAAGGAGTTTGCAGCTGCAATCCTTCGAAGGGCTGTCCATAAAGGCCGTCGCATTTGAAGAGTTGCCGGCACATGGACACAGGTGAGTCGCATAGGTATTCCTTGCCCCTTATCAGTACAGATAGTATCGAGGAAATCAGGAGTTGCTAATTCCACCTGAATAGATATGTGAGATTGCCAAAACAGTATCAACCCCCCTGCAATGCCATCAGGATGTATCATATAGGAATGAGAAAACCGTAGTCTCTGCTGAATAGTCGACATAACTTGCTCTCGATTCTTAGTTTCCATCAAAAAAACCACGTCTGGCTTCTCTTTGACCACTAGGGCCTTCAAAGGGCCTTCAGGGCGCGAACTGTCAGGGGCGAGCCAATTCCCTGACAGTTCCAGCATAGGATTTTCATTTTGCTACCGATGGCTTTTCCGGGCAAGCCATCTCAGCCCATTGATTAACTTCTTCAGCCATAAGGACAGGAGCGTCGAGCAGTTGGTTATCTGCCACATAGTCAGAAACTTGAGAGCTCAGTTCAGAATGAGAATACCTCATGAGTTTTTTAGCTAGGCCAGATTTAGCAATTTGGTGGGAGGGTTTGAGTTTTTTGTGTTTCCCCATAGCTAAAGGTTTTTGTTTATCACCCTGCTGTTTAGGAGCTATAAGAGGGTAACTGGCACCAAAAGTAGCTGGTTGGCGAGGAGGAGCTGCTGCCATAGGAGACTCTGCCTTATGTGCCAGTGACGGGGAGAAGCTTGGCAGATGCAGCAAGGGATCTGGAGCTGGTGTTGGTAAGAGGCCATCCTTGGTATACACAGGCTGCTGAATACCTTTCATTTTTGTAGCCGCAGGAATGAGGTCAGTAGTGAGTGATTTCTCCTTGACAGTGCTGTCATGGGGACCTGTGGTAGGTGCGGTGGTCACAGGAGGAGGCAGAGCAGGCACTTGGACAGCTAAGAACGGTGGAGTTTCCGGGACAACTTCAGTCACAGGATCTTCGGGAAGTCGGCCCTCATAGAAAGTCCGCCAGTATGGGCTATATTCTCGAACTTCGGCGCGCAACCAGTTGCCAAAGGCCATCGGTTCTGTGCCAGCCAGCTTGGCTTCAGTAAAAGGTATGTCTGGACAGTACATAGCATAATGTCCTATATGTCCGCAGGAGTAACAAAAATGACGGAGGCGTTCATAGCGGAAATCTAGCCACAAGGCCTTGCCACCAGTACGAATAAGTTGGCCAGGCTGCAGAGGGTCGCTTAGATTGAGTTCGACTCGAACACGTCCCACCTTGAATGTCTGACCATCTTTTGCATCGACTTTCACTTCCATCATTCGCCCTATACGCTTGACAGCCTTAGCTAACATTTCTTCTGTGCACCATTCAAGTGGAAGGCCAATCACTTGGACCCAGATGGGGTAGCGGGAAAAATCATAGCAGGAGAGAGGCGTATTGGGCTTCCAGGGCTGGAAAATAACCAAATTTCCAGAAAACAGCCAAGGCCCCCCATCTTGCACCCTCTGTTTTTCACTTTCTAGTTCAAACCTAGCCACAAACATTCCCATTTATGGCTGAGAAATCTCGACTTGAATTGTACGCCAAGCACGGCGCATTGTTGTCTGAAAAGCTTGAATATTCACTGAACTATTGGAGATTATCTTACCTATTAAAGTCCTCTTACACTCTTCAATTTTCTCCAGGGGTGGCGTTCCTTCCCATATATCGATATCCTGCGGAGACCATAACCTGCCCAATCTATGACAGAGAGCAGCAAGCCGCGAAGTTTCGTTCTGTTCCTCCTTTTCCATGACAAGGATGCGTAAATGGGAAGAACAAGCAAAAGGGCAGGGTAGAGGCTCCGGACCAGGGATTTACGTACAGCAAAATTGGAAAACCCAAGCTACCAAAACCGAAATTGAGCGAAACCGAAGCTAAGTAGAAGACGGGATGAGCAGAATAAAAGGCAGATTCACTCATGCAGAGACCATCAGTTGCCCGAACAGAAGAAGAAGGTTAGAGACGAGGTCAGCAAGGCGCAGATGGGTAATTGACACTTACCGAGACCCATGGAAGACAGCGGATACACCGAGAAGAGAAGATGGCGCACCGACAGAGTGGGATGAGGCGGAATTTCCAGAGGAACCGGCGAAAGGTAGAGAGAAGACAACCATTGCGGATGCAAAAGAAGGAAAGGATCGTTGTTTATGGGAGGCGAATTGGGGAATTAGGGTTTGGTATAAGCTACCATGGTCGGTAGAAAAAACTCTGCATCGTCGAGAGAATTTGCTCTGTCCATATTAGAAAATGTCAATCCAGTACCCCTTCGAATTTGAGCATGATAAATTTGCCTTGGTTTTATTCATGGCACCCTGGACT
This sequence comes from Eucalyptus sp. ANBG9806169, assembly GCA_014182395.1. Lineage (NCBI taxonomy): Eukaryota > Viridiplantae > Streptophyta > Magnoliopsida > Myrtales > Myrtaceae > Eucalyptus > Eucalyptus sp. ANBG9806169. The sequence continues at coordinate 26,271,540 of CM024576.1, forward strand.
CAGCCCTTCCTTTTCATAATAAATTGATCACTGGAGATTGGTAGTATTCATCACATTCATTCAAAGGATACAGTATTGAGTATACTTCACATCAACACTGCCATGTTAATTATCTATCTTTGTTAGGTACAATTTGTCAATATATTAGATGGACTTTGTGAACAGCCAAATAACAAATGTTTGCGATTCTCTCATGTTATCTGTAATTAATCCATTGAAAATCGAATCATTTCATTAATAATATATGATAAACGAATGCCTTGTTGTGCACACACTCATTGACATGACCCTATTAGAATATCCATAGAAACATACATAATGACACAAATCATAGATGTAAATGACTTTAAGCTAGTTAAATTGTCTAGGATTTTGTGAAAAAGTGCATTATGAACAATTATTAAGTAATCAAATAAGAAATTGTTGTTATTTCGAATGCTCTAATTGACCTCATGATATGCAAAATCACAGTTTTCAAAATTGAATATTTCCTCGTACTATTCTTATGATATGCACAATCAATGTTTTGAAAGCACTCATTAACAAGAGCAAATCATCTAATATACTTCGTTGATTAATTCCATATGCATCCCAATAAAATTTAGCAATATTATTATTTTTAGCCACATCAAAATTATCAATTAATTAAAATTGAGTAATTTGTTTGGTTGTAAAATTTCAGGGCACTTGACCTAAAACACTTGGCCTGACCTGGTGGTAGTCGTGGCAGCCCTCACAACCACTAGGCAAGGGTTGCTTGGCCCTCAGATGGCGATTGTGAGGGCCGCCATGGCCACCAAGCTAGGGCAAGTGGGCCCTCCCTCACATGAAGTGAGGACTTGCCGCCTTTGCATTACAATTGGTGACAAGTTTGAGGATATACTGTAAGAGTTTTCCTAATGTGGACTACATTAATTGATATTGTAATTTACCGTTTAACGTTTACCGTTTTACGGGGATTGGTTTAAGGTGAGATAGAAGGTTTCTTAGTTAGTCTAATATGGGCTGGCTAGTGTGGGCCGAGTTAAGCCTGGCCCGTAATGAGGGGGCCTAGCTGGAAACTCTATAAATAGTGCTCAAGTCTCTCCTCTAACCCTAATTCTCACATGTATCCTCACCTAAGGGGCGTTTACCTAACGCTAAACGTGAGGGGGGCCGCTTCATTGAGTCAGTGATACGGAAGGCAATAGAGGAGAAGGACTTGATGCGTGAATCCCTTTGATATGTGGGAAATCCCTTTTCTGCTTCCGCTTTATGTATGATGAATCCCAAAACAGGTGCGTTAATCTTCCTACTCAATTATGCATGTTCTTGTTCTGGTTATGGAGATATTGGGATTGCGCAATTTGCGTTCAACATGTGGTATCAGAGCCTCCATAACCCTAGAACTCGAACGCATAAGTTTTTTTGCCCTAATTTGTGATTTTTGAGATTTTTTGTTCAATAAAAATAAAATTAAATCACAAATTCAGATTGGGCTCGATGAGACGAGCAAGACGGTCCGTGGCGCGTCGTCGGGGGAGGCCTCACGCGCCCCCACGCGCGGCCACGCGCCGCTGGGGCGTCGGAGACGCGCCTCATGCGAGCTCACGCGTGGGGCGCTGGACGCGCGTGCGGTGCACGCGGCCGTTGACGTCACGCTGACGTCAGCGACCCGGACTCGGATTCGGATTGGATCCAACTGCGCCGACCCGCTGACGTAATGCTGACATCAGCGATGTTGACGTCATGCTGGGGACCTGACCCGCTGACGTCAGCGATGGACCCTGTCGCGACCCAATTTTTCGGGTTTGCCACCTAAAACTAGGTTGATGGACTACTAAGCCTTTAAGCTTAGCTCGGGCTTTCCCAAGCCCATACCAAATCGCGACTTAGGATTTTGACATGCAAAAGATTATTATCTAGGAGTCGCCACTAATCGGTTTAGGGTAGGTCGATTAGACACCTAAGTAAAATAACGGGAGGATTATCTTGCTCCTACGAACCAGAGATTTTGGGTACGGGGACTTGGTTACACTAGACCATCCTAGTGCCCTTTCGGTACCATTTCTTTTTAATTTTCACAAATGTTTGGCAATTGAATTGATTTTTAATTTAACTTCCTAACGTGTGAGGTGATCATACATGTACGCATACCACCAATTTAACACATCAAAAAAGCAATTAAATAATGCAAAACATACCTTAAAGCAACGAAAGCATCTGCGTTGTTAGATCAAAAATCATATAGACAATCCTAGATATGATTTCTAATTAACACACAATTTCAATTTTTTTTGTTTTCACTTTATTTAATGAAAATCATGCGATGCATGCTAATAATCTAATATGACATGACGACATGACTTAAACTATATGACATGAAGAAATGCAATAATATGCGAGCTATATGTCACGTGACATTTATTAAATGACTTAGTCTAATGACATGAAAGTTCTAATTAAATGAACTCAATAAAAACTAAATGACGTGCATTTAATGTTTCTATTTTTAAGAATGCAATCTATCCTAAAAATTGAAATTAACTTATGCAGAGACAAATTTTGTATTTTCTTTCACGAAATTCGAATGCAAAAATGATCTAGGTAGATTAAAATTCTATCTAATTTAAACTAAGGATTAAGTCATATTAAATCCTAATTTAAACTAAGACATTATCTTAACCTAACATCCAATCTATTTAATATGCAATGACGTGCGGAGCATGCCCTAATTCTACATGACATATGCATGATATTTTTTATTTTTAACAATGTTGAAATTTAAAATTGCCACGTAATTAAACATGCAACTTAAATTAAACAAAAACTAAGATCCTAAATGAATGCATTTTTTTTTGTTTTTATATTTTTTTAATCTAAAATAAAATCTATATTCTAGATATGCAAAATAACAAAAATATTCTAAAAAAACAAATTGAAACCTAATTCGAATATCTTTTGATTTTTTCTTAGTGATTTTCTAAAGCAAGCAATTATCAACTAAATCTTAAATCTAAACAAGCAATATATTCAACAAATAAAGGATTAAAATAGACGAAAAAAATAACCCGTTATCTCACGAGTCAAATTAACGACTATTTTTAACCCCGAACATCGACAAGAAATCAAAATAATTAAAAATCGATCCAAAATCTTACCGATCAAATTAATAATTAAATTAATTCAACAATTAATATATCGCAAACAAAACCCCAAAAATTATCATAAGTAAAAAAATGACCCGATGTCTTACGGGTCAAATTAAATAATTACAATAACTTTAGGGACAATTCCTATGGATAATGCCTATAACAATTATAACTATAAAAGAAACTCACAATATTCAACTTAAACAATAATAATAAAACTAACTAAAAGTAAAGTAAAATAATAAAAAATAAAAAAATAAAAATAAAAGAAAAACAACCTAAGGAAAATAGGGGGAGCCAAATTCGTCCGTCCGGCGAGAGGAGTCGGGTCGTCGGCGTTCAGGCTCCGGTGCGGGTACTCCGGCAAGGGCGGCGGTGCTGCAACGGCGAGGAGGTCTGGAGAGGGCGGACCGGCGTTGGTCGCGGCTGTGGAGGCGATCGGCGCGGCGGACGTGACTGGCTTCGGGTCTTCGGGTCAGGGGGGCGATCGGCTTCGCGGCTGAGGTGTCATGCGGTGCTCGGCGGAGCAGCTCGGGTGCGGGGCTTAGGCGCGGCGGGCTTCGGCTGGAGTGGATCTCCGCTTGTCGGTGAAGGGGCGGCGTTCGGAGCTCGAACGGTGGGCGGCTCGGGTGGAGGTCCGGATCGGCACGGCAGAAGCTTCGTCGGGCTGGTGGGAGATCGAATCGGGCGAGCGGTAGCTCGGACTTCTGGCGAGGGCGGCGTTGGTGGCACGGGCGTCGCGCGGTGGAGGGGCTTCGTGAGGAAGATGAATAGTGCACGCCCCTCTTCTTCCTCTCTCTTTTGCTGCTTTTCACCTTTTTCACCTTTTTTTTTTCTTTTTTTGACTTTTCTTCCCCTCTTTCACGCACGGATCTATCTCTTCTTTTTCTTTTCTGCAGAAGCCCCAAAAGAAAAGCTTCTACTCCTCTCTTTTCCTTTTGTGAACTTTTCTCTTTTGATTCCTCAAAGAAAACCAAAAAGCCCCCCCCAAAGAACCGAATGAAAAGCCACCCCCAAAAATTAATCGTACGTGACCCCTTTTATAAGCCAAAAAAATGCATCCTGTGATATTTTCCATTGCCAATTTTGCTCGTGTAAAATTTCATTGAATATATCATTTCATCCTGCGCAATATTTTTTATTCGATCAAAAAAAAAAAATTTCCTTTTTTGCGCAAAATATGCATCCCTCAATGTATATTACCTAAATCTATAAAAAAAAATTTCCTAAACTACATGCCATGTGATTTTTGTTTTGTTTTGTTTTTTTTTTTTATTTAGCAAAATCAACCCTCAAAATTTCGGTGTCAATAGACCCGAACCATGTTGACCCGACCCGATCCGAAGTTGACCGTTGACCCGACCCGATCCGGTCAACGGTTGACCGGTCCGGTCAGCCGGTCGGACCGGTCCCGGCCGAACCGGTTTTGACCGGTCAGACGCCCGCACGTGGGCTCCATGCGCCGCACACTGAGGCGGCGCGTGCGGGCGCGTGGAGAGTCCAATTGGCGCGTGGCTTGCGGCGTTGGACTCGTATCTTCATCCTCTATCTTATGGTTTGTTTATTTTAGATTTTTGATAATTTTATGGATGTGAAAATACATACAAAGCCCTAAATACGCGTATTTTTATTGTATTTTTCTGTGATTTTCGAAATACAAGTGTTGGGTTACTGATATGTTATCACATGAACATTATAATGGTGTGATTCATTAATAAAAATTAATTTTTATTGTGAATTGAAGTTGGGTTAATGAGATAGAACCATTATGGGATAGTAATTGAACTATTTATTGAGGTGATGAGAATCACTAAAAGGTTATGAAACTTATATTGCTCATGTATACTCATTAACCTGCATCTTGATGCATTTTTGTTTATTTGTGATAACCTTTTATGATGGACATCTTAAGAACCTGTGACCATGATTGTACAAATTAACACATTTGCTGAATGTGGGTAATACATGTCAGTTAAATTATTAGATGATGTTCCTAAAATCATCTGGTCATTGGTTAATGTCTATCAAGTTGAACATTTTATTTATTAATGGTTCTCTGGGTTTGACTCAATTAATGGGCCATTGGTTGATAACAATGATAATTTTGTTACTTAAAAAAAATTGACTAATATATTAGCTGTTGGCCTTGGAGTCATGTTTTGCCTTATGAAATTCATGAGCAATAGTGGATTAGCTATCGAGGCTTGTTGATCCGGGGGTATCCTGTATTGCTATTGATGTTAACTTGTGATAGATCATCTGAATCAACTATCTTCTTTATGTTGTTATAGTAATATGTTATCCGGGTGCACAAGAGACGTTTTCTTCTATGTTATGTGAAGTTTCTTGTGTTCTTGTGTTCCGTGATCTCATTGGAGTCTATCTTTCAGATCATTTATATATATATATATATATATATATATATATATATATATATATATATATATATATCTGTATAATAAAGATTTTATTAATGAACAAAGCAATGTAATTAGCATAATATGTGATTTTGGTGATTTGCTGCCCCTATCACTAAAGCTAAAATCACATGTATATGGTGTATGTGAGGAGTAAAATTTATATCCCTGGTATGAGAGAGTTTCAAGGATTCAATTGAGTAGTGACCGCCAAAGTGGCACGCTTGATTGGGTTTTAGAAATTTCGGTCTCGTATATTGATTGGGATGTCTCCTGGTCTAATGTGTAGTCATACTCCCAAAGGAGGTGATTGTGTATTAGTTCATGGAGGGATACATGACGGTATGGTAGAGGAGTGACTGATTCTAGTGATTCATATGCCCAAAGGTGATGAATTCACGAAGAATTAGAATATATTCTCATAACCGCTATCATGTGGGGAGTGTACAACTGCATGTCATGTATTCTGCCCAAAGGTGATTATATGATTATGCATGTAACTCTCTGGATGTGTACTTGTATGTCAAGTTACACAGTGTTCACATGATGCTAATTATATACATTGCTTGTTTTTCAGTCACATTTTCTATAATTAATAATTCCACTATTATTGAGGTTTTTACTGCTTCAAATTTTAAGTTATGGACATATGATTTGTTGCTTGAGAATGCAATAAAATTTGCTTACTGTCCATGAAGCGTTCCATTCTGGAACACTTGAAAAGAGGTTTGCCTGCGGACTGCACTGCTGTAATATGATGGAAGCCTTAGTAGCTTGAAATTATGTTTTGTATGATATTGATATTAGGACACATCTGCAAAGATTTTGTTTAAGTCCTAATGACATATACATCTCGTATATGGTTAAAAAGTTTCTTTTCCAAAAGTTTTTTATTTAAGGAAAATGACCGAGATAAAGAATAAACTGGTTAAAATTAGTCTTGAAGTTTGTTAGGCCTAATAGCAACGGTAAGTATTTTGGCAATTATGATAGTACTAAATTGCTTAAAGGGTCATTTGTCAAATACTTGGTATATTATGGGGTGGTAATTTAATTACTATGCCTAAAATTCCTAACAAAAAGATTTGCCAAAATGCATAATTGCACCATAATTAACATGGTGATGAGTAAGACTAATTTATCGGTCTACTGTGGGTTGATATTTTGAAAGCAATTTTTTCACATACAAAACGTATTTCTTATCAAAGTTGTTTCATAAACTTCTTTTTAGTTATGGACTAGACGTAAATTGATTGAATCATATTAAATTTAGAGATATCATGCAGGAGTGGGGTTATCTAATCCAATATTAAGTACGTTGGAATTTAGATCCACTCGTTATTATTTTGTATCTTATCTAGATTGTTAAAAGGGGTATTAATTTAATGACCCTAAAGAAGGTACAAGAATTATGGAATCACATACTCTAAAGTTTCTTAAGATCGACGTAATTGTAGAGGATAGCTGCTCTCGACTATTAAAGATAATAGTATGATGGGGGTTCTTGTGTTTTTGTCTTTACCTATACAGATAATTATGGAATCTCCTGTACCATAGACTAAACTTGTTGAGGTTTAAGGTACTATTCGTGATATAGTTTATAATGAAATTTCTTAAACCTCTTAAGTGCAGAATGAAGTGGTTGCAACTTTATTAAGGAGATTTGTTAGGGAGAAATGATCAGTTATACCATCAGACTATATAGTCTATTTGTGAGAGCATGATTACAATATCCATTACATGGTTGTTTTAGCAACTTATATAAATGTCGTTTCTTGTTCTTAATTAAGTATGTGATTAGATGCCATAAAAAAAAAAAGGATAATAATATTTTTACTCTGAAAGAGGGGTGGATAGTTAGTGAAGAAATATTTATTTCTTTATAGATTCTTTTAGAGTGAACATGGCATTGATAGTTTATTTTTTATATGGAGTTACGTCAAAGAGATACAAAATCTATATAAGTGCAACTGGAGAATTTTGCAGCAGATTTAAGTAAACTTGTGTATAGACTGAAAAGTCTTAATTCATGGTCTTAAGCAAATTTCCAGACAATATTAAAGTTTCATAGTGTTGTTATTTTGTTCAACTAAGAACAAAGTAATTCAATATATTGCAAGGTCAGTGGGAGGAAATTTATTTTTCTCATACATTTTGTACATGATATTTTGTTTACAAGTAATGACCTTGAGGCATCTTTTATCCTTTGTACTAAGGTTTGTAAGGATTGTTTTTTGCCATATTATATTAGATTTTCTCGGAGGACATTTGCTGATTGTATATTGGAAATATTAAATATACATTATTGCAAGCTAGGAATTGCTCCTGTTGTTAAGGGTGATGGACTGAATCTATCACATTGTCCTTATTTAGATATTGAGAAAATCTAATTAAAAGATGTACCTTGTGTCAGTGCACTTAAAAGTATAATGTATGCTCGAATTTGCACTAGACTAAATATCGTCTTTGTAACGGGACTTCTAGGCAGACATCAATCAAATTCAGGACGCGATCATTGCGTTGCTGCCAAGAAGGTTTTAAGGTACTTAAAGAGGACAAGAGATTATATGTTTAATATGTGGATATGTTCAATTCTTGCAGCTAGTAAGATATTTAGATGTAAACTTTGTTGGCTATTAGGATGATATAATATTAATAACGAAATACATATTTATGTGGCAGGAAGTGCAGTAAATAAAGTTCTATGTCATCTTTTACTATGAAAGCAGTGTTAGTAACATTCTTTTAGGTTGTTACTTGGGCTATTAGGCTTCGGAACCTCATGAAGGAGTTGACCGTTTTAAATTTTATGGAATTTTATGGATAGACCTATACGGTTGTATTGAGATAACAAATTTGTAGTATTATTTATTTACTACAAAGGTCTTAAGGGGTCTAAATATATGGTGGTCAAATCTTTTGACCAAAAGGAAACGGTACAGAAAGGTGACGTTTTAATATAACATATTTCCACAGATGATATGATTGCAGATCCACTAACTAAAGGTCTACGCCCATGTGTATTTTAAGCGACATGTCATTAGCATGGGCCTAGGAGCATCATGAGATGCTGTTGTTTAGTGGGAGCTATTTTGGCTTTATTCTGATAAAGGTTCCATCTGTGTTCGTTACATTTTGTAACAGTTTGATATGTATCAACTTTTGCATTCAATAAAGTATTTTTGAATGTGTTGTTATTACGTTGAATACATATTGATAAAGTCTCAATGTATTGTATAAACCTTGAATGAAGGCTAGGGGCATCCGGTTATTAGCCTTGTCCATATGTCTTGTTATACATAAAGAATGGTTAACCGTAAGGACAAGACATATGTGGGTTCATGGAACCATAAATGCATTCTCTAGTGGCACAAGTTTTTGTGACGCTTAAGGTAAGAGAATGGACATTCTCTAGTGGCACAAGTTTTTGTGACGCTTAAGGTAAGAGAATGGTGACTGACAAATGAGATCTCTCTATAAGATATGTTATCCATTTGACACACTACCATATTGGATCTATATCAATAGAGTTGAGAACACTTGTGACCATGGAAGGCTCTATGTGTATACATGCAGTTACCGCCATGATTTGGTGTTTGAGACTTTATGGGATATGATTGACTATTAAGAATTATCTCTAGACCAATGTGCGCACATATAGTACGATTTCAATTAATATAGTCCAAGTGGGAGAATGTAAGAGTTTTCCTAATGTAGACTACATTAATTGATATTGTAATTTACCGTTTTACGGGGATTGGTCTAAGGTGAGATAGAAGGTTTCTTAATTAATCTAATATGGGCTAGCTAGTGTGGGCCGAGTTAAGCCTGGCCTGTAATGAGGGGGCCTGGTTGGAAACTCTATAAATAGTGCTCAAGTCTCTCCTCTAACCCTAATTCTCACATGTATCCTCACCTAAGGGGCGTTTACCTAAGGGGTGTTTACCTAACGCTAAACGTGAGGAGGGCTGCTTCATTGAGCCAGTGATACGGAGGGCAATAGAGGAGAAGGACTTGATGCGTGAATCCCCTTGATATGTGGGAAATCCCTTTTCTGCTTCCGCTTTATGTATGATGAATCCCAAAACAGGTGCGTTAATCTTCCTACTCAATTATGCATGTTCTTGTTCTGGTTATGGAGATCTTGGGATTGCGCAATTTGCGTTCAACATATACAAGGAAAAAAAAAACTGTTTTAGGACTAAAGTTGTGATATCTTAAGTCTTGCATAAAATGTAAGAAACCCCGTTGAGCGATATGTAATCTAACAACCACCCTAGAAATATCATCACATGTGTGATTACTCAAATTACTTCTTTTGAGAGTTAGCACATGTGGAAAGGGTGGGATCATTATGAATAGTGAGCTGGTCCTTCTTTTATACGTGTATGGGTCATGGACGAACCAGGCCATTCCTGATTTAATGAGGGTGGGGAAAGATCGTCCAGACAAAAAGATTCGAATAGAGTGTATGATAGAGGGGCTAGGAATGGACCAAACCATATATCGAATAAGAGGACAATCATTAGGTAATCAGGGCCTGAGTAGTACTGACATCGTCATGTAACATGACACACTAGCATGTCGTTTCTCACAAAATAGAGAATTCTGACACATTATAATACATTATATATCAAATTTATATTTTTATATATACATGACAAATTATCATTTTTATGATTATTTTAATCAAATTAATTTGATTCAAATTCACAAATAAATTAAATAAATAAATAAAAAGAGCCTAGAATGAATTTACGTTAAAAACATTAATCCACTATTTATTAATATCATTCATTGTTTTAATTTGACAAATTCAACTCCACTCTAATAATCCATAAAACTTGGAGGAAAAAAACAAACAATCCACGTTCTAGACTCATGTCAGAGTATATCGAAAGAGATGAGAAAAAAACAAACTTGAGGAGTAAATTGTGTGTCATGAGAACTAAGAGTCAGACGAGAAAAGAAGACTAAGTTTTTCTTCTTTGCCCCTTTATTATTCTTATTATTTTTTAATTTCTTACATAGTTATATTTTGACTCTTTATTTATTGAAAATTTTTAAAATTGATCTCGTACGTATCAGAATTCCAACATGCATCGGAATTCCAAACTTGCATGTCAGAGAGTGTTAAGAGAGTTGACCGAGTGTCGGATTTTCCGACACTTGTTTACCAAATGTCGGGAGAGTTGACTGGGAGTTGGATTTTTTAATACCTATTTACAAGTATCGAAGAGTGTTGGGAAAGTTGACCAGATATCGGATTTTTCAATATCTGTTGACTGAATGTCGGAGAGTGTCAAAAGGTGTTGTCCGACATAATATGAAAGCTTCTGGAGAGTGTTGGTACTTCCTAAATCAGGGTTAACACTGACAAAGACATCGGTTATTTAAGTGAGAGAGTTTGGGACATCCCAAGTCTCATGTCAAATGAGAAATGTATTTTGAGTGATATTAGCTAACGGTTTCTCTAAAACGGTCACCATTTTATGTGATTACTCAAAGTAGAATCTTTCGAGGCTCCTGTGAAAGTGTCGAATCAGGACGCCCGATCCTTCCTTTGCACCTTCTACAGAGTAAACACATGAGGAACGATCAAAAACGATTTAAGTATCAAAGAACGAGGAGCTTCCCCATTCCTGTGATCTAAACATTCAAAAGCACACATCACTTCGAGACCTTGGTTTACTCGAGTCAAGACTAAAGTCAAACTCACAAATCTTATGATTAATTTTCGGGAAGACTCTTTGGAAAAGTATATGAATAACTTTTGAATAACTTTTAGTCGAGCACGTAAATTTGACTATCCCGTTAATCGTGCCGTTTGCATCGGGTTTCGACATGTCTATAGTCTTCACCCGTATTCCCCACAATTCCTTTTAAGGAGATTGAATTTAATTTCACTAAATATATTTGAATCTTTCTAGCTTTTTCACAAGGCCTACCAAAAATTTAAAATATCAATAGTTACAGAAATAATCTTTTGGGCCCAATCACGATAAAGTAGTTCATCGTATATCCCCTAAACCCTAATCTTAAAATAAGTATTAAGTGACCCATGCTAATCGGATTTGGAGGTGAACTTTGTATTTGGTACGCAGATGCTTGATTCAAAATGTTATCTGACTAATATAGTAAGTAAACGGGAAAAAGAAGAGGGGGAAGGGGAGGAAAGAAAGGGGGAGACATGATGGAATGACAGAAATTTAATTACGAACTTTTTAAATAAAATAATAGAGAGTATCGTCTATTTTTTCTGCCATACTTATATTTGCTCGTCTTAATTTCATGGTGAAGTGGGTTCCGGTTTGATTGGTTAACTAGTCCTTTGACAATTCTTGTAAAGACTAATTATCATGGCTGAGTAAAAACCAGTTCGCCTAAGTAAAATAGCTGCCCGTAATTGCAAAGGCCGTGTAAGCTTAGCCTCGAGTTCACGAGGGTCGTACTTGGACTTGAGCTCCCGAGCGAAGCTCGGCTATCGTGGCCAGATTAAAGTCGCCTGGCCTCAATCTGGCATTGAGTCTACGACGAGAGAGGCGGTGCGCAGTGGAGAGGCATGCTATTGTCCCTTTTTTTTTTTCGTAGGTCTATTTATAGTCTGCTAAGTATATCAATTAACGGTGTCCATAGTCACACTTGTCTACGAAGTTTTTAACCAAGGAAGTAGATTTTTTGCTCGCACTTCATACGCGCCTGATGAGAGATAGATGCATATTGCTTTTTGTTAGAGAATAGACATATGAATAGCGAGGCATGCGCTCCATGAACGTAGGAGATTATTTAGGTGATAGTTTAGAGATATTGACTTTTTATTTATATAATAGTCTAATTTGCTCTTTGCTTTTTATGTATGGAAGATAAGGCTATTTTTATTAGTTGATGGGTGGACACCGAATTTAAAAAGTTAGCTTTATATATAGTATAGATGTGATGGACTATGACTGAATATTTAAATAAGTTCGTCAATTTGAATGCCCGATAACAATTTAAAACATCTCTTCATGTAAAATCAGTCTCAGTACCAATAGTATTTCTCTTCGAGTATGCCCAACATTGCTCGGCAAAATGCACGAGCTAAAAGGTAGCAGCACTCACAATCATCATATGATAATCAATTGACACTTTCAAAATATCAGCGTTATCGGCATTATGTTCTCTGTCATTTGTCATTGTTGTAACAAAGAAATAGTTATATAGGCTTAAATCTAACAATCTATTCCGATCACATATTAAAAAATAGTGATACACACATAAGTATAAATTTTTACTAGGTGAATGCATGGCATTTAACTCCGTCTATATATAGAATAAGTATATTTAATACAGTTCAATGTGTAAGCATAACATGTGCATGTCTCGACATAACTATTAAAAAAAAAAAAAACTTGTACCATCAAATTTTTCACTTGGAGATGGCTTGATTCGAATTATGATATGCTCTAAAAGAGAAAGATGATCTACTAAATTATTTGGCCAAAACAATTGAAATGCATCAAAAAAGTGTATTAATTAACATGAGTGTTAAATATTGAAAATGGAAATACCTGGTTTTCGTTAATTGAGGAATTTGAATCTTCAAGTTATGATATTCCATTTGTCATCCACCTATAATCAAATAATAATCAAGAAAAAAGGCTGGCCAGGAAGGTTAAAGGAAATTTTTCTTCATTAGGATTTGGATTCATCGTGATCATTTCATGAAATACGAATAGATATTGAGTCATGACCAACTTACCCAATCTCCTAAATTGCAAAGGCGATCTCCTTCATTTAGAGGATATAATGACAGCATATCATAGAATTGATAATAATATGCAGGTAGAAACAAAAGGGAGCCTCACTTGCATTATGATTATTATTGTCTCATTCGTAAAAATTATTACCAATGCTATTAATAAAGTAGTGAAGAGTAAGACCCTATAAATTGAGCTCATGAGCTAATTTCATTTATTCCCCAATATTATTCTTATTCTACGTAAAATTTTGGCCCTCATGGGCAACATGTGACCTTATAGTTGGTACCGCTTGGGCAAGTGAAGGTCGCTGTTACACCTAGTGGGTAGGTGTAAGCATCCGGACATTTATCCTTGAAGAATTGGGAGTAAGTGGTCGAGCCACAGCTCTCGGACTTATTGTTGCAACAGTACTCAGTGGTCTCGAACACTGTGCACGGACTGTTGCACCCACCGGGGACCTTCAGGTCGTCTGGACACTGGCCATTGATGTCTTCTGAGCACTTGATCCCTCTGCACAAGCCCGTGATGGGCCTCAAGAGCATCGGAAGGTTGAACCCATTGACGAAAGAAAAGTCTAGGAAGTCCGAATAGCTGAACAAGGCGAACTCAACAAGGGTGTTGGGCGGGCTGGGTGGGCTCTCGAAGCCCGAGCAATCCAATTGTTGGTCGCAGTCGCCGGTCTGGCACCGGCCTTGGCCATTGGCATCGAAGTTGCAATTGGTCCGGCCCCATATCCGCCCTGAGGATGTGTTCTGGGTCACGAATAGGACCCACGTCTGGCCAGGGTCGAGCCGGCGCCCACCGCCAGGTGATGCCGCGGCCCAAACGGTGTATGTGTATTGATTGACAACCACAAAAGTAGCTGCATAGTGAGGAGGAGGGTAAGCAAAAGGGACAAGATTAGGGACAGGGGCAGAAGGATTGAGCTCATCTTGCTTCCTTGAACGCTTGACCGGGACACGAGTGGTAGAACCGTTTGAAGAAGAGACATTTTTCCCATTGAGCATCCTCTTGCTGATGATTTTGATTCGCAGAGAGGGGGTCTATGTAGATTGAGGAGGCAGAGGTTTGCCACAAGGAATGAAGAAATCGACGATAAAATGCCAGCGAACTTCCACGGAAATTTCAGAGCAGACTCAAATGGGGGACAAAACACGAGTCAACGAATGGATTTAAGCGTCTTTCGGTGGCTGCGTAGGGACTGAGGACTAGAGAGACCAAGAGAGGAACTTCTCTCAGTTTGAATTAGTCAAAGCGCGTGTTAACAATAAAAAACTAGAAACCCGTGCCACAACATCGCTCTTTCGGGCTCGTCTACCCACCCATGATTATGTGTGCCAAAAATTTACCGGCGCTCTTGTCGACCGTAGGATTAAAGCTCGTCAAAGTCGACCATTGGATCTTGCGTTGGCGTCCGATCTAAAACTTGTCAATGTCGTGTTTCGAATTTGAACACTGTAACTTTGCTTTGCTTTGATTATGTGCATGCAAAATTTATCCGGCATTCTTATTAGTCGTCAAATTTAAGTTTGTCACAGTCGACTATTGGATCTTGTGTAGGTGTCCAATCTAAAACTTATCAACGTCAAATGTGAAGTATGTGAAGATTGTTTCTTTTTAAAAAAAATTGACATATAAAGTGATGCGGCGCATTATTAGTGTTTTGCATATAGTCAACTTATAATCTAGCAGTCTACTGTGTGTACCAAACTTGGGCCAGAGAGGCTTGCCCTGGGCCAAAAAGGTCGATCTAACCAGCCCTCGCCTTTGGAGTTGTCGGCCATCGCCGAGACCCAACAACTAGCTAGAGGAGAAATAGAATGGGGAAAAAAGCATTAACGAAAAAAAGGAAAAAGATAAAAATCAAAAAGATTATTAACATATTAGCAAAAATTTATCCACATCAGCACTACTTGTACCACATCAATAATTTCAAGTCAAAATTGGCCAAATAAACTTTATTGGCAAAACGCAAAAAAAAAAAAAAAAAAAAAAAAAAAAAAAAAAAAAAAAAAACTCAATTGACGCAATTAGAAGGTTTAAGATGTTGGAGAAAACTTCTTTATCTGTTTTGAAGTTGACAAAACGTTTCCATCAGTCTAGTCTGAAGATTTAAAGACTCTTCCGTCAAAGTCTGAAGACCGTCAGATTCAAAGTTTTAAAAGTCTATCCTCATTGACAGTTTCTAGACCATCGAAGAAGATTTATCCAGAATCAAGGATTTATTTAAGGAATTGATTCGAGCAACTAAAGAAGCTTCTCATGGCTGGAGATAGCATTTCGAGATCTTTTATTCGTTTTAATTTTGATACGAATAAATTAGATTCGTTGATTAGCAAGGTATACTAAAGGTTATAATTATGGAAACCTAGATCTTGATTGTATGTGCGAGCAGGATTGGTGTGCTATCATCACATTCCTTAAGTAACTTGAAGATCTCCTTAATTGATTCCGTCCAACGGTTAGATGGAGGAACTCCTTTGGAAAGTGCCAACGGATATGAATGCATGGAGGAGTATAAAAAGAAGAAGCTATGGTTATTCGAGTGTGTGCGTGATAGAGAAATTCCAAAGTCTGAAGCTTCTCGTTCTTTGTTGATTCAACTGTTGAGCGAAATTTGTACTCAAAAGAGAGATTAGATACTTGTGAGACCTTGAGGAAGTGTAGCAAAATCTCTACACTATGGAATCAAGGACTTGATATTGTAACAACTCTTTTGATTCATAGTGAAATCCAGTCGGTGGGCTGTCACTGCGGGAGAGTGGACGTAAGCTTGGAATAAGCCGAACCACTATAAACTCTGTGTTCATTTTCTCTCATCCCTAAACTTCTTATTTATGCTTATGAGTTGTTCATTTATTTAATAGTTGAATTCCGTTTTACTGTCCATCAAAATATTCTTTTAAGTCCTACGAAAAGTTTCATATACACCTATTCACCCCCCTCTAGGTGTATTCACTAGCCCATTTCAATTGGTATCAGAGCCCGTGTGCTTATTTATTGAAGTGTTTTACTTCTTAAGCTAAAGATCTATGGTTAGTATTTTGGCTCCAAGATTGATCAAAGGTCAAAGCAACACCAGACCTCTTTACTTTAATGGAAAAGAATACAACGTATGGAAGAACAAGATGAAAGCTTTCCTTAGATCGAAAGATCCCCTTGAATGGGATGTGATGGAAAAAGGAGGTATTCCAACAATAACTTCAACTTCAGAAAGAGGGAAGGAAGTGACAGATGATAGAGAGTTGACACACCCAGCTCTTCCCACTGGACGACGCCCTCACAATCGCTGGTCCAGCAACTGCCCCGGCTCCTAATATTGGAGTCGCAGTGTGTGCAGCCCGAGATCCGGGCCTCAGAGGTGCTATGGGGGAATGTCGAGGGTCCACACCCTGCCACAGCCGAGGAGGCGGCTGAGGGGCAGTCATTATGGACGGTGAAGATGGTGGAGTGAGAGGGGTGTGAAGAAGAGAGCTAAGACGGAGGAGAGGGCGAGGGACAATCTTTTGGGGGGAGAGGCTATAATTTTGGGTTGTGATGTAAGATGAATGGTGCTTTTTAAATGAATGGATCCTTAAGGCGGGGTCCCTTTATAGAAAATATCGCTAACGTGCTTCAAAAAAGAGTCTTATAAAGGCTAAACTAACGTGGGTTTTTTTGGCTGCACGTGAACGAAGGGACGTATTAGTTTTTTCAAAACGTTAGGGGCAGCTACTTGATGGCTTTGGCAACATGCTCATGCTATGGACCAAGTCGGACATATCGCTTTTTGACAAGGAACAGTCGATTTGAATGACATCCTTAAGCTCGTTTATAATTAGATGATCTATTGACAGTATTAGATAGAATTGATAATAATATGGAGCAGAAACAAGAGGAAGACTTACTTGCGTTATTATTATTATCATCATCGCTTACAAATCATCGACAATACTATTATTTAAGTAGTGAAGAGTACAACGATTTATAAATTGTGCTTATGAGCTACTCTGTTAATCCCCCCCCTCATTATTCTTGTTCTGCGTAAAATCTTTCTCCTCTAGGGGCAGAAGGTGACCTTATAGTTGGTACCACTTGGGCAAGTGAATGTGCTGGTTGGATCATCTTGAGGATAGCTATAAGCATCCGGGCAATTAGTCTTGAAGAATTTGGAGTAAGTAGTCGGGCCACAGCTCCCTCGAACAGGGGTGCAACAATACTCGATGGTCTTGAACACTGTGCACGGGTTGTTGCAGCCACCGGGCACCTTCAACTGCGCCGGGCACTTGCCGTTGATGTCAGCCGCGCACCTGATGCCGCGGCACGCACCAGTGGTGGGGCTGAAGTCCATCGGGATGTTGAATCCGTCGATGAGCGATATGTCCACGGTGTCCACGGGCTGGTCCAGGGTGTACTCGGCCAGGGTGTTGGGCGGGCTTCCCCAGCCCTTGCAATCCAGGAGCCGGTTGCAGTCGCCGGTCTCGCACTGGCCCTGGCCGTTGGCGTCAAAGTTGCACTTGGTCCGGCCCCATATGCGGGCCATTTTCGTGCCGGGGGCCACAGTCAAGGACCATTTCTGGCCAGGGTCAAGCCGGCGCCCACCCCCGGGCGACGCGGCGGCCCAGACGGTGTACGTGCATTGGTTGACTATGTCAAAAGTAGCTGCATGGGTGGAAGTGAGGAAAAGGCTCAACAAAAGGGACAAGGTTAGGGACACTGGCGTGAGGATGGAACTCATCTTGGTTCTTGAAGAAGAGATCTTTTCTGATTGAGCTCTACTTGATGATTTTTTTTCATCCGCAAGGAGGGGTTTATATAGATTGAGAAGGCAGAGATTTGGCGTAAGGAATGGGGAAATTGACGCTTATTTTCTGGACGAATTTTCTCCAATTCAAAGAAGACGATCGATTCAAATGGAGGACAAAACGTGAGTCAATATGGATACACGTCTCTCTTGCAGTGATTGCGGAAGTACTGAGGACTCAAGAGATCACGAGGACTTTCTCTCGGATTGATCTATTGGTGATTGACTGTTAGGCATATGTTAGTAATACAAACTAGAAACCAAGCAACCACACAGCATCTATATTTCAGGCTAATCTACTCACTCATGAAACTTGTCAACATCGACTAGTGGATCTTGCGTACGTGTCCAATCTACAGCTGTTCAACATCGTCCATTGGATTTGAGCACAACAAGATTGTTTTGGTTTTGCTCACGGCACTACAGACGTTGCCCTAGCTTTTTCTAATAAATTTTTAGGATTTAAATGCACAAAAGAATAGGTTTTATGACTATAGTCATGGCATACCGACTTCCACATTATATGTGAAACTTAGAGTAATGTACAATACCAAATGGTCACTTTCGTAAGTCTATGGCCCTTCCTTTTTCTAATGAGGTGTAAGGATTTAAACGCATGAAAGACTAAGTTTTACAACTAAAGTTGTGACTCATCAAGTTCCACGATAAATGTGACACTTAGACTAAAGTACAACGCCAAATGGTCACTTTCGCAAGTGATAACCTAGTCTTTTAGGGAGTTGGCCCCAGTGAACAGGTCAAATCATGATAGATGGTATCCAAGCATGCCCTCTGACAGGTGTGTGGTTCATGAATGAAGTCGGCCAATACTTGATTTGACTAAGGTGGGGAGAGATAATCGACATGAGAGAGCTCATGTAGAGTAAAACTCTTGTTAGGCTCATCACAAAAGGGACGGGAATGGATCAGACCACCAATCTCATAGCGGAGGGGGCACAAATCGACCAAATCAGACATAAAATAGGAGGGAATTTACAACATCCCAAATTTCACTTCGGATGGAAGATTTCTTATTATGAGATATGAGTTAACACCCACTCCAAAATTGTCATTATGATTATTGAGAATATTCATTTAAGACAAACAAATCATTTATAAAAATAGACTCCCGGTCTCATTGCCCTTTTTTAGCACCTTCTAGAGAACACACACGTAAGGAACGACCCAAAACGATTAAATTCTATAGAGCGAGTCTATCATGGGATCGAAAAATTCAAAAGCAGACACCGCATTGAGACCTTCGTTTAGTCAAGTCAAGACCAAGTCAAACGCATAGATGTCATAAAAATTCCTTTGAAAAATACTTGATCAAATTCAAGTCGGGCACGTAAAATTTGATGGCCCCGATAATCGTGGCGTCTCCATCGGGTTTCAACATGTTTGTAGTCTTCACCCTTTATCCTCAGCAAGTTTTTTTTAGGTCGAGATTGAATTTCATTTCACCAAATAGATCTAATTTCTTTTGGGCTTTTTCAGAAGCCCTACCGGAGGTTTTTTTTCTTTTTTTAATTTGAAAAAAATCAATAGTTACCGAAATAATCTTCGGGGCCGAATCACAATAGAGTAATTCATCGTATATCTCCCTAAATCCTAATCTTTTGAGGTGAACTGTGCTTTGTCTTTGGTGCACAGATGGTTGATTCGGAATCGTTACCCGAATACATAGCAAGGAAAGACGGACCAAAAAATATGACAGATATAATGGAATTATAGAACTTTACTTCCAAACTTTTTTTTCAGAAAAATGATAAAGCATTGTCTTAGAAGATTTTGTTATTCTCTAAGATTGACACGCGTGACCCTAGAATTTTCAAGGAATCAATCTCTCCTTCCAAAAGATTATTTTTCTTTCGCTGCCCCACTCAGTTTGCTTCCAACCAGGATTTGATCCTGTCTTACTTAGTACAATGAGTTTTGTTCTACACGGAAAAAAAAAAAAAAAAAAAAAACCAGTAGTTTCAATGAGTTTCAATGTAGTAAATTAACAATTATTGAAGGGGAAAATTCTAAATAAGAGTCTAAAGTACCTTCATTTTTTCAAATAATGGCATGAAGTAAATATTATTTCAAATAATGATCTGAAATGCTATTATTTTCTTAAATAAGAGTCTAAAATGGAGATTATTTCAAATAAATGAGTGAAGTGACCATATTAGTCTTAGATAAGAGCTTAAACTCATCGTCTGTGAATGATAATTTTGTCTGTTAAAAATTTTTCCTTTTTTTTTTTTCTCTATTTTTTTGTAAAAAAAACTAAAAATTTTAACAAATAAAAATAAAAAAGGGAAAACACAAGTAAGATACTACCTGTGGCCTCTGTCCCATTGTCAATGGAGCAGCAACAACGACCAGCAGGGTTGTCAACGCCTGGACAAGGGCCAACAACCCTTGCCGACCAGAGACAAGGGCCTACGAGAGAGGGTGGCAACCCTCTCCCAAATCCGGGCAAGGGTCGCCTGCCCTCACCCCCATTTGGGCGAAGGTTGCCAAGCGGGGTCGCCGGCTTGGCAACCTTCGCCTAAGGCCACCAAACCTCATCACCCAAGTCTAGGGGTGTTGGGCAAGCACCGATGACCTTCACCCAAATTCGGGAGAGAGTTGTCGCTAGTCCTCGCCTTTGCCTTTTTTTTTCTTTGGGGGGGTGAGAGTGGCTGACCCTCACCTAGGCGCCAACGACCCCATTGGCCATCGCCATTGCCGTCAATCCACTAGCGATGGGATGGCAAGCCAGTGAGACTACACCCTTATTTGAAATAATTATAACCACTTTAGGTCCTTTAAAACTGATATAGCCGATTTAGACTCTTATTTGAAATAAGTTCACTTTAGACCCTTATTTGAGAAAATGAGGGTAATTCAGACCCTTATTTGGAATTTTCTTTTATTTAAATATTAGCATTTTCTATTGCATTTCCTTCAAAATATTTTCTTAGAAGATTTGTTATTTTCTCTCAAATTTATTTGCATAAATATATCAATATATCTAATGTCATATAACGACAATTAGGAATTTTACAACTACCAGGGAGTTTTTATATTTTGGGAGAATTACCAAAAAAAAAAAATCATAAACATATTGCAATTGTGTCAATTCAGTCATGAACTTTTTTTTTTTTTTTTTTTTTTACCAATTCAATCTTAAACATTTTTCATTTGTGCTAGTTGAGTCCATCGACCGGCGTTGACATGATACTACCGATACTAACTTGGCATTCTTAAAATAATTTTTTGATAATTTTTTGAATTTCTTATAATTTGTTTTCTTTTTTTCTCTTTTCTTTTCTTTTCTTTAATTTTTCCCCCTCTTCCCCTTCCCTTGGAGCCAACAAGGGCCACTAGCTGACCCTCGTCAACCATAGGCGAGGGCTAGGACACCCTTGCCCAAACCCGACAAGGGCCGGGACTCCCTTATCTAGTGCCGGTGAGGGCCATGAGAGCCTCGCTAGATCTGGGCAAGTGAGGGTGGATCAAGTGAGGGCATCCGAGCCCTCGCCTATGGCCAACATGGCTAGCTCGAGGGAAGGGGAAGGAGAAGGGGGAAGATTAAAGAAAAAAATTATAAAAATTCAAAAAATTATTAAAATATATATTTAAATTGCCACATTAGCACCATCAATGTTGCGTCAACACTGATCAACCAAAATTGGCCCGATGGACTTAACTAGCATAAATGTAGAAAGGTATAAAATTGAATTGGCAAAAAAAAAAAAAAATAGTTTATAACTAAATTGACACAATTGTAATAGGTTTAAGGCTTTTTTTTTTTTTTTTTTTGTAATTCTCCTATTTTTTAGAAAAAAATAATATAAACTAAACTTCTGCCCTTAGTTTGTTCAAATAGGATGCAATCTAACAAATAATTTATGGTCAAGTTACATATTTCAATTTTACACAGCTAAAAAATTTCAGGCTCGTGCAATGCATGGGGATGCTATTGATAAATTTTATACATACGCTTAGCTCAATCTACGTATCAATAATAGGTGCACTTTAGGGAAGAATCTCCCCTAGATAGAAATGCCATCTAAGTATATGTAGAAACGCTGTACGAATAGCAACATTATATATTTGTGAAATGCAATTTTATATACTCAATCTGACAAGATTAGGGACAGAGGCGCGAGAATTGAGCTCATCTTGGTTCTTGAACACTTGACCGGGACACGAGTGCTAGAACCGTTTGAAGAAGAGACATTTTTCCATTGAGCTCCACTTGCTGATTATTTTTCATTCGCAGAGAGGGGTCTGTGTATATTGAGGAGCCATAGATGTGGCGTCAGGAATAGGGAAATCGTCGATAAATGCCAGCGAACTTTCCCGGAAATTTCAGAGCAGACGAATCGTTTCAAATGGGGGACCAACCACGAGTCAACGAATGGATATATACGCGTCTTTCGCTGTGGCCAAAATGATTGATTTAACCAGCCCTCACCCCTAGTCAATCGTCGGCCATTGCCGAGGCCCAACGATTGGCTAGAGGAAAAATGGAAGTGGACAAAAAAAGAAAGAAAGAGGAAAAAAAAAATATTAACATATTATTAAAAATTTGTCCACAGTAGCACTATTTGTATTGCATCAGCGATTTCAGACTAAGATTGACCAAATAGATTCAACTGGCAAAACATGATGTTAGAATATTTAAATAATAAACTATGCATTCATATAACAACTTAAACTTTTAAAATAGTTGGTCGTAATCCATAAATTATCATATAGTATCAGAACTGGAAATCCTGAATTCAAATCTGACCATGCCCCATTTGCTTCCCTAATTAAATTTCTACACCTAGTACTAGTCTAAAAGACTAGATTAAGCATGAGGGGTCCCATTTGCCTTCCTAATTAAATTTGCATGCTTAATACTATATAAAAGACCAAACTAAGCGTAAAGGGTAGTGTTAAAATATTTAAATAATAAACCATGTATTTATCTAACAATTTAAACTTTTAGGATAGTTGTGTGAGGGGGAGTGTTAGAATATTTAAATAATAAACCACACATTCATCTAACTACTTAAGCTTTTAGAATAGTTGGTTGTGATTCATAAATTCTCATTGTGAAAAGATTTAGAACTCAATTGGCTCAATTAAAATATTTGAGATTGGATTGGTAAAAGTGCAGTAACTTTAAAAAATTTTAGACAATATTCTCCATTGTCCAATAACAATTTATAACATCACTTCATATAAACTTTATAATTTCAACTCAGTAAAAAAATTATTTCTCTTCGAATATACCCAACAATACTTGATGAATGCACAAACATAAATGCTAGTAACATTCACGATTAACATATAATAATCAATTGATGCTTCTAAGATATTGAAATTCTTTTCTCCGTCAATGACATATCTATAGTGGAGACATCATTGTGTAGGCTAAGCTCTAATGGTCTATTTCGATCACACACACATATATATAATAAAAAGAAGAAGGAAACTTCACTTAAATATAATTTCTACACAATTTTTGCATTGCACGTGTTTCGACGTACCTATCAAATCCTTGCATCATCATGCAAATTTTTCGACCGACGATATATAGAAAAAAAAATTGATCTGCTAAATTATTTGGCCAAAAAATTGAAGTGCATGAAAAAAAAAAATTAATCAATTAACATCAGGGTTTAAAAGTGAAAAAAAAAAAAGTTTATTTTCTGTAAGTTGAGGTATTTAAAACTTCAAGTTATGATAATCCAATTGTCATCCACCTTGAAGCTGAATAATAATCAGGACAAAAGGGTGGCCGGAACGGTCAAAGGAAATTTATTCTACGAATTTTTTACTCCATCGTGACCATCTTATGAAACGCAAACAGATATGATAATAAATTTTAATAAAACTGATAATAATTCAGAGCAAAAACAAGAGGAAGACTTACTTGTATTATGATTATTATTGTCGCAGTCCTATAAATCTCGCCGATGGTTTTATTTAAGAAGTGAATGGTACAACCCTTTAAATTGTGCTCATGTGCTACGTCATTGATTCCCACACATTATTCTTATTGGATATTAACATATCAAATCTCTCATGGGCAAAATGTGACCTTATCGTTGGTGCCGCTTGGGCAAGTGAATGTGCTTGTTGGATCATCTTGTGGGTAGATGTATGCATCCGGGTAACTATTTTTAAAGGATTTTGGGAGCAAGTAGTCGGGCCCCAGCTGCCAAGCCCATCGGTGCAACAATATTCGTTGGTCTTCAACACCGTGCATAGGTTGTTGCAGCCACCGGGGGCCTTCAGCTCCGCTAGGCACTGGCCATTGATATCAATTGCGCACCTGATCCTAGGGGTGAGCGCGGTTCCTGAGTAGAACTGGGAACCAGAGGTTCCGGTTCCTGGTTCCTGGTTCTCCTTTTCTAGGAATTGCCAGAATCGGAACCGGTCCAGTTAGGGCTCAAAAAGAGCCCCAAAACTTTCACTTTCACACACGACACTTCCGATTCGCAGTTCTCTCTTCGTCCATTCTCCACCTTTGTTCGACGCCGCCACTGCTCACCCTCGACACCACTGCTGCTGACCTTTGGCTTGCTTACCTCCGCTCGACGCCACCGCCACTAACCTCTGGCTCGCTGACCTCTGCTCGATGCCCGCTGCCCTCTGCTCAAGGCCACCTCCACTCGCCCTCGATGGCACCGCGCTGACCTCTGGCTCGCCGCTTGCCCTCGACGCCATCGCTCGTTGACCTCTGCTCGACACCACCGCCGCTCGCCCAAATGAGGTGAGCTGAGATCTGGGAGTGTCGAGACAGCGCGTGAGATTTGAGGGTTTCTGGTTGTTTCTGCTGCTGCTGCATGTTCGAGTGGTGGGGGTGCAGGGCGAGGGTCGTGGTTCGCTCAGTCCAACGCGGGTCGCGTGTCGCGTGTGAGCGCAGATTGTTTTTTAGATCGGCTTTTGGGATTGGTGTGTGTGTGTGTTGCTCGGTTGTCTATGGATTTGAATGGAGGAAGTTGACGAGAGTGTCGATTCTTGTGCTCTACAGATCTGCTGGGAATGTAGAGACAAACTAGGTATATGGAGAGGAACAATTCGTTAAATAATCGAGGGAAGAGGAGCTTGGAGGGTGAAGATGACCAGCAGGAGAGGAAGCGGCCCGCTCTCGCCAGGTATGGTGGTCCCCACCCCCAATTGGTAGCTCTTCTGTGAAAGTTTGTGTCTTTCGTTCGGCATACCCAGTCTTCTTGTGCAAGATTGTACTTTGAGAAGGTCTCGCGTGGTGGTTATGAAGCAAACTTAGAAATTTCTATTTTTTTCTTCGCGGCAAGTTAAAATAAACGTTCTTGTAATGAGATTTTCGCCGACTGCTACTTTAGTAGACTGAAGCACTAAGGCTTTTCCCCACTTTAAATGGCATGTCGAGCCTATCCTAACATGTCTTTCTCCCCCTCATTCTCCTCCTCTGTGAATGAAGTTAATTTTGTGATATTCTGACTAGTGTAATCCTATGAAATTCGCGAATTTTATTGAAATTCCGGCAACCTTTGGTGAACAAAATGTTTAGCTATGCTTTATATTTGCTAGTTGTGGGCTGTAGGTTCTGCATTCAACTCTGTCTTTTGTTGAATGAAGCAAAAGACAAGGTTTTTGGACCAAGAATTCTGGATGAAAGTCAAATTGAATTGGATAGCAGGAAGGACCAAATCTCTAGTAACATTGCCGAGAGATATTCATGCAGCTCCACTTGAAAGCTTTGTTACTAAAGTTGCTGAAGTCATTGGAAGCTGTAAAATAATGAGGGATATGGCTTTATTTTGGTGCAGGGTTGTTGCTAAGGTAAGGCTGGACTTTGTGAAGTGAACCGCTAGACTTTGCAAAAGAGAAATAGCTCACATTCTAGAATATTAAATTCATCTTTGATGAATGACAAGTGTGTTTATTATTGCTGCAAAATTTTCCATTTTTTAAACTAAAAAAGAAAAAAAAAATTGTTGAAACCTTGAACCAATCCCGGAACCTGTGACAGGGTAGGTTCCAGGTTCTTGGTTCTGATGGATAGGTTTCAGGTTCCAAAAAATGAGGAATCTATACTTGAGAGTAGGTTCCAGGTTCCAGGTAGAACCTGTAAGAAACCTGGAACCGCTCACCCATACTTGATCCTGTGGCACGCACCAGTGGTGGGGTTGAAGTCCATTGGGATGTTAAATCCGTCCACGAACAATATGTCCAGGAAGGCCTGATTGTTGGGTTGGTTCAAGGTGAACTCGGCCGAGGTGTTGGGCGGGCTTCCCAACCCTGGCAATCCAGGTGCCGGTTGTAGCCGCCAGTCTAGAACTAGCCCTGGCCATTGGCGTGAAATTTGCAATTGGTCCAGCCCCATATGTGTGCCATGTTCTTGCCCGGGGCCACAATCAAGGGGCCCCTCTAGCCAGGGTCAAGCCGGTGCCCGCCACCACGTGATGCGGCGGCCCGAACGGTGTATGTGCATTGGTTGACAATGTCAAAAGTAGCCGCATGTGAGGAAGCGAGGAAGAGGGTCAACAAAAGCGGCAAGGTTAGGGACATGGACTTGGGGATTGAGCTCATCTTGGTTCTTGACCACTTGACCACAACACAAGTGTTAAGAATCGTTTGAAGAAGAGACCTTTTTTTTTATGGAGATCTGCTTGTTGATTATTTCTATTCACGAAGAGGGGTTTGTATAGATTGAGGAGGCTGCGATTTGGCGGAAGGAATGGGGAAATTGATGATTAATTGCTTGTAGAATTTCACGTAAATTCAAAAGTGTTGATCGATTCAAAAATAAGACAAAACATGTGTCGATCAATGAATATATACATGTGTCTTTTGAGTGACTACGTAAGTACTATGGATTAGAGATCAAGAGAAACTTCTCTCAAATTGATTTTTTTTAGCGATGATTTTTGTTTTCTGGTTTGTTTTTTTAGTGATGATTGTCAAAGACGTAATTAATAGAAACTAGAGACCAATAATCACAAGGTATCAATCTTTCGGAATAATCTATTTATCGCTGATTATGTGCATGAAAAACTTGTCTGACACTTTTGTCAATTGTTAGATTTAAACTGATCAACGTCATTCATTGGATCTTATTTGTCTAATTTGTTGACAAATTTGTTAGATTTTTTTTTTGGTCTCTCTTGTTTTGCCTTTTTTAGAGTTTGGAATTTGAACCTCAAACCTAAAACTAAACATTCCCACTCCACTCAATTCTCTTATCCATGGGCTGCATGCCCAATTTGTACCCCTTCAAATTTGAGCATGATAAATTTGCCTTGGTTTTACTCATGGCACCCTGGACTCAGCCCTTCCTTTTCCTAATAAATGATTGCTTGGGATCGGTAGTATTCATCACATTCATTTAAAGGATACAGTATTGAGTGTACTTCACATCAACACCGCCATGTTAATTATCTATCTTTGTTAGGTACAATTTGTCAATATATTAGATGGACTTTGTGAACAGCCAAATAACAAATGTTTGCAATTTTCTCTCATGTTATATGTAATTAATTCATTGAAAATCGAAAAAAAATTTCATTAATAATATATGATAAATGAATACCTTGTTGCGCACACACTCATTGACATGACCCGTATTAGAATATCCATATAAACATACACAACGACATAAATCATAGATGTATATGCCTTTAAGCTAGTTAAATTGTCTAGGATTTTGTTAAAAAGTGCATTATGAACAATTATTAAGTAATCAAATAAGAAATTTTTGTTATTTCAAATGCGCTAACTGACCTCATGATATGCACAATCACAGTTTTCAAAATTGAATATTTCCTCATACTATTCTTATGATATGGACAACCAATGCTTTGAAAATACTCATTAACAAGAGCAAATCATCTAATATACTTCATTGATTAATTCCATATGCCTCCCAATAAAATTTAGCAATATTTTTTTTTTTTAGCCACATCAAAATTATCAATTGAAAATATCACAAATGGTCCTTGAACTTTCTTCTAATGTTCAATTTCATTCATGAGCTTTCAATTTGCTCAATTTGGTCCCTGAACTATTAACAAATGTTTCATCTAGTCCTTCCGTTTGTTCAAACCGTTAAGTGATGACGTGGAGCATTAATTAATGATGTGGGACTAAGTTGGATTACTAGAATTATGAGTTAATATATATCTTAAAAAAGGAAAACAAATTAGGGGTCAGCTAAAGATGAGAGCACTAATCACAAAAGCAGAGAGAATAAGTGGTTTTGTATCTCTTTTTTAATGGTGGCCACAATTTGACCTATTTTAAAGGTAATTTCCATGTGGATATTCCACATGTCCTTTTTTATTTTATATTTATGAGACTAAAAGCCATGTAAGCCAATTCCATTAGCTTTAACTAACAGAAGGATGAATTTGTTCAATTTTCAAATAGTCAAGGACTAAATGGAACATTTGTTGATAGTTCAAGAACCAAATTGAGCAAATCGAAAGCTCAGGGATGAAATTGAATATTAGATGAAAGTTCAGGGACCAAATTGAGCAAAGCGAAAGTTCAGAGATGAAATTGAATATTAGATGAAAGTTCAGGGACCATTTGTGACATTTTCCCTTAATTAAAGTTGAGCAATCTATTTGGTTGTAAATTTACAGGGCACTTGACCTAGATGCACTTGGCCTGACCTGGTGGTAGTCGTGGCCGCACTCAACCACCAGGCAAGGGTTGCTTGGCCCTCAAATGGCTATTGCAAGAGCTGCCATGGCCACCAAGCTAGGGCAAGTGGACCCTCCCTCGCGTGAAGTGAGGACTTGCCGCCTTTGTCTTACAATTGGTGACAAGTTTCAAGATATACAAGGAAAAAAAAAACTGTTTTAGGACTAAAGTTGTGATATCTTAAGTCTTGTATAAAATATGAGAAACCCTATTGAGTGATATGTAATCTAATAACCACCCCAGAAATATCACCGCATGTGTGATTACTCAAATTTCTTCTTTTGAGAGCTTGGCACATGTGGAAAGGGTGGAATCATTACGAATAGTGAGCTGGTCCTCCTCCTATACGCGTGCAAGTCATGGACGAACCGGGCCATTCCTGATTTAATGAGGGCGGGGAAAGATCATCCAGACAAAAAGATTCGAATAAAGTGTATGATAGAGGGAGTAGGAATGAACCAGACCATATATCGAATAAGAGGACCATCACTAGGTAATAAGGTCTAAGTAGTACCGACACCGTCACACGACACAACATAACACAACACGCCAGTACGTCGTTTCTCAAAAAATATAGAATTCCGACACATTAGCATACACTGTATATTAAATTATATTTTTATCTATACATGATAAATTATCATTTTTATGATTATTTAATCAAATTAATTTGATTCAAATTCACAAATAAATTAAATAAAAAAGAGCCTATAATGAATTTACGTTAAAAACATTAATCCACTATTTATTTATATCATTCATTATTTCAATTTGACAAATTCAACTCCACTCCAATAATCCATAAAACTTGGAGGAAAAAAACAAGCAATCCACATTCTGGACTCGTGTCAAAGTGTACGGAAAGAAAGGAGAAAAGAACAAACTTGGGGAGTAAATTGTGTGTCATGGGAACTAAGAGTCGGAAAAGAAGAGAAGACTAAGTTTTTCTTCCTTGCCCATTTATTATTTTTATTATTTTTTAATTTCTTACATATTTACATTTTAACCCTTTATTTATTGAAAAATCTTAAAATTGATCTCGTGCATGTCGAATTTCGACATATATCGGAATTATGAACTTGCATGTCGGAGAGTATCAAAAGAGTTGACCGGGTGTCAAATTTTCTAGCACTTATTTACCAAATGTCGGGAGAGTTGACTGGGAGTTGGATTTTCAATACCTATATACCGAGTATTGAAGAGTGCCGGGAAAGTTGACTAGATGTCGAATTTTCCAATATTTGTTGACTGAGTGTCGGAGAATGTCAGGAAGTGTTGTCCGACATAATATGAAAGCTTCTAGAGAGTATTGGTACTTCCTAAATCAGGGTCAACACTGACAAAGACATCAATTATATAAGTGAGAGAGTTTGGGACATCCCAAGTCTCATATCAAATGGGAAATGTAAGTTGAGTGATGATAGCTAATGCTTGCTCTAAAATGCTCACCATTTTATGTGATTACTCAAAGTAAAATCTTTCGAGGCTCTTGTGAAAGTGGCGAATCAAGACGCCCGATCCTTCTTTTGCACCTTCTACAGAGTAAACGCATAAGGAACGACCCAAAACGATTTAAGTATCAAAGAACGAGGAGCTTCCCATTCCTGTGATCTAAACATTCAAAAGCACGACATCACTTCGAGAACTTGGTTTACTCGAGTCAAGATTAAAGTCAAATTCACAAATCTTATGATTAACTTTCGGGAAGACTCTTTGGAAAAGTATATGAATAACTTTCAGTCGAGCACGTAAATTTGACTATCCCGTTAATCGTGCCGTTTGGATCGGGTTTCGACATGTCTATAGTCTTCACCCGTATTACCCCCAATTCCTTATAAGGAGATTGAATTTAATTTCACTAAATATATTTGAATTTTTCTAGCTTTTTCACAAGCCCTTCCAAAAATTTAAAATATCAATAGTTTACAGAAATAATCTTTTGGTTCAAATCACAATAAAGTAATTCATCATATATCCCCTAAACCCTAATCTTAAAATAAGTATTAAGTGACCCATGCTGATCGGATTTGGAGGTGAACTTTGTATTTGGTACGCAGATGCTCGATTCAAAATGTTATCTGACTAATACAGTAAGCAAAACAGGAAAAAGAAGAGGGGAGGGGGGGACATGATAGAATGACAGAAATTTAATTACGAACTTTTTTCAGTAAAATAATAGAGAGTATCGTCTATTTCTGCCATACTTATATTTGCTCGTCTTAATTTCATAGTAAAGTGGGTTCCGGTTTGATTGGTTAACTAGTCCTTTGACAATTCTTGTAAAGACTAATTATCATGGCTGAGTAAAAACCAGTTCGCCTAAGTATAATAGCTGCCCGTAATTGCAAAGGCCGTGTACGCCTCGAGTTCACGAGGGTCGTACTTGGACTTGAGCTTCGGAGCGAAGCTCGGCTATCGTGGCCAGATTAAAGTCGCCTGGCCTCAACCTGGCATTGAGTGTACGACGAGAGAGGCGGTGCGCAGTGGAGAGGCATGCTATTGTCCCTTTTTCTTTTTTTTTGGAGGTCTATTTATAGTCTGCTAAGTATATCAATTAACGGTGTCCATAGTAACACTTGTGTACGAAGTTTTTATCCAAGGAAGTAGATATTTTGCTCGCACTCCATACGCGCCTGATGAGAGATAGATGCATATTGCTTTTTGTTAGGGAATAGACATATGAATAGCGAGGCATGCGCTCCATGAAAGTAGGAGATTATTTAGGTGATAGTTTAGAGATATTGACTTTTTATTTATATAATAGTCTAATTCGCTCTTTGCTTTTTATGTATGGAAGATAAGGCTATTTTTATTAGTTGATGGGTGGACACCGAATTTAAAAAGTTAGCTTTATATATAGTATAGATGTGATGGACTATGACTGAATATTTAAATAAGTTCGTCAATTTGAATGCCCGATAACAATTTAAAACATCTCTTCATGTAAAATCAGTCTCAGTACCAATAGTATTTCTCTTCGAGTATGCCCAACATTGCTCGGCAAAATGCACGAGCTAAAAGGTAGCAACACTCACAATCATCATATGATAATCAATTGACACTTTCAAAATATCAGCGTTATCGGCGTTATGTTCTCCGTCATTTGTCATTGTTGTAACAAAGAAATAGTTATATAGGCTTAAATCTAACAATCTATTCCGATCACATATTAAAAAATAGTGATACACACAAAAGTATAAATTTTTACTAGGTGAATACATGGCGTTTAACTCTGTCTATATATAGAATAAGTATATTTAATACAGTTCAATGTGTAAGCATAACATGTGCATGTCTCGACATAACTATTAAAAAAAAAAACTTGTACCATCAAATTTTTCGCTTGGAGATGGCTTGATTTGAATTATGATATGCTCTAAAAGAGATAGATGATCTATTAAATTATTTGGCCAAAACAATTGAAATGCATCAAAAAAGTGTATTAATTAACATGAGTGTTAAATATTGAAAATGGAAATACCTGGCTTTCGTTAATTGAGGAATTTGAATCTTCAAGTTATGATATTCCATTTGTCATCCACCTATAATCAAATAATAATCAAGAAAAAAGGCTGGCCAGGAAGGTTAAAGGAAAATTTTCTTCATTAGGATTTGGATTCATCGTGATCATTTCATGAAATACGAATAGATATTGAGTCATGACCAACTTACCTAATCTCCTAAATTGCAAAGGCGATCTCCTTCATTTAGAGGATATAATGACAGCATATCATAGAATTGATAATAATATGCAGGTAGAAACAAAAGGAAGCCTCACTTGCATTATGATTATTATTGTCCCATTCGTAAAAATTATTACCAATGCTATTAATAAAGTAGTGAAGAGTAAGACCCTATAAATTGAGCTCATGAGCTAATTTCATTTATTCCCCAATATTATTCTTATTCTACGTAAAATTTTGGGCCTCATGGGCAAAATGTGACCTTATAGTTGGTACCGCTTGGGCAAGTGAAGGTCGCTGTTACATCTAGTGGGTAGGTGTAAGCATCCGGACACTTATCCTTGAAGAATTGGGAGTAAGTGGTCGAGCCACAGCTCTCGGACTTATTGTTGCAACAGTACTCAGTGGTCTCGAACACTGTGCACGGACTGTTGCACCCACCGGGGACCTTCAGGTCGTCTGGACACTGGCCATTGATGTCTTCTGAGCACTTGATCCCTCTGCACAAGCCCGTGATGGGCCTCAAGAGCATCGGAAGGTTGAACCCATTGACGAGCGAAATGTCTAGGAAGTCCGAATAGCTGAACAAGGCGAACTCAACAAGGGTGTTGGGTGGGCTGGGCGGGCTCTCAAAGCCCGAGCAATCCAATTGTTGGTCGCAGTCGCCGGTCTGGCACTGGCCCTGGCCGTTGGCATCGAAGTTGCAATTGGTCCGGCCCCATATCCGCCCTGAGGATGTGTTCTGGGTCACGGATAGGACCCACGTCTGGCCAGGGTCGAGCCGGCGCCCACCGCCAGGTGATGCCGCAGCCCAAACGGTGTATGTGCATTGATTGACAACCACAAAAGTAGCTGCATAGTGAGGAGGAGGGTAAGCAAAAGGGACAAGATTAGGGACAGGGGCAGAAGGATTGAGTTCATCTTGGTTCCTTGAACGCTTGACCGGGACACGAGTGGTAGAACCGTTTGAAGAAGAGACATTTTTCCCATTGAGCATCCTCTTGCTGATGATTTTGATTCGCAGAGAGGGGGTCTATGTAGATTGAGGAGGCAGAGGTTTGCCACAAGGAATGAAGAAATCGACGATAAAATGCCAGCGAACTTCCACGGAAATTTCAGAGCAGACTCAAATGGGGGACAAAACACGAGTCAACGAATGGATTTACCCGTCTTTCGGTGGCTGCGTAGGGACTGAGGACTAGAGAGACCAAGAGAGGAACTTCTCTCAGTTTGAATTAGTCAAAGCGCGTGTTAACAATAAAATACTAGAAACCCGTGCCACAGCATCGCTCTTTCGGGCTCGTCTACCCACCCATGATTATGTGTGCCAAAATTTACCGGCGCTCTTGTCGACCGTAGGATTGTAAAGCTCGTCAAAGTCGACCATTGGATCTTGCGTTGGTGTCCGATCTAAAACTTGTCAATGTCGTGTTTCGAATTTGAACACTGTAACTTTGCTTTGCTTTGATTATGTGCATGCAAAATTTATCCGGCAGTCTTATTAGTCGTCAAATTTAAGTTTGTCACAGTCGACTATTGGATCTTGTGTAGGTGTCCAATCTAAAACTTATCAACGTCAAATGTGAAGTATGTGAAGATTGATTTTTTTTAATAAAATTGACATATAAAGTGATGCGGCGCATTATTATTGTGTTTTGCATATAGTCAACTTATAATCTAGCAGTCTACTGTGTGTACCAAACTTGGGCCGGAGAGGCTTGCCCTAGGCCGAAAAGGTCGATCTAACCAGCCCTCGCCTTTGGAGTTGTCAGCCATCATCGAGACCCAACAACTAGCTAGAGGAGAAATAGAATGGGGAAAAAGCATTAACGAAAAAAGGAAAAAGATAAAAATCAAAAAGATTATTAACATATTAGCAAAAATTTATCCACATCGCGCGCTTGTACCACATCAATAATTTCAAGTCAAAATTGGCCAAATAAACTTAATTGGCAAAACGCAAAAAAAAAAAAAAAAAAAAAAAAAAAGAACTCAATTGACGCAATTAGAAGGTTTAAGATGTTAGAGAAAACTTCCTTATGTGTTTTGAAGTTGACAAAACGTTTCCATTAGTCTAGTTTGAAGATTTGAAGACTCTTCCGTCAAAGTTTGAAGATTGTTAGATTCAAAGCTTTAAAGTCTGTCCTCATTGACAATTTCTAGACCGTCGAAGAAGATTTATCCAGAATCAATGATTTATTTAAGGAATTGATTCGAGCGACTAAAGAAGCTTCTCATAGCTGGAGCTATCATTTCGAGATCTTTTATTCGTTTTAATTTTGATACGAATAAATTAGATTCGTTGATTGGCAAGGTATATTTGAAAGGTTCTAATTATGGAAACCTAGATCCTGATTGTATGTGCGAGCAAGATTGGTGGGCTATCATCACATTCCTTAAGTAACTTGAAGATCTCCTTAATTGATTCCGTCCAACGGTTAGATGGAGGAACTCATTTGGAAAGTGCCAACGGATATGAATGCATAGAGGAGTATAAAATGAAGAAGCTCTGGTTATTTGAGTGTGTGCGTGATAGAGAAATTCCAAAGTCTAAAGCTCCTTGTTCTTTGTTGATTCAACTGTTGAGCGAAATTTGTACTCAAAAGAGATATTAGATACTTGTGAGACCTTGAGGAAGTGTAGCAAAGTCTCTACACTGTGGAATCAAGGACGTGATATTGTAACAACTCTTTTGATTCATAGTGAAATCCAGCCGATGGGCTATCAGTGCGGGAGAGTGGACGTCGGCTTGGAATAAGCCGAACCACTATAAACTCTGTGTTCATTTTCTCTCATCCCTAAACTTCTTATTTATGCTTATGAGTTATTCATTTATCTAATAGTTGAATTCCATTTTACTGTTCATCAAAATATTCTTTTAAGTCATACGAAAAGTTTCATATACACCTATTCACCCCCCTCTAGGTGTATTCACTAGCCCATTTCAATTGGTATCAGAGCCTGTGTGTTTATTTATTGAAGTGTTTTACTTCTTAAGCTAAAGATCTATGGTTAGTATTTTGGCTCCAAGACTGATCGAAGGTCAAAGCAACACCAGACCTTCTTACTTTGATGGAAAAGAATACAACATATGAAAGAACAAGATGAAAGCTTTCCTTAGATCGAAAGATCACCTTGAATGGGATGTGGTAGAAAAATGAGTTATTCCAACAATAAATTCAACTTTAGAAAGAGGGAAGGAAGTGGCAGATGCTAGAGAGTTGACACACCCAGCTCTCCCCACTGGACGACGCCCTCACAATCACCGGTCCAGCAACTGCCCTGGCTCCTAATATTGGAGTCGCAGTGTATGCAGCCCGAGATCCGGGCCTCAGAGGTGCTATGGGGGGAATGTCGAGGGTCCACACCCTGCCACAGCCGAGGAGGCGGCTGAGGGGCAGTCATTGTGGACGGTGAAGATGGTGAAGTGAGAGGGGTGTGAAGAAGAGAGCTAAGACGGAGGAGAGGGCGAGGGACAATCTTTCGGGGGAAGAGGCTATAATTTTGGGTTGTGATGTAAGATGAATGGTGCTTTTTAAATGAATGGATCCTTAAGGCGGGGTCCCTTTATAGAAAATATCGCTAACGTGCTTCAAAAAAGAGTCTTATAAAGGCTAAATTAACGTGGGTTTTTTTGGCTGCACGTGAACGAAGGGACGTATTAGTTTTTTCAAAACGTTAGGGGCAGCTACTTGATGGCTTTGGCAACATGCTCATGCTATGGACCAAGTCGGACATATCGCTTTTGACAAGGAACAGTGGATTTGAATGACATCCTTAAGCTCGTTTATAATTAGATGATCTATTGACAGTATTAGATAGAATTGATAATAATATGGAGCAGAAACAAGAGGAAGACTTACTTGCGTTATTATTATTATCATCATCGCTTACAAATCATCGACAATACTATTATTATTATTTTTTTTTGGTCAGAAACTAAAACATTTCATTAAGTGAGCAAAGATGAAAGGCCCAATATATGGGCATCATTACATAAAAGATCCCATAAAGTTTGTGGAGGTGATGAGACCCAATTCAGAGATAAGTAGTGATTTTTGTGGGCTTTAGCAACCCAATCTGCCACACTATTAGCCTCTCTAGAGCAATGGGCTATCTTTACGTTGGAAAAGGCCTGCATATTTTCCTTGCATTTGCTGAGGATAGGTTGAACTTCCCAACTGAACTGCTTTGAACTGGTCATCGCTTTAACAAGTTGCAAACTGTCAGATTCAAAGAGAAGTGCTTCGTGTCTTTTAGGGTAGAAAAAGACGATAGCTTCCAAAAGTGCTAGGGTTTCGGCCATTAAGGGGGAGGAGGCTCTGATTTCTTTAGCCACTCCATCTACCATCCTCCCCTCCGAATCACGGCAGATGCATGCGATCGAATTCTTCGCCGAACCAAGTAAGAAAGTTCCATCTATGTTTATCTTCAAGACTCCTTCTTCCGGTGGAACCCATTTCTGAGGAGGTGTGTTCTCTGGAGTTGCAGATCTGGTTTTCGTTTGAGGTCGTTCGCAGCTTTCAACCCTTTGTTCTTCTCCCCCTGCACCTTCGTTTCCTTCCGGTTCCATCGTTTCCGTCCATGTCCATCGTGTTTGTCCTATTCGCAGCTTAGATCTGGCGTTCTTCTGAGCGTGTTCTCGGTTTTCAAAGCTTCTGACTTCGCCCTCTGCACCCTCGTTTTCGTCCGATTCCGACGCTCTGTGGAGCTGTCTCAGCGGATCTCTCCATTCCAGAGGCGTAAACCCCCGAATTGCAGATCTGGTGTTAATTTGAGCTCGTTCTCGGCTTTCAGAGTTTCTGACATCGTTCCCTGCACCAACCCTTCCCACCGATTCCAGCATTCGGTAGGGCTGTCTCGACTCATTTTTCTGTTTAGGTCACCATTCTTCATGTGCCGAACTTGATTTTCTTCCATTTCTACCGTTTTGCCCAGCTTCAGAGCCGTCTGCTTCCTGTGTTTTCGAACAGGGGAATCCTCGAGTGTCAGAGCTTTGAAGGGTGTGTTTTTTCGTGGGTTAATTTCTGGGCATCATCTATGCGAGCTCTGTATTGCAGCAATTCCCCTGCTTCTCGCCGGTTCTCATCAGTTCGAGGATAATCGGTGCTGCTCCGAGGGTACTTGTCTCGCCGTCGTGCACTGCATTCAACCACTCCCGTGCCGGACTTTAAGCTCAGGTTGTCTCTCCACTCCTTTCCTCTATTCCGCGAACCATCATCCGCTCTGTGTTCTTGTATACACACCCTATGATGTTGTTCCTCACCCAATTCTCTATGCCCCTGCCTCTGCTCTGCATTGATCTCTCTTCTTTTTGTACCGATTTCCATATGTTCAGGTGCGACTTCTCCTTCATCTCTCGATCCACCCGTTATTGGATTCCATCTATGATAACTTTTAAGTAGTGCTTGCGCTGCATCAATGATAGCTGGCGCCTCTGGTTTTCGGCCTCAGAAGACTGCCTGATTTCTGGCTTTCCACATATTCCACAGCGTTACAGCCACCATCTGCAGAAGTGAAGGGTTCGTGTTCTTCTCTTTGAGTTGACTAAACCATGTTTCGATTCTTGTCAATCCATGACGTGAAATTTTGATTTTCAGCTCAGTGTCCCAAATTTGTCTTGTCCATGGACACAGCAAGAACAAATGTTCAACCGTTTCTCTCTCCAGGTTGCATAATGGGCAGATAGGGTCAGGTAAAATTTTCCTGCCATAAAGGTTGTCTTTTGTTGGGAGAGCATTGTTACATAAATTCCACATAAAATTTCTTATTTTGGGTGGGGTGTGCAATTGCCATATATCTCTCCAAAGTGAGGGGGGAGGTTGAAAAGAAGTCGTAGCCTGATTCTCCTGAATGTGTGCTTTGTCCTCCCTGATGTAGTTATACACACTTTTCACTGTATATTTACCTGCCTGTGTGCCAGTCCATACAAGATGATCCTTTTCTGTTTGGGGCTTGATAGGAATGGTCAGAATTTCTTCAGCTAACTGTTCATCAAAGTGTGTTGCTATTTTAACATCATCCCACCTCCCTTGTTCTTTATCTATAAGGTTTGAGACTAGGGCAGGTTCATTCACATGCACTGGACCCTC
Organism: Eucalyptus sp. ANBG9806169; assembly: GCA_014182395.1. Classification (NCBI taxonomy): domain Eukaryota; kingdom Viridiplantae; phylum Streptophyta; class Magnoliopsida; order Myrtales; family Myrtaceae; genus Eucalyptus; species Eucalyptus sp. ANBG9806169. The sequence goes on from CM024576.1 coordinate 26,310,050, forward strand.
AATAATACCTCTGTGCAGCCATTTATCCTCTCTGATTTTGATCTTTGATCCATCCCCTACCTTCCACATGATTTTAGGTGCTATAGTCTCTCTCCCTAAGATCAGGCTTCTCCATCCCCATGAAGGTCGGGAACCATTCGCTGCATGCCAAATATCCGTATTTGGATAGTATAACCCCTGAAATAATCTGCCCCAAAGAGAATCTGGTTGTTGTGCTAGTCGCCATGTTTGTTTCCCTAACATTGCTTTATTAAATGAGAGAAGATCTCTAAAACCCATACCACCTCTATCTTTTCTTGTTTTCAATAGATCCCATCGCTTCCAATGAATGCCATCTTTTTTCTCATTAGTTTTCCACCAAAATGCAGCAATTTTCTGTTCAATAGTCTTGCAGATAGATACAGGGATTTTAAATACTGACATGGCGTATTGTGGGAGTGCTTGAATGACTGTTTTCAGCAGGACTTCTTTTCCAGCTTTAGATAATAGCTTCTCCTTCCAGCTTTCTAACTTTGAACTGATTCTCCCAAGTACCCATGCAAACATTTGTTTTTTCGACTCTCCCCAATCCGAAGGCATACCCAGATATTTGCCTGTTTTATCCATAATAGGAACCCTCAATGCCCTTGCCATATTATCTCGCAATGTCTGAGGGCAGCCCTTACTGAAATATATGCCCGATTTGTTCAAATTAATCTCTTGTTCAGCAGCTAGACAATATTGATTCAAAATCATAGCTAAGTTTTGACATTCTAGAATGGTACCATTCATAAAGAAGATCGAATCATCGGTAAATAATAAGTGTGAAAGCGTAGGGCAATGCCTGTTTAGCTTGATTCCTACAATGCTTCCATTTTCTACAGCTTTCTCCATCAGAGAGGATAAAACATTTGCTACAATAATAAACAGATATGGAGATAAGGGATCCCCTTGCCTGAGTCCTCTTGAAGGTTGAAAGTATTTTAGGGCTTCGCCATTAAATATGACACTAAATGTAACCGTAGTAACACATTGCATCACCAATTTCACCCATTTCTCATCGAACCCAGTTTTTAAAAGGCACGCCTCCAAGAAATCCCATTCCACTCGATCATATGCCTTCTTCATATCTAATTTCAGAACTGCTTGAAACTTCTTTTTTCTGCTCCGAATTCTGATTTGATGCAATACTTCCTGAACAATAAAGATATTATCTTGGATTTGCCTTCCTCCAACAAAAGCACTCTGTTCTGGGGCTATAATTTCTGTTAGGAGAGGTTTGAGTCGATTAGCTAGCACCTTAGAAATAATCTTATATGCAAAATTGCATAAACTGATTGGACGATACTGATCCAATTTCTCCGGGTGCTGGACTTTCGGGATAAGGGAGATGTTTGTTTTATTTAGTGCTGGTGAGAAATATGTAGTTGCCATAAAGTCCTCCACCGACAATACTATTATTTAAGTAGTGAAGAGTACAACGATTTATAAATTGTGCTTCTGAGCTACTCTATTAATCCCCCCTCATTATTCTTGTTCTGCGTAAAATCTTTCTCCTCTAGGGGCAGAAGGTGACCTTATAGTTGGTACCACTTGGGCAAGTGAATGTGCTGGTTGGATCATCTTGAGGATAGCTATAAGCATCCGGGCAATTAGTCTTGAAGAATTTGGAGTAAGTAGTCGGGCCACAGCTCCCTTGACCATTGGTGCAACAATACTCGTTGGTCTTGAACACCGTGCACGGGTTGTTGCAGCCACCGGACACCTTCAACTGCGCCGGGCACTGGCCGTTGATGTCAGCCGCGCACATGATCCCGCGGCATGCACCAGTGGTGGGGCTGAAGTCCATCGGGATGTTGAATCCGTCGACGAGCGATATGTCCACGGTGTCCACGGGCTGGTTCAGGGTGTACTCGGCCAGGGTGTTGGGCGGGCTTCCCCAGCTCTTGCAATCCAGGAGCCGGTTGCAGTCGCCGGTCTTGCACTGGCCCTGGCCGTTGGCGTCAAAGTTGCAGTTGGTCCGGCCCCATATGCGGGCCATTTTCGTGTCGGGGGCCACAGTCAAGGACCATTTCTGGCCAGGGTCAAGCCGGCGCCCACCCCCGGGCGACGCGGCGGCCCAGACGGTGTACGTGCATTGGTTGACTATGTCAAAAGTAGCTGCATGGGTGGAAGTGAGGAAAAGGCTCAACAAAAGGGACAAGGTTAGGGACACTGGCGTGAGGATGGAACTCATCTTGGTTCTTGAAGAAGAGATCTTTTCTGATTGAGCTCTACTTGATGATTTTTTTCATCCGCAAGGAGGGGTTTATATAGATTGAGAAGGCAGAGATTTGGCGTAAGGAATGGGGAAATTGACGCTTATTTTCTGGACGAGTTTTCTCCAATTCAAAGAAGACGATCGATTCAAATGGAGGACAAAACGTGAGTCAATATGGATACACGTCTCTCTTGCAGTGATTGCGGAAGGACTGAGGACTCAAGAGATCACGAGGAAGGACTGAGGACTCAAGAGATCACGAGGACTTTCTCTCAGATTGATCTATTGGTGATTGACTGTTAGGCATATGTTAGTAATACAAACTAGAAACCAAGCAACCGCACAGCATCTATATTTCAAGCTAATCTACTCACTCGTGAAACTTGTCAACACCGACTAGTGGATCTTGCGTACGTGTCCAATCTACAGCTGTTCAACATCGTCCATCGGATTTGAGAACAACAAGATTGTTTTGGTTTTGCTCACGGCACTACAGACGTTGCCATAACTTTTTCTAATAAATTTTTAGGATTTAAATGCATAAAAGAATAGGTTTTATGACTATAGTCACGGCATACCGACTTCCACATTATATGTGAAACTTAGAGTAATGTACAATACCAAATGGTCACTTTCGTAAGTCTATGGCCCTTCCTTTTTCTAATGAGGTGTAAGGATTTAAACGCATGAAAGACTAAGTTTTACAACTAAAGTTGTGACTTATCAAGTTCCACGATAAATGTGACACTTAGACTAAAGTACAACGCCAAATGGTCACTTTGGCAAGTGATAACCTAGTCTTTTAGGGAGTTGGCCCCAGTGAACAGGTCAAATCATGATAGATGGTATCCAAGCATGCCCTCTGACAGGTGTGTGGTTCATGAATGAACTCGGCCGATACTTGATTTGACTAGGGTGGGGAGAGATAATCGACATGAGAGAGCTCATGTACAGTAAAACTCTTGTTAGGCTCATCACAAAAGGGACGGGAATGGATCAGACCACCAATCTCATAGGGGAGGGGGCATAAATCCACCAAATCAGACATAAAATAGGAGGGAATTTGCAACATCCCAAATTTCACTTCGGATGGAAGATTTCTTATTATGAGATATGAGTTAACACCCACTCCAAAATTGTCATTATGATTATTGAGAATATTCATTTAAGACATAAACAAATCATTTATAAAAATAGACTCCCGGTCTCATTGCCCTTTTTTTGCACCTTCTAGACAACACACACGTAAGGAACGACCCAAAACGATTAAATTCTATAGAGCGAGTCTATCATGGGATCGAAAAATTCAAAAGCAGACACCGCATTGAGACCTTCGTTTAGTCAAGTCAAGACCAAGTCAAACGCATAGACGTCATAAAAATTCCTTTGAAAAATACTTGATCAAATTCAAGTCGGGCACGTAAAATCGTGGCGTCTCCATCGGGTTTCAACATGTTTGTAGTCTTCACCCTTTATCCTCAGCAAGTTTTTTTTAGGTCGAGATTGAATTTCATTTCACCAAATAGATCTAATTTCTTTTGGGCTTTTTCAGAAGTCCTACCGGAGGTTTTTTTTTTTTTTTTTTTTTTTTTTTTTTTTTTTTTTTTTTTTAATTTGAAAAAAAATCAATAGTTACCGAAATAATCTTCGGGGCCGAATCACAATAGAGTAATTCATCGTATATCTCCCTAAATCCTAATCTTTTGAGGTGAACTGTGCCTTGTCTTTGGTGCACAGATGGTTGATTCGGAATCGTTACCCGAATACATAGCAAGGAAAGACGGACCAAAAAATATGACAGATATAATGGAATTATAGAACTTTACTTCCAAACTTTTTTTCAGAAAAATGATAAAGCATTGTCTTAGAAGATTTTGTTATTCTCTAAGATTGACACGCGTGACCCTAGAATTTTCAAGGAATCAATCTCTCCTTCCAAAAGATTATTTTTCTTTCGCTCCCCACTCAGTTTGCTTCCAACCAGGATTTGATCCTGTCTTACTCAGTACAATGAGTTTTGTCAAAAAAAAAAAAAAAAAAACAGTAGTTTCAATGAGTTTCAATGTAGTAAATTAACAATTATTGAAAGGGAAAATTCTAAATAAGAGTCTAAAGTACCTTCATTTTTTCAAATAATGGCATGAAGTAAACATTATTTCAAATAAGGGTTCGAAGTGCTATTATTTTCTCAAATAAGAGTCTAAAATGGAGATTATTTCAAATAAATGAGTGAAGTGACCATATTAGTCTTAAATAAGAGCTTAAACTCATCATTTGTGAATGATAATTTTGTCTGTTAAAAATTTTTCATTTTTTTTTATTTTTTTCTATATTTTTTGTAAATAAAACTAAATAAAACTAAAATTTTCTTTAAAAAAAAAAAAAAAAAAAGGGAAAACACAAATAGGATACTACCTGTGGCCTCTGTCCCATTGTCAATGGAGTAGCAACAACGACCAGCAGGGTCGTCAACGCTTGGACAAGGGCATACGGGAGAGGACGGCGACCCTCTCCCAAATCCGGGCAAGGGTCGCCTGCCCTCACCCCCATTTGGGCGAAGGTTGCCAAGCAGGGTCGCCAGCTTGGCAACCTTCGCCTAAGGCCACCAAACCTCATCACCCAAGTCTAGGGGTGTTGGGTAAGCACCGATGACCTTTGCCCAGATTCAGGAGAGAGTTGTCGCTAGTCCTCGCCTTTGCCGTTTTTTTTTTCTTTGGGGGGGTGGGAGTGGCTAACCCTCACCTAGGCGCCAACAACCCCATTGGCCATCGCCATTGCCGTCAATCCACTTGCGATGGGATGGCAAGCCAGTGAGACTACACCATTATTTGAAATAATTATAACCACTTTAGGTCCTTCTTTAAAACTGATATAGCTGATTCAGACTCTTATTTGAAATAAGTTCACTTTAGACCCTTATTTGAGAAAATAAGGGTAATTGAGGCCCTTATTTGGAATTTTCTTTTATTTAAATATTAGCATTTTCTATTGCATTTCCTTCAAAATATTTTCTTAGAAGATTTTGTTATTTTCTCTCAAATTTATTTGCATAAATATATCTAATGTCATATAACGACAATTAGGAATTTTACAACTACTAGGAGTTTTTATATTTTGGGAGAATTACCAAAAAAAAAAAAAAATCATAAACATATTGCAATTGTGTCAATTTAGTCATGAACTTTTTCTTTTTACCAATTCAATCTTAAACATTTTTCATTTGTGCTAGTTCAGTCCATCTAACTGGCGTTGACATGATACTACCGATACTAACTTGGCATTCTTAAAATAATTTTTTGATAATTTTTGAATTTCTTATAATTTGTTTTCTTTTTTTCTCTTTTCTTTTCTTTTCTTTAATTTTTCCCCCTCTTCCTCTTCCCCTTCCCTTGGAGCCAACAAGGGCCACTAGCTGACCCTCGTCAACCATAGGCGAGGGCTAGGACACCCTTGCCCAAACCCGACAAGGGCCGGGACTCCATTGTCTAGTGCTAGTGAGGGCCATGAGAGCCTCGCTAGATCTGGGCAAGCGAGGGTGGATCGGGTGAGGGCATCTGAGCCCTCACCTATGGCCAACATGGCTAGCTCTGAGGGAAGGGGAAGGAGAAGGGGGAAAATTAAAGAAAAAAATTATAAAAATTCAAAAAATTATTAAAATATATATTTAAATTGCCACATTAGCACCAGTAGTGTTGCGTCAACATTGATCAATCAAAATTGGCCCGATGGACTTAACTAGCATAAATGTAGAAAGGTATAAAATTGAATTGGCAAAAAAAAAAAAAAAATTGACACAATTGTAATAGGTTTAAGGCTTTTTTTTTTTTTTTTTGGTAATTCTCCCTATTTTTTAGAAAAAAAATAATATAAACTAAACTTCTGCCCTTAGTTTGTTCAAATAGGATGCAATCTAACAAATAATTTATGGTCAAGTTACATATTTCAATTTTACACAGCTAAAAAATTTCAGGCTCGTGCAATGCATGGGGATGCTATTGATAAATCTTATACATCGCTTAGCTCAATCTACGTATCAATAATGGGTGCACTTTAGGGAAGAATCTCCCCTAGATAGAAATGCCATCTAAGTATATGTAGAAACGCTGTACGAATAGCAACATTATATATTTGTGAAATGCAATTTTATATACTCAATCTGACAAGATTAGGGACAGAGGCGCGAGAATTGAGCTCATCTTGGTTCTTGAACACTTGACCGGGACACGAGTGCTAGAACCGTTTGAAGAAGAGACATTTTTCCATTGAGCTCCACTTGCTGATTATTTTTTATTCGCAGAGAGGGGTCTATGTATATTGAGGAGCCATAGATGTGGCGTCAGGAATAGGGAAATCGTCGATAAATGCCAGCGAACTTTCCCAGCGAACTTTCCCGGAAATTTCAGAGCAGACGAATCGTTTCAAATGGGGGTCCAACCACGAGTCAACGAATGGATATATACGCGTCTTTCGCTGTGGCCAAAATGATTGATCTAACCAGCCCTCACCCCTAGTCAATCGTCGGCCATTGCCGAGGCCCAACGATTGGCTAGAGGAAAAATGGAAGAGGACAAAAAAAGAAAGAAAGAGGAAAAAAAAAATATTAACATATTATTAAAAATTTGTCCACAGCAGCGGTGTTTGTATTGCATCAGCGATTTCAGGCTAAGATTGACCAAATAGATTCAACTGGCAAAACATGATGTTAGAATATTTAAATAATAAACTATGCATTCATATAACAACTTAAACTTTTAAAATAGTTGGTCGTGATCCATAAATTCTCATATAGTATCGTAACCTGGAAATCCCGAATTCAAATCGACCATGCCCCATTTGCTTCCCTAATTAAATTTCTACACCTAGTACTAGTCTAAAAGACTAGATTAAGCGTGAGGGGTCCCATTTGCCTTCCCAATTAAATTTGCATGCTTAATACTATATAAAAGACCAAACTAAGCGTAAAGGGTAGTGTTAAAATATTTAAATAATAAACCATGTATTTATCTAACAATTTAAACTTTTAGGATAGTTGTGTGAGGGGGAGTGTTTTAATATTTAAATAATAAACCACACATTTATCTAACTACTTAAGCTTTTAGAACAGTTGATTGTGATTCGTAAATTCTCATTGTGAAAAGATTTGAACTCAATTGACTCAATTAAAATATTTGAGATTGGATTGGTAAAACTGTAGTAACTTTAAAATTTTTTAGACAATATTCTCCATTGTCCAATAACAATTTATAACATCACTTCATATAAACTTTATAATTTCAACTCAGTAAAAAAATTATTTCTCTTCGAATATACCCAACAATACTTGATGAATGCACAAACATAAATGCTAGTAACATTCACGATTAACATATAATAATCAATTGATACTTCTAAGATATTAAAATTCTTTTCTCCGTCAATGACATATCTATAGTGGAGACATCATTGTGTAGGCTAAGCTCTAATAGTCTATTTCGATCACACACACACATATATATATATAATAAAAAGAAGAAGGAAACTTCACTTAAATATAATTTCTACACAATTTTTGCATTGCACATGTTTCGACGTACGTATCAAATCCTTGCATCATCATGCAAATTTTTCAACCGACGATATATAGAAAAAGAAATTGATCTGCTAAATTATTTGGCGAAAAAATTGAAGTGCATGAAAAAAAAATTAATCAATTAACATCAGGGTTAAAAAGTGAAAAAAAAAAGTTTATTTTCTGTAAGTTGAGGTATTTAAAACTTCAAGTTATGATAATCCAATTGTCATCCACCTGAAGCTGAATAATAATCAGGACAAAAGGGTGGCCGGAACGGTCAAAGGAAATTAATTCTACGAACCATCGTGACCATTTTATGAAACGCAAACAGATATGATAATAAATTTTAATAAAACTGATAATAATTCTGAGCAAAAACAAGAGGAAGACTTACTTGTATTATGATTATTATTGTCGCAGTCCTATAAATCGTCGCCGATGGTTTTATTTAAGAAGTGAATGGTACAACCCTTTAAATTGTGCTCATGTGCTACGTCATTGATTCCCACACATTATTCTTATTGGATATTAACATATCAAATTTCTCATGGGGCAAAATGTGACCTTATCGTTGGTGCCGCTTGGGCAAGTGAATGTGCTTGTTGGATCATCTTGTGGGTAGATGTAAGCATCCGGGTAACTATTTTTAAAGGATTTTGGGAGTAAGTAGTCGGGCCCCAGCTGCCAAGCCCATCGGTGCAACAATATTCGTTGGTCTTCAACACCGTGCATAGGTTGTTGCAGCCACCGGGGGCCTTCAGCTCCGCTAGGCACTGGCCATTGATATCAACTGCGCACATGATCCTAGGGGTGAGCGCAGTTCCCGAGTAGAATCGGGAACCGGAGGTTCCGGTTCGGTTCCCGGTTCTACAGGGGCCGGTTCCTGTTCTTGGTTCCTGGTTCCCATTTTCTAGGAACCGTCGGAATCGGAATTGGTTCAGTTAGGGCTCAAAAAGAGCCCCAAAACTTTCACTTTCACACACGACACTTTCCGATTCACAATTCTCTCTTCGCCCGTTCTCCACCTTTGCTCGACGCCGCCACCGCTTGCCCTCGACACCATTGCTGCTGACCTTTGGCTTGCTTACCTTCGCTCGACGCCACCGCCGCTAACCTCTGGCTCGCTGACCTCTGCTCGACGCCCGCTGCCCTCTGCTCAAGGCCACCTCCACTCGCCCTCGACGGCACCGCCGATGACCTCTGGCTCGCCACTTGCCCTCGACGCCATCGCTCGCTGACCTCTGCTCAACGCCACCGCCGCTTGCCCAAATGAGGTGAGCTGAGATCTGGGAGTGTCGAGACAGCGCGTGAGATTTGGGGGTTTTTGGTTGTTTCTGCTGCTGCTGCATGTTCGAGTGGTGGGGGTGGAGGGCGAGGGTCATGGTTCGCCCAGTCCAACGCGGGTTGCGTTTCGCGTGTGAGCGCGGATTGTTTTTTAGATCGGCTTTTGGGATTGGTGTGCGTGCGTGCGTGCGTGCGTGCGTGTGTGTAAGCTGACGGGATAATCGAGGGAAGAAGAGCTTGGAGGGTGAAGATGACCAGCAGGAGAGGAAGCGGCCCGCTCTCACTAGGTATGGTGGTCCCCACCCTCAATTGGTAGCTCTTCTGTGAAAGTTTGTGTCTTTCGTTCGGCATACCCAGTCTTCTTGTGCAAGATTGTACTTTGAGAAGGTCTCGCGTGGTGGTTATGAAGCAAACTTAGAAATTTTTTTTTTTTCTTCGCAGCAAGTTAAAATGAACATTCTCGTAATGAGATTTTCGCCGATTGCTACTTTAGTAGACTGAAGCACTAAGGCTTTTCCCTACTTTAAATGGCATGTCGAGCCTATCCTAACACATCTTTCTCTCCCTCCTTCTCCTCCTCTGTGAATGAAGTTAATTTTGTGATATTCTCACTAGTGTAATCCTGTGAAATTCGCGAATTTTATTGAAATTCTAGCAACCTTTGGTGAACAAAATGTTTAGCTATGCTTTATATTTGCTAGTTGTGGGTTGTAGGTTCTACATTCAACTCTGTCTTTTGTTGAATGAAGCAAAAGACAAGGTTTCTGGACCAAGAACGCTGGATGAAAGTCAAATTGAATTGGATAGCAAGAAGGACCAAATCTCTAGTAACATTGCCGAGAGATATTCATGCAGCTCCACTTGAAAGCTTTGTTACTAAAGTTGTTGAAGTCATTAGAAGCTGTAAAACAATGAGGGATATGGCTTTATTTTGGTGCAGGGTTGTTGCTGAGGTAAAGCTAGACTTTGTGAAGTGAACCGCTGGACTTTGCAAAAGAGAAATAGTTCACATTCTAGAATATTAAATGCTTATGAGTATTATAGATTGTGTTCGTGTTATATTATCTTTGATGAATGACAAGTGTGTTTATTATTGCTGTAAAATTTTCCATTTTTTAAACTAAAAAAGAAAAAAAAAACCTGTTGAAACCTGGAACCAATCCCGGAACCTGTGACAGGGTAGGTTCCGGGTTCTTGGTTCCGATGGGTAGGTTCCAAGTTCCAAAAAATGAGGAACCTATATTCGATGGTAGGTTCCAGGTTCCAGGTAGAACCTATAAGGAACCTGGAACCACTCACCCCTACTTGATCCCGCGGCACGCACCAGTGGTGGGGTTGAAGTCCATTGGGATGTTAAATCCGTCCACAAACGATATGTCCAGGAAGGCTTGATTGTTGGCTTGGTTCAAGGTGAACTCGGCCGAGGTGTTGGGCGGGCTTATCAACCCTAGCAATCTAGGTGCCGGTTGCAGCCGCCAGTCTAGAACTAGCCCTGGCCATTGGCGTGAAATTTGCAATTGGTCCAGCCCCATATGTGCGCCATGTTCTTGCTCGGGGCCACGATCAAGGGCCCCCTCTAGCCAGGTCAAGCCGGTGCCCGCCACCACGTGATGCGGCGGCCCGAACGGTGTATGTGCATTGGTTGACAATGTCAAAAGTAGCCGCATGTGAGGAAGCGAGGAAGAGGGTCAACAAAAGTGGCAAGGTTAGGGACATGGACTTGGGGATTGAGCTCATCTTGGTTCTTGACCACTTGACCACAACACAAGTGTTAAGAATCGTTTGAAGAAGAGACCTTTTTTTTTATGGAGATCTGCTTGTTGATTATTTCTATTCACGAAGAGGGGTTTGTATAGATTGTTGGGTATTGCTTATACCCTAAATCTGGATTCGTCACTAAATCGAATCCCTAAAACTAGTGCAGAAGACGAGCCCGGAAAAATCACATGTATCACCGATCAAAGGCACACCATGAGTTCGAGTGTACCTTGTATCCACAGACTAAACACCAACGCTGATTTGAGGAAGAAAAACTGATCCCTTTTGATCCAATAATGTCAATTCGCCTTGAAGGGAAGAGAGTGTCTTACTGTTCTTCTTTTGGAAGGAGAGAGAGGGGGGAACGTACGTTATGTCAAAAGGTGCGTTCCTCCCTCTCTTTATTTCCTTAAATACGTCATCTCCAAAAGACGTGTCCCTTCGCGTAAAAGACGTTCCCCCAAAAGTTACAACTCTTCAACGTATCCCTCCATCCATGGGCCCTAAACTTGTGGGCCAGGCTTTTTGGGCCCATCGTGGGCGGACGGGCCAACTTAAGCCCATCATTTTAATTAAAACCATCATCTCTCACTCGCACATGGTGGGCCAAAACCAACATGGGCGGACAGGCCCTACTTAGGCCCATCAATTGAAAGTCCATCAACTCCCACTTGACATGGTGGGCCAAACAGAATCCTCTTTTCCTCACTGCAACATTCATACTGGTGAATAGTCCGTGTGACCAGCATATTTTGAGAGCTCATTGCCATATATCTGTTAGGAATATATAGCGGCTCATAATAGGCATCACATTCCGAGTAAATTTAGTATGCAGTACCCTAGATCGATCGATCACATTTATATCTCTCTTAATCTCATTTAAACAATGATATATATATTGTATTCACCATTATGATTATCCCAAAGACAGTCATAATTGGTCAACCAGTGAATACAAAACTACAACGTGATTCTCCAAATTCGATCTTCCTCTTTCGTTAAAACTCTCAATTTCAGTTCAACTTGCTTTTCTAGAAATGTCGCATTAAATCGAATTAACTCATGACCATTGGCAACATCTTAAGATAGCAAACACTAAATAAAAATCTTGAGAATAAGTAAAAGTCATGAGGGCACTTAAAATTGAGGAACTCTTTTCCTCAAGAGTGTCACACGGCATAAAAGTTGAGATCAAACTTTTGCCACTCTTATTGGTCGTATCATGCATACGTAGTATGAAATACGTATTATGGTATTTAACTCCTTTCCCATGGAGCGTATGTCTACATCTTTAATACCGTACAGATGATAGTTCAGACATACCCAATGTCTAACTTGAGTTCATATATCTACTCATACACAGAATTCATCAGAACTCACATCTGGCATTATTGACAGATAAAGTAAAATATATGGGTTATTTTACTTTCGGACATAGTAAATATCATGTCATCATCTTAACACTTAGTTAAGGCAACATATATATTTTAAGCTTGAGCTATCGATTATCACCTAAATAATAAGCTTTAAAACCATATCATCTTTATTTATCACATAGTAAATAGAGGCTATTACCTGTGTGAGTGGGCTAATATCTTATATGTCCGACATACTTTCTCAACTTAATATAATGCACTGAACATTAAGATGCATAAATGTCAAACAAAGATTCATAGGCATTAATGATGAAAAAATACAAATTCATTAAATGTGAATAACTCAGGGAAATTACAATATCTAGTACATCAGACTCTACGCAATTCTAGAGATTTTACATGATTACAAAACACATCTCTAGGTATTGGTTTTGTCATAGGATCTGCTACCATTCTATGCGTAGATATGTACTGGAAGTTCACATCCTTTCGTGCAACCATATCTTTGATAAAGTTATACTTAGTATCTATATGTTTAGTCTTGCCATGATATTTTGGATCTTTGGTATACGCTATAGCTACTTGGCTATCACAGTTAACCAATAATGGATTTGCAGCTTTCTCAATAACACCTAAATGATCCAAAAATCTCTTAAGCCAAACTCCTTCTTGTACTGCTGCTGATAATGACACGAACTCAGCTTCCATCGTGGACAAGGCTATACATGTTTGCTTCTTACTGCTCCATGATATGGCACCATTGTTCAGTAAGAAAGCAAATTCAGAGGTAGATTTCATTTCATCTAAATCTCCTCCCCAATCAGCATCTGTATAGCCTTCAAGTTGCAGATCATTTCCTTGGTAATTCAGCTTGTAATCAGCAGTTCCCTTTAGATATCTCAGTATTCTTTTAACGGCCTTCCAATGTGCTTGACCTGGATTGGATTGGTATCTACTCACCATTCCAACTACAAAACATATGTCGGGTCTTGTACACATTATAGCGTACATTAAGCTCCCAACAGCACTAGCATAAGGAACATGTTTCATTTGTTCCTTCTCTTGTAGAGTCCTTGGACACAGTCTATGGCTCAATCCTTCACCTTTTGCAATAGGAGTATCAATGGGTTTACAATCTTGCATAAGAAATCGTTCAAGAACCTTATTTATGTATGTTTCTTGTGAAAGAGATAATGATCTCTTCAAACGATCTCTTGAAATCTTAACTCCAAGGATGTATGCAGCTTCACCCATATCTTTCATTTCAAAGTTGGAAGATAACCAACTCTTAACAGTATTAACAAACTCCATATTGCTTCCAGCAATTAGTATATCATCAACATATAATGATATGATCACAAATTGATCTTTGGATCTTTTGATATATACACAATGATCCTCATCTATCATTGTAAAATCATATGACATTATGGCATTATGAAAACGTATATACCATTGTCTCGACGACTGCTTTAGGCCATATATCGATTTAAAAAGTCGACATACTTTTCCTTTTTGGCATCCATAATGAAACTAGTAGATTGTTCCATATATATTTCTTCCTCTAATTCTCCATTAAGGAAAGCAGTCTTTACATCCATTTGATGTAACTCAAGATCCATTCTAGCCACTATTGCTAGAATAATGCGAATCGAGGTAAATCTCACCACAGGAGAAAATGTTTCTTCATAATTAATTCATTCCTGTTGATTATACCCCTTTGCCACAAGGCGAGCCTTATGCCTTTCTATCGAACCATCAGATTTACGCTTTATTTTGAGAACCCACTTGTTCCCAATAGCTTTGCGTCCTTTTGGAAGGTCAACCAGTTTCCAAACTTGGTTTGACTTCATTGACTCCATCTCCTCTTCCATTGCATGCATACATTTTTCCTTACTAGGGCAATTTAGATCCTCATTAAGATTTCTTGGCTCATCTTCATCTTGTGGAGCAACCATAAAATTTCCCCTTCAATGTCAAAACGTCGACGGGGAATACTTTTGCGATTTGTTCGCCGTATGGGAGATTGTGCACTTTGTACATCATTCTCCATCATGCTCCCACTCGGATTAGATAATGACGATATCATCTCATCTTGTGGTTGTAATTGAGAGTGAGTTGAATCAAATTCATTACTTCTCATGTTACTCCCACTTGGAGGAACTCTACTATGTTCATTATCTTGATCCAAGGTTTCAAAATAGGGAGTGTTCTTCACCTATTTCGCCCTTCTTAGGAAATTCATTCTCTAAGAATGTGACGTCACGTGATTCGAATTCAGTTATACTTCCACTTTCCTGCTCACCTATGAACACATATCATTTCGAGTGTTCAGAGTATCTTATGAAAATACTCTTCTTTCCTCTGGGACCCAATTTCCCAAACTTGTGAGAGGACTCATGAGTATAGGCAGCACAACCCCATGGCTTAAGAAAACTTAAGTCCGGTTTTCTACCTGTCCATAACTCATATGGAGTGGAGGTAACTGATTTAGAAGGCACTCGGTTAAGTATATATGTAGCAGTTAATAACGCATCACTCCAAAATGTGATAGGTAAATTAGCATGCGCCATCATGGACCTAACAATTTCCAGTAGGGTTCCATTTCTTCTCTCCGCAACACCATTTTGTTGAGGAGTATATGGAATAGACAACTGTCTTTCTATTCCTTTTTCATCACATAATTTTCTGAGCTCATCAGATAAATATTCTCGACCTCGATCGGATCTTAATACTTTTATTTTCTTGTCTAATTGATTTTCTGCCAAGTTCATAAACTTTTTGAAACAACTCAATGCTTCAAATTTATGAAAATTCAAATAGACATATCCGAATCGAGTATAATCATCTATAAATGTGATGAAATAAACAGCCTCGTGCCTTCCTCTCACATTCATCGGACCCAAACATCAGTATGAATTAAATGCAAAGGAAATTAAGCTCTTATACATTTTCCAAATGATTTCCTTATCGTTTTCCCTATTAGGCAATGCTCACATATAGGCAAATAAACTTTTTCAATGTTGCCCAACAAGCCCTCTTTGGCTAGTCTATTCATACGTTGTTGGCCAATATGACCAAGTCTAGCATGCCACACATTCACATCATTATTATATGAATTAGGAGACGTGAGAAGGGAATAACAAACATTTGCATTAACATAGTCAATATCTAATACAATGAAACCATCCAAAAAATAACCACAACCATAGAAATTTGTATCCAAAAATAAATCCACACATCTATTATGGAAGTTCATATTAAAACCTAGCTTGACCAACAATAAAACAGACACTAAATTTCGACGAATCTCCGGAGCATACAATACATCATGTAGGAATAAAGTGCGTCCACCACGCATGTTCAGTTGGCAGGTGCCAATTCCTTTTACTTCTGCTCTAGAGTTGTTTCCCACATAGATCCACTTAGTTCCAATTGGTACTCGTCGAAATTCCACGAAAGATTCTCTATCATTCGCTATATGGTCTGTCACTCCTGAATCTACAGTCCACAAAGGATTAGACTCGGTCATAAATATAGAACTTGACACATAGGCAAAGTTCCCAATAGTATAAGGGGTCTGTACCTTCTTTGGCTCACAAAAATCGCGAGCATAATGACAATTTTTGTCACAATTGTAACACTTCGCCCTTGTAAGCTTCTTCATTCGAGGACGCTTTCCTCTTTCATGTTGATCAAGCTTAGGTTTTTTCCCTGAAGGACCTACTCCCTTGCCTTTCCTTTTATCGAACCAGTTAGGACGTTTATGCTTGGAGCTCAAAGCTCCATGTGAGCTAGAACCAGCATGATAAATTTTAGCTTCCGGCTTAGCTGCCAAGAGGCGGTCCTCTTCCAGCTCAAGATGACGCATTGCATCCTCAAAGGTTTTGATATTTTCATTATGGGTCAGGTGCACCTTCATATGCTCCCAACTCTGAGGCAAGGAACGAATCACTGCTTGCACTTGCTGCTCATCAGTTAGGACATGGCCAGCATCATTCAACTCACTTATCATGTTTGACATCTTTCTAAGGTGTTGCTTCATGGTCTAACCATGAGGCTTCTTATAAGAGTCAAACCTAATAGTGAGTTGTCTCAGTTTGGTCACCAAAGTATGACCAAACCTTGCTGCCAACGCTTCCCACATTTCCTTGACATTCTCAAAATGCCTGAACTCTCGCATGACGTCATTTTCCATGCTACTCAGCAACGTAATGCGAGCAAGGGAGTTCTTTCTTTTCCATGCAGCAAAAGCATCCTTATCTAACTTATGCTGCACAGTGTTTCCTTCTTCAGGTTCTACCATGGTCAGGTTAAGAGCTTCTAGTGTCTCTTGCTCTTCCAGCACATATTGGATTTTCATGTGCCAGATTTCATAGTTGTCACCATTGAGCTTTTCACCTTTGTTCAGCTCGGCAACTATGCTCGTTGTGGCTGAAGCCATTGATCTGAACACATCATACAAATATGCACGAATAATTAATACCTATCATTTATGCATCCATTTTGCATAGACCCATCATATTAATGAACAATTTCAAGTAAGGTTTCAGAATCAAAAGGTCACTATTTTTCCAATCATCCTAAAAAAAAAAATCCTAACTTAAAATTATCATTAATATATAATTGTCTTATGCAAAATGAATTCTATGAAGCTACAAAAAACTTCTATGAACTACCCACAGCAGTCAACAATAACAGAAAGCATTAGCAAATAATATTTGACATCCAATAGAATAATAATGCTTTCACATGATACAACTTATATATTAGTTGCTACATCAACAACAACCAGATATAAAACATTACATAAGATGTCCACAAAGCACACTAAATAAAGATCAGCCAAAACAACTACCACTTCAAAAAGTGAACAGGGAAAGATCCTTTTTTCTTCAATTTCTTGATCTTTTCTTTTGTAACAATCAGGTAATAATCATCTATAAAAGCCATCACAGTACTCCTATATGAAGCGGCTTTGTTGACATCCCATATGCGATTCAACACTCCTTTCCATTCTTATGGAAGAGTGTTCATGAAAATCGCACCATCTCGACTATGGCATGGGACGACCATTCCATATGACCTTTTGTATCTTCTCGTTGACTTCAAGAACATGATCAATTAAGTCACCACTCTCCCATCGATAATCAGTCAGCTCAGCTATCAAACTAGAAAGTCTTTCCTTTTGTTTATCGGTAATTACGCGAATAGGCGTGCGTAATCGAAGGGGAGCCATTGTTCTTGCAACAAATGCAGAACAAATTAGGGATTACATATAATCCACATAGACTTAATTGGGAAAAAAAAAAGAAACAAATCCTTTTTTTGTTTTTTTTTTGTTTTTTTTTTCCGGTCAACGGTCAACGCTCAAGTCAACGGTCAACGGGTCGGACCGGTTGCTCGGTCGAGCTGGTCGGACGAACCGACCGGCACGTGCGTGGCACGCGCCAGGGGCCGAAACGACGCGCCGTTTCGTGCGTGCATGCATCGCACGCGCCTGGGCCGAAACAACGCGTTCGACGTGCGTTTCAGCGAGGGACCGAATCGGCGCGTGCGTTGCATGCATCGATGACCCTCGTGCGTTCCGACCGCGCGTGGCAGCGCGTCCGGCAGCCTCCGGCGGCGATCCGCAACTCATTTTTCTCGTATCGACAATAGCTTCATCCCTGCGCTATCAAAAACGAATTTTGACTTGCACAAAATCACAAAACAGGGCAAACAGTACACGGGTGTCGGGTTTTTTTCGTCCCCGATAGACCAAAAGTGATTCTTCTCGAATTTCGAGAAAAAATTAATCAAAGCAATAAAAAAGGGGTCGGGAAACATGAACTAGGGCTCTGATACGAATGTTGGGTATTGCTTATACCCTAAATCTGGATTTGTCACTAAATCGAATCCCTAAAACTAGTGCGGAATACGAGCCCGGAAAAATCACATGTATCACCGATCAAAGGCACACCACGAGTTCAAGTGTACCTTGTATCCACAGACTAAACACCAACGCTGATTTGAGGAAGAAAAACTGATCCCTTTTGATCCGATGATGTCAATTCGCCTTGAAGGGAAGATAGTGTCTTACTGTTCTTCTTTTGGAAGGAGAGAGAGAGGGGAACGTACGTTATGTCAAAAGGTGCGTTCCTCCCTCTCTTTATTTCCTTAAATACGTCCTCTCCAAAGTACGTGTCCCTTCGCGTAAAAGACGTTCCCCCAAAAGTTACAACTCTTCAACGTATCCCTCCATCCATGGGTCCTAAACTTGTGGGCCAGGTTTTTTGGGCCCATCGTGGGCGGACGGGCCAACTTAAGCCCATCATTTTAATTAAAACCATCATAGATTGAGGAGGCTGCGATTTGGTGGAAGGAATGGGGAAATTGATGATTAATTGCTGGTAGAATTTCACATAAATTCAAAAGTGTTGATCGATTAAAAAATAAGACAAACATGTGTCGATCAATGAATATATACATGTGTCTTTTGAGTGACTATGTAAGTACTATGGATTAGAGATCAAGAAAAACTTCTCTCAAATTGATTTTTTAGCGATGATTTTTGTTTTTTGGGTTTGTTTTTTAGTGATGATTGTCAAAGACGTAATTAATAGAAACTAGAGACTAGCAATCACAATCGCAAGGTATCAATCTTTCGGAATAATCTATTTATCGCTGATTATGTGCATGAAAAACTTGTCTGACACTTTTGTCAATTGTTAGATTTAAACTGATCAACGTCATTCATTGGATCTTATTTGTCTGATTTGTTGACAAATTTGTTAGATTTTTTTTTTTTTTTGGTCTCTCTTGTTTTGCCTTTTTTAGAGTTTGGAATTCGAACCTCAAACCTAAAACTAAACATTCCCACTCCACTCAATTCTCTTATCAATGGGCTGCATGCCCAATTTGTACCCCTTCAAATTTGAGCATGATAAATTTGCCTTGGTTTTACTCATGGCACCCTGGACTCAGCCCTTCCTTTTCCTAATAAAATGATTGCTGGGGATCGGTAGTATTCATCACATTCATTTAAAGGATACAGTATTGAGTGTACTTCACATCAACACCGCCATGTTAATTATCTATCTTTGTTAGGTACAATTTGTCAATATATTAGATGGACTTTGTGAACAGCCAAATAACAAATGTTTGCAATTTTCTCTCATGTTATATGTAATTAATTCATTGAAAATCGAAAAAAAATTTCATTAATAATATATGATAAATGAATACCTTGTTGTGCACACACTCATTGACATGACCCGTATTAGAATATCCATAGAAACATACACAACGACATTAATCATAGATGTATATGCCTTTAAGCTAGTTAAATTGTCTAGGATTTTGTTAAAAAGTGCATTATGAACAATTATTAAGTAATCAAATAAGAAATTTTTGTTATTTCAAATGCGCTAACTAGCCTCATGATATGCACAATCACAATTTTCAAAATTGAATATTTCCTCATACTATTCTTATGATATGCACAACCAATGCTTTGAAAATACTCATTAACAAGAGCAAATCATCTAATATACTTCATTGATTAATTCCATATGCCTCCCAATAAAATTTAGCAATATTGTTTTTTTTAGCCACATCAAAATTATCAATTGAAAATATCACAAATAGTCCTTGAACTTTCATCTAATGTTCAATTTCATTCATGAGCTTTCGATTTGCTCAATCTGGTCTCTGAACTGTTAACAAATGTTTCATCTAGTCCTTCCGTTTGTTCAAACCATTAAGTGATGACGTGGAGCATTAATTAATGACGTGGAACTAAGTTGGATTACTAGAATTATGAGTTAATATATATCTTAAAAAAGGAAAACAAATTAGGGGTCAGCTAAAGATGAGAGCACTAATCACAAAAGCAAAGAGAATAAGTGGTTTTGTATATCTTTTTTAGATGGTGGCCACAATTTGACCTATTTTAAAGGTAATTTCCATGTGGATATTCCACATGTCCTTTTTTATTTTATATTTATGAGACTAAAAGCCATGTAAGCCAATTCCGTTAGCTTTAACTAACGGAAGGACAAAATTGGTCAATTTTCAAATAGTCAGGGACTAGATGGAACATTTGTTAATAGTTCAGGAACCAAATTGAGCAAATCGAAAGCTCAGGGATGAAATTGAACATTAGATGAAAGTTCAGGAACCAAATTGAGCAAATCAAAAGTTCAGAGATGAAATTGAACATTAGATGGAAGTTCAGGGACCATTTGTGACATTTTCCCTTAATTAAAGTTGAGCAATCTGTTTGGTTGTAAATTTACAGGGCACTTGACCTAGATGCACTTGGCCTGACCTGGTGGTAGTCGTGGCAGCACTCAACCACCAGGCAAGGGTTGCTTGGCCCTCAAATGGCGATTGCAAGAGCTGCCATGGCCACCAAGCTAGGGCAAGTGGACCCTCCCTCGCGTGAAGTGAGGACTTGCCGCCTTTGTCTTACAATTGGTGACAAGTTTCAAGATATACAAGGAAAAAAAACTGTTTTAGGACTAAAGTTGTGATATCTTAAGTCTTGTATAAAATGTGAGAAACCCTATTGAGTGATATGTAATCTAATAACCACCCCAGAAATATCACCGCATGTGTGATTACTCAAATTTCTTCTTTTGAGAGCTTGGCACATGTGGAAAGGGTGGGGTCATTACGAATAGTGAGCTGGTCCTCCTCCTATACGTGTGCAAGTCATGGACGAACCGGGCCATTCCTGATTTAATGAGGGCGGGGAAAGATCATCCAAACAAAAAGATTCGAATAAAGTGTATGATAGAGGGAGTAGGAATGAACCAGACCATATATCGAATAAGAGGACCATCACTAGGTAATCAGGTCTAAGTAGTACCGACACCGTCACATGACACAACATAACACAACACGCAAGTACGTCGTTTCTCAGAAAATATAGAATTCCGACACATTAGCATACATTGTATATTAAATTATATTTTTATATGTACATGATAAATTATCATTTTTATGATTATTTAATCAATTTAATTTGATTCAAATTCACAAATAAATTAAATAAAAAAGAGCCTATAATGAATTTACGTTAAAAACATTAATCCACTATTTATTTATATCATTCATTATTTCAATTTGACGAATTCAACTCCACTCCAATAATCCATAAAACTTGAAGGAATGAAAGTAGAAGATTCTTTTGGCAAAAACACTTAAAGTTTTCATTGCATAATATCTAATTCACTCTTTATTTTTTATATATGGAAGATAGAAGTATTTCAATCAATGGATAGATAGCTATCAAATTTGAAAGTTAGCTTTACATATAATTAGATATGATGACTTTGATAGAGCATATAAATAAGTGGATCAATTTCAACGCCCAATAACGGTTTATACAATTGCTTTATACAAATTTTATAAATCAATCCAAGTAAAAATAGTATATCTTTTTCGATATACCTAGAATTACACGGTGGATGCATGAACATGAATGCTAGCAATATTCACAATTATCATATATGTAGTGAAGAACTCATTGTTTAGGCTAAGTTAAGGATTGAACACCGACCCAGGGAACTGTTTAATTCGGTTCCCACGGGAAATGATCTAGTCCTCAGTACCAAAAATTGACAACCACCACTATGCAGCTCGATTCCAGGCTCAGAATGCTAAATGGATCGGCGAATCCACCTTGGATTATACCCATTTTAACATTTTTTTTAAGTGGTTAGAATTTGGAGCAATCTTTTATGGATGAATAAGAATTGGAATTTTATAATTCATATTATGTGTTGCGTGTTTTGAACTTTTTATTATTTATTTTATTTTACAAATTCATCTTTTGTGGGTTGTTACTTTTGGCAAGTGAAAATTTTGCTATTAATTTAGTTTAGTTGTTCTTAATTAAGGGATAAGTTGGATAATTCCCTGTTCCTCTAGATTTCTGTTGGTTTTTACCGATGTTTTACTTCTCATCATTTTGTTACTAAGATATTGTAATTCTAAATATTATGCATTGATAAATATTTAATTTGAAAGAGTGAGGCTGCGCATGGTAACATTTCTATTTCTTAGAATTTCTGTTATTTTGTTCCCCGGAACAAAAAAAGAACAGATTCTCGTTTGGTAACACCAAGTTATTTTTCTATTTCTCGGAATAGAAAGTTAGCCTGGGAATAGATTTGGAGCAGAAACGAGAAATAAAAAAAAAAAAATTGCTTCTTGTTCTCGGGAACAATTTCTAAAAATAAATCAATTTTTTTTCTTTTATTCTTCTTTCTTGTTGCGGCCACCTTCAATTGTCCAGAGCGACCGCCAACCGTCGGCCGCTGCCGCCGCCACCGCCGATCGCCGGCCGGTGGCAGCGGCCGGCAATTGGCGGTCGGTGATCCGTGAGCAAGAATAAAAAGCAAATAAATACAAAAAAGAAACTGTTGTGTAACCAAACGCATTTCTATTCTTTTTCTATTTCAAGAGTATAAATTTTGTATAGTTACCAAACGCGTTCTTTTACTCAGAAATTGTTCAATGTGTAAAAATAGCATGGGCGTGTTTGACGTACCTATAAAATGAACTTGCACCATTGAATTTTTCGTTAGGTGATGACTGAGTTCAAACTATGATCTGCTATAGGGAAGAAGTCGTCAACTAAATTATTTGGCAAAAAAGATTGAAATGCATGGAAAAAAAAGTGATTTAATTAAAACCAGGGTTAAAAATTGAAAGGAAAAAAAAACACATATATTCTTTCGTAAGTTGAGCTATGTGGATCTTCAAGTTATGACAATTCATACGTCGTCCACCTGAAACCGGATGATAATCAAGACACGAGCTCGCAGAGAAGGTTGAAGAAAAATTATTTTCGCTTCAATTTGAATTCATCGTGTTTATGTTATGAAACGCTACCTGATATTGAGTCTTAATCAACTCATCGGATCCCCTAACTTGAAAAAGCAAGTTTTTTTTTTAAAAAAAAAAAATTAGTTGATCTATTGACAGTATTAGATAGAATTGATAATAATATGGAGCAGAAACAAGAGGAAGACTTACTTGCGTTATTATTATTATCATCGTCGCATACAAATCATCGACGATAGTATTATTTAAGTAGTGAAGCGTACAACGATCCATAAATTGTGCTCATGAGCTACTCTATTAATCCCCCCTCATTATTCTTATTCTGCGTAAAGTCTTTCTCCTCTAGGGGCAGAAGGTGACCTTATAGTTGGTACCACCTGGGCAAGTGAATGTGCTGGTTGGATCATCTTGAGGATAGCTATAAGCATCCGGGCAATTAGTCTTGAAGAATTTTGAGTAAGTAGTCGGGCCACAGCTCCCTTGACCATTGGTGCAACAATACTCATTGGTCTTGAACACCGTGCACGGGTTGTTGCAGCCACCGGACGCCTTCAACTCCGCCGGGCACTGACCGTTGATGTCAGCCGGGCACATGATCCCGCGGCATGCACCAGTGGTGGGGCTGAAGTCCATCGGGATGTTGAATCCGTCGACGAGCGATATGTCCAAGAAGTCCGCGTTGTTGTACTGGTTCAGGGCGAACTCGGCCAGGGTGTTGGGCGGGCTTCCCCAGCCCTGGCAGTCCAGGAGCCGGTTGCAGTCACCGGTCTCGCACTGGCCTTGGCCGTTGGCGTCAAAGTTGCAGTTGGTCCGGCCCCATATGCGGGCCATGGCTGTGCCGGGGGCTACAGTCAAGGACCATGTCTGGCTAGGGTCAAGCCGGCGCCCGCCCCCAGGTGACGCGGCGGCCCAGACGGTGTACGTGCATTGGTTGACAATGTCAAAAGTAGCAGCATGGGTGGAAGTGAGGAAGAGGGCCAACAAAAGGGACAAGGTTAGGGACACTGGCGTCAGGATGGAATTCATCTTGTTTCTTGAAGAAGAGACCTTTTCTGATTGAGCTCTACTTGGTGATTATTTTGATCCGCAAGGAGGGGTTTATATAGATTTTGGACGATGTTGAACAGTTGTAGATTGGACACGTACACAAGATCCACTAGTCGATGTTGACAAGTTTAGATCTAATAACAGACAAGAGCGTCGATAAGTTTTTAATGCACATAATCACGAATGAGTAGATTAGCCTGAAATATAGATGATTGACCGTCGGGCACATGTTAGAAATAGAACATGTGCCTGACGGTCAATCATCTATATTCCAGGCTAATCTACTCATCCGTGATTATGTGCATTAAAAACTTATCGAAGCTCTTGTCGGTTATTAGATCTAAACTTGTCAACATCGACTAGTGGATCTTGTGTACATGTCCAATCTATAGCTGTTCAACATCGTCCATCGGATTTGAGCACAACAAGATTGTTTCGGTCTTGCTCACGGCACTATAGACATGCCCCTTCCTTTTTCTAATGAATTTTAAGGATTTAAATGCACGAAAGAATAAGTTTTATGACTATAGTTGCGGCGTACCGACTTCCACATTACATGTGAAACTTAGACTGATGTACAACACCAAATGGTCACTTTAGTAAGTCTACGGCCCTTCCTTTTTTCTAATGAGGTTTAAGGATTTAAATGCATGAAAGAGTAAGTTTTACAACTAAAGTTGTGACTTATCAAGTTCCATGATAAATGTGAAACTTAGACAAAAGTACAACATGAAATGGTCACTTTCGCAAGTGATAACTTAGTCTTTTAGGGAGTTGGTGTTGGATGTATGCCCTAAAGCTACTATGTAATAGTTACATATTAGGGATTTCAGTTATATTATCATTCTTATTATTTAATTAATGGTAATGACGTATTCATTAATTTGTCCAATTATTTTATATTTATGAGTGATTCCATAAGATCAGTTGCAACTAGACCTATTCTTGAGACATCAAGAATATATGTGACGGATTCATAGTTAGATTAAATCTTTAAATCGTTTCTGATCGATGGATTATTGAGTGGATATTAATAATCCTGTTGAGACCAGTGTGTTCTTAACTTCACCATTAAGTATTCGATTCTTAAGAGAATGATGAGTCACAAGTCATTGGATATTGTGATGCCCGAGTTAAGAACACGAGTGTTTGTATTAGACAAGTTCACTGAACATGATGCATATGGAACGATTAGCAACATGGAAGCTTTTAGCGTGGTCAATGTCTAATTGTTCATGCTTTGGTCTTGTGTAAATAATCCTTAGACCTGAGGCACGGTGTTAACTTGTGTGTCGAACAACTATGATTCACAGGTGCACGTAATACCGGGTCATTGATCCGTCTTTATACCTGATGGTCATAGTTTGTTCATATATGAAGTTGCACGTGTGCACAATATGAAATCTGTCTCCTTGTTAAATGCAAGGTATAATAATGATATCCTATGCGATCTAATTATGACACTGCATTGAAATCCTCGGCCGGGGTTGTAACTGAGAATAAATTGTTTATGTCTCAAATAAAATGCATGTCAATTAGATTTGTACATATGATTGAATTGGTGACTTGACAAATATTCCACGGTCTTTATTTGATCGGGACATAGTAAGATAGAGGGATTGAATTACACTATAGCCAAAACTGATAGGTTCATTATGTTCTTAAAGTATTCACACTATCTAGGTAATCATGACATATTGCTAGATGTCAATCATGACTTATAGGACCCAAAGATTAATCGGGACAATTAATTTTTTTGGGAGTACTAATATGTTAGTACAAGTCTTACTACCAGCTTAGTGATGAATCTAGGAATGTCACACACCATAAACAATTAAGATAACGTGGAACAAGAGAGAAATATTATTGCAAATATGTTTGCAATTACTGCAATCAAATTGAGTCGATTTGAAATTAAATTAAATGAAATTTAATTTAATTTGTATTATAGTCACGAGCTTTCTTGCATATGACGCACATGCATACCCAAAGTGGATACATGTTTGTATACCCTAATTGCACACACAAAGATTATGTTACTTTATTTTTGTTTTAGGAATTGATTAATTAACTATTTAATTTATTAATCATGCACAATCAGCAAGCACATCATGTGCGTTGCTTTTATAATAACAACTAAATAAAATAAAAAAAAATTAAAGCTTAAAACTTCGTGCATATGATCGTGCACATGCACGATCGTGCATGATCGTGATTCTTTAAATCGTGCATGATCGTGATCCCACGATCAGCAACCGTTGCTGATTTGTGAAAGCTTTAAAAAAAAAAAAATGCCGCAAAAGGTTGCGAAGGATAAGTGCTCGTTGCTGAAAATAGAGAAAGTATGTGTGTTCTTGTGTTTTTGAGACGCGAGAAAAAGAGGGATTCCCTCTCGTTCGGGCCGTGACTAAAACATCAAGGATACGGCGGATTGTCTCCACGAGATTGCTAGCACGATCATAGTGGTGATTATCGGAAAGTTTTCTCTTCCGTTCGACGTCCATTGTTGGTGTATCTGAACTAGAGGTCTGACATTTTGTGGGGCTCGAATTGTAGAACATCCAAACCAATTCGTATAAAGCGCGCTTCGAGGGGAATTCATTTAACTCCCTTTTATATTCAGAAAACACACGAACAACGTCTTCGGAGAATCATGTATAAAATATATTATTTTTATTTCTACTGCGTTCTTTTTGTTAATTTTATCAATACATGATTTATGAAACCCCAACAGTTGGCCCCAATGAACAAGTCAAATCACGATAGATGATATCCGAGCATGCCCTCCGGCGAGTGTGTGGTTCATGAATGAACTCAGCCAATACTTGATTTGACTAGGGTGGGGAGAGATCATTGACATGAGAGAGCTCATGTAAAGTAAAATTTTTGTGAGGCTCATAACAAAAGGGACGGGAATGGATCGAACCACCAAGGTCATGGTGGAGGGGGAACAAATCGACTAAATCTATAACGCCCTGGGTCTCCACTATACACATATTGTCCGCTTTGGACACTAAGTCATCACGGTTTTGTTCTTCTCGGGGCAGCTCATACTATCGCAAGAAAACGCGTATGTATAGTTAGAGGGCTCATTGCCTTATAAGGTAGCCCATAACTCCCTTCTTAGGCGATGTGGGACAGGGACCCCTTCCTTGCGCACATCCGGGGATCGAGGCGCGGATGCACCGCCAACCCTCCTCCCCGCGCACCACCGCTCGGGCCGTCACAAAATCAAACATCAAATAGGAGGGAATCTGCAACATCCCAAATTTCACATCGGATGGAAGATTTCTTATTATAAGATATGAGTTAACACCCACTCCAAAATAGTCATTATGGTTATTGAGAATATTCATTTAAGACATAAACAAATCATTTATAAAAATAAACTCCCGGTCTCATTGCCCTTTTTTGGCACCTTCTAGAGAACACACACATAAGGAACGACCCAAAACGATTAAATACTAAAGAACGAGGAGTTTCTATCATGGGATCGAAAAATTCAAAAGCAGACACCGCATTGAGGCCTTCGTTTAGTCAAGTCAAGACCAAATCAAACGCATAGATGTCATAAAAACTCCTTTGAAAAATACTCGATCGAATTCAAGTCGGGCACGTAAAATTTGGTGGCCCCGTTAATCGTAGCGTCTCCATCGGGTTTCAACATGTTTGTAGTCTTCACCCTTTGTCCTCAGCAATTTTTTTTAGGTCGAGATTGAATTCATTTCACCAAATAGATCTAATTTCTTTTGGGCTTTTTCAGAAGCCCTTCCGGAGGTTCCCTTTTTTTTTTTTTTTTAATTTGAAAAAGATCGATATTTTCCAAAATAATCTTCGGGGCCGAATCACAATAGAGTAATTCATCGTATATCTCCCTAAATCCTAATCTTTTTTAGGTGAACTGTGCCTTGTCTTTGGTGCACAGATGGTTGATTCGGAATCGTTACCCGAATACATAGCAAGGAAAGACGTACCAAAAAATATGACAGACATAATGGAATTATAGAACTTTACTTCCAAACTTTTTTCAGAAAAATGATAAAGCATTGTTTCAGAAGATTTTGTTATTCTCTAAGATTGACACGCATGACTCTAGAATTAAAAACTTACCGACGGCAAGGGCAGATCAGGTGAGGGCATCCTAGCCCTCGCCTATGGCCGGCATGGCCAGCTCTAAGGGGGAGGGGGAGGGGAATGGGAATGGGGAAAATTTAAAAAAAGAAAAAATATTTAAAATATTTAAAATATTTTTAAAATGGCACATCAGCGCCGGCAGTGTTGCGTCAATGCTCATCAACCAAAATTAGCCGGATGGACATAACTGGTATAAATGCAAAAAGTTTAAAACTAGATTGGCCAAAAAAATGAATTTATAACTGAATTAACATAATTGTAATAGATTTAAGAATTATTTTTTTATAATTCTCCTTATTTTTAAGAAAAAGTAATATAAACTAAAATTTTGCCCTCAGTTTGTCCTATTGACAAATAATTTATGGTCAAGTTACATATTTAAATTTTACACAGCTAAAAAAAATTAGGCTCGTGCAATGCATGGGGATGCTATTGATTAAACTTAAAAATACGATTAGCTCAATCTACGTATCAATAATGGTTGTAGTTTAGGGAAGAATCTCCCCTAGATAGAAATGCCATCTAAGTATATGTAGAAACGCTGTACGAATAGCAAGATTATATATTTGTGAAATGCAATTTTATATACTCGATCTGCCACATTAATTATGTGCGCAATTTACGGGAGAATCTTCCCCAAATAGACTACCATCTCAGTATAAGCAGTGACACTATACGTATACTCATAAGCCAAATTCTTTTGGGCTGCTTTTTAGGTCCTGCAAATGCCAAATTGTGCTCCCCACATCGAATACATTCTTTACATTCGAAATATATGTTTTGCATTACCTCAACCTAAAAAGACTGGCTTGCCCTAGTACACATCCAAAATCTACATACAACCCCCTCTCCCACTCTCTATCTCTTCATAAGGGGGGAAATTACCAAAAAGTTCTTAAATTATTGTGTTTGTGTCAATTCAATCCTAAACATTTTAAATTAACCAATTTAGTCCTAAATTTTATGGCGATTTATTAATTCGGTTATAAACCTTTCAATTATGCTAATTTAGTCATTACAACCAATTTTGATCAGAAATCCCCAATGTGGTGGTTTAGTCAGCACGAATCACCCTTCATGGCATGGCCAACACTTAAGTGAATAATTTTTTTTCTATTTTTTTCTTTTTCCTCTTCTTTTTTTTTTCTTCTATTTTTTCTTTCCTTTTTTTTTTTTTTAAACTTGGGCTGGCAAGGTACCCAATCAACCCTTGCTTGGTTTAGGCCAAGCCATTGTAGCCCTCACCTAAATTTGGCTGAGGGCCACAATGCGCTCGCTAGCCTAGGGTTACAAAAAAAGAAAAAATAATAATAAAATAATAAAATTTAATAAAAAATAAAAATAAAAACTATTCACGTCAATACCGATCATGTCATGTAAAATAGTTATGTTGACTAAATCGGCAATTTCCAATCAATATTAGGTTGAATGATTAAATTAGCAAATCATTATAAGGTTTAGAACTAAATCAGTCAAATTAAAATATTTAGAAATGAATTAGTATAAATGCAATAGGTTTAATATTTTTTGCGAGAATTTTTCCCTTCAAAAAGTGCCTAATACATTCTGATCGATCTTATCCATGCTCGTAAGATAACTTGGTTATCTTATTTGAAAACTGAGGTCGCATTTCTTATAGATACATACATAATGAAACAACACAACATAAGAACTACTTCTCGACACACACATAAAAAAACAACACGAGAACTACTTCTCGAGGAAATCACGACCAGCAACACCGAACGTTGCTCTTCTCGAGAGCATCATCATTTATTTGAATTATATATTCTCTGTTTGGCCACGCGATTTAGCCAAACCCTTCATTCTGAGCTCTCGCTTCCGAACATCTCCAAGGGGAAATAAGACGACCCCATCGGGCAAAACACGACCGTATAATC
Source organism: Eucalyptus sp. ANBG9806169 (assembly GCA_014182395.1). Taxonomy (NCBI): domain Eukaryota; kingdom Viridiplantae; phylum Streptophyta; class Magnoliopsida; order Myrtales; family Myrtaceae; genus Eucalyptus; species Eucalyptus sp. ANBG9806169. Next base: position 26,340,176 of record CM024576.1, read on the forward strand.
GGTCGACCCGCTCGGACAAGTGAACGTGCTGGTGGGATCATCTTGAGGGTAACTGTAAGCGTCGGGGCACCTATTCTTAAAAAATCTGGAAAAATCGGTCGGACCACACTGGCCTTGGGTGCAACAATACTCGTTGGTCTTGAACACCGTGCACGGGTTGTTGCACCCGCCGGGGGCCTTCAATTGGTTAGGGCACTGGCCATTGACATCACTTGTGCACTTGATTTGCCTACACTTGTTTTGCGACGACGGCCTGGTGGGGCTAAATTCCATGGGGATGTTGAACCCGTCGACTAGGGAGATGTCGTAGAAGTCCAGGTTGCCGAACTGGTTCAGCGCGTACTCGGCCAGGGTGTTGGGGGGGACGCCCCATCCCGTGCACTGAAGGACGTTCCCGCAGTCACCGGTCTGGCAATGGCCCCGCCCACTAGCATCGAAGTTGCAGTTGGTGCGGCCCCAGATCCGGGCCATGGAGGTGCCCGCAGGAACGTTGAGGGTCCAAGTCTGGCCACGGTCGAGGCGACGGCCGCCGCCAGGGGAGGCGGCTGCCCAGACAGTGTAGGGGCAGTTGTTGCGGACGGTGAAGGTGGTGGAGTGGGAGGGTGCAAAGAAGAGGGCTAGGAGGACGGTGAGGAGGGCGAGGGCCATTTTTGGGGGAGCACAAGCTAGCTCTAATTTGTGTTGTGATTGAAGATGTGCGGTGCTTTCTAAGAGAACGGATAACTAAGGGGGTTTATATAGAAAATATTGCTAGCATGCTTTTATAATAGATCCTATAAAGGATAAACTAAAGTGGTTTTTTTTTTTTTTTTTTTTTTTTTTTTTTGGCTTCACGTAAATGATGGCTGGTGTCCACTATTTCATAAAGTTAGAGGCGGCTACTTGATGGCTTTGGCATCTTGATCTTGAAGGTGGACCAAGTCGGATAGATCACTTTTTGACCAGGAACAGTTGATTTGGATGGCTTCCCTAAGCTTGTTTGTCGAAGGTTAATGAACTTATATAATACGATTAAGGTCATAGTTACGGGGTCACCCGGATAAGCCGTAAAGCTTAAATAGATCTCCAAGAAAATTTTGCCATGTGTTTTATCATTGAATATTTCGGTTTCCACGACTGATGTTTCCATCAAAAAAAGTAATTTGGGAGTTTATGATTTCTCTGACACATTATCGGATAAACTAACACATGGGGATAAGGACAGTCTACAGGATAACAATTCTGACACGACTCATGAGTCAAATGTCAATGGTAATAGAGGGGATAAAGCTTGGTGCTGAGGGGATATTCTAGGCATCAAAACTGGCATGTGTTCCGGAAGGCATTTTTATTGAGAAATTTCGGATAATCACCATTATGATTGTGCTAGCAATCTCATCGAGACAATCCTCAGTATCCTTGATGTTTTAGCTACGGTCCGAGTGAGAGAGAATCTCTTTTCTTTCTTGCGTACCAACACACAAAACACACATGTTTTTCTCTTTTTAGCAACCGTTGCTTATGCACTCTTTTATGCAGCATTTTTAAAAAAAAAAACTTCTCGAATTAGCAACGGTTGCTGATCGTCCCATGATTGCTGATCGTTCATGCACGAAGCTTCGCATATATATATATATATATATATATATATATATATATATATATATATATTTATTATTATTAAAAAGACACGCACATGTGATGTGGTCGTTCATGCACGAAGCTTCGCATATATATATATTTATTATTATTAAAAAGACACGCACATGTGATGTGGTCGTTCATGCACGAAGCTTCGCATATATACATATATTTATTATTATTAAAAAGACACGCACATGTGATGTGGATTGCAGATGGTCAACACCAATTACTGACCATGTGCACATTGATTAATTAATTAAATAAATGAAAAAAATTAATCAATCCCTTTATATATATATAAAGACACGCAGATGTGATGTGCGATGCACATGGTCAGCAACAATTGCTGACCATGTGTTGCTGACCATGTGCATATTGATTAATTAATTAATTAAATTGTTTGAATACCCATGTAAAAGTTCCAATCTCAGTCCAGTCAAATAGCACTAAGATTGCTCAAAATTTCTCATGTAGCAGAATCGATACAGTCGGCCCATCGTGAGCATCTTTTGCCTAGTTGGACGACATTGACTAAGTCTTGTGGATTTTATGTGTGTGGCGAAGAATTCCTCTTTCCATCATGAATCACTATTACAGGTGCTCTCATTGCCTTTTATATACCGAATTATCAAGAATTGTCAACATAGACTTTTTTTCCTACGTAAATCTTTCTTAAGAATTATCCCTAGCAAATGACACATAATGTCAGAAAACGAAGATGAAGATATTCGCAGAAGGAAAACAAGAATGAAGAAGCAATTGTCTTCCTTTTCATTGAATTGATTATGTACATTGAATCCTGTATTTAATTACAAAAAAGAGAAATAATAAAGGAAGTTCAATATATGCCTATCCTTTTCTATTCTAAAGTATATTTAATTTCCTAACAATACAGATTACAAAATCATATCTTCCAACACTCCCCCTCAAGCTGGTGGTCTGTATATGTCCAAGACGCCTAGCTTGTGTAGAAGATATGTATGTTGTCTTTGACAAAGAGGTTTAGTGAATATATCAGCTGGCTGTTATGAAGTTCTAATTCCTCTTGTCTTGACAATTCCTTCTTGAATCTTTTCTCGTGTAAAATGACAATCAACCTCTATATGCTTTGTTCTCTCGTGTAGTACTGGATTTGCCGCAAGTTTTAGTGCTGAGTCATTATCACAAAAGAGTAAAGTTGCCCCTTTTACAGGAGCTCCAAGATCCAAAAGTAGACCCCTCAACCAAACTATCTCACATACAGTTTTGGCCATAGATCGATATTCAGCTTCGGCCGATGATAAAGATACAGTAGACTGTTTCTTTGTCTTCCATGAAAGTAGTGATTCCCCAAATTTAATGCAGAAACCAGTAATAGACCTTCTACTCATAGGGCATGTGGCATAATCTGCATCACAATAGGCTGTCATTTCCATGTTGCACTGTCGGGAAAGAAGTATTCCCAAACCCGGACAGTCTTTAAGTATTTCACAACCTTCAGAGCTGCATTCAAGTGAGACTGCTTCGGACTATGCATAAACTGACTAAGAGTCTGTACTGCATAACAAATATCTGGCCTAGTCATAGTGAGATATATCAGTTTTCCTACTAATCTCTGATATCCTGAGGGATCCTGTAACAGAGAATCATCAGAAGAAGATGATACGCCAGCGTCATAGCTGACAGAAGTCAGTTTAGAGTTCTATTCAATAGGAATGACTGATGGTCTACAACCTGATAATCCTGCTTCTGATATTATTTCCATCACGAATTTCCGCTGACTTAATGAGATGCCCTGGTCTGAGCGAGCTATTTCAATTCCAAGAAAATACTTAGGTGATCCTAAGTCTTTGATATGGAAAGTTGAGTGCGGATACTCTTTAAATTTCTTTATAGCAGAATCATCATTCCCCATGATAAGAATATCATCAACATATATCATCAAGTAAATAGATGACATACCTTTTGTACAGGTGAATAAGGCATAGTCATACTTGGATTGCTTGAATCCAAGAGCCAAGAGTGCTTGGTGAATTTAGCATACCATTGTCTAGATGCTTGTTTCAAGCCATAAAGAGATTTGCGGAGACGACATACCTTCAACTCCCCCGTCTCCGTAATCCTGGTGGAAGCTCCATATAGATTTCTTCATCCAGATCACCATGCAGAATGCATTATGGACATCCATTTGATGTAATGGCCGATCACGAAAAGCAGCAATGAGATAAAAAAGTACGAACCGTGACATCCTTGGCTACGTGGAGAAAATGTCTCGTGAGAGTCGAAACCTTATCGCCGGGTGAAGCCTTTTGCCACCAACCGGGCTTTATATCTCTCCACGAGCCATCCGCCCCGTATTTGATCTTATAGACCCATTTACAGCCAATGGGTTTGCGGTTATCAGGCATTGATACAACATCCCAAGTATGATTATCCATCAACGCATGTAATTCAGATTCCATGGCCTTTTGCCAACAAGTATCATCTTTGGCTTCATTATAACTAGAAGGTTCTCGATCTTGAAATACGGCTTATGCAACATAGATGTCTGGGGGATAATCTATCAAAGGAGACATAAGATGAGATAGGATATCGAGCACCTGATGATTTGGAGAAACCGCATATGTAATCCTTCGTCCAAGTTGGTGGCCGAGTGGTTCGGTGAGAACGCCTTGGTGATACCTGAGGTGTGTTGGATAATTCCTCGCAGCCGTTGTTTCTGAGGTATCTTCCAACTGTGTTTCATATGGCGACCCTCCTATATATGGCTGCTCAATTGAATCTTCAGCAGGATTCACAGAGGATGTCATAGGCAAGACATCAACTTGTCTAGGAAGAGTAGGCAGAATGAATGTTTCGCCGGGTGATGAATCATCTTCCAATAAGAATTGGCGATTTGTCTTCTCTGCTGTAGTCAAAGATGTTAATGAAAAAGGAAATACATCTTCATGAAATACAACATCCCTGCTGATAAAGAAAGTCCCTGTAGATGGTGCATAAAGCCTGTATCCCTTTTGTAAAGTCGGATAACCCATGAAAATGCATTGAGTAGCTTGTGGTGCCATCTTATCTCTATGGCCCACTGTAGTGACATAGCATAAACACCCAAAAACTCTGAGATGAGATAAACTCGGTGTTTTTCCATATAGTAACTCAAAAGGTGTCTTTCCTTTCAAAATGCGGGATGGCATGCGATTGATCAGATATGCTGCAGTAATCACGCATTCGCCCCAACATTCTTCAAGAATTGAAGCTTGGAATTTAAGTGCGCGCGCCACTTCTAGAAGATGGCGATGTTTTCTTTCGACAACGCCATTCTGTTGGGGCGTGTAAACACAAGAACTTTCATGCAATATCCCATTGATGTTGAACAAGGAAATACAGTCAGCATTAAAAAATTCTTTTCCATTATCAGTACGTATCTTACGAATTGGTTTCGAAAATTGAGTCTTTGACAAGGAAAGAAATGTCTTTAGATGAGAAAAGACCTGATTTTTGGATTGCATGAGAAAAATCCAAGTGGCACGGGAGTAGTCATCCACAATTGTGAGAAAGAATCTAGAGCCATCATGATTTAAAGTATGATAAGGCCCCCAAACATCAGCATGAATAAGAGAAAAAAATATCTTCTATTCGAGAAGTGCTATTCTGGAAAGGAGCAAGTGTTTGTTTAGCCATTGGACAAATGGGACATTTAGAGTAAGGAAATAACGCACTATGGCCCAAACGTTGATGATTAAGAAAATTAATGCCATTGGCAGTAGCATTACATATAGACTTATTGAATTCAACAGGAGATAATTTAAGAAGATGTGCAAAATCCAACCAAAAATATAATCCATGGCTGACTCTACCCAAGCCCATCAGTTTGCCAGTCGAAAAGGCCTGAAAGAAACATTTATCAGAATGGAAAAGAATGTGACATGAATTTTCTTCACAGGCTCTAGCAACTAAGATCAGATTGAAATGGAAATCGGGTACGTAAAGCACGTTTTTAATAGTCACAAGAGAACTAAGCTTTACGGTCCCAGTCATTGTGACTTTGGTGGTATTTCCGTTTGGAAGTTGTACTGATATAGGAAAAGATAATTTTGTAATATCTGAAAGTAAATTCCTATCACATACTATGTGATCACTAGCACCTGAATCAATAATCCATGCATCCTTTGAAATAGAGTTCATGAAACAATAGGATGTACCTGTGAAACTGCCTCCCTTATCTGAAGGGTTTAATTTCTTCAAAGTTTCCATCAGCTCATGATATTTTTCATGGGTAATTGAGTTTCCCAATTGCTGACCCGATACCTGAAAAACTGAGGAAAATTTCCCATTTTCTTTTTCTCCTGGCTTGCCATGCAATTTCCAGCAACTTTCAATTGTATGATGTGGGCGCTTGCAATAATCACAGTACAGCTTACCTCTTCCTTTTGGCCCATTTTTTGCATTTGAATTGGGCCTATTGTTGGATTGAAAAGCTTGGGCCGAAATAGGCCCATAGGAACCATCGGATCCTCCAAGGAATGGGCCGCGCGAGCCATCAAGCCCATTGTTGTTGGGCGAGCGTGAGCCGTCCGATCCATTTAAGTACCTGTTTCGGGAGCTGTCGAATGAGTTTAAAAAGAAAGAACGTGGGCCGTCGGATGCAGCAGAGACGAAGCCACGTGAGCCATCTGATCCAGTCGCTCCCTGGAGAGAACGTGAGCCGTCCGATTGGTGGATATAATCTCCACCGTCCGTGCCCCTCTTTAAAAGTGATCTAGGGTTTTCGGTTTCAAAACCAAACCCTAGATCTGCCTCTCTCCTCCCCGAGCCTCTCGTGATGAGCGGAAATGGCTCGGCTCTTCGCGCCGCGAGCAATTCCCGTCTCCTCCTCTCCCATGGTCCGCGGATCTTTGTTGGCTCTCCTCCTGTATGGCGAGTTGATAGATCCGCCCGAGGCTTAGCAATGGCTCCATGGTAAGTATGTGAGATCGAAACGGGAGGTACGCCTCGTTGAGGATGAGGAGAAATCTCGTTGTTTTCTCCCTTTCTCGCATCTGTTTGTATTGTTGTTGAATGTGATCTGGCCAGTCGAATCTTTCTTCGGCTGCCTCCATTTCATTCCACAGACTCGAAAGTTTATTATACATGGTCGCGATGCTCATGTTCCCCTGTTTCAGATCTGAAATTTGCTGTGTTAGATAAAAAATTCTCACTTGATCGAGTTTTCCATACATCTCTCTTATATTTTCCCAGATTTCCTTCGGATCCTCTGTCGGGGGAAGCCCGGCCACGACCTCGGGCGCGATGCAGTTTCCAACCCAAGTTCTTACCAGTTGGCTGCATCGCCTCTAGAGTCGTGCCATTCTCTCGTCGGTTGGAATCAGAAGCGATCCATCGATGAAAACTTCTTTGCTTTTTGTTACGAGTGCCCGCCGGAATTCGCGCGACCAACTGGAATAATTATCTGCACCTGGTGGTGTAGGAGTCGGGTAGGGATTTGTTCCCTGACTCGAACCCCCCCAGCCCGAATCCGTAATCCGCACTTTGGAATCCCGAATAGGGATTAGTTCCCTGACCTGGAATATTCGATCCGCCCGTCTGCTCCGGGCTAATGCCAGGATTTGCCCCGTCATTGGTCGACGAACCTGCAGTAGTCCGCGCGCTGCCATGGTAGCCGGGCAATGATGCATTGGGGATAGGCCCAGGATACCATGGATATGGCATCCATTGATAAGGGTGACCTGCGAAAGGTTGCCCTGCAATTGCCTGAGCCTGTTGTTGCCATGGTACGTGCGCAAGTAAGCCTGGAATTTGTTGTTGTTGTTCTGGTGCAGGGATTATGGCGGCTGGATCTCGGTTTTCCAGAGCATGTGTATTTCCGTCTGATGTAGATTCATCGACGGGAATAGAGGTAAGATCTTGTGCTGTTGACATGTCGAAAGAAATTGATTCCTCTGTCTTCTCTTTTGCAGATGTAGTTCCTTCAGGTAATCAATGTTTCTGATTCCTTTGGCAACAAAAATCTGAAACTCGAGGTTGATGCAGAAGGTAATCGAAAGCGGAAGCAAAAAAGGTTAGAACCGGGATGGCTCTGATACCATGTCAGAAAACGAAGATGAAGATATTCGCAGAAGGAAAACAAGAATGAAGAAGCAATCGTCTTCCTTTTCATTGAATTGATTATGTACATTGAATCCTGTATTTAATTACAAAAAAGAGAAATAATAAAGGAAGTTCAATATTTGCCTATCCTTTTCTATTCTAAAGTATATTTAATTTCCTAACAATACATATTACAAAATCATATCTTCCAACACATAATACTCTAATTTGCAGTAGATATATTATTCTCCTTACAAAGAGTATTTCTTTTTGTACTCTCCACTCATTTGCTTCCCATTAGGGTTTGTACATTGTTGACGCCTAAATTTTATTGTATTTTTAATTAGGCCTTAGTCTCTTTTAATATTTGTTTTTCTTTTTTTCTTCGAATAATAAATAATAAATAATAAAAACAACAAAAAATAGTAAAAAAAAAAAAAGAAAAAAATAGAAACAATAGCCATAAGGGGGCTGGGCCTTTTGCGCCCAGCCCCCTTTTTTCTCTCCTTCACACGGACCCCCATGGCCCGGCCTGCGCAACCTAACCCTTCCCCCTCCTTCTTCCTTCTCCTTCTTCTCTGCGCCTCTGTGCATCACGCGCGGTGGCCGGCGACGTGCGAAGCACAACCTACGGCCGAGGAGGGTAGGTCAACGTTGGCCGGAGATGACAAATCTCAGGCGCCATTAATGGCTGCCTTCAATGCCGAGCACACTTCACTGGAAAAGCTCGAATGGGACGCTGGTTCAGCCGAGGAAGACTGGTCGGCAAGCCAAAGGCCGGCGGCCGAAGCTCTCCGTCGACCGGACCGCCCTCGCCTATAAATAGGCGGCCGCAAGCTCCGTCGACGACCATGGCGAACTCGAAGACCTTCCCTAGAGAGACTTCAAGGGAGATCAAAGAGTGAGCGCAAGAGAGGAGTCGGGTCGCGAGCTTGAACGATCTCCCTCCAAGAGACTTCAGGGGAGACCGGCGGCAAGCGAACCCGGAGAGAGAAGGGAGACCGAAGGGGCTGAGATCCGCAAACGCAGATCTGGAAATCCACCATGCCATGTCGCCTTGAGCCAGGCCAGACGTTGCCCCTCGAGCTACGCTGCCACCATCCCCGACGCTGTTACCGCACTGGACTGCTGCCAGGTCAATCGCCACTGCCGTCCAGTCATCGACGATACCGTCAGTCCGTGCCTCTCCAGCAGCCACCCGTCCCGACAACCTCTAGCCGGTAACCCTGAAGTCGGTGAGCATCCCCGACCCTCTACTTGTCGCCTCGTTTCTGGGTAGATCGAGCCAGAGCTCGCAGCTATCGAGCTCGCGAAAGCTCCGACTGCCGATCGCGCTCTGTCCACCATGCCCCTCTGCATCTCCACCCGTCACTGCCGCCGTGCCACCCCGCCGCATCCTCCTACAGCTGTTGTCCTCTGTGTCGTTGCCGTCGTCGACGCCGATCTGCCATCCAAAACCCTTCGCCAGCGCCGCGAGCGAACAAAGGGGAGAGGAAGCTAGGAACCAGGTTGATTCGCGGGTCGGTCCAACTCGGTTTCCTTGTTTCCGGGTAGGGTTCCGCCTAGGCCGGGCTGTGCGCGTGGGCCGGTTTGCTTTGTTGGGTTGAAATTTTTTATAAAAATGGGCCAAAATGGGTTTGGGCTTTTACATTTAAAAAGAGAAACAATCAAAAAAATCCGAGTCGGGCCCGTCCGGTTGCGGGTCGATGACTGGGTCGGCCCCAACCCAGAATCCGACCCGGGTCGTTTTTTTTTTTTTTTTAATAAAAATATAAAAATATTAAAAAATAATTTATTTAAAAAAAAGTAAAAATAAAAATATCTCATGTTTTCCAAAAAAAGCCAAAAAAAGTCAGAAAAAGTCAAAAAAAAAAAAAAAAAAAAAAGGATTTATTTTCCAAAAATAGAAAAAAAAAACAAAAATCCCTTTTATTTTCCAAAAAATAGAAAAAGGTCCAAAAAAATGTTTTTCTCCACAAATGCATGGAAAACCCCTCAAAAATCCAAAAAGCCTTAGGTTTAAACAAGATTAGGTACCGAAAGGGCATTAGTGATTAACTTGTGTAATCAAGTCCCCGATCCTAATTTCTCTAGTTGCGTAGGAGCGAGTATTTCTCCCGATACTTCGCTTGGGTTTCTAATCAATCAATCCCAAATTAATTAGTGGCGACTCCGTTTTAAAATTAACTTATACGTTAAAAACTTGGATTATTAAGTTGTGAATTGGTGGACTTGAGAGAGTTCGGGTTAAGCCTAATAGACTCAGCCGAACCATTAGCCTCCGTAAGGCACCCGCCCCGAAACGAGCGCCAAAAAAAAAAAAAAAAAAAAGAGGTCGCGACATACTTGCCTCGATCAATCAATACTATTACTTGTGTTCAACCAAAAAACAAAAAGTATTAGTTCTTATAGCATAAGTTTTGATGAGTTTTAATGTTGCAAATTAGCAATTATTGATGATCCTAACATTTTCAGTACCTCTTCCCATAAAGTATTTATTTTTTTGGATCATTTTAATTATTTTCTCTCAATATCTCCTTAAAGGATTGCCTTTAAAAGTGAGACGTGGAACTCCAATGTGCAATAGATTAATTTGCAAGGAGTATTTTTCTTGCACCCTCCACTCAATTTGCATTCACCTAGGATCTGTGCCCGTCTCATTCAACACCATGAGCGTTGTTCGAATATGTGCTATGAAAATGATATCTCGCAAACGATAAAGTTGGCGATACACGTAAATTATCTTCAAACGAAGTCGGTGGTTTACTCTTCCAAATGCAAGTAGAGCAAGTGGTAAAACCCATCTTTACACGAGTGCGGCTAAAGCCTTTATTATTTATCTACAAACAATAGTCTCTTTTATCCAAGTGTCGCCCTCGCTCTGCACGCTCTCGATTCCAACATCCCAAGAAGAAAAAGGCGAGATAGCTATGGACAACCCAAAGAAAAGGGAATACTAAACAGTCATATAAATTGCTCGATTTAGAGCGTATATAGAAGTTCATTTATTCAACTCCTTAAACTTTTGTTCTTGCCTCAGCTGCATACATAGAGGAGCTTGAGGCAATACACTCATGCAAGTACACTAGCTCAAACTAACTTGAGCACCATTATATTGGCAGAGTCTCCTATAGAGTATTCCCTACGATTCCGCTCTTACTTCAAGGGCAGAACACAACCCTATAGTTGGTTCCACCAGGGCAGGTGAAAGTACTGGTTGGATCATCCTTAGGGTAACTGTAAGCATCGGGGCACCTATCCTTGAAGAACTTGGAGAAATTCGTGGGCCCACAGCTTCCGGAGTTGCAGCAGTACTGGTCGGTCTTGAACACGATGCAGGGGTTGTTGCAACCGTCGGGCGCCTTCAGCTGGGCAGGACACTGGCCATTGATGTCAGCCCTGCACTTGATCCCACGGGTGCACCCATTGGATGTCGGGCTGAAGTCCATGGGGACGTTGAAGCCGTCGACCAGGGAGATTTCAAAGAAGTCCTTGCCGCCAAACTGGTTCAGCGCGTACTCGGCCAGGGTGTTCGGGGGCTGGCCAAAGGATGTGCACTCACGGACGCCACCACAGTCGCCGATCTGGCACTTGCCCTTCCCGGCTGCATCAAACTGGTGTTGGATAAATTCTCTTGAAGTATTTTGAAGTTGACAAAACGTGTTTATCAGTCTAGTCTGAAGACTTACAGACTCTATTGACAAAGTCTAAAGACCAAAGTCTAAAGATCAAAGTCTGAAGCTAGCAAGACTCAAGACTTATATTTCAAAGTCTACTCACATGGACAGTTTCCAGGACGACGTTTATTCTGATCTTATATGATCTTTATTCTAACGACTAGTGGATATCTTTCTACTGGATTCAGCACTAAACGATCTTACTTACGTATGGAATATGTTTAGATTCTCTAAAGATTTCGCAACTTATATTTGGAAGGATCTACTTATGGAAACCGAGATCCTGATTGTATGGGCGAGCAGGATTGATGGGCTACCAACACTTACCTTAAAGAGCTCGAGATCTCTCTAATTGATTCTGTCCAACGGGTTGATTGGAAGAACTTCTTTGGAAGGTGCCAACGGTATTGAAGGCATGAAGAAGTATATAAGAGAGATGCTCTAGTTGTTGAAGGGTGCGGATAGAAGAATTCCAAAGTCCGAATCTCCTTTTCTATTTTGCGATATCATTCTTTGAGCGTTACATGTAATCAAAAGAGAGATCATATTGTAGTGAGACCTTGAGGAAGTGTAGTAGAGTAATCTACACTTTGTGGACTCAAGAGCGTGAGACCGTAATCACTCTTATTGATTCTTAGTGAAATCCGGCCCGGAAGGGCTGTCCGTGCGGGAGAGTGGACGTAGGCTTGATCTAAGCCGAACCACTATAAATGGAGTCTTGATTCTCTATCCCTAATCCTTTTATCTTTAATTACTTTCATTTGCTGCAATTGTTGGATTTAAGTTATTTATATCTCGATCGGATTAATTTATCAGAATTGCTTTAAACACCTATTCACCCCCCCCTCTAGGTGCTAATTCTAGTCCTAACAACTGGCAGTTAGTTCAGGCCCAGATACGGGCTTGTTTCGTACCAGGGCTCACGTTCAAGCTCCAGGACTGGCCTTGGTCGAGCCATCGGCCACCTCCTAGGACTGCCGTAGCCCAGACCGTGTAGGGGCAATTGTTCCTAATGTCATACGTGGCAGCATTGACGCAAGTGAGGAAGAGGGAGAGCAAGAGGACAGAGGAAATGCAAATGGCATGGGAGCGAGCCATGCTTGGGGTTTGCTCAGAATTAGGGCTTGTGTGATTTCTCTAAGTGATAGTGCTTGTGGAGTAGTTTGGTGGGTAATGAAGAAATGCATGAGGGTTTATATGGGGCGAGAGTGGCTGGGATCGGTGGGGAGAGGCCAACAGGTGTTTCTACATGATTAGCTAATTGACTATTAGATGGGGTTTGACAATGTTGTCCTTGGCTTGGCTCGAAGACAAGTCAAGATGAAGTTAAAGCCTCAACGATGCGCAGAGGCTTATCTGCAATCGGTCGACAATTTTTACCATCGCAAAGTTACAGGTTTTTTCCTACAGACCAGAGGAGTTTTCTTACCTCGCGAGTGCTTGAGAGCTTTATCATCGGGGAGGGGCTAATAGGTTTGGCATATATCCACCATTTAGGCCCTTCTGTTAAGTATACAGGAATAAAGTCTCATCCAGCCACTATAAATCCAGCAAATAACACTGATGCTGGAAGAGAAAGTATTCTTAAGAAAAAGAGTTATACAGAGCAGCAAAGTGAAACAAAGAACACGTGGGAAAAACAAAAACAGAAAAGTAACAATGAGCTGATGATCAACGGTGAAGAGCTCGTGTTGAAGGCAGACATGGATTGTCATCAATGATTAAGAAAGCCTGAAATAAAGAAGATATGGATCGCCAAGTCATGTAGATCTCAATTGACACATGTGCTACTATTCGGTTTAGAATGGTGAAACAAATTAAGAAAAGCTTATTAGTTGTATTCTGTTAGAGTTTTCTATTCTGATATAAGTAGTCTTCTTCTTCCTTGAGTATGAAGGGAAGAGAGAGAGAGAAAGAAAGAGCATATTGAGCTATCATCAATGGATGCTCGCTTTCTGAGAATAGTGATATGAGACTGTAAAGAGAAATAGAAGCCAGAGGATCTGTATTCATAAAGTCTTGATTCGATATACAGAAACTTTGTATTACAATCATGTTGAAATAGAGTGATTCGAAGTATTTCATTTGCTGATTTCTATGTATCTTGATTCAGTTCTTCATCTTCATTTTCTCATGGTATCAGAGCAGGAGATCATACTTGCTGAAGAAATTCATTCAACAGCTACTCTTTAAATCAAGAGTGAAGAAACTGAAGGAGCAGAAGATTCCAGTATCACGGTAATCGTGTCTGTATTCATAGCATCTCTGTTTTCTTCTTCCTCAAGCTGAGAGATTACAACAATGGCAATAAGAGCACCGAAATATCCCTTTCCAATACATGTGAATATCTCTAACTTTGTCACAATCAAACTTGCCGAAGACAACTTTCTCTTATGGCAAGCACAGATTCACAGGTTCTTGAAAAGTCAAGAACTTTTTGGCTTTATTAATGGTGATTTTTCATCACCTCCTCGAATGCTGCAAAATGAAGTCGAAGGAGATGAATCTGAAGTTGTAAATCCAGATTATATTGTTTGGACAAAAAGCGATCATTTGGTATCATCATGGATAAGTGGAGCTGTCACTGAAAATATTTTGAGCCTGATAATTGGCCTAGAAACATCTCATGAGGTATGGCAAACACTTCTAAATCGGTTTACACAGAAATCAATTGCTAGGGAGTTCGAATTAAGAGGGAAATTACAAGTTTGTCAGAAGCATGATCGATCTCTTCCTGTCTATCTCAGAGAATATAAGTTCATATGTGATCAGTTGAATGCTATAGGAAAACCAGTGGATGAAATAACCAAAATGTTTGGTGTGTTGGAAGGCTTGGGTCCTGAATATGAAAATTTTCGAACTACTATATACTGTCTAAAGCCTCAACCTGAATATGATGAAGTGATTGCACAATTAGAAAGGTTCGAATCAAGATTGCAGAATTACTCCAGGAATCAGTTTAATCCCAATTTAGCTTACATTGGGCAAAAACAATCTCATATACAGCTTAAAGAAAATACTGATGGAGATTACATTCCTCAAACCTCTGGCTTTGTAGCTCAAAGAGGAAGTTACAGAGGAGGCTATAACTATGGTCGAGGTAGAACTGCTAATAGTAGAGGTCGAGGCTTTGGATATTCTGAAAGGAATCAGAATTACAGAGCAAATACCTTGATGCAAGGCCAAGGAGATCAGCAATATAGACAGAGAAATACTTTCTCTGGAACTAATCAAGGGTTTCGACCCTATGCTAGTCATTCTCAGAGGTACCAAACCTCCAAAACTTATCCTTCGTGACATTAACCTCAAATAAAAATCTACAGGATGAGAAAGAAACGAGGCAATGTTATTTGGAATGTCAAATATGTAAACGTCCAGGACATGATGCTCTTCGTTGCTGGTATCGTTTTGACAACTCCTATCAAGCAGAAGACATTCCAACAGCATTAGCAGCAATGCATATTGAGGATCCAAAAGGAAGTGAATGGTACCGGATCGGTGCTACGGCTCACATCGGTACTAATCTGGTATTCTTCATACTCTTTCTAAGTATAAAGGAACCGTCTTGTCATGATTGGAAATGGATCCCGCTTGCCTGTTACTCACATTGGTAATACCTGGCTGAATACAAAAGATAATACATTACCTCTTAATGATGTGCTGATTGTGCCAGAAATAAAGAAGAACCTCCTTTCAGTCTCTAAACTCACAGATGATTATCCTTGCTCCTTTATTTTTGACAAAACTGATGTTTATGTAAAGGACAATTATACCAAAGTAACAGTGAAGCTCGGAAGGAAAATTAGAGGACTCTATCAAGTGGATACACAAACCACATAAGCCTTTTTCACTCAGAGACAAAGAGCTGTAGATGAAGATACATGGCATCAGAGATTGGCTCACACAAATTCACAAATAGTGAAACATCTGCAGCATCAGAAGCTAATTCACTATACTACAACAACCAAGCATATATGCAACAGCTGTCAAATAGCAAAAAGTACAGCATTATCTTTTCCCGTGTCAGACTCTATCTCAAATGTTCCTTTAGAAAAGATACACCGTGACATTTGGGGGCCATCACCAGTAAGCTCCTTTCAAAAATTCAAGTATTATGTGATCTTTGTTGACAATTTTTCACGATATAGCTGGTTATATCCAATGAAGTTGAAATCTGAGTTCTATGATATCTTTGTCAAATTCCAGACACTAGTTGAAAGACAATTTAATCATCGAATCAAAATTTTCCAGAGTGATGGAGGAGGAGAGTTTATAAGTAATAGATTTCAACATCATTTAAAGAACTGTGGCATAAAACAGCTTATGTCTTGTCCACACACACTAGCATAGAATGGAGTTTCAGAAAGGAAACATCGACATATAGTTGAGCTTGGATTAGCTATGTTATACCACTCTAAAGTCCCATTGAGATTTTGGGTAGATGCTTTTATGACAGCCAACTATATTGTGAACATACTACCTACACCAAAACTAAAGATGGATACACCTTATAACAAACTTCATCACAAGCAGCCAAGTTATGAACATCTACGGGTATTTGGATGTGCTTGTTAACCATGCTTGAGATCATATACACAACATAAGTTTGATCCCAGATCACTTACCTGTGTATTTCTAGGATATAGTGCACTACATAAAGGGTATCGCTGCCTTGTCCCCACTGATAACCGTATATATATATATATCAGTAGACATGTTGTCTTTGATGAAACATTTTTCCCATTCACAAAGAAGCTGCTCAAGGAGTATGGACAGTATACAACTCTATACAAACAATGGATTGAAGAAGTTAAACTTTTCGCGTCTCCAAGTCCTACTATGACAGATCTTACAGACAGTGACCAAACAGCTAAATTTCAGTACCATCCTGCTATGGAAGATCAATACACTCATGATACATATAGTAGAAATATGCCACAAACTACTTCTCTCACACAACTGCAGACTGTCTCACCTACAACAGCACAACCAGCACTCATCTCAACAGATGTTCTGCCTACTGACATCATTCTAGATCAAGTGCAACACAATCCTAGCTCTTCTTCTTCTCAAGGTAATACTGTTGTTCATCCTATGAAGACTCGACTGAAATCTGAAATTATCAAATCAAATCCCAAGTATGCATGTTTAGCTGAATATCAAGTCCCTATGGAACCAAGATCTGTTAAATCAGCATTAGCTGATAAAGGATGGTCTAGAGCAATGCAAGAAGAAATGACTGCTCTATATGAAAATCAAACCTGGCAATTGGTTCCCAAAACTGACCAAATGAATGTGATAGGCTGTAAGTGGGTCTTTAAGACCAAACTAGCACCTGATGGCAGTCTTGATAGGCTAAAAGCTCGACTGGTTGCCAAAGGTTTTCATCAAGAAGCAAGACTAGACTTTACTGAAACATTCAGTCCTGTTGTGAAACATGCAACAATCCGTATAATACTATCTGTGGCTCTAATAAGACAGTGGCCAATACATCAACTTGATGTCAAAAATGCATTCCTCCATGGAGACTTGCATGAGACTGTATATATGGAGCAGCCACCTGGATTCATACATCCTCAAGACTCTCATTATGTTTGTCTTCTCAAAAAGTCCTTATATGGTCTTCGACAAGCACCAAGAGCTTGGTTTGATAAATTCAGTAACTTTCTTCTCGAAAATGGGTTCTTCTGCAGCACAGCTGATCCATCTCTATTTGTTCTTCATACTGGTTCACATACAGTCTTATTACTTCTTTATGTAGATGACATCATCTTGACTGGCAGCTCACCACAACTCTTGGCTACTTTGATTCAGAACCTTAGTCTTCAATTCCATATGAAAGACCTCGGATATCTTCACTATTTTTTAGGAATTGAAGCCAAACGTACTACTCAGGCTCTATTCCTATGCCAAACAAAGTATGCTGTTGATTTACTTAACCGTGCTCATATGGCAGAGTGCAAACCTATTTCCACTCCTTTGCCACTTAGATCAGTTACTATGACAAATACTGATAGTCAGCTACGAGATCCCCTTGAGTACAGAAGCTTAGTTGGTGGTCTTCAGTATTTGACCATCACTCGACCAGATCTTGCCTTTGCCACAAATCTACTCTGTCAAAAGATGCACCATCCAACAGTGGCAGATTTTCGTCAACTAAAGCGAGTTCTTCGATATGTTAAAGGTACAATACATCTTGGAATTTATCTCCACTCTAACAGTTCCATACACCTTTATGGCTACTCAGATGCTGACTGGGCAGGATGTACTGCTACTCGACGTTCTACTACTGGATTTTGCACTTATCTCGGATCTAATCTTCTTTCTTGGTCAGCTAAGAAACAGCCCATTGTCTCACGTTCTTCTATAGAAGCTGAGTATCGTGCACTTGCTTCCACAACTGCTGAACTCACTTGGATTAGTTTTGTTCTACGCGACATTGGCATCTCTCTTCCATCATCCACTCTCTTATTCTGTGATAACAGATCAGCCATTTCTCTTACAGCCAATCCTATACTCCATGCTCGAACTAAGCATATCGAAGTTGATTTTCACTTCGTTCGCGAGAAGGTCTCTTCTGGTTCCATTCAGGTTCGATATATTCCCAGTCATCTTCAGCTTGCTGACATCTTTACCAAGTCCCTCTCACAGTTTGCTCACTTTACTCTTCGAACCAAATTGGGACTGGGATCTTTACCCATTCCCAATTTGAGGGGGGATGTTAAGTATACAGGAATAAAGTCTCATCCAGCCACTATAAATCCAGCAAATAACATTGATGCTGGAAGAGAAAGTATTCTTAAGAAAAAGAGTTATACAGAGCAGCAAAGTGAAACAAAGAACACGTGGGAAAAACAAAAACAGAAAAGTAACAATGAGCTGATGATCAACGGTGAAGAGCTCGTGTTGAAGGCAGACATGGATTGTCATCAATGATTAAGAAAGCCTGAAATAAAGAAGATGTGGATCGCCAAGTCATGTAGATCTCAATTGACACATGTGCTACTATTCGGTTTAGAATGGTGAAACAAATTAAGAAACAGTTAGTTGTATTCTGTTAGAGTTTTCTATTCTGATATAAGTAGTCTTCTTCTTCCTTGAGTATGAAGGGAAGAGAGAGAGAGAAAGAAAGAGCATATTGAGCTATCATCAATGGATTCTCTGCGACAGAATAGTGATATGAGACTGTAAAGAGAAATAGAAGCCAGAGGATCTGTATTCATAAAGTCTTGATTCGATATACATAAACTTTGTATTACAATCATGTTGAAATAGAGTGATTCGAAGTATTTCATTTGCTGATTTCTGTGTATCTTGATTCAGTTCTTCATCTTCATTTTCTCACCTTCTGCTTAGAAATTTCAACCTATCTGTGCTACAAAACAATGAGCTCAGAATCTGAAGATGAGGAAAAGTGAAAAGGAACTGAACAGAGAGAATTAGCAGGTGAACTCCTGTGTGAAAAGTATGTGACCTACAGCCTACCTCTTTGAATGTAAGTATCTACATGTTATTTAATAATTACAGGCATTAATGTTAATACTTTAAAACGAAAATCTTTTGATGTTTTCCCTTGATGCAATTTCATCATGTCGAATATGTTAGAATATTTAAATAATAAACTACCATTCATTTAATAACTTAAGTTTTCAAAACAGTTAACTATGATCTCACAAAATCTCACATGATATCAGAGATGTAAGTCATGAGTTTGAATCTTTTCAAGTCCATTCACCTTCCCAATTAAATTCTCATGTTTAATACTAGACAAATAAAAAGCAAACTAAGCATGAGGCAGAATATTAGAAAACTTTTAGAATAATTGATTGTGATCTTTCGAAATCTCACAGATCACATGAGTATTTTGAGTTTTGAATTGCTAGAGATTATACATTTATGGTGAAGCACATATAGATGTCACTCCATGCCAAAACCCTACTGAGAAATCTCTCTCTAGTG